>CP129447.1:68942500-70221250 GCA_030445155.1 Quercus variabilis
ATAGATAACATATCTTTCCGATTTCGATGCCTTAAAAACAAAGATTTACCAAGCAACTAACTAAATTTGAATGCTGAAACTAAAATTCTCAATGAATCTATTTGGCTACATTGAACTTTAAAAAAATAACATTGACTCAAAATTCAATAGAATTCACCCCCTCACATCATAATCAATAATTGTTCAACAGCTATAGTTTTACATGTAACTAATTATTTATGTAGATTTTTGTCAACTGTGTTTCTTTTGTAAACTAACTCCAAAACTAATCATAAATTAATCTCAAAAACCAAATCTTGTTGGAATTTGAACATATAGCACAAATTAATCAACCATTTATAAACAAAAGAATAAATTAAGAACAAGAACGAAAAACCCACTGAAATTTCAGAAAATTGGGTTTTGGCGAAATTCCCAGCCTTGAGACATCAAAGCTTTCATCAAATATATAAAAGCTCACTACCAGTTTTGTGAAATTAGTACCTTAGTATAATAAACGAAAGAAAAAGAGAGATAGAAATCAATCAAACTATAAAGAAATTTAGAGATAGAAAATACCTGTCGTGTGAGCTGAAAGAAAACCACCGAAGCCATAAATTAGTCCTCTGCTTTTCCATTTCCTTCTCTCAACCTTCATACGCTTGGCTGTGATCTTGGAAGGGACGGAAGAGGGTTTGAGAAGTCTTGGGAGGATCCTTTCCACACCTACCCATAACACATATCAAAAATCTGGAAGAAAGAAAAAAATAAATAAATAAAAGCAAAGTATATAGAATCAAAAAGGAAGAAAGCTAAATAAATAAAAGCAAAGTATGTAGAATCAAAAAGGAAGAAAGCAAAAGATCATACCTTTCAACTCAAAGCCTTCCCTCACTCCGATCTACCCATCCCCCTTTGCTCTATTCAGATCGGCCGATATACCACCATAGACATCCAAAAAAAGCCATCGGCAACCATGGCTTGATCTCTCGTTCCAAAAATTCTCTAGACATTAAGAAAGAGAGAAAAATAGAGGTTGAGAGGCAAATAGCAAACACAACACAAATTCAACCAATCAGACTAAAAAATATCCAAACTTTCATTCATATAATCTAAATATGGCACAAAATATTCTGACCCATTTGAGTAAAAAACCCAATTTTCCTAGTAACCATGATTTTGTAGTAACAAAAACCAAAAAAAAAAAGTAAATAGAACAGAGTTGCAACCGTCCATCTCTAGCACATCCACCAACCCACAAAGATCACAAATAGCGTTTGAGCTCTTGAGCTCCATTTTTTTTTTAATCTCTCATGCAAATCGGTGGCAAATATTCTTGGGTTCCAAATCCTTCTTTGATCGATACTGAGGCTGGGTTGTGAAGGAGTTCAAATCACAGGACAGATAGGTGATTTGGGAGGAAGAAGAGAGAAGGAAAAAAAAAATCATGTGTAGAGAGAAGAAGATAAGAGGGAATAACTCAGAGTTTTGATAAAGAATGGTTAATACCCATATTAGCTAATACAGATCTTTTAGGTTTTGATAAAGAAAGGAGATTTGGTATTAGCAAACAATCAAAGATTGAAACCCACAAGGAAATAAATACAAACACAGATCTTGAGAATCCCAAAAAAAAAAAAAAGGAAATTTTGAAGAAACGGAGAACCAAATCTCCTTTCTTTATCAAAACACCTGTATTAGCAAACAATCAAAGATTGAAACCCATAAGGAAAAAAAATACAAACACAGATCTTGAGAACCCAAAAAAAAAAAAAAAAAAAAAAGGAAATTTCAAAGAAACGGAGAAAAATAAATAAAAAAGAGATACTTACTGTAAAAATTAGTCGGTCTTTCTTCCCATGTTTTTTTTTTTTCCTTTCTTCCAGAGCCGATCTGGTCTTGTCCTCTTGAAATGATAGAGAGAAAAGACAAAGAGAGAAGAGATACAGAGAGTTCCAGAGAGAAAAGAGAGAAAGAAGTTTTCTGGAGAGTTCCAAAGAGTAGAGAGAAAGAGAGGTAAAGAGAGTTCGAGATCCCTTTGGTTGTTTTATATATTCAGCTAAAATGCTTCAGCGCTCCACAAATGGAAAAAATAGAGGGACTCACCAAAATATTACTGTGGATGAATAGTAAAACACGTTATTTGCACAGTAACGAAGTACTGTAGCGGCATAGCTGCTTTTTATATAGTTAATAGACATTGAAGTAGGGAAGCACTAATGAGTAGTTTTGATCATTTGAAAAGCAGAAAATCATGTAATTGTGAGAAAAAACTCACATTGAAGATTGAAGCAGGTGAGTAATTTGAAGGTGCTACTTAAATTGAGCATCTACCATACTCAGATAAAAAAGAAAAAAATTAGACATGATGTTAATTTTATTTGTGAACATGTTAAAAGCAAATAACATTAGACTTGATAACGGATTCTTCTTTGCATGTTTCCCTCATTAGGCACATCTTTTAGGCTTGTTTAGTTGCCCATGAATCAAAACCATTCATATTTTGTATAATGCTGCATTCACAAATTATCACTCTAGTGGATAGAATGACTTATTCATGTTTTATGATGTGGATTTCAGAAAAATATTTTTAATTTTGTTAGAGAAAATTGGAACATGTTTGAATTCAAAAATGGCTTGAGAGTGAGGCTATGATTAGCTATTGTCCTGCCCTATATGTATATAAGCATGCAAGGCTGTGTGTGTATTTTTCTCATTGGGAATAATTAATTTCATAAAATGTCTTTCTTATATATGGAGGTTATTTTATTTTATTTTATTTTTAAATTGTAGGTTTGGAGATGTGTCATAGTACTCATTCTTTGGCAAAGATGTTGCTAAGTTGGGGGGTTGCCACTTTTCGTCGCTTGGAGTTTTTAAAATGGTTAGTGATGTTTTTAATACAATTTTAGGATTTTCCCTCTTACCTATTTTCTTTATTTGGCCATTGGGTTTACTAATCTATTTAAATTATGTTCTTTTAATTTAAGGTTTTCTGAGCCAGGTTTGATCTTATTGAAATAAAAAAAAGTTTTTGAGCAAGGTATGCTTCTTTAGTTTTAGAGATTAATTTCTGCGTGTCAATGTCTTTTAATTACTATGTAAAGTTGATTTACAACTTTGTTTTTATGTTGGCTTTATTTCATGACAAAAAATGTTATAATTGTTTTAATTTTGTTTCTTGTATTTTGTGGGACTTTATTGTATTGGGTTTAGTATTAAGTTGGTGACGACTTAAGCTTAATTGCAGATCAGTGCATTTCACGACTAGCTCGCGATAAGTTCGCGAGAAGGGTTCCCGTGAAAAGAGCATGTGAGAAGCACATGACTGGAAGCTGAAGAGTCATGCTGGGTTGTCGTTTTCGTGAGTGTCTTGCGGGTAAGGCCTTCCCGCGAGGTAGTCGCAAAACATTCTGCTTGAAGAATTTTTTAGTGTGACTTTCTTACCCTTCACCCAAACTATATATACCTTCATTACCCACAAATGTAAATGCCATTCAGAGAGAAAAACCCTAAACAGGTTTTTTACAAAACACACACCCATCTTTTAGAGAGAGAGCTACTCATACTTAGTGAGAAATCATCATAGTCTCTTCTCCTTCCCTCTCCCATTGTCATACATTGAGAGGAGATTTGTACCCAAACACAACTCACACCTATTTAGGGTGTAGAGAGTGTTTTGGAGCTTAGGAAGCTTTGGGAATTTGCCAAAAGAAGCCGGTGAGGCTTGGTGAATGCAATCGGGCATATTGCAGGATCCAGAAAGTTAGACAAGACACGGTTCCAAGAAGCCTTATTGGAGTAGGAGCTTGGAGGACTTAGGTACATCGGGTAAATTAGGCTTGGAGGGTCTCTTGCTGACTCATATATTCTAACTGATTGTCTAGTAGATCGATTACCGCTTAAAGGGCAGTAGAGAGGTTTTTCACCGAGTTCTTCGGATTCCTCTTCAATAACATATCAGCATGTTATCTTGTGTTTGCATCCTTCTTCCTTACTATTTTACATTCCATTTTACTGCTGTATTGTCATGAATATGGATTAGAGTAGCTTGTTTGTTTATCTGCTCGCATTTACACTATTTCACACTTAGTATTAAGTTAGTGTCAAGAATTTGAGCTTGAGTGATTAAAATCTAAATAACTTGTTTGGAAAGTTTAAAAAAGGTCAAGAATTTGGATTTGAAAAATCCACTAAGAATTTTAAACCACTAAAATGCTTGGATTTGAAATAACTCCTAAAATCAATGGATTTGAACTCCCTCAATTTCAAATCTATTAATTTAAAATCCAAATCCAAATTTAAATCCAACTTCCTAAACGCAACCTTAATTTGAACCATTTTTATTTGATATGCAACTTTTCTAGGCTCTAATTGGAAACAGTTTTGATTAAATATGTTTAAAATTATATTGAAGCTTGTTTTAATACTAGTATATATATTTATATATACACACATATTAATGCATACCTAATCAATATATAAAGTCAATGTTGTATTCAGCACAAAAAAAAAAAAAAGTCAATGTTGTAGTTAGCTGACCAAGTGGTGCTATATTTGTATGGGGGTTATCCTATACTCCTAGTTAATAGCTAGAGTTTGGAAGTTATGTATGGAATTTAAAATCACTACACCGATTGCTCTTGTACCTGTAAATATCAATCATCCTTTGCAGACTTGGTTCCCTCCAAGGCGTCTATCTATTAAAATTAATGTTGATGCAGCTATTGGTTCAAATTTTTCATCCTTAGCCTTGGTGGCTAGAGACTGGAGAGGAGATTTGGTTTTTGCTTGCTCTCAAAAACCAAAAACTGCTTGCCCTCTCCAAGCAGAGGCTGAAGCTGTGAGATGGGCTATCTTTTTGGCTGCAAAGTTGCGGGTAGAGAATGTTATTGTTGAGACGAATTCTAAGATTTGTTAGGATGCTATTCATGAGCTGATGATGCCACCGCTAATCGGTGCAAAACTGCAAGTGTACAGTATTGTAGTTTTATAGTAAAGTGATGAGAAGAGTATCGTCCTCAGGGATTGATAACTTACTTTTGACAAATACCAAAATTATGCTAATCTCGATTTTATCTAGAGAAGCCACTAAGGTTTTTGTAATTGGAATTTAAAATAAAATCAATTTAAAGAAAATATGCAGAGAAAAAAATATGCTGTTCGAAGATCAAATTAATGGGAAGAAAACTTCTAGGAAATCGATTTCACCTAATTCCTCACTATGCTTTACTCATCTAGCTAATTGAATTTAATTCTCTTTGTTTGTTAGAAATTTCCAAAAAAACATCTAAAAGCCTCTTTCGACAGTCAATTGGAAACATTCTTGTTCATCAATTTACACAAGAGTATGCAATTTAATAAAGCAAGAGAGCATTAAGACCAATGATTTTAATACTATACAAGTTCATTCAAGTCCTTCGATCTCTATATTTACCTATGCCAAAATATTTAAGATCTATCCTATAATTCCCTCTTTCGACAGCAAATCACAAGATCAAAATCATCTAATTAATGGCCAGTTAATTAGAAGCAATAAGCTCAGAATAAATCAGACAAACATGAAGAGAATTAATTCAAATTAACATGGAAAAGCAAGCATAGTTCGGAATTAGATTACATCGTTTTCCTAGAATAAAAAAAATTTAGTTCATGCTGAAAATTAAACTCAACAGAAACGAATTCACCATAATTTTTTTGAGAAGTTTTGAAGGAAAAAATGAATGCAAAAAAATCTCCTTCAGCCTCTGCAGCTTCTTCTCCTCTCTTTCTGCTTCAGCCTCACATTCAGCGTCAGCCCTCTGTTTCAACGTTTTTCCTCTGTTTTAGCCCCTCTGTTTCGGCATTTTTCTTTTTGTTTTAGCGCCTTCTGCTTTAGTTCAGCCTCTATAGCTTCTTTTCTTTCAGTTTCAGTGTCCCTTTTTTTTTTTTTTTTTCCTGTTTCAATGCTCCCTTTTTCTTTTTTCTTTTTTTTTTTCCGCACTTTTTAGCCCTCTTTTTCTCCAAACGTGTGGCCCTTTTTCAGCCCAAAACATTCCTCTCTTCAGCCCAATATTCTCTCTAGCGGCTTCACGTCTCTTTTATTTGGTTAAATCTTCATTTCCTTCAAATCTGTAATAAAATTTAAATAACAATAATGAAGTCTAAAATCAACAAAAATAAATAAAATTAGACTAAAGTTTAAAGTTGAGAAGTGATAAATTATGCCAAATTACGCAAGTCATCAGTCGCCTTGGAGAATTGCTTCTATCCTTACGGACATGTAGTCTCTTCTTGTATCTTTTTCTAATTATCTAACACCTTTGTTTTATTTATTTTTCTTTATTTTAGTCATTTAGCTTTTGCTTTTTTAAAAAAAAAAAAAAAATTATCTAATCATATACATAATTATCTAAAACCTTTGTTTTATTTTTTATTTTTCCTTTATTTTAGTCATTTAGCTTCATTTAGTTTTTAACTTAATCATTCCGTCCACTTTCGCTATGCGGATTGCTGTTAAGAGTACGACAATGAAATGTATTTTTACTGATGAAAAAATTCATCACCAAAAGTCCAGTTTTTCATCACTAAGAACCTTTAGTGACGAAGTCAGACTTTTAGCGACGAAACTTATTTCGTTGCTGAAACCCTGTCACTAAAAGTCCTAGTGATGAAAAATTTCGTCACTAAAAATCTGATTTTTTTTTTTAAAAAAACTTTTAGCTATGAAAACATTTCGTTGCTAAATGTTTTCCGCGCTAAAAACACTAATCAGTGTCACTAATAACACCTTAATTTATTAAATCATATTTAGTGATGAATAATTTCGTCATTAAAACTATGTTTGGGTACATATAGTGATAAAAAAGTTCATCACTAAAACTATTTTTAAGAAAATCCAGGCACATATAGCGACGAAAATTTTCGTCACTAGGGCTGCGTTTGTTTTGGCTTCAAAGGATTTCTAAAAATGCTTTTACATCGCGGTGTGTGTTTGGTAGGTACTAAAAATTGGGTCAAACGGAATTGGTATTCCACGTTGACCGTAAAATAAGGCATTTTGGGCATAAAACCATTTCAGTGCTTATTTTACCTTCAAATGAATTACACCTCTCACACGCTTTCCTCACAGACATCATTGATACTCTCCAAGCTCACTAGTTGTGACTGAGCTCCACCCTCTCCCTCACGCCAAATGCAGCCAATCCTTTCCCTCACGCTAGTCCGAGCTCCACCCATAGTTCGACGAGTGCTGCCGATCAACCCATGGTGAGTTTCCTCCACTGTTCGAGTTCATTTCAGTCCGACAACCTCACCTAACCTCCGATCCACCCTCTATTTGAGTTCGACGATTTCCATTTCTAGCCGAGAAAGAGAAAGATTGAACTAAGTTTGATCATTGCCGCCGCCTGAAGCTCGACGCCACCATGCTCTAAATTGCCTCATCCTTCTCTCAATCTCGTCACCGCTGCCCTTTGGGTTAGATCATCTCCTTTTGATCTCGTTGCCACCATTCGCCGATCTGCATTCTCTCTCTTGCACTCCGACCAACCAAGGTCGGATTGGACACTACATGTCATTGATCTAGTGTTTTCTCTCTCTCATCTCACTTTTTCTCTCTAACCTGAACCAAACCCCGAACTGGGTTTTGTGTTTGATTTTCATTTTCTTTGATCTCTGATTTTGTTGTTGTTGTGGTGGTGTGGGTGGTGGTGTTTTGGTGGTTTTTGTGTGTTGTGGGTGGTAGTAATTTGGTGGGCAGTGGTGAATTTTGTGTGGTGTGGTGGGGGGTTTTGTATGGATGGTGATGGGTTTTTCTGGGGTGGTGGTGGGTTTTGTGTGGGTGGCGGTGGATTTTCTATGGGTGGTGATAGCAATGGAGCAGTGGTGGCGGTTTTTTCCCCCTTCTTGATTTGGATTTTGTGTGGGTGGTGGTGGGTTGTGCTTGTCCTTAATGGTGGTGGTTGGCTTGGGTTTACATTTTCTGAAAATAGATTTTTTACATCAAGACCAAACGCAAGAAATAATTTTCCGGTGTAATTTTCACAATGAAATGAAACAGCAGAAAATGTTTTCCTTTACGTAAAATATTTTCAACTGAAAATATTTTACACTTGGAAAATATTTTACATATTACCAAACATAGCCTAAAACCATTTCTTACAAAATTTTTCTACATTTAGAGATGAAATATTTCGTCACTAAAACAATTTTTTATTGCTATATTTGTGACGAAAAAATTCATCGCTAAAACTTATTTTCTGTTTTAATTTTTTTTCATGACTTTGATATTAACCTATAACCTGTCATTACATTATTAAAACCTCACATTTGAATAACACATTTATTTCAACAAAACATTTATAAAAAAAGATCCATACATTCTACAAGTAAAAAATAAAACAAGTATCCAATTCAAACTCCTTCCATACAATAATTGTTTGCAACACATACAATAACTCAAGATGTTTTATAACAATACAAAAAGTATAGCATAATATAATTAGAACTAACGGAAGATGTCCTCGTATGTCTTCAAGTAATGCCAAAAGTAAATCCCCTAAAAACCACCAATAAGAAATCTACACAAATATAAAAATAATACTACATTAAAATCGTAAAATAAAAACATTAACTATGTTATAAGAAACATTTCTAACAATGCATTAAGAGTAGCCACACCAATGAATTAAAATCACAACTCCTAATGTATAAGTTGTAGAAAGCAAATATAGATTTTCAAGAGTAATATAATATAATTAGTTTCAAATAATGCATCAAAAAAAGTAGTCACACCATGTAGTGTGGGTCAATTGCTAAAGTACTAACAAAAAAATGTTTGAACTTGAAGTTGAATCACCCCCATAGGTAAGAGCGTCATCATAACCCTTACTTCTAAAAAAGTTAAGAATATTCTTTTGGATCTCTTCTTGCTTAACTCGTGCCTCTTGGTCCCTAACTCGCTTCTCTTGGTCCTTAGTTCACTCCTCTTGGTCCCTAGCTCTTGCCTCTTTGAGCTCAATTATCTCATTTTCTAGTTGTTGGATATACTCCATTGAGGAATTAGATGAGGCGGTAGTTACTAAAGAAGAGGAAGGTCTCATGCCAAGTCCTTTTACAATACCAAACTTCTTCTTAAAAACCAAGTTTGAGATCTCTTCTTGTGTAAGGGGAATTACATTAGGATCTTGACAATGATCTTCTTGCACTTTGAGAATATTTTCCTATCATTTGAAAGAGAGAAAGAAACAAATAATCACAACATTAATACATATGTTATAGCTTTACAAACATGATAGGGATGGAATGATATTGATGGAATGATAAACATACATATATCGTTTTATCATCGTGGTGTATTCACATATTTGTATTTGGATTGAAATAAACATATTTGAAGATTTTTACCAATTTAGGAACTTGACTCTCATTATTATTTGTCTGATTAATTAACATTCAAGTGTTAAATAGATATACTTAATTAATCACAACATGGAATATACCAAGGTTTAAGAAAATAAAAAAGCACGCACCTCCTCATCAACCCTAACAGTAAGTACCTTTGTCCCGCATCTATGTTTGCTTGAAGTTTTCTTCTTATTTTTAGAATTCTTTCTTGATTTTTTCTAATAAACAACATTCAAGATATTTATTAGATCATGAATAAAACAATATACATTTACTTCATCTAAGTATTAATCTAATCAGTTGACAACGTAATATAATAAACATTGGATATTAATAATATACGCATAAATAATTTACCAGCCAATCCTCATTGGTCCATCTCCCATAAATGAGTTCAGTCTATTGCTCAAGTTTGGCATTCTTTGGCGAGCAGCTTCTTACATAGTCAGCACCATGAGATTGTACGAACTTTTTATAAGCCTGATACAACTTGTTGGAGTTGGAACTCAATAATTTTTCACATTTTGTATTTAATGTTTTCGTTTCCAAGTTGGAATCTCTTTGTAGCTTAAACTGATCTTGTAAAATGAAGTGTATAAGTATTATAAGAATATTATTATATGAATTTAATACACTTAGTGACAACAAAGACGAGTTAGATGTTATCAATGTAAATTTATCACGATATTTTGAAGCACCACATCTTTAGTAGTAGAATCAACATGTTTCCAATTTTTCATGTTGTAACTGGACAAATTACTTCGCACTTGTATGCCAATTTGATTGAAAGGTTTGCATACATTCTTCCTAACAGGATCATCGTATTCTGCAGCTATATGTACTGGCAGCTTACCACTTTTCAACAAATACCCGTATTGCTATACCACATATTGTTCTACGGGTATTTCTGTTGGTAGATCCTATTTAAACATTATTAATGTTTAAAAATTATACATTCCATGTACATTATAGTTGAATTAAGTGAAGTATAATCTCAATAGTAAAAACATGGTGCAGTTGTAATTAAGTATGTAATTACCAGTCGTGCTAGTTAATGCACCAGTTGTCTGCGCCTCCATACTAGAAGAACTTTGGGCTGGAGGATTTGCTTCAGGAGGTGTTTCCATAGATTGGACCACCGAGATAGATGCCACACCTTGCGAGTGTGTAAGTCGTCCTAGTGCCATCTGTAACTAACAAATATACATATAATGAAACAACAAAGTTATTACAAGTAATGAAACAATAAAGTTATTATCATCTATTGTACCCTATGTAACATCTATTGTACCTTATGGATTATAGAATTAGATGACTCATCATCATTGTCATCGTCACCAATAGGTAGTACATAATCAGTATCAACCACAACACTAGCTCTACTTCTTTTTCTTTTTGCACAATTGGACTGAGCAGAATCCTTTAGAGAAGTTTAGATGTACTTCAATCCCAAAGCATCAATTCTCTCTTGGTTTTGTCTCATTCTATCAAATCTTGTCATCTTATAACTCGGTATATTATGAGTGTATTTGGCCTTTTTGGGCATTTTTAAAACTACGTATTGACATGAAAGATAAGTACAATTGCTACTAACTTAACATCATAGTCCACACCATTATCCATATCAAGCAATTCACAACTGTAAAATTTGAACACAATTGCTACTAACTTAACACGACAAATGACCACATCAATATCCATATCAAGTTCAAGATAAGTACAAAACATCTCAATAACAATTACTGCTAACTTTACATATCATAGTCTACACCATTATTTGTATCAAACAATTCACAATGACTAAATTTGAACACAATTACTACTAACTCAACACAACAAATGACCACATCAATATTCATATCAAGTTCAAGATAAATACAAAATAATTGCTACTTAAATAGGTATAAAATTTTAGGACAAGCACACAACATTTAAGACAATTGTTATAAACTTTACATAGCATAATCCATATCAAGATCAACATCAGGTATGTCATACTTTTCATTTTGATTAGCATCTCTTGAAGTTCTACCTTCAAGAACAACCTCAGTTTCAACATCACCCATACAATAGTCAATAATATTGTACTCAATGTTGATAGAGACAACATCAACAATCGCTTCTTGTTGGAATGTCACTATCTTTTGTATTATCATTAGATTCTCCACTCCTAACTTCCAAGACATCAAACATTCCCCTATATTGGATGGATTGCACAATTTTTCATGGTTCACAAAATTTGGTATCTTTAAGGTAAAAAACTTATTTCCCTTGACTAGGAAGTATAAAAGAGTCATTTTCATCCCACAGACTTATAACATCAATGCTTGTGCAGTGTGCATCAGTTTTTATCGTTCTCCTTCAACCATTGGTACCAGTATTGTACCATTCACACTAAAACAAAACAATTTTATGGTGAAACACATACTCCAATTCCCAAATTTTGCACACATGACCATAGAAGTCGTGCACTCCCTCATGATCCTCTTGTGTAAATACACCACTGTTTTGGGTTACACAAAGATTGTCTAAGTCCCTTATATGGAACTTTACACCATTGACCATACAAACTATGACCTCCTTCACATACGGCTTAGGACCATTTGCTAATGACCATAATTGTTTAATAGCTTCTGGTGACTCGTTAACTTTCAATCTATTCATCTATAATGACATACAACAAGTGACATTAATTAGTAATAAATAATGACGAAACTATTTAAATGTTTAATTTCTATTAGTGTGTGATTAAATTTCAAATGTCTTACACATTCTCTAAACCACTTGAGAAACTCTTGTCGTTGGATTTGAATTATGGTTTCTCCAGTAAGATTATGCAATGTGCTTTTGTGTCCATTATTAAAAATAAGGTGATTTATTTTCAACTAAACATTGCAGATAATATTCAAAACTTGATCAAACAATACATGCATATGAAATCACATACTTTAAATAAGGTTCTAGCTCAGGACTATTGTACAACAAGTACCAATGATTAGTATCAAGTAATGCATGAGACAAGTTACCATCATTCCACCTACCACCTGTAGGTCGGGCAGTCTGTGAAAAAAATATCAATCCTTCGCTAGATTCACCAAAATCTTCATTTCTTTCTCTTCGATTATACACAGTTTTGATCCCATTAATATACAAAGACCAATTGTTAATACATTCTTTGAGAATGTAAGTCTCTTCAATCAAACTTTCTAGTCGAGCTCGGTTGGAAACATATCTTTTCAATTTTTCAAGGTATCTACGAGGAAAAAATATGCACATTATGTGATTTTATACCACATGGGAAAGATGCAATTGATGGATGCATCAAATGATCTAATTACCTTTCAATTAGGTACATCCACCAATATTATACCGGGCCTCCTAGAATTACTTTTCGAAACTAGTGAATAGCAAGGTAGACCATAACATCAAAGAATGCTAGAGGAAAGAACCTCTCAAGTTTGCATAGTACAAGAACTATACGTTCTTCTAGTTTCTTCAATTCACTTCACTTTAGGGTCCTTGAGCATAAATCTTGAAAGAAGCTGCCAAACTCAAAAAAATACAATACTAATGTCTTTATGTGCAAACCCTTGCAACCCAATTGGAAGAATTCATTATAGTAGCACATGAGAGTCGTGACTTTTCAAATCAGATAATTTACCATTTTTTGCATTCATTGGCCTTGATATGTTGGCTGCATAGCCATCTGAATACTTGACTGATTTCAAAAAGTCATAGAAACCATCCCTTTCATTTGGGCTTAATGTAAAGAAAGCCTAAGGCTTGTCATTTGATCCATCAGGATGTTGTTTCAAATGCAACGTGTGCTTAAAGTTCATATTTTGTAAGTCTATTCGTGCCTTGTCAGTGTCCTTATTTTTCCCCTCAATGCCCAACAAAGTACCGTAAGTATTCTCATTAATGTTCTTCTCCATATGCATGACATCAATGTTGTGCTTAAGTTTCTTATTTTTCCAGTATGAAAGTTTGTACAAAATACTTATCTTTGACCAATTGGCTCCCCAATGAGTTGTCTCTTTTTGTTACTTAGATTCTTTCCTAAAATTATATTTGGCATTCTATCTAACTACTCTTGTACCTTTCCCACCGGTAAACCATTATGTTCCATTATCCACATCAATCCGTGGAAAAAATTTTCCATTTTACACATCTAAAACCTACTTTTTTTATTTTACACATCTATTTTTACAAAACACCCACATTAGTTCATTTATTATACATATTTTCTCAAATAAAATATTCATTTTTCCTCCACTCTTATCTCAGACCCAACACAATTCACACAGTCACCATCATCCAACCACTAACCACCGTCATCAAGCCACACAACAACCTAGCCACCATCCCATTCAACCAAGCTACCATCAATGAAATTCACATACCCATTCAACCGAGCCATCATCAACCAGCCTCCAAAAACCCAAATCCAAAGATCCATTATCACCCTACCCAATCACCATCATCAAGCCACATAACAAAAATCCAAAGATCCAATCACCATCATCAACCTACCCAAATCCAAAGATCCAAAAACCCATCTATCAAAATCCCAAAACCCACTAGAAACAAAGAAAAACCATCGGCGATGACTATCCAACAAGATCGACACCTCCCACTGTTCGGCAGTGGAAGTTGCATCAAAGCCTAGGTGCATCTAAACCAAATACCCATTCAACCCAGCTTTGATTGACGCCTTCAACCGAGCTCTAATCGACACTCATGATGCATAACCCCACTGATTTATGGGTCTGGCCATGGAAGAGGAAGCTTATGAGATGGGAGAAATAGAGAGCTGAGAGGGTTGATGCGGAGAGAAAAAAAAAATAAGAAAAGAGAGAGAGTTCAGAAGACCGGTGAGAAGAAAACAGATGAGGGAGAGAGAAAAAAGTAGCTCCAAACAGGGAGAGAGAAGCTTAGACCTGATGAGAGGCGTTGGTGTGCTAAGTGAGAGGAGAGACAAAAAAAGAGCAAAAAGGAAGTTTTTTACCGTACCATGATAATATTATTTTAATGTTTATACGAGCTACAGTACCTGTGTATATTTACACGGGTACTGTAGCTCATGAAAATATATACACATTTTTACACCCACTGATGTGGGTTTTTTTTACTCAAAATGTGTAAAATTTGTACTGTAGATCTATTTTAAAAGACTTTAGATGATTTGATGTGAATGTTCTAAGCAAATAAGCTCGATGATTAATGAATCCAATTTTACTTTCCAAAGCATCTGAATATGGTTCATCGTTGTAAGTGTAACAAGAATGATAACCTTTTGTCCTTCACCCAGACACTTTAGCAAATCCAGGATAGTCATTGTTGAGAAATTTAGATCCCAGTTGATAGAATTAACAAGTTTTAAACCCAAGTTCTTAATTAGATTTATTATAAATAAAACTTGTAAAAAAAAAAAAAACAAACATCAATATAATGTCAAAATCATGCAGAAAAAATAATAGATAAGATAAGATATGATGATTCAGGAAAACTAATGAAACCAACCAGTTTCACAGTAAAAAACCCGAGGAAAAACCTTCCCAAAAAGCAATTCACTATAGTAAAGAGAAGTTTCAGATCTAGTACAAAACTTTTGTCCCTCGACTCTACACTCCTGATAGATAAACTCACAGTAGAAATCTTCTACCGCTTCAGAACCTCTAAACTCTTCAATATATGAATGCCACCCTTTGATGTTACACGGATCCCAGTACGTGACTAACTCTTTTGCACGAATCCCAGTACATGACTCACTTACCAACTTGAGGAAGAAGAATGTTGGCTGCAAAGTTCTTCACTTCATCAACAATGAAGATTAAGAAGCACTTGGTTACAAAACCCTAAGGTGCAAAAACGCAATAGCTTCTTTCAAAGAGAATAAGGTATCGGTCACTTTTTGCATATGTTCTTCTCTGTATTATCTTATGCGACGGCCTCTAAAATAAGCCTTATATAAGTCTAGGTTTGTGAGAAAAGAAACCCTACACAAATACAAAAGCCTGGCCTAAAATCAAATCTGAAAATTCTGATTTCTCGTAACCTCGATCAATCGAGAGGTGTCGAGCTTTAAACCTCGATAGATAGCTAGGTGTTGAGGAGGTGTGAATAAGCTGTTAAAGGGACAGGAGCTTTCTCGATCGATCCACTAGCTGTTGAGAAGGTGTCAAGATTGCGATAAGAAACACCTTAAGAGCTCGATAGATAGCCAGCTGTCGAGAGGTGTCGAGCAGCTGTTGAGCTATCTGTCCAGCTTTAATGAACACATTTTCTTCACTTGTTTCTTGGTCCAATCTTTATGACATTAATACTAAACTTGAACAACATGTTCTTTGAAGTATTAAACACATCCTAAATCTACCCAAATACAAGTAAAATACGTTTTATCAAAGGATTAGCCAATTACATAAAAGAATGACATATGTTCTTAACAAGTGAATCACATATGCCATAACAGTCATGTATTGTCCACAACAAAGTTGCACGCATCTGAAAATGCTCTTTACTATAAGCATCATAAGTTTCTACACCTTCTTCCCACAACTCCTTCAACTTGTCAACCCAATGGTTTCAAGTAAATATCAATCTCATTTCCCGGTTGATGAGGACCAAGAATAAGCAAAGACAACATAAAATATGGCTCCTTTATAACTAGCCAAGGCGATAGGTTATAGGAGATAAGTATGACAAGCTAGATAATATAGTTGTTGTTCATATTCCCAAAAGAGTTAAATCTATTTGTAGCCAACCTCAACCTTACATTGCGAGGTTTAAGGGCAAAATCAGGATGTTGCAAATCAAACTCCTTCCATTCCTCACTATCAGCCAGATGCCTTATTATCCCATCATCCACATGTTTGTCTATATACCATCTCATGTCTTTAGCTCTTTGACCTGACATGTACAATCTCCTCAGTCTCGGTGTCAACGAGAAGTAACACAATATCTTATAAGGAATTTTCTTACCTTGAGTACATGTATCTTTGTACCTAGGCACTTCACAAATCGAAAATTTATCAAGGTTTTCATTTTCCTTCCAAAATAGTGCATAATCATTTTTGTATGCATTTATATGCTCGTATGACATGCCCAAGTCACATAATATCTTCTTTGCTTCATAAGTTGACCTTGGAACCAAGTTACATTGAGGTAAAACATTTGTCAGCAATTCTAGCATCATATCAAGTCTCTTGTTACTCAAGTTGGTCATTACCTTTACATTCAATATCTCAATAACAAACTTCAAGATACTATAATCAATATAACCTGGATACAACTCACGCTTTGCATCTTCCTCAAATTTGTCAAAATTACGCATTTCCTCATCTTCGGTTGCATTTCTTGGTTCCCCTCTAATTCAATCACCTACCAAGGCATCGATACCATTCATATGATCATCATTTGACATTTCATTATCATGAATGCTTTTGTTCAATACACGAGATTCTTCATGATTATACCAATTAATGTAAGATTGCATAATCTCACGATGAAGCAAATGGATACGCATAGTATGAAGAGATTGTTGATAGCAATTCCCATAGTGAATACATAGGCACGGAATATTACCACTCAAGTCCACAACTGCCCTTGCAAAATTAATAAATGCATTGACTCCTTCAATATATGGATGATTTAATCTACTATCAAGTGTCTTACCCATTGTCATTTAACTTTTATCCATGTTTGATTACAATTGCAAGATGAATGCTATTTTAGTAAAATAAGGACAACTCATGTATAATGTATTCTAACATGTAAGTCTATAACCTACTTAGATAAAGTTTTATCCCATTCATGAATGCACAAGTCTATATTAACACTTAAACACTCCCAATATTAGTTTAAACCACCTTATAACACCATGCAAGCCACTCGCTTACTTCAACACAACAACCCATCACAAAACCAATTTCCAACATCACAAGTATAGAGTTTTACAAGTATTTAAATCAAATAAAATACTATTCATTACATCTAATCAACAATACTCATTCAAATTTGCAAGAATTGAAAAACACTCCCAATATGTATTTAAATCACCTTATAACACTATACAAGCCACCCACTTGCTCCAACACAACATACCACCACAAATCCAATTTCCAACATCAAAAGTATAGAGTTTTATAAGGTTTTTAAGTAAAATTTACTTACTTTGCTCAAGCTAAGCTTACAACTTTCAAAAAAAATCCAAAGTTATTGCAAACAATGTGTATTTAGCCAGCAAAAGAAAAGTTAAATTTATAAGTACTTCAATCTTGAAAATGATCCTCTCATAAATTACTACACAAACTCATAGCTTACACATGTAATACAGGCAGTGCTTACTATAATCAGAAAAGTAATGAGGAGAAAAGCTCAAATGAGTCGCACTTCTGTTGCAAAAAGCGACACATTGTAGGTTCCGATTGTCAAAGAAAAAAGAAGCACTCTTACCTTTACAACTAAAAAAAGAATATCCTGCTAGGTTCCGATTGTAGAAATCCGGGTTGTCAATGGCATAAAATACTAAAAAAAGATAAACAAATCAATAAATAAAAGCATAGTTTACTTCTTCTTTTTTCAGCTTCTAACCCACAAATCAGCAACCCATTTCCTATTCGATTTTCCAACAATTCTTCTAGCAACCAAACAGTCCTCAAATGCACAAAGTATTAGTTAAAACCAAAAACCTAGAAACAAGAAACAAGCAAATAAACTAGCCAAAAAAAAAAAATCATTCAACACATTCAAGTGTAGATCTTTCATTGAGGTAGTAATTGTAGGATGTATCCTTGCCTTGCCCACATTTCAGCAATTTCCAGTGGCTTCAAGTTCATAGTAATTCCTAATCCCTATATAAAGCCATTTTATTTTTTTAGGTTTCCATGGAACATGTCACTCCCATCCTTTCTTCTCAATTTTGATCCATTTATATAGGCTAAAATTTTATAACAATAGCCACCACAAACTTTTAACTTATGTGGACTAAAATCAACTGTAACTATTTCTAAAGTTTAAAGTGTCTTACAAATACATAATTTTTATTCTAAAAACTATATGTCCCCACACATATACAACAACAACAAATATCTTTCAATGTTAAAAACAAAGACAATAAATCCAAAAAATAAAAGTTTTCTAATGCACTTTGCGTTTCCACTTTCTACCTTCCCCTCATATGCTCCACGTCTCAAAAGACACATGCAAACTAACTTACTTTTTTAACAAATACATTTTAACCAGGAAATTAAATCTTAAAGAACAAACCTTTTTATTTATTTATTATTATTTGGGATAAATAAGAACAACTTATCTTGTTTCTGTAATGTTATTTACAAATTGATGTCTAAAGTTCTAGCTAATCGCTTGAAGAAGGTACTGCCTTATCTTGTTTCTGAAAATCAGAGTGCATTCTAGGCTGGGAAGGTTATTACCGATAATATTTTGATAGCTTTTGAAACTCTCCATTATATGAAACATCACCAATCAGGCAAAACCAACTTTATGGCTTTGAAACTTGACATGAGCAAGGCTTATGATCGAGTGGAGTGGGGTTTCATGGAAGGGCTGCTATAGAAGATGGGTTTTCATGAGAAATGGATTGCTGTGATGATGGAGTGCATTACCACTGTTTCTTATTCGATCTTAATTAATGGGGAACCGACTGGTACCATTCACCCTAGTAAAGGTATAAGACAGGGTGACCCTCTCTCACCTTATCTTTTTCTTCTCTGCACCGAAGGACTCCATGGATTGATTAACCAAGCAATTACAGCAAGGAAGATCAAGGGAATTTCCATTTGTAGGAATGGTCCAAGACTTACCCACATATTTTTTGCAGACGACAATCTCTTGTTTTGTAAGGCCACTAGCCAGGAGTGTCAACATGTTCTTAACATCCTTATGGCTTATGAAAGAGCTTCCGGACAGCAACTAAATAGAGATAAAACAACTCTATTTTTTAGCAAGGCCGTTCCCCAAGTGATGCAAGAAACAATCATTTCTATGATAGGTGTGCTTGAAATCAAGCAATATGAGAAGTATTTGGGTCTTCCCTCCTTTGTGGGACGGAGCAAAAAAGCTAGTCTTCTTTATATAAAAGAGTGGGTGTGGTAAAAAATTAGTGGGTGGATGGAGAAACTTCTTTCTTAAGCTAGTAAGGAAATTCTTTTGAAGCCGGTGGTCCAAGCTATTCCGGCATACTCGATGAGTTGCTTTAAACTTCCCATCACATTATGCAATGAGATTAAAGCAATGATTCAAAAATTTTGGTGGGGACAAAGAGGGAATAGGAGGAAAGTTCATTGGGTGAAATGGACCAAACTTTGTAAGCCTAAGTGTGAAGGAGGCATGGGGTTTCGTGAGCTAGAAAAATTTAATGAGGCTTTGTTGGCCAAGCAAGTTTGGAGATTGGCGTCAAACCAAGACTCTTTTTTATAGATTCTTTAGAGCAAAATTTTTTCCTAACGGATCAATATTTGATGCTAAGGAAAAAAATGGCTCCTATGCTTGGAGGAGTATACTTTAAGGGCATGAAGTCATTATGAGGGGTATGAAATGGAGGATTGGGGACGGTTCTTCATTCCAGATATATCATGACAGATAGCTACCAGCTGCGAAACATGGTAGGGTCATCTCTCCCATGTTAGACATCAACTCAAAGGCTTTGGTGTCATCTCTGATTGACTCTGAAATATGCAGTTGGAAAAAGGCAGAGGTTGATAGATTATTTTTGCCTATGGAAGCTTCAGTTATTAAAGCCATTCCCTTGAGTTTCTCTAACAATTGTGATACAATTTTCTAGCCGAGGAACCATGATGGGGTCTACTCTGTCAAGTTCGGATATAAGTTGCTCATGGAGATGGAGTGTGGGAGTGGTACAGATGCTAGTTCATCTTCTATGGGAGCAATGAAGAGCATTTGGAATGAAATTTGGAAGCTGGAGGTTCCAAACCGTATAAGACTGCTCATGTGGCATGTTGGGAATGACTCACTTCCTACAAGAGTCAACTTGGTCCGTCGTAAGCTGTTAACAAAGTCCACATGCCCCCTGTGCAAGTTGGAACCCGAAGATACATTACATGCCCTATGGAAGTGCCCAATTTTATCCATGGTTTGGCAGGTGTCTTTTACTGATTTGGTGGCTGGTACTAATGGTATCTCTGATTTTTTAGATATTATTCAACGTGCTCAACAGGACAGGTCACGCTTTGATCTATTTGCAAGGACGATTTCTCTAATCTGGATGTGTAGAAACAAGATCCGAGTAGAAGAGGATACGTTCCCATTGACTAAGATCAGCTCCTTGGCTTGCGAAGATCTCCAGGAATACCAGCAACTGCGTCCTATTCACACAAAACTTCCCCGCACAGCGAAGTCAGTGAGATGGCGCCCTCCACCAACAGGTTTGCTCAAAGTTAATTTTAATGGAGCACTTTTTGCAGAAAAGAACAAGGCTGGCATTGGTATTATAATCCGTAATGATGTCAGATTGGTAATGGCTGCTTTAACACAACAAATTTCACTACCTGCTTCGGTTGAGATGGTGGAAGTGCTAGCAGCGCGCCGAGCTCTTTGGTTTGCAATGGAGTTGGGTTTTCAAAGATTGGTAGTGGAGGGGGATTCTGAACTAATTATTAATTCAACCAAGGATGGAAATATGATTCAATCTGCGTTCAGGCAAATTTCGCAAGACATTTCTTTTCTTTGCTCTTTTTTTAGTCATGTATCTTTCCAACATATTAAGAGGCAAGGTAATTGTGTGGCTCATAGACTAGCTAGACGAGCTATAACAAATCCCTTGGATGTTTGGATGGAGTTTGTTCCTCCAGACACGAATGGTGTTTACAATTTTGATCTTCGGTTTATTATTCAATAACAAGCCCCAATGATAGGGGTTTCTCAAAAAAAAAAAAAAAAAAAAGAAAAAAAAAAAGAAAAAGAAAAAAGAGAACAACCTTTTTCGACAACTTTTTTATGAACTGGTACTCTAGCTTTTGTTCTACAACAGTATAAATTCCAAGGTCACAAATTACAAGAACCCATTTAATTTCTTTTTTTAAAACGCTTAGAACTTAGAAGTTACAATAAACAGTTTAGTTCAACTATACGCACAAGAAATTTTTTTTTTTTTAAAGCTCAATATAAAAAAAATTAAACAAGCACATAGCACTAAATTAAAACCCAGAAATCAAATCAATGGAATATATATATATATATATATATATATATCAAAGAAGAAAAAGACCTAATAGAGGCTTACCATGGAACGGTGACATCGTGGGTCTGTCTGTGAGCTGGAACAGCGGAGACGGTGACGACGATAGCGAGCTGTATCGGAAGTTGGATTGGTGAGCTAAGGTGAGAGGGAAGGGAAGGCAAAGGGCTGAATCCGAGAGGTATCGATATTCATTTATTCTCAATAGCAACTTGTATCGAGCCAGGTGTCAAGGTTACAGTTTTTAGCTCTTTCAAACTTTTTTCTTTGTACAGTCTTCATGTCTTCAATACTACCACTTGTAAAGTCTTTTAACATATTTCATGATATATATTTTTGAATCCACTTAAAACTACTCAAATACAAACAAAATATATTTTTTCAAAAAATATGCCAACTACATAAAAATATGGGCTCAATTATGTATTTAAAATGTCGAATTAATATGGGCCCATTTCTCTCACTTTCAGCCAAAAAGTGTGAAAAAATACACCAATTTGGTACTCATTTTACCGAAATTTCTCTTTGTTCTCTTTCCCTTAAATAACTACTTGTCATAAAGTGATGTTCTATTTACCTATAAACTATATGCCCCAAATCACTCTTGGAGACGGACTATTTTTCCTGTTTGTTTTTAATATTTCCATAGCCGCAAAAATAATATATATAAACTTTGATATAAAATTTATCGACCGTTTTTAAGTTAAACCAATCAAATATACACTAAAACCAAACAACATTACACCTGTCGCTCTCCACTAGTTTATACTTTTGGGTAATCTGCATTTTGCATATCGATTTATTTTATACCAATTTGCAAGCTTAAATATTAAATTTGGATTCACTTTATACCAAACTTTCAAGCTTAAGTATAAAATTTGCATTAAGTATTAATATATCTCTTATAAGAGTAGGCTAGTACTGATGATCCATATAAGTGTCGGTGTGGAATTTGCAGAGGTTTCATATTTCATACGTTTGTCAAGGAATAGGGAAAAAAAATCTTATACTATATTACTGATAGAACAATAAAATTTAATTTGAATTATTAATTTATTATACACACTGTTTGAAATATTATGGTCCATGATGCACAAATTTATTGCAATTCCATGTATTTATAAGGTAAACAATGTAATAATAATTCTACTTATAGTACAAGTACTACAACACTAGAGTTAATCTAATGTAAACTTAGGGTTTCCTACTATATATACCCCACAATAAGGATAATGCCTAATGCATAGATTTTAATAATTAAGATGTAATCATTCAGGGTTCTTTGTTCTGGACGTAACAATCAAGCCGAATCTCAAGAAAAGTTTATCTAATTTAATTTGACTTTTTGTAGAGAATATCAAACCTAATTTAATCAAAATTTGTTCTTATGAGTTGCTTTAATTTATCTAAAAATGATAAGTAGTATTATATAATGACCTGAAGAAATATGGACATTTAAAACTTATTTGATAACATCAGAAAAAGCTTCTTTTTTTTTTTTTTCTTTTTTTTTTTTTTAAATTCGAAGGCTTTCTTTTTATATATAGATATTATTCCCAACATAAGTGCATATAATATACATTAGCTATTTTTCCTTAACATTTACTTGGCATTTAATCCCACAAACAAGTAACAGCTTGTAATTTTTAAAGAAGTATGAAAGTGAGATCCTACCTTGTTATGTATATATTAACCACAATTTTAAAATGAAACCAACAAGACAACAACTATGACAAGGGTGTCTTCCATTAATCTAGGTTTATTTCTGTTTACTATTGCTTGCACGAATCGGCAATGAATTGTGCAATGCACAGATCTAACAAGTTTAAAAAGTTATGTTGAAAATACAAGAACAAAAATTATTTAGACTGGTTGCTATAGCTACAAGGTCTTCCAATTACATAAATAAATAAGAACAGCAAGATAAGTCAATAAATATTAGATAGTGTCCATTTTAATCATATTCAAAGCGACCTACCATATAACTAAAACATCTTGATGTTCTATAATTACAATAATGTATGAAAAAAAATAATTAAAAAAATATGTAAAAAAAAAAAAAAGAGAGTGGATTCTTATGTTAAAGAAATAGATATAAATTTTAGTATACGAGTAGATCCGAATGTTCTTAGGGTAGAGGTTCAATTTCTTGTCACTAAGGTATGTTTAAATATCACTTATTTTGCTGAAAACTGAAAATTTATTACTGAAAATACTATAGGAAAATATTTTTTATTACTAAAAATACTGTTTACGCGTTTTTCATCATTTGGGTAGTCCATAAATAGTGCCATAGGACCAGTCAAGTGAAACACAAACGCATACAAATGCAGAAATACCACTATGTAAACGCACACTAAAATTATGCTCTCATATGGCACACTATATGAATATCATTTTACTTGAAAAGGTCTACTTAGTCACATCAAACTTCCCCATCGTTTACCAAAAAAAAAACTTCCCCATCGCTGTATCAGTTATACAAGTGGGTTTGGTAAATGTTTTGTTTTATCCCCAGTAAATGTAGGGAGTTAGGAAGAAGATAAACGCACACTAAAATTATGCTCTCATATGGCACACTATATGAATATCATTTTACTTGGAAAGGTCTACTTAGTCACATCAAACTTCCCCATCGTTTACCAAAAAAAAAAAAAAAAATCCCCATCGCTGTATCAGTTATACAAGTGGGTTTGGTAAATGTTTTTTTTTCCCCCCGATAAATGTAGGGAGTTAGGAAGAAGATTAATTGTATTCTAAGTTTAGTCAATTTCATGGGGAGACGTTCTTGACAATTCATATAGCATGAAACTTATTTTTATAAAAATATCAATTTACGCATTATAAGCAAAAAGATATTACAATTTGGTTTCCTTCATTGATTCAATAATTATGTTAATCAATATTGTTTAGCAAACGTGTCAATCATGGTAATATGTTGCCAATCACCGAAATTTATTCCACCAACTTCTCACATTATATTTTGTTATTTGGTTTGGAGAGAACCAAACCATACTACTAAACAATAATCTATTGACTAATAAGAAGAATAAGAGTAACCCCTGTCGGGTGCACATGACACCCTTGGATTTGAGCACACACCTTGTCAAAGCTCAATGCAAAGCTGAGCAAGTGTGTGAGACACGCTGAGGAGAAAAGAAGGAAAAGAAAAGAAAGGCCATTTGGCCATGTGTGTGATAGAGAGAGAAACACAATGAGTAAGGGCTAAAGCAAAGAGTGTGAGTTCCATAGAGTGAGCAAAAACATGAAGAGATATTCAGCCATTTGAGGTGCAGTCCGTGTAAAGAGAAAGAGAGAAACACAGTGAGAGTATGAGAGAGTGGAAAAGAAAAATGATACATTTTTTTCTTTGCTCAAGTTATACACAAGGAAGACAAATTGGTGGAGTTCTCATGGAGTTTTTGATTGCTACAACCATTGAGAGTTAGAGTATTTAGAGGAAAATTTTACTATTGGCTTTTTGGTGAAATTGTATTTACTCCTTAAAATTTATTTATTGTATATCCAATTTATTGTGGACTCAAGTTTAGCATAAACTTGATAGTTGTAATCTCTATTTTATAGTGGATATTTTTCAGAGCTGCCCCATGGTTTTTCCCTCTACACTAAAAACATTCGGATCTACTCATGGCAAAATTTGCCCAATAGTGTAATTTTTGAAATTTTTAAGCCGAATAGCACGCGTTGAAACTTATTTAGGTAGTTAGACAGTTTTTGAAAGTCGAGTTTGGCAAACTCGACTTTGGACTAGAAAACAGACACTATAGTGACGTTTTTTTTTGCCTATAGCAGCGTTTATATAAAACGCCACTATAGGATACCTATAGTGGCGTTTTTGACAAACACCACAAAAAAAAACGTCACTATAGTATTCTTTTTCAGCCCAAAGTCGAGTTTGCCAAACTCGACTTTCAAAGACAGTCTAACTAACTAAATAAGTTTCAACGCGTGCTATCCGTCTTAAAAATTTCGAAAATTACACTATTGGGCAAATTTTGCCATCTACTCATACTAAAATTTATATCTATTTCTTTAACATAAGAATCTACTTTTTTTTTTTTTTTGACATATTTTTTTTAATTATTTTTTTCATACATTATTGTAATTATAGAACATCAAGATGTTTTAGTTATATGGTAGGTCGCTTTGAATATGATTAAAATGGACACTATCTAATATGTATTGACTTATCTTGCTATTCTTATTTATTTATGTAATTGGAAGACCTTGTAGCTATAGCAACCAGTCTAAATAATTTTTGTTCTTGTAATTTCAACATAATTTTTTAAACTTGTTAGATCTGTGCATTTTACAATTCATTGCCGATTCGTGAAAGCAATAATAAACAGAAATAAACCTAGATTAATGGAAGACACCCTTGTCATAGTTGTTGACTTGTTGGTTTCATTTTAAAATTGTGGTTAATATATGCATAACAAGGTAGGATCTCACTTTCATACTTCTTTAAAAATTACAAGCAGTTACTTGTTTGTGAAATGTGAACTTGTCAACATGGATATTTTTCATACATGCATGATCATCGTATGTGGTTAGTTATCAAGACCACATTCATCATACACCAGCGATCATTATACAATATAATGTTCAATTTTATATACTTGGTTATGATAACCCACTTTCCTACCTTACAACTTTAACTTTGAAAAGATTAAAAACCCTACAAATAGTATTTGTTTGGACACTTTAATGGTTGGACAAAGTTTTTCTTGAAATTAGTTTGAAGAGAAACCCTTCAAAATCTTTCTATATCATTTTATTGAATGTGAATTTTGAGAAATCCACCGTTAAATTGTATTTCTTTTTGCTATATCCTCCATGGTTGCAAATTTTTAAGAAGATCAAACATCGATACCTATGTGGTCTATCATCTGTTTAAATTTCAAGTTTTTACACTCTTAAATTCTGCTTAAAAAATACATGTATTTACATTTGATCTAAATGAATACCAGGGTATTACACTTGTTACAATTATCTTCTCTCCATACGCAAAAACTTTTTATTGTATTAACTTTTTAACTTTTTCTCACTTCTTTTATTTAATGGTTGAGATTGGAATTTGCTTATTTTAACACTCAATCTCAATCATTGATAGTTATTGCATTAGATACAATACGTAGGGTGTTGCAGCTAATCTCAAATCTAGGAATATTACACTCGATTGTGATAAACAAGGGGTGGAGGGAGGATTGCAAAAGGCAACAACATTCATGTTTGCCCCATCAACTTTTGCTCCAGCCCTCTGACACCAGTTATGTGGCTTCATCAATTGTCAATACCTACTCTCTCTCTCTCTCTCTCTCTCTCTCTCTCAAATTCTTGACTTAAATGCTAACACCCTTCTACCTATTACATTCTTCTTGTTGAAAAATATAGTTTGCATCTCATACAAAATAAGCAACGGAAAATTAATGGATTTACTTTATTCATGTGAGATAACATGGAACTTCTGAATTTTAGAAACAAAGAATAGAAGAGTGCATCTAGATGCTGTGAAATTTAAAACAAAGAAGAAGATTGAATTTGGGAAAACCTTCAATCTTCACCCAATTCCATATATGCCAAAGATGTGTGGTCTCTCCATTAGTTCTATACTTTATTTCTTTCCTCAAGAGCTTGTGTTTTTTCTAAAAACTATTTTTATTTTTTTTACTCGTATATACAAATAACTACCTAAATAGTTGTTTTATTTAATAACTCTTATTAAATAATTAACTGATTATGGTTGACCTTTTAAGACAACTCAATTGAGTTTTAGTGTGTGGCTTGGAATGAGACCAAATGGACAAATAAAACTTTAGCTCCAATGAGCTTCTGGCCCATCCGTCAACTCTTGACAAGCCCTAAAATTACCATTAATTAAAATATTTAATTAATTCCACTATAAAAATATAATTGCACCCTAAGCTTTATTAAAAAAATTACATCCCAAGACTTTACTATCAAATCAATTAACCCCTTCATGAAAATTTTCATAGTAACACAAAGCCATAATATATAAATGTCACTTTGAAAATTACTATCTATTGATCCTCGAGTTCCCAGTTTAATCCTATAAGCTATTCATGTATGAAATCAAATTTCATAAAATATAAACTCTAGTAACTCTTTATTACTAAAGTGATTAAACCTAATACATTGAATAACTAAATCCATTAAACTTATTTCAAGAGATTATTTTATACTTAGAAAGAGATTATGAATTCCATATTGAGAATATGTGTCAATTCATTACTACATGTGATTTCCCAACGTACTGAGATTTTGATCATTAACATAAATCTTACTCCAGATACATAAAGAGTACAACATTTTATATTCAAGTTCACAATTCCCTCAAGATTGAGAATTTATGTTTTTGGTTGACAGTTATTAATAGAATATTTAGTCTCATGGCGGTTTGGTCAATATGTCTTATATACTTAAGATACTTTAACATATCAATTAGAAGTCTCTACTTCCATAATCAAGACAAACCATTTTAATGACACGCTATAGTATTTAGGGGCGAAGCTAGGAAATTTTTTTTGGGAGGGGGGGGGGGGGAATAGCGGCACTAATATATTTATCAAGACAACTCTCACATACATACATACATATATATATATATATATATATATACACATACGTTTTTTTATTATATACACATACATATATACGCACTTTTTTATTTGATAAGTTATATATATACACACACCTAACCAAAAAAAAAAAAAAAAAAGCTTAGTATTTTCAATCAAAATTATGTTTGATGGCGATCTTCATTAAATAAAATTCATTTTTTCCATTTTCATAGTGAAATTTTTAGAAAATTTCATTTTAAATACAAATTTTCAAATTGTATACTAAAGAAAGTAAAAAAACTTTTAATTGAACTAATGAAATTTTTAAAAACATGAATGATCCAAAACTAGGAGGAATAAATTAGTCTCCAAACATATTTGAAAATATCTTACTCTAACCTACTTTGTGGCAACCATAGACACATTTCGTGTATAGTTTTAGTGACAAATTTTTTTTAATGAGTTAATGATTTGTTAATCGCCACATAACAGGTTAAAAAAGATAAATTCAAGCATGTTTGATGCCATACTTTATCAAATATTTAACAGATATAAGAGTACATTTTACAATAAAAAATAGAATTGCCAAAAATAAAGTTATATCTTTATAACTATTAGAAATTTTTTTTTTAAGAGCATCATTGGACTAATTCAAATATTTGGGGGGGCCAACTCTTATTTTTATAGACTAAATTTTGAAGACATTAAAATAATTATATATATATATATATATATATATTTAAAAAAATTTCAAAATTTGGGGGGTCATGGCCCCCCCACCCTTCAACACAGCTTCGCCACTAATAGTATTTATACATGAAATGGTCATTTTCATCATTGACTGTGAACTAAGGTTTTGAGTTTATAAAAAACTTGTAATTTATATCTTTTGTAACTAAATCACGTATAATGTATCTTAAAAACTATATAATAATATCCAAATATATACATTGCCATTATTTTAGATAATAAAACAACTTTTATTATTTTAATACATGATGCTGTACATAAAGTCAAACACAAAATGATACAATAGGTTTTAGAGAACTAATCCTAACACTTCTCTCTCCTAATTCTCTTCTACTTAAAGGGTCAAGACCTCACAATTACACTGCACCCCTAGAAAATTGTTCTCCGAGTGTGCCAGCCTCTTGGTATCTCACTAAGGAACAAACACAAAATTTTCTGTTCCTCTTTAAAGGTATCACTCAAATATTCCTCCTCTTTTCTTAATTTCTCACTTTCCAATCTCCAATTTTCTCAAGAAAATGATCTTGATCTCTTTCTATGTAGACTAGTATATACGTGTATGTTACAAAACATATCCCTGGGTCTCTATGAGATAAAATATTTTGGCTCCAAAGCATGTTATATTAACGTTGTCCTAACTCCATCATCAAAAATATAAAAAGAAAGTTGTCCTAAGACCTAACCCCGTTTTTATACATTTTTTTTTTACAATATAGTTTTAATTTTTCGAGAATTTATATCAGGGTTTGTTCATAGATACGATATAATTTGCACATACATATTTACTAAGAAATATGTTGTGGTTGGCTATGATTTATATTATACGAAGTTTCATACCAGCTATGACTCTCTCTCTCTCTCTGTACATAGTTGGGTTTGGTTCATTCAAATATTATTAGGCTAATGATCATATTTACTTGTCTCATGACTGTAGGACTTGTATTCGTTACGTATTTAGAGGATGTGGAAACTGAAGATAGCCGAAGGAGGGCCAGATTTGGTGAGTCTAAACAATTTCATTGGGCGGCAACACTGGGAATTCGACCCCGATGCTGGTACTCCAGAAGAGCGTGCTGAAGTTGAAAGATTGCGTGAGGAGTTTAAGAAAAACCGGTTTCATAAGAAACAAAGCGATGATCTTTTGATGAGGCTGCAGGTAACTATATATATGGTGTGTGTGTTTGTCTTTTCTCTCATATATTTTCTGAGAATATCATGTTGAACATTTCATCATGTTCATTAGTCTACAAGCAGCATAAACTATTCAACCAGCCATATAGAGTAGACCACAGGCTGTTGATCCTTTCAATGAATCTATCCCCTGCTTTCTTATCCAACGTAAGAATATTATTGATGTGCTTTTCGACTCTTTTAAGTTTGGTGCACGGGGATACACGCAACATGAGTAAGACAAATCTCACGTTTGGCTTCATAAATTACCGAGTGTTTTTGTGCACTAGTTGAATATATTTTAAAAGGGTCTCATCCGTGTTAAGAAGTAGCAAAAATATTATATATATATATATATATATATATATTTCAGTATATTTTTTTTCCTTGAAATTTGCAGTATATTTGATTTTTGGTCCTTCAAATTTAAAAAGTCCAGATTGGATCCATAATTTTTTCTTAAAAGTAAACAATTCCATCCTTCTGTGTATGGGTCATCTGTTTTAAATTATTAGAGATATCATGGTTCATGAGGCTTAAATGTATTGTAGGCCTATGTACTTTAATATGTTTTCCCAATACATAATAAAATTTTGTAATTTAGTGCTTTGTGTTTGACTCTTATAAATTCTATTTGTGAGTCATTGTCTCATTTTTTTCAGTTGGACATATCTCTAACTCTTTAATATTGCAAACTCACAGCTTCGAAATGAGAACCCATGTGGGCCTATTCCACCACCAGTCCAAGTGAAAGAAACAGAGGTGATAACAGGGGAAGTAGTGATAACTACTCTGAAAAGAGCACTGAGCTTTTTTTCATCCATTCAAGCCCATGATGGCCACTGGCCTGCTGAGTCTGCTGGCCCTTTGTTTTTCCTTCAACCCATGGTATGTATTTTCACGCCATTTATTTCTAAAAAACTCTCTCTCTACCTTTGCTTAAGAAAATAAAAATGTTGTCAAAATTGTAACACTTCTTTAATATGTTCATTCCATAAGGCCAATCGGATTGGTACAATTTCTACAATTATTAAAAAAACAAAAAAGGCCCATCAGATTGGTGCAATTTCTTGCATATACTTTTTGATTTTAGGAATTCAAGCTCTTAACCGCACAACCAAACGTGTCTCTGTGTGTGTGTGTCTGTATATATATATATATATATATTGTATTTATGACTTGCTATATGGGGATGGCTGAAAAATTTAACCCAGTAACTTGTTTATTACATTTAACATAACTTCAAATTATTGCCATGCAGGTAATGGCATTGTACATCACGGGAGGTCTCAATGCTGTGCTTTCACCAGCACACCAAAAGGAAATAATTCGATACTTGTATAATCACCAGGTAATATTTTGTTGCAATTGAAAATAACTTTGTTTTCAAATAAATTATAGTTCCAAAAGATCTATATAAATCCGAGAGTGGACCCCCCCCCCCCCCCCCCCCCCCCCCACAAAAAAAAAAAAAAGACACTTAAAATATACACCAAAAGTCTTTTGAGTTCCACCTAGTGAATTGGGGGGAATTTTTCTCCAATATGATTTGAAAGAAAATTTTTTCTATCTTCTTTATAAACTCATCACACAGTGTTAGCATATATTCAACAAGCCAACAAGCCTAAGAAATTGAAAATTTTGCATAATTTTAAACTATATAAGTTCGTTTATTTGTTGAACAGAATGAAGACGGAGGTTGGGGCTTCCATATTGAAGGTCACAGTACAATGTTTGGCACAACTTTGAGCTATATTGCCTTAAGGCTACTCGGAGAAGGACCTGAAGATGGTGAAGACATGGCTATGGCTAGAGCACGGAAATGGATCCTTGACCATGGTAGTTTAGTAGCAATTCCATCATGGGGAAAGTTTTGGGTCACGGTATAACCAATTGAACCTGTTAGCCAATGTTGTTTTGGTTAATGTTACACTATTTATTAATTTTTTATTCAATTAATATATTTAAAATTTCACTATTTGATTATATGTTCTTTATATTCTTAATATGTATTGTCAAATTTTGTGTCAACGAGATGCCATTTATTTCTGTAAGTAAACTTGAATTGCCTCATTTTTGTATAGGTACTAGGAGTATATGAGTGGTCAGGTTGCAATCCATTGCCCCCAGAATTCTGGATTCTTCCTAATTTCTTCCCTATGCATCCAGGTTTTTGTAACTCACATCTTTTTCTTGAAAAGAACACTTTTTAAGTTGCATATCACTCAAAAAATTTATGTAGTAGTTAGCATAGCGCATGTATCTAATCATCACGACCCTCATTATTTGCAATACAGGCAAAATGTTATGCTACTGTCGCTTGGTTTACATGCCAATGTCTTATTTATATGGGAAGAGATTTGTCGGTCCAATCACCAGCTTGATTCAATCAATAAGACAAGAGTTATACAATGAACCTTACCATCAAATTAACTGGAACAAAGCTAGGAGTACAATCGCGAAGGTTATTTGAAGTCTTTTTGCATTTCTTGTCCATGTTAGAAATATCAATATCATATCCTGCTTATTAGCAATTTTCACAAAGTTGATGCCTACTTAAAACTTACACAATTTGCTAATTTAGGAGGATCTCTACTATCCGCATCCCTTCATGCAAGATATGCTATGGGATTTTCTTCACCATGTAGCTGAGCCTATCCTAACACGTTGGCCCTTTTCAATGTTGAGAGAGAAGGCAATAAAAACTGCAATTGATCATGTACGTTATGAGGATGAGAACAGTAGATACCTTTGCATTGGAAGCGTAGAAAAGGTCAATACTTGTGTTGCAGTTCAATTCAAATGAAAGAAATATAAAATCAAAGTATTTGGTGTGCCATCATTGAATTAAATTTGTCAAGGTTACATGTATTACAGCTTTTATGTTTGCTTGCCCGTTGGGTTGAAGATCCAAATTCAGAGGCATACAAGCTTCATCTAGCCAGACTTCCAGACAACTATTGGGTTGCTGAAGATGGCTTAAAAGTACAGGTAATATGACCATTCCCTTGCGTCTTTCGGTGACTTGACTTTTCTTGAAAAAGCAAAAAAGCATAATTAGCAGATCCATAAGCTTGAGTATGTTAATGCAATCACATATACTTAAAAGCATTTACTTATAATGCTTGATTTATGTGATGTAGAGTTTTGGCTGTCAGATGTGGGATGTGGGTTTTGCTATTCAAGCAATTCTCTCTTGTAATCTAAATGAAGAGTATGGGTCAACACTCAGGAAATCACATGAGTTTGTCAAGGCTTCACAGGTCAGAATATATATCAAATACTGCTTACGGGATTATATGAAAGATAATGCTTAACTAAATCATGTTATTTTCTAGGTCCGGGAAAACCCTTCTGGTGACTTCAAAGCTATGTATCGACACATTAGCAAAGGAGCATGGACTTTCTCAATGCAGGACCATGGTTGGCAAGTCTCTGACTGCACAGCAGAAGGGCTAAAGGTAATGCCAACTCTTATACATTTATGATTTATACTAACACTGTCAAGGTTTATTTCAAAGGAAAAATTTTGAATTTTGGCAAAACCTACTATTTTTCAGGTTGCACTTTTGTTCTCACAAATGTCTCAAGACCTTGTAGGTGAAAAAATGGAGACAGACAGGTTCTATGATGCTGTGAATGTCATTCTTTCTCTACAAGTAAGAATTCAACCTTGCAGATTCTTTTTTTTTTTTTTTTTTTGACAAATTTACATATAGTACAAGTTGTGTGTGAGTCATATTATCCACTTTACTTATTTAACTTTATTAGGTTAAATGATCCTGAAATGCATCACTTTAATAATTGACTTTCTTTTAATACCAATACAGAGTAGCAATGGTGGTTTCCCAGCATGGGAGCCTCAAAGAGCTTACCGTTGGTTGGAGGTAACTTCTCCAATAAACCTACTAGTTTCTTCCTAACTTGTTTCAATATCTCAACTTTTCCTTGTAAGATAGGTTTGCACATGTTTATGGCAAAAAAACCATTGTTTTAAACTCACCACTCATTCCCATATTTTCGTATCTTATTTTTGCAGAAATTCAACCCCACAGAGTTCTTTGAAGATACTCTTATTGAGAGAGAGTAAGTTATCTTCCAACACAGGAATAGTTGTCATGGTATTAGTCATGTTATCTTCCTAACATTAAAATTGAACCACTTTATAGGTACGTAGAATGTACTGCATCAGTGGTTCAAGGCTTGGCACTCTTTAGGAAATTCTATCCTAAGCACCGTAGAACAGAGATAGACAGTAGCATTTCCAATGCAATTCAATACATTGAAGACGTACAGGAACCTGATGGATCATGGTAATATGTTTTTTTTGCACACGCTTATATTCTTGATTCACACCATGAAGTACTGCTCTATAGCCGCACAATTTTCTTTTGACATTTAGACAAAAAATAAAAGTAGCCAACTATGATAATATCAATAAGAGACTGCTCCAAGTTTTACTTCTTTTTTTTTTTTTTTTTTTTTTTTTTTTTGCTTGATGCCTAAGGAGAAACCATCAATACTTACACAAAATTTATACTCATGTAGGTATGGTCATTGGGGGGTTTGCTACACCTATGGTACATGGTTTGCTGTAGGAGGATTGGCAGCTTGTGGAAGAAACTATAGAAATTGTCCTGCATTGCGCAAAACTTGTGAATTTCTGCTATCAAAGCAACTACCTAATGGTGGATGGGGAGAGAGTTACCTATCAAGCCAAAACAAGGTATGGAAATTTGTTTCGATTTAAATTTGTACTTCTTTGTGCAACAGGTGTGGATAGATATAGAAGGGAGGAAATGGAAATAGAGAATTCAAATAAGTTTTCTTTGTGCAACAGGTGTGGACAAATATAGAAGGTAACCGTGCAAATTTGGTCCAAACCGCATGGGCACTATTATCGCTGATTGATGCTGGTCAGGTTGGTACATCATTTTCTCCTAAATTATTTAATGAGTTTTACATTAACATAACTAATTTAGGTTTCAGTAATATTTTTGGCAATTAGTTGGGGAAGTGTCATGAAAATGAGTAATCCAAGATATCAATCTGCAATCTCCCACTGGTCATGATATCAATCACATCTGCAGTTATGCCCCAAAAGTATTAGTCAGGTTACTATGGGGGTTCCTTGTAATCACTTATATAGCCCAGTTCGGCCTAATAAACATACACTTATCAAATCCAATTCATGTAATCTAGGATATCATATATATGTGAAAACAAAAATTAAGATCTAAAAAAATAGATTTATGAAAATTTAAAACTTAAGTATTAGATGATAGCAAAATTTAGAAGGTGAGCTTTCAGTGATTGCTTTGGAAGTGCAGATGGATCCCATAAACTAATTCTAAACGTTTTTATAAATTTAGGCCGAGATAGATCCAACACCAATTCATCGTGGAGTCAGAGTGCTGATCAATGCACAAATGGAAGATGGTGACTTCCCTCAACAGGTAATTCCTGTTTATTCAAAATCCAAGGCATTTAGATAAGTGTTTGTCTTAGTTGTGTTGTTCTTTCATTTCTTTTGTCAAAATAACTTCTACATACCAAGATATTTTTTGAAGCATAGTATAACCAATTGTTATTGGCAACAGGAAATCACTGGAGTATTTATGAGGAACTGTACACTGAACTACTCTTCATATAGAAGCATTTTTCCCATATGGGCTCTTGGAGAATATCGGAGGCAAGTTCTATTTGCATAAGAATGCGTAAACAAAGGATTGCATATGGAAGTGCACCACCAATGTCCAATTTATATACAACTTTCACGTAAGCAAGAAATATAGATAACTATATACTACTTGAAAGATGTAAAATATATCATAATGTAGTTTTTTGTGAGACAAATGGTTTGTCCCTCTACAAAAAATAAATGTCCATTAAGTTTGTGTAAGGATCTCCATTAATTTTCTGCAGCTTAATCATGTAAAGTAATATTTGTGGACTTACCCAAAAGGAAATGTAATATTTGTGGATTCTATAAGTGCAAGTGCAACATACTATGTTGAATTATAGTGTATACTTCCGTAAGAAATGAATAAAAAATATATAAGGTTATAGGTTTTTCAAGTCTCTCACTCTCTCTAAATTATTTTAGGAGACAGTTTTATAAAGTGACCCTTTCACAATATGTAGGTCTCACAGGTGTATAGCTCACCAAATGCAGAAGCTTGTTTGATTAATAACCTACATAAGTTGTGAACCCTTTTTCTCTTATTGCTTGCCATAAGAATTACTCGTAGTTTGCATGAATTTTATCATGTTATTAAGTCGCCTGTGCACATTAATATATTGCAAATATTTGTTTGTGGACATGAAATTTTCCCAATTTCATAAGAATTCAAGTTTTCAAATATCTTTTAGTCCCTTGGAATAAGATTTGTTTGCCAATGGAGATAGGTGGGGGTCTGAAAGATTAGGTTGTTTAACGAAGACCTGCTTGGAAAATGGTTATGGCACTTTGGGAAAAAAAAAGTAACAGGTTATGACGTTAGGTTATAGTAACCAAATATGGTGTGGCTAGAGGGGACTGGTGCTCTAGACATGTAAGAGGGGCTTGTGGGTGTGGGATATGGAAAATATTAGGGCAGGTGTGGAGAGTTTTTTCGAACAAGTAGTGTATGTTGTAGGGGTGGGTCATTGCATTTGGTTTTGGTAGGACCCTTGGAGTGGACATACTTCTCTAAAGGATATATTTAAGAGATCTTTCGTGAAGTAAAAAAAATAAAAAAATGCTTGGCAGCCATTAGGAGTTTAAGGGGTAATTGATCATTTAAGTCTAATTAATTTTATTTCCTAATTTTAACTAAGAAAGCCCTAGGGCTTCTCAGCTAAACTAGAAAATAAAACATTTCAAACCAAAAGTAAAAGATTCGGAAGTTTGATTATGTGTGGGGAGGATATTAGGCACCCCCACAACACTTATCCAAAAGGACAGTACATTATTTCGAATTTAATCTTAAATTTCACTATTTTAAGTAATAACTAGTATATTTGGCATTTGGTTTAAAAAAGAAAGCATGATATACATGTACATGTGAGATAATGCAAACATAAAACCTATCATAGGATGACATGTAATCTATCCTAGTATGACATATATATAAACGACACGTAATCTATTCTAAGATGACATACAAAGAAGGCATGCAATATACCCAAGATGACATGTTAGAAAGAATGTATAAGAAAGACATATAAAATATCCTAGGATGACATGAAATGACATGCAATCCATCCTAAGATGACATGTGCAATCTAAATTATAATGGCAAGTGAATGACATAAATAGCATGAATAATTTAAACAAGATATAAGGAATATGCCTTATGCGTTTAAATTTAAACGAAAACATTCTAGGTCTCACATTTATTTTCATGCAAAAATCAGCAAAGTAAGATGTTAATTAAAGGGGGGGGGGGGGGGGGGTTATGTTTGGCTTTTAGGGTGAACATGGACTTAATGGAGTTATGCCATGGGCAAAGCATCACATTTTAAAGGTTAAAACACCCCAAGTAAAATTATATGGGCTTTTAATCTACCAAAAAAAAAAAAAAAAAAATTCTCTTCAAAGATTTTTTCTGTAAAACTCATAGGATTTTTTTTTTTTTTGGGGAGAAAATCATTAAAAGAAAAGATTAAAATCCCATAGATTTTTTTTTTTTTTAATTATCTTTTGAAAAATCCCCTAGAAGGGAAATAATGAAAGTCAGTTTTTAAATTGGAAAGAATCCCTAAAAAGGGAAAAGTTTAATTCCATGGGTTTTACACCTTAAAAAATTTCCAAAAAGAGAAAAGAATTAAAAAGGCCCTATGGGTTTTTATTTTGAAAAGCTCAAGAAAGTTCATTGGTGGAAATCCCAAGTTAAAACAAGCTTTATAAAAATTCCATTATTCTTATGTATGCCTTTTTCTTTAGCCGTTTTAATATGGGGCTATGAGTTTACAACCTTATCTAGAGAGTCTAGTTAAGGTGTAGATCCCATTTATATATGTCCAACAAATGGGAATATATATAAGCAAGACCAAACAAACGAAAATGATATAGGCATATCATAAATCATCAAACCAACATCATCAAGACAATAAAAGTTCTAATCCTACGATGACCAAGAAAAAAGGATATAATTTTAAAGAATATGATGCAAGACTTTGGGTCTATTTGGATAGAACTTATTTTGCTGAAATTGAAAACTGAAAACACTGTAGTAAAATAATTTTTAAATGTGTGAATAGTATCGTGGGACCCATTTTTAATGAAAAAGTTGCTGAAAAGTGTAATTTGTGAGACCCGTGGACAGTGCACGGGTGCATTATTCACGGCTGATTTAGTCAAAAGGATAGGCTGAAAAAAAAAAGTAAACCTCATACATGAAAACCTAAAAAAAGGGAGTTTAAGGTAAAGATGTAAGCTTTGAGAACAAAGATTGAAACTTTGTCTAAAATGGTTACACTTTGAACCTAAACATGAAAACTAACATGCATAGATGAATATTCACAAAAAGAAAGCAAGCCCAAGACCAAGATTCAAACTTTCAAAGAAAACAAGGATTTCAATATCAAAGGAACCAACTTTAAGCCAAAATGCAAACTTTTAGAGACATAGGAGATAAACAAAGCATAGGACATAACAAACAAGAAAGCTTTAAAATAAAAATGCAAACTTTTTATGTTCAAATGTTATATTCAAGCTGTGAATGTTGGTCCATGCACAGCTTCAAGCTATGCATGTATAAAAATTCAATGTTTATTCCAGCTTTAAATCCAATTTTGATCCATCTCAGGTATTGATTTTGCAAGCTAATATGAAGGCCTTTGGAAATCTGATTTAAATGATCTTGGTGTGCAAGGAAAGATCTTGTAGCGTAAATTCCATAAGTTCCGGCCTCGGGTCATTTGGAGTTCCATGCTAAAAGTTATTATCCTCTGAAGTTGGTTGCCCATATTAATTTCTATGGTTTAGGCTAATCTTTCCGACAATGTAGTTTGGACTTCCTTTTATCGAGCCTTTTGTTCCAGGCTGTTAAGGACTTATCAATGATCTTTAGGAAGTAGGCATTATAAGCTTTTCAATACAAAAAATGAGGATTATAGCCGTGTTTTTAAAACGCAACTATAGACCCTAAAAACGCGGCTATAATCCCATTTGGGGTTTAGCCGTGTTTATAGGTGGGGCTTATATACTGCGACTATAGGTCCTACAAAGGTCCTACAAGTTTCAAAGTTAAGGAAAACCAGTAAAATTGCTTTTTTTAATTTTTTGTACTAACTTTGTAGGCTGATTCTTAATTAATTGCTCATGGATCTTGGACCCAAAAAGCACATGCTTTCCTGAATGTTCATGAGGTAATAGATGCCCATACAGTTCTTCAATGGAGAGAGGATCAACCCTTGTAGTCACTAATGTGACAAATGAATCATAGTCTAATCCAAGATCAGCTAGAAGAAAAGAGACGAGTTCAAAATCGTTCAAAGGCTGAGCAGTGGCAGCGTGTCAACCAGTGTTGTGAACTGGTGAAAATAATCAGCAATTGATGAATTGCCCTTCTTCAAAGTGGCTAGCTGATAGTGGATTTGCATTGTTCTAACCCTGGATTGGGAGGAGAACATGCGTTCTAATGCTTGCCAGACATCTCGAGAGGTGGTAAATTTTACCACATGAGCCAGAATTTTCTCAGAGAGAGGAGATAATAGCACTGAGTATCATTTGATCTTGCAAATGCCAATGCTGAAATTCTGGATTTTGGATAGCTTGAGTGGCACCATCAGCTGCAACGGTGATGATTCTAGGTGGAGCAGGTATGGTTCCGTCCAGGTAACCATAGAGGTGCTACCCCTTAAGGTAAGGAACGATCTGTGCTTTCCACAGTAGGTAGTTATCACAGGTCAGTTTGATAGTGATCAGATTATGAATAGTGGTAAGTGTGGTGGGAGAGGGAGAGGCAGAGGTGTTGACAGTGGAGGCTGAGGATGACGAAGAAGCCATGAAGAGGACGTGAGTCACAAAAGTTCTAATACCAAGTAAACACAATAATATTTTGGAATATTTTTCAGCCTAACCAATTTGGCTTAGGACGTTTCATTTATATAGGATTGTACAGATACAAAGATTCAAAAATATAAAAGAGTTTAAATTACAAACAACTTCATCATATCCTATCTTTAGCTCTTATCCTTAACATATCTCATCCCGGAGTCGTCGTGGTTAATAATGGTCCAGTTGTGTTTTGTTTGTTTCCAGCTATTACCACTCATCAGTTTGGTGGTTGTACGGACTATGTATGTCTTGTTTCAGTCTAGTTTGTGTGTTGATGTTGTTCTATGTACTGTAGTCCTGGTGTCCTCGTAATATTTTTGTTCATCTAAGGACTAAGTATGCGCACTGCAAACTTAAAGGACCAATTACCCCTACAAAGTAAACTTGAGTGACTAATATTATAGTTTCGCTTATTATTATTTTTAAGTCTTAACAACTTGCTGATGTTTCATGATGATATTAGACTTAACTTGCCACTGCATGCACATAGGAACAAGTCATAGAATCGGTAGGCACATATAGAGAGTTCCCGTATCAAAGAAAACAACTCGGCCCAATTGGAAAACCCAGCTAGAGTTGGTTCTACTTGCATGTACAAGGACCAGAACATGTCTTGTTGGGCCAACTATTGAAAATATAAAACCAAGTCCATTATTACAAGCAAACCCAAGCAAGGATGAGCGGCCCAATAGATTGAGTTCTGAGCAGTAGAGCCCGATTCTAGACTTTTCTTGGAGGCAGTGGACTTCTTTTCTTCCTTTGCACGCTTTTTTTTTTCACCGCCTCGCAGCAATTCCTAGGGCTTTTAACCCGTGGTTAGTAGGGTTTTTTTTCTTTAATTTATAATTGGATAAGTATTAAATGTAGGCAAGTTTTAAAAGTATTTTTTAAAAAAAAAATATTATTTATTATTATATAAGGATTTAATGTGCTGGCCACTTTTGATTCAAGGCTGAATTTTTTTTAATAAAAAAGTCATAACTTTTTTTAAGAAAAAAATAAAAAAATAGTATATCTTGAACCAAAGAAAACTCAATCATATTATAATTTTCTTTTATCAAAGTTATATAGTCAAAAACATCATTAGCAAGTTGTGCCAAGTTGCGATTGTCTTCCCACTTGACGTGGTTCACTTGCATGCTTCTGAAGTCTTATAGCTTCTGCCGAATCCCCTCAATGATATTACAAATTGTAGTAAGTGGTTTGCTTTCTTCTCGTAAACATAGTTTTGAAACTCAGACTGTTCATTGAACCATAAAAAGAAGAGGTTCAAGGTTTTTAAAGTTGAACCGAGGTTGAATCGGAGTTGAACCGAGGTTGAACCAGGGTTGAACTGTGATGACGTCATAATTAATTTAATAATTATTTTAAATATATAAAAATATTAAATTAATAAAAATTGAAAAATTAACTAAAATAGTCAAATTAAAATAAAAATCCAAATTTCAAATATATTTTTCATATCATAATTTTTACAAAATAAATATAAAAAAAAAAATCAAATCTTAAGCAAATATAGATATAGTATTTATTTATTTATATGTTATTTAGTAAAACCTTGATAATAATAATAATAATATTATAATAATTATTATAATATAAGAACTTGTGGGCTTGTGGCAAATTAGCAATACACGTATATTATGTCACGTCACATCACGTTGGGCTCAAGATTGCCCAAAGCTGAAAAAGAAGTCATGACTGAAACATTTAACTCATTTTTTATTCAAAAATTCAAAGTCTTCAACATTTTCAATGCAAGTGTTAGTTGGTAGTCACGTAAAAGCTTAGGAAACTTCAAAAAAAAATTCAAAACAAAGAAAGAGAAACCACATATAATAAAAGTTACATAGCAGTGTTCAGCAAAAATAAAGACTCGGAGAGGAGACTAGTTATTGCAAAGTAATGGAGACAGACGGACAGAAAAAGAAGAAGAAAAAGAAGAAAGAAGAAGAAGCTTCTACTTCATGGCGCCGCCCCTGCTTCATTGTCTTTTTGTTCCTCTTCTCCTTCTTCTCTATTTTTTTTTTCTTTAAAAATTATTTGGTTCTAAATCTAATAAAAATAAATTCGTGTAAACAGTAAAAATCGGCTACGGTTCAAAGAACTGTACAATCTGGACGCGGTTCAAACGATTTTGTGCTTTTTTCACATTAAGAGGTTATTTGAGTTAAAAAAACTGCAATAGATTAAGGTTCACAGTTAACCAGGTCGGACCGTACGGTCCGGTCCGGATTTGAAAACCTTGCCCGTAAAGACTCAATGATTATCTTTGAGTCACTTTTGAAGACTACTTCCCTTACCCCACATTCCAAGCAAAGAGGACTCCCTCTAATGCTTTGGCTTCGGATTCCTGAGGTCTCAAAGGAATAGGAGGCCTTTAAATTCGTGGTTAATTAGATTATAAATGTTTGTTTATTTTTTCATAAAAGATAAGAACAATAAACTTATTGGTGAACACATTAACTGATTTATAATGCAATTCTTTTAAAATAAAATGATTAGTAACGCATTTAATTTAAGAACAAAAGTAGTGGAAAAATTATGCATTTTATAAACATAATTTTTTAAATATTTATTGTTCAACAATTTGTACACCTATAGATCCATGAGGCAAAATTGACATTGAATGAATTAGTACTATGTCATAATTTTTCAATCTGAGTAGAGATGTAAAATTATATGTTCAAAATTATCAAATAAAAATATTTATGAAAGACGCAAATTTTTTTTTGGAAAAGGATTTATTCTCACAATCAGGAAAGCTAACAATGTAGACTATGCATGGTAGTTTTATCCTTATATTTGCTCCTTTTTGTTACTCTAGCTAATTTCAAGGCCAAAGTTTATTAGCAAAGAAATCTATAAACTTGGTGATAGGAGAAGACGTTTTCCTAAGGGCCGAAGCAACTTGTTGCTACTTGCAAGGCTGTGGCTTGAATTGAGGATATAAATCACCAAATCCATTATAGCTTTTTCCTCCTTATATTAAGGCATGAGATTAAGAATCACATTTCTTTGGAGGTAAAAGTTAGAAGTTAGAACAGATCCCTAACTTTTTTATAGTTGTAAATTGAAATCCTCACTTGGACTAAAAAATAAAAAGCAGTACTAACAAATGTGTCATTTTTATTTTTTGACAGGCATTAAAGGAAATCAAACAGAGGACAACAATCCAATTCCAAACCAAAACCCTGTAAGAATCTGTCCCCTTTCAAGGGCCATAATAAGGCAATGTCATACTGAAATTCATTTTCAAGAAAACATGAAGACCCTTCCAATCTCAAATAACAGACATTCGCACCAGCTTATTTTAAAGAATGTGGTCATCCCCTACTGGTGTTGCTCTCTAACAATGCACTTTACACAAGTTCCTGATGCATGAGATACATTAGCTACCAGACAATCAACACAAAAATATCAACCAAGGAATTAAAAATAGAAAATATGGACAAAACCCAAAAAGTATCAAATATGGAACAGTAATTGAATAACAAGTTTTTCACCTTCACATCCCTGTGGGAGAGGAACTTCCCCAAGTTGTGGATGATCAACCTCATATCTTCAACCTGAAAGACAACTGTTGCTGCCTACCACCCTAATCATCATGATATCACGCATAAGAGAGAGAGAGAGTACAAATAAAATATTTGCCCCAATGCAGCCAGCATGATTTCAGTCAAAAAACCTAAAAGCCTGTTTCAAATTTGAAAACTAACATTAATATAATGACAAGTGTATGCAACAAACATGCTATAATAGAAATTGGGAAATAATGGAGGGGGACAAAGAGTTCCCAAAAACATACCTGCAATAATTCTTTATCGACAGCAACCTCCATCACAGCAGAAGTTTCTTTCTCACTAGTATCAGCCTTTTGAGTCTGTCTTTTCATTCCCATCAGACTTGAGCTCTGTCTCAGAAGCTTTCAGTTTCTCTTTCTACTTAGAAGAGTCCTCTCCTTCATCTTTTTCAATTCCTACCACCTTTTCAGGTGCAGCATTTACATCAGTTTTCTACTCTTCTTTTTTCACATTAGGTAAATTGTGTTGCATACCTGACTCCTCCATTTCTTCGTCCTCTTCAGGATCTTCATCATCTGTTTCATCTTCCATCTTCACCTCAACAACATAATCAACAGATTTATCCTCCTCTTTGACCTTGGTTTTGTCATCATTTGGTTGAGCTGTGTTCAATGTTTCAGACTTACTATCCTGCTCTTTCACAAGGAGCTCACTGGTCTTTGCTCGCTTCACTGGTGATTTTTTATCCCTTTCCTTTGCTTGAATTTCATCCCATTGCCTCTTACGTTGATTTCTTCTTGTCACAAATTTTACACGTAGTTTCTGCGCGCACACACCCAAAAAAATAAGCATGTAAATGAGGATGCCTCAGTAAAGGAAGCCAGTAACAATGCATATTGACATAGTCCATAACAAACCTGTAGAAATGTTAAGATATGACTACCCATCTGATATTGAAGCATTTCATACAACAATTCGGCAAATAATGACAACTGCAAGGAACATGAAACACAGTGAGGAAGAAACAAGAAGTTATAATCTTGCTAGTTATAAAAGGTCAGACAGAGAGAGAGAGAGACAGCATATAAGAGAAATGGATGAAGCAGGAGAACAAACCTCAAATGTTGATTCTTGCATGTCCTTGTCAGTATAATCCAGGAGTGAATCCAGTGAAAGTGATAATGAACAAAGCTGTAATGGAAGATTCATAGTTAGACAAGGTGTACAAACAAGCAACATTAGATGGGGTGAACATGCAGAATATATTTGATTAACATGTAGTATATAATGCTGTGTAGGATGGCAAAAACCTAATTTGGATTCTTGCTCCATTTGGTTTGTAAAATTAATCCAGGGTGTCGAGGAGGTTCTTCAGGCTTTCTCTTTTCTTTCAAATCTTTATTTGATTTGCTTCTAGAGTCATCTTTTCCATCATTTCTTTTCTCACTTTCTCATCTTTAGATATATCCCCATTTTTTAATTTTCCATTCTTGCCATCATTCTGGGGAACTTTCTTCTTGTCAACATCAGTCTCCACGCCACTTTTCACTCCAGTTTTTCTTTCATCCTTCTTATCATCCTTGTCAGCATCAGCCTTTATCTCCGTTTTGCTTGAATCACCGTCACCTTGCTTCTTAGTAGCAACTGTTTTGGAGTCAATATTGGGAACTGTTTTCTATTCGGATCTTTTGACCTCAGTGACCAGATTTTCAGCATCTGCTACTTGCATCTCCGTGTTTTTGGTTTTATGCACTGCCTGAACAGTCTTTATTTCATTCCCATCAGCATCTTTCTTAGTTCCAGGAACCCCATCACTGGATTCCAAACCAGAGACCATTTTTTTAGCTATCCTCTTAATTATTTTTTTCTTCACAGTTGTTTTTACACTGGTACCTTCCCACAACTGCAGCACTGCTTGGATCTGAATTATCCTTTGGTTTATCTTCAGTACCTTCATTCTGAGCAGTTTTTCCTGCTGGAACCTTTTTTTACCATCTTTTTTCTTACAAATGTATTAGTGGGAGCAACCAATTTAACCTGCTGATCAGGTATCTCTGAATTTACGTTCTTCTGTCAACTATCCTTCTCATCCAATCACCCTTTTCATTCCATTTCCATTTTTCTCCTTTTTGATAGAATCTTCTGCTTGTCCAGAGGATGTGGACTCTCTTTTTTTTCTGATTTGTCTAGTCTTTTGACATCTTTTGAGGAATCCTTTTCCTTATCTAAATTACAACACCCCCAAAAAAAAAAAAAGAAATCAATTTGATAACTGATGAAAAACATAAGAAGAAAAGAGATATCAAATAAAATGAGACCATGCACAACAAGACCTAGGCAAGAATAGACATGATTGCCAAACGTTGAGCACTAATGTTGCTCTAAACAGAGCCAGAATGTTAAATAATAGATAACCCCATGTAATTGGTATTAAGACTTTAATGGGGTGAATTCAGCAACATTGTGTCCGGAATCTAAAGATATTTTGACCAACCCACTTTTCAGTTTCATGCCCATATCATGAGAACCAGATATCAAGTTCTTTCCAGGTTGATTGCTACAAATACAGCTCCATGCTCAAATTTCCTTTCAGAATTGAGTTGATTGGAATTGACAACAACCATCACACTCAAAGTGCACGAGTAACAATGTTTTCAACAACTGAATTTGATCTTCACTCAATCTCAGGACAGATATCTATCCATGTATCTACATATGCGCATAACTACCTGTACATATTTTGTGTTTGTCTCTGTCAGTGTGTGAATTAGATGTCTTTTGGCAACAAACTTGAGCATGAGTAAAACTGATCAAAAAAAGTTTCAGACAATATAATTACAGACCTCTTTTTTCAAAGAAAGTTGGCGCTCTCTCTCTGCAACAGCCTTCTTGTGAGCAAGCCATTGCCCATTGGTCTCTCCATGCATCCAAAGAAGGGAGACATTCAGACAAATCTGGAACAAACAGTACAGTGACCTTATGGCTTAAAAGTCCATCCTTGCCAAGACTGTCATAGTGTATCTGCAAACGCCAAGTAGAATTAAAAACAACATACAGGCACGTAACCAAAAACAAAATCTATAAATACAACCCAGAAGCGTCAAAAGAGTTCAAAAACACAATATATTGCACTTTCTCATCTGCATCATAACCAAAGAAAAACGTTTTTTGGCTTTTTTGGTCAAAAAAGACGATGCCTAAAAAGTTATAAACAAGGAGTTTGAACCTGTACAGTAAAATATTACACATTGAAGTAGCCAAGACTCCAAAAAAAATAGGGATAAGGCTACCAACCAATCACCACTTCTAGACCCTGTTAAAGTGGAAGCTTTGGGTTCAAATTACTTTATGAAAGTAGCCAAGAATTTAGATGTAAATGTAATGTTTGGGGAAATATCTCTGTTGTTAGTGAAAATATACTTAGGCTAATTTAATGATTTAGTGTACGTTTTGACAATTAAACCATCTTCTACTAATTCATAAAGCAAAGATCTCAATAAGAAAACAGCTCAAACATAAAGCAGAGCCTTGAGTATGGTCACTGTTGTAACAAAAATTCAAACTAACTGAAGTGGTCCTAATAAATGTAACAATCATTGAAAGAAAATTCTACCTCAAGAAAACGATTCCAATGATGGCAGTTCTGCAAATCAAGTTGAGTGACATCTTTTGCATATCTAAAAAAAAAACTTCAGAAGGCCATTTGAAGAACATCATTTCTAGACATCCTCTACAACAAACATCAGACAGCGCAAACCTATGGACCGCATGAATTGAAGAGGTATCATCAACAGATGGGTCAACACCATCAGCGGATTCCATTGACCACCAATTGCCATGAAAGACTGGTCCTTTTTAAGCAAGGCCAACCAGAGGATATTGCAAATGTGGGGCTTTGGGTATGAAAGGAAGAATCTTTCTGGTGTTTTTGCTTTTTTGACTTTGTTTTGGGAGTCAAATGGCTGTTATTGTCTGAGCTGCTGTGGGGAGGACGACGAGTTATCCGCCGGCGATCTCCGTTTGAGAGAGAGAGAGCTCTGGTATTGTCTTTAGTTTGGAGACTTTGGACGAAGTGGTAGCAGAGAAAAGAGAAAAGGAGGGAAAATAAAATAAAGAGATAAAAGGGAAAAATAAAATAAAGAATAAGAAATTAAAAAGAAAGGTTGTTATTATATAAATTTTAAATGATAAGTTGTTATTGATGAGTAAAAAAAATCATTTTAATGATGATTGATAAGTTCAAATTAGAACCAGCAATAACTTATCACATAAGATTTACTATAAATATGTTGTAAAAAAAAATTGTGAATATAGTATTTTTAGTTAATTTTTTTTATAATGATTTTTAGTTAAAATTTGATAACCTACAAGTCACTATACTGTTACCACAAGTGATTCATGAGATTTCTTTAAAAAATATCATTAGAAAAAATTTAAAAATATTATCATTGGGAGATTTTAAAAATATGGCTATTGTGAATTTGAAAAAATATAGTTATTAGAAATAAATGAAGGAAGATTGAAAAAACAAACAAAGAAATATTTAAAAAAAAAAAAATTGAATGAGATAGATAAAAGATAAAGAATCCGTTAGAAAATGTATATGAAAAAGTAAGTAGTTAAAAAATAAAAAGAAATGTTCACTCTCCAAAGTATACAAAAATTTGGAGAAACTGCTTGAGATGCTTTTAGGGTTTAGGATATGGTTTAGCAATTTAGGGTATGTGAATAGGAATGGTAATGATAAGAATGTGATGTGTCACCCTTTAAGGTCACCTTAATATTCTTGTGCATTGAATTAGAACCTAGAATCTATAGCTATGAATAAAGCTTGACATGCTCATTAATTAAAGAAATTAACTTTACCTCTTATTAAACCATATGTTCCTGATAAATAAAAGGACTAAATATGACAAAATAAATAGACTTAGATAAAAACGGGACATATAGTTTAGGAAAATTAGTTAAATTCTTTAATCAATTTGATGCTCAAATCTTAATGGCATGCTATAGTAAGGAAACCCAAATAGTATATTTAGTACTAATTTTTCATAGAAATCATATTGAAATTTTAGAACATATTACATAGAAAATTACATATTTTTTCAACAATAATGCAACATGAGTTATTTCAATTAGTGATATCTCATTCAAATCAAGTTTGATTTTCACCCATGACCAATCAAATTACACAATTTTTCGTGGTTTTAAATATAACATCTAAATTAATCTAATCACAAGGTTGATTTCAATTTAAGCTCAATCAAATTTAGTCAATCACATAAAAATCAGCAAAAAAAAAAAAAAAGAGTTTTAACCATTAAAACCATAAAATCCTTTAATTCAATGCTAAACCTTCTATCGAAATTTAGAGCCTGACAAAATATGGTATCAACATCTCTATATATTTTTGTTATTATAAAATATAGCACTTTCAAATTATAATGAAAGGAGATTATTAACTTTTATAAAATGAAAATTATTATAATGAGGCAATTTTTTTTTTTTTTATAGGAGTTATGAGGTTATTTTTAATCCTAAAAGGTGGCCACCTAGTAGACATCCATAACAAAAAAAAAAATAGTATTAAACTTTTTTTTAAATACTACGAATACCATTTAAAAAGTCCACATATTCCTAAAGTTTAAACTGTTTAATACCAATCCACATCAATTTTATTTGTGTTTGGGCACATATATTATTTTTTAGAAGCCAAGCCCAAAAGTTTGTTTGTTTATTTTTTATTTTATAAGTTGGAACTTCATAAATAAATTAAAAAAAAAAAATCAGATGCCTAAATAAACCACACAAAAAAAATTTTAATAGCATATTTTTTTTGGGAAAGATCTGTCGGCCTGTGGATCCAGATTGGCCCTTGTGGTGGAATGGATTTAAAAAGGAGCTTAATTTTTGGGCTTGGATTTACTTTGATTTTAAAAAGGCCGTGGGCTTGAGTGTGTGATTTTTTTTTTTTGATTATGAGTGTGTGATTTTTTGGATTGGGTCAGGGTGAAGATAAATTTTAATGTGGGCTAGAGCTTAGAGGCATTCGAATTGGACCTAAAGGAGAGAATTGGCTTGGGATTTTCAATGGTGCAGTGGGCTAATGTGCATTTTAGTTTATTAATCCAAAAAGGGGAAAAAAAGAATATCAACTTATGTGACAGGGCTACAAAATAAAGCTAACTAGGCCCACTCTATCACCTAATTTATTTATTTATTTTTTGGTCAGAAATGGCTACTTATATATTAAAAGCAACAATTCTATTACAAAAAGTGTTAGCTTTATCACAAGCTAACAGATGCTCCACCACAGACGGTGGTTCCAATATCACCTAATTTAATAGTTCACAAAAAGAGTCTCATAAACAAATAATTATTAGTATTTTTCATTAGTTTGCCAAGCACATTTTACTCAAAAAAATTTAGTTTGTCAAGCCAATTTAGCACTTTAGAATGGACCCATCAAAATAAAGCCCACTTTCTTTTTTGAGAATCAAATAAAGCCCACTTAAATATGGCCCACCAGAGTAAAATAGCATTTTTGTTTATTGGAAAAAAAAATGTAAATGTAGATAATGGTATCGATCATCTTTTGTTAGAGTTTTATTACAAAAGAATTGATGTACTTATTTTCTTTGGGAGTATCATTAAGATATTGTTAGTACTTATGCCAAAACGTTTATTATTTATATATTTACTACTTTATTTTTAAGAATATAATTTCTTATGAGAATGCTACACATGTGGAGGAAATATTCATGAAAAAGATGAATTCATAGAAATTAATGTCACTCTTTCTCAAAATCTTACATTATTTCTTTATGTTCGTGTGTTCGGTTCAGAACAAAAAGGCAGAAAGAAAGCTTTGATTTGTAAGTGTGGTTCTACATCTCCAAAATGTTTAAAACAATGCCTGCAGGTCTTGTCTGAAGTTGTGCTTGTGAATTTCTCCATGGTCTTGTAGTTGTATAGGCAATCAATTGATTCTCCATCATTAAGTTTCCAGTCTAGATAATTTTTGTGGAGATGAAGGGCGAAGGGAATAAAAATGGAGTGAAGATTGGCACTAAAATTTGTAAATTATGTAACCGTACGTGAAAATGGCTATTGAAAAGTTCATCCTTTCCAACCTACAAAATTTAAGGTAAACACATTAGGAGAGGCCACCATAAAATTAATCAGGAAAATAAGATGAATTTTTTTCCTCTTTTTGGGTAAGTAATAAGAAGATGAAATTAATTAAAACTTGTTTTGACGTATTATAATTATATTTCATAGAAACTGTTTTTGTAGTATCCTATATTTGTGGTTGGAACACCATTTCTTTTACTTTACTTTCCCACTATATATCTTTATTTAAAAAAAAAATGCTAAGGAGCTATTGTGTCATATCTCGAGCTTGGTCCTCAAAAAATAAAGCTAAATATTCTTAGCTATGTCTAGTATATTTTTTTTTTTTGGTTGATAGTTTGATAGTAGGTAGTAACCATGGAGAAGGGGAGATTATTTTTGGACCTTGAACTTTTATTGGAAACACTAGAAGCTGTCATCATATGTAGAGCTTAAATCCTAACATAAAAATTAATCCCAAAAAAAAAGAAAAAAAAAATCTAATTTGTTATTTATTTATTACTTTTTTTTTAATAATCAAGAAGCCTTTATAGAAAAGACTAAATTTGGCTACAAGCACGGTTGCATGATTACAACTCTCACTAAAAAAAAGACATGGTTACATATTTTAAAAATCTAATCGTTGAATTGTATATCTTTTATGTTCTTTACATGCATGTCAAATTTCATGTTTATTTATTATTTGATTCATAAACTTTTTTTGTGTGTATAATTTTACATGGTTTTCAGACCCGGACCGGACCGTACGGTCCGACCGGGAAAACCTCGAACCGCTCGTTTTTGCGGTTCTTTTAGCATCAAGAACCGTTCTATGTGAAAAAAGCAGGGACTCGTGAAAACCGCGGTCGGACCTCACGGTTTTGAGAACCGTGATCAGACCGTTCCTCATGGTTCCCTGCTTCCTTTGAATCTAACCTTATAAAAAAAAAAAAAAAAAAAACACATAAGAGGAGAGATTGTCGTTGAAAAGACCGATCCGGACGAGCTAGTGAATGATGGCGAGAATGGAAGGCCAGTGGTGAGGAGTACCAGGGGCTTTGAGAATGGATTTGTTGAATTTGAAAGGGTAATTTAGGAATTTGAGCAAGAAGGGGAGATCTTCGTTGAGTTTGGAGGAGGAAGGGAACTGGAGATGAGAGGGGAGATCTTCTGGCTTTGTTCTCCGCCGGTGATGGAAGGCCAGTGCTCTCAGTCCTCTCTGCTTTCATCTCTAGCTTTGTTCTCTTATTTTTTTGTTCAACGCCGGTGAGAGTTTGAGAGAAAGAGAATGAGAAAGAAAGGATGAAGAAAGACAAAAAAAAGTAGAAAAGACTGAGGAGTTAGATGAGACTTGAGAGGAGTGGGATAGGGATGGGGAATGGGGAAACGTGTGTGGAGGATAAAAAATAAGAGAAAAAAAAAAGAAAAAAAGAAAAAGAAAAATGTGTGGTCTGTATGGATGCAAATGAAGAAAGGAAAAAAAATAAAAAATCACAATAAAATGTTACCATTATATTTTCACAATATTTCACAATAAATTTTAAGTAATAGATAATTATTAGTTAATATTAATAAGTAAAAAAATAATTTTAATGATGGGTTCAAATTAAAACTAGTGATAACTTTTTATATAAATTTTGTTGTGAAAATATTGCTAAAAATGTTGTAAACTTCTTCACTGCTTCTGAACAATTTTTTTTTGCTGCTGCGTGCGTAATGCTTGCTTGCTGTCAACTCCTTACATGTAATGCTTGCTTGCTGTCAAGCACTTCCTTCTTAGCTTTTATTATTTATTTAACTTTAACAATTTTTAAATGCATGGACACCTTCATCTAGCTTTAGATTTTTTTTAATTCATAATAAATGGTGAACATTGACTATTCAAATGGGCTTGGGAGTTGGGAAAAAAAAATGATCCATAGTCAAATGGGCTTGGCCATGAGCAAATGAACTAATTTGTTTCTTAACTATTTTATTAAGTTTCATAAAGTAAAAATTATTGGGTACTAAAGTGTACTTTGTCATGACTTAAAAATAATTTAAAAATTCAATAGCTATTTATGTTTTTTTAGAATTTAATAAATCTTATTTGCATTATGAAAGTTATGTTACAAAAAATACTATCTATATTTGTTTTGGGTTTTTTTAGTTAAATTTTCAATTTTTATTTATTTAATATATTAATTTATAATTTAAATTATTATTAAATTAATTATGACGTCATCACGGTTCGACCCCGGTTCGACCTCGGTTCGACCTCAAAAACCTTGAACCTCTCCCTTTTACGGTTCAATGAACGGTCCGGGTCTGAAAACCATGTAATTTTAGACTACAAAAATTCAAAATTTTAACATTTGATTGATAACATAACTATTTTACGACCTTCTTTTTCTCTCTTCTCTATTCTTTTCCTTTTTATTTTATTTTATATTTTGAGCAAGAATCCTTTAAGAAAAAGCTAGCAATTACAACAAAAACACATAGCTAAATGAATAAATAAATTTAAAGGAAACTGGACAAAATGTTTGAATTGAATAAATTTAAAATTTAAAGTACCAAATTGAAGGAAAGTGAAGTCAGATAAATGAAATGAATTTCATTCAAATTTAAAAGGTGTAATTATCATTTAAACTTTTATTTTTGGATAATGTGATATTAACCAAAATGAAGGGGAAATTATTTTGAATTTTGAACATTAATTGGAAACATCTAGAGCTGCTGTCATTATGTGGGGAAGTAGAGCTTAAACACCCCCCTCCCCAAAAAAAAACTCAAAATTTTTATTTATTTTATATTTTTTTAAAGAAGCCTTTATAGAAAAAGTCAGCAATTACAACAAAAACACGAAATTAGGTTATAAGGCCAAAGTCCAAACCCAAAAAAACAAAATCGGACCATATAACTCGGGCCTAAAACTCAATATGCTGTCATTTGGGGAGTATTTGAAGTAGGTCAGTTTCTCACTCAGATTTCTCGTTCCTTCCTGTACTTGTAACCCTCAAGAATACTCTCCAGCTTCCCTCTTTTGAAGTCTCAAAAAACCATTCTCTCTTTCTCTTTTAGGGTTTCATTTCTCTCTCACAGTCTCTCTCTCACTCTAGGTAAGTCATGTTGCTAGTTATACAAGGTTAGACAAAGGTGTCATTTGGGCCCACTTTGTTCAGCCCAAAGGTGTCAGCCAACCACATGGGTCAACCTGTTAGGCTTGGGCCTCTTAAGCAAACCCAACCTGCCAAAACACATCAGATACAACATAGTGGTTCTAAACACTTGGAAATACTTGGGTTTTCACAATCTTGTGAGTTGGATTTCTATTGACTAACAACAGTATTGAGAGGCTTTTTTCACAATCTTCAGCTCTTCCACCAAAAAGGCTTAAATGATCTTACCAAATAATTGGAATCACTTCAGGATGGTTTCCAAGCACATGCATAGAAAAAAAAAAAAAAAAAAAAGTTAATGCTGGGATCTAACAAGAACAAATCTTTCCCTCACAACACCTCCAAAGAGTACTCCTATAATATCCTTTTTTTTTTTTTTTTTGCAAGGCCAACCTTGTATGAATCCACTACAATTAAAAAAAAAAAATTATTACAATGAAAAAAACCATTGCAATGATATTGGGGACATTGCAATAGTTGATGCAAGGTGTTGCAATAAAATTTAAAGTAATAGGTTTGTGGAATAAAAAATTTCGTTGCAATAAATTTTAGATATTTTAATGATAACTTTAATGCAACGTATAGTTTTTGTTGCAATACAATTTATTATTTCAAATCTCTTGTTGCAATAGGCTATTACTTCACAAATTCTATAGTAATAGATTGTAAATAACTGACAAACTAATTTAGGTCAAGTTATTACAACGATATTTTTGTTATAATAGTTAATTGTTTCATGTTTATCATTACAATAAATTGTAAAATATTTGATACTTGGTTATTGCAAAGATGTCTTCATTGCAATAAGCTATCATTTTGAAATTTTCATTGTAATAGATTGCATAAATAATCTAAATCAAGTTATTGCAATGATTTCTTTACTTTAAGTTATTGCAACAAATTTTCCCAATGCAATTTTGTATTAAAGCCTCTATTGTAACATAAAATTAAAAGTTATTACAACTACTTATTATTGATGTAATAATTTACCAGCTTTAAGTTATTATTGCAATGACTTTTAACTTGTAGATGTAATTATACTAGTTTTATTGTATTAATAGTTGATGTAATAGACTTATTTTGGTATAGTGATCCTAATCACTCCTCATCTTCATAAAAATTTCATCAGAGGTATTATTTGTATCATCATTCCCAAACAACTTGTCCCAATAATTCAAAAATTTTGAAAACACATTTTTCTTCACTTCCATGGCTTGTGTCCACACACACACACACACACACACACACACACACACACACACACACACACACACACACACACACACACACACACACAAAGAAAAAGAAAAAGATCAGCAGATCTGATATCGTAGGTGCTTCAGCCAAAAGATTAGCCCATGGCTCTTTCAGCTCAATTGCCTTCTCTTCTTTTGCAAAATCATGCTAAAAAATGCTCTACTCAACAATGTATAAAAATAATAAAAATAAAAAATAAAAACCATCTTATCTTTTCCTTCTTTCAAAAAATAAGTAATACAACAACCATCCATTTGGTTTTGAGAAGAAGTGAAGAAACATAGGATATTAGAAAACACAAAACTAGTTTAAGTTCAAATGCTTGTTCTGAGATGCAATATTTGTTTTTTTTTTTAAGGCTAGTAATTGGACAAAATTTTTAGAAAAACAAGAGATTGTTTTTCTACTTTTCTTTCTTGTACATATTTTTACGGTACTTCATTCATCTTGCAATAAGTAATCTTTTTCAATAAAATTTTTCTTACTCATCAAAAATAAAGTAATAGATTGTTTAACAAAAACCATTAAAATCACAAATTGCCACTTGCACCAAAAAAATTAAAAGTACAATAGCATGTTCTAGATAAGCATAAGATAAACTTTGCAAAAAGTATTGAAGTAACAGCATAAAAGAACACCAAGTTAGTTACAAGGGCTGCAAGATACACAAGCAGCAATATATTCAAAACTTGAGAAGGATGCAAAATAAAACATCAAGATCTACATATGTAAAGCATCATGATGTGGGGAATCTTGTCACAAAGATTTCGCCTCCTTCGGCAAAGAGGAACCATGGCAGTCCCTAGAGACTCTTGCTGGAGTTTGATCATGCTTGCTTCAAGTCCATGTTTGCACTCTTGTTCTCTCTCGTTTTCAAACAATATAACTACAAACCTTTCCAAGTCTGTCATACACTCATAGTGTATTTGCAAGCAGAATTAAAGATTAACTTTTTGGATCTAGTAAATACAAGCACTTAACCAAAAACAAAATCTCAAAATACAACCCAAAAACATCAAAAAGAGTTCAAAAACATGATATATTGCTCTTCCTCCAAAAAGGCTCAAATGATCTACCAAACCATTAGAATCACTTCAGTATGCTTTCCAAGCACATGCACAGAAAAAAAAAAAAAAAAAAAAAAAAAAAAAAAAAAAAAAAAAAAAAAAAAAAAAAAACAATTTATTCTAGGATCTAACAAGAACAAACCTTTCCCTCACAACACCTCCAAAATGTACTCCTATATTATCCTCTTTTTTTTTTTTTTTTGCAAGACCATGCTTGAATGAATCCCATTCACTCCTTAACTTGATAAAATTTTCATCAGAAGTATCATCTGTATCATCATCCCCAAACAACTTGTCTCCATATTTTAGAAATTTTGAAAACACCTTTTCCTTTACTTCCATGGCTTGTGTCTACACCCAAAAAAAAAGTTATAAATTTAAACATTTTTTTGAGGGTAAGTAAGAATTCATTAAAAATAATTGACCAAAAAGCGTAAATTGGTTTGATCAAATTTGAATGAATCTATTTCTAAGACATTGGTCGGTCCCATTACTTGGAACCTCTCTGTTGTGAGGAGGTCTTCCAAGTGGTAATGCTTAAGAGCCACCTTAGAGTGATACTTAGGGTTGTACTTTCCCAATATGCAAATGTATCCCTTCCGTATGAAAAAAAATAACAGTGAAATCATAATTTTAAACTATAATAATAATAATAATAATAATAATAATAATAATAATAATAATAATAATACCTTCTATCATAACTCATAATACTTACACAATCATTCTTAATATCAACCATAGTACAACTATCAAATCCTTCTTGCATATTCTTCCTAAATGATAATACATTATATATTAATGTTAAAATTATAATTATAATTATAAAATGAACCAAATATAAAATGGTCTCATAACCTTACCTTTTCTCAATAAGCAACTTCTTAAATACCTACATATAAAAGAGAAATGTATCAAAAAGAGGATGATGAAGTTATGTAAGCTTAATTTGCTACAACTTTTCAAATTCCCCTACTCAAGAACTATTTTACTGGATCCTCATGTGAAGTTCAATTGAAATGAAAGTCATGTCATTTCAATAGTTTAAGTATGTGTCTTTTGTAAAGAGATATATAGAGACATAGGGCGAAATGACAATAATATATAGTAATACAATGACCAAAGCTACATGTAATTCAATGGAAGCTAAAGTTAACTCAGAGGGACATGTGTCATTAAGTGAAAGTCATGAATTTTGTTTTTACTTGCTATTTGTCAATGATTACAGCAGATTCACTTGGCTATTTTTGTTAAAACCTAAATCTGAAAGTTCTATCTAATTTTATTCACTTTAAATCTCTTATTGAACCCCAATTTTAAACTAAAGGTTCTTAGGTCAGATGGTGGTGGGGAGTATATCTCCAATTTTTTTACCCAATTTTTTTCTTCCCATGGCATTTCTCATCAATTTAGTTTTCATTATACACCATAGTAAAATGGTGTAGTGGGACAAAAAAACACAGACGCATCATAGAGTCTACACTAAGCATGTTGTCACAAGCTAATTTATCTCTCACTCATTGGTCCTATGCAGTAAGAACCACAATTTTTCTAATTAACAGACTACCCTCCTCAGTGTTTAATTCTCACTCTACTTCAGAAGCCCTTTTTCCTTCCAAACCTAATCTTTCCCAGCTTAAAACCTTTGGCTGCAGCTGTTATCCTCTACTAAGACCTTACAACAAACATAAATTCCAATTTAGAACTACTACTTGGATTTTTTTAGGTTATCCTTCTAATACCAAGGGTTACATTTGCTTTTACCCTTCCACTGGCAAGATTTACCAGACATGTTCTTTTTTATGAACTTTGTTTTCCTAAACCTTATTGCTCCATCTATTCCACCTCCCTGCCCTTATTTCTCTCTAATTCTTCTTCTTTCCTAACCCTAAATCCACCATAAATAAAAGTTGACAAATCCCTAATTTGTCCTACATCAAAGCATAATCATTAAAAAAATATATAAATGAAAACAAACATACCCCTGTCTCTTCATCATTGACCATGAATTTCTCTAAATCCATGTCGGGTATGCGTGAGTGATGTTTCAATGATTGAAACCTATGATGTGAACAAGGAAAAAGAAACAAATATATACACACACACACACACCAAAAAAAAAAAAAAAAAAAACCAACAAAGCAAATAACAAAGTGTTACTTACAATTTTTGGTCTAGACCATCTCTATGTGGGCCATAGCTTAAAGGGATCTTTAATTCTTCAATAAGTGCTACTAACATTTTACTCCAAATTTGGATAACGACAGACTCTTAACACTTCATCAGCTATTCCTTGCCCTATATTTGCAAAAAAATAAATTAAAATCTAAATTGTAATTTTGTAATTAATATAAATTTGATACATACCTTCAATCAAACCTAAAAAAAATTGTCTGAACTTATCTAAACAATTAAATCTAGGTATTTCATAACATCCTCATGGACTTTATTTTCATACATACTTGTAAAAAAAAAATGTTTATTACGATGAAAAAAAACCATTGCAATGATATCGGGGACATTGCAATAGTTGATGCAAGGTATTGCAATAAAATTTAAAGTAATAGGTTTGTGGAATAAAAAATTTCGTTGCAATAAATTTTAGATATATTAATGATAATTTTAATGTAATGTATAGTTTTTGTTGCAATACAATTTATTGTTTCAAATCTCTTGTTGCAATAGGCTATCACTTCACAAATTCTATAGTAATAGATTGTAAATAATTGACATACTAATTCAAGTCAAATTATTGTAACGATATCTTTGTTATAATAGTTAATTGTTTCATGTTTATCATTACAATAAATTGTAAAATATTTGATATTTGGTTATTGCAAAGATGTCTTCATTGCAATAAGCTATCATTTTGAAATTTTCATTGTAATAGATTGCATGAATAATTTGAATCAAGTTATTGCAATGATTTTTTTTTTTTTTTAATTTAAGTTATTGCAACAAATTTTCCTAATGCAATTTTGTATTAAAGACTCTATTGTAACAAAAAATTAAAAGTTATTACAACTACTTATTATTGATGTAATAATTTACCAGCTTTAAGTTATTATTGCAATTACTTTTAACTTGTAGATGTAATTGTACTAATTTTGTTGAATTAACAGTTGATGTAATAGAATTATTTTGGTGTAGTGATTCTAATCACTCCTCATCTTCATAAAAATTTCATTAAAGGTATCATCTGTATCATCATTCCCAAACAACTTGTCCCAATAATTTAGAAATTTTGAAAACATCTTTTTCTTCACTTCCACGGCTTGTGTCTACACCAAAAAAAAAAAAATGTTAGAAATTTAGAACCTTTGCAAACTTAAACTTTTTTAAGGTAAGTAAGAATTCATTACGAATAATTTACCAAAAAGCATAAATTGCTTTGATCAAAGCTTAATGAATCTGTCTCTAAAACATTAGTTGGCCCTATTAGTTGGAATCGCTCTATTATATGGGGAGGTCTTCCAAGTGGTAATCATCAAGAGTCACCTTAGAGTGATGGTTAATGATTAATGCTGTACTTTCCTAGTATGCAAACATATCCCTGCCATCAAGAAAAGAGTAACAATGATATCATAATTTTGAACTATAATAATAATAATAATAATAATAATACTTACACAATCATTCTTAGCGTCAATCGTAGTACAGATAGCAAATACTTCTTTCATATTCTTCCTACACGATAATAAAATATGACTACCTTAGCCTAAAGTATAGGTTGGGTGCCTATACGTTTTTTTTTTTTTTTTAAATGACAATTTATTAAATGGGTTGGGTCAATCCTGTTGGTTTGGGTAGATAGCATTGTGTATTTGTTTTTTTATCTTCAATGACTAGCTTAGAGTTGGGTGTAGACTTTACTATTTATCATCTTCAATTGGTACTTTAGGGTTAGGTGTAGGCTGGGTGCCTATACTTTTCTCCTCTTTTTTTTTTTTTTTTTAATTACAATTTCTTAAATGGGTTAGGTCAATGTTGTTGGGCTAGGTAGATAGCATTGTGTATATCTTTTTTAAGGCTTGGGCCTCTAGTTCTTTTTTTTTTTTTTTTTTTCCTTTCTCTCTCTCTCTCAATTTATTTACTAAATAATTATATTAAATAATTACATTTAATGTTACTATACTAATTTTGTTATATTAACACTTGATGTAATAGACTTATTTTGGTGTAGTGATCCTGTTAACTCCTTATTTTCATAAAAATTTCATCAGAGGTATCATTTGTAACATCATTCCCAAACAACTTGTCTCCATAATTTTTTTTTTTTTTTAAGTGAGTAAGAATTCATTACAAATAATTTATCAAAAAGCGTAAATTGCTTTGATCAAAGCTTAATGAATCTTTCTCTAAAACATTGGTTGACCCTATTAGTTGGAACCTCATTTATATGGGGAGGTCTTTCAAGCAGTAATCATCAAGAGACACCTTAAAGTGATGATTAATGTTGTACTTTCCTAGTATGAGAACATATCCCTGCCATCAAATAAACAACAATATCATAATTTTGAACTATAATAATAATAATAATAATACCTTTTCTGTCATAATATTTACACAATCATCCTTATAGTCAACCATAGTACAGCTATGAGCTGCTTCTTGCATCTCATTCCTAAATGATAATAACATATACATTAATTTTAAAATTCTATTTATAATTATAAAATATGCCAAATATGAAAAATGTTATTGAAAAACAAAAATGGTTTCATAACCTTACCTCTTCTCAATAAGCAATTTCTTAAATGGCTACATAAAAAAATTAAGAAAAAAAATGCAATGTATCAAAACAAGCATGATGAAATTATGGAAGATTAATTTGCTACAACTTTGCAAATTCGCCTATTCAAGAATTATTTTATTGGATCCTCATGTGAAGTAAAATTGAAGTGAAAGTCATGTCATTTTAATAGTCTAAGTATGCGTCTTTATAATAAATAATCATTAAAAAAAAAATACATTATGAATGAAAACAATTAAACCTTTGTCTCTTCATCGTTGACCATGAAATCCTTCAAATCTATGCCTTGTATGGGTGAGTGACGTTTCCAAAAGATAATCAATGATTTCATTGATTTAAACCTAAGATGTGAACAAGAAAAAATATATACAAATATATATATATATATATATACACACACCAAAAAAAAAAAAAAAAAAACCACCCTAACAATATCTTATCTTCATATAGACCAGTGCTCTTTGGGTAGAATATAGGGCCATAGAATATAGGGGTCTCTAGCTCCACAACTAGTGCAGCTAACTTTTTACTCCAAATTTGGACAACAACAGCATCTAAAACTTTATCCTCAATTCCTTACCTTATATCTGCCAAAAAAAAAATCAATTTAAAAAAAGGAATTTCAATTTAAAATAGTAAATTGTAACACTTTAAAGTTCATATTACCTTCAATCATACCTAAAAAAAAATCACCCAGTCTCATCCAATGAATTGAACAATTTTGATACTCTCCTCAACGTCTTTCTCCTCAATTATCTCCTCAAATCCTTTCTCCTTAATCCTTTGGCCTTCTAAACGCCTCCTAGCAAAGTCTAGAGCTAAACTTAACTTTAGCTCTCTTGGGCTGATCTTCTCAACAACCTCCACTTCTACAGAAGTTGTGAGATCCTTTAGAACTTCTACTTTATAAGTGCCGTCACTCTTCGTAGCTTTCCTAAAGGTCCAAACTTTCAAATTCATATTATCTTCTTCTATTAGAAAATAAGAAAAATTGAAAACTAGGGTATAAATCAAATAAATGTAAGAAAATTAAGCATACTAAACTCTAAATAAGTTGTAATCTTGTCATCTTTTTACTAGATACTACAAATCTCTTAAATTTTAAGGAATGATGATGGTGAAAGATTTAGTGGTCAATGCAACAAAAATTACGGTGTCTCTTTCTTCCCTATGTTTAAATCACCAAAGAAACTTTACTATGTTTGCTTTTTTTGGAAAGACCTTCAATGTCATCAATTTTTTGGAATGATCTTCGATGGCTACATATTTTATTGCAACAATCTTGCAACACAATATATACCATACCTCTTTTTTCCTTATGTATAGATCATTGTTTGGTATTCTTCAATGGCTACCTTAGGATTGGGTGTAGGCTCTACTGTTTGCTTTTCTTCAATGACTACCTTAGGGTAAAGTATAGGTTGGGTGCCTATACTTTTTTTTTTTTAATGACAATTTATTAAAAGGGTTAGGTGTTGGTCTGGTAGATAGCATTGTGTGTTTGTTTTTCTTTTTCAATGTCTACCTTAAGGTTGGGTGTAGACTTTACTATTTGCTCTTCTTCAATGGCTACCTTAGGGTTAGGTGTAGGCTGGGTGCCAATACTTTTTTTTTTTTTTTTTAATGACGATTTATTAAATGGGTTGGGTCAACTCTGTTGGACTGGATAGATAGCATTGTGTATTTATTTTTTAGGTTTGGGCCTCTAATTATTTTTTTCCCCTCAATTTATTTATTAAATAATTACAACCCACGATATCACACTCCAACAAAATAATAAAAACAATTACAACTCCCTTGTCAAAATAATAATTACAAATACAAATGGTAGACATTGCCTATATTCTACTAGTTGGGTTGATAGGTCCCTTTCCGCTTTAGATCAGTAGGTAAACACATCAATATTTAGTCTCTCGCTACACTGCCTATGCTTGGCCCAACAATCCTACAACCCAATATGATTCCATGCTTGGCCCAAGAATCTTACCATCCAATATGATTGAAGCGAACAACTAATCATATAATATTATAATATAATAAAAAGTGAAGCCCACATTAAAAAAAAAAAAAAAACAATGTTTGCTAAAGTTAATATTAATCATTAATAAAATAATCATGTAATCATGTAATTTACAAGATATACAGAAATGTGAAATTTAATAACCATGATCAAAATGAAGACATCAAGTACATGGTTATATGACAACATACATAAAAGGAAAAGGCTAAAAAAGCACAAAAATGTTAGCTAGTAATTTCTATGCCTAACAAAAGTAACACCGCCCAATCCTAAAAGTGTATGATCATCACTCTCATTGAGCAATAGACCATTATTATAGTCATCACAAACTTTGTAACCCCATCATCTTTTGCATCAACTTTATGTAAAATATTAGTCACTCCCCGTCATTTTCCTCATCTACTTCATCTAATTTGATACTCATATGATGTGAACTAGAACTTGAATTTGTTGCCCTTCCTAGAGACGTAATCATGATTGAGTCTCCTTTGATTAGAGTGAGTAGTACGTAGAGTGTGGTGCCAAATGAAACCTTTTGAAATTTGTTTGGTGTTTGGCCATGTGAGAAATTTAGTGGATAATGTTACCTATTTACCATGAGAGATACTAACTAATAAAAATTGAAGTCACAAGTTGCTAAGATAAATTGCTTGTCAACGATGAATTGACACTCATTGTTTTTTATTTAAACAACTTAGGCTTTCATATGAGTTGGATTTATATTGACTATCAATTTTGAGAGGCTCTAAAGTGATGGGACTGATGAAATCAACTGCAAATGAACTCAATAAGACAGACGGGGCCATTCTCTAAAGACGAGCCCAAACAAGTGCACACGTCACTGACGAGGGTAGCAGGACCATTCAATACCGCCAATAATGCCTCGAACGGTTACAAAACCAGCTGTACAGACCGTTGGGAGTATATTAAAGCCCCATTACTAAGCAAGAGGCGTTACCAAAAAAGGCATTAACACCACAATATCAACCACAATTGCTAGAATCCAAGGCAACATATATAAAGCCCTCACATTGCCAACACAAGGTATATAGACACACTTAGAGATATTTCTTGCTCTATTACATTGCATTATTCTTTCCCAAAGAGTTTCTTTATACTGACTTTGGCATCGGAGACGTTGTGGTAGGCACCACACCGGTGACCATTTTAAAGAAGCTGTTTTACCATTCTTATCACAGAAACGACATCTTGGCTCCATCTGGACACACTCACTTGGACTGACGAATTTGCACTCCATCATAAAGGATAGACTAGAGAACGTACAACTCACTTTTTATGTTAATATATTCCTTTATTTCTTAACCAATTGCTCAACTAAAAGAAAATTTGAGCAGCTCAAGAAGTAAAACTTTATTTTCCAATTAAAAGAAACTTTGAGGTCCTCAAAACCCATAGCACCCATACCCAAACTCTTGCCAATATCAGACATATGCTATTACCTTTGCATTTCAAAGAATAATTAAAGGGATCCTTATGGACTCTTAATCATTTACAATATTTCATTGCCAAAAAGATAAAATGAAGGACATGTAATGAATATTGAGAACCTTATAAATATAGCACTCGGATGAATGATCCTTAGTGGCAATGCAAAGGCACTATTTGGCATGTAATAGGAATTTTAACAATAGCTTCAGTTATTCATGGCAAATCTATGGAAAGATTAGATTGAAGACCTCCATGTCTATCTGACTTCCAGGTGCTCCAATTAAGAGGGTTTGCATAAAAAAAAAAACACTTGAGGCCTAAGTGCCTAACATTGTCACTCATAAGAAGGGTGCTTTGGTTGTATCACCATAAAAATTAGACTACACAATTGGTAGACTAGCCTTTCTGTGGCATACTGCGATTGTTCACAGAAATAACCAAACGGTGTGCAGGGATACAATTATCTTTTAAACTGTTTTAATGTAGCAGATTATATATCTTTTTGAACATGGTTCATGTGTAGTGAAAATCTAGCTTGTTGACATAAATGTTATGCATCTACTACAACGGACAAATGAATTTTTCCCAATTGAAATTCTTGGCATGTTTTGCCATGTTAGGTCAGAGAGGGTGTGAGAGAGTCAGAGAGAATCATAAAAAGGAAAATATGGCGCTTTGTGATTGGTTGCAAAATTTCCACTTCTACAAATTTCCCATCGAGACTTGTTCACATACGTAATCTTTGAACATGGTGAGTGAGCAAGTCTCGAAACTTGAATTTTGATGCACGACTGACGAGCCTTAGACTGCATGAATATTATTATTATTATTCTTAAGTCTTAACAACTTCAACTTGCAGATGTTTGATAATGATACTAGACTTCACTTGCCACTTCATGCACATAGGAAAAAGTCATAGAATCTGTAGGCACATATAGACAGTTCCCATATCAAAGAATTGTCTTGTAATAATTCGGCCCAATTGGCTGGTAAGTATCACCTTAATTGGAAAGCCCAGCTAGAGGTGCTTGGTGTTCATCATCCTGGTCCTTCTTGCATGTACGAGGACCAGAACATGTCTTGTTGGACCAACTATTGAAAATATAAAACTAAATCCATTGTTACAAGCTTCAATCAAAGTTTCGAAAAGAAACATTTGATCTACATGTAGCAAGTGCACAAACAAACCCAAGAATGGGCGGCCCAATAGGTTGATTCTGTAGACTTTTCTTGGAGACACTGGACTTCTTTTCTTTCTTTGCACGCTTTTAGTTTCGCCGCCTCGCAGCAATTCCTAGGGATTAGATGAATAGTTTTTTTTTTTTTGTTTTTGGATTTTTCCTTTTATCCCACGGTTGGTGCTTTCTTTTCCATTTCTTTTTTCAACTTCAGTATTTTTCTTCTCTTTCTCTGATTCATTGGAACTTCATGCTCTTTCTCCTTTTTTTTTTACAATTGTTTCTTTGGCTACTTCCCATGCTTTTTTTTTTGTGTGCACTTCTCTTTAGCCTTAAAAAAAAAGTTATATGGCACAATATTTTTTTAACCAAAGTTTTATTTAATTGGAGAGCTATCTAATTCTAAATGGTGACTTTTGATAGAAATTTCTTATTAATTAAATGATTTTCTTTTTTTGCCTTAAAAAAAATATAATATCTCTTGGTTTCTGTGGGGTCAAAGAATTTGGCAATTCCGGCCCACTTTATACCAAGCTCAAGGCCCATGCCAAGGAGGAAGAAACGCCCGAGGACGAAGTGAGAAAGTCTAAATTGCCCAGGAACATTGCCGAGGACAATCCTGTCCTCGGCCAACCAAGACCATGGGAGGAGGAAGCAACAAGCCATCAAAGGTAGCCTCCCAAAGCATCCCAAGAGAAAGAGCAAGTACAATGTGTCAGCCATGGAAGCATGGTGGAGGAACAATTCCAGAATAAACTGTCACCTCTACATTAAATGCTCACAACTAACGTTCTGGCCGCAATAATGAGGAAATGACCCCTGAACAGTGAAGTCTTAGTTGCTGCAACCCACAAAAAGAATGGAAAGGCGGCTGATGGGACAAGCACTCAAGTAGTGATCTAGCTAATCAACAAGTGTAGGGCTAAGATCAACTGAAAGGGGGTATATAATGTAAGAAATCATTCTAGGAAGGGAGAGAATACAATGGCAATTTGTAGAACTTTCCCAACCTTTGTAGTCAAGCACTGAAGAAATAAGAAGGGTTGCACGTTTGTCAGGATAGGGTTGAGGAGCAAAATTTCATACTTCAGCCCATGTTTTTGTCATTCCACCCACTCACTACCATGTTTAGTTGTTGCAATCCTCATTAAGGTCTTGTTCTTAAACTCATTATCTACAAATTCATTGTATTGGGCTAGTTGGGTCTGAGTCCACTTGTCCAGTAGAAGAAGTGCTTAAATTCAGTCCCTACAATTGGTGCTGTCTGTAGGGAAAACTTGTGTGTTAGTAGGAGCAACGGTCCAGCATGGTAGGATCAGGCCCTCATCAAGTGAGCTCCCATCAGCTTGAACTGGCTAGATCCCAGCAATCAGCTAAACAGCTTTTGTGACACCCATCGGGAACTACCACTACAAGGTAATGCCGTTCAGTTTGAAGAACGCAGGGTCCACTTATCAAAGGATGATGACAAGAATGTTTGAGCCACAGTTGGGCAAGAGCATTGAAATCTATGTAGATGATATGGTGGTGAAGAGTAAAATGGTGTCCGAGTATTTAAAGGACCTTGGCTGCACCTTTGATGTCTTGAGGAAGCATAAGCTGCACCTAAATGCTTCCAAATGCTCATTTGGCGTGGGATCTGGCAAGTTTTTAGGCTACATTATTACCCACAGGGGAATTGAGGTTGATTATGATAAAATCAAGGCTATTAATAATCTAAAGCCTCCGCGAAACCCAAAGGAGGTCCAAAAGCTTACTGGGATGATCGCGACTTTGAATCGGTTCATTTCCAGGTCGGCGGATAGATGCAGACCATTTTATCTCTTGATTAACAAGTGGAAGGGATTTGAGTGGTCCAAGGATTGTATTGTCACCTTCCAGCAACACAAGAAGTACCAATCTCGGCCACCCATCATATCCAATCCTGAAGCCGATGAGGTTCTATACGCGTATATCATCGTGGCCCCTCATGCTGTGAGCTTGATGCTAATACGGGGTGACGACGGCATCCAAAAGCCAGTCTATTATATGAGCAAGTCGCTGCACAAAGCTGAGGTTAAGTGCTTACCCTTGGAGAAAGCCATACTAGCCGTGGTCCACACTACACGAAAGCTTACCCATTATTTCCAAGCCCACACAGTTGTTGTTTTAACCCAAATTCCCTTGAGGTCTATACTTCAAACTACTAATTACACTAGAAGGATCGCCAAATGGAACATGATCCTAAGGGCCTTCGACATCAAGTACATGCCCCAGACCTCTACAAAAGGCCAGGTCCTGGCTGACTTGGTGGCTGAATTTGCTGAACCCCGGGTAGAAACAATAATAGAGAAGCAAAACATGGATGGAAAGTTAGCTGGGGCAATCTCCATCCTAAGGCCCCCATGTTGGAAAGTGTATGTTGATGGTGTGGCAAATCAGAGAGGGTCTGGAGTAGGGCTAGTTCTGAAAAGTCTATCATAGAGAAATCCCTAAGACTTGGATTCTCGGCTACAAATAACGAGGCCGAGTATGAGGCCTTGCTACAAGGGATGGTCATGGTGCACAAAATGGGAGGAAAAGCAGTGAAAATGTTCTCGAATTCGAGATTGGTGGTGGGCCAAGTAAAGGGAGAATTGTATGCAAAAGTACTTAAGCCAGGTCAAACGCTTGCAACTAGATTTCGACTTTTTCAACTTGTCACATGTCTCCAGAAGTGGAAACACCCATGCAAATTCATTGGCCACACTTGTTACCTCCTCGGCAAGAGATCTGCCTTGGATTATTCTTGTCGAGTATCTAGAAAGAGCAAATGAGGTGGCAAAGGGCACGGTTCATATCCATCAAATTGGGGTGGGTCCTAGCTGGATGGACCCTATAGTGAGAATCCACAAGGATGATGTCTTGCCTGAGGAGAAGTTAGAGGATGAGAAAGTACGAAGAAACGCTCCTTGGTTCTGATTGTCTGAGGACTACAAATTGTATAGGTGCTCCTACCTTGGACCATACTTACTGTGTATTCACTTTAAAGCATCAGAATTACTACTCGATGAGCTCCACGAAGGAATCTGTGGGAGTTACATAGGAGGAAGATCCCTGTCGCATCGGGCCATCACCCAGGGATACTGGTGGCTGAGGATGCAAAAGGAGGCCGTAGAGTATGTTAAAAATTGTGATCAGTGCCAAAGGTTTGCCCCAAATGTTCATCAGCTAGGAAGGGTCCTTAACCTTTTGTCTAGTCGATGGCCGTTTGCCTAGTGGGGCCTGGATACTGTAGGCCCTTTCCCTAAAGTGCTGGGAAATAAAAGATATTTATTGGTCAGCACGGATTATTTCACCAAGTAGGTCGAAGCTGAGCCATTGGCCAACATCAGAGATGTGGACACTAAAAAATTCATTTAGAGAAACATTGTCACGCGATTCGGGATCCCTCATACCCTCATTTCAGATAATGGACTCCAATTTGACAGCAAAGCCTTCAGAAGATACTGTTGCGAACTTAGGATCACAAATAGGTACTCAACACCGGCTTATCCTCAAGGAAATGGACAAGCCGAGGCTGCCAACAAGGTCATAGTCAATGGGCTTAAGAAGAGACTGGATGATGCCAAGGGAAGATGGGTAGAAGAGCTGCCACACGTCCTATGGACTTATCGAACTACACCACAGCGGTCAACAAGGGAAACACCCTTTGCCATGACCTATGGAGCCGAGGTTGTTATCCCTCTAGAGGCAAATTTCTCAACGTAAAGGACAAGCTCCTTCACTCCAGGCAGTAATGATGAACTACTAAGGAAGAATTTATATCTAATTGATGAATGAAGAGAAAAGGCAATGATCCAGTTAGCCTACTATCACCATAAGCTCAAGCAGGGATACAATGCCAACGTGAAGCTGAGACCGCTAGCACTAGGGGACTTAGTGTTGAGGAAAGTTGTGGGTGCTGCCAAGACCCATCGTATGGAAAGCTGGGACCCAATTGGAAGGGGCCATATTGAATTACTTCAATAGCAGGGATAGGTGCATATTACTTAGAAGACTTGGATGAAAAAGCTGTACCTCGTCCATGGAATGTAAATAATCTGAGGAGGTATTATTATTAATAAAAGCACTTTCTCTAATTTGAATTTTAAAGTCTATTACAATTATAGGTCTAGTATTTTGGCAATTGTCTAAGTACTAGACAGAATCAAGGTCTTGCACGATCTTCGAACTCAAGTCTATGGAGAAACTAGCTACTTCAAGATGAATCTAAGTGTTAGACAGAACCAAGGTCTTGTATAGTCCTTGGACTCAAGCCTATGGGGAAACTAGTTACTTCAAGAAAATCTAAGTACTAGATAGAATCAAGGTTTTGCATGGTTCTCGGACTCAAACTTATGTGGAAACTAGTTACTTCAAGAAAAATCTAAGTACCAGACAGAAGCAAAGCTTTGCATGGTTCTCGGACTCAAACCAATGGGAAAACTAATTACTTTCAAGAAAAATCTAAGTACTAGACAAAATCAGAGCCTTGCATGGTCCTCGGGTTCAAGCCTATGGGGAAACTAACTACATTTCAAAAAAAAAAGGGAGGGGGGGAGGGAGTCTGGCTCCTTGGACCATCTTCCCTGACAACCAAATTCATAGGGTATAGGATTCATATTACAAGGTTATTGCCTTTTATAGTCTATTTAGCAAAAGCAAGTCATAGTATTAAGGTGGCTCAATTATTAATCAGAATCTAAGTGGAAACTATCATTATGGACTTTACCTTTTTTGGCTGTTATTTTAAAATGGAAAGCAAGTCATGCTATTGAGATTGTTTAGCTAATAATCAAAGCACAGGTCATACAAATAGCAGAACCCATCATAATAACAATAAACACATAATGTAAAAAAATAAATCTCGTATATTCCATCTAAAAGTCACATTACAATGTTCAAAAAAAAAAAAAAAGGAAGAAAACATAAAGCAAAAATACAATTGGAGCTAGCCAAGGAAGCCTATTTCTTCTGCTTTATTTTGATCCATTCCTTAGGCAGCTAAGTAAAAAGGGTCTCAGGATCCTTAGGGCCCTCAACTGGGGGAGTTACCTGCTGAGAATCAACTAAGAAATGGCACCTCCTCGGCATCAGAGGCTTGAAAACCTGCGGAGGACTTTGTAGCGCCCTGGGGCGCCTCCTTGTTGGGACCTTTGTCTGTTTTAGTCACCCCAGCAGGCTCCACTTCCTTGGCAAGCGCATCAGAAGTGGCAATGGCCAAAGCAACTTCATTAGGAGTAGTACCAACTTCCTTCGGAGCCACCTCGGCCTCGGAGGTTGGAGGAGCAGCCTCAAGGATGGCAGGAGGGTAGTATACCCGCTTCGCCTTCCACAAGTCAGATGAAACCTCAACTCCAGCTTGCTTAAGGGCTTCATTCCAAGTCTGGGAGCAGTAACGTCTGCACACCCCAGGTACTTGCGCCTTAAGTGCAGCCTCGGACTCAGCCATTCCTGAGGTGTAAGCCTCTTCCTGGGCCTACTCCTTAGAGCTTTCAGCCTCAGCCTTGGCAAACTCTGCCTCCTCCTTGGCTCTCAAAGCCTTACCCCTGGCCCATTCTGCAACATTCCTGGCCCCCTCCACCTCGACCATCTTCTTCTTCAACTCAACGATCTGTTTCGTAGTGATCTTCAACTAATCCTCTGCGTCGAGCAGGCGCCTCATCTGATCTAGGGCCTGCTTTTGAGTGTTAGCAAGGCCTGTATTAGCAATGTCTCGGGCCCTTGTCATCATCTTCAACTCCTCCCTTGCTTTTGAGATATCGATCTTAGAGATTTTAAGGGTCCGAGTAGCGTCCAGACGCTTGTCGCACTCAAGGTCAAAGGCCCTGCTTTGGTTGTTAGCCTCCTTTTCCAACCTATACGTGGCTTGGATAGCTTGCCAATCGAAACAAGTGCACAATAAGTTGAGAACTAAAAGAGCAAAATTCAACGAAGTCTTAAGTACTGGATGTCTTACCATGCCCAAGTACCTCTTCAGGTTGAGGATGACCTCCTGCCTCCTCAAGTTCTCCAATTCAGCCATGTCAGCGGGGAGTAGCAGAGATCTCTCCAACGCATCAGCCACGAATGTGCCTTCACCACCTCTGAAGTTCCTAAGGGAAGCATTGTCCATCAAAGGCTCCCCATGGAGTATTACGGCGAGAAGCCAAGCCTAGGGCTTAGCTTGTAGGGCCACTTCCTTTCTTGGGCCCTGATTCCTAGTTTTTTGTTGCTTGGAGGGCTGCCGAGCTTCATCCTCCTCTTGGGAGGATCGAGATCTGTTTGCTCCCATGGGCCGTTTGCCTTTGTCCTTCTTATTTTTGGGATCAGTGGGCTCGGACCCTTAGGGCAGACTTGGCTTAGGTGAAGGAGGTGGAAGCTTGGACTAGGTGGAAGATAACCTAGTCTGGATAGGCTGACGCTTGGGTGAAGGAGGGGGAAGCTTGGATTATGACTTCCTTGGCGCGTCCTTCCCTGGCTGGCCCTCAATCAGGTTGAATAGGCTGGTTTAAGGTTGTCTCTTAAAACCCATCTCGGCCTGAGAATTAGTCCCTGCTGATAAGAGGTCCGCTTCAGTCGAGTTGTGGTCACCCAAGTCACCAGAAGGATCCTCGGACGGATTGACTTGGTTAAATACACCAAATTCGTCCTCGGACGGACCCAAATTAGTGACTTCTTCTTCCCTTTTTGGACTTCCTTCTTCGGCCTCTAAAGCTTAACGGGAGGAAGAAGGGCCCGCTAACGGAATACCTACTAGAACGGGAGACCCTTCAGGAAGCAGGAACCCCTGTTCTACTACGGTGATCCTATGAAGCCTAGGATCCTTAACTCTGATCACGTATTTAGGAGCTGAGAATGACTTTTGGATCGGTTTGTACGCGAGAATCTTGTGAGTGGCTCTAACTTGGTTGCCAGCTTCGTTCACAAAAACCACAGCCCTAAGTACAGTTTCCAAATCTTCCTTGTTGACCAAATGGAAGTGCCGTTTAAAGGCGTGTGGATCTACAAAAAAGAAAACATACTCCTATTAGCAACCAAACGATGCAAACTGCGATAACACAAAGGACCAAATCCTCTTCTACACTAAATACCCCACTTGGTGTCCCCTCTTCTGTCGGATAGTGAAGGCCGTCGTGCCATTCCCCGGATACAATGAGAAAATCCTTATTCAACCCCTTGCTAGACTTAGGGAGACACTGGATGAGCCTAACTTTATCATCCCTCGTCTTCATATAGTAGGATTTACCCTTTAGGTATTGGAGGTTATAGCACCAATTTACATCGTGGTGGGTTAATCTCAACCTCATCTTCTTATTTAAGGCATCCATACAACCCAAGATCCTGAACACGTTGGCGGCGCATTGGGTGGGAGCCAGTCTAAAATGCCTAAGGTATCCCCTTGTCACTGACCTTAAAAGGATTCTCATACCACCTTCTAAGAAAGCAATTATGGGAATCACCACTTCACCTTTTTTCCTCCTAATATGCCACTCCCCTTCCTCATAGTATCTCAAACCCACATCACTGGGTATCCTATAATCGGCGATGAATTTCTTCATCGCCTCCTCAAACTCAACCAACCTCTTAAATCTACCCATCCTTAGCAACGGATAAAAAACTCAAGAAAGGGCGTAAAAAAGAGAGGGATCAGAGGGAAAACTTGAGCTAGAGAGAGAAGAAGACTTACAGAAATGAGGAAAAGCTCCTCAGACAGGCTTTTTATGCTGAGGAGAAGCGTGAGTATAGTTAGAGATTTAACTGGACTCAGGATATATGCACAAGAACTCTTGATTATAAAAGTAAAGGGACACATCAGTTCGAATGGGTATTTATACCCCCAATTAAAGATAACCGTGCAGGTTTTCCCGCTCACAAAGCTAAAAAAAAATCCCCACTGTTGGATTATCATCACACCGATGAACGTGGGGAGCACAGAGCCTCTAGAATTTAATGAGGGCGCGCTCTGTATACCGAAGCGCCAGGAACGTGCCTTAGACAGGTGAAAAGACTTTGGCACTGACAGAGGATAAGACGTGACAAGCCATTACGACGGCCTAAAGATATCAAAATCCTCCTCTCCGTCCGAGGATCCGGATAGTAGGATTTCAAAGGGCTATTGTAGGGTTAAAGAATTTGGCAACCCCGACCTACTTTATACCAAGCCCAAGGCCTATGTCGAGGAGGAAGAAACGCCCAAGGACGAAGTGAGAAAGTCCAAATTGCCTAGGAACATTGCCGAGGACAATCCTGTCCTCGGCCAACCAAGACCATGGGAGGAGGAAGCAATAGGCCATTAAAGGTAACCTCTTGGAGCATCCCAAGAGAAAGAGCAAGTACAATATGTCAACCATGGAAGTATGGTGGAGGAACAATTCCAGGATAAATTGTCACCTCCACATTAAATGCCCACAACTAACGTTCTAGCCGCATTAATGAGGAAATGACCCTTGAACAGTGCAGCCTTGGTTGCTGCAACCCACGGAAAGAATGGGAAAACGGCTGATGGGATAAGCACTCAAGCAGTGACCTGCCTAATCAACAAGTGTAGGGCTAAGATCAACTGAAAGGGGGTATATAATGTAAGAAATCCTTTTGGGAAGGGGGAGAATACAATGGCAATTTGTAGAACTTTCCCAACCTTTGTAGTCAAGCACTGAAGAAATAAGAAGGGTTGCACATTCGTCAGGATAGGGTCAAGGAGTAGAATTTCATACTTCAGCCCATGCTTTTGTCATTCCATCCACTCACTACCATGTTTAGTTGTTACAATCCTCATTAAAGTCTAGTTCTTAAACCCATTCTCTACAAATTCATTGTATTGGGCTAGTTGGGTCCAAGTCCACTCGTCCAGCAGAAGAAGTGCTCAGATCCAGTCCCTACAGTTTCTTTTATGAGTTTTTAAAACAACTATTATGTAGTTAGTGGTTAGCATTTAGTAAAAGTCATCTTCACTATTAAGGGATATCCACTTTAGTGTCTGTTTGGCAAAAATTATTTTTACTAACTTATTTTACTATTCAGTTTATTTTTACTACTTTTTACTATTTAAAAGTCTCATTGCACTTTTTGATATTATTCATGAGTTCTATTGTACTATTTCAGTTAACTTTTACCTTTATTTATCGTACTTTCAGCAAAATGTTTTTAGTTTCAGTAAAATAAGCGGATTCCAAATAGACTTTTAATATATGAAGAGGAAGAGTTATTGGCCAAAAGTCACATATTAAGGGATAATTACACATAACCCACCTGTGATTTGGGCGAAAATCACTTTACCACCTGTAGTTTGAAAAATATCACTTTACCCACCTGTGGTATGTTTCCGTCAATCTCCGTAATCCACCTCAAGCCCCGTTACAAAAACACCTCTTAACCCTAAAACACAACATAACGTGAATCAAAACACCCAAAACTCAAAAACTTTTTGAGAAAGAGATATGTGATGAGATCAACGTGTTCTTCATGATTTGGAGTGTCTAGAGGGGAAGAAATCACAAGTTTCGCAACATCGAAGCTAGGGAAAGTAGTTTCGGTAAAGAAAATTAAGGTATTTGTGTCTATTCTCGATTTAGGGTTTCAGATTTTATGTCTGTTCTCATCTCATTTGTGGGTTTAGTGCAGCTTACATCGCTAAGGGAGATCCTATACAGAAAATGATGTTGATAAGGATGAGGGTGACTCTAACTCTTCTCTCATTTCCTTCAACTTGTTCTTCTCTACCAAAACAGCTCGTTTCCTTCACCAACACGACCATTTGAGCCCAAAGCCACCACTCTCACTGAAACTGGACCTTTTCTTTGAACTTGAGAGATAGAGTAGCTACAGGACCCTGATATCCCAATATTGTTCTGTGCCACCTAAAACTACCACCCAAAGACCCACTGCCTCAAAGATCCACCAATCAAACCAACACCCAAACGACCACCAAACCAACATCCAAAGCCACCCAAATACCCAGTAACTACCGGTGAGCAAAGTCCACCACCCACAGCCCACAACCCATGGCAAGCAAAGCCCACTATAGATAACCACGACAAGTGAAACAGAAACCCAGAAATGAAAATTTTTCAAGCCGCCACTATTGTCACTATCTTCCTACCCCTACCGCCGTCGTCCCTTACTTCTACTGTCATTGCAGCCTTCAAGCATCTGAACCGAGAGAGACAGAAAAGAAGCTTATTGAGAAGAAGCTCAGTTGTGGCCAGGTCGAGGAGCTCATCGAGGAGGCTCATGGCGAAACCCACAGCTTAGGTTAGCGAGAGTGAGGAACTGAAGAGAGAGTGAGGGTCGGCGGCGAGTGGAGGAATACGTTTGGGTAGGGGAGTTGGGTCGGTGAGAAGTCGAGGAAGATCGGTGAGCTGGGTCGGTGAAATGGGTTGCAAAGATTGGCGAGTTGGGTCGGCGGAATGGCTGGATCGGAGCTGGGGAGGCGAGCTGGGTCGGCGGAAAGGCTGGACTGGAGCTGGGGAGGCGAGTTAGGTTTATGATGGATGGGCTTGTGCAAATCGGCGATGGAGGAAAAGAGAGAAACTCAGAGGGAAGATGGAGAAGAAAATGTGAGGAGAGAGACAACTGGGATGAAATGAAAGAAAGAAAAGGAAGAAAAAAATAAGGAAAAAAAATTAGAGGAGTGTGAACATGTGAATAAAATTTTTTTGGTATCTTCTTCAGGTTCAAAATTTGTGTGAATGGAGAGACAGAAAAATACCACTTTTTGATCTTGTTTTTCTTGCATTTTGTGTTATTTTTTGTTTTGGGAGGAGAGAGACATAAAATTTGTGCAAGAATACCTATTTACCCCTAATTTTAACAAATGTGGGTTACGGAAAACAAATGGAACATTGAACATGTGAATAAATTTTTTTTGGTATGTTCTTCAGGTTCAAAATTTGTGTGAATGGAGAGACAAAAAAATACCACTTTTTGATCTTGTTTTTCTTGAATTTTGTGTTATTTTTTGTTTTGGGAGGAGAGAGACATAAAATTTGTGCAAGAATACCTATTTACCCCTAATTTTAACAAAGGTGGGTTACGGAAAACAAATGGAACATTGAACATGTGAATAAAATTTTTTTGGTATGTTCTTCAGGTTCAAAATTTGTGTGAATGGAGAGACAAAAAAATACCACTTTTTGATCTTGTTTTTCTTGCATTTTGTGTTATTTTTTGTTTTGGGAGGAGAGAGACATAAAATTTGTGCAAGAATACCTATTTACCCCTAATTTTAACAGAGGTGGGTTACGAAAAACAAACGAAACATACCTCAGGTGGGTTAAGTGACACTTTTCAAACCATAGGTAGGCAACGTGATTTTCGCCCAAACCACAGGTGGGTTATGTGTAATTATCCCTTATATCTTATAATGAAAAATGACCCTTTAAACTAGAAAGGCTTGAGGTCTCATAACATAATCAAAATGATGTAGTTTTGCAACAATAATTTGAGATTTTTTAATGTAAAAAAAGTGATTATTATAAATTATGAGGAGCCATTGGAAGCCAACAAAATAAACCAACTTGATTAAGGATGACAATAGGGAGGTATGGTATTGGACCATGGGTGACCCAAGTAGGGTGGGAGCAAAGGTAGGTTAGGGTGTGGTGGGGCAGGGACTGTTAAGAAATTGTTCGACCCCTTGGTTTGTTTTATAGTGGCATTAATCAATTTCAACAAATTAACCATTCTAAAAGCTTAATCCAAACTCCAAACCATTGTAAAAGCTTTGCCTGATCTAACTGGCAGACCTTACGTTTATATAATCCTTCAAATTCAATTATATCGAATGTAGAAAGTATTAGTCAAGTGAGAACATCTTTGAGAAACTAGTAAATGAATCGAAACAAAATCTTAAATAGGGACCAGGAAAGAAATATACAATAGAATTAGTCATGCCAAGAAAATTCTTCCTAAGGGACCAATCCCCTTGTCCAAAATAATTTAGAAAAGAGTTTGACAAAGTTCATCTTGCTAAGACATGTGTAGCTTAATTTGACAAACTCAAGCTGGTCAAATCTTGCATGTAGCAATCTAACTTCAATAACAAAATTAACAGTTCTCCAGTGCACTATTTTGGATCTATTGGTCACTACCTCAACACAATTTTTGGAATTACCCCCAATTACCACATTCTAAAGCTACATACATTTGACCTGCTAATTCTGCTACACATAAAAAAGTTTTGGCTTCTACTTGAATAGGGACCTTAGTATTCATGTACTATAAGCCTCATTTCATGGGCGCATGTAGGAGCTATGCTTCATACATGATTCTGATATCAAGTTCAACATGTTTAAGATTTATAGTGACGTTTTGCAAGAGCCGTGATAGCCCTCGTATTTTGTAGTTGATGTCTCAAGCATAAACTGCACATTAAGGCAAGGCTAAACTACAATGTGGCAGGAAGATGAGAAAAGGTAAAGATAAAAATATTAATGAAAATAAAAGTTCATATCGACACCATACAAGTCATACAAATAAAAACATACCCAAACCTACGTAATGTTTTGTGAGCAAAGACTATTATACGGTCAAAGACACAATTATCAAATGGCATGCACCCACTATTATCTTCCGGCTCACAAATCAAACTTTAAAGTCACTTCTCTCTCAAGCATGGCATTCACCAACTATTATATTATGCTATATGATTCTCATATATATGATATATTTTTAGATTCATTCAATTCATTTGTGAATCTTCCAAACCAAAATTCACTTATGAGTTAAGACAAATAAATAGCTTTTGCTTAGAGCTTTCATTTGTTCCACTATATTTTTTGCTATGATACCACTGTTTCTAGCAATGCTTAGCTTCAGCTAAAGTCACACATAACTAAGTATATACTTTGAAGAGCACTACAAAAGACTTAAAAAAAAAAAAAAAAAACCTATTATAAAAGCTAGTAAACTAATCAAATTTCTTTGATAATGTTCTTAATTTATAATTTTCCTCATTTTTTGGTGTTTCTTTTTGGATATGATCTTTTCAAAGATAAGTAACAACAACAACTCATATGGAATGCTATATTTTAGCTATTGATGAATATTTACCGCTTTTGAGTGCCATCCCCCATATTAAGTAAATACTATCTCTTTATATTTACCTATTGAGAAACTAAATGTATTTAAAAAATTTAATCGATAAATCTCATCTACCTATCTATTTATATAAAAAACTTGTATTAAAGTCTGGTCATTGTTACTAATTGTATAACTAAATTCAACTATATATTTTTCTATTATAGATCTTTATCTCATGTAATTTGAAAATTTTCAAGAAATACCAATTTCAACTTAGTGCCTCTAAACAATAAGTCATGTACACTGGACTTAGAAAAAAAAAAAGAACTATTGGACTTGCCCAATCATACCCTTGTAGTCTTACCACAAATAATTAGATTACTGTCTTTGTTTATTGTTAAGATGCAACCCAAAACAAAAAAGGCATTCGACAACAACAAAATTAATACTAATAAATAAATCTCCAAATGACATTATAATGAAGCATGGTTTCCAAAAGCCATATTTTTCAAAATCCTATGGTTGCTTATTTTAATCCTCATATGGTATTTAAAGTTCTTTTATACATTTGAATTTTTCATATTGTTATATTCAATGGTTAGTTATGAAGCAAAGGATTTGTTAACTGTGAAAAAAAGATGTGAGAAAAGAAATTGACAATGTTTCATAAGTCAATAAATATGAGTAGAGAAGGGGTTGTAAGTTTACTTACAAATTTGTTTGTTGTGCGTTGAGGGGGAGTGGTTTGGTGTTTTGTTGATTGTTCTTTGATGATGAAAGTTCTTTGAGATTTATCTTTAGAGAAATATTTAAGACAGAGAGAGGAGCTTGAGAGTCTTGGTTTCTATATTAGGTGTTAATGTATCTCATTTATTTTGGCACAAAAATTAAAAAAACTAGCCGCGAACCCGCGCGTTGCGCGTGATAATTATTTTTATGGTGGTTTTATTAAAACAAAATTTACAATTTAAACTAATCTAATAATGAGTAATGTATTTCGTAATTATATTTTTATTTATTATAATAACAATCATAAATGTAAAATAGGATCAATCCAAAACACCAAAAAAACATACACTAAAAAAAAATTAATAAAACTTAACAATGATTAATTGAACCAATATTAGGATAAAATTTTGTTTTTGATAATCTATTAAGGTTATTTTCTTTGTAGAAATTATAATTTCGGCCACTCAAAACATATTATCAAATAAATAATTATTAGCAAAATCTAAGAATTAAATTTCTATACATGCATTGTTATAAAATAATAATAATTAAAATAAAATTGCAAAAGTTAAAATTTGTCACTTATCCGATTATTTTTGTTTGGCTAACCTTTACTTTTCTTTCATCTGGCTAACCTTTGCTTTTCTTTAAATAAATGGCATTATAAAGTACTTCTAGTACAACTATTAAGAGTACTTTGTTCATTACAAAGGATTAGAAAATAAACAAAAATTAGTAAAGTCTCACAGTTTAACATCTAAATTGAGCACTATAAAAAATATGCTATGTAACAGAATAAATACCAAATTATCTAAATCATGCTATGTAATAGAATAATATTATATTTGTATATGTTATATTTAATTCTTTAGAACGCAATAGGACAACATTTAACATTCAAAGAGAATAAAAAAAAAAAAAAAAAAAAAAAAACAACAACAACAACAACAACAACGACAATTTAAAAAACTAAACTAAATCACAATTTAAAAAACTAAACTAAATTGCATTAACCCAAAATAGAGTTTTAAAGAATATAAAAAATTATTAACCTAAAGTAGAGATGCAAGAAAAATAAAAAAATCTACAAAAAAATTGAGAGAGAGAGAGAGAGGGAACCTTTTTTTTGTGAGGGAAAACTATGCATGAAATAGAAGAGATAGTGACAAATTTATAGTAAGAATGTGTGAATAAGAAGAGACAAAAATAAATGAAGATGAAGAGAAAGAGAAAGAATGATATTAATGTAGAGGGTAGTGAGGAGATGAAAAGGTAAAGGAGGGAGAAAGATTGAAGAAGTAGTGGGGAGATGAAATGGTAAGGGAGAGGGAAAAGTTGGAGGAGTGTAAATAAGTAATGGAAGTAAATAAATAAGTAGTAGGCTACATTTATAGGACTGAAAATTGTAAAAATTATTTTAAAATTGTAGGAAAATTATATTTTAAAAAAGAAAAGAAAAAAAAGAATGACGTGGCAGCTGATGTGGCGCAACGTGAGAGTAACAGCATTAAACGCTACGCTTCAGCTTTTAGTAATATATAGATTTAGATGAGATATATGGCTTAAAATTAGACTTTTAATTTGAAATCTAATTGAATTTTTTCTGAATTTTGGCTTTAATTATATATATAGATTTAGATTTATTATTTATTTAGCCAACCCAAAAATACCTGTTGAAAGTCGCAAAATGGGAGGTGCAAACTCAATTTTATTCCTTTTCTCATATCACTCTTGTATCTAATCTCTTTCTACAATATGACTATTTTGAGAATTTAGATTTAGGAAGATTTTTCTTGTCCAAAAAAAAAATAATAATAATAATAATTTAGGAGGATTTTAGCTGTGAGCCAAAAGTATATATGAACACGTACAGAAAAATGGAGCTGAGACCCACACACTAGAAATCTAGAAGGCCTGACATCACTCGATCCTTTTTTCTATAACCACGTGATCAGACGTTGGCAAAATCTTTTCCTTCCCTCCATCTCTCTTTCAATTTCAACTACATAAATTAAATAATCTTCTTGTTGTAATATAATGGACTTTTAGCTAGCCTCCTTGTTAGACCAAACAATAACGACATTCAAACATCAGAGTGTTCGGTAACACAGTTCAGTCAATCATCTGCAACTACAAAACATCGCACTCTCATTTCTCTCCCACTATTCCATTCCATCACACTGACTTTGAAGCCTACCTTGAGGAAAATCATATTCATATATGGAAAAAGAAAAAATGGGTGCTGTTGGAATCTTTGCAATCTTTCTTTCAAGCTCTCTCTGTCTCTACTTTGTCTTGGCTCTAATCCGGCTCGTTAACAAACTATGGTGGACTCCTATTCGCATACAACATCAAATGCGTTCACAGGGAATCACAGGTCCTTCTTACAGATTCGTCTGTGGAAGCACCACAGAAATTTTCAACATGAAAAATGAAGCCATGAGCAGGCCTATGGATTTATCAAATAACATATTGTCCAAAGTTCAGCCTCATGTTCACTCATGGATGAACAAATATGGAAACCAAAAAAAAAAAAAAAAAAAAAAAAACCTCCAACTATGTAAATTTTACTAAATTTGATCATTTTTCATTTTCTTACATTCCCCACTTCTCTTCGGTGCAGGGAAGAATTATCTTCAATGGTATGGCACTAAGCCTCAATTGGTCATTACAGAACCAGAGCTTATCAAAGAGATAATGAACAATAGAGACAAAGCTTATCCGAAGGAAGAGGTTGTAGGCTATCTGAAGAAGCTCTTCGGAGATGGGCTTTCGGCATCTGAAGGTGAAAAATGGGCAAAGATGAAGAAATTGGCCAATCATGCCTTCCATGCCGAGAGCCTGAAAGTAATCCCTTATTTGCTTTGAAAAACATGTTTAATTTATTATATTTAATTTTACAACAATAACCTTCTCAAAAAAGTTTACAACAATAGCAACAACTAATTTAGTAGATGTGTTTGAGTATTGTTGTCCAAAATGATGTAAAAAATGTGATTTAAAAAGTGTTGTGAAAACACATATTTAAAGTACTCATATTGCTTGAGCAAAAAAAAAAAAAAAAGAACTCATATTGCAAAAAATGTGTTTGGTACTATGTTTTTAATAACATCTTTTTCAAAAGTGAAAAAACATAATTGTGTTTTTGGTATGTGTGTGTGTGTGTTTTTTTTTTTTTTTAAGTAATGACATGTAGTCTAATTAGTGAGACCTATAATTTTTAAAATATTTACAAAAGTGTTATTAAACAATATTATTTGAAAACTGAAAATTGGTAAGATGAGTTTTCTAAATTTAGTATTTAAATACCTTAAAATGAAAAATGTAATTTAAACACTCTTACCAAACATGTTATTTTTTGGAGGGCCCACAATTTTCAGTGTTTAGACATTGAAAACTATTGTTTGAGTTACGTTATCAAACAGGCTTAGCGTTGCTCCCAAAATTCTGAGTCAACTGTAAATTCTCAACAAATTAGTTAGGGTCAATATATATATTCTTTTCCTCTATTCTATTTTATTTAAAGTTATATTTTTTTTTACTCTCTTAATTAGCATATTTTTATATTACTTCTATTAATGTGATTTTGGGTCATTTTCTAACTTTTTTTGTTCCCTCAACTCGGACCAATTTATTCTTTCTTGTTGGTGTAATAGTTGCTCTCCTCTAAACATAACCGAACCATCTTAATCGACCCTTCCATCTTTTCATCAATAGGGGCTATCCCTATCTTAAAGCAAATTTCCTCATTTCTAATATTATCTTTCTGTGTATTTTCACATATTTATCTTAATATTCTTATTTCAGCTACACTCATTTTATGAATATGTTACTCCTTAACAACCCAACACACCATAAAGCATAGCTAGTCGTATAGTGGTCTTATAAAATTTTCTTTTTAGCTTAATAGGTATTCTACAGTCGTACAACATTTCTTATGCACTTCTCCATTATATCCATCTTGCTTTTATCCTATGAAATCTCTTAGTGTTTATGAATTATTGATTCAAGATATCGAAAATTGTCGCTCTTTAGTATCTCTTGACCATCAAATCTTACTATCCCTTTGTTTTTGTTTCTACTTTTACTAAACTTACACTCTATGTGCCTTATTTTAGTCATACTAAACCCGAAGCATTTAGATTCTAGGGTGTCTTGCCAAATTTCTAACTACGTATTAGCTACACTTCTAGTTTCATCCACTAAAACTTATAGCATTAGACTGTGCAATACCCATAAAAATTTTACATATTTAAAATACAGTCAACTACACATAACAATACAATAAAATACTTTAAAATTCATCCGGGTAATGTTGTACATCCATTCATTTGCTCTGCTTGTAATTACACTATTTATAAAATACATTGGGATACACTCAACTTTAATAAACTATTTCTACTGATTTTAACAATCACAAAAACTAAGGAGAGCATATTTAATAATAATATAAGGCAAAATTCCAATGTATAGATATAAAGAAACAATCTTTCAATTTTTATCTTTAGAAATACTCTAAGAAGAAAAATATAAATGTGGACAAACCAAAATCAAACTTAATGGAAAAAAAAAATTTAGATTCTTTAAATTTGGTGGTCTAGTACTACATGACTTTAATACAGTAACTGATTGATAAGAGATAACATATCTGATAGTTCAAAAGAACTCTGATAACAGGCATCATCACTTACACTTGCTAGGGAAATCCAAATTGGGATGTAGATGCCCATGATTGATGTTCGAATGTTAAATAGATAAAAAAAAAATGCATCGAACATAGTTAACAATAGCAATTTTTAATACACAAACAACATGTAAATTAAATCTTTGAAAACCAAAAAAGAACAAAATAACCTAAAAAAAAAAATTGGAAAAGAAAAATAAATACATATTTTTCTCTTCCAAGTTATACTTTGCTCAATATTTTGTAGTCTTGAATTGTAAGAATGCAAATTTCCACTATGGAAGTTTCAAGTGTGTAATAGTCATAAGCACTATTGTGTCAAGCAAATTTTTGTTAATAATTAAAAGCGCATAATTCTAGTAATTCAAATAGTTCTTTAGCAATTTTTTATAAATCGATGTCCAAAGTTGAAGCATATGCATGTTGGAGGAATTGCATCTAAAATCGCATCTTGAACAAATTTAAACATGGTAAGTAGTTTGAATATTTTTCTGTCTTATCAGTAGTGCAAAGAGATATGGATTAATACTAATCCTTGATGAAAACCTATAAGGATAGGAAACTTGCTAGTGATTCCTCCAATTGTTATCTCGCTAATTACATCTCCGTCATACATATTCTTAATCAACTTAATATACTTTAGAGGAATTAATTTCTTTCCAAAACCCACTTCATAACCTCTCTAGGGACCCTACCATATACTTTCTCTAAATCAATGTAAACAATGTGAAGATCTATATGGGCCTCTTTATATTTTACCATTAGATGTCTAAGTAAGAAAATAGCTTCCATGGTAGATCATCTTAGCATGAAACCAAAATGATTCTTCGATATTGTTGTTTCATGTTTTAGCCAATGTTCAATCACTCTTTCCCACAATTTTATAGGGTGGCTCATAAGTTTGATTCCATGGTAATTTGAATAGTTTTGAATATCCTCTTGTTCTTATAAATAGGTAATATATTTAACTATAATAACTAAACTCAATAATAAACTAGCTTATTAAATTATTCATAACTTAGTTTGAATTGTTAGAAGAGGTTCACTTTTGAATGCAGAATATGATTCCAGCAATGATCACAAGTGTGGAGGAAATGCTAGAACGGTGGAAACATCATGAAGGCAAAGAGATCGAAGTATTTGAAGAATTTAGACTATTTACATCAGAAGTAATTTCCAAGACCGCTTTTGGGAGTAGTTACTTAGAAGGGAGGAACATTTTTCAGATGTTGATGAAACTGTCCTCGATAACAGCCATTAATGGTTATAAACTCAGGTTTCCCGGCATCAGGTAAAGTCCTTGTAAAATTGGGTTTCCTAGCATCAGATAAAGTCCTTTTAGTTGACATTAAGTATTTGTCTATTTTTACAGTAAAATTTATAAAATAAATGATGAAATTGAGGCGGAGGAGCTTGAAAAAGGTATATACTACTCTATATTAGAGATAATTAAGAAAAGAGAAATGAAGGTAACAACTAGAGAGTTTGGCAGCAGTACTGGGGGTGATGATTTTCTTGAATTACTTTTAAAGGCTCATCATGATGCCAATGTTGGCCGAAGGATTACAGTACAAGATATGGTGGATGAGTGTAAGACATTTTACATTGCTGGACAAGAAACCACTACTGCTTTGCTTGCGTGGACTATATTGCTTCTAGCAATCCACACTGATTGGCAAGAGAAAGCAAGAAAGGAGGTGCTCAATTTTTTTGGCCAACAAAATCCAAATCCAGATGGCATCACAAAACTCAAGATTGTAAGAACTTCTGAAAATCATATCAATTACTTATTCTATATCACTTTAACACCCTGAACACACTAAGTTTTTATATAGAACACTCACTCACTCAATGAAACACTTGCACATACACCCTAGTCTCTAGACAACTATACACGCACTATTATCTCTCATTCACTTGCTTCACACAAATAGGCACCATCTTGCCCTTTTAATACTTGCTTCAAGTCAGTAAAGCCAGCGATTTCAAAGCTTCTAAATTCATCTTTTATTGTCAGTAAATTTTTTCTTATCCAAACTTCCATCAGAATCAGTGGTGGTGATTTTTTACTCAGAACAGCTAGTAGAAGAATATAGAAATCTAGATGGTGTTTTTACCAAGTGTGGGCAATGATGGGAGAGAAAATTTTCTAGAGAGACAGAGAGGCACTAATAGGATTTCTAACATTGCAAATATTAAATTCTACTTTTTTCGATATTCTTTCATATGCAGATGAGCATGATCATCAATGAGACTTTGAGGTTATATACCCCTACACTTTCAATACTAAGAAAAGTTGAAGGGGAAGCTAGACTGGGGAAGCTCATTCTTCCAGCTAATCTATTATTGTACATCCCACCTCTTGTACTTCATCATGACCCTCAAATATGGGGAGAGGACGTGCATCTTTTCAAACCAGAGAGATTCTCAGAAGGTGTTGCCAAGGTTACTAACAGCAACATAGCTGCTTTTTTTCCCTTCGGAATGGGACCTCGGACTTGTGTGGGCTTGAACTTTGCCACCACTGAAGCAAAGATTGCCCTTTCAATGATTCTACAACGCTATGCCTTCACCCTATCCCCAATCTATGTCCACTCTCCAGTTCAGCATTTTACCCTTCGTCCACAACATGGAATTCAAGTGCTGCTACACTCACTGTGAAGACCGGCCAGAAATGGCAATAAAATGTGCACTTGGTGCATGAAACATCTTGGGATTTGTAGCCTTTTTTCGGTTGTTAGTTAACTTGGGATTTGATAGCTTGGAAGAAATAAGAAAAATAAATGAAGTTACAGTTTCGGTTCAAAAATAGAATGAATGTAAATTTATGTGTACTAGTTGCAGCTTTACGCGATACGTAAGAATAAATATCACTTTGTAATTGTAGTATGATGTGTAAATTGTTTTTTTAATTTTGTGGAAGATAATTTTTTCTCCTTAGAAATTTTTAAAATGTATATATATATTTATATATATATTTTCATCTATCCATCTTTTCAAATATTTTATTTTAACATTTTGAGTGTGTTTAATTATTTCTTGTTTAACTAAAACTTGTTTAATAGGCCTTTATTAGGCTCCCTAATTAAGATTACAAAAACCCACTTGTATAACAAACTTAATAAAATCGCATTAGATCAACAATTGAATCCACAATTCTCGATTGATTGAGAATGTACTCATATTCTAGAAACATTAATTTCTTCAACAGATCTTAGGTCTTCATATTGAACTCACAAATACACATCAAAGACTCAACCTGTTCGTATTTTCATTTTAATTAATAATAGACTTCCACATGTCAAGCATGTAATTTAGAAACTATTGGAATGGCTTGAATTGTCAAAAGCTGATGACTTGACATTAGCCAACAAGCCATTAAAAGTTTGTATGCATGCCCGTGTCAGAAAGTATGAAAGTATGGCTTGATATTCAACCAAGCCAAAGATTTGCAACCCAGCAAATGAGTGTGTGTGAAGAAATACTACACCCTTGCATTAAATGTTGCATGGATTCTTGGCCACTATGTGACTTCTTTAACAATAGAAGTGTTGCATTATTTTCATGTGATCAAACTGTTTCAACTTGGGCTGAATCTCTAGCTATAAATAGATGGTGAGTTTGAGAGAAGATGTAAGAGAGCTCCTGTGTGAGATAGCAAAGAATTTCTTCCGTGTGTGTGCACTAGAGAGATAGGGAGCTAGAGTGTCTTGCAAATCTTGTCTAAATACAATAGGGTGTTCTCAATTTATTTCTAAGAGAACTAATAAGGTTGTATTTGAGGTTTGGGTTTGTGCGAGAGTGTCTTCAAGTTATTATTGTAATCTCCAAAGTTATAATAAAACTTTAGTTTGTCGCTTCCTGTGAACGTAGGCATATGGTTGAATCACGTAAATTTCCTTATGTCATATTTTCTCTTCTCTATTCTCTAACCTAGCGTAAATAGATTATTTCACAAATTTTCACAACAAAAACCAAAAAAGAAAAAAGAAAAAAAGAAAAGCAAAATGTATATCTATATATCTCTAAGTCTGACTATTTTTAATAACACCCCATATATGTTTTATTATAGTTTAAATTAGAACTATGTGACTTAGGATTGCTTTAATCCCACAACTTTAGTCCATTTCTTTTGGAATATTTTCATTGGAATTCACTCCTTATAAAACAATAAGTACGTGATAGAAACTGGAGCAAAGGAAGATATTACAGTAAAAGGGTTGCCATTGTTGTTCTCAAACACTACAATCATCTGACAAATCTTATGAAAGCTTTGCACACATAATTCAACACTCCAATTAGATGGCCAGGAGTCTTGTACTATACTAGCACTTCCTAAGAGTTTTAGCAGAAACATCCAATGGTCAAATCTCCTCCCCTCAATTATCAAATTATTAAAAAAAATAAGAAAAAAACTAAAGTAGGCTTGCAATGTGTTTCCAATAGGAGTAACCGAGTAGCCCATGCCCTTTCCTTGCTAATAGTTTTAGCAGAAACATCCAATATTCAAATCTCCTCCCCTCAATTATCAAATTATTAAAAGAAAAGAAAAAAAACTAAAGTAGGCTTGCAATGTGTTTCCAATAGGAGTAACCGAGTAGCCCATGCCCTTTCCTTGGATGCTATATATGTAGAGTCTACGAGGATATGGTTAGAGGAAGAGGAAATTCCTTCTTGTGTCACTACACATATACTTATAGATGTAAAACACTTTTTTTGAACAAAATAAAACATGTTGTTTGACATGAAAAAAAGAAGAATGGTAAATTGCTCGATACTATCCAACATCACAATCCATAAGATTGATAGACTATACATATATATATATATATATATATATATATATATAATTGGGTTCAAGTTACACCTGATATAATTCTAAGTAATGTTACACTATCCAATAATTTATTATAGAATTCATATTTTGAAAATCCCACTGTTAAATAATATGTTTTATATGTTTTTAACTTTCATGCGAATTTTCATGTAAATTGGATGTTATTTACCATTTGATCCACAAATTCATTTTTTATGCATTATTTTAAATTACAAAAACTTGAATTTAAACAATTAATTGATAACATGGTTATTAATCTTTGATCACCTTGAAATTTTGCAAATATGGAGAATATACGAAGATAATATAATCTAACTATGGATTTGTTAAAATTCGCATCTAATTACAAAATATTGAATGGTGTAACTTGAACCGAACTTTATATATGTGTGTGTCTGTATGTATATATGTATAATCCAATATAATTCAGCTCCCACATGATATCAATTTTAGGTCAAATGCGGCAATCAACATAACTTTAAGATTGAAAAATACAATAGTATAAAAATAGGTAAAATAGTATCCTTGAATAATTTTATTTTACAATTAAAAACATACTCTTAAAACACTTTCATATATCAAGTTTAGCTATTGCATCAACCTTGAAACCACTTCGATCGAATCTGAAACCATAGCACATAAAAAAAAGTGAAACAAAACTCATTAAATAAAGTAGATAAAGAAGAATATGCTTCTATTTAAAAAAGTAGGTGCTCAAGTCTATAAGAATTATGCATAATGAATAAAAGAAAAGAAAGAAAATACAAAAGCTTATTATATTTGTGGCACCACTAAGCTTGCCATTGAATAGCCACAATAAGAAATTAATCATTTATATTAAAGATGTTTTCAACTAAAGTGACGCTAGAATACTATAACTCTTACAACACAAGTCTTACAAATTGATTACCGATTATAAAAAAGTAATTTAAACATTTAGTTATTATGCCATTGAAGTAGCACCAATTACATAAAAAGTAATTCAAATATTTATTTTTTAAGTTGTTAGAGTAGCATCATTAGTATTCATTTCTACGTTAATTTGTAAGCTTTTCATAGTAAAATTGATAATAAGGCATTCTTAGGGCATAAGGCACCGCTTCTATAAGAGTTTGAGAGAGCTAGTTGGATTGTGGCATCTGTACTCCCAAATTTGGAAAGCTTGATAGGACCGATACCCATACTCATACTTGCAATAAATCACTTGGGTGGGCACTTGCCAGCACAACAAAGTTTGATCTCGAAAATCATCACCAATAACTTACTCTAGTATTAAAAAATTAAGATTAATATACATATATATATATATATATATATTCTTTTTTCTTTTTTCAGGTGCCATAACAAGAATTTGTTCGTATTTTCACTGTAATAATAGATTTTCACATGTCAAGCATGTAATTTAGAAACCAACAAATTAAATGAAGACACAATATATATATATATATATATATATATATATATATATTACCAAATCCAAAACTCGAGCTAGCTGGATTTTATGTATAAACTAGTCGCTAATTCTGTGCAGTGCACGGAAAATCATACTTTTGTTTTGAATTTATTAAATTTTATTAGAATGAAAAAAAGTATATTTACTAAACTATCTACTTGATTATCAATTATTTTGATTATAAATTATTAAGCAACAAAATTTGAGTAAAAGATCAACATCAATGCCTAGGAATTCACATTATTTTTTTAATAGGTTATACCTAGGAATCATAGCCCTCATCGATCTCAAGAACTAATAACAATATGAAACAAAAACAAAAAAAAAAAAACAAAAAAAAAAAAAAACCATATTATAGAAATTTATAGATTTATTCACCAAATGTTCATTTTGTAATCTATAACTATTAAAATAGGGAAAACCCTCGTTACTCCCTATATGAATAGATCAAAACATATAAAAGAAAATAATTGAAGTTGTAGGGTTAGTTTGTGTAGCCCAAGCCCAAAGGGTATGGGTTAAAGGCCCAACGAACCTAGAACAATGAATTTGTAGAGAGTGAACGAAAGAGCTGGGCTGGTTATGGAGCACAGAATGGTAGGCAAGGTTGCATGCAGTGATGATAACATGAACTTAAGCTTGAATGACTCCATGAATGAATGTCCGAAGAGATATTTTATTAAGTGAGCAGTGATTACAGCATTCAGAGCTACAGTAAAGCCTTTCTCTCTCTTTCTCTCTGTTTTTTCCTCTCCCCTATTATCAGGGACCCTTCTTCTTTATATAGTATCCTTTTCTATCATCTCCATCATCCACCTGTTCTTCATCTGCGCATCTACTCGAGCGCACGTCACGTCATGTGTCTACTTTAGTTCTTTGTGAGTGGCAGTAGATGAGGCAACACTGTTCAGGGGTCTTCTCCACATAAATGCGGCCAGAAAAGCTGTTGCAGCGCATTAAATGTGGTGGTAGTAGCTTTTCCTCTAGATATTTTCTTTAGTTATGATCATCTTTGGATCCACTCAGGATTTATCACTATCCTTGAGATCGTTAGGAAGACTATTCGGATCTTCCACACGTTTGCTTGATCAAGGCCATTTGTGGCCGAGGAGAAGGACGTCCTCGGACCAGCAATGACCTCTTCGGATGGCATTCCCCCTTTACTTCTGGACTTCCTGCCTTCAAATGGGCTGCATCAACCACCTATTGCTCCTCGGGAATATAATAGTCCTTACCGAGGCGCCCTGGGCCTATTAAGTGGCTCTGGGCTTTTATCCCCCCACAATAGCCCCTCAAAATCTTAATTTTTCCCTCGCATCCGAAGAGAAAAAATGGAATTTTGACCTATCACGGAGTTCAGACTTGGAAAGCGGACAAAAGTTTGGCCTGGCACGTGTGTAAGCATGGATGCGCGCGCTCCATCATCACTGCTGCTGTTTTTCGTATTCCCAAAGCGCTGCATTAATTACTCCAGGGAGCGCCTTGTCCTCTGCATCCAATGGTGGGCTATTGATCCAACGGATGGGGCTTTTCATTGAGATTTGGGAGGAATAACTTCTGCCTCTTCGTTTGACCTCGTATAAAATCTCAGATGTGGACATTTCTCCTCTCCTTGCAACTTTCAGACCATCCCATAAGCACACAAACGCTCAGAGCTCTTCCAATCGCTGATTTTGCCTCTTCTCAGAGTCCTCAAGGGTCTTTCTGCGAGCTCAGGGGTCAGTCTCTAGCCCAGTTCCTGTAAGTTTTCGCAATCTCAATCCTTCGGTTTTCTCTTTGGCCGTCTATTTTTCAGTTTGAGCGACCATTTTCTCACTGCTGCGTTGTGCCTCCATTTTTCTGTTGAGAGATAGGTAAACTAGAGTATTTGGTAGACAGCCCCGCCCAGCTAGAGAAGTTTAGGGCCACGTACCGCATACCTCCAAACATGGGTGTGAAGTACTGCCCTTCGGAGAAAATACTAACTGATCGGGAAACAGGGGAGGTTGTGATCCCTATCATCGCATTCCTCGAAAGAGGGATGATGATTCCTATGGGCCCTATCACCACTAATTACCTTATAAACCATAGGATCACCCCTTGGCAGTGCGCGTCTAACATGTTTAGGATCTTAGGAGCCATTGAGGACCTCAACTGCCTCCTAAGACTGGGGCTCACTTGGCACGACGTGGTGCATATATATGAGTTCCACAACCAGCAAGGGGCGGGATACTATTTAAAGTCCCGGTCTGACATTGTTAGGCTCATTTCTTGCCTTCCCAAAATCAATAAAGGGATGAAAAATGACTACGTGATCATCTCGGGTGTGTGGTATGATGGCCCTCACTGTCTGACCAGAGTAGGGAAACCAGGTGGGACACGTTAGACTTAGGCACACTAACCATAGGCTCAGGATCCTCGTTTTTTAACAGTTTTTTACTCTTCCTGTATTGCCGCTTTTTAGTTTCTAACAAAGTTCTGCTGCGACTTGTAACAGATAGAAGAAATATATCTCCTCGGCTCAGCCTTACCAACTTCGCCGCGCTCAACTATTTGCTGCGGTCCGAGATCTTCGTGAGCGAGGATGGACAACTCCGATCGGCTCCCCTCATCTTAGGGTACACAGCGAGGCGAAAAGACCTCCAACCGGTCGGCAACGCGATAGTCCAAGGAGACGAATGTCTTAACCGCATCGACGTTTCGTTCAAGGGCTTTTTGGCTCCACACAACCTTACACTAGTACCGCACCCAAACCCCCAGGGTGTACCCCATCTTGTCCAGCCACTACAGCAAGCTCAACTCGGACTAAAGGTCGAGGGTGAAAAGGTTAGTTCCTCCACCTCCTCGCTAGAAGAGCAAATAGACACGTTCCACTTTGGAGAGGAAGCTTCAGGGGCAAATCAAGCGGTAGAGGTCTCGGAGGCCGAGGAAGGAGGTGACAAGCATTCCAGTCTCCACCCGCTTCTAGTAACTGCACTCCCCGACGACTCTTCAGACGAGGAGATGGTGGACTTGGAGCTCCTGATGAAGAATAGGGGCCGAAAGGCCGAGCAAAAAGGCCCGGGGACCTCTCATCCGACAGAGTTCCCGCCTCCAGTACCTCCCAAGGCTCCTGAACTCGACTCGAAGCCCATGCCAAACCCACAAAAGAAGAGGCCCCACGAGCTTGAAGAGAGGGAGGTTGGGGTGCCCTCAAAAGTGAGCAAGCAGCAGAAGACGGTGAGGGACTGAGGAAAAAGGGCCACTTCCACCGAAAGCTGAGACAAGGTACTCGGGGTTGATGTACGCCGAGAAATAGGACCTCGCACGTGGTCCCCTAGACTTGAGTTGGATGGCACCCCCATTCTCTAGGATACCTCCCTCAGGAATTATGATGGGGGAAAGGCTGGATACATCGCTGAGTCCCTGTAGCAGCCACTCCTCCTACCCCACGATATGGAGTCCTATAGGCGCTTCAACCAGTAGGAGCTCTTCTTGTCCCTTAAAAGGGATATGACCATGGTAAATGAACTTGCCCTCTTAATTTGAGTTTCTTTTTTGATTCGCTATGGCTCCCATTTACTTTGTGCTAAAAATGTTGTCATGCAAATTACTCAGCAAATTTATGTGGCTGAGGAGTGGAACAGGAAGTTCCACCTCGAGGCCCAAGTAGCAGTCCAATCTCAATCTGAGGCGAAGAGGGTTCTCGGCCAGCTGAAGGATGACTATGCTGGCCTATCTGAGCAGCTTAAGGCCGTGACTCGTGAGAGGGACAACAACAAGGCCGGCCTCCAAAACGCTGAGACCCAGGCCGAAAAGCAGCGCAAGCAACTGCCTGCGTCAGAAATCAACCTGGCGACCGAAAAGGAGCTGGTGAAGGGTCTTAGGGCTGAACTCCAAAAAGCCAGGGAGGGCGCCCGGGCAGCTGAGCAAGCGGTTCAACTAGCCAAGGAGTCAGTTGAAGCCGAGAGGAAAGCGGCATATTAGTTAGGAGTAGACGAGATTGGGAAGTAGCTCACTGAGCAATTTGCTTTGGTTGCTCGTGAGTACTGTGGCGTAACCTGGCTTAAGGCACTAGACGTCGCTGGGGTCCCTTCGGACTCTACCCTGAGGCTACCTGGGAGCATATACTACCCTTCAGATATCCGGGTGCTCCCAGAGACTGACTCTCCTTCTGCTCTCCAGCTTTTGGAGGCTACGGAGCCAAGCCCAGTCAGTGTGGCTTCCCCTTCCGCTCTTGATGCACCAAGAGAGGCCGATCTGCCAGTTGAACCAGCCAAAGACAAAGGTCAAGGGTTGGACGAAGAGGAGACTCCTATTGAATCCCAAAGCCAAGCCCCAGAAGCTGCTGCTCAGACAGTCCAGGTTGCTAATCTTGTGGTTTCCCCAGCTCAAGAGTAGATGCATAGGGCCCTCCTTTCTTTCTTGTTTTTCTTTTTGTAAGAGGTTGTAATCTACTCTTTTGATTAATAAAGCAGTTTTTCCTTAGCGTTTACTTCCTTTGTTGCGTGTAATACAACTTCCTGTTATTATGAAGTCTTACACACTGACTTTATCGTGATCCTTTCCCAGTTTGCACAAAACAATAATAGGCGGTGTAGGTTATAGTTGACTTTAACACATTCAGGAACTTCAATCATGGCTCATCAGAGAGTGATACTTCAATTGAAACCACTATATTTGGATTTAGAGTCTACCACTTAAAGGAATCGTAACAGTGTTAACTAACTCAAATCATCTGGTTCGAGGACTACAGGCATGAATGAATTTAAGTTTAAACACTTAAATGAATCATAACATAGTGTTAACTAACCCAAATCATCTGGTCCGAGGACTACAAGCATGAATGGATTTAAGTTTAAACACTTAAAGGAATCGTGACATAGTGTTAACTAACCCAAATCATCTAGTCCAAGGACTACAGGCATGAATGGATTTAAGTTTAAACACTTAAAGGAATCGTAACAGTATTAACTAACCCAAATCATCTGGTCCGAGGACTACAGGCATGAATGGATTTAAGTTTAAACACTTAAAAGAATCGTAACAGTGTTAACTAACCTGAATCATCTGGTCCGAGGACTACAGGCATAAATGGATTTAAGTTTAAACACTTAAAGGAATCGTAACATAGTGTTAACTAACCCAAATCATCTGGTCCGAGGACTACAGGCATGAATGGATTTAAGTTTAAACACTTAAAGGAATCGTAACATAGTGTTAACTAACCCAAATCATCTGGTCCGAGGACTACAGGCATGAATGGATTTAAGTTTAAACACTTAAATGAATCGTAACATAGTGTTAACTAATCCAAATCATCTAGTCCGAGGACTACAGGCATGAATGGATTTAAGTTTAAACACTTAAATGAATCGTAACAATGTTAACTAACCAAAATCATCTGGTCCGAGAACTACAGGCATGAATGGATTTAAGTTTAAACACTTAAATGAATCGTAACATAGTGTTAACTAACCCAAATCATCTGATCCGAGAACTACAGGCATGAATGGATTTAAGTTTAAACACTTAAAGGAATCCTAACAGTGTTAACTAACCCAAATCATCTGGTTCGAGGACTACAGGCATGAATGGATTTAAGTTTAAACACTTAAATGAATCGTAATATAGTATTAACTAACCCAAATCATCTGGTCCGAGGACTACAGGCATGAATGGATTTAAGTTTAAACACGTAAAGGAATTGTAATAAATTGATATGCTGATTAAAAGAAGAGTTTGATTAATAATAATACCTTTTGAGGTTATTTACATTCTAGGGGCGTGGTATCACATGATTGTCTAGGTCTTCAAGGAAGTATGCCCCGATGCCAGCTCTCGAAGTAATACGGTATGACCCTTCCCAATTGGGCCCTAATTTTCCCCAGGCTGGGTTTTTCGCAGTGCCCACCACCTTTCTTAGTACCAGGTCACCAGGTTCTAGAGGTCTGAGCCTTATGTTGGCGTCGTAGCCTTGTCTAAGCTTTTGTTGATAATGCGTCAGTCGGACCATCGCATTTTCCCTCCTTTCGTCGATTAGGTCCAAGCTCTTCTTTAGCAGCTCGTCGTTGCCCGTCAAACTAAATAAGCTAGTTCTCAGTGTAGGGAACCCTGTTTCCAAAGGTATGACAGCTTCAGCCCCGTAGGTCATTGAGAAGGGGGTCTCTCCAGTAGACCTGCGCGGAGAGGTTCTGTAAGCCCAAAGCACATGTGGCAATTCTTCTACCCATTTACCCTTTGCGTCATCTAATCTCTTTTTCAAGCCGTTTACAATGACCTTGTTAACAGCCTCGGCTTGGCCATTACCCTGGAGGTAAGCTGGGGTGGAGTACCTATTTATGATCCCCAGCTAGTTGCAATAGCTCCTAAATGCTTTGCTATCAAACTGCAGGCCATTGTCTGAGACGAGAGCACATGGGACGCCAAATCGAGTAACTATATTCTTCCACACGAACCTTTGCGCGTCTACGTCCCGGATATTGGCAAGAGGTTCCGCTTCGACCCACTTGGTGAAGTAGTTAGTACCGACAAGCAGATATTTCTTGTTTCCTGTAGCCTTAGGGAATGGTCCCACGATATCCAAACCCCATTGGGCGAAGGGCCATGGGCTGGATAGCGGGTTGAGAGTTCCCCCTGGCTGATGAATGTGTGGAGCAAACCGCTGACACTGATCACATTTTTTGGCATAATCCAAGACTTCCTTTCGCATGTTCGGCCACCAATAACCTTGAGTGATGGTTCGGTGAGCCAAGGATCTTCCTCCAGTGTGGCTCCCACAAATTCCCTCGTGCAGTTCTTCTAATAGCAGCTCAGCCTGTTCAGGATGCACGCACAACAAGTACGGTCCTGAATAGGAATGTTTGTATAATTTTCGATCCTCAGACAACCAGAACCTGGCTGCCTTGCTCTGAATCTTATCAGCCTCTCCCTTCTCTTCGGGTAGTATATCTTCTTTCAGAAACTTAACTAGCAGGTCCATCTAGCTGGGTCCGGTCCTGACCTGGTGTACTTGGATTACTCCTTTTCCTGCTTCGGTAGGCTTATACAAGTCCTCAACGAGGATAACTCTCGGCAAGTCTTATGCTGAAGAGGTGGCTAAAATGGCCAAGGAATCAGCGTGTGAGTTGCCACTCCTAGGAATATGCAGCAAGCTGAAATACTCGAACTCTGACTGCAGATGTTTAGCTCGGCTCAGGTATCCTTGCATTCTTTTGTCCTTTGCCTCAAACTCTCCCAAAACTTGACCAGCCTTGAGTCTGAGAATACCTTTACTACCTTTCCTCCCATCCTTTGGACCATGCTCATTCCCATCAATAGGGCTTCGTATTCCGCCTCATTATTGGTCGCCGAGAAGCCCAGCCTTAATGCTTTTTCAATAACGATTCCTTCGGGGGATATCAGCACTAGCCCCACTTCGGAGCCTCTCTGGTTTACAGCACCATCCACGTACGCCTCTCAAAGGGAAGGCTCTTGTTGAGAAATCATGCCAACCGATTTTTCATCAATGTCCGATGTCAGCTTTACTTCTTCTACTCAGGGCTCCGTGAACTCGGCTACCAAATCAGCAAGCACTTGGCCCTTGACTAAGGTGCGTGGCATATACTTGATATCAAAAACCCTTAGGATCGTTCCCCATTTCGCAATTCTCCTAGTGTAGTCTGCACTTCAGAGAATAGCCTTGAGCGGAAGCTGGGTGAGGACGACGACTGTATGGGCTTGAAAGTAATGTGAGAGCTTTCGTGTACTGTGTACCACTGCCAAAATAGCTTTCTCCAATGGCAAATAACAGACCTCGACTTCATGAAGCGACTTACTTACGCAGTAAACGGGTTTTTGTGCACCGCCCTCTGTTCGGATCGGCACCAGACTTACGGCATGGGTAGCTACAGCGATGTATGCGAACAAGACCTCGTCGGGTTCGGGGTTGGACATGATTGGTGGTCGAGCTAGATAATCTTTCAACTGTTGGAAGGCCACAGCACATTCCTCTGTCCATTCGAACCCTTTCCATTTGTTAATCAAGGAAAAGAAAGGCCTGCACTTGTCCGTTGATCGAGAGATAAATCGATTTAGGGCTGCTGTCATTCCCGTCAGTTTCTGGACCTCCTTGGGGTTCCAAGGAGGTCGTAACTCATTAATGGCCCTTATCTGATCAGGGTTGACCTCGATTCCCCTATGAGTCACCATATATCCCAGAAACTTGCCTGACCCCACACCAAATGAGCACTTGGCAGCGTTTAAGCGTAGCTTGTACCTCCTGAGAACTTCGAAGGTGCTTTCTAGATCCTTCACGTGCTCGGACACCACTTTGCTCTTCACCACCATGTCGTCGATGTAAACCTCAACATTTCTCCCCAGTTGTGGTTCAAACATCCTCGTCATCATCCTCTGGTAAGTGGAACCCGTATTTTTTAAACCGAATGGCATCATCTTATAGTGGTAGTTACCCGTGAGGGTCACAAAAGCAATCTTCTCCTAGTCTTCTAGGGCTAAGGGTATCTAATGATAGCCTTGGAACGCATCCAAGAAGCTCATTCGGGGATGTTCGACGATGGCATCTACTAGCCGATTGATTTTAGGCATGGGGAATGGATCTTTCGGGCATGCCTTGTTCAAGTCGGTGAAGTCCACACATACTTGCCATTTCCTGCTCTTTTTCTTCACTACAACAGTATTTGCCAGCTACTCTGGGTAGAAAACCTCTTTAATCGCCCCCGCTTGTTTGAGCTTCGCCACTTCTTCCCTGACCGCTTCAGCGTGTTCCTTAGATAGACGCCGAGGCGGCTGCTTTTTGGGGGTGATCGTGGGGTTTACCTTTAAATTGTGGCATATGAATTCCGGATCCACCCCGGGGGCTTCGTAAGTGTCCCAAGCAAATATATCGAGGTTTTCCTTAAGAAGTTGCACTAACTCCTCTTTTTCCCACAACGGCAACTGGGATTCGACTTGAAAGAACTTCTCGGGATTATCCCCGATGATGACTTTTGTCAAATCTTCGCATCGTGCGCCCTTATCCGGATCTTTAGTGGGCGGTGGCTGGTGCTTTGGTTGCTATAAGCCCCTGGTTGACGACTCGGCTTCTGGCTCGTGTTGAATGGCAGCCACCAAGCATTGTCTTACTATGGACTAGTCCCCCCGGATTTCACAAACTCGGCCTTCGGAAGGATTTTTGATTTTCTGGTGCAGGGTGGAAGAAACCGCCCCCAGGGCATGAAGCCAAGGTCTGGCTACAATCACCGTGTAGGGTGAAAAAACATCCACAACTATGAAATCCACCTCCACTACCTTCGAGCCAGTCTACACAAGTAGTCGTATTTGGCCCTTCGGGGTGACAACTCTTCCTTCGAAACTGATCAGTGAAGAACTATATGGCGTTAAGTCACTAGGTTTAAGGTTCAGCCCTTTGTAGAGGTTAGGGTACATTATTTCTGTAGCGCTACCTTGGTCCACCATCACTCGTTTCACGTCGTACCCCCAAATTCTGAGGGTGACGACCAACGCATCATCATGAAGCTGGATAGTGTCAACCTTGTCGGCGTCCGATAAGCCTAAAACCAGCTGATCATTAAGTTTGCACCTCTTCAGGCCTTGGCTAGATTCCCCCGCAAGTAACTGATCCACCGACATGACCTTGGATGGCCAGGATCCTGTTCTCCCTAGGGCCGCAAAGATAACATTGATAGTTTCCAGAAGGGGGTTCAGAGGATCATTCCACCGGGAGCCCGTGCTCGTCGAACCCCCTCGGCCACTGGAATGATGTAGGAGATGTCGCAGTTTTCCCTCGCTGACTAGTTGTTCCAAGTGGTCCCACAAGTTCCTGCAATCCTTAGTCGTGTGCCTATGATCCTGGTGATATTGACAGTAGAGATTGCAGTTACGTCTGTCAGGATTCCCAGCCATCTTGTTCGGCCACTTGAAGAATGGCTCGTTCTTGACCTTTTCATAGACTTGGTAGACTGGGTCTCTGAATACGGTGTTGACCGTCTGGGGATTGGCTGTCCCTGACTGCGCAGGAAAGTCTCTCCTCGGTTTGTTACTGGTGTATCGATCCGACCTGAAATCCCTCCTCTCTAGGGGGATAACCTTCTCCTTGCCTTTCCCTTGTTATTGGTCTTCTTCAACTCTCTTGTACTTCTCAATGCAGTCCATTAGCTAACGCATGCTAGTAACGGGTTTACCAGACAAGGATGTCCTTAAACCGTGATCGGTAGGGAGCCCGAGCTTAAACGTTTCTAGGGCCATTGCGTCAAAATTGCCCTCCATGTCATTAAACAGTTCCCAATACCTATCCGAATACACCTTCAGGGATTCTTCTTCCTGCATGGTCAAAGACAGCAGGGAAGACAGAGGTCGGGCCACTCTTCTGCAGGTGACAAATCATGAACCAAAAACCTGGGTGAGCTCTTTGAAGGAGCTGATGGAATTTGGGTTCAGCCCGTCGAACCACCTCATAGCAACTGGCCCAAGACTGGAAGGGAAAACCTTGCACATCAGTGTTTAGTCCCTGGAGTAGACTGCCATCCATTGGTTAAAATGACTCATGTGTTCCACGGGGTCTATTTTGCCGTTGTAGATGGTGAACGTTGGTTGGTTAAAGCGCCGAGGAAGTCTAGCCTCTTCGATCCTGCAAGTGAAGGGTGACCTGGAAATCTGGTTTAGAGCCCTGCTCATGGCGTCACTTCCGGCGTCCCTATGTGACGGGCTTCTACGTTGCCCCTTGTGAGGAGATTCCTCTTTGCAGGTATAGGACTCGCTGGCTGGCATCTTGGATTTGGGTTGATAAGTGACGTCCGGCTCGTCATCAGGGTCCTCATCAAAATACGAGGAAGCCCGTTTCCTCTTTGCATAGCGTAACTCCCTTTTTAGCTTTTCGACCTCCCGCTGCAAATCTCTGTTCTTCTCTGCATGGGACATGCGGCTTCCACCATGTGACCGGCTCTGACCAGGGGGTACGGTGTGCACGCTACCCTCGCAGTCTTGTCTTCGCTCCAAATTGAGAAAAGGGTCCTCGTGCTGAGATGCCCTAGACTCTGCTTCTTGTTCACCGTGTTCAGCCATCACCTACTATTGTCTCCACCCCTACATAAGCTCTTCCCACAGACAGCGCCAATTGTAAGGTCAGTTTGTGTAGCCCAAGCCCAAATGGTATGAGTTAAAGGCCCAACGAATCCAGAACAATGAATTTGTAGAGAGTGGACAAAAGAGCTGGGCTGGTTATGGAGCACAGAATGGTAGGCAAGGTTGCATGCAGTGATGATAACATGAACTAAAGCTTGAATGACTCCATGAATGAATGTCCGAAGAGATGTTTTATTAAGTGAGCAGTGATTACAGCATTCAGAGCTACAGTAAAGCCTTTTCTCTCTCTTTCTCTCTGTTTTTTCCTCTCCCCTATTATCAGGGACCCTTCTTCTTTATATAGTATCATTTCTTATCATCTCCATCGTCCACCTGTTCTTCATCTGCGCATCTACTCGAGCGCACGTCACGTCATGTGTCTACTTTAGTTCTTTGTGAGTGGCGGTAGCTGAGGCAATACTGTTCAGGGGTCTTCTCCACATAAATGAGGCCAGAAAAGCTGTTGCAACGTATTAAATGCGGTGGTAGCAGCTTTTCCTCTAGATATTTTCTTTAGTTATGATCATCTTTGGATCCACTCAGGATTTATCACTATCCTTAAGATTGTTAGGAAGGCTATTCGGATCTTCCACACGTTTACTTGATCAAGGCCATTTGTGGCCGAGGAGAAGGACGTCCTCGGACCAGCAGTGACCTCTTTGAATAGCATTCCCCCTTTACTTCTGGACTTCCTGCCTTCAAATGGGCTGCATCAACCACCTCTTGCTCCTCGGGAATATAATAGTCCTTACCAGGGTGCCCTGGGCCTATTAAGTGGCTCTGGGCTTTTATCCCCCCGTAGAAGTAATTTCAAATTTCTCTCAGACATTTTGTCAAACACCTTTAATGGTAATGATGAGCGCTAAACTCTTTTCATGTCTACAACGTTCTAGAAGTCCCAGTTATTAGGACTTGCTTGGTAAGAAAATTCTAGTAATGTTATTGTTGTTTTATGGAAATATGTGGAAGTGAAAAGTATGTGGAAATACATGTAATATTATTTAAGTACTAAAAACTATTATTTAAGCAACAATAACAAACACACCCTATATGTTATGTGAAGGCAAATATAAATTTAAATGACAAATTGTAGACATGAAGTCATAAACTAAATAACTGAATTCTTTTGATTGGAGTACTTAGACTTTGAATATATTTAAATATTTATTAATTATAGTTCATATAATTTGTTTAAAGTACTTAAAATTATATGTGCATATATTTTAACTAATATACCTATCTATTAGTACTTAAATTTCAGCATTAATAATAATAATAATAATAACGTGGTGATATAAAAAAAGGACTTAGATGACAACAATAAAAAACTAATAATAACAAATGAAAGCATGTATAATTGAAATTTAAAATTTCAAAAAGTTGTTTCAAGTTTCAAAACAGTACAGTAAATTCACATGAGGTGTTAGCTGACTCGTAAACCAAGAGCCCACAACTACCACATAATATAAAAGAAAAATAAAGGATGATAGTATGACTCAAAACATGAGAAGAAGGAGACGAAATAGAAAGGTAGGGCAGTTTGAGAAAACTTGAGTAGTATAGGGAGATGCCGGCGACATGAAATGACAACAGGAAAAAAGTGATAACAACGGGAATGACGTGAGTTCTGCCACTAAATTTTTTTTTTTTTTTTCTTTTTCACTTCTAGAAATTTCTATCATGTACAGCACATTATCGACTTCCTTGGCTGTGGCTAGTGAGTAAGGAGCCAACAAAGTTGATTTGGCATTCTCTTGTGAGATTAACAAAGGTTCAAAATTTTTAGTTATATAGTATTTATTATAGATTTGTTCTGAGGAAGAAGATGTCTATTGGTTTGTGAATATGGTGGTTTTGATTGAGGAATCTGTGGATATGGTAGGTATGGTATCTTTAGATGCTTTGCTGTTGGTTTTCCGTGGGTCTGATTGTTGGGGGAGTTGGTAGAGGAAGGGCCTAGAAGAGCGTTGGGGTGGGGGAGCTGGTAGGAGGAGAGAAGACAAGGCATGCATTTTGGAGAAAGAGAAGGCAAAGCATTAGGTTCAAGTTTTAGAAAAGTTTTAGTATGTTTTTTTTATTTAATATTCTGTTGACGTGGAAAATTGTGGGAGTTTCAGAAGTTTCAGTTTTATATAAATATATAAATGACATCTCAATCCTTTTTCATTCTTTCAAACCATTAAAGTAAACAATCTGTAAAATCAACGAAAAACTTGGGGGTCCGCTCATTCTCTACAGTGCAATGATGCAAGCCTTGTTGAGCCTTTGATCACACTGGGTCATCTCGATGCATAATGTTATCTCTAACACATACTAAGAGCATCAGCAGTGGGACTTGCAAATGTCATATGCCACTATTATTTAGCATCTAAACCTTCAGAACCCTAACAGCCAAACTTGCAAAATCATCCAATTATAAAAAAAATTTACAATCATGCTACAGTACCATCTTATATGTAAGATGGTACTTTAGCAGTATTGTATAATAAAAATTAGTTTTTTATTTGTCTTATGCTTTTTCTCTCTCCTCTCTCTCTCATTTCATTTCACTTTCTCTCTCCAATTTCTCTCTACTTCATTATGCTCTCTCCTCTTTAAACCCGAAACCCATTCAATCTCAGCACTTCTTTCCTCTCTATCTCAGATCAGTTTGCTATGGATTCCAATGGGTTTGTTATGGAATTCGATGAGGTTGCTATGGATTTGTGGGTTTCTGTGTTGATCTAGGTGTGAGGGTTATGGGTTGATCTGGGCATGGTGGTGGGCTGGAGTGGTTGATGGTGGGTTTGGATTGGCATGGATCGGCGGGCTGGGTTTGGATTGGTGTGAGGGCTGGGTTTGTTGGTGATTTTTTTGGATCGGAGTGAGGGCTAGGTTTGGATCAAAGTTAGGGTGGTGGCATTATTTTATCAGCGGGCTAGGTTTGGATCAGTGGGGTGGGTTTGGATTAGCGTGAGGGTTGGGTTTGGATCGGCGGGCTGGGTTTGCTGGTGATTTTTTTGGATTGAAGTAAGGGCTGGGTTTAGATCGGAGTTAGGGCGGTAGTGTTGTTTGATCGACGGGCTTGGTTTGGATCGACATGAGGGCTGGGCTTGTTGTTTTTTTTTTTCTTTTTTTTTCTTATTTGTTCTTGTGCCAGAGGTTGAGGGAGAGAGACAAAAAGGAAGAGAGAGAGAGAGAGAGAGAGAGAGAGAGAGAGAGAGAGAGAGAGTAAAAATATAATAAAAAGGAATATTTAAATAATCTGGGAAAAAAATGGAGTTTTAGGATGTTGGGTGTATTGAAAAATAGTATGTTATAATTGATAAAGTTACTTTTTGAGATGGTAAAATCGGATGGGGTGACATTTCCCGTTGTGGATGCTCTAACACATTTTGCAAAGAAGATAATAGAAGATTTTTTAGCCATTTTTTTACAATGTGCGACATTTACATCAAGGCAATTATAAACTGATCTTTTAACATTGTCAAGTTCAAAGGGAATTGGAAGTGGGTTTGAATGTGAAGGATAGGAAGAAGCAGAGACAAGATTATTAGCTTGCACTTCAAGGAGAATAAGGATAAGTAAATCTATCATTGTCACCATGAGTTTTCTCATAAATTTCCTAGCCATCAATTCTTTTCCGCCTTTTAAGTTTTCTTATTTATGAAGCTAAATTCATAATGACTTAAACTCTTCTCCTTTATATACAACTAAATGATTATAAATATTTGATACAAATATAATGGATAAAGTTTGACTATAAACTAATTGGTAACCAATAGCTAATATGTGTACTAAAAAAACTAATATGACTACATATTTTGAAAACCTAATTGTTGAATTGCATATTCTTCATATTTTTAACAAACATGTCAAATTTTGTGATAATCAAATGTTATTTACTATTCGATTTATAATTTTTTTTTGTGCATGATTTTATACTATAAAATTTGAAATTTAAATATTTAATTGATGACATAGCTATTCATATTTGATATTCTAACAATTTTAAAGGCATAGAGGTATAAGAAGAAAATGTAATTTAATTGTGGATTTGTCAAAATTTACATACAATAAAAATATATTGAGTGAAGTTGTAGCCACTAGCTACAAACTAAAATGTAGCCAAACTTTTGTCCAATTATAATATAATTTATAAATTCAATTTATTCTAATTTTTTTTATTATCAAATAGGTATTGTTTAATAATTATGATTTTTTGAAGTATAAGCACATATATATATATATATATAATGAGCATTTTCAAGTTAAATGGCCTCTAGTCTAAGGATGTGTTTGTTTAGAGGTGAAATATGGTGGATAGAAAACTTTGGAGAGAAAATGGGAAGAAAAACTTTTTTGTGTGTTTGGTTGGGTGGGCAAGAAGGAAAATAAATTGTGGAATCCAGGTGTTTTCTCTCTGAACCCACTAAAAATTTTTCTCCCCAAAATGAAGAGAAAACTGAAGGGAGAAATTATGCATCATTTTTAGTCGAAAATACCCATATGCAATTGGACATGGGCTTCATCCACATTGCTTTTCTTCACACTTTTTCTTTTCTTTTTTTTCCTCTAGGCGTTGCATGCCTCCTCTCCTTCTTCTTCTTCTTCTTCTTCTTCTTCTTTTGGATTTATTGGGCATGCTTGTTGCCTACCTCCTCTTCTTCTTCTTCTTCTTCTTCTTCTTCTTCTTCTTCTTCTTCTTTTGATTTTGATTTACTCGGCAAGCTTGTCCAGTATTCTTTCTTTTTCTTTTGCTTTCTTTTGTGTTTTTTTTTTTTTTTTTTTTTAAGATGTGATTTTTTTTTTTTTATGGACATGGTTTTTTTTTTTTTTTTAATAAATTTAGGTGATTGATTTTTTTTTTTTGGTTGTTTGTCACTTTTATTGTTTTAATTGGGCATCATTTTTTAAAAGAGTATATGTGTAAATTTATACAAACTCACTTTTTTTATCCCTCCATTTTTCCACAAACAAAAAGGAGAAAAATTAAAAACTTTTCTATCCTCCCACGATTCCATCCTCTCTTTATTTTCTATCCTTTTAATTTTCTACCATTCCAACCAAACGGACCCTAAGTAATGTTTTTTGGCAAGGTTAAATAACTTTATAGACAAAGTTTAACTACAAAATTAGTTGTATTATTAGGCTACAACCTTATTCAATATTCTTTTATTGGAGGTGAATTTTGAAAAATCCACCATTGGATTACATCTTCTTCTTATATCCTTCATGCTTGCAAAAATTTCTAAAAAATTAAATTTCAATAGTGATGTTATCAATATTTAAATTGCAAGTTTTTTTAGTTTAAAATTATGTATAAAATATAAACTTATAAATCATATAGTAAATAATATCTGATTGACACAAAATTTGACATGTGTATTAAGAACGTAAATAACATATAATTCAACAGTTAGATTTTTAAAATATATTGTAATATTTATTTTATTGACTAAGGTTTTTGTAACTAAACTTGTTCTAATTTTATAATAGTTTTTATGTTAGCATGTGACTTTTCAAAAAAAGTACCACATTTTAGCCAATCAAGCTCAAAATTTGCTCACATCAGGCTAGTTATGCAAAATTGTGTAAAAATACATAGTTGTTATAGTAGCTATGTAAATTTACACTGGCTCTATTCATTTTGCAGTTATTTTTTTTTTTATTCTCTTCTTACGTATCTCAAGGATAGAGAAAGAAAATGAATGGTGGTTATTGACTTTAGAGCTTTAAACAAGCCAAGCTTTACTGAGTAATGCATATTCAATATATGGAGTTCATAGCATCCTATTATTCATTAACAAAAAGACAACATATATGGTCATTATATATGGAAGTTATTACTAAAATACTTGTGTTTATAGAGAAGGAAATTTATAGGGTGAAAAAAAATTGATACATTTGATTGGATTAGGAAAAATAAACTCGATCATGTTAAAATATATGACTATGTATGGAAGAAATTGTGTTTTTTTTTTTTTTTTTTTTTTTTTTTTTTGAGTTTCAACTTATGATATCCTCACTTGATGATTGCTCTTTAATATTAGACCAAGGCGTTAATTGATTTTTGGTGCAGGTGGGGATTAAATTTCGGATCTCTTATTTCACTATAAGAGATTTTACCAATTAAGCTAATTGGAAGAAATTGTGTCAAACTAGTACTTTTTTTTTTTTTTTTCTTTTTTTGAGAAAAGTGTCAAACCAATATATAAGCAAGCCTAAATGTTATATATATATGGCACATTTTTTTAACCAAAGTTTTATTTAATTGGAGAGCCATCTAAATGTTAACTTTTGATAGAAATTTCTTATTAATTAAATGACTTTCTTTTTTGCCTTAAAAAAATAATATCTCTTAGTTTCTTTTATGATATTTCAAAACATGTACAACTATTATGTGTAGTTAGTGGTTAGCATTCAGTAAAAGTCATCTACACTATTAAGGGTAACCACTTTAATATGTGAAGAGGTACCAGCCAAAAGTCACATATTTTATTTTATAATGAAAAATGACCCCTTAAACTAGAAAGGCTTGATGTCTCATAACATAATCAAAAATGACGTTGTCTTGCTGGTTATGTTTTGCAACAATACTTTGAGATTTTTTTAATGTCAAAAAAGTGATTATTGTAAATTATGAGGTGACATTAGAAGCCAACAAAATAAATCAGCTTGATTAAGGATGACAATAGTGAGGGATGGTATTTATTGGACCACGGGTGCCTCATCCTCCCTCCCTTAGGACAGGAAACCCCATGTAGGGTGGGAGCAAAGGTAGGTTAGGGTGTGGTGGGGCAAAGACTGTTAAGAAATTGTTCCACCCCTTGGGTTATTTTATAGTGGCATTAATCAACTTCAAAAAATTAACTATTGTAAAAGCTTAACCCAAACTCCAATAAACCATTGTAAAAGCTTTGCTTGATCTAACTGAAGCACTTACGTTTTATATAATTCTTCAAATTCAATTATATCGAGTGTAGAAAGAATTAGTCAAGTTAGAACATATCCGAGAAACTAGTAAATGAATCGAAGTAAAATCTGAAAATCTTCTCGGAAAACATTGATCTTGTCAAAAATTTCTCATCGCCTGAATTTTTTATCTACAAATAGACAGAATGACTAAATTAATGCCTAATTTGTGAATTGCACCATTTGAGATCATTTTGAATTTGTTACTTTTATTTAAAACTAGTTTGAAGGTGTTTGAATTTTACTCCCCTGGCGTTTTAGAATTTAAATTTTACTTTATAAATTTTAAAGGTGTTTAAATTTTACAGCGAATAAACTGTTGAAGATTCTCTTAAATTTAAGAAAATTTTAGCTGTGAACCACAAGTAGGAACACCTGCAAATGAAGCTGAGACCCACAAACTATAAATCTAGAAGACCTGAAATCATTCTTTCCTTTTTTTCTGCAATCAATTTTCTTCTTGTGGTAATGGACTTTGGGCAGTTGCGAGGCTCCTTGTTCCACCTCACATCAGTGTGTTTGGTAACACACTTCAGTTATCAGTGTCTTTGGTAGCACACGTCAGTTAGGTTATCAGTGTCTTTGGTAGCAAACTTCAGTTATCAGTGTCTTTGATAGCACACTGGTTATCGGTGGCATTGGTAGCACACGTCAGAGAGCACACTTCAGTTATCAGTGTCTTTGGTAGCATACTTCAGTTATCAGTGTCTTTGGTAGCACACTTCAGTTAGTTCAGTCTCTCCTCTGCAACTACAAAACATCAGTATAATTTCTCACTCTCTCATTTCTCTCTCACCATTCCATCACACAAACTTTGAAACCTACCTTGAAGAAAATCATATATACTGATTCTGAAGTGAAGTTCCAAAAAGTTTCGCGGAAAAAGAAAAAATGGGTGCTGTTGGAATCTTTGCAATCTTTTTTTCAAGCTCTCTCTGCCTCTACATTGTCTTGGCTCTAATCCGGGTCGTTCACAAACTTTGGTGGACTCCTATTCGCATACAACATCAAATGCGTTCACAGGGAATCACAGGTCCTTCTTACAGATTCGCCAGTGGAAGCACCAAAGAAATTTTGAACATGAAAAAAGAAGCCTTGAGTAGGCCATTGGGTTTATCACATGACTTATTGTCCAGAGCTCAGCCTCATATTCATTCATGGGTCAACAAATATGGTAACCAAAAAAAAAAAAACAACCTCCAACTATGTATGTTTTACTAAATTTGATCATTTTTCATTTTCTTACATTCCCCCTCTCCTCGGTGCAGGGAAGAATTTTCTTCAATGGTATGGCACTCAACCTCAAATGGTCATTACAGAACCAGAGCTTATCAAAGAGATACTGAACAATAAAGACAAAGCTTATCCGAAGGAAGCGGTTGTAGGCTATATGAAGAAGCTCTTTGGAGATGGGCTTTCGACATCTGAAGGTGAAAAATGGGCAAAGATGAAGAAATTGGCCAATCATACATTCCATGCCGAGAGCCTAAAAGTAATCTTTTACTACCCCTGCTTTGTTTTTGTTTCTACTTTTACTAAACTTACCCTCTATGCCTTATTTTAGCTAATGAATTATTGATTCAAGATATTTGAAATTCGATTACATGTGGGGAAGGTGTTAGGCATCCCACAATACCTATCCAAAAGATAGTATCCCATTTTAATTTATTTTAAACGTTATCTTTTTAATGAAGAAATTAGATACTTGCAATTTTCTTTTTCTTTTTCTTTTTTTTTTTTTTAAGTTTTGCAAACATTTATATGCATATAAATATGAGTATTTATTTACTTATAATGTACCATGTGAATATTAACGTTAAAGAATATTTAGGATCAAAGCATGTAGGATATATACATAAATAACATGTGACAAAACATGCAATTAGAGAAATAGTTTGTAATATCATGTGAGTATTTATTTATTAGATAGATAGCATGTGAATACTAACTACTATACACAAATAAATTATAACACAAATATAAAAAGAGCGAGTTGGAAAAGTAGTGCCTTGTTGTCATCCACAATTTTCTCATTTTTACCATGCAAAAAAAAAAAAAAAAAACAATGTGTTAGTGCCAAACCAAAGAAATGGGCTATGTAAGCTTGATCGGTGCCTATGGGTTCAATGGAATTGAATCATAGGCACATATCCTTAAAGAATGCCATTCTAAGGAAAAGCTGTAAATTGCAATGCATAAACAAGTTTCAAAATGTTAACTCTATTTTATTTTTGAAAGGAAAGTTTGGAAAAGATGTTTTTTTATGAAGAAGAATTTCTTTATATATATATATATATATATTTTTTTTTTTTTTTTTGAAAAGGAGAAGTTTTAAAAACTACTCATCATTATTATTATTATTATTATTATTATTATTATTATTATTATTGAGAAAAAGATTTCTTTTTGAACAATTAGAGATTGCAAAAGGGAAATAAGTTTTCATCTTTTAGAATTTTTTTTTTCCCTGAAATTGCCATTCTTTAGGGGAATCAGAAAATTTGGGGGGACTTGTAGTTTCTAAAAATCATTCATTTTAGCAAAAACATGTTAGTTTTGAAAAGAAAAGGTGGATGAAACATCATCATTGGGATCCCACTAGGAGGGTATTATAAAAGGGAGAGTGTGCTAGAGAAGAGGGGGTTGGCATTTTTGGGGGGAGACACACAGGAGAAGAGTGAGAAAGGACCAAAAAAGGGAGAGAAGGTTTCTACTCAATATAACTTGGGCCTTCTCACAAGGGAAAAGAGAGTAGAGTGGGCCGTAAGAACCTTCCATTGGGCCATTGGGTTGGCTCCAAAAGGTTTTCTCATTATAGGAAATTCCATACTCATCCAAACAAATAAATTGGGAGTCTAACCCAAAAATCATCGAGCATTTTGGGTTCTAGCACCATAGTAAAGGTTCATTAAAAGGTTTTTTTTAGGGATCCCTTTTAAATAAGTCTTAATCTCTTTCAAGTCCTATGGGTTCTTCATCAAAAATAGATGGGAGTTCTAAGCCATCAACCATCCTTAAGGTGACATAACCATATTGTGCTTTACTTGAGATTTAAAACCCATTTAAAAGAGATGGATAGAAAATCTTTTTTTTTTGGGTGAGTAGATTGTAGTATATGCGTGCATGTGTGTGTGTGTGTGTGTGTAGAACAAGGGAAAAAAAAGTGCAATAAATAAAAGGGAAGGAAGATTTAGCAAAAATTAAAAGGGATGACATTAAAGTAAAAGGGATGGGGGGAAAGCTTGAAATTAAAAGGGATGACATCAAAGTAAAAGGGATGGGAGAAAAGCTTAAATTAAATGGGTAACAATATAAAGCAAGAGTATAAAAATTCTTAGATGCCTAGAAGATTTTTTTTTTCAGAATTTTCTAGGGATTTTTTTTCAAAATTTTCTAGTATTTTTCTCTCAAAAACTCTATTTTTCCAAAATTGCCAACTTATTTTATACAAAATATTGGAGGGAGAAGAGACCGGGGGGGGGGGGGGGGGGGGAGGGGAGTGTAGTTATAGGAGAGCCAAAAAAGTGGGAGGCTATGTAATGGTGTACCAAGACACCATCACATAGCCTCCCACCTTTGCCACCTCATTAGGCTATTTTGTCTTTTTTCCAATTTCTGGTCTGATCTTTGTGCAGCTATTTGAAGGCCTTTTCGAGCTCTATTTTCTTTAAACTTTATATCCTTGGAAATCTCTAGATGTCTAGTTTCTATTGGTCCTAACCTTGCAAGATTTGGAGCTATTATTTTGACGATATAGTGTCCGGAAGGAAGGCGACACATTCTGAAAATTCTGTGATGTTTTTCCTCAAAAAACTTTTTTCTTCCAATTTGTGGCGAATATCATCGAGCCTTTTTTATAAGAGGTAGCCACAACCTCATAATTCAAGTTGGTTTAGCTAGATCGTTCTAGTTCTTGCCCAATCGGTACAGTTTTTTTGGTGCAAAGTTGGTCTAAAAACCGCCTGTTTTACCTGGAAAAAAAAAAAGTGAAGTATTTATTAGGGTTTTTGGTATTTTGTTAATACCTCATCCGTTTTAACTTCGATTTTGGCCCATAAACTATCTTTTTGAAGGGGAAAATATGCCCTACAAAACAGTCCAAAATTTAACTCAATTGGACGATTGGATCAAAAAGTCAACCTTTTACCATACCCGATTAGGGTTTTGGCCCCATTTGTTATCGTAGGGATTTTGGAACGTTGCAACCCTTTGATCCACAATCCGATCATGTTGCATTATTTTTTTTTTACCCTTTTTGGCTTTGAAACTTGCAATTTTGTACCTATTTTTTCTATTTTTTGGATTTTTATTTGTTTTGACGCGTAAATCGGGGTCAAACAAAATACGGAATCGACAAAACTTTAATGTAAAAAACACCACCTTAAATTCTATAAAATTGGTGGTCTAAATCTACATGACTTTGATAAAGTACCTGATTGATAAAAGATAGCATAGCTGATATTTCAAAGGAACTCTGATGTACTTATAAGTATTATAAGATCTTTTATAACCTTAGCACTAACCACCATAATCACTTACACCTACTATGGAAATCCAAATTGGGATGTAGATGCCCAAGATTGATGTTCTAATCTTAAATAGATTAAAAAAAAATGCATCAAACATAGTTAACAATGGAAAATTTTAATACACAAACATGTAATTTAAATCTCTGAAAACCATAAAAGAACAAAATAACCCAAAACAAAATTGGAAGAGAAAAATAAATGCATGTTTTTTCTCTTCCAAGTTACACTTTGCTCAATATTTTGTAGTTTGAATTCTAAAGATACATCTTACAATCCCAGCCACCAAATTTCCACTATGGAAGTTTCAACTCTGTAATGGTCATAAGCACTGTAGTGTCAAGCAAATTTTTTATTAATAACTAAAAGCACATAATCTTGTAATTCAAATTTTTTTTTTTTTTAAATAAGTTGTAATTCAAATAGTTCTTTAGCAACTTTTTTATAAACCGATGTCCAAAGTTGAAACATATGCATGATGGAGGAATTGCATCTAAAATCTCATCCTAAACAAAATTAAAAACATCAAGTAGTTTGAATTTTTTTTTTCTTAACTTTTTACATCAGAGGATAAAATTGATGCTAAAATTCCTTCTTTTCACCAAGTATAGGTATTTCCATCACTTCAGAGATACTATTATTTCTGCTTCAATTCCGTAGTATTTTTTTTTTTTAGGCAAAAAAAAAAAAAAAAAAAAAAAAAACTTCTTAATATATGAATGATTCAACATATTCTCCAAATTCAACAGAGACATTTTACACACACCATGTCCTCTAATCCTTAATTTTTATTTCTTTCTTTTTGACCCTTTTCTAAAAAAAAATTAAAAACGCATAGTAGAAAGAAAAACACATATCAATTACTGAACAAACAACATTAAAACAAAATCTCAGGACTCAGGTGGTACACAACAACATTTTTATGGCATGAAGAGATTATGTAGCTTCAGTCATCCGTGAGATCCATTTGTATTTATAAAAATCTGGAACTGGATTGATAGATTATCACTAATTCTAGATACGTAAGTTGTTAGATAGGTTAGTAGTATTGTTAAGCTTCTGTAAATAAATTTGTTTAGGAGGCTTTTGTTGCTATTCTTTCTTGAAGGTACAGGAGCATTTGTGTTTTTTTAAATAAAATTTTCTTTCGGAATTCTAAGAAAAGAAAAGAAAAAAAATTTGACCATAGCATTAAAAAACCTAAACAAAGGTTTTTTTTTTTTTTTTTTTTAACCTTGACAAGCCCACCGTTCGACTTTGAGGTTAATATTCTGCGTTAGTCCTATCTTCTTGGAATCATTCACAACGTTAAAAAACAAATAGAGAAGGTAGTAAATAAATTTTTAGAAATTGTCTTTAGTTCTGTTTGTTTATAGTGGAGACCCAAAAAGATTAAATTGAGATAACTTATTGTAGCTTTGAGATAGAAACCCCAAAACACAAATCTAACCCAAAAACTTAAATCAAAACCAACCCAAACAAAATACCCAAAATTAAGTCATATTTCTTTGTTCATACCCAAATTCAAGAAGAAAAAAAAACCTTGCCTATGGCAGATATATGGCCTAATGATGGGTGGTTCTAGCGGTTTGAGGCTGGTGAGGGAAGGGACGGTGTTGATGATGACGGTCCTCTAATATTTCTCTCTTCATGCCCTTCTTTGGAATCTCTCTACTTCGCTTCAATCTTGTGTGGTTGCAATTGGTAAGAATAATTATGTAAGTTCGGGACTAGGCAGGTAAGTTTGGTATGAAACGATAAAGTTTAAGTATTTTCAAATGGTGCAACTCTCGGGCTTTTGTGATTTAAGTAAGAAAATAGCTTAAATGGTAGATCGTCTTAGCATGAAATCAAATTGATTCTCCTATATGGTTGTTTCATGCCTTGACCTACATTCAATCACTCTTCCCCAAAGTTTTATAGTGTAACTCATAAGTTTAATTCCATGCCAATTTGTACAGTTTTAATGATCCTCTTGTTCTTATAAATAGGTATTGTTCTTAATTGTAACTAAATAACAAAATAGCTTATTAAATTATTAATAACTTAGTTTGAGGTTCACTTTTGAATGCAGAATATGACTCCAGCAATGATCACAAGTGCGGAGGAAATGCTAGAACGGTGGAAACACCATGAAGGCAAAGAGATCGAGGTATTCGAAGAAATTAGACTATTTACATCAGAAGTGATTTCCAAGACTGCTTTTGGGAGTAGTTACTTAGAAGGGAAGAAGATTTTTCAGATGTTGATGAAATTGGCCTCGATAACAGCCATCAATGGTTACAAACTCAGGTTTCCCGGCATCAGGTAAAGTCCTAGTAAACTTGGGTTTCCTAGCATCAGATAAAGTCCTTTTAGCTTTTTTTTATTTTTTTTTATTTTTTTTTGTGGTTAAAAATGTCCTTTTAGCTAAACATTAAGCATTTGTCTATTTTTACAGTAAAATTTATAAAACAAATGATGAAATTGAATCAGAGGAGCTTGAAAAAGATATACACTACTCTATATTAGAGATAATTAAGAAAAGAGAAATGAAGGTAATGACTAGAGAGTTCGGCAGCAGTCCTGGGGGTGATTTTCTTGATTTACTTTTAAAGGCTCATCATGATGCCAATGTTGACCGAAGGATTTCAGTACAAGATATAGTGGATGAGTGTAAGACATTTTACATTGCTGGACAAGAAACCACTACTACTTTGCTTACATGGACTGTATTTCTTCTAGCAATCCACCCTGACTGGCAAGAGAAAGCAAGAAAGGAGGTGCTCAATTTGTTTGGCCAACAAAATCCAACTCCAGATGGCATCACAAAACTCAAGACTGTAAGAACTTCTAAAAATCATATCAATTACTTGTTCTATATCACTTTAACACCTTGAACACACTCAGTTTTTATATAGAACACTCACTCAATTAAACACTTGCATACACACCCCAGTCCCTGGACACATATACACTCTCTATCATCACTCATTCACTTGCTTCACACACAGGCACCATCTCCACCTTTTAATACTTGCTTCAAGTCTGTAAAGCCAGAGATTTCGAAGCTTCTAAATTCCTCTTTTATTGTCACTAAATTTTTTCTTATCTAAACTTCCATAAGAATCAGTGGTGGTGATTTTTTTACTCAGAACAGCTTGTAGAAGAATATAGAAATCTAGATGGTGCTTTTACCAAGTGTGGGCAATGATGGGAGAGAAATTTTCTAGAGAGACAGAGAGGCACTAACAAGATTTTTAACATTCGAATATTAAAATCTAATTTTTTCGATATTCTTTCATATGCAGATGAGCATGATCATCAATGAGACTTTGAGGTTATATACTCCTACACTTTCAGTAATAAGAAAAGTTGAAAGGGAAGCTAGACTGGGGAAGCTCATTCTTCCAGCTAATCTATTATTGTACATACCACCTCTTGCACTTCATCATGACCCTCAAATATGGGGAGAGGACGTGCATCTTTTCAAACCAGAGAGATTCTCAGAAGGTGTTGCCAAGGCTACTAACAACAACATAGCTGCTTTCTTTCCCTTTGGAATGGGACCTCGGACTTGTGTGGGTTTGAACTTTGCCACCAATGAAGCAAAGATTGCTCTTTCAATGATTCTACAACGCTATGCCTTCACCATATCCCCAACCTATGTCCACTCACCAGTTCAACATTTTACCCTTCGTCCACAACATGGAATTCAAGTGCTGCTACACCCATTGTGAGGACCGGCCAGAATTGGCAATAAAATGTGCACTTGGAACACGGCACATCTTGGGATTTGTAGTCTTTTTCTTTCAGTTGTTAGTTAGCTTAGGATTTGATAGCTTGGAAGAAAAAAGAAAAATAAATGAAGTCACGGTTGGGATGTGTGTTAAACATGTGTACTAGTTGCAGAGCTACGTATGATGAATAAATTGTTCTTTAAATTTTGTGACCACACTCAGCTCCAACCCCATGACTCTTCTACTCTAGATATCGTTGCACAAACTCCCTGCTCGTGGCTCCAAGAACCTCTTGAAAATTTGATCTCTATAATAAACCTTGGGATGGCTTTATGGCTTCAACCATGATCTACACTATGGCTGCAACAACGCTGTAACCGTATTGATTTTACTCTATTTTCTTTTGAAACCATGGGTGGAGGCTATGATTTTCTCTCTAAATAACTCTTTAAGTTATTAGCGTTTACAATCTCACTAAAACTTGTTTACTGGGCCTTTATGTAGGCTCCCTAATTAAGATTACAAAAGCCCTCTTGCGGGGGCGGAGCTACATGTTAGGGTGCCCCCAAAATTTTTGAAATTTTTTTTTTTACTATATAGAAATATTTAATATTTTAATAATTAGCCCTCAAAAATGGGACTTGGCCCCCCCAATTATTTGAGTTGGTCCAATAATGTTCTTAAAAAAAATTGTCCAATTTGTCTAGTAGTTATAGAGAACGTATTGTTTCTCAAATTCATTTTTTATAATAAAATGTGTTCTCATATTTTTTTTAAGTTTTGGATCATTTATGTCTATGAACACTTCATTAATTCAATTGAAATTTTTTTTACTCACCATGGTAGAAAATTTGGTAACTTATATTGAAAATGAAAATTGTTAGGATTTCACTATGAAAGATGGTGAAAGATTAATTTAATTCTATGAAGCATTTAATTTTAAGGATTCATTATGAAATATACTAATTTTTTGTGTATGTGTATAGATACATGTGTTTATGTATGTGTATAGCAACACAAATCGGCCCCCCTAAACAAAAATTTCTGGCTCCGCCCCTGCCCACTTGTATAGCAAACATAATAAAATCACATTAAATTTGCAATTCTCGATTGATAAGGGATGCACCAATATTCTAGAAACATCATTTTCTTCAACAGATCTTAGGTCTTTATCTCGAACTCACAAATACACATCAAAGACTCAACAAGACTCAACCTGTTCATATTTTCATTTTAATTAATGATAGACTTCCACATGTCAAGCATGTAATTTTTAGAAACCAAAAAAAAAATGGTAAAATGTATCTATATATCCCTAAATGTGACTATTTTTAATAACACCCCATATGTTTTACTATAGTTTAAATTAGAACTATGTGACTTAGGATTGCTTTAATCCCACAACTTTAGTCCATTTCTTTTGGAATATTTTCATTGGAATTCACTGCTTATAAAACAATAAGTATGTGATAGAAACGGGAGCAAAGGAAGATACTATAGAAAGAGAGTTGCGATTGGTGTTCTCAACACTACAATCATCTGACAAATCTTATGAAAGTTTTGCACACATTATTCAACACTCCAACTAGATGGCCAAGAGTCTTGTCCTCTACTAGCACTTCTTAATATTTTTAATAGAAACATTGAATGTTCAAATATTCTCTCCCTAATGATCAAATTATCAAAAGAAAAGAAAAGAACTAAAGTAGGTTTGCAATGCAGTTCCAAGAGGTGTAGCTGAGTAGCCCATGCCCTTTCCTTGGATTCTATATATGTAGACTCTACAAGGATATGGTTAGAGGAAATTGCTTCTTGTATCACCACACATATACTTAAAGATGTAAAACACTATTTCTGAACAATATAAAATATGTTGTTTGAAATCAAATAAAGAAGAATGGTAAATTGCTTGATACTATCCAACATCACAATCCATAAAATTGATAGAATAAATTTATATATATATATATATAATCTAATATAATTCAAACTCCCCCATGACATCAAATTAATTTAGGTCCAAAATGCGGCAATCAACATAACTTTAAGATTGAAAAATACAATAGTACAAAACTAGGTAAACAATATCCTTGAATAATTTTATCTTACAATTAAAAACATAAACTTAAGCACTTTCATATATCAAGTTTAGCTACTGCATCAACTTTGAAGCTACTTCAATCGAATTTGAAACCATAGCACCAGAAAAAAAGTGAAACAAAACTCATTAAATAATGTAAATAAAGAAGAATATGCTTCTATTTAAAAAAGTAGGTGTCGTCGTTAGAGAGAAATGTTTCCCTCCATTTTCCAAAAGTATATAAAATTCTCTCCATGGTGTTAGCAACGAATTATTAGCAATGATCTTAGTGTTGTTGCTACTATGCACTTATTAGTGACGACCATATATTATTGTCACTAATGTGTGCCTAATAATGACGACTTTTTGGTCATCGCTAAAACATTGGTCGCAAAAGACTTTTGGAAAATTGAGGGAAACTTTTAGCAACAATAATAAATTTTGTAGCGATGACATTTATGTCGCTAAAATAAGTTTTATTTTAACGACGACATCTATTGTTGCTAATAATCATCTTTAGTGACAAACTTGTGTTTCGTTGCAAATATGTAGCCAAAAATATATAGTAAATATATTATATATACACTTTATTTATCAGCGATGACACATTAGTCGTTGCTATTAGAAGGCTATTAGTGACGATATAATTTGTCGTCTCTGATAGTCACCTTTTAGCAACGACACAACATGTCGTCACAAATATATCTACCAAAATATAATGGAGGGAAAATTTTTCACTCTCAAAAGTGGTGGGAATTATTGGAGAGAAGTAGATTATATATTAGTAACGAATTAGTTCATCGCTGTAAGGGATCTTTTAATGAAGACAAAGATTATCATCACTAATACGTGGCCAAAATAATTTTGATATAATATGTTTTTTTTTTTTTCAAATCCTCCAAATGCCTCTTAAAATATTTAAAATGATATAAACTCCTTTAAAATATATGAAATTATTAAAATTCCATTAACCATGTCAAAATGACCAAAATACCCCCAAACTTATATAATGACCAAAATAACCTTGAAACCTCTAAAGTAATTTAAAACTCTCAAATGCGTTAAAAAGAAAAAAGAAAAAATGAGACAAGGGAGGGCCTGTTGCTTCAAAATACTCCTAAATCATAATGTTACCCATTTGAAACTCAAAATCAATAAAATAACAAAAATCGAGAAAGTTTTGATTCCACTCAAAATACTGACTAATACCCATAGTTATCAAAATGTGACTCATATCATGAATCAATTTTGAATTTTTTTGTACCATGTGTCATAAGAAAGGCATTAGTCAATATTTACCAAATTAATAAATTCATTATAAATATATGAAAGGTATATTCATTATAAATTCATAATATATTCAACTAATAACCAATTCAATCATCAATTTAATATTTACCAAAAGTAACTAAATAAATCAAATGAAAATATATTTAAAACATACATATTCAAATTCATTAAAATCAAAAATGATATTACATGATTTATGCGCCAAAATAATAAATTTTGTTATCATTTTTCCAAATCAACTTTATTTAAGTCAATGTTAACATGATATTCATCATCTTTCAAAATTATTTCTTCATTGACATTTTCTAACAACTATTCCAATACTCAATAATCCATTGAAAACCTTCCTACTGAACCTAGTTTCAGCAACTCTAGTGGTCTCGAAACCATCTATTAAGTTTGACCGGATTTAACCAAATTTAACTAAACTTTGATCACGCATTTCTCTAAATCCAACTGTTTGATTATGACCATAATTTACCACAATTAACTTTTCATTACACTCTTCAAATCCAACGGTTAGATTTCAAATCTAAGAATGGCGCGTGATGGACATGTGTTGTGTACTTGTATGACTATGTTATCTCAATCTAACCATCCAATTGGTCTCAAATTTCACCAACACCAATATGTCACCATACTCTTCACTACTAGTTATGAATGTTTGAATATGATTTTCAACAAGTCCGGTGGTCTTGGGACTATCTATTAAGTTTGATCAGGTTTGACCAACTTTAAGTAAACTTTGACCGCGCCTTTCTCTAAATCCAATCGTCTAATTGTGACCATAATTTACCAAAATTAATCATTCATTACACTCTTCAAATCTAACAGTTAGATTTCAAATCTAAGTAAGGGACGTGATGGACATGAGTTATGTACTTGCATGACTATGTTCTCTCAATTTGACCATCCAATTGGGCTCAAATTTCACCAACACCAATATGTCACCATACTCTTCAATACCAATGATCAAGATTTGAATATGAATTTCACCAAGTCCAGTGGTCTCGGGACCATCTATTAAGTTTGACCAAGTTTGACCAACTTTAACTAAAATTTGATCACGCCTTTCTCTAAATCCAACCATTTGATTATGACCATAATTTACCAAAATTAACCATTCATTACATTCTTCAAATCCAATGGTTAGATTTCAAATCTAAGTATAACGCGTGATAGACATGTGTTGTGTACCTGTATGGCTATGTTTTCTTAATCTGACCATCCAATTGGTCTTAAATTTCATCGACACCAATGCGTCACCATACTCTTCAATACCAATGATCAAGGTTTGAATATGTATTTCACCAAGTCCAGTGATCTCAAGACTATCTATTAAGTTTGACCAGGTTTGACCAACTTTAAATAAACTTTGACCATGCCTTTCTCTAAATCCAACCATCTGATTGTGACCATAATTTACCGAAATTAACCATTCATTACACTCTAAATCTAACGATTAGATTTCAAATCTAAGCATGGCGCGTGATGGACATGTGTTGTATACTTGTATGGCTATGTTTTCTCAATTTGACCATCCAATTGGTCTCAAATTTCACCAACACTAATATGTCATCATACTCTTCAATACCAATGATCAAGATTTGAATATGAATTTCACCAAGTCCAGTGGTCTCGGGACCATTTATTAAGTTTGACTTGATTTGACCAACTTTAACTAAACTTTGATCGTGCCTTTCTCTAAATCCAACCATTTGATTGTGACCATAATTTATCAAAATTAACCATTCATTACACTCTTTAAATCCAACGGTTAGATTTCAAATCTAAGCATGGCGGGTGATGGACATGTGTTGTATACTTGTATGGCTATGTTATCTCAATCTGACCATCCAATTGGTCTCAAATTTCACCAACACCAATACGTCACCATACTCTTCAATACCAATTATGAAGGTTTGAATATGATTTTCGACAAGTCTAGTGGTCTGGGGACTATCTATTAAGTTTAACCAGGTTTGACCAACTTTAAGTAAACTTTGACCGCGCATTTCTCTAAATCCAACCGTCTAATTGTGACCATAATTTACCAAAATTAACCATTCATTACACTCTTCAAATCTAGCGGTTAGATTTCAAATCTAAGTATGGCATGTGATGGACATAAGTTGTGTACTTATATGGCTATGTTATCTTAATTTGACCATTCAATTGGTCTCAAATTTCACTAACACTAATATATCACCGTACTTTTCAATACCAATGATCAAGGTTTGAATATGAATTTCACCAAGTCTAGTGGTCTCGGGACCATTTATAACTTTGATTGCACCTTTCTCTAAATCCAACCATTTGATTGTGACCATAATTTACCAAAATTAACCATTCATTACATTCTTCAAATCCAACAGTTAGATTTCAAATCTAAGTTTAACGCGTGATGGACATGTGTTGTATTTTTGTATGACTATGTTTTCTCAATCTGACCATCTAATTGGTCTCAAATTTCAATCCAATGACCAAGATTTGAATATGAATTGGCGCATGATGGTCACATGCCATGTGGCCCCATGAAGATTTCATTAGCTCCATTCTGATAATCCTTCCATTCGATTAAAATTTTGTTCCACAAAGTACTTCCTTTAAAGGTATGTTTTCCCCTGGATCACACATGGGTGTGAAAGGAGGGTTAGTTAAACGTAATTCCTTTAAAATTATATTTTCCACAAAAAATTACCAATTTTCAAAAATTCATTTTTAAAGGCAAGATTAGTAGGTGCTCCCCTGCATCAAACATGAGATTTTCAATTAATCTTTACATTCACTCTTTCTAATCATGGGTTTTTCAAATGGTTTTCAAACTAAAGCTAATTTGTTTCCTTTAATCAAAATCATCAATATCTAAACACATGTATTATTCTTGATGCATGTAAGATATCATGGGACATATGACCCCAAGACTAGGGAAGTTTATTCTAAAATGACAAAAATACTCCCGAAACAACTAGAATGACCAAAATATCCTCTGAAGCCTCTAAAATGACCCAATCACCCTTAAAATATCTAAAATGACCAAAATGTCTAAAATATCTAAAATGGCCAAGATACTCTTTAACCTCTAAAATGGCCAAAAATTTCATTGTAGAGGATTTAGGTTTATTTTGGTCATTTTTCCAATTTCAAAGTATTTTTGTCATTTTAGAGGCTCTAGTGTATCTTTTTTCTCATTCTAGAGGATTTGAGGGCATTTTTGTCATTTTTGTAATTTTGGGAGTATATTAATAATCATCTTAGAGGTTTTTGGTCATTTAAGTAGTTTTCATGGTATTTTTGCTCATTCTATATGTATTTTGGTCATTTTAGAAGCTTAGGGAGTATATTGGTCACTCTACAAGTTAAGGGGTATTTTTGGTCATTTTAGAGGTTTTTGGGTATTTTGGTTATTTTATAAGTTTTGAGGGTATTATGGTCGTTCAAATGGTTTAGAGTATATTTTGGTCATTTTAGAGGTTTCTGGGTATTTTGGTTATTTTAGAGGTTTTATGATATTTTTACTCATTTAAGAGGTTTTGGGGATATTTTTGTTATTTTAGAGATTTTGGAGTTATTTTAATAAATTTTTAGGTTTAGGGATATTTCGGTCATTCTAGTGGTTAATGCTAAAAATAAAATAAAAACTGTCCAACTTCATCTAGTGGGTTGGGTTGGACCCTACGATGGATTGAGTTAGGTTGCATTTTTAACCCAACCATAATGGGTTAGATTTAAAAAAAAAAAATCCTCAACCAGAACCACATACCTATTTTTAAGTGATAAAAGAAAATTAACATATTTTTTAGAGAAATGATATATCCAGAATATTTTCACAACATTTTTATAACAAATCCTAATTGGCAGGTTGTTAATAATTGTTATTGTTAGAGCAAAAAAGTAATTTTAGTGTTAGGTTCAAATTTAAACTAATAACAACTAACCACCTATGATTTGTTATAAAAATATTGTAAAAATATTGTGAACTTATCACTTTTTTTTTATAGATTTTTTTATATAAAAATTGGTCATTAAAATAAAAAAGAAAAAAAAAGAAATCCCTTTTTATTTTTTTGAAAATGAGTCTCTTTTTCAGCATTGGAGGGAGAGTTTCCCGCTCCAAAATTGCAATTGTGGTGGTCTACAAATTGAATTGAAATCCCATGATCCCATTTTTTTCTCAGTCTAGTACCTATCACTAACATGCTCTATCTCTTGCTGAATGGTTGAACCTATACACTATACAAAGTTCGGACCCATTGCTAGCCCACTGCAAGTTTGCCACTGATCTTCTCTCCTCCACCACTGGCCAGGTATTTTTTTTTTTTTTCTCTTAATTGCTCTCCGACTCATATTTTGTTTGTTCTTTCATTAAGTTAAAATGAGAAAATAAAAACAAAAATCATCTAAAAAGGCTGGAGCTGTACCTGATACCTTTGATCCCACAATTTTTTGCTTAATATCATCACTAAAAAACTTTTTTGTTACCATTTTCGTTTAACGAAAGTTAGCGACAACATTTTTCGTCACCAATATAATTAGCGACGACTATATGCCATCGCTAAAGACCAAATTTCTTGTAGTGGATCAAGTCTATAAGAATTATGCATAATGCATAAAAGAAGAATATATATATATATATATATTATAAAATCTTATTATGTTTGTGGTACCAGTAAGCTTGCCATTGAATAGCCACAGTAAGAAAATAATTATTTATATTAAGAAGTTTTCAACTAAAGTGATATTGGCTAAAATGGGTATTTACCCATAATTTTAAAACTATGTAACAAAATACTCAAGTGTTTAGCACATATTGAGTTACGAAGTATTATATGTTACTATTTTATATTTCATATACACACACAAATTTATAAATGGCCCCCCTAAAGATAAATTCCAAACTCCGCCACTTAGCATGCTTCTATTAGAGTCTGAGTATTTTCCTTTCCACTAGACCATATAGGACTCTCATAAATAAATAAATAAATAAATATATATATATATATATATATATGTTTGAACTGTTGTTTTTAAAATATGTGATTTAATGTCAAACACAATGATTTTATATATAAATTGATGAAAATTAAAAGGATGCTTTTTAGGTATGGGTCAGTGTTTGAGGTAGGTTTTACTGATTGTGTTCTTTTTTCTTTTATTTTTTTTTCTAGATTTCATTTGTTATGATAAAATTTGTTTTTGCATTTGCTTACACTATTTTTCATTAGCTCGCACCAACAGTTGGACATCACCGACAAGTCTCTTTCATCTTCTCTCCTTCCCTCTTTGTTTTTCATGCTCAGAAGGTACAATCCCAAAAACCCAACTCACATCATATCCATGTCTTTCAATATTTACTTTTGTAATCATTGCTTAGGGTTTTTTTTTTTTTTAATAACTATTAGAACTGCTGTTTTTAAAATATGTGATTTAATGTTAAACCCACTGATTTTATATATGCATTGGTGAAAATTAAAAAGGAGACTTTTTAGGTATGAGTCTGTGTTTGAGGTAGGTTTTATTGATTGTGTTCTTTTTTTCTTTTTCTTTTTTTTCCTTCTAGATTCCCTTTTATAGGATAAAATTTGTTTTTCTGCTTACACAATTTTTCATGACTCATGTCTTTGAAGTTTGGAAACTTCATTAGTTTCATTAGATTTTTTTTTTATTACCTTTAGGTTGACAATTTTATAATTTTATATTGAAAAGGAATTTTTTAACGATTTGACTATGGAGATTGTAAGAGATGAGTTTATTTTATTAAGGTCAACTTTGTGCATTACTTTAAATTAGACAATTGGTATATCTTGACTAAAGTTACACATTTTTTAGGTTATAGATTCCAAGTAAATCTAACCATCAACACAACAATACTTTGCACATTATATATGGAGTATTATTTATATAATAAAAGCGTCCAAATTTTGTAAGGATGGGATATAATACTCATATTTTACAATATCTAATAAGTGATTGCCATATCACATTTTACTTAAAATTCAATACAACCTACCACACCTAATAACATTTCAATAAACTTGCAATTTGATTGGATTTATATAAGAGTATTAGAATTGATTGAGTGTAGTTGTGCTTACTCTTAAATATGTGATAAGATAATATAACATGTTAGGATTGGAGGGGTAAAATGTGGGTTTTACACCACAACCTTACCGAATTTAATCTCATAATAAAATGAGTTAAAAGCCATGACTATTTCTCCAAAAAAAAAAAAAAAACTATCCTCTACGACAAATGATTAAATTCTCATTAATTAGGATAATTCACTTTAGGTAAAATTATACTAGATAAGTTTTAAGGAATTTATAATTCTACTCCAATCATGGTTCAGCTTGTGTCAAACTTTATAAGCAAAATTTAAAATTCTACTCCAACTAAAATTATATTTCAACCAATTTTAAGATTTTTAAAATAAAATTTAAAATCTATGTTAAGTATTTTGATTATCTATCATGAAAAATTTAATTATTTTGCTCATCTATCATTAGTTTGTATTTTAATATAATAAAATTCAAACATTACATACCTTCCTTGCCCCAGGTAGCTCAATATATAATTTTTTGCATTTCAATAATTTAATATCCCACATTGGTTGTGTGTGTCAACTGTCCACTATTTATAATATCAGTCTACAACTATAAATGTTAGGCCCTTTTGTAGTTATACTTTGGTTATGTACTGTATTATAAACCCGGTTTAAAACACTAATATTACTATTTTTGTATGTGTTCTAATAAGTATTACTGTTTACTCAAAAAAAAATTTAATATAAATAAAACTCTATTAAAGGTTCAAGTGACTCACAAAAGTTTTGATGTTATTTTTAAAATATTTGTTTTATATAGAATTTATAATTAATACATGCATCGCAAATGCATGCATATTACTGGTCATTAATATTTAAAAAAAAAAAATAGCATTTGGCATGTCAACCTATTTTAATTAAATTCCCCACATTTAACACTGCTCTCTCATTAAAATCATCTTCCACACTTATTCCAAAAAAATATATATCATCTTCCACTATTTGGTCACTTTTATTCTTGTTCAATGAGGATTAATAACATTATTAACAGCAATCGCTACCAATTAATTCAACTGATAAATTTTTTTATTGTTGAATAAGATAAACCAATCGATATTTTGGTCAGATGATAAAAAATAATCATCAAAAAGTAGACACTTGTCCTCTAGTTCTACTGAGTACCATGGAGTCAAGAACTATCATAATGCAATTCAAATCCATCAAGCAAAACACCTAGGGGCAAAGATTGAGGACAGGGGCAGAGCCAAAAAGGGGCCGTGTCGCGGGGGTTGGGAGGGGCCAATTGCCCCCTCCCCCCTGACTCCTCTAAAAAAATGCCTTGATACTTGCTATGTGATGTGTATTTAAGTAGTTTGCCCCACTTACGTCAGTGGAAAAAATAGAAAAAACACTCCCACTATTATGAAACAACCCTAACACTGGAAAGAAAGATTTGAAAAAAAGCTTCTCAATTCCCTTACACAATCACACTTTCACCTATTTTAATATCCTTAAATAGTATTTATTTCAAGTAGTTTTGATCTTGTCCCATATATTGTACTATTTACAGTACTTTTCTTCCCTATTCTAATTTTTCTTTTCTTTTCTTATTATAATTATAATGCTATAAACATAATTTTTTTTCGCAATAAATTTTACAGTTGTGAAAATGGTTAACTGCGAAGGGTGAACAACTTACATTGATGAACCCACCACTTTATTTCCTTCACAATTTATTGTGAAAAAAAGTTGTGTTTGTATAACAATTCAATTAGTAGGTTCCATAGTTAACTTTTGAAGATTGAGTTATTTTTTAAAATTTATTTTAAGCAATCAAATTATGTATAAATTTTATATATTTAAATTAATCTTTCACTTTGATTGTTAGGAACTATGATTGATTATTTTTGTTTCTTTGTTTTAATAATATGAAATATATACTTGTAGTTACAATTGCCTATTTATATTGTTATTGTTATTGATTAATATTTTTAGATAAATTTTGTTTTTAGTATTGTTTTTCAATTTTGCCTCCATAACAACTGATTGAGGATTAGCAATTTAGCATATTTTGTCAGATCTGGAAACGATATAACCATTGTATATGTTTTCTTTAATTGATTTGTCGTTTTTGAAGTTAGTTGCTATGTATTTTTTTCTTTGGGGGTCAATGTATCTATCTATTATGGAAGATGATTTGTAGTCCATTGTTATGGTTTAATAATGAACTCAGTTTTTAGCCACAGAAGTACAGAACCATAAGCTTTTTTTAAAAGATGATGGGTGCTGGTGGGGGGCTAATCTCATGAACTCAGTTGTAGCAACAGAACAAGTAGCGTTTCGTTTACTGTTAGATTGAGTGAGAATCTAAGGTCTAAAAAGGATGTAATTTTTCTCTTGTTAATAATTTTGTATATGATATATTTATGGTTATAACTTACGCTAGTATTAGAAAATTATTATTTATATTTTATTTAGTGTGTATGACATATGAATTTGTTTGTATTACTCTGTAGGGTCAGTTGATGGGCTCGTTAGTTTAGGACATTACATAAATCCGAACGTTTTAAATTCAATCCATAACACTATTAGTCTATAGCGGTATTTGGAATGTCTCTTGGATAGGGATAAAAATAGTCCAGCTATATATATATATGTGTGTGTATGTATGTATGTATGTATTTTTATCTTAATAATAGATTTGCACATGTCAACCATGTAGCTTAGTAAACCAAAAAAAAAGCAATTTTATCGTACATTTCTTCTCCTCCTTACTTATAATTAAATATATAAAAAAAAAAAAAATTAGAAACTCACTGCATAAGAAATAGAAAAGAAAGATTACGCAAAATGGCTTAAGTAGCTTAAAAGAAAAGGAAAAAATAAAATCAAATCAAATAAAAGAACCAAAATAATAATAAACCATATGAGGGAGTAGGTTGCTAAAGAAGAATAAGGGAGAGCGATAGTCAGAAATCAATAGATGAACCATGTGCCTAATATACCTAGTCCAAACCATTGTAAAAGCTTAATTCCCTTTATCTAATTAGTGGACCTTGCATTTTATATAATCCATTAAATTCAGTTGTATTGAATGTTCACCCAAGCCATATGAGGAACAATTACAAATCCAAAATAATCGATAGTATATTGGATTAAGGTTAATCGTTTTGATTGGTCCTTAAAAAGATTAATTTTTTATTGGTCTAAATAGAAAATAATCATTAGCATGTAAGCATGAGATAACCCTATAGGATATTTGGAAATTCCTAAATTAATAAATTAATCATTTTGATAATTTGGATAGGCCAATTTTATTTAGGGTCAGCCCAATCAGAAAAAAAGTAGTCCATCATAATCAAAACTCTTGTATGTATCTCTTTAAAAGACCAAAACTGGAGAAGAAAAATCTGAAAAAGAAAAGGGAAAAAAAGCTGAAAAATTGGAAAATTCCTAATCAAAGTGTTGATTGGCACTCTGAACAAGTACCAATCTTGGCATTTTGAGTGGACAATCTATCATAAATATTTTCAACTCCTATCAATTTAAAATAAAAATTGTCTTCAACTATAGGGGTACAATTTATAAGGATGTACAAAATTCCTAAGAAAACCTCTCAACTTATCATATATAGAAAACCATGTCTCACCCACAAAACTTATTAAGATCATCACATTTTGCAATCCAAATCAAATACCTAGTCCACCAAAAGCAACTCAACATCAAGTAAGGTAATTAAAGCACAATTACTAAGTGAAAGTTAGTAATTTTGAGGAGGGAACAAGGTGGTCTTTAGAAATTTAGAATTTCCATTCTTCAAAGTGGACAAGATAAGATTTTTGCCATTACTAATTATATGATCAATCATGCATGATGCATGTATGATTCAATCATTTTGTATAATGATTTTATTTGATTTATTCATTAAATTAGATTAAGTCATCTTGAATTATGTTCATAGAAAATATTTATAAAGATTTTTTTTTTTAAAAAAAATTTGGTTTCTGAGTTTTGCTCAATGTTAGACTTTGATTTGTTACTTCCACTGCACATTTTTGGTGTGATGGTTACTTCACAAACACAAGGTGCTTGTGCGGTGGGGGACAAAGGTCGAAGTTCACCTCTTCAAGAGAGAGTTTTACACACATTATACTAAGTGAAAGTCAGTAATTTTGAGAAGGGAACATGGTGGTCTTTAGAAATTTAGAATTTCCATTCGTCAAAGTGGACAAGATAAGATTTTCGCCATTACTAATTATATGATCAATCATGCATGATGCATGTAAGATTCGATCATTTTGTATAATGATTTTATTTGATTTATTCATTAAATTAGATTATGTCATCTTGAATTATGTTCATAGAAAATATTTATAAAGATTAAAAAAAAATTGTTTTCTTAGTTTTGCTCAATGTTAGACTTTGATTTGTTACTTCCACTGCACATTTTTTGTGTGATGGTCACTTCACAAATACAAAGTTCTTGTAGGGTGGGGGACAAGGGTCGAAGTTCACCTCTTCAAGAGAGAGTTTTACACACATATACACTTAGATTATACCAAAATAGAATTTCTATCATGAATAAAAAAAAAAAAGTTTAATTTCTGAAATCAATCTATTATAAATTCATTTTCTCACATATTCATTTTAAATTTTGTGTCATGAATGTTCATTCATCATGGAAACTGTAAGGGTACAAAAATGGTTCTAGACCCACTTAGAATAGTGGTGCTTGGTATTTTTGGCCCAACACAATTAATTTATAAGAGAGTGAGCTTTCTAAGTCAACTATAATGCTATGTATGGTCCAAGTGTGAAATCAGTGAAGTTGTGACTCTTAATATGATGAAATGAAACACAAATTAAGTATAAATTCTTCCTTGGGCTTGTCTGAGGATGGAATGTTCATATATTATTTGCTCCAATCTTAATACAAGTTAATGCTCTCTTCTCTCTTGTTTAGCTTCTATTTTTCAACCCCTTTCTTGGAGAGATTCATTTCCTTTATATATTCCCTCCTAATGCATCTGAGCTCTCCACGTCTTTGGGTAGCAATTGGGATGCTTGTCCCATCAAGACCCTGTTGGAGGTGGTAGAAAATGTTGTGAACTGTGGAGCTACTGTTCAAGTGTTTTTTTCTCAAAAATGCGGCCAGCTAAGTTGGTGTAGTACATTAAATGTGAAGGTGATGGTTATCTTCCCAGATATTTCCTCTCTTCTTTACTTGCACATCTTTGATGTCTTCCATGGTGTCTTCCCCTTTCAGTGCAGGTGGCCAACTGAGGTACTCTCGAGGTGCATTCGTTCTTAAGGCTTCTCGGACGATGGCTTTGTTTGCGTTCCATCCTTAGACTTAGTCCACGTGTCAGGTTTAGATTGGTGCATGAATATTCCTCTGCCCATCCTCGGACTAGGCTTATGGGCTCTATGCTATGTTCGGATCCTTCCCTCCCACAGAAACATTAGGTCACATTAGATTTGGAAATCCACATGAAGTAAATTATTGCATATAAATCATAGTCAAGGTCCTGAAAGGAGATGATATCATTGAATATGTAAAATTTTACAACATATTAGATTAGGATTTTGATAATTCGATAGTTACAATGGAGAGGGGGTATTTGAACCCTAAATATGATAGACACACACCAGGAGATGTTAACCAGTTTAGCTACAAAACTCTTGGCATAGATTAGAATTTTGGTGTAATAAAATTTGTACATATTTATTTCCATTTTACAAAGAGGTGAATAAATTGTATCTCATAAGAAAATCTGAAATATTTATATTCTTTTGGCATAGGTCAAAAGCTTGAGAATGTATTCATTTAAGTTGTATCACAAAAAATAATAAGTATAGATGTGGTTTTCATTCTTAATTTCTTAAACATCATTCACATGTCATGTAGATTAGGTTCATTAATTTTTCTCACACAAGAATCAAGAAAATTCATATTTTGTGAAAAACCCAACAAATGAGTAAACGAGTAATATGACAAAATTGAATTTCAAAATATTTTTCGATAACTTATCCATAAAAAATTATTCCATTCAACATTTTCATGCATCATGTAGAACTCATATCTACGGTTTAATGGTACAATTTAAGGTTTAGGATAGATATTGCAAATGACCCTAGAAATTAGGCTAGATGGTTTCGATAGAATTAACTTTGATGCTGCTATAAGAGCATCGAAAGTTTGTACTGCAGTTGTCTTTAGAGATCGTAAGCAGACATTAATACAATTTGGATTGAGATCTATGGGTTGAAGCTCAACCTAGACTTTTTGCAGTCTCCAAAGCTCTTGAAGTATGTTATACAAGAATTATTATAGTCTCTCCACCTCAGTACTCCATTGGAGCATAGAGTCTATTATCTCTGTTTTGCTTCAAGTCTCTCTTTTTGGAAAGTCTCACATGCTTTAAGAAAACTTGACTCTATAACTCATTCTCTTGTTAGTAGGGTGGGTTTGTGAGTTATGATTGTAACTGTAGAGGAACCCCTTCCATCTCCTCCATCCCTCTCTCTGTGTTGGAAGTTCAGGATGGAGATGGACTATGTTCTTCTTTTATGAAATAATTGAAGGATTCAAGTGATAATCTAGTGGTAATAATATCCTTTATGGTACCCCATATTTTTTATGTGGATGTCACCTCTCTCTCCCCATTGTATACCTATCCAAAAAATATCCTATTTCAAAGAAGATAAAAAGTAAAGGAGAGATAGAAGAGGTTTATGAAATCTGTCTCACACACACGAGAACTAGCTTGTTTAACCGTTTAGAATTTGGAATTTGCCATGCAGGAATCATGATATGCCTCAAATACAAAGACATTGACCAATCCAGACGTCTAATTCACTCATTGTCACTGTTGCCTTATTCATGTTTTTCATTTGAAAACTTATCTAATATTAGTTTATTTTCTATGTTTCCATACTCCAAATAATTGTAGTTATGTTTTTTATACATAACTTCAAAAACCTCAATTAACATTCAGATCTATCTTTTAAGCAACACTCTGTATTGGTGATAACGCGCAAAACTTGGGCCATTGGGCACTTTCTTGTCATTTTGTGAGGCCCGTTTCCATCTCCCTCCAACCTTTTTATGTTCTGTCAACTTCATGCATTAAATATATGCATTCTCCCTCTTAGTTTGTGAGGCGATATATCATCATCTTCTCACAAGGTAAACAGGCCACACATGTAATAAGAGAAAGAATGCATTTATCTGATGCATGTGATACCTTCTTGTGAACTACAAGCAGTAAAGGAGAATTCAAGCAGATGATGAGAATCGTATAAGCACTCAAATGTTATATGGCTATTAAAATCGATGCAAAATTTTGCTATGTTTTGCTTATTCAGTAAAGGACCTTAAGAAGGTCTAAGCAGCTTCCAACTTCAAGTTACCATTGGCCGTTCTGTCAGGAGTGAACTGAAGCCTAGCACAGACAGCTACTCGTGGCACTTTTGATCATTGGAACCAGTTTTGTCATTGTTATCACCATCAGAAGTGGTATCATTTTGTTCCCCAGCATCTAACATACAGCTTTGGTCCTCAGATGAAATGGAGTGATTGTTGCTGCCATCAACTGTATAAAAATAGAAGGGGGGCTGAAACATTGTTCTGGCAAATACTAGTTAGTGGATTCACTGGTCATGCACTAGGACCAGGACATGATCATTTATTGCACATACCTTCACCACCTTCATCTGCAGGAGCATAAGCTGAGCGCCTTGAACGAACTTGCTGGTGTGGCGTCGGCTGATACGCATAAGAAAGACCAGGAAAACACAAAGAAGAAAGAGCACTGTTAAAATGAAGACAGACGGAAAACTAAAATACGAAACACAGCCCTAGTTGTATAGGATTTTTTTCAACTTCATGTTGCTGTGAATTATCTGGTTACCTTTTATTTGGTTTTTGTTTTTTTACTTTGGCCAGAGTTTTTTTAGCAGTAATTATTGATGCATTAGGTGAGTCTTGTTGAACCCACAACCTCACTCTCCACCTTGCCCTTTACCTCTTACAAAGAGAATAGATGTCATTTGAGCTAGAAATCATTGACTTCTAATTTTTTCTTTTCTTTATTTTTTCCTTTCTTTTTGCAGGAGTTATAGCAAATTATGGCAGGAATAGGAGGTTGGTCACTGTTGAGAACAATAATGGTTATCTTGCCCTTTGTTAAAGTAAAATGCTAAGTGATAATCATACCAGAGGCACCAAAGCATGCACACCAAGTAGTAATTTAATACATAAAAGTTTCATATAAAAAGGCTATCTATAAAACTTTAAAATTTCAATTTTAGCACATGAATAAATGATCAAAGCTGACCCCAAGTTATCTGGAACTTCTTTCCAGTTCTAATTATGCTTTGCTTTATATGCAGGTTTATCATGATATTAACCCCAGGCAGCTCCATATAAACAATTTAAAACTGTAATAAACAACACAATTTATTGATTTTCCTGCATGGCATGTAAAGCTCTATTAAATTATTGCGTGGTAAGCTCAGTCTAAACTACAAGTAGAATAAAAAGCCATACTTAACAGTAAGTACCTGCAACTTTGGGCGGAGTGCTTCAAGGGGTCCTTTAGGTTTTTGTGCTCCTTGCTGTTCAACAAGTCAAAGAGGCAGGTGGCAGGCCAAGACATTAGGCATTTAAACTAGAAATTATGCAGTCAATGTCAAAACTCGTTATAGCAACTGTAACTGTTTTGAAGTTCTCAAGAAATTAAAATGAGTACCTTTCCCAATGCCCAATCAGCAGAATCAAAAAAAGCACGTTCATGGTCCTAGAAAAAAAAATTTATTTGCGGTTACTTTCAGGGTAAAACTTGAACAAAATTAATGTCTTCAGAGAAAAAGAGAGAGGATGAGGTAGGAAAAAAAATATTCACCTTGGATATCAATGGATGCTTCCTGGGTAATAGTCCTCCATACTTTTTCTTGACTATCTCCTCCTGCAGAAGACATACCAGAGAATGATTTTACTGTATTCCATGATGACAAATTGACAATGATACGATGAGACTATTTTGGAAAACTATGCCTGTGACACCACTTTTCAATTCTTGGAAAGTTATGATTAATGCAATGTAGCTTTAGATTTCAAATTTCAGGCACTACAAAATGGAAGTGAACCACCTTGCCTCTAAGAATTTTATATTTTCTCTGAGTTGTCTTGTGGAGAAAACTGAGACAGGTAAAATTTTTGGCCGAACAAAATCTTTTCTCAGCATTTTATGATTTCAGGGGTATCAAATTAAATAACATGAGATCTGAATTTTTTAACGTGTTCAATTTTTTATTGTCCTTTATCCTGATCTAGGAAGCTCAAACACTTCATTTGTGGTGCTGTACCCGTGTCATACTCACCATCTTATGTTATAATATTTCAGAAATTGCTTGTGTCACAGTGCCATACCTGTGTCTGTGCTTCCTAGATCCTAATTACGTATGAAGCCCATATTCTTTCATAAAACAAACCCAAATATAAAAAAAGAAGAATTTCCACAATACCTCCTGCTGGGGTGAAGGCATGGGATTTTCATCATTTTTACCCAAAGCTTTGTTAAGGTCATCCACAGAACTGTCACCATCAACTTGATTATTTAGAGTATTATCAGCAAGCTCCTGCTCCTTTATATCTTCATTATTTGCACCTGACATTTTCTGCTTTCTGCACCGGTGAGGAATGCAACTATGAACAACTGATTTTATATCTATCACAAATGAAAAAACTAGATTTTAAACTTCTCAACAAGTGCAAGCATTTGAATGCAATGTCCAAACAGAAGAGAGAAATTTCACAGCAATTACATTACAAAAGAAATGAGCCCATTCATCCATTCATTGTTGTCAATCAACATAACAAAGTAGCAAAAGATATGTAATATTCCTGCCTGACATTGCTAATATTACATATCTTGCAAGTGCAGAAGTAAACCATGCCCTTATACAACCGGTCCTAATAATCACTTCCATTCTTGCAATTTTTACTTATTTACTAATTCATCTCAGCATCCTCATAAAAAAATAAAATAAACTTACTCTAAACAAGCTTCTTAAATTGACAAATGGGAATTTTGTATTTCGTATGGCTTTATCGATATAATAACATAATTACACAACACTCAAAATGCAGAGCTCCACTTTGACCATTCAACTCTAATTCTCAGTCTCCCAACAATTTTCTCCCTTCAAGCTTAATGTCAATACACGACACAAATGATTACTTCCGTATATGTTCCAACTACCCATCACAACCGTTCCCCCATCGTCTCCTGAAAATGTAAGACTTACTACATTATGTCATAGTAATACACTTTATTCCGTTAGTTGTCTAATCCTATGCCTCATCCAATCCATTCATTCAAATGGTCAATTATTGCACAAATACACTCTGACGCTAATGAAACTTCAATAAATATCTCAACAAATATATTCATGCACAAGCCAATTTAGTAACCAACAAAATCAATAACAAAATAAATAACCAAGTCATGTAAGGGAGCACAATAGACTTTTTCAATGACCAGCACAACTAGTTCACAGCTAAAGTTAACATATTGAAGATTGAACAATTCAAATTTGTTAATACAGGTCCTTTACATAGCTAAGAAAACAACTTTAGAAACAAAGCATTTATTACAAGCATTCAATTTTATGTTCCCATTTCAGAGCAAAATCATTAATGAAAAACCAAAATAAAAAAGACCCAGATGAGCAAAAGGCTGAAACTTCACATAATTATGGCTGCAAGGTTGTTAAATTTACAAAAGCGGTATTGGTATATTGATGAATGAACATTGAATACTAATTTCTAAGCTTTGTTTAAAGCATGCAATAGAAGAATATAGAGAGTAATGGATTTGATAACCTGATTGATCTTGGATCCGACGGCAGAAGCGGCCCTACTTGATTGAATTCCACACCGTCCTACTAAAACAAAGCAGCCTAGAGACTACGCAGTACGCAGAGATGAACTTTGAGCGTTCGGGTAGGTGGGTTGGTCATGGGCTTTGAGAGCAAATGGGCTTGATGGAAAGATGGTTGCCTTGAAGACCTAGATTGGGCCTGAATTTTTTTTCTTTTTGCGTTTATCAAAAGACCAAGATACATTGAGTCCTTTTGAATACAACTTATTTTGCTGAAAATTAAAAACTAAAAACTAAAAACATGATAGCAAAATAATTTTTAAATTGATGAATAGTATCGTAGGACCCATTTTTAATATTTTTTCTAAATAAAGTGGTTGTGAGTCCCATGAACAGTGCATGAATAGTGATAAATAGTGATGAACAGTAACTTTGTCCCCCTGAAACGCATGCTGCAGTAGGAAAAAGAAAAAAAAGCAAACGCAGAAACGCTGAATCCGAACACTCACTTAGTTGATTTTTTGTGTAGTCGAAAATCGAGCCTCCATATTTCTTATTAAATTACAAAATAGCTAATTGAAACCCACGAATGAAGGAGACTTAGACACTTAAAGTTTTGTAAAAAAGACCAAGAGGCAAGAGGTACCAAACTACCGGTGAAGCTGCACAACTCTTAGCTCGTATGATAGGAGAAATTATAGAGTCCTTTGGTGGATAAGTGATATGGTCCACCATTCCACTAAAAAACTTCCACTTGTTTAAAATTGCTAAGTCAGTAATTAATTTTTGTTTAAAAAGAAATTTCTAACTAACAATTTTAAATAGATGAAAGTTTTTTAGTAGAATGGTGGACCATATCACTTGTCCACTATGTGGATCTTATAATTGCTTGAATGATAGAGTGGATAAAAGAGCTTTGTATATTCAATATCAAGTTGTACAATGGATTAAGAGCTTTTTCTATTAAATTAACCTTTCATATCTTTTATCTCAAAAATAAATTATAATAAAAAGTTGTATAATGGGAAAAAGAATAGATGTGAGTTTTGCAAGCCAGACAATATCGTCCTCACTCTCTTTTGCATTATTAGAAAAAACTAAAGCAACTTTATTACATCTCAAACGAGCATAAGTGTCCAGCCTTCAAATGTAACGATATACTAAATTTTAGCATCAAAGTACAAAAGATATGCTTTATTTGGACTTATAGTTGTAAGACATTACTGTAGCACAATGGTATAATATTAAATTCATATTTTTAGAGTTTGTTTAGGAACAGCTTATTTAACTGAAACTGAAAATATTTTACTGAAAGTATTATAGATAAAGCTAAAAATTAGCTGAAATAGTACAGTGAGACCTATAAATATTATCAAAATTATACAATAGGACTCATGAATAGTGCCAAAAATAAGCTGAATAGTAGCAAATATAAATTAAATAGTAAAAAAAGTTGCATTTTTCAGCCAATGCCAAACGCAACCTTAGTCTCTTTGCTTTCCTCTCTCCTCGCATTCTCTATCTCTCTTCGTCTCCCACTCTCCCTTTCACTTCTCTGATTCTCTCTCTCTCTCTCTCTCTCTCTCTCTCTCTGTGATGGTAGTGTTTTTCTGTGTCGAGATCGGCATGGTCAAGGGTTGTGGTTTTGGTTGCGAGATTGGCATGGGTCTGTAGGTTTTGGCCATGGGTATGGGTGGTGATGGGTTCTGGTTTTGGATGAAATATCAACGTGGGTTTAGTGGTTTGCGACTGTGTGGTTGTTGCAAAAGCGAGATCGGCGTGGTCATGGGTTTGGGTGGTGTTGGGTTTGCTTGCTAATCGGGTTTGGTGATGGGTTTTAGGCATGGGTATGGGTGGTGTTGGATTTGCTTGCTAATCAATTTTGGTGATGGATTTTGGCCATGGGTATGGGTAGTGATGGGTCTTGGCTATGGGTCGTTTTGGTCATGGTTTGGTCTAGTTAATTTGGGTATGGATGGTTTTTGTGTTGTTGATGGTGGGGGTTGTGGTTGTGGTTGATGAGTTTTGGTGGTGGTTGGTTGGTTTTATTTTTTTTTTTGATGGTGGTGGGTTTGATGAGTGCAGGAGTGGTTGGGTTTGTGACTGATGTGGTGGTGGTGGGGGGGGGGGGGGGTTGTAGGGGGTGAGTTTCATTGTATTTGCTATTGTGTTATGGGTCAAGTTCATGGTGGTGATGGAGGGTTGCCGTGGTGGTTGTTGGTTGCTTTAAGAAAGAGGTAGAAAGAGAGGAAGAGGAAGAGAGAGATATAGAAATAGTAAAAAAAAAATCAAAATAAATTGAAAAATCAAATAGAGTTTGGGATGTTGGGTGTGTTGTGAAGTGGTATGGTGTAATAGATAAAGTAGTTTTTGAGATGGTAAAATGGGATAATTTTTAGAAACTAGATGCTAATGCTCTAAAAAGATATTAATTTGATTCTTCTTGACTTCAGTGGGTTAAATTGTTCTCTCTCAAATATTTAATATATAATAGCCAAAGATTTGACTTTTTTTGAGTTTTTCATATTATGCCACATAAGCTTTGGTAGTCTCACAAATTTTCACATAATTTTTAATTTTTTTTAATTCTTTATTTATTTGACACATAGTTTTTTTTTTTTTTTAATTCCTTATTTATTTGACAAAAACTAATCAAATGTCAACCATTCCTTTTAATACCCAATACATAGATTGTATTTAGACTCCCATTAGGATTTGTTTTTTTTTAGAGTGACATGCAAGTCTTTGACTTGCTTCCCAATAAATACCCAATACATAGCTTGTATTTAAACTCCCACTAAGAATTGTTTTTTTTAGAGTGGCGTGCAAGTCTTTGACTTGCTTCACAGTAAAGGAGGTGTAGACAACTTACTCTCCTAAAAATTATATATGATTAAAAGAATTAGGCTAAACTCAACCCGTACATCTATATAAAAAGCAAGAACCCTCATAGAAAAATTAAACAATAGTTGTAGTTCCAACTTTCAAGCCATGCGGAAAACCCATTGTGGAAACATCAGTGAGACATATAGAAGAAGAAACACACCATGACCAATTATGGGAAGATTATCCAATCTTCACATGCCAAACATGCATAGCCCATGCAATTAAACTACAAAAACAACTATGTGCACCCTTTTTTATAATGCCAAATACATCAAAACCCAGATTGACAATAAGGTGCCAAATATTGAATGTCCTATATTTATTTATGAAGCATGAATTGTTTGTTTAAATAAGATTAATAAATAAAACTTAATATCATATATATTTTATATCTATATTTGCTACCTCACTTTGAAGCCTTCACAACATCATTATTATTTTTATTTGATTTTTAAACCAAATTTTACCACTACAAGTGTGTTTCTCTTATATTTTTGTAGTGTACTTCGGTCCACATTGGTCTTATTCGGTCTATTTTGTCTTCTTTGTCCAGTTTGGTCCTATTTGGTCCACTTTTGTTCTATTCGGTCCATTTTACACTCTTTAGTTCTATTCGGTCCACATTGGTCCTATCGGTCTACTTTGGTTTTATTTAGACTCCACTTCGGTCCAATTTGGTCCTGAAAGGTCCTATTCGGTCCAATTCGGTTTGCTTGGAATCTAAACAGGTCTTATTTGGTCTGCTTTGGTCCTATTTTGTCCATTCGGTCCTATTTGGTCCACTTTAGTCAACTTTGGTCCTATTCAGTCCAACTCGGTCCATTTAGTGCAATTCAGCTCATTTGTGTCCACTTTAGTCCATTTGGTTCACTTCAATTCATTCAGTCCATTTTTTTGTACTTACATAATGGGAAAAGACAAGTTTAGATTGAGAGCAACAATTCTAAATTCAAACTTATTAATATATATATATATATATATATATATATATAAAGAGAGATCTTAAACTTGTATTATTTAAAACCCTAAACATAACATTTATTGTTATTATGATCCTATTGAAGTACATAAACTAGGCATTTTATTCCATTTTGTTCTAGCTAAATTTAAGTGAAAGACTTTCTAAACATAAATGCTATGAACATACAAATGTACTTTCGGGATTATAACAAATATTTTAAGACTTTGTAAGAAACGCTTTGATGTTCAACTTTGTGGACGACTAAATTTCTCTGTTCGAAATAAAGTCAAACAAGTAAAAATAGTGTCACAAATGTGAATTTGTATTGATGAATGTGTGGTACAATTCTCTGTAATTACAAAAGTGTGATCCTCTGATTCGATCTCCTTGAAAGATTTGTTGATTGAAGTTGTAATAATGTGATTTTGATTTGAACACAAAATATCCTTCAATTTAGTTGAGGGATGGATCGAAGATTGTTGAAACAGAATTACAATGAATTTCTGGCTATGAGCTTGTTAGAAATCCTTTGTTCTTCACGTTCTTCGTGTGTTCTTCGTGTTCTTGATGTGTTCTTCGTCTTCGAAAGTTTGTGGTGGAAGTTCTTCAGGGCTTTAGAGGCTTGAATCCGTAGAACTTCGCTGATTTGTGGTTTGTGATGTTTCTGGAGGCTTTTGAGCTTGATTCTAGTGAACTTTGAGATGATTTGAATGATTCCTCTTCGAATATTCTTTGTATTCGAAGGTTTGTGATGGAAGTTCTTCGGTGCTTTAGAGGCTTGAATCCGCAGAACTTCACTGATTTGTGATTTGTGATGTTTCTGGAGGTTTTTGAGCTTGATTCCAGTGAACTTTGAGATCTAGGAATACGATTTAGGTGATTCCTCTTCGAATGTTCTTTGTATTCGAAGTTCTTGAAGTTCTTGGAGGCTTTAGAGCTTGGTTCCGGCAGAGCTTCTGGACTTCTAAGTGCTTCCAATGGCCTGGTCCCTTCTCCAAATCTCTAGCCCTCTTCTCTAGATCTCTAGATCTCCAGCCCTTCTAAATGCCTTAGGAAGGCTTCTATTTATAGGAGTTTAGGGGTAGGTAAGCGATACGTGGCGGAGCTTGATTGGTGACACGTGGCAGCACTTGATTGGTCTGCTTATGTCATCGCTTACACGTGCGAGGCTGATTATGTCATTGCTTACACGTGCGAAGCTGATTATGTCATCGCTTACACGTGCGATGATGCATGATTGGTTCTTGCATGACACTTGGCGAATTTCTGTTGGTTTATGAATAGTGATAGCAAAACCTAGTAGCAATATGTGGCGCTTTGTAATTGGCTGCATTTTGTGGACTTGGTAGTGTGACGTGTCAGCTTGTGATAGGTCGGGAATTTTTCCATGTCTACAAATGCCCCCTCGAGACTCGTTCACACACACAGTTTCAGAGTGTGGTGTGAGAACGAGTTTCGAAAACAGACTTTTACTCCTGGCTCTTCAAATGAAGTAATTGAAGGTGGCGGAGCTTTCAGCAGGATGAGATAATTTTCGAAGAGTAGACCCACCCATATGAAAGGTTTTGATGAGGTTGAAAAGAGGTTTGCAAGTATTTGAATGTACTTACATGACCGAGCTTTCTCAGCAGAGGTTAAGTTGAAGTAACTTCAGAAGAGTGTTTTGGTACTTGAAGTGGGTTGGTGAGGCTGAAAGTTATTTGCAAGAAGTTGGATGTACTTGCAAGATTGAATCATTTCAGCAAAAGTTAAGCTGAGGTAATTTCAGAATTTTATGGATTTTGGAGATGATGATGTTGGTGGTGAAAAAGATAGGGATGAAGCAAAGCGAATGGGTGAAACATACGCCACCATGGTACTGGTCCTGTATGTTGGGGCCCTTCTGGTGTAGGTGTTTCTAGGAGATACACCTTTGAATATGGTACTGACTGTATGTTGCTTGTGGTCTGACAGTAAGTCGTAGAATGTGCATGCGTGATTGGACCATACTGACAGACGTTAAGTTGAAGTAATTTCAGAAAAGTGCATTCTGAAATACTTCGAGTTGAATTTAAGTTGGAGTAATTCCAGAAAGTGTGTTTTGAGGTACCAGCAACGATGACCTCTGGATTGCATGCCGATGGGAACATGGAATATGGCTTTGGCAACCCTTTACCAGCCCCAAAGGCTGAACTCTGATGAGCTGGTGCCCCGGAGGTCGTTTCAAGTGTTGGATGAAAGACAATTTGTAGGATACCCCAACACTTTTTACCACCTTCACCTCTTGCCACTTGTTGGGAAAGCACAACAAAGTGAAAGATGGAGCTAACTGTGATTCTGGTCTTAAAAACCAGCCGAGTTGCTGTTTGTTTCGAACCGCTGCTTCTGCTGGAAGACCAAGCAATTGGAGAGAGACTACAAAAGTCCTGAGGTTAGGAACAGGTGTCTCTGCTGGACTTGGATTTCCTGGCCAACCAAATCTGAAGAAGCATGGAACCACAATGCAGGCCTTGTTATGAATAATTTTATGGACGACTGTGGTCGTTAGGTGGAGAAACAAAATTTGTTTGGATCTCAAAACTACAATGATGCTGTGAAGAGGGTTTCTGACGAACCATGGGAGGGTTGATTTCACACTGATTATGTTGCTGAGTGTTGAGAATGATGAAGCCATAGTGAGAAATGGCTGTGAGAAGGAGGACTTGAAAATTTGAAAGAAGCAAATCTTCATTTATGACTCAGTATTTTTCTGGATGAGTTCTTGATGAATCCGGCCCTCTTATTTATAGCGAAGAGACGAAGAATGGTAGATGGAGTAGTCAAGAATAGCGGATGGAAATTTTTGGTGAGAATGGTAGATTCTCGACTGGTAGATGCCGAATGGTAGGTGGGAATGTTTGGCACCGAAAGGGGAATGGTAGGTTTGGAATGTTCGGCACCGAAAAGGGAAATTGTAGGTTGGACGGGTGACCTGATGTAATTTCAAATTCAAGACACACTTGTGAGAGTTCATCTGTACTTTGAAAGAAAAGCCTTGATGAAGTTTGGAGAATAACCTTGAGGGGACCCAGACCAAGTGGATAAATCTCAAATTTTGATATTGAGAGCTTTAGTTTTGGACATTGTCAGTACTTCGGAGATGTGAGTCAGATTGGTGATTTCCAAGTCACGAAAAACTGAGCAAGACAAGTCTGGCTTGAAAATCTTGACTTTGGGTTGATTTCAATCACAAAAAATCAACTAGCTTGGAATTGAGTTATTTGTGCAATTTTCGAGTCTCAAATGATGGAACTGACTCCAAAATTGGAATGTACGCGAAAAATTGAGCAAGATAGGTCCATCTTAAAAATTTTGACTTTTGGTCAACATTTACGCAAAAGTCAACTTTTTAGAAATTGGTCGTTTGCACAATTTCCGAGCTTCAAATGAAGAAATGGATCCCAAAATCGGAATGTACTCGAAAAACTGAGTGGGACAGGCCCGTCTTAAAAATTTTTGACTTTTTGGTCAAAGTCAAAGGTCTAATTTGGTCAAAGCATTTTCCTTTTCTTTTTTTTTCTTTTTTTTTTCTTTTTTTTTTTTTTTTTTTTGTGCAGGCGATTCGGGCCGGGTCATATTTCTGGGTCAAACCGGGTCGGCCTGGTCAAACGGGTCAGACCGGGTACTGAAGGATGACGTCATCCCTGACGTCAGAGGAGCGCGTGTGAGCGCGTGTACATCAGCCAGCGCATGTTAGCGCGTGAGGCCTGAGGGAGGCGCATGTGAGCGCGTGAAATTGACGCTGTGACTGCCGGAGCTTCAGGCGGCGCATGGAGGTGCATGGCTCATCGTCTGGACTTGAAATTTTTGGGTTTTTCAGATCTAAGGCCGTAGAATCTGCTGGAATTGTCTGTTTTCTGAAATTGTGAACAGATTTTCCCAGTTTTGAGAAATTAAACAGTTGGTTACCGCGAGCTTGTGGCGGCGCGTGGAGGCGCGTGGTAGCTCCGTTGATGATGATCTTTTTGGGTTTTGTAGATCGAAGTCTGTTTAAGGTCCCTGTGGGTTCAGTTTTGTGAAATCCTGAACAAATTTGCACAGATTTTGATAGACTACTCCGTTGGTCACTGTGAGTTCATGGCCGCGCATGGGAGCACGTGGATAGCCTACTGAGTTTGATTTCCTCTGGGTCTTTGTAGCCTGGAGTCCCTAGAAGATTTAGGTGGATTGATTTTTGTGAAATCTTGTCAGAAGTTTTAGAAATCCAGAAGAGGAGACGGCTGGCATTGCAGAAATTGTTGCCATTTTCGTCTGCTTTGGCGGTGGCCATCCTGACATTGTTTGACAATGGTTAATCTGCAATTGCTTCTGCATTCAAGGTTGGTGCAGTTTTTTGACTATGAGTGCATAAGTTGCAAAGTCTGACTTTGAACTCCAATTGTTTTCACATTTTTGAAACGTGAATATAGTTTCTTCTTCTTTTCTTTTTCTTTTTTCTTTTTTCACTGGCTCCATTCTCTATATAAGACGTGAAATTGGCTTTGTTCATTTAGGCATTCCTAGCCTTCAGTCTTCTTCTCCAGCTTTCAAGATTTTTTTTTTTTTTTTTATGTGCTATGAAACCTTTTCCTGACAAATTTTTTTGTTGCTTGTTTTTGTTTTGTAGCACAGTTTTCTTTGGCAATTAAGCCGCACCAACACTTGTCCTTTCAACGCAGCCATCTCAAGAGTCTTTACAACGTAGCCACATCAAGAGTCCTTACCATGAAGATATGCCAGCATTTGTCCTTGTACTGAAGCTATGCCAACATTCATTTTTGCCATGAAGCAGTATTTGCACTTGTCTTTTCAACGCAGTCATCTCAAGAGTCTTTGCAACGTAGCCACATCAAGAGTCTTTACCATGAAGATATGCCAGCATTTGTTTTTGTATGAAGGTGATCCACACTTGTCTTTGTCATGAAGCTGGGCCAACTCTTGCATTTGCATTGAAGCCACGCTGACATTCATTTTTTCCATGAAGCCACGTCAACACTTTATTCGCACCAAAGCCGTGCCAACCTTCATCTTTGGCATGCAGCCACGTCAATACTTCATTCGCACCGAAGCCGCGCCAACATCCATTTTTGCCATGGAGCTACGTCAACGCTTCATTTGCACTGAAGCCATGCCAATATTTGTCTTCACCATGACATCGCGTCAACACCTCATTTGCATTGAAGTTGCACCAACATTGGCCTTTGAAGTTGCATTAGCGCCAATTTTTAGAGGCGACAAAGTTCAAACATCAAGGATACATAGTACTATCGCCAGACATCAAGATTTTAGAGATGCCGACAAGACTTTGAAGATGCAAGGAGCTCTCATCAAGCCGTCGGAGATGCCAATAAAGGTACCAACAGAACCTTGAAGTTTCAAGAAGCTCCCATCAAGACTTTGAGGATGCAAAGAGATGTCAATAAAACCTTGAAGTTTCAAGAAGCTCCTATCAAGACTTTGAAGATGTAAGGAGCTCTCATCAAGCCGTCGGAGATGCCAACAAAGGTACCAACAGAACCTTAAAGTTTCAAAAAGCTCCCATCAAGACTTTGGGGATGCAAAGAGATGACAACAAGACTTTGAAGATGCAAGGATTTCTCATTAAGACTTCGAAGATGCAAGAAAATGCCACAACAACTCAACAATTGCACGAACATGCCCTAGAAGCAAAGTGATGCAACACCAATAATCTATCATCATTTTGGAGGAAGATGATGTCATCCAGACTTCAGAAATATGATGTGAAACAACACCACTCAGAAGGGAGATGATGTGGTTCAAATTCTAGAGCTATGAAGTGACACAACTTAGAAGAAAGACGATGTAGCTTAGACTTGCAAGGTACAAGAAGATGCCCCCAGGAGATAAGTGATGCAAAACATACTTCAGAAACGTGGGAGAGTGTCCATAGAAGATAGGCAATGCCATGCAGACTTCATTCTTGCAAAAGTGGTTGAAGATTTTATTTTACTCCACGACCAAAAACTAACTTATGTTTATCATTAGTTCAAGGAAAGCCGAGTAACACCAATTCTTTGCAGCTGTCTTTTTCTACCACAATGATCTTTGAGTATCATGTAGTAAGGAATTGACTGATCCTAAGCAACGCCTGCCACTTAAAAGGATCTCAAAAGCATATTGACGACCTTTGAAAAATTCCTTAAGCTACACTGGCAATCTTTCTTCTTTTTCATGTGACTGAACTTAGTAAATGATACCAAGTTGCCTACGTACCCCGGAAAGGGATCAAGTCATTACGTAGTTCAAAAGATTTTTCTTTTTTGATAATCTTTTTGTTTATGTTTATGTTTTTTTTTTTGTTTTTTTTTTTTTTTTTTTGCAAAAAGGGGGGCTCAGTGTGTAATAGTGGGTATCACCACTAATCGAACCTGAGACCTCTCAAGGGCGAATTGGGCATCCAACCACTACGCCACACTAGCAATTGGTGACATAGAGTGGGATTAATTCCTCTTTATTGGTATGCTTTCAAAGGTAATGGGAAGACATCATGTACCCTTGCAACATTATAGTGGGCAGTTTAAGCTCTTGCCGAGGAGCAATCCTCGATGTTCAAGTGTAGAAGTGTTTAAGGAACTTCCCATTGATGGGGCCGATCCTTGCATCATCATTGTTGATCAACTTGTAAGCTTGGTTGGTGTTTGCCCCCTGCTTGAGAGTTGGAAGTACATCACAAGCAACGGTCACATGGTTTGACCCGACAACTTCATCAAAGTCTAGATCAATCTTGTTTTCTTTGGCAAGTTTCATAACTTGTTCTTTGAAGATGAAGCATTTTTGGATTGGGTGGCCAATGATGCGATGATATTTGCAGTAGTTAGGGTCATCAACTTTCCCTATGTCTTGTGGTCGCCTACATTCTGGCAATTCAATCAGCTTCAATTGCAATAATTGGTCTAAGATGTTTGGCACATCTTCATCGGGGAACGGATATGCTTTTTGCTCACGTTCCTTAAAAGTTAAGCGACGCACTTCATTCTTTTGCCATCCTTCAAGCTGTTTTTCATTTGCCTTCGCTCCTCTTCTTGGAGTCTTGATTTCGACAGTGTTAACAACCATTGGGTCTTTGATGCTGACTTTTGCATTCTTATCATTCCTCCTTACTTCCCTTTTGCTTTCCTCAGGTACGGGAGGGTTTGTACTTCCATGGCTAGCAATACTCAACTCCATGTTGTGTGCACGAGTTGCTAACTCTTCAAATGTTCGAGGTTTTATCCCTTGAAGAATGTAAAGAAGTCCCCAATGCATGCCTTGGATGCACATCTCTACAGCAGAAATTTCAGAAAGTTTATCCTTACAATCTAAGCTCAAAGAACGCCACCGATTGATGTAATCAATGACGGGCTCATCTTTCCACTGTTTGGTATTAGTAAGCTCTATCATGCTTACTGTACGACGCGTGCTATAGAATCGGTCAAGAAACTCTCTTTCGAGTTGTTGCCAACTATCGATTGACTCGGGTTCTAAGTCTGTATACCAATCAAAAGCATTTCCTTTGAGCGAACGGACAAATTGCTTTACAAGGAGGCCTCCTTGAGTCCCTGCGTTCTCACAAGTTTCTACAAAGTGAGCAATGTGTTGCTTAGGATTTTCACGGCCATCAAACTGCAAGAACTTGGGGGGTTGATACCCATTTGGCATCCTCATGTTGTCGATGCACTTTGTGTAGGGTTTTGAATATATGAGAGAACTTGTAGAAGAACCTCCATATTGTGCTCGGATGGTATTTGTTATCATGTCTTGTAATTGTTGGACTGACAACGAAGCAACCGAAGTAGATTGTTCTCGTCGGGGAGCGTTTTCAATTTCTCTCCCTTCGTCATCCTTCGCGGACGTGAATTTATGACCATGGCTTGATTCACCAAGATCTTGTACTTCGAGTTTGTTCATTAAAGTTGCAATTTGGAGGTCCTTATCTTCAAGTGCTTTTGTGAGAAGGACAACCATTTGCTCCATTTCAGCCATCTTTTCTTCCATGGTAGATGTGTTAGTCATCATGACTGACACAACTTCCCAAGATGATGGAGAAGGAAGTGAATTGAAGTGAGCACGTGAAATCTCATCTTTTGGGTTCCCTTTTGTGGGAGAGGAATCGTGCGACCAACTTCTTATGAAGGAAGAAGGGGATTTGCCCCCATACTTGAGGTGTTCCAGGGTGGAGATGTCCTTGTTGATGACCTTGTTTCTTGTAAGAGGGTCTAAGGAGATGATTGTCTGGGCCTTGGCTTCCTTGGTTGATTGAGATTGAAGTTGATTATGAGCTTTAGGTTGGCTACAATTGATTGCACCAATGTAGTTGTTGGTGGTAGCCGTACCAAGTTTAGTTGAAGAAGCTGTTGAAGCTTGGATTTTCTTGCTAGTGGCCATTGAAGTTGGTAGCAAGATGATGAAGATTTCTTTCTTTGAAGGAGAATGAGATGAGAGGCAGAGAGGTCCCACCGAGCGTGCCAGAATATGTGGACGATTAAATTTCTCGGTTCGAAATAAAGTCAAACAAGTAAAAATAGTGTCACAAATGTGAATTTGTATTGATGAATGTGTGGTACAATTCTCTGTAATTACAAAAGTGTGATCCTCTGATTCGATCTCCTTGAAAGATTTGTTGATTGAAGTTGTAATAATGTGATTTTGATTTGAACACAAAATATCCTTCAATTTAGTTGAGGGATGGATTGAAGATTGTTGAAACAGAATTACAATGAATTTCTGGCTATAAGCTTGTTAGAAATCCTTTGTTCTTCACGTTCTTCGTGTTCTTCATGTGTTCTTCGTGTTCTTGATGTGTTCTTCGTCTTCGAAGGTTTGTGGTGGAAGTTCTTCAGGGCTTTAGAGGCTTGAATCCGTAGAGCTTCGCTGATTTGTGGTTTGTGATGTTTCTGGAGGCTTTTAAGCTTGATTCCAGTGAACTTTGAGATGATTTGAATGATTCCTCTTCGAATGTTCTTTGTATTCGAAGGTTTGTGATGGAAGTTCTTCGGTGCTTTAGAGGCTTGAATCCGCAGAACTTCACTGATTTGTGATTTGTGATGTTTCTGGAGGCTTTTGAGCTTGATTCCAGTGAACTTTGAGATCTAGGAATACGATTTGGGTGATTCCTCTTCGAATGTTCTTTGTATTCGAAGTTGAAGTTCTTGAAGTTCTTGGAGGCTTTAGAGCTTGGTTCCGGCAGAGCTTCTGGACTTCTGAGTGATTCCAATGGCCTGGTCCCTTCTCCAAATCTCTAGCCCTCTTCTCTAGATCTCTAGATCTCCAGCCCTTCTAAATGCCTTAGGAAGGCTTCTATTTATAGGAGTTTAGGGGTGGGTAAGCAACACGTGGCGGAGCTTGATTGGTGACACGTGGCAGCGCTTGATTGGTCTGCTTATGTCATCGCTTACACGTGCGAGGCTGATTATGTCATTGCTTACACGTGCGAAGCTGATTATGTCATCGCTTACACGTGCGATGATGCATGATTGGTTCTTGCATGACACTTGGCGAATTTCTATTGGTTTATGAATAGTGATAGCAAAACCTAGCAACAATATGTGGCGCTTTGTAATTGGCTGCATTTTGTGGACTTGGTAGTGTGACGTGTCAGCTTGTGATAGGTCGGGAATTTTTCCATGTCTACAAACTTGAACCCAAAATCCAATGTATTTTGATTTTTTGAAGATAAAATAAATACAACTTAATGAGAGTTGACATTAAAAACTATAAATGAATTTTTCATTTATATTCATTTATAGTTTTTAATGTGAGAATTAATGATGTAAGCTTTAGATAGTCCAACATATTAGGTGTGTAGCCTAGAAGTCAAGAGTAGAGGGATTCCATTCTAAATCCGTGACCCAAAAGCAAGTGGGTGCTAGTACACTTGCACCTGAAGATTGATTCTATTCAGTCCATGCTATCCACTTCGGTCCAATTTGGTCTTATAAGGTCCAATTCGGTTCACTTTGAATCTAAACAGGTCTTATTTGGTCTACTTTGGTCCTATTTTGTCCATTCGGTCCATTTTTTTGTACTTACATAATGGGAAAAGACAAGTTTAGATTAAGAGCAACAATTCTAAATCCAAACTTATTAATATATATATATATATATATCTTAAACTTGTATTATTTAAAACCCTAAACATAACATTTATTGTTGTTATGATCCTGTTGAAGCACATAAACTAGGAATTTTAGTCCATTTTGGTCTAGCTAAATTTAAGGGAAAGACTTTCTAAACATGAATGCTATGAACATACAAACGTACTTTAAGGATTATAACAAATATTTCAAGACTTGGTAAGAAACGCTTTGATGTTCAACTTGAACCCAAACTCTAGTGTATTTTGATTTTTTGAAGATAAAATAAATACAACTTAATGAGAGTTGAATTACTTAATTCTCACATTAAAAACTATAAATGAATTTTTCATTTATATTCATTTATAGTTTTTAATGTGAGAATTAATGATGTAAGCTTTAGATAGTCCAACATATTAGGTGTATAGCCTAGAAGTCAAGAGTAGAGGGATTCCATTCTAAATCCGTGACCCAAAAGCAAGTGGGTGCTAGTACACTTGCACCTGAAGATCGGGCAGAAAATAGGGATGACTGTGTTCAGAGTTCACAAGAAAGGAGTTCTCTTTTTCATAAGGCTCAAATTGGTACCAAAAAAAATTTATTTACAGCCCATGTCATGCCCATAACCATATCCACTGCCCCATTCCATTACATCATCAAGTGATGCCATCTCCTCATAACTTCTTTGAAAACTCTGTCAAGCTGCACATTCTGCATTTTTCCCCCAAGCTTGAAAATCAGTACCTATCCCCATATTCCAATCCAATCTGATAGTATATATTTCATAGTGGGGAAAAAAATTAAGGTTAATGACCCTTTGGAATTATGAATATGGTAGAATAAAATGTTTCTTTGCTTGCATTGCATAGACTTTTGAAAGACTTTGATTCGGAGAGTAGAAGTAGATGGACAATTTATCTTAGATTTCTCAAATAAATTCAATCATATGGTTGCAACATACTATATTTACCAATGCAATTACATGATTAAATTTAATTATGAACTTAAAATACAGTACTTAAGAAAATGTATTCTAAGTTTTTTCCAAAGTAAATATATCCTGTTAAAAAAAGTGTTGGAACATTTTAATATTATATAATTAAAATTGATTTATATTACAACATAAATGTAAAAATGTGGGAGTTAATATAAAAGATGAAAAGTTTGTAAAAATGTTTAATCACACGGTAAAAATGAGAGAGATTATTTTATTCCTTTTAATTTGATGATTAATAGGCTAATATATATTAATTCAGATATTGAATTAGATACGTGCGCCAAAAAAGGTGAAGGGAGAGAGTGTCAAAAATGAAAATGAACCAAATCTAAGAATGAACTAGCTTTGTGTTATTTTCATTATTATTATTATTATTATTATTATTATTATGTTTACGCCGACAAAAAGTAAACAATTAATTCGCAATTTGGCATAAAGAAAAAGCTGAAAAGTAAATTTTGAATAGAAAATGCTAGACAATCGAGGCCTAACCTTCATTTAAGTAATGCCTCTACTCATCAAAAAAAAATTTAAGTAATGCCTCTGTCCTTAAAGTTGAACTTAGCAAACGATGACACGCAGAAAACCCATTGAAAACTGTCAATTTGTTGCTAAAGTACATTACTGTACAATCACATGTCGGTAGAAAAGAGAAGACACATAATATCTTGATGGGTTTAGACTTTGGAGCGATATAGTGCATAAGCTATCTTCACTGCAGGTGATAGTATTATATTTTTTATCTTTACATTTGATTTCTACTAGATTCTTGACACCTATGCAATTGTTGCATCTAATTTCCAATCCCACTTTAAGTACTAATCATTTCTTCTCTCTCATCTTATTGGTTCAAGTTCACCAATTTCACATACAAAAAGGTGAACATGCCTATGTACCTAACCAGTAACCACACAAACACAATAACAACTCTTTACCAGCAAGAATAACACTTCACATTCAAAGTTCAAACACAAGAAAGCTCACAGTCCCATTTTGTGATTCTTCTTCTTCCTTTTCTTCTTCTTCTTCTTCTTCTTCTTCTTGTCCGGCCCACTTCCACAAATTCCCTACTTGACAAATGCTTCTTGTTGGTTGCTGCTGTTTATGGTGTTATCATCAAGCTCCTACATGTGGAGGATGAGAGGTAATTTGCTGCAGCCAAGGATGACTTGCCGGAAAGCTTTCTTTATAGCTTTGTAATTTTCAGATGATAAAATAGTAAATCTAAGTATCCACTATCCATGTGAACTCATATATATAGAATCAAATGTTCATATATTTCTATTAGAATTAATCGGCAAGTTCTCTTTGGCTACATGTTTATCTCCTATTCACATGTTAGATCTATGATGATAATGATAATAGCAGTAATGGTGATTACTTCACTTGCAATGGAAGAGGCTTAGCGATTCAGAGATGTATAAAAAAATGTTATTGCGGTAAGTTCTCTCTTTACATTTCTCCATGTGGTTTTTTTTTTTTTTTTAGATTCATCCACATGATATGAACTCTCAATGATTTAGTTAATGTTCACTCCGCCAATGTTTGTATTGTGCCAATTTTTTTACAACTCTACGGACCCAAATAATCTCGCAAAAAATTCCATAAAACCTGGTGTGTCTTGTCATTTTATACAAGCAAGGGTCCACCAAAATCTGAACTCATTCTCAAATACAGATATGATATGATTCGTACTTTCACTTCGGAACACACTATTAAAGTATAAACACAATTATCAACAAAGTTTGCTTTAACTGAAATTAGTATTCCTTGGTTTGTCTCAATCAAAGAATCTTCAGCATGTGTAATGAAACATGTGTTATGCAATTATAGACACGAGTTTACACTTCACATCCAAGGTAACTTTTGAGCTTGGATTGTAGTCTGTAAGTGCAATAGCCAGATAGAGTCATTATTTTTTTTTAAAATGTTAAAAATAAAAGATTGAGTGAGAAATATTAGATTGTAAAAGAGTGGAATCACAAGAGAAAGAAAATACAGATATTACATGGTCTGGCCTACATTCATGGATGAAGCTCTTAGCGGCTAGAGTTTAACTATATTCTTAACTGTGTTACAATAACCTTAAGCAGGGTAAGGTATATCGAAGTTACGGTTACCCCTAGTTGAGCTTACAATATATTAAGCCTCTTGGGCCATTACACAAACATATGATAACTCAAATCTTTAACACTTTCCCTCAAGTTCAAGGTAGAGGCTTGATGATGCCTCGAGTTTGGAATGCAAATTTGATGTGTTATGTCAAATAACATAGAACATCAAATTTTGTGAAAGTCTTTTGAGAATTCCTTATTAGCTTTAGAATCTGACTTCAGCTAGAAGAATAGAAAGGTGTTTTGAGTTTTCACTTCATAAACAATCCACGATGTTAGTGTGTCAGTTGAGATGTGATTGTTCTATTACTGTTGTGTGTCTATTATCCATGAAACCTATTAATTAATCACTTGGACATCAATTGTCAATCAGTAAAATTGGTAGAAAGTCGTTGTTAGGGGCCTAAATGCATTTTTCATTTTGTTTTACATGTATTTAATAATTGGTGATATCAAAACTGATGGTTTAATTAGGCAAGTGTTCACTAGTGGGTCCTGCCAAGTTGAGTGAGGAAAACTCTCATATTTGCCCCACCAATTGTTGAGTAAAAAGCTCCACTAGTGATGAGTCAAAGTGATGTTCATGCTAACGACTGCTATAGTTGTACAAAAGAGACTCGCATATTTACTCATCTGTAGATGAGTAAAGGGTAGTCCATTGACGACGGAAATGCATTTATTGCTGCCACACGCTCATGTTAAACCATAACAGGGTATCATTTTGGTCCACTTGTTCTACTTTGATCCATTTTTGTCCATTCAATCTATTTCAGCCCACTTTGATCCACTTCAATCCATTCTATCCATTTTGGACTAATTGAGCCTTAAATTGATTCTTTTTTTAGGTTACCTATTCAATTTTAGGCTTAAAAAATATTCACCCCCCTAATTTTTGAGTTGACAAGTATGAAATTTTATTCTATTTAGACCAAACTCTTTAGTTTTGGGCTAAAAAATATAAACAAAATACACATTAGAAAATAGAGATATTGGCTCTAAAAAAACTAATAAATATTATAAATATTAAAAGATTACCTAAAAAAATTTTGAGAAGAAAGATTACCTTAAAATTTAGGTTTCAATAATATAGGCATTATACTTATATTTGGAAAAAAATGCTACAATTCTAAACTTATATAAAACTTTAAACTTAATGTAAAATGTTACATATGTTCCACAGAATTAGAGTGTTTTTTTATAAATATTTTTGGATATGTTCAAATTAGTCAACAAATTATGGTATATTTTTAAAAAATGTCCTTTTAATAACATTTTCTCTATTTATATAAAAAAATATTATAATTGTGTAATATTAACCCAAAAATTTTACATTATATTCTTATAAAATAATTATATTAAATTTTCTCATGCATTGTATAGATTTGTGACTAATTACATATTAATTAATGATAAGAACAAGTGATTAATATAACAACTCGAAACCAAACTCATTGGCCCAAACTTATAAATTAAGTGATATTCCTATACGTTATATTAATTTCTTAATTGACCTCTCCCCAACTTATATATGTCAACGCTTAGAACCTCGATTAGATGCTAAATGCCCCATTTATACAGCTTACAGCATTTTAATTTTAGAGGGCATTGAACAGATCCAAATTTGTACAAGGACTTTGTTACAATTTGAGTAGCTAGGAACTGGCTAGGAAGACATTTGTTATATTTTAAAATATCTACAAGATAAAGCAAGTATGAGCAGGTAGGATTGCTAAGATAATACAAAGCTCCCTCCTAAGTTTGGTGTTAAAAAAAAATAATATAAAAAAAATCATGTACCATTTGGCCTGCACCAAGTCACAAAATGACATACATTTCATCAGCTTACAGAAGGAAAACTCAGACCAATTCAACTTGGCTAACCTCTCCACTTTGATTGTTTCTAACTGGTTGGTTCTTTTAGAAAATCCACATCTGCTTTCGTGTGATGATTTGTATAAATGCATGTCTTTCCCTAACCTCTCTGTCAAGCAGTTTCAGCTTATAGCATTATCCAAAGCCAGTATAAAAGAAAAAAGAAGACTTTAGCCCCCATCAAAATGAAGACAGAACCTCAACCACTTGAGGCTGGTGAAACTTCCAAGCGTTTAACCTCAACACAAGGGTCCACTAGAGGGCTCTCTATAGTGGACTTAATTCTTCGAATTATTGCGGCTATTGGAACACTAGGAAGTGCTGTAGCAATGGGAACAACAAACGAAACACTGCCATTTTTCACACAGTTTGTCCAATTTTCTGCTCAGTACAATGATCTTCCTACTTTCACGTAAGTCATGCACCATGATGCACCAGTTATTTTTTGATTTGTTGGGATTTATTATAAGTAAATTTGTTATCTTGATATATAAAAGTTTGACTCTATTTAAGTATCTATATCAAACAGGTTCTTTGTGATCGCGAATTCGATTGTAGGTGGCTATCTTGTAATTTCTCTCCCACTATCTATCTTTCACATCATCAGGAGTGCAGCAATAAATAGTAGGATCATCTTGGTCATCTTTGACACGGTAAAGATACTTTGTACTTAAAAGCAGCAAGGTAGTTTAGAACCATACATATAGTTGCTTAGAAACCCAAAAACAAAAATAATAATTATCTCATAAGTTGTGAGAAGAATAATGCTGCATATATTGGATCAACTTTTATGGGCGGCGCATAGTTTTCAAATATAATATCTCATAGGTAGCATATGATTAAAAAAAAAACTCAAAATTTGCATATTTTACCTATTAGGTTAGTGCATTGTATAATGTTTGTATAAGTTCAAATCTTACCTAAGTCATTTTAATTCCTAAAATTTTTATATAGTAAATAAAAAACAATTATCAATGGTCAATATCATAATAATTTAGTCATAGAAAGTTTAAACATAATATTTTATATAATTCTCTTGCTTTATAAAAATACATAACCAAGATAGTTATGATCAAATGCCATATATGGTACAATCAACATGCATCTAAAAGTCAAAGACCAAAAATATAAGAATTGTAAATTAACATTGTTCTTATCTTGTGACATGTAAATAAATAAATAAATATTATTTGTGCAATACAACACCCTAAGGATAGTGGTTGTGAAGTAAATCATTGGTCCATGTCATTTCTTTTAAGATCAAGCAATTAATTTTGATGATCTATATCTTTTTTAGTAATAAGATAAATATAAAAAAATAAAAAATAAAAGCGTGTCTATGCGTGCTTTGTGCTTCTTCAAAAAGCTCCAAAAAAGCATGCCTAAAGAGCATTTCATTAAATGCACTTTATTTTTTGGCCTAGCAAAGTATTGAGAGCTTTGAGTTTCCTAGCTTTGAGCTTAAGCGCACCTAAAGCGCGCTTTTAGCAACATTGAGTGCAAAAGATCCTAATGTTTAAAAGTCAAAACTACTTTATGCTAGAAAATACACGGATGAGCTCACTTATATATGAGCATATATAAGGATGAGCATCAGTTTTACCTCCACCCCCATTCTTTCATGGATGAGCTCACTTATATATGAGCATCACGTCAGGACTTAGGACACAAATAAATAAAGGATAAAGCTATTCACCATAAGCTTAAACTTCTGGAGTAATTAACAGTCAACAAATATGTTCCTTGCTAGATTTTTAAATATATATATATATAAGATAAAGAATACAAATATGTTGTATCATTATATTAGACTAACTTGGTTGAGACCATAATTTTATTCTTTACAATTTAGCTTAGTGGCCTGCTTTATATATAAAGACAACGTCAATCTTTATCTCCTATCTAACTTCTTTTTTTCTTTTTTCTTTTTCTTTTTTTAATAATTTGAGAAGAGAGTTTTAAATCTTGGATCTCTCTGTTAGAAATATTGAAAAGTACTAGTACTTGTGCTAAAAGACTCTTGGTTCATCTCTCTTTTCAATCAAAAAAATCTCATTTTCTTTTTTTGTGCTACTAAATTACAATTTACACCCTTAAATTTTGGGAGAATTTGATTGTGTCTCTTAATTTATGTAATGTTTTGAAATAGACCCTTTTGTCCATATACCCAATGCTTATGTATTTCTTAAGTAACACATAATCTCAAAACAATCATACAATAAAACTACATCATTTTGTCTACATCAGGAAAAAATTTATTTAGTCCACATTACAATCTATTATGCATATAATTAAAGAATCTTAAGATTTCTAATGAAAATGTATTTCAACTTTTGCTAAGGTAATGTTGGCTATTCTTACTGCTGGAGCTTCTGCAGCAACAGCTATAGTATACTTGGCACACAATGGGAATGCTAGTGCCAATTGGGTTGCAATCTGCCAACAATTCAATTCCTTCTGTGAGCGCACTTCTGGATCTTTGATTGGCTCTTTTGGAGGAATACTCATATTCATGCTGCTAATTGTTACCTCAACTGTGGCAATTTCTAGATGCTAATCTATGACATACAGACATCCATGTTCGTTTATTAGGGTTCTGAAACCATAAATCTAGATAAAAAATTTCACTACTGCTTTCGTAGCCTATTATGATTGGTACATAATATAATGTGGTGTTAGTAGTTTAATCCTTGTAAACTGATGTTATTTTGATCAAAACTTGTCATGTTAACAAGTTATGAAAATTGTGCCCTTAACATTTCTCTCTGTAATGGTAATATAAAGTATGTTAGAAGTCATGTCTACACCTTACATAATAATCAACAAATTGCAGAGTTCAGCACAGAAGTCCAGTGAAATTCAACATTTTTCTTGTAATCACCTTAAATTGACTGGAAATCTCAAGTTTCCAATTGATTGAGAACTGCAGCCATGCTTCCATTTTAGCACTCATAAAACTCCATATCTTGTACTAGGCTAACAATGCCACAAGATCATCTATTGATTTTAATGTCTTCTCGTAATATAGGTATGATTCATATACTTTCGGTGTGCGAACAAAATAGTCAAGCTGGAAAAAAAAAAAAAAAAAAAAAAAAAAAAGGTTAAATATATACAGAAATAGGAAATCTCACTAGTAGTTCTGTTGATAACTTGTAAAATCCCGAATTCTTTTTACTTGGTGAAACTTCACCTTTCAAAGATAGAAGGTCTATTCTACTATGTATAACAAAATTTCCCAACACATAAAAGAACAATAATAAAGATAGAACTATATTACAATTAATATTTCGAAAGTATATTAGAGATATCCAGGCATAAGGTTTGATTAGGTTGTATAACTAATTTAGATTCAATGTACTACAACCTAGTTGGAGAGCTTAATAAAGTAACCATAATCATACTTGTAGTAACATTACTTCTAATACATGTAAAGTAATTCTGAAATTAATTTAGAGTTTAGTCTATTATTTGTATCTTTAATGGCCCCATTGAAATATCCAATTCAAAACAGTAAAATTGTAATCGTTGATAAATGTAGGTCAAGTCAGACCACATAAATTTTTATGTGCACCTTCTTCCTTTCTCTCACTAATTTCCGACATAAATTCTAACAAATACATGAGTCTACGGATATTCTTATCATAAAAGCCTTAATAATTTTCTAAATTAGTCTCACCAAGTTGTCAAGTGTGAACAACGAGCACAGCCAATTTTTTATTTGCTACCAAATTAAATTTGAGGAAGATTGCCACAAACTCTTAAAGGATGCACAAACAACATACCTCCATCATGTTATCCACCAACTCATTTGCAGTTTTAACATAATCCTTCCGGCGATTTTCCGGCAACAGAGACATAACATTTTTCATATCCTGAGAAAGATAGGCCTGCTTTAATCGAATGTAAAATAAGACATACCTCCAAGCCATGGTGTCCAACATGTACCTAATGCTATGTAAACCCTCAGCAGTTTGTCTAATCCTAGCCACTGCATCTTCTGGTGACAACCCTGGCTCAAAATAACGTTCCTTTAGAAATGAACGTGTACCCCAATTCTGAGCAAATGCAATTGGTGTGCCATGCACACCAATTGCTGCCATTGAAGTTGCTAACAATGTTGCTACAAAGTTTCTTCTATGTGTCACATTTTGTTCACTAGGAAATGAGGCTCTGACTATTGGGACTGAGCTTTTCTTCCTGTGATCATGACCGTGTGGTTTGGTGTGTTGGGCATGAATGGGAGCAGTGCTTGTGTTAGCGAAGCTGGACATTTTTTTTTTTTGGGATGAATGGGAAATTGTGTCATTGTGGATTTTTGGGGCAAGTTTTGTGGCTGACATTGTAGCCTGCTAAATCCAACATGGACCTTAGCTTCTTGCCACGTTGGAGTTATCTTGTTCTGGTGGAGGGAGAGTTTGGGACCCATCTGGATGTGGATGAGTTTAACTACAAGCCCAACTATGGTTGAAATTCATCTGGGCTTCTTTCATTCTATATCATTTTTGGGCCAGAATATGGGCTTGTTTGAAAACAGTATTTCTAAAAGTAAAGTCCGGTTAAATTGAGATAGAGATGTATAAGGATCGGGTTAAGCTAGGTTTGTGTTGGATCCTAATAAAAAATTAAGTCTTAATTTATTTTATTAAAAAAATTATAGAAGAAAATAAAAACTAATATGTGATAGCAATAGTAATTCCTCCAATTTCCAATCAACCATTCTCCCATCCTATGTTTTTGTAGCTTTCTCCTTTACTAGTTTCTTAAGGTATGCTGAGAATCAAGCTTCAAGCTCAAGTTCTCCATCATAGTTCCCTACCATAACACTCATGACTCATGGCTTGCATGTAAGGCAAAATACCATTGAATGAGTTATTAAGTTTAACAAATTCCAATTAACTCAACTAGTAAAGTTTTTTATAGTTGAATAAGAGATCTTGGGTTCAATCTCCACCTATACCAAAAATCGATTGGTGCCTTAATTCACTAAAGAGCACAATTATCAAAAGTATACACCATAAGTCAAAATTATATATATATATATAAATTTTAAAAAAGGGCTATCCATCTACTACCAAAAACTAGTAAGTTCAAGCTCTCCATCATTGCATTACTCTCATTGAGGTGTTGGATATTGGTCCTTTTCTGATTTCTAATGAGAACTTCTAATACAATTAAGGGACCCCATCCTGGAAATCAAATCAAATTCAACTGATCAATGAATACTGAGGATTTTTAGCTTTGACACCGCCATTGAACTTCATCGTGTCTCAACCATATACTTTTCTGTCAACATGAGCCAACTGAATACAATAAAATGGTTGGGAACAATATTTAATTTCCAAGGCCCCATAAATTTTTATTTATAATCTATCATCCTTTCCCACTTAGCTTGCATAAAGGAAATGTCTAAACTCAACATATAAGGTTGGACGCCCACATTTATGCCCAACTAATGAAGTCACAGCTGGGCCCTTGTGATTTCGTAAAGGAAAAAGAGTTAGATAATCATAAATTATATTTTAAACTAGCTGATTTTTTTTTTTTTTTAGAAGAAGCTGATTTTAAACTAGACCTTATAATTTCAATAATTTTATTCTCTCAAAATGTTCGAAAATTTTGATATCTAAGATTACTATTAATTAAACTGTATGGTTTTAATTAATTGAGTCTACATTTTTAAACCCCCTAATAAAACTCAATAAAACAAACCCTAAATCAAATATAAAAAATTTTAAAGCTTACATTGGAAAGATTTTAAAAATTCAAGATTTAATATGAAACTGAAAAAAGTTTTAAATTAAACTTTAGGTAATGTTTGATTTGAGGATTTTGATATGCCTCACAACATTATCATCAAGGCAATACACCAATTGATTTATAATGTAGTTATGATCAAGTCACAACATTGTTTATTCACGAAAGCATAATTAAGCCTTTTCCATGGCTTCAGTCGATTCCTTAAAACCTCTGTAATTTCTTGTTTTCTTTTCTAACAACTTGTAAACCTCTTTGTCCAATTCTCAAAACCCTCTTTACCTCACAAATTCAAACAAAAACCATTTTCTTTTCTTGAGAAAACTCACAAAAAAAAATCACTTAACTTTCCCTTGAAAATAAAAAGGTTACTAATACCTTTACCATAGCAACCCAAATAAACATAGCCCTTTTTACACGGTGTTTGTTTGGCCAATCTTTTTCAAAGCTATTCAAATCAATTTTTATTTTTATTTTTTTGTTTTTAGAGAATGTTTGAGAAGCATGCCTTTCTTGATGTTAAAATTGCAGGGCAGAGTAACACGAGACAAGCTGCAAGTCTGATGAGTAATGTAGTTGCTGTAAAGGAAAAGGGCACTAGCAGAGTCATAAGAACTGTAGGAAGTGCAGCACTTGTTGATAAGCAGTGCAGTGATCAAGTCAGACAGCATGCACATGACTTGATTAGCAGTGAAATATTGGAACTCATCGAAGCTATACCTCATCATGAATTCTTCATTCAAGAGCACTGAAGTTTTAGGTACCGAGAATTCAGGAAGCAGTTGAGGGCAGTTGACACGTGTATAGTTCCAATAACTGACTTTGGCGCCATTCCTGGGAGTTAGTTATGTTCACTGTGTATATAAACAGGGCATTATGTATTCTGTTATTCATTCTCTTCTCTTGTAATCATTTTTTCTCTAATCAATGAAATTCTCCATTCTATTTAGATTTCTCTCAGTTCTTTTCATGGTATCAGAGTAGCTAGCACAATTTCGCTGATTTCCTAGCTTTAGTTTGGTTCCAGAATTTTTTTTTTCTTTCGTTCCAAACAGGAATTTTCTCAAGAAAATTTCCTTGATTTTTCTTTTACTAAGAAATCGCTCGAGAATTTCTTTGTGCTTATTCTTTTTATTGAAATCTTTTTGTTCAATCCTTGAAATCATTCATGGCTTCTGTTGAAGGAAATGATCATTCTGATCCAGCACACGCTCAATCCACGCGACCAATCTCTAATTCCAATACACAAACCAATTCACTCAATCCTTTTCTGCTAAATGCAAGTGAGAATCCAGGTAATATCTTGGTCACTCAGCCATTGTTGGGAATGAGGAACTATCAATCTTGGTCTAGGGCTATGGTTTTAGCACTCACTGCCAAGAAGAAGATAGGCTTCGTGAATGGAAAGATTGAGAAACCTGAAGATGATTCTCCATTGTATGAAGATTGGGAAAGCTGCAACACAATGGTGCTTTCTTGGTTGATCAACTCGATGCATTTTGATGTATCAAGTGGTATTATGTATTGTGAGACTGCGAGAGAGATGTGGCTTGAGCTGCAACGTGTGTATTCTCAGGGAAATGGACCAAAAATCTATAACCTTCAACAAGAAATTTCTCAGATAACTGAGAGTCAGTTGTCAGTGACTGAGTATTGCTCCAAATTCAAGAAGCTTTGGGATCAACTGCTTCACTATAAGCCTTTGCCAGCCTGTACTTGTGGTGCTATGAATATACTCAGTCTTGCTCATGAAAAATCCTATGTAATGAGGTTTCTAATGGGGCTCAATGAGAATTTTGAGACTGTGAGGAGTCACATTCTCATGCTTGAGCCATTCCCATCAATGAGCAAAGTGTATGCTTTAATCCTTCAAGAGGAGGCACACAAAGGAATTGGTCATGGTCATGGTTCTACTTTTGTGCCTAAACCTGATGCAGTGCCAATGTATGTTAATACCAAGGGGAATTCTGGCAACAAGGCTGGACCTAAGAAGGAAAGGCCCTTGTGTACCCATTGTAACATACTTGGACACACCGTGGACAAGTGTTACAAACTCCATGGTTATCCACCAGACTATAAGCAAAAGGGGAAGTTCAATGCTAATCAGGTTTCCCATCCACAAGGTGCTGTTGCTGAGAATGCTGCAAATGCATCTACTCAGTGTCCTATTACTAAGGCACAGTGTGAGCAGCTCCTTGCACTTTTCAATCCTGAAATTGATCAGGGTCAAAATCATCATGTTGCATCTGTTAGTACAAGTGGAAGTGTCTCTGGTTTGATTACAGAAGCAAATGGTGTGCCTGTTGCAGCTGGTGTGTCTTCCTCATTTGCCCATGCCAACTTCATTAACACCATGTTAGGTACAAATTCAAGCTTTTTCTTCAAACCTACTTTGCAACACTCTATATTTTCTGCCAAAATAGTTGATAAAGAGTATTTCCATACAAATGATTGGGTCATAGACACAGGTGCCACTGACCACATGGTACATTCTGTCACTTGCTTTACTTCCATCACCACCATTTTAAATACTCATGTAAATTTGCCTAATGGTGAGATAGCTTTGGTCACACACATTGGTACAGTGAGAATTTCAGAAAAACTTACTCTTTATAATGTGTTGTGTGTTCCATCATTCAGTTTTAACCTCATCTCTGTTAGCCAATTCTTGGCACAACCTAGAGCACCACATATGAAGGCTACTACTAGAATACTTCAATACATCAAAGGCACACCAGGACAAGGTGTATTCTTTCCCACAGATTCTGATTTGCACTTAAAAGCATATTGTGATGCAGATTGGGCTGGCTGCCCTGACACAAGAAAGTCTTTGACAGGCTATTGTGTGTTTTTGGGTAATGCCTTGGTGTCTTGGAGATCTAAGAAACAAAGCATAGTGTCTAGATCAAGTGCTGAAGTAGAATACAGGGCAATGGCCACAACTACATGTGAGCTGACTTGGATCCTACATTTGTTGCAAGATTTGCATGTTAAACATGACAGACCTGTGTTGTTATACTGTGATAACCAAGCAGCACTTCACATAGCAGCAAATCCAGTATTTCATGAGAGGTCCAAACACATAGAGGCTGATTGTCATGTTGTGAGAAATAGAATCATTGATGGTACGCTTAAAACTTTCTATGTTTCAACCAAAAATCAGTTAGCTGATGTGTTTACAAAGGCATTAGGGGTTGAGAACTATTTGAGGTTGATAAGTAGATTGGGTGTCATCAATATTTTTGCTCATGTAGTGGAATATCCTTCCCCCCCTAAGTCTAGCCAAAAGGCAAGATCTTTGCTCTTGAGGGGGAGTGTTAAAATTGCAGGGCAGAGTAACACGAGACAAGCTGCAAGTCTGATGAGTAATGCAATTGCTGTTAAGGAAAAGGGCACTAGCAGAGTCATAAGAACTGTAGGAAGTGCAGCACTTGCTAATAAGCAGTGCAGTGATCAAGTCAGACAGCATGCACATGACTTGATTAGCAGTGAAATATTGGAACTCATCGAAGCTATACCTCATCATGAATTCTTCATTCAAGAGCACTGAAGTTTTAGGTACCGAGAATTCAGGAAGCAGTTGAGGGCAGTTGACACGTGTATAGTTCCAATAACTAACTTTGGCGGCATTCCTGGGAGTTAGTTATGTTCACTGTGTATATAAACAGGGCATTATGTATTCTGTTATTCATTCTCTTCTCTTGTAATCATTTTTTCTCTAATCAATGAAATTCTCCATTCTATTTAGATTTCTCTCAGTTCTTTTCACCTGATTTGTTACACTAGGAATTATTCCTTTGAAATCTTTTTGTTGTTTTCTAATGCTGGATGAGGGATTCTCTTCTCAAGTATGACCTACTTTACGAAGGAATCGTCCTATTACAGCCTTTTCCTACTGAGAATTATTAAAACGTGGATTTATAATAGCTAATTGTAATTAAACATAACTTTGCTTTAAGAGACTCATATGTTTGACTTTATAACTTGCTTCTACATACAATTTGTTGGCTTATAGGTCTTCTTCACTGACACCCGTATGCCATGCTCCTCATAAAAGGTTAATAGTCTTTTTGTTTCTTCTTTTCTTTTCTTTTTTGTTAATCAAAATAAATATTTTTAAGAGTTTCACCTCCAAAATAATAGATTCATCCTTAAGGAAAAAAAAAATTAAAAATAAATAAATAAATAAAAACCTAATCTTGTAATGAGCTTTAAAAAAATTGAAGTATCTATTAAAAAAATTTATAAGATTACACATTGATTATGCAAATTAGATTTAATATACATGATAAATTTTTATTGGTTTTTTATACAATTATTTAAGGTAGGTGTCTAAAGAAAATTTATTATCAAATCCAAAGTGGTGACTACCTACTTTGTATGGGTAAGAAAATATTGTTTAAGGAGTTTTAGATTTTGTCAACCTACTTGAGCAATGCACTTTCATATATGTTCAATATGATTATTTTTCATAATTTTCTTGATTGCTCAAATATTTTTCATAATAACATTAGCATCAGATTATTAATTAAATATTACAATGATCAAGTAGAATAGAAATGGAAAAATGATAAAATGAGATAGAGCCACCCTCCTCCATTCAAGGGATACATTTTCTTTCTAGGCATGTTCTTTTTTATGAACTTTGTTTTTTTACACCTTATTCTCCATCTATTCCACCTCCCTGCCCTTATTTCTCTCTAATTCTTATTCTTTCCTAACCCTAAATCCATCACAAATAAACGTAGACAACTCACTAATTTTTCCTACATCAAAGCATAATCATTAAAAGAAAAATACATTATGAATGAAAACAAACATACCCTTGTCTCTTTATCTTTGGCCTTGAAATTCTCCAAATTTGTGCCAAGTTTGCGTGACTAACGTTTCCAAAAGAGACTCAGTGATTTCAATGATTGAAACCTAAGATGTGAAAAAGAAAAAAACAAAACAAAAATAAATAAAGAAATAAACATACATATACCCCAAGTGTGACCAAATCCATCAAGCTCAATTGCAACAAAATTTTTTATTGCAATAAGTAATTGCAACAAAAAAATTTTGCAATAAGCTATAGCAAGAAAATATTTTTATTGCAACGAAAAATTTTATTTTAATAAGATACGGTATAAGTTATTGCAACAAAGTAGTTTGCTATACTTTACTATACTTACCTTTTTCTTCCCCATATTGACTCCTTTCCAGCACAACAACAACAACAACAAAAAGATTTATTACTCCCTTGTCTTTATCTGTTTATTGATATATACTCATAATATAAAGTTTATAGCTCCAAGGACACCTCCTTTGAATTATCTTCTTCCATTTCCATCCGTTGATAGTGACGCACTGCACTATTACAACATGGCTCCAATACACTTGTTCACAACATGAAAGGAACTCATAAGTGTATTGACAAATAAAAGCCTATCACATTTTACATCTTGATGCAATTTGGGAAGAAAATTAATACACTATGGGCTAGACAATATTAGGAATGCAAGCATTATAAAGTTAAAGCATCAAAAGTTTGTACTTGAATTAACATTAAAGGTGCCCTTGGTCTCTGGTTTATTTAGGAGAGTGAAAGTGAATGATATGTGAAACCCACCCAGCTATGCTTCTATGAGGGAGAATGATTTCAGGAAAAGAGTGGATTGATGCTGAATGAGGCTTGTTTATGTTTGGACAATTAAGTCTTATAAGATGGAGATGGGGGCATATTGCTTTAACTTTAATCATTTTCACAGAACATTAGTCTTGAGAAAATTAAAAATCAAAGGGATGATACCTCCCTAGTTCCCTTCATGGTTTAGAGTCAAAAACTCTTGGGTTAAGAAATGTGGATCTTCTTTGATTACAAAGAATAATGGTTACATGATTATTTTGGATCATATGACCACTTTTGTTTTGGTGAGAAGGGGGGTGTTAGTAGTGCTAAGTTCTAATGCCTTCATATAAGAATAATGCTAACAACTACAATTTGGGCTACAAAAAAAAAAATTTTGCAATAAGTTATCACAAGAAAATATTTTTATTGCAACAAAAAATTTTATTGCAATAAGATATGGTATAAGTTATTGCAACAAAGTAGTTTACTATACTTTACTATACTTACTATACGTACCTTTTTCTTCCCCATATTTAGATCACCAAAGAAACTTTAATGTACTTGATTTTCTCAAAAAGACCTTCAATGTCATTTTTTTTTTTTGGAATAACATTCAATGGCTACCTTACGAGTATGGCTGAAATTAGGATTGGAAGTGAGCACAATTGGGACCTTTACCTATTTTTCTTTTTCTTTTTCTTTTTTTTTTTTTTTCTTTTTTTGAAAATGAAAATTTATTAAATGGGTTGGTGTTTAGAAAATAAGAAAATTTGGAAAGTAGGTATTATAAAATAAAAAGGATTAGAAACATACATATGCCATTAATCAAATCAAACTCTCTGAATTTAAATACTGACCCTTTTGTAAACCGAAATTAGGAATCCATGAAAAGGGAAATGGCCATTGCAACCACATCTTTGGCCCGCAACAATCGAAAATTCAAGAATATGGTAGAGGCAACCAACCTGTTTTGAGTCACGAGCAACCCTATTCATCGAACCATGAATTACTCCAAACCAAATATCGGTTGGTCTCACGACCTCTTCTTTGAACCTACTTAAGAAACTCCAATTTAGATAAGAAGATACATATTTCTCTCTATACCTAGAATTTAATATCTTCGGCAACGTGACCAAATCTATCTCCACATGCAACTCAGTCATGGATTTTCTATGAGCCAAATAAGTAGTCTAAAGCCTCAATGACTCTCCCTTTAATTGAGTGTTTTTCTTGAATTTGTATCCCAATACACTCCAACAAACAAGGGAATAGACCACTTGTCCCTTGCTATAAAGGCTGTGACAGCCATCTCCTTTGGATGAGATTTTATTGCTACATCCCAAAATACTGTAACACTCTTATCTGCTGAGGAAATCCATAAATTTTAATGAAACTTGCATCTCCTTAACAATGTAAATAAACCTAAAATTAGAAAATAACAAAAATTGGAAACTAGGGTATTAAAAAATAAAAAAGATTAGAAACGTGCCTCTATTGCCACTAATCACATCAAACTCTCCAGATTTAAATACTAACCCTTTTGTACGAAAAGGGCAATGGCCATTGCAACCTAAAATTAGAAATTAAGAAAAATATATTATTCCAAAATAAATTTTATTACAATAGGTAGGGCATGGAGGGCTTTTGGGACCGGATCACTCAATTCATCAAGCTTTATTGCAATGAAATTTTTCATTGCAATAAGTAATTGCAACAACAAAATTTTGCAATAAGTTATTGCAACAAAAAAAAAATTGCAATAAGTTATCACAACAGAATATGTCTTGGCAATGGTTATTACAACAAAATATTTTGTTGCAATAAGATACAGTATAAGTTATTACAACAAATCTATGCCAGGTCTGGGCGAGTAATGTCTCCAAAAGATAATCAGTGATTTCATTGCTTTAAACCTAAGATGTGAACAAGAAAAAAAATATATATATATACACACACACCCAAAAAAAAAAAAACAACTCGATGTAAAAAGGTTTGAAGTTAAATGAAGAGCATGAAGCACGTATACAGTTACACTCTTAGATCTTGTATAAATATCTAATGTACTCTGACTTAGAGAAGTAATGCAATACATAGTTTTTCATCAAATTTTCACACTCTAAGGGGTAATTATCATTTATCTTATCATTACAGTATTTTATCTTCATATGAACCAGTGCTTTGTGGGCCATAAAATATAGGAATCTCTAGCTCTACAATTGGTGCAGCAGACTTTTTACTCTAGGCCTAGAGTACAACAGCATCTAAAACTTTATCTTTAATTCCTTGCCCAATATCTGCAAAAAACAAATTTCAATTTTAAAAAAGAAATCTCAATTTAAAATAATACATTGTAACACTTTAAAATCTATATTACCTTCAATCACACCTAAAATATAGGAATTTTTATATTCTCCTCAAGGTCATTCTCCGCAAATCTTTTCTCCTTAATCATATGGCCTTCTAAACACCTCCTAACAAAGTCTAGAGCTAAACATAACTTTAGCTCTTTTAAAGCGTTCTTCTCTACAACCTCCACTTCTACAAAAGTTGCAGGATCCTTCAGAACTTCTACTTTATAAGTATTGTCGCTCTTCAAAGCTTTCCTAAAGGTCCAAACTTCCAAATTCAAATTGTCTTTCTCTTCAAAAAGGTGGTACAGGCAACCAATTTGTGTCAAGTTGTGAGCAACCCCATTCACCAAGCCATGAACTGCTCTAAACCAAATATTATTTGGTCTCACTACCTCTGCTCTAAACCTACTCAAGAAACTCCAATTCGGATCAGAAGATATATTTTTCTCTCCATACCTAGAATTTACTATCCCCAAAAATGTGGTCAAATCCACCTCCACGTGCAATTCAATCATAGATTTTCTCTAAGCCAAAAAAAGTAGTCCAAAGCCTCAATGACTCTCCCTCTAATTGAGTGCTTTTCTTGAACTTGTATCTCCAGCACACTCCAGCAAGCAAGGGAATAGATCGCTTGTCCCTCACTATAAAGGTTGTGGCAGCCATCTCCTTTAGATGAGATTTTATTGCTGCATCACAAGAAACTGTAACACTCTTATCTATTTATGGAATCCATAACCTTGGATGAAAGTTCATCTCTCTAACAATGTAAATAAACTTAAAATTGGAAACTAGGTATTAGAAAATAAAAAGATTAGAAACATACCTCTACTACCACTAGTCACATCAAACTCTTCGAATTTAAATACTAACCCTTTTGTAAATCGAAACCGAGAATCCACGAAAAGGGCAATGGCCATTGCAACCTAAAATTTGAAAATAAACCTAAAATTAGGAAAAAAAAAAAATATATATATATATATATATATATTATTACAAAATAAATTTTATTGCAACAAGTAGCCATGGATGGCTTTTGGGACTGAATCACTGAATTCATCAAGCTCTATTGCAATGAAATTTTTCATTGCAATAAGTAATTGCAACAAAAAAATTTTGCAATAAGTTATTGCAACAAATATTTTTTGCAATAATCACATCAAACTCTCTAGATTTAAATACTAATCCTTTTGTAAACCAAAATTAGGAATCCACAACAGGGGTAATGGTCATTGCAACCACATCCTTGGCCTACAACAAGAGACATATATATATATATATATATAAAAGATAAATGTAAGAAAATTAAGCATATTAAACACTAAATAAGTTGTAATATTTTTACTGGATACTACAAGGTAAATGAGAGGCTTAAAAAATGATGCTATAGAGAGCCATCATTTCTCAAGAGTCGGGAGGGAGACTTGGTTTCAATTGTTATAAAGAAATGATTGTATAGTAATAGAGAGAACAAAAAACCAAGAACCAAACTGACCAAAGAAATAGAAATAGATATTTCCTGCCACATCCAGCTCCATGATTATTCAACAACAATGGTACAGATACAAAATGTTAGCTTTGAAGGCCCGGTTGCCTAGAATACAACCAAAGAAATTTGTTTAAAATATCTATTTAAAGCCAATGCCATCCCCCCTACAACAAGAGTCTCCCAACCCCAATAACTTTGTTTCTTTTAGCCCCATGATATCCTTGCCCTTGGCTTCTATGCCTTATACCATTCCTTTATATTTATAGACACAAAAGAGGTGTGGTGTGTCCCACTCTCTCTCTCTCTCTACACAAATTAAAGTCACCTAAGCACACCTACAAGTCCTCTATCATTTGTAATAAAGCTCCTAATTCCTCCTAATCTTAATTGGGTATGGAGGCCCATAGAAACCAACCAAAACCCAATTACAAAAGTCCTCAGAGATCTTCACTGCAATAATATGACTATTAAAATCTTTAACTTCCACTATTGCTTCATTTTACCACAACATACATATTCCTCCTAATGGATTTTCTATGAACCAAATAAGTGGTCCAAAGCTTTAATGACTCTCCCTCTAATAGAGTGTTTTGATCTCTCTTAAATTTGTATCTCTAGCACACTCCAGCAAGCAATGGAATAAACTGCTTATCTCTTGTCACAAAGGTTGTGGCACCCATGTCCTTTGGATGAGATTTCATAATTGCATCACAAAAGACTGTAATACTCTTATCTGATGAGGGACTCCATAGCTTTGGATGCAAATTGTATTTCCTTGACAATGTACATAAATCTAAAATTAGAAAGCAAGAAAATTTGGAAATTAGGGTATTAGAAAATAAGAAGAAGAAAAAAAGGTTAGAAACATCATCTACAACTAATCAAATCAAATTTAGTAGATTTAAATACTGAGCCCTTTTTACTATTTTGTAAGTGCAATGGCAATCGTGCTTTTCGTAGATTCTTGAGTCTTTTAGACTCAAGTTTGATGACAAAATTCATACATTTAAAACTCTAGTTCCAATGCTGGCACACAACTGACATGGAACATTATTCATGTGGAACTTGAGTCTTAGAGACTTAAGTTCCATAAAGTGTGTACAGACTTAGAAGGAGAAGGAAGGAGAGAGTAGGAGGAGGAGGAAAAAGAGCAGGAAAATAAGAAGGAGCAAGAACAGAAGCAGGAACAAACCCAAAATTTTCTTCAATAAGAAAATACTCGAGTTCCACGTAAATTTTTCTTCCACATCATATCACCACAACTTTGAACTCAACACTTAAAGACTCGAGTTCTTTCACTGAACTCGAGTTTTAGAACCTCGAGATACCAGTTTGCAAAATAGTTTTACAAACTTGGCAACTAACTAAATAGTTGCTAAAATAATGCTAAATGCCAAATTTCCTCCTATTTTTTAAGAGGAAAAGCCTAACTAGATGCTACTATGGACCCACACACAAAACAATGCAATTCTTTTTTTTTTTTAACTTTTTTTTATTATAAATATTTAATTTATTTAATTTAAGGGTTTTGACTGGAAGTTGCAACTACAAAAATAAGTACAAATCCTTCTAAAAATAAATAAATAAATAAATAAAACACTACACTACCATTGCTTTGTTATTTGCAAGTTAACTAATTGTAAGGCGGTGACCTTAAGTCACCAAGACCTTGTATCTCCCGAGGGATGAAGTGATTGATTAAAGCAAGACACCAAATAATATAGTTTTTTTTTTTTTTGAACACCATAATATAGTTATTATTATATGTAGATTACTTTGTTCATATGTATCTAACTCACTAGAATGTTATTATCAAGTGTTTTACATGTGTTGCATGAAGAAATTATGTGGCTTAATTATTATCAAATGGGCTTAACAAGCTTTAGGGATTTTAACTTTATTAATTATTCTAACAATAGGTTTTACAACAAGCTTGTGTGAATTAATTAATCTAACAAATATAAGCTTTTTTAAATTAAGTAATTTAACAACAGATTTTACAACAAGCTTTTTTAAATTAATAATCTAACTATAGGTTCTACAACAAACTTCCAAAAAATATCTGTTGATGGGTTTTATAAAAAATTATTTAGAGCCTTGTTCATGGTTTAGGGCTTTCGCCTTGGAGAATTTGTCCATATGTGCTTATGATGGATTTAAGATTTGTCTTTTCACTCCCTCTTTCTCCATTCCCTATGTCTTCTGTCTATATTATCTCAAAAAAAAATAATATTTAAAAGAATTTGTGGATCAAGGGTTTAGAATTGTTGAAGAAAGGATTATGAGGTTGTATTAAGAATTAAAAGATGGTTTGATGTGCTATTTGATGTAAGAAAGTATGGAGGGTTTATGGGTTTTGAAAGATAAAAGTTAAGGGCTTGATTTTTTGGGTTTGAGGACGAAAAGAAAAAAGACCATACTCATTGCACAAAGCTCCCACTTTTGTGGGGTCTGGAGTAGAGGTCATGGTAGATAACTAGACTCTTGGATTATTTAATCCAGTTAAAGATCACTTGTTTAAGATAAGCCAATCTGTTCACTCATCATCACTGCATAACCTTTTCTGAGTCACCCCCCTTTTTTTTTATAGATAACTTTTCTGAGTCCAAATACTATAGTCACATATATTCTTTATTGGTTTCGGACAAATCAACACATTAGTTTTTATAGTTCCTACCGAATAACCGAAAACATTAATTTCATTAGTTTTGCTTAGCTATCTTTGATACTGTGTCAGCTACCAAATACTTATATACTGCTAATTAAATTACCCTCTACCTAGCTAGATTTCGAGGAGGGATATACAGAAGGAATACACACCAATTTAGTGGAGGGATAAAAACACATGGTGAATTTGATCAATCCATTTTATTTCAGCACTCAAATATATGTCCAAAACTTTAGTTCACAATAAATTTTAAAAAATACAAACACATGGTGAATTTGAACGATCTATTTTAAAACTACACACGGAATAGAAATAATAAATTGCAAAAATACATACAGAATGGAAATGGCAAACACACATAAGATATTTTAAGGAATGATGCTAGTAAAAGACTTGCGGAATGATGGTGGACATTACAAAAACGTAAACACACTGTAAAGAGAAATAAAGATATAGAGAGGGAAGCCAAGGGAGAAGAGGGCCACCTAAGCAGTGGCTCTTGACAGTGGCTATTGGCTGAACCATGGAGGTTTGGCCTAGTGGTGGTGGTGGCGGTGGCAGCATGGGGTGAGAGTTGATGCATTTGGGTTGGGTCAAGTCAATCCATCAGTTGTTTAGATCCAGCCCAAGACACTTTTAAGCCTAAATCAAAAGCCCACTAATAAAAGCAAGCTTCAGCCCATACACTAAGCCTAGTCTAGCCCAATCCCAAAATTCCATCAAACCCATGCCTTTTCTCAAGACCAAATTTGAACCCAGTTTCAAGCAGTTTAAAGCCCAATTCGTTTGATCTTTGGGCTCAAACCCACTTTAAAATACTCAGCTCCTCCAGAGAGTACTCCTATATATAAACCCGAGGATATTCTTCATTTTCATAAATATTTCATCCTTTTGAGGTATATATATCATCATACTATCCTATACATTTCTTCTCCGTAATTAAGATATTTTGAAAACGTTTTTTCATTTACTTTCATGGCTTGTGTGAGTTGTGTCTAATCCAACCAAAAAAAGGTTTGCAAACTAGAACAAAAACATTATTTTTAAGAGCTGGCTTAAGCTGCATCAAGACAGGTTCTCTATGATAATTTAGGGCTATAGTTTCCTAATATGCAAATCCATCATTGATGATTGATGTCATAAATTTTGAATAATAATAATAATAATACTCTCTAAATAGGGTTGTTTTCAGCTTCCTTTACAATACTACACAGTTATTCCCAATGTCAATTTTTGTACTAACTATTGAATGCTTCCTTCATTTTCTTACTAAATAATAATAATATATGAGTCCAAATTTGGTAAGTATGAGTGTAAAACTCATATTTTACATCATCCAATAAGAAATTGTCAGATCAACCTTTGCTTGAAATTCAATACATTCTTCTATACCTAACATGGCACATCAGTCTTTTACTTTTTTTCTAAGGAAAAACATCAGTCTTTCACTTAAAACCTGATATATGGTGTTTATTGAGATATATGTGTAATTAGATGTACTTATGTTTTAGTAATATATTATATAAGGATGTAACATGTCCTTGAAGGGTGTAAACCAAAACCTTTACACTAAATCCTTTTATATATATGTCTCTGTGTGTGTGTGTGTAGACCTGGATGATCTTTGTGTCTGTCACAATTGATTGTAATTTCCATCCCTTCAAATGGTGCTACCAACTCTACACTCTAATTTTAAAGAATGGTAGCCTTTAACACTTGATTAGTTATCCCTAGGCCTATACCTGTAAAATAAATAAAATTCATTTTAAAATTATAAAATATAATACAATTGAAATATATTGATATTCGACCTACATTTAATTAAAATTTTGAAAACTCTTGTTTGATCTTATAATCATAATAGAATTTATGTATTTTTATTGACTTCTTATTTAGGGTTGGTCTCCTTAATTACACAAGTAGCAATTAGATGCCTCTTAGAAAAATTTAAAGCTAAACAGAATTCTAGCTTCCTTTCTCAATTAATGATACCGAAAAAAAAAACCACTAATGAGCCACACAATCTTCGCACGCTCGAAACAACTCCTGCACAACAAAAAGAGAAGACCTTGCAAAGAGCACCGATGTGATCCCGACCAAATACCCTCTAAAGGTCAAGTTAGAACTTCTCACAACTCTAAAGTACCAGAGCTTGGGTAAATTATGCGTACCTTGGTTTGTGAGAGTATTGAGACTTTTATAATAGTTAAGAGTTGACATCTTTTCCTTGGGTTCGAAGTTTTTTCCTTATAGGAATTCTTATAAGTGTATATTGCGAAATCCTTTTCTTGTAGGAGATTAACACTAAGCGTGGGACACAAGACATTTCCTTATATACACATGCGTGGTGGCCAAGTCAAGGATATGTCAGAACCGTCAGTCTTGTGTATTTCCTCTAGTTTAATGACGTCAGCTTTCCATTTTCCACCAGTTGACCTCATCAGCTTAAAGCTGTAGACATCATACCGTTGTCACTTGCCAATGAACCCCGTCAAGTCTATTAGGAGAGTCACTTTATTCCTTTGCAAGGGTGAATATTACTATTACAATTTTACCCATATCATCAATTATATCCACTTCCACAAGTTCTAAAGGACTGTGCAAATACTATGGATGTGGATATAACTGAGAAGAATGACTAACCTAAGGGAGTTAAAATTCTGTTTAGTTTTAGATTTTTGTATAATTATGGAGACAGAATAATAGCTAAATTCAATTGTGATAATAAGATCCAACGAGTATTTTCAAGTTTGATTGAAGGTAATTCTAATATTGATATATATCAATCACGTTATTACATTTTAGAATTTTAAAATGAAAATTTTTGTTGCATATATAGGCCAAGTGACCTTGTGTTCTTGACTTCATTGTATTAATTGCATGAGTGATTAGCCATTGCCTATCTTTTCATAACAAATGTTGTGAATATTACATAACAATAATTTTATAACAAATTATAGATGATAAGTTGTTATTGGTTCTAATTTAAACCTACCACTCAAATTACTTTTTTGTCTATCAATAATAACCCATAACAACTTTTCACTTATAATTTGTTATGAAAATATTGTAGATATATCATTTAACATATATATATATATATATATATATATACATATATATACCTATGATGGAAAAAATAAATAAAATGATGAAAATAATAGTTTGTATGAATTTACTATCACGCCCCTATTGCATTATAGGTATGAAGTAATTTTATTTATTTATTATTATATAAGAAAAACATAAATTTTTATAAATTAAATTAGTAAAGATGACATAAAAGTTAAGGCATCACACCTATTATATATATTACACATCCATTCAAAATGTAAGAAAAAAGAATAATATACTAATTAACTGTGTTTTATATATATATATATATATATATATATATATGTGGGTGTGTGTGTGTATGTATGTATGTATGTATATATATATATATATTAAAGAGGAAGCACCGCATGGTTGGAAGGGCAAAAAAGCTTTTTTGCTTCAATGTGCCTTTTCCTTCTTCATTTGTTCTTGATTTGGGGAGATGAGTTTTTCTGTGTGGAAAACACATTGGTGATAGGACCACCCATTTTCTCTTCCGTTTTTCAATGTGACCTTGATAATGGAAAACATATATTTTCTTTCCAATATTTCTTACCATGTTTTCCATCCATTTTCCGCCATGGACGAGTCAAAAATAGGCAAGGTAATAATCACTAATGTATTAATTTATTCTAAAGGGGTTAATTTCATATCAGAGGACGTTTCAATTTGGTCAAGAAAACAAAATATTTCAGTACTAGTTAATATCAGTGCACTGTTTCGGATTTACCACTATTTATATGTGTCTATACATAAAAATATATTTTTATAATTTATGTAAGTATGAATATATTAATTTTTATGTTTATACATAAAATTTAGAATTCTCATATTTTATAAGCCTACATATGACCTTAAGTACATTAACCAATATATTATATCAAAACACAAGAAAAATCTGTACTTTTTACATCAACCTAAAACTAAAAACATAGCCAGCTCCTCAACCTCCAAAACCCCAAAATCAAAACCAAAACATTGAAAGCTTCCTCCTTTCTACTCTCTACCATCAAGCCTAAAAATAAAACCTAGCAAAGGTCCCTCCTTTTTGCCATTTCCTCAACAACCACCAACAAGGATGCCAGACAGAAGGTGGAAGAAGAAGAAGACAACCTCCACAAAAAGCAAAACAATGAGGAGAAAGCAATAACAGAGAGCAGTGGAAGAAGATCAAGCATAAAACCAAAGAACAAGTAGAATCTATTTCTCACCTTCCTAGATTATTTACTTCTCTATGCTCATCACAAATACTCACATGTTTATACTTTATATTAGGCTATTAGCTCAAGCATTCACATGAGCACAAGACACACGCACACAGATTCTTGTTCACACCCAAACCCACATGACCAAGCAGTGAAACAAATACACTTAGCTATATTGAACCAAACTCAAACCAAAAATCCAAGGCTCGTTTTGTATGTGAGTTCAAATATATATTTCAGTTTTTAAATAATATTACACGTATTTTTACACACTTTTTTACCTACACGTATTTCCAAAAAAAACTGAAAATTGTTATTTAAACACAAATATCAAATAGGCCAATTTTTCCAAACCCCTAAAATCCAAATCAAAATCCCCTTTTTGGAACCCTAATCCCTAAATCCAACAAACCTATACCCACAAACCTCTTAGAGACTTTTGGCCATTAATAGAAATTAAAGAGAAATAGAGATAGAGATAGAGGGGAAATTATTGGGTAAATTATTAAAAAGAGTAGCCTTACCTTTGATGTTCATAAATATTTCATTATCATCATCCTATGTTTATTTTCCGTAATTATACCATGCTTGTGTCTACACCCAAAAAAAAAAAAAAAAGTTTTAAGGTATGTAAAAACTCATTAACAAATAATTACCAAAAAAGTAGATTGCTTTATTCATATTCGAAAATAATTACTTGGTATTTTTTAAGAGATAGCTTTAAGTTACATTAGAACAGATCCCTTATTGTAAAATAATAAGGTAAAATATTTTTTTGATCTTTAAACTTTATCAAAAGTTTGTTTTCTATTTCTTAACTTTAAGAAGTTCATTTTTTATCCCTAAACTATTGAAAATTTGATATTTTCCCCCTCAACTATTGAAAATATTTTATTTATGTCCTTAAATTTTACTAAAAATTTGTTTTTCATCTCTAAACTATTGAAAAAAAAATTCTTTTTTCATCCTTATTTTTGTCCTATACTATTCAGAAAACCCTTTACAAAGTTTATGAATGAAAAGAAAAGAAAAAAAAAAACTTTTTAAAATTTAAGGACGAAAAACAAATTCTTTACTGTTTTGAATTATTAAAACTTGGCTTTTTAATAGATTACCATAACTAAACACATCTCTTTGCTTTAAGAGACTCACGCGTTTTGCCTTTATAAAGCACAACTTGTTGCGGTCTTCTTCACTAACACCTAGGTTAATACTCCTTTTTTTTTTTTTAATAATCATCAAAATAGATTGTTTTAAGAGCTTCGCCTCCAAAATAATGGATCCACCTATTTATAAAAAAAAAAAAAAAAAAAAAAAAAAAAAAACGAACAAACAAAACAAAATTTTTTTTGAGTATCTCTTAAAAAAAATTATAAGATTACACATTGATTATGCGAATTAGATTTAATATACATGACAATTTTTTTGTGGTTTTTATGCAATTATTTAAGGCATGTGTCTAAAGAAAATTTATTATCAAATCCAAAATGGTGAACTACCTACTTAGTATTGGTAAGAAAATATTTTTCAAGGTGTTTTAGATTTTGTCAACCAATTTGAGCTATTATATGTTCAATATGATTATTTTTCATAATTTTCTTGATCGCTCAAATATTTTTCTTCAATTTATTGTTCTTTTATTGGCTATTGCTTTGTTATTTGCAAGCAAGGCGGTGGCAACCTTAAGTTGCCAAGGCCTTGTGTCTCCTGTCCTAAGCACTGAGGTGACTGATTAAAGAGAGGCACCGCATAATATAGTTATTATACGTAGATAACTTTTGTTTATATGTATCATACATACTAAAATATTATTTTCAAGTGTTTTTACATATTTTGCATTAAGAAATTAGGTGGCTTAATTATTTTCAAATAGGCTTAACAAGTTTTAGGATTTTTAGCTCTATTTTAATTATTCTAATAGTAGGTTTTCCAACAAGCTTGTGTAAATTGATTAATCTAACAAATAAATTTTATAAGCTTTTTTAATTTAAGTAATCTAAAAACGGATTTTACAACAAGCTTTTTAAATTAATAATCTAACTATAGGTTCTACAACAACCTTCTATAAATAATTAATCTTCCAAAAGATACATTTAAAAAAAAAATTTCTGCTGATGGTTTTTGTAGGGACGGTTTTTGTAGCCCCAGTTCCCGACAACACATTTTTAGAGAGTGGATTGAAGGTTTAAGCACTCACTGGCTTCAACGAAGCATAAACTCTTTTTCTTTTTATTGATGGGTGCTAAGCCTCTTTTACAACTTAGGGACGCTCCTCGGCCACGGGCCGAGGGGGGTTTCCCTCTCCAAACTCTCATCCCCCCCCCCCCCCTCTTAACACTTTGCTCACATTTCTTATATATCCCTCTCTTCCTCCTCTTGTTGATCATCTATTGGCCTCTCTCCTAACCGTCCGTCCCATCAAAGTCATATTTGTGTTCAAGTGGCTCACCCTGATCGATGTTGCCCTGTCAAGGGGTTACATCCCCATTAATGTGGCCAAGAGGGTTAGGTGAGCGTATTCAATGCCGAGGTGACAATTCGCCCAGAGCTTGCCCCTTCGCCATACTTCTGTTGCCAACGCGTGGCATTGGGCCATCCTTCTCGAACAGCAAAGGAATCTCCTTTGATGGGGTGGTCCGTGTGTTCTCCCGAGGTCTCGGATGCCCGAGGGAGGGCCCTTCTCGGATAGATTCCTCGGGGGTCGGTTCTCGCGCTTCCATCCTCGGACCCCTCATGTATCCTTGGCGTGGGCCCTTAGGCCTGATTTAGAGTGGGCCAGGGCTACTTGATTTTCTGGCCCCACAATTTTTATAACAAGTTTTTATTAAAATAAAAATTAAACATTAATAACTAAATTTAAAAAAATATTTAAAGCCTTTTTCAAGGTTTAGGGTGTTTGCCTTGCTCGCCTAGGCTCTAAAGGCGCCTTGCCTCACTTGGGTGCCTAGGCAAGTGCCTGACTTGCCTTTGAATACCATGACTAATTGTTATTATATGCTAGCTGTTTAGCCTAGTTTAGTTTATTAATCCACAAGAGTTGTGACATCGGAAAAAATGGACAATTTGTCCATATGTGCTTATGATGGGTACCATGGGTTTAGGATTAAAAGAATTTGTGGATCTAGGGTTCAGAATTGTTGAGGAAAGGGTTATCGGGTTGTGTTAAGAATCAAAAGATGGTTTGATGTGTTATTTGATGTAAGAAAGTATGGAAGGTTTATGGGTTTTGAAAGGTAAAAGTTAAGGGCTTGAGGATGAAAAGGAAAAAGACCATACTCATTGCACAAAACTCCCACTTTTGTGGGGTTTGATGGAGGTCATGGTAGGTGGTCTTACCTCCACTTTATTGAAGAAGCTGATTCTCGGTCTCAAACTTGTGACCACTTTTTTGTGTGAAAGATAGCTGCCCTCGCTGCAAGGCTTGACCTCTTTAAGGAAGAAATTAAAGAGAGAATTTTATGACGATTAAGGACTGTACGAAAAATACTACACGAAAGAGAATAAGCTAAGAGGAATGGAGAGAAGAACACTTGAAGGCCAGCATGCTTTGATTCTTAAAATTATTTTATTGAGCAACTTCATTTACAATTTGACTACATTGAATGCAAGTACATAGCAATAAGCTAAGAGGAATGGAGAGAAGAACACTTGAAGGCCAGCATGCTTTGATTCTTAAAATTATTTTATTGAGCAACTTCATTTACAATTGGACTTCATTGAATGCAAGTATATAGCAAGGCTCTTTAGGGTAGCAGTCAGCGTCCTATTTTGCAAGGCTCTTTTGCCCTGAATTCGAAATCTATTTCATATTAAGTGTCCTTTCCTAGGATGACCAGCTCTTCTTTTCTTTATGTCCTAGAAACTAATTAAGATGCCTCTCTCTCTCTCTCTCTCTCTCTCTCTCTCCACCAATGGCTGAGACAAATGGGGGCAATTGCTCCCCTAGGTCCCCCAACATTCATCTATAATGCTACTGAGCTATAGTCTTTACTGCCACTAACAAATGAAAACCTCTCATAAAATGCAACCATACTTTCCTAACCAAGCCTTGCTTTTCATCTTTTCCTAACCAAAACAGCGTGTTATTGGTCCCAATTAAAACTCAAGTTATTGCTTGTCTGTTGTCACAGACCCTCACCCATATCACCAAGTCTAGGATTGAAAGGTCCCACGTTATATATATATATATATATATATATATACACACATATAAAAAATTCAAAATTTAAAAAAAAAAAAACAAAAAAGAAACTGAAGAACCTCGACTTACCTTTTATCTCTTCTATCATAGTTGTCAGTATCGTTCAATATGATATACGTATTGTACGATACGAATCATGTTGTGTGTAAAAAAAAATTATGTATCGTAAGGGCTTATTATAAGTGCTTATCGTGCTCATGAATCGTATGATACAGTTGCGTATCATATGAAAATCGTATTTATCATACAATATAGAGACAATTGTTTTAAAATGAGATTTTTGGCTAAAAATTGTACTTCTATTTGAATCTAACAGGTTATACTTGTTTTTAACACAAGATTATTAGGTTACTTAATTTAGCCTAAATATGTATCATATCATTTGTAAAAATTCAATATCATAAAGGTATATCATAAGTGCTCGTACAATACAGTGTGCATATTGTATGAGTTGTATCGTATTGTATAATCTTATGATACATAGATAAATGCTTTAAAATGATTTTTTTTTTTTTTTTTGTGTGTGTGTGTTAAAAATTGTACTTTTATTTGAATCTAACAAGTTGTTAGACGTTTTTAACACAAGATTATTAGATTACTTAATTTAGCCTAATAAAATAACATATCTATAAGGTTTTTTTTTTCCTTCTCTCTCTCTCCTAAAAAATTTAGACTACACACTTACACTTCATTTTCATATTTACAAATATATTTTCTATATTATAAATATTGACTAACAATATAATTATTTTTTTTTTGTCATAATTGTTATAAGTCTAAGAAACTAGAATGGCAAGAAGAAATATTTTTATAAAAAATTATTAAAATAAAAGAACAAAAAGTTATGGTAAATGTTGATGATGTTGAAGAAATTTTCAATGAAGGAATAAGTATGCAAAATGATGAACATGATAATAGCATTGACTTAAATAGAGTTGATTAGGCAATATGATGGAAAAAATTATTATTTTTGGGTATATTATTTTTGAGTTTAATCAATTTAAATGTGTATGCTATAAACACATATTAGTTTTATTTATTTAGTTAGGTTGTTAAATATTATTACATATGTGATGAATAAATTAGTCATTAGTTGAATATATTCAAAATTTATAATGAATGTACCCTTTATATATGTATATCTATATATTCTTTCTTTTTTTTTAATTTTATTAAGTGTTTGTATATCTTACGATACATGATATAGAAAAAAAAAAATTCACGATACGATTCACGTTTTGACAACTATATCTTCCACCATTCGAGTTTTCACATTATAGTTTTTGTTATAATCCAAAAATACTACTGCATAGAATTAGAGGAATAAATGTTGAATTTTATGTAATTTTTTAAAGTATTTTCAAGGTATTAACGCACATAGTGTGTGTTTGCTAATCAACAAAACGTTTTTCTTGCTTTTTGTTTCTTGTCTCAATTTTTATTTCAAATAATCTAACATTTAGCCTTTTGTCTTGCATTATGCAAATAAGTTACTGAAAATAAACAATTTCCAAACAGACACATAATTTTAACTTTGCAGGAATATTGCTATATGCTTCACACATTTACTTTGATTTATTCGAAAATACATTTTTTTTATAAAAATGAATGAGTCAAATTACATGTTTACATTTTATATATTCAGATTAATCTCTTAGTTAGATTTTTTGTAAACTATGATTTTTTTTTTTTTTTTTTTTGCCGTTAATGATATGAAATATGTATTTGTAGCTAAGTGAGATTGTGGAGAAACCTTATCATAATAGTGAGTATAGATCAAATTCTAGAGAACCTGTATCAATGTAGTTTTTCAAATCCTTAACTCTAATCTTCAACCCCCCCCCCCCCCTTTCGAACTTAAATCCTGGTTCTGCCGCTGCTCCCCACATTGTTACTTCACTTTCTTTGTAAGATTTTATTTTGATAGTGCTTTATATGGATGCATTCAGATGTTGCATGGCTATGGAATATTATGTTTTGCTTCACCTAGTTATGAAAGGACTACTGAATTCACCATATGTTAGCTGATGATGCCGAAAATCTCACCAGTGAGTTGCACGATGCTTGTACGCTCGAAACGGCACCTGCACAACAAAAAGGAGATGACCTAACAGAGAGCACCGGTGTGGTGCCGGCCAAATACCCTCCGAAGGTCAAGTTAGAACTTCTTTCAACTCTAGAGTGCTAGAAAGGGGTCAATCATGCGTACCTTGATTTGTGAGGGTATTGGGGGTTTTATAGTAGTTGAGGAATACAAGCAATCCTCATAAGCGTAGATTGCGTGGAATACAAGCAATCTTCCTATGCGTGATGGCCAAGTCTTAACTTTTACGGAGCCGTCAGCCTTGAAACCGTCAGCCTTCTTTCTCTCCTTCAGCCAAGTTGGCGTCAGCTTCTCGCTATACGAGTATCCAAGGAGGTTTGAATAACCGTCGGTTAGAACTGGAGCTTTCAGCCTGTTTATTTTAATCCCGTCAGTGTGACTCCGTCAATTTAAGCCGTGCTCGACCCGTCAGCTAAAACTGGAGCTGACGGTTAAGCCCATGACCTGCTGATGATAATTCTTCCACATCAGTTGCCCCCTACTCCATATCTCCGTCGGCTGTACCTGACGAGTTATGGAGTTTTCCTTCGTCACTACTTTAATAAAGAGAGAAAAGTAATCACGGATGACACTTCAGTATTAAATGCTAGGACAGGTGGCCTGCTTGGATTGGCTTCGTGTCTGAACGCAAGCGTCGCTTCGTCTTCCGTGCATTTAACTTATATATATATGTGGCCCCCTTCTTCATTTTCACTATTTCATCCACTTGATTCCTGGAGAGCACATCCGTCGCCCACATTCCATTAGCTCTACCAACGTTCCTATCGTCACTTTTTCAACCGTCACACTCGCAGAACTTGTAAGTTTCCCTTCTCTTCTCGCATGCTTTCAATTTCTTTTTTAAAGCGAGGTCGTCATCCTAGGTGCTTAGTTTACACCCATCACTTGTAGGTAGATGTCGAGTGACGCATCGAGTGATCGGTCGTCGGTCCGCGAAGGAGCGGGCTACGATGAGGTGTTTGGTTCAGGCTCAAGTAGTGAGTCTGAGAGTTCCTCCTGGTCGTCAGAGAGAGAGACGTCAGCCCATGTTGCCGTCGAAGAAATAGGGAGTCAGGGAAACGGCGGCCAGGAGGAGGAAGTAGGCGAGGGGAGTGAAGTTGAATTAGGAGGGAACAGTGATGGGGATGAAGGCGACGAGGAGTCTAGTGAAGGGGATTCTGAAGGTCCTGAAGGTAGTCGTCCCTTCATCCTTCCCAAGGACTGGGCTGTGAATAAATTTCTTCCAAAGATGACGCTTAAAATTTTTAATGAATTACGTACCCGTTTTCAAATCCCTGATCATATTCCCATCCGTCTGCCTATGGAGGGTGAAAAGTGTTATACGGGAAGAACTGCAGACGTTGGCATGTATGACGCCATGTTTGCTGCCGGGTTGAGATTGCCCCTGACGGCTTTGCACCGTCAACTGGCTGATTTCCTTGGCATATCAATCAGTCAGATTGCTCCAAACTCATGGAGAATTTTTATTAGTGCCGAGGTGTTGTGGGGTCGTCTAAGCGGAGGTCACCTTCAGCTTTCCTTGGATGAATTTTTCTATTGCTATTAGGGATGGCAATAAAAGTCCGGCCCGCGGATACCCGGTCCGGCCCGACCCTAATGGGTCGGATTTTACCCGGCCCGATAAGTAATAGGGTCGGGTATGGGTCTTTTAAAAAAAACCCGAAGCGGGTCCGGGTCGGGTTCGGGTTTTGTCATACCCGGCCCAGACCCGACCCGTTTAGATAGAAAATTACCAAAAACCCCATTTATATATATATATAAACTAAAAAACCCTACCTACTCACATATTCCACACTCAGCCTCCATCATTTCCCAAGTCACAGCCTCACTCTCCTCTCCCTCTCTCGTTAATGGACTCACCTTCTTCTCCCTCTCTCTCTCACTCTCACTCCCAGACTTAACCTCAACCTCTGACCTCTGTCACTCACCGCTGCCATCACACGATCTCACCGTCGGCCTCAAGCTCTTTCATCGCCGGTCTCAAGATCGTCACAGGTTTGTTTCTTTCTTTCTTTGTCTTCTCTGAGCTCCGATCTATGTTCTCCAAGCGTAGCGCAACCAAGATCTGCCACCTCTGCCAAGATCTGCCACAGCCAAGATCTCTCCTTCTTCTTCTTTTTTTTTTTTTTTTTAGGTTCATTACTTGGTACCTGAAATGGGTATTATTATGTATATTCATTTGTGGGATTTATTTTGTAGATTTTTGAAATTGATGTAATGGTCCCAGATTTGGATTTGGGAGATTTATTTTGTATATATTTGAACTTATGGAAAATCTTGTTGTAAGGAAGAATTTTTTTTATGTATTTGGGTTATGTATATAGGATTTATGTATGGGTTTGTGATTTTTATGTATTTTTTCTTGTGATTTCTGTATCTGAGGTTGTGATTTCTGTATTTGGGTGTGTTTTGAAAGGGAAAATGAGAAATCTCAAAGTAAATTATTGTAGATTTATGTGAAATTTGAAATCTAAAATTATTGTAGAAATCTAAAATAATTATTGTAAATTAAATTAGTGTAAAAATCTGAGATTTATTAAATTAATTACGGAATTTGTTTTTATTATTATTATTTTTTTAAATTGGGCCACGGTTTACCTATTAGGACTTAGGATTGGGCCCTAAAGTGGGCGGGGCCCGCGGGGCCCATGGAGCCCGACGGGCCGGGTTTGGAGTCTGAGAAAAAAATCCGATTATTAACCGGGTCGGGTTCGGGTAATGGATATAGACCCGCGGGTCGGGTTCGGGTATAAAGAAACCCGGCCCGAACCCGACCCGTTGCCATTCGTAATTGCTATAGACCTCGGCACCTTTCTTCATCAAGAGGGATGTATCACTTCGCCGTTAGGGAGAAGGAGTTAAGGCTGGTGTCTGAAATGCCAGATTCCAATAGAGCTTGGAAGAGTAGGTTCTTTTTCGTAGAGGAGACGGACTGGGTGTGCCGTCAGGATGAGTGGGAAACGATTCCCTTTGGTTGTTTCGATAACACTTGGGGGTTTGTTAAGGAGTCAGGTTTTAGTCGTCACCTTTTATCCTCGTCAGTTTGCCACATTTCGATTTTCCTTCGAAAAGATACTAACGCAACCAAGTTATTTTTTCAGCTTTCGCTCGTCTATCAATAACTGACGAGCAAGAGGATTTCATTCGTCGGGTTCTGGGGATACCCATAGAAGAGCGATCGTGCCGGGACTTGATTACCCTCGACACTCTTTATACATACTGTGGGGGTCCCGAACCAACACCCGAGGCTCGTAGGTTGGAAGAGTTTGCCCGTCACCGTGAGTCTTGATCTATCCGTCAGTTTGTTGTACTTCTAGTCGTCGGCTTCTCTTACGTTTGTTTGTTTTTTTTGTTATTTTTTTTTTTTTTTTGCAGAAATGGATGTTGCCAAGGAACGGATCAGGGCCGCTGCTGCCCGTCAGCGAGAGGAGAAGAAGGCGAAGGGAGAGACGACGTCTACGTCTGCCCCCAAAACCGTCGCCAAGGGCTCCCAGAAGAGGAAATCTGACGAGGTGGTCATTCGTCCATCGAAGAGACCAACCGTCACTCCCGTGAAGTCGCCCCCCACGTCGAGCCACGGAGCTGGGAAAGGGGTTATGACCTCTTCTGGTCCCGTCCTGCAGGGACCCCAAAGCTTGCTGACGCACAAGGATTTTGCCGTCGAGGCCGTTGGAGCACTCATAAGGCCGACGGATATGGATCCTTGTGTTCAGCTAGGGACGGAAGAACTGGAGTCGTCAGCTTTATTCGACCTCTCGCGGGTAAGCCGTCGGTTTAACCTTTTTCTTTTTGACTGACGTATATAACCTTTTTCTTCTTAATAGCTGACGGTTATGTCTTTTTCCAGGCTTTGGTCCGTGTGAAGGCGCTGCAGGAGCGATGCGTGGCCAAGGAGGGGGTCGTCTCGCGTTTTAGCAAGCATAATGCCAACATGCGAGACCAGCAAGCTCAGTATAAGGAGGCGGTGCGTACACTTAACGAGGAGCTGAAAGAGGTGAGGGAGGAGCTGGAGGAGGCGAAGCGTCAGCGGGTCGAAATAGAGGGAAAGTTGATGGCTCTTTGCGACCAGCTGGAGACGGTAGGGGCTGACGCCGTTGAGAAATTCAAGGCGTCAGATTCTTTTATTGATTCCTGTGGCAGTTATTATGGCACAGAATTCGACGACTGTCTTAAACAAGTGGCGTCAGCTTTTCCCGATTTGGACCTATCTGGGATTACCCTGGATGACGCTCCGCCCATGACGCCCGCGACTGACGCCGTCACTCCTGGTGTTGACGACCTGGTTGATCCTCCTGGAGATAATGGGGTTGTCTTGGCCCAACCTACTGCGAACCTTCCGACGACTGCTGCGACTCCCCCTGTGGTACTGCTTGACGGAGAGGACCCTGCCGCCAAATAGAAGGAATTCTTGAAGTGACATTTTTATTTTTACATTCATTTTTTTTATGTGGAAAACAGTCTTTATTAAGTGCCCCTCTGGGTACCCTTGTGTAATATTTTGACAGTTTCTTAAATGCCTTCTTTTAGGCTTGGACTTGTTTATAACGCCGTCGCTTTCTATTATCTGTGTGTATCTAATTTTGCTTGGTTTATTTGACTTGTATGTTTTTGAAACCAAGGTTGTGGGCTCTTATTCTAGTTGTACCATCAGCTTCACTAAACCGTCGGTTAGCTTGCTTTAATGAATCCGTCAGTCTTTTTTGATTATTTTGCTTCAATGATTGTAGAAAGTTTTGGCAAAATCCCATCATCTTATGGCGAGGTTATCTGCCTTATGGTCGTCTGTTTGCAGACTGACGGGTTTAGCCTTTTTAGTCCGTTAGTCTATGTATTGGTCTGTGCCTTCCATCAGTACTTTAGCCTGTTAATTTCGGTTACCTTGTCCATTTCGCGGACCCGGCCATTTTTATACCGTCGGCTTAGTTGGTTTAATTTTTTGGTCGTCAGTCTTTCGCCCGTTTTTTGGACTTGGCCATTTTCTGCCCGCCAGCTTTTTTGCTTGTCCGCTTTTGGGCCGTCAGCTTTTTGGCTTTTTTGGACTTGGGTTATTTTTAGTCCGCCAGTTATTCCAGTTTTTAGACTAGACCGTCAGCCTTTCGTCCATCTTTGGACTTGGCTGTCTTTAGACTGTCGGCTTTTTTTGCCTAATCCATCTTGTGGATTTGGTCATTTAGACCGTCAGCTTTTCGTCCATCTTTGGACTTAGCTGTGTTTAGACCGTCGGCTTTTTTAGCCTAATCCATCTTGTGGATTTGGTCATTTTAGACCGTCAGCTTTTCGTCCATCTTTGGACTTGGCTGTGTTTAGACCGTCGGCTTTTTTAGCCTAATCCATCTTGTGGATTTGGTCATTTTAGACCGTCAGCCTTTCGTCCATCTTTAGACTTGGCTGTTTTTAGACCGTCGGCTTTTTTAGCCTAATCCATCTTGTGGATTTGGTCATTTAGACCATCAGCCTCTCGTTCATCTTTGGACTTGGCCATTTTTAGACCGTCGGCTATTTTGCTCGTCCATTTTCGGACCGTCAGCCTTTTTTGGCTTGTCCAGTTTTGGACTTAGTTACTTTTGACCTCATGTTTGTAAGTAGACTTCTGTTGTTTTGAGTAAACTCTCATCATTATAAATATAAAAGGTAGTCTAGAAACAAAATCTGCCCATTTTGGGCTTATTGTAGTAAAAACATAAGTTAGGAAAGAACTGCCCTTTGGGCTTATTGTAACAAATGCTTAAAAGGGTAATTGAAAAAGTCTTCTTCCGAAAAGAAAGATGTTGCTGCTCCTACTGGTAGTACTTTCGTAAGTGTTCCGCATTCCATGGATGTGGTAGCTTTCGTCCGTCCAACATCTCTAGATGGTAGGTGCCCTTCCTTTGCCATGCCGTAACTCGGTAGGGTCCTTCCCAATTTGGGCCGAGCTTTCCTTGAGTGGGGTCTCTTGCTGCACCCATTACCTTTCTTAGAACAAGGTCTCCCTCCTGGAAGTTTCTGTGTCTGGCCTGGGAGTTGTAATTCTTGGCCATGCGATCCTGATATCGCGCGAGCCTTTGTTCTGCTGCCATTCTGACTTCGTCCACCAGATCGAGCTGCAGACGTATGGCTTTGTCTTTCCTCTTTTCATCATGGTTGTGCACCCTGTAGCTTGTGAGGCCGACTTCGGCTGGGATGACCGCTTCATTCCCATACGTTAATTGGAATGGTGTCTCTCCTGTTGGTGTCCTCACTGTTGTCCTGTAGGCCCATAGTATGCTCGGCAACTCTTCAGCCCATATGCCGTTTGCCCTCTCGAGCCAGGTCTTGATGATTTTGAGGAAGGACCGGTTTGTAACTTCGACCTGCCCATTGGCTTGGGGGTGGGCGGGGGAGGAGTAGTGGTTCCGTATCCCTAACTGCGAGTAGAAGTCCCTGAAGGAGTCGTTGTCGAACTGCTTCCCGTTGTCCGAGACTAAGACTCTCGGAATGCCAAACCTGCATATGATGCATCGCCAGACAAAGCTCCGTACGTTTTTTTCTGTGATGGTGGCCAATGCTTCAGCTTCTACCCACTTTGTGAAGTAGTCAATACCGACAACTAGAAACTTCAGTTGTCATATTGCCGTGGGGAACGGCCCCATAATGTCCAATCCCCACTGAGCAAACGGCCATGGTGCCGTCATTGGGGTTAGTTCTTCGAGTGGTTGCCTGATGATGTTTCTAAACCTTTGGCATTTGTCGCAAGCCTTCACATAAGCCTCGGCATCCGTTTGCATTGTTGGCCAAAAGTACCCGGTTCGTATTAACTTGTGTACTAGCGACCTTGATCCTAAGTGGTTTCCACAGATTCCTTCGTGTACTTCTCTCATGACGTAATCCGCTTCTTCAGGACCTAAGCATCGTAGGTAGGGGCGGGAGAAACCTCTTATGTATAAAACATCTCTGATCAGCACGAATCTCGCCGCTTGAACCTTCAGTTTCCTTGCTGCCTCCTTATCATTTGGTAGTATGCCATTTTTCAAAAAGGAGGTTAATGGTGTGGTCCAATCATTCTGGGGATCAAGCTCCTATATGTCGACCGCACTGATGAGTGGAGAGAGCTGCGTGAAGGAGAGTGCACTACTAGTGGCGACCATGTGCTCGGCGGAGGCGGCTTTGGCCAAGCAGTCGGCTCGCTCGTTTTCCCCCCTGGGGATTTGCATAATTTTGACCTTCAGCTCATTTATTCTCCTCCTTGCTTGTTCCAGATACTTCTTCATTCTTTCACCTTTGCATTCATACTCCCCGCTTATCTGGTTAACTATAATTTGGGAGTCACAGTAAACAATCACTTTCTCGGCTCCTGCTGTTTTAACGAGGTCGAGCCCTGCTATCAAAGCTTCGTATTCTGCCTCGTTGTTGGTAGTGGGGAAGGCAAGACGGACCATACACTCTACCGTATCTCCTTTGGGTGACTGTAGTATGATGCCGGCTCCGCCGGCCTGTCTGTTGGAGGATCCATCCACATGTATGCTCCACTGCAGGGATTCCTCTGCCCCCTCATCCTCACCATTCGTGAATTCTGCTATGAACTCTGCCACGACCTACCCCTTGATAGCGGTGCGCCAGCGATATTGGATGTCATATTCGCTCAATTCTATGGCCCAAAGTGTCAAGCGCCCGGCAGCATCTGGGTTGCTCATTGCCCGTCGCAAAGGCTTGTTGGTTAAGACAATAACTGTATGAGCTTGAAAGTACGGCTTCAGTTTGCGAGCTGCTGTAACTAGCGCGAAAGCAAGTTTCTCCAGGGGTGGATATCTTTCTTCAGCTCCGTGTAACGCCCGGCTGGTGTAATACACGGGTTTCTGTATTTACCCTTCTTCTCTGATCAAGGCGGCGCTGACGGCGGCCGAAGAGACAGCGAGATAAAGAAAGAGTTCTTCTCCTGGCTGTGAGGGACTCAGCAATGGTGGGGAAGAGAGGTAAGCTTTCAATTCTTCAAACGCTCGCTGGCATTCATTGGCCCATTTGAAAGACCTTTTTAGTGTGCGGAAGAAGGGTAAGCACTTGTCTATTGCTCTGGAGACGAACCTGTTTAGCGCTGCTATCTTGCCGTTGAGGCTTTGTACTTCCTTCACATTTTTTGGTGGTGCCATCTCCATTATAGCCCGGATCTTGTCCGAATTGGCCTCGATGCCTCTCTGGGACACCATGAATCCTAAGAATTTCCCTGCCGTCACCCCAAAGGCACATTTTCCCGAATTAAGTTTCATGTTGTAAGAGCGAAGGGTGTCGAATGTCTCCCTGAGGTCTTCTAAATGATCTTCTTCCCTTTGACTTTTAACCAACATGTCGTCAACATACACCTGGACGTTTCTCCCGATCTGCTGTGCGAACATCTTGTTCATAAGCCTTTGGTAAGTTACGCCCGTGTTTTTTAAACCAAACGGCATTACCTTGTAGCAGAATAGGCCTTGGCTGGTAACAAAGGACGTCTTTTCCTGATCATCCTCGTGCATCTTGATTTGGTTGTAGCCGGAGAAAGCGTCCATGAAGCTTAACAGCTGGTGCTAAGCCGTAGAGTCTACCAGAGTGTCGACTCTCGGGAGGGGGTAGCTGTCTTTAGGACACGCTTTGTTTAGATCGGTGAAGTCCACACACATCCTCCATTTCCCGGAAGCTTTCTTGACCATTACTACGTTTGCTAGCCAGTCAGGGTAGTATACTTCTCTAATGAAATTTGCCTCTCGTAGCTTGCGGACTTCCTCGGCTATGGCTTGATCCCGTTCCGGGGCGAAGACCCGCTTCTTCTGTCGGACGGGCGGAAAGGATGGTGATACATTCAGCCTATGTACCATGACGGAAGGATCTATTCCTGGCATATCCTCGTGACTCCAAGCGAATATGTCCCGATTCTCCTTGAGGAATGCTGCAAGCGCTCGCCGAGTGACGGGACTTGCGAGGGTCCCAATCCTTGTTGTTTGGTCAGGTACGGAGTCGTTTAGAGGTATCCCCTCAAGCCTCTCTGCCGACTCTGTTGCGCTCCGATGCTCTTCTATGTTCATGGTTTGGAGGTGATCGTCCATTCCCATCATGGCCACATAGCATTCTCGTGCGGCAATTTGGTTTCCACGTAGCTCTCCGACTCCGTATTCTGACGGAAACTTAATCATTAAATGATAAGTTGAAGTTACCGCCTTCCATGCGTTGAAGGTGGGCCGCCCTATGATGGCATTATAGGCGGACGAATGGTCAACCACGAGGAACGTTACCTCCTTCGTGATTTGTTGGGGGTAGTCGCCTGCTGTTACAGCCAACGTGACCGTGCCTAACGAAAACACCTTTGCGCCCCCTAAACCGACAAGCGGAGCATTCGTTGGGACCAGTTGTTCCTTGCTGACTTTCATCTGCTGGTACGCCGGGTAATATAAGATGTCTGCCGAGCTGCCATTGTCGACCAATACCCGATGCAAGTTGTAGTTCCTGACCTGTAGGCTAACGACAAGCGCGTCGTCGTGTGGGTGGTGGATACGTCACGCGTCTTCTTTCGAGAACTCGATCACGGGGCTTTCCGTTTGGGCTACGTTTCGCACTGGACCCGCCATTTGGACGTTTTGGACCATTTGAAGGCACGTCTTTCGAGCCCTTTTTTACGGTCTGGTAGCCATCCCTCCTACGATCATTCGTATATCACCAATAGGAGGCCTGGGACGATCATGGCCTCGCGGGGGAGGGTGCTCCTGAGGCGCTGGGTCTGCTCTTTCCTTGCTTACAAACTTCTGTAACTTCCCTTGTCTTATAAGAGCCTCGATTTGTTGCTTCAAGTTGTAGCAGTCGGCTGTGTCATGACCGTGATCTCGGTGGAAGCGGCAGTACTTGTCTCTGGAACGCTTATTAGGATCTCCCTTCAGTTTCCCAAGGAAGGTCAGAGCCCCTTCGTCCTTAATCTGCATTAGGACTTGATCTATTGTGGTGGTCAGTGGGGTGAAGCTTGTGAATCTCCCTCCCGGAGGCTTAGATCGTCTTTCGTCTCTTCGATCCCCCGTTCTGGGTCTTTTTCTTCCTTGGTCTGATCGTGCGTCTTCCTGCCTCTCCCTTTTTCTTGGCTTCTCTTCTCGGGTCTGCAATGCGTCCTCGGCATTCATATACTTGGTAGCCTTGTAGAGTACTTCTGACATGGTCTTCGGGTCGTTTTTGTATAGGGAGAACAAAAATTTGCCTTTTCGTAACCCGTTCGTGAATGCTGCTACAAGTATTTTATCGTCGGCCTCGTCGACCGATAGTGCTTCCTTATTAAAACGCGTTATGTAGGATCGCAACATCTCGTCCTCTCTTTGCTTGATACTCATCAGGCATGCCGTGGACTTCTTATACCTATGTCCCCCAATGAAGTGTGTAGTAAATTGAGTGCTTAGCTCCTTGAAGGTGCTGATAGAGTTGGGCGTCAGCCGACTGAACCATACTCTTGCGGGGCCTTTGAGCGTCGTGGGGAAGGCCCTGCACATAATTTCATCCGCTACCCCCTGAAAATGCATCAGGGTTTTGAAAGTCTCCAGGTGGTCCAGGGGATCCTTCACCCCGTCATAGCTATCTATATTTGGCATGCGAAACTTGTGGGGTAAGGGGAAGGAGTTTACGACCACAGTGAAGGGCGAGTCGGTACGGTTAACTAGATCGTCGAGATCACTAGAGACTCTCCCCTTGAGGGCGTTCATCATGACCTCCATCTGTTCCCTCATTGCTTGCATCTCGGCGGCAATATGTGATGGAGTCACATCCATGAGGGATGGCGTGCTCACGTGCTGCCTTTCCAGCCTGCTTAGGGCGCGGCTGCCCTCAGGTCTTTCCTGGTTCCCCCTTGGAGCGCTAATTTCTTCCTGATCTTCCGGTTGGTCGTTGTGTGCTGCATCCTTCTGGCGTAGCTGTTTTTCCAAGTCGAGGTTCCGTTTGGTGAGACGCTCCACGGCGGCACCGAGAGTCTGAACTTGTCTCTCGAGGGCAGTCGTGGGTGGTTCCTCTTCCTGAATGTCATTAGTAGTTGCCATTGAGCGAGTGAGTACCATGCAACCCTTTAGTCCGGGAAACGATAGTGCGGCTTAATTGCTACGAGTTTCCCACAGACGGCGCCAACTGATGATGCCGAAAATCTCACCAGTGAGTTGCACGATGCTTGTACGCTCGAAACGGCACCTGCACAACAAAAAGGAGATGACTTAATAGAGAGCACCGGTGTGGTGCCGGCCAAATACCCTCCGAAAGTCAAGTTAGAACTTCTTTCAACTCTAGAGTGCTAGAGAGAGGTCAATCATGCGTACCTTGATTTGTGAGGGTATTGGGGTTTTTATAGTAGTTGAGGATTGACCTTTTTCCTTGAAGCAGAAGTCTTTTCCTTATAGGAATCCTCATAAGCGTAGATTGCGAGATCCTTTCCTTATAGGACTCTGATACTGGGCATGAAATACAAGCAATCTTTCTATGCGTGATGGCCAAGTCTTAACTTTTACGGAGCCGTCGGCCTTGAAACCGTAGCCTTCTTTCTCTCCTTCAGCCAAGTTGGCGTCAGCTTCTCGCTATACGAGTATCCAAGGAGGTTTGAATAACCGTCGGTTAGAACTGGAGCTTTCAGCCTGTTTATCTTAATCCCGTCAGTGTGACTCCGTCAATTTAAGCCGTGCTCGACCCGTCAGCTAAAACTGGAGCTGACGGTTAAGCCCATGACCTGCTGATGATAATTCTTCCGCATCATTAGCAAATGGGCCTGTTATCAGTACTTATCAACCATCCTATTTACTATTTGAGAAAATAACAATTGGCGTGCGCTTCATTCAGAAAGATGGATTTTAATTTTATTCTAGGAAGTCCAAACACACTTCTAACCAGTCTGAGCTAGACTGTAGTGGTGGTGTATGATCGTAGTATATCAAGATCATAATATATCAGATGATGATCATTCTAATTATTGTATTTGAACTATCTTTTCATGCCTTATAGACGCTGAAGCTCCATTTTCTATTACTGAAGGAACTGGGAAAGGACCAAATAAATGGTGCCAAATTGATTGAGATTAGAAAGCTTGTGCTGATGGAAGAATGCTATCTCCTATTGATCTTCTGGACTTAAGGGTGCGGGGCGCCGGTTTTTATCAGCTTGGCGAAATTAAAAAGGGATTATGAACCAGCTCGAGTTGTTGTGAAGAACAGGGGACGTGACATTGTGGTGAGCTACCTGCCACTGAAGAAATACTTTGTTATCCTGATTCATGGCCATGATTTTTGTTATGTACCAATTCATTTAACATTTGCAAGCTAATGAATGCTTGACTTGCATGCCCACCTACTCAGACGATTTGGACCCTTGATAGGTTACTCATTCAATGACCAACCTATTCTGTTTATAAAAACAAGCATCAGAGTAACGCATTAATATATGATACTTCTAACCCCAGTCCTTTTGGCATAAGCTTATATGGTTTTTTTTTTTTTTGGTTGAAAGCGGGGTAAAGAATTCTTGTACTTTGAAAAACTGAGTTTTAAAAAGCTTTCATGAACAAATAAGCTTGTAGGCAAACAGTTGCTTAAAGATGTAACACACACATACAGGTGTGTGTGTGTGTGTATACATTTATACATATATGCAAACTTGACGGTTTTGTAGTTGTCATGATAAAACATTCCATGCTTGTAAATGGGTAATAGAGGTATCAAATCAGTTGAAATATTTTGCCTTTTTTAAAAAAAAAAATCTATAGCAGATGTCTCATCAGGTGATGTTGAAAGGCGATGTCAGTCAAATCTATTACTGGATATAATTGCATTCATCATCTGAGCAAACATTCAATGGATCAAGGTTTTTCTTTGGCTTCTATTTTCATTTTTTACATCTATGTTCTAACTAATTTTTGTCCGACACACTCCATACATTGGTTTGGTTTAAAATTTAATGCTCTAATTCTGTCTAAGATCTAGTGGAGAGAGAGCTGCTGTTGGAATTGTTTACAAATAAGGCTGCCCTGATTCCTTCCTTTTAAAGGTAATTAAATGGTTTTCTCTTCATTTGCTTCCAAAGATTCATAAATGCATATGCATGTATGTAGTACTTACATAAATGCATCATATTGTTTATTAAAGCTATGGTTAGGAGACGGATGCCATTGGAATGTTTACAGATTTGCAACCCCTAGCCCCTTCCTCTCAATGGTATTATTATTATTATTATTATTTTAATGATTCTCTCTCTGACTCTCTTGCACCCTCTCTGTCCTAACATGACAAAAATTGTCAAGAATTTCAATTTGGAAAAATTCATTTGTCCGTTGTAGTAGCTGTATAACATTTGTGTCAACAAGATTTTCACTACGCATGAACCATGTTCAAAGTGATATATAATCTGCCGCATTAAAACAGTTTAAAAGATAATTATATGCCTGCAGACCGTTTGGTTATTTCTGTGAACAATCTCAGTATACCACAACATGACTATGGAGAGAATCTTTTACTTTATGCTGGATAAGAAAGGCTAGTCTACCAATTGTGTGGTCTAATTTTTATGGTGATACAACCGAAACACCCTTCTTATGGATGACGATGTTAGGCCTCTAGTATATTTTTCGATGTAAAACTGTGTCAAATATCTCTTAATTGGAGCACCTGGAAGTCAGATAGACATGGAGCTCCTACTCTCTGTAACTATCATAAGCCCTTTTTCAGTCTCAAAAGATGATATGCCTTTTTAACTAGGTACTCAACGCCATGAGAGAAGGGCTAGATGAATTTGTGTTTAGCCTCATTGTTTCTTGAGATTGGTAGACATTATCTGTACATGAGTACATCATGTTCATTTCCATAAATTTTTTTACTAATCTCGAAGGTACATACTAATTTGATGGGGTTTAATAAGGTCTGATACCTTCTTACCCTTTTGCAGCAGCGATGTATTAGCATCATGTCTAATGGAAACCTTTCTTTTTTTCTTTTTTTTTTTTGGAGAAAGTTGTCTAATGGGAAACTAATCAGACTAGATGTTAGATATGGATATCCCTTTTATTTTCAACTCTCCATCTTCCTTTCATTAATGTTTTTCTAGGTCCAGGAGTTATGGTGTTTTTAGGTTGAGAAATAAGAAAAAGGAAAATATCTCCTCTTGTCTTGTAAGGTATAGAGTTTGGATTCTCTCATACTTGCATTTCACCCATTTCTTTTTCCATCATTTGAGTCTGAGATACAAATCCTGAAAATCAATGTTATTAATTCTGTTTCGGAACCCGTTTTGGTTTGTTCAATGGAATAGAATATTTCAGTACCGGCCAATTTTAGCGTACCGTTCAAGATGTTTCAGGTTAAAAAAAAATATACTCACATATATATATATCCCACTTTTATAAATTTTTTTGCTTAATACTTTTATAATTTTTTTGCATGAATTATGCTAATTTCCACAGCATTTCATAGTTATTATTAATTTATTATAATAAATTATGCCAATCAACTCATTCAAATGAACTCATCATTCTTCCAAGCCATATGGCTAGATTTGGATACTATGTACGTAGTATTTCAAAGGTAGCTTAAAAGTTTTTAGGTTTTCACCTCTTTAACATCATTAAGACTCTGTTTACTAACCAAAGTTCCTTAGAGTCCTCATGTCCTTTAGAATGAAGTACATTGATGTAGGAATCTCTCACCACTCACCACCTCCTTTTACTCTAACCTAATCCCGAAAGAGTGACACTGGCCAGCCGGATCGACCAACCCCACGCATTTGTTAAATCTAAATATATGAATTCTTGCACATTGTAGGTTTTCTGTTTGATCTTCAAGCAAAGAACCAAAGAAATTACAGCAAAAGGATATGAAAAAGAAAAAAAAAATTAACCACTTAGGTACAGGTTTTCTGTTTGATCTTCAAGCAAAGAAACAAATATATTACAACAAATGGTTATAAAAAACAACAAATTTAGCCACTTATGTACGGATTTTCTGTTTGATCTTCAAGCAAAGAACCATAACAATTACAAAAAATGGATATAAAAACACATTTTAACCACTGAGGTACCTCTCTTTTCATCATTTAGTTTGCTGTGCACTCTGATTTCTTCGAGCTACTTCAATTGTTGCGTTAGCTTAGGATCCCACTGTTCACTCTAATTTCTTCAAGTTAGCTCTTGTTCAAATGCTGAGTTAGGTTTGGGTTTTGGACTGTTGGTTTTTAACTTTACATTTTCTTTTTCTTTTTTTAAAATGATAATTAATCAAATGGGTTAGGCCAACTTTGTTGGGCTGAATAGGTAGCATTTTTTTTAAGGGCTTTAGTTCTTTCTTTTTTCCCCTCAATTTATTTATTAGATAATTACAACCCAAATTAAATACTTACAACCTCAGATCTGGCTTCTCAAAAAGTAATATTAAAAAAAAAATTATTAAACAACCCAAAATAATAATTGAAAAAACAATAATTATAACCCAAAATAATAGATCCACAGTCTCTCGCTGCACAATCTATACTTGGCCCAACAATCTTGCAATCCAATATAATTCCATGCTTGACCCAACAATCCTATAACCTAATATGACTAATCATATAAAATTATAATATGATAAAAAGTGAAGTCCACATTTTTAAAATAAAACAATGAAATGTTAGAAGCATACCCCACATTATATATATATATGCTAAATTTAATATTAATTATTATTTTGGGTTGTAATAATAAATTTTTTTTTTTAATATTACTTTTTGAGAAACCAGATCTGAGGTTGTAATTATTTAATTTGGGTTGTAATTATTTAATAAATAAATTGAGGTGAAAAAAAAAAAGAACTAAAGCCCCAAGCCTTAAAAAAAATGCTACCTACCTAGCCCAACAAAGTTGTCGCAACCCATTTGATTAATTATCATTTAAAAAAAAGAAAAGGTAAAGTTAAACACCAACTGTCCAAAACTCTAACCTAACTCAGCATTTGAACAAGAGCTAGCTTGAAGAAATCAGAGTGAACAGTGGGATTCTAAGTTAACGCAGCAATTGAAGTAGCTTGAAGAAATCAAAGTGCACAGCGAACTAAATGATGAAAAGAGAGAACAAGAGCTAGCTTGAAGAAATCAGAGTGAACAGTGGGATTCTAAGTTAACGCAGCAATTGAAGTAGCTTGAAGAAATCAAAGTGCACAGCGAACTAAATGATGAAAAGAGAGGTACCTCAGTGGTTAAAATGTGTATTTACATCCATTTGTTGCAATTATTATGGTTCTTTGCTTGAAGATCAAATAGAAAATCTGTACATAAGTGGCTAAATTTGTTGTTTTTTACATCCATTTGTTGTAATATCTTTGGTTCTTCGCTTGAAGATCAAACAGAAAACCCGTACCTAAGTGGTTAATTTTTTCTTTTTCTTTTTCATATCCTTTTTGCTGTAATTTCTTTGGTTCTTTGCTTGAAGATCAAATAGGAAACCTACAATCTGCAAGAATTTATATAATTAGATTTAACAAATGGGAGGGGTTGGTCGATCCCGGCTGGCCGGTGTCACTCTTTCGGGTCTAGGTTAGAGTAAAAGGAGGTGGTGAGAGATTCCTACATCAATGTACTTCATTTTGAAGCACTTGAGGACTCTAGGGAACTTTGGTTAGTAAACAAAGTCTTAATGATTAGGGGTGAGCAGAAAGTCACCAGCACCGATCCAACCAACTAGTGCCAATCATCCAGCACTGCCACTACAACCGACCGACGAAGTCAATGCCGGCGATCGGAGAGCGAAGGGAGTTTCGATGCCGGTGCGGTGCAGGCACCGAAGCTGGAAATCCGAAACCGAGAAGTCATTGAACCGAACTAATACCTGCATCTCCACTTCTCAGTTTTGTTTAGATACGGCGTCGTTGACTCATTGTATAGGTTCTATTCTCTTTCATTTTTAAGGGTAATCAAACAGCCCATAGCCCACAACTTGATCCGAAAACCCGACGGCCCATTAGGCTAATGGGCGACCCAACTCGTTGTTATTAAGGCTCATGGGTAGCTGATTAGCCAATGGGTCAAGCCGCATCTCTACTTCTCAGTTCTGTTTAGATACGGCATCGTTGACTCATTGTACAGGTTCTCTTCTCTTTCATTTTTAAGGGTAATTAAATAGCCCATGTCCCACAACTTGACCCGAAAACCCAATGGCCCACCGGGCTAATGGGCGGCCCAACCCGTTGTTATTAAGGCCCATGGGTAGCTCACTAGCTCAGTGAGTCAAGCCATGGGCTAGCCTAGTAGCCCAACTCGTTGGCCTAATCCATTGGTCCAACCTAATAACTCATAATTCATGGGTAGCTGATTAGCCAATGGGTCAAGCCGCATCTCTACTTCTCAGTTCTGTTTAGATACGGCGTCGTTGACTCATTGTACAGGTTCTCTTCTCTTTCATTTTTAAGGGTAATTAAATAGCCCATGTCCCACAACTTGACCCGAAAACCCAATGGCCCACCGGGCTAATGGGCGGCTCAACCCGTTGTTATTAAGGCCCATGGGTAGCTCACTAGCCCAGTGAGTCAAGCCATGGGCTAGCCTAGTAGCCCAACTCGTTGGCCTAATCCATTGGTCCAACCTAATAACTCATAATTCATAACAAAAATATATAAGAAGTGTATGAAGGATTGATCTTGAGATATTATAAAGAAATTTCTTAAGAGAACTCCCTCAACCACTAAAATACTCAAAGTAATTGTGCTAAACTTAGTTTACTAAATATATATTTTTCTAGTAGTTTATCAAATTTGAATTAACCATTTGACATTTTTTTTTATTAAAGATAAAAATAAAAAACTATTTAAAGTCTTAATAAATAAAAAATTAAATAGGTTTTCCATCAACAAAACAAAAAATTAAATAGATTTGAAGTTTGAATTTGAGATATGAGTTAAATAAAAAATTAACAAGGTTCTATTTTCAAAATCTCATTGGAAGTTTTTTTTTTTTTTTTTTTTTTTTAAACCTCGTCGTACGCGTACGGGTGTTATTGAAAAAAAAAAAAAAACGGTGCCGTTTAGGCTAGGTTTTCAGATTCTACCCTAGTATAAACTCACCCTTTTCTCTCATAACTCTTTAACTCTCTCTCGCGCGCTCGCCTCTCGCTCTCGCCTAACTGTGACTCCTCGCCTCGCCAACGGTAAGCCAACTCTGAGCTCTCATTTTGTTGAAGGTGTTTTGATATATGGGAAATGTACCGTTAGTGGTTACTATTTTGATTCTGATGTGAAATGTGACATGTTTATGTAAAAAGTTGCAAATTTGAGATATGAGTTTTTGTCATTGTTGGATTAGTTTAAGGAATATTGTGAAAGATATGCAAAAGACCCAAGTTGATTATTTGAATAGAAAAGGATGGTGTGGGTTTAGTAAGTAAGAAAACTTGGTCATGATTGCGTAATGTGTGAAAATTCTGGAATTCATGTAACTGTGAAGTCTATGATTGTGTACTGACTGGATTACACAATATTTATCTGGCATTATATGAGAATTTCATTACAAATGTCATATATGATATATGTTATGTGTTACAGCTTTAATTAAATATGAAGGCTGATTTTGCAACTAAGCTAAGTGATGTATTCTTCAAAATTTTACCGGAATGTAATGTCCATAGTTGTTCTTAAACCTAATATCTGTGCATGTCATTTATTGATCCTTATCAGTGTCTCTTCCTTCTTCTTCTTCTTCTTCTTCTCTTTCTTTTTATTTTTTAGTTAAGTCTACCTACCCATTTGTATACGTGCAATGGTTTTTGGCATTGCCTTGGTTGAAGAAAACTTGGCACGGAAATGTTTCTGTTGAACAGATCTTTTTTTTTTTTAATTAAAAAAAAAAAACAAAAACAAAAACAGAATGTTAATGTTTCAAATCAAACCGACCAAACCGATTAAACCAAGCCGATCAAAACGCACCGCTATAGGTCGAAAAACTGACCTTAATCGGTATGCATCAGTTTTAATTATTACAAAACCGATAGGGATCGGTTTGGTAACACATTTGAAAAAAAACCGAGCCTACCGAACCGCACACACTCCTAGACTATACATAGGGATCCTAGGAAGCCAATCTTACCAAACACTTTATTTTTTTTTAGAACCACAGTTTTTAGTTTCTATACACTGAACACTATTGTTTGGAATCAAAAACCAAACATGCCCTTGGTAATTAGTAAATGACTAACGCTATCACACAAGAAAAGGAATAGGAAAAGACTACAAAAGGACACCTCAGATAGTGAAGTCCATTTATCCATGACATGTGTGAAGTAGTTTTTTCTTTTTCTTTTCTGAATGCATGAAGTAGTACTTTACTAGAACTAATGGCTCTCCATAGCATCATTCCGTAAGTCTTTCATTTATCTTGTAGTATTTAGTAAAAATATTACAACTTATTTAGTGTTTAGTATGCTTAATTTTCTTATATATATCTTGTTGCAGGTCAAGGATGTGGTTGCAATGGCCATTGCTCTCTTTGTCAATTCTTGATTTCGATTCAAAGAAGGGTCAGTATTTAAATTTGAAAAGTTTGATGTGATTAAAGGCAGTGATATGTTTCTAATCTTTTTCATTTTTTATTTTCTAATACCCTAGTTTCTAATTTTTGTTATTTTTTAATTTTAGGATTATTTACATTGTTAGGTGAATGCAATTTGCATCTAAGGGTATGGAGTCCCTCCATAGATAATAGAGTTACAGTCTCCTGTGATGCAGCATTGAAGTCTCACCCAAAGGATATGGCTGCCACTGCCTTTGTTGGGAGGGACAAGCACTATATTCCCCTAAAGGATATGGCTGCCACTGCCTTTGTTGGGAGGGACAAGCGCTATATTCCCCTATTTGTTGGAGTGTATTGAGGATATAAGTTCAAGAGAAATCAAAACACTCAATTGGAGGGAGAGTCCTTAAGGGTTTGGACAACTTATTTAAGTTAGAAGAAATCTATGACCAACTTGCGTGTAGAGATTGACCTGGACGGGCTTCCAAATTTACTGAAGTTTGGAAAAAGAGAAAAAGATGTAGCGGCAAATCTAAGTTGGAGCTTTTTAAGCGACTTAAAGCAACAGTTGTAAGACCAAACAAGATTTCTTTTGGATCTGTCCAAGGTTCGGTGAATTTGGCGGCCCACCACTTGTCACAAATTGGATGTTTCTACCAATTTCTTGACAAGAGAGGTGATCAAAATGTAAAAGTTTGGGTTTTTAGGAAGGATTTGAAGAGCGTAGCTCCCTACAAGATCAAAGTTCTGAAAGACCTCACAAGTTATGTGGAAGTGGATATTACTGAGGACATTGCTCCAAGAGAGCTGAAAGTGATTTTAGTTCTAGACTTTTGCAAGTGGCATTTGAATTTAGTCCATGTAATTGAGGACATTTCTCAAGGACTTTCTTCTCAATTACATGGACTGGATTCAAATGCCGCTTGTGAAGGTCTAGAGCTAAAATTACTTTCAGTTCTCTTAGAGCAGTATGTTCAACAATATCCACTTCCACATAACTTGTGCGGTCCTTCTAAACTTTGATCATGCAAGGAGCTACGCTCTTCAAATCCTTCCTAAACACCCAAACTTTTACATTTTGATCACCTCTCTGGTCAAGAAATTAGTAGAAACATCCAATTTGTGACAAGTGGTGAGCCACCAAATTCACTGAACCTTGGACAAATCCAAAAGAAATCTTGTTTGGTCTTACAATTGTTGCTTTAAAGTCGCTTAAAAAGCCCCAACTTAGATTTGCAGCTACATCTTTTTCCAAAATTAAGTAAATTTGAGAGCCCGTCCAGGTTAGTCTCTACACGCAAATCGGTCATGGATTTTTTCTGACTTAAATAAGTTGTCCAAAACCTTAAGGACTCTCCCTCCAATTGAGTGTTTTGATTTCTTTTGAACTTATATCCCCAGTACACTTTAGCAAATAGGGGAAATACAGCGCTTGTCCCTCCCAACAAAGACAGTGGCAGCCATATCCTTTATTATTATTTTTTTTATATACATTGTTGAGTGGGGCAGTTTTGAGCATGATTTTGTTGAAGAAGAGAAGGCAACTGAGCTGAAAGAGCCATCTGCTGAGCTTTTGGCTGAAGCACCTACGAAATTAGAACATGGAAATATAGTGTGGAAGGCAAAGGTAAATCATTTTTAAAATTATAATTATAAAACTATATTTGTTTCAATGAAAGACAATGCATTTTTAAATTTAAAATTATAAAACTATACTCTTTTCAATTAAAGACATGCACTGTGCAGTGGACAATTTATTCCATCGATGCTGTTAAGGTTCTGCCAGCTTTTGGAATCAGTAATAACTGGCCACATAATAATTATATTGTATGAGGAAGTCGTAAGCCCATAAATTGGTTGTTTTTCATATTCTTGGGCATTGTGGATTTATTGCTACTTGCTGGTGATTAACTAATTGCGCTCTTAAATCATATGAGAACCGTGTGTTTGCTACTTTATGATGAAAATGTTAAAGCATGGTTTGCTACTCAATAAATTTATCTCAAGGAAAAAAAAATTATCATGAGGTCTCTTACAAGATAGGCTGTCATGAATTCTCCCCCCTTAGCAAAGATTTTGTATGACTTATAATAGATTGGGGCAAGGTTAGCCCCATGGGGTGGTACAGTTCTGGGTATCATGCTTCATGAACCAGTGGTCGCTAGTTCAATTCCCCTTCTCTTCTCACTTGGGGCAAAAACTCACTAATGAACTAGAAAAGAAGAAACAATTTGGGGTGAAGTAAAACATTCAAAGCTCTTGTGCTTCATCCCCTGTGCAGGATTGATAAAAATTTTGATCTTTCTTAATCAAAATGTATTTATTAGATTTACTAATTTTGACTAAGAGTGCATGGTTTTGTGGGTCCATTTAAGCATTTATTTTGCTGAAATTCTATCAGTGGAATGCACAGTTAAGTTTTACATGTTCAGGATCCCCAGAAGTGTGGGAGAGCCCATAGGAAGAGGGATGAGGGTCCCCTTATTATATGTTTTATCATGATGGATCCATTATTGTGTGCTTTGTCACCATTTGATTATTTTAAAGCTGCTGTTGGATGATGAATTGTATTAAAGTTTGTTATGATTAATTAAGGTTTCTTTGTCTTCTTGGTTCAGTGATTTTGATGAGCGGACTTAGCAAGAATGATCTGGAGGAGTTGTCGTTTGAAAAAAGTTCTGATGATCGCATGCCCCACATTTGCAATATTTCTGGTTTGCCTTGCTTAAAAAGGACCAGTCTTTCATAACACTTGGTGGTCAATGGAATCCTGCTGATGGTGTTGACCCATCAGTTGACGATACCTCTTTAATTCAAACAGTCCATAGGTTTGTGCTGTCGGAAATTTGTTGTAGAGGATATCTAGAAATTATGTTCTTCAAATGACCTGATGTTATTTTTACTTTGTGGATATGCAAAAGATGTCACTCAACTTGATTTGCAGAACTGCTGTCATTGGAATTGTTTTCTTAAGGTAGAACTTTCTTTTGATGATTGTTACATTTATTAGGACCTCTTCAGTTACTATGAATTTTTGTTACAACAGTGAACATACTCGTTGTGGCTTTTATAGCTTATTTCAATAGGCCTTTTGGGTTATCTAAGGTGGCTGACATTGATATGAATTTCTTCAAGGCTTCTGCTTTATGTTTGATTTTTTTTTTTCTTTTTTGAGATCTTAGTTTTATGAATTAGAAGATGATTTAGTTGTCAAAATATACACTAAATCATTAAATTAGCCTTTGTCTATTTCCACTAACAATTAATGATAGAGATATTTCCCCAAACAATACATTTTTACATCTATATTTTTGGCTACTTCCATAAAAATATTTGTACCCACTGTACAAAGTTTCCACTTTTATGGGGTCTGGAAGAGGTGATTCATTGGTAGCTTATCCCCATTTTTTTGGAGTCTTGGCTTCTTCAATATGTAATAATTTACCGTACAGGTTCAGGCTTCTTGTTTATAACTTTTTAGGTATCATCTTTGTTGACCAAAAAAAAGAAAAAGTGTTTTTCTTTGGTTGTGATGCAGATGACACAGTGCAATATGTAGTGTTTTTGCACTCTTTTGATGTTTCTGGGTTGTATTTAGAGATTTTGTTTTTGGTTACGTGCGTGTGTTTACTGGATCCAGAAATTTAATTTTTAATTCTACTAGGTGTTTGCAGATACACTGACAGACTTGGCAAGGACAGACTTTTTAGCCATAAGGAGGTCACTGTACTATTTGTTCCAGATTTTTCTGAATGTCCCCCTTCTTTGGATGCATGGAGAGACCAATGGGCAATGGCTTGCTCACAAGAAGGCTGTTGCAGAGAGGGAGCGCCGACTTTCTTTGAAAAAAGAGATTTGTAGTTATATTGTTTGAAACTTTTTTTTATTGGTTTTACTTATGCTCAGGTTCGTTGCTAAAAGACATCTAATTTATACACTGGCTGAGACAAACACAAAATATGTGCATGCAGTCATGCACGTATGTAGATACATGGACAGATGTCTGTTCTGAGATTGAATGCAGATCAAATTCAGTTGTTGAAAACATTGTTACTCATGCATTTTGAGTGCTTTGCTTGTAGTCAATTCCAATAAACACATTTTTGAATGGGAAATTTGAGTGTGGAGCTGTATTCGTAGAAATCAACCTGAAAAGAACTCAATATCTGGCTCTCGTGATAGGGGCATGTAATTGAAAAGTGGGTTGGTCAAAACATATTTAGATTCTGGACACAATGTTGCCGAATTCACCCCATTAAAGTCTTAATACCAATTACATGGAGATATATATTATTTAACATTCTGGCTCTATTTAGAGCAACATTGGTGCTCAATGTTTGGCAATCATGTCTATTCTTGCCTAGGTCTTTTGGATTTGTTGCTTTCTTCTTACTTATATAATGCTGTATTGTTGTCAGAGGTCTAGTGAGAAGAAAGATGGGCTGAAAGGTAAATTGTTGTGCATGGTCTCATTTTATTTGATATCTCTTTTCTTCTTATGTTAGTCATCAGTGATCAAATTGATTTCATTTTTTTGGGGGGTTGTAATTTAGATAAGGAAAAGGATTCCTCGAAAGATGTCAAAAGACTAGACAAATCGGAAAAAAAGAAAAGAGTCCACATCCTCTGGACAAGCAGAAGATTTTAACAAAAAGGAGAAAAATAGAAATGGTCTGAAAGGAATTACTACAGCTGAAGCAAAGGGTGATTGGATGAGAAGGATAATGGACTGAAGAATGTAAACTCAGAGATACCTGATCAACAGGATAAATCAGTTGCTCCCACTAAAACATTTGTAAGAAAAAAGGTGGTAAAAAGGTTCCAGCAGGAAAAATTGTTCAAAAGGTACTGAAGATAAACCAAAGGATAATTCAGATCCAAGCAGTGCTGCAGTTGTGGAAGGTACCGGTGTAAAAACAACTGTGGAGAAAAAAATAATTAAGAGGATAGCCAAAAAAAGGTCTCTGGTTTGGAATCCAGTGATGGGGTTTCTGGACCTAAGAAAGACGCTGATGGGGATGAAATAAAGGTAGTTCAGGCAGTGCATGAAACCAAAAACAGAGGCAAGCAGTAGATGCTGAAAATCTGGTCAGTGAGGTCAAAAGATCTGAAAAGAAAACAGTTCCCAAGACCGACTCCAAAACAGTTGCCACTAAGAAGCAAGGAGATGGCAATTCAAGCAAAACAGAGATAAAGGCTGACAAAGATGATAAGGACGATGAAAGAAAAACTGGTGAGAAAAGTGGCATGGTGTCTAAAGTGGAGACTGATGCTGACAAGAAGAAAGTTCCTCAAAATGATGGCAAGAAGGGAAAATTAAAAGATGGGGATAAATCTAAAGATGAGAAAGTGAGAAAAGACAATGATGGAAAAGATGACTCTAGAAGCAAATCAAATAAAGATTTGAAAGAAAAGAGAGCCTGAAGAACCACCTCGACACCCTGGATTGATTTTACAAACCAAATAGAGCAAGGAATACAAAGTAGGTTTTTGCCATCCTACACAGCATTATATACTACATGTTAATCAAATTTATTTCACCCCATCTAATGTAACTTGTTTGTACTCCTTGTCTAACTATGAATCTTTTATTACAGCTTCGTTTATTATCACATTCACCGGATTCATTCCTGGATTATACTGACAAGGACATCCAAGAATCAACATTTGAGGTTTGTTCTGCTTCATCCACTTCTTTTATATGCTGTCTCTCTCTCTCTCTCTCTCTCTCTCTCTCTCACTCTGTGTGTGTGTGTGTGTGTGAGCTTGTATAACTAGAAAGATCATGTTTCTTGCAGTTGTCATTATTTGCTGAATCGTTGTATGAAATGCTTCAATATCAGATGGGTAGTCGTATTTTAACATTTCTACAGGTTTGCTGTGGACCATGTCAATATGCACAATACATTGCTTCCTTTCTTGAGGCATCCTCATTTACATGCTTATTTTTTGGGTGAGAGCATGTGCAGAAACTACGTCTAAAATCTGTGACAAAAACATAAGAGGCAACGGGATGAAATTCAAGAAAAGGAAAGGGATAAAAAATCACCAGTGAAGTGAGCAAAGACCAGTGATCTCCCTGTGAAAGAGCAAGATAACAAGTCTGAAACGTTGAACACAGCTCAACCAGATGAAGACAAAACCAAGGTCCATGAGGAGGATAAAACTGTTGATCATGTTGATGAGGTGAAGATTTGAGGTTGATCATCTATGTGTACTCTCTCTCTCTCTCTCTCTCTCTCTCTCTCTCATATGCGTGATATCATGATGATTAGTGTGGTAAGGAGTAACTGTTGTCTTTCTAGTTGAAGATATGAGGTTGATCATCCACAACTTGGGGAAGTTCCTCTCACACAGGGATGTGAAGGTGACAAAATCTGTTATTCAATTGCTGTTCCATATTTGATTATTTTTTGGTTGTCTGTATTTTTTATTGTTTATTCCTTGCTTGATATTTTTGTGTTGATTGTTTGGTAGCTAATGTATCTCATGTATCAGGAACTTGTGCAAAGTACATTGTTAGAGAGCAACACCAGTAAGGATGACCGCATTCTTTACAATAAGCTGGTGTGAATGTCTGTTATTTGAGATTGGCAGGGTCTTCATGTTTTCTTGAAAATGAATTTCAGTATGACATTGCCTTATTATGGTCCTTGAAAGGGGACAGATTCTTAACAGGGTTTTGGTTTGCAATTGGATTGTTGTCCTCTGGTTGATTTCTTTTAATGCCTGTCAAAAAGTTTTCAATACGCTAAGTATTGTGCCAGTTGAGCTACATGGTTCTTGGCAAATCAAAATCATTATTTTGAAGATTAAGTGATTTATAATTTTTTAGATTATGCTAATTTCATCAACTTTTGATTAAAAAATAAATCAACAATTAATTATGTCAATTTAGTATTTTTGTGTCGCTCTTTCTATCGTCCTCTCCGGCTGAATCTATGTATGTATCTCTCATCAATTCTACAAATCCACCAATGCTGTGTATGTCACCAAACAAGTCACGAAAAATATTTAATGTGTTCTAGAGAAAAGAGGTTTGAAGGTGGATGTGTGAAAATTTTGTACTTTCGAGTGTTGGCAATGTTTTTTCAAAATACAGAGATGTCATACGTATCTGGTACGAAGTAAGGATGTCCGAAACTCTCTTTACTGTTGCGACCTCAAAACTAGAGAGAACTGAGGGTGCCTGTGGATTTGAAAGCACAAGTTTTCTATTATTATTAAATTTGAAGGAAACTTTTTTCAGAACCGAAAATATCCAAATATTTCAATCATGGTAAGAAAAAAAAAATTCTAACCAATTCCATTAAAATGGTAATTATATGAGTTTTAAAATAATTTTTTTCAAAAAATAATTAGTTATTAAAAAACAAGAGTACATTTCCTTTTAAAACAAGAAATTGTCTCAAATCTGTCCTCCAAACGCCAAGAAGTCTGTTTGATCGCTGTAGTATGAAAACAAGTCTGTTTTCTCTCTCTCACACACACGGCCCTTCTTTCTTTGCGAATTTTTGGAAGAGTTTTTTTTATGGTTTTTGACTATTACGAAAAGTAGGGGTGTCAACGTGACTAGAAGGTATTTCGGTCATCTCTAGAAATAAGCAAACTATAAATACCTTCATACTTTCATGTATATAATAATATCCGCATTGTGATTTATTAGCATTAGATAACAAAACATTACTTCATAATTTTATCTTTATGGAATAACTTTAGATATAAGCTGAAGACTGAATTCAAATTTATAGCTATTTGCTGAACATCCCGACATTTATTAATCTTCCTCCTTAACACCAGTAAGTATTAAGAAAGTAAGCAAAGTAGCTTCTCTAAAATCATGGTCCCTTATTATTTTGGTTTTGAGTCACATGCGCCAAATTACATCTTAGTATAGGGGATATTACAACTTACAAGCTTACCATTTTTCCTCCAAAATATACTGTATTGTTCCATGTTTCTCTTCTTTGCACAAGATAGCAAATTCAACCAAATCCGATTTTGTCAAAATTAAAATTTTGAAATAATATATTTAAGCTATTAATAATGGCAAAATCATCCCAACCCAAGCCTTAAAAAAATTAGAATTCAATCCAACTTATCTATATCCCCAAAAATACCAACTCAAAAAATCGGGTTGGATTGAACTGAGTTAAATATGTCAAGTTAGTATGTTGAATGTAGCATTCCTAAAGAGATTGCACACAATTTGAGAGTTGAGACTCATCCTCGAGCGGGCCTTAGTCACTAATAGAAATAATATGTGACAGCATTAGCAATTCCTCTCATTGGTGATCCACCATTCTCCCATCCAACGTTTGTTCAACTTTCTCCTTTAATAGTTTGTTAATGTATGCTTAAGTTCAGGCTCCTGCTCTCCTTTGCGTTCCACCTAACATAACACTCATGGATTGCATGCAAGGCAAAATACCATTGAATGAGGTATTAAGCTCTCCATCTACTACCAAAAATTAGAAAGCTCTCCAGCTACCAATTATATAATTTCAAACGGTTGTCAGTTGTGTATAGGTTTTTCAAGTTATGTTGGGTTGTTGTTTACTTTCATTGAGGTGTTGGACATTGGCCCTTTCCTAATTTCTAATGAGAGCTTCTAATACAATTGAGGGTCCCCGTTTGCAAACTTAATTAAATTAAAATGGTCGATGAATATTTATTATTTTTAGCTTTGACAATCACTATTGAACTACATCAACTCTCAACTCTCAACCATATACTTTTTCATCAACTTAAATATGTTGAGTCAACTCAATACAAGGAAATGATTGGCAATAATATTGAAAATTGCAAATATAGCTTAAATTACCAAGACTACACACATTTTTCTTTATAATCTGCAATCCTTTCCCACTAGCTTGCTTCAAAGAAATGTCAAAAGTCAAAAAGAAAAAAAAGTTTAGGTAAATTACATTTTAAAGTAGATGATTTCGATTTTTTTACAAGTAAGTGATTTCAAATTAAACCTTATAATTTTAAGAATTTCAAATTTTAAGACTATTATAAACTAAATCGTTTAGTTCTTTAATTGAGCCTACATTATTTAACCCCTAATCAAACTCAACAAAAATTCTAAATCAAATTTGAAAAGTTTAAAACTTACATGGACACAATCTTAAAAGTTCATATTATTACTTGAAACTTGAAAAGTTAAAAAGTTGAACTAAGGTATTGTTTGATTCAAAGAATGAGGCACGCTTTTCAAGTAATACAAAGGGGAAAAAATCTATGAAAAACAATCACTCATGGCTAAATATTGTTGCAAAAACACACAAAATGCACTAAAATCATTACTTGAAGGCACGCTTTTCAAGTATACGAATGTGTAAAACATTGTATTTATAACAAACACCACTCATGTGCCTCATTTTTGTTGTATTAGTTATTCAAAATAGCAATTTGGCAATTTAACATCATCATTTTGAATGCTCTTATCAAGTCACGATTTTTAAGTGTATGAATGTGTAAAACATTGTATTTATAACAAATATTACTCATGACTTGCAACCTCATTCGTATGAATGTGTAAAACATTGTATTTATAACAAATACTACTCATGACTTGCAACCTCATTTTTGTTGTATTAGTTGTTTAAAATAGCAATTTGGCATCCTCACTGTGAATGACCTTATCAATCACGGTAAATGCTCTCATTTTTGTTGTAGCAAATGGTGTGTCTTTAGTTTAATTTCAAATCTTCCCATGTGAAGGCACGCTTTTCAAGTATATGAATGTGTAAAACATTGTATTTATAACAAACACCACTCATGTGCCTCATTTTTGTTGTATTAGTTATTCAAAATAGCAATTTGGCAATTTAACATCATCATTTTGAATGCTCTTATCAAGTCACGATTTTTAAGTATATGAATGTGTAAAACATTGTATTTATAACAAATATTACTCATGACTTGCAACCTCATTCGTATGAATGTGTAAATCATTGTATTTATAACAAATACTACTCATGACTTGCAACCTCATTTTTGTTGTATTAGTTGTTTAAAATAGCAATTTGGCATCCTCACTGTGAATGACCTTATCAATCACGGTAAATGCTCTCATTTTTGTTGTAGCAAATGGTGTGTCTTTAGTTTAATTTCAAATCTTCCCATGTGCTGAAATTTTTTTTATTCACTAGCCAATCACATTCTCTTGGTGACCTAGTAATATCCACCTCGGGTGACCTTATCATAGCTAAATAAGTTGGTCTGTTACAATTTACAAGTCACATCGTTGTTTATTCACTAAAGCAAAATGAAGCCTTTTCCATGGCTTCTGTTCTGTCTTTGAAACCTCTGTAATTTGTCGTTCTCTTTTCTAACAACTCGCAAAACCTTTTCATCCAATTCTCAAAACCCTCTTTCCCTCACACAAATCCAAGCAAAACCCAATTTTTTTCTCGGGAAAACTCGCAAGAAAATCACTTAATTTCCCTGAAAAAAGGCTTCCTCATACCCCAATGGGAAAGGGATTGCTTGACCTTGAGAAACACTTTGCTTTCTATGGTGCTTATCATAGCAACCGAATAAACATAGCCATCCATATGGTGTTTGTTTGGCCAATCTTTTTCACAGCTCTTCTTATGCTTTATTTCACGCCCTCTCTGTTCAACCTCCCTCACTTGGAGGTTTTTCTGTTGGGGACTCATTTTGTTCTGGTTCTGAATTTTGGGTTCTTGTTAGCTTTGATCTATTCTGTGTTTTACGTCTGTTTGGATGTGAAAGCTGGGTCCTTGGCTGCTCTGCTCTGTGTTATTTGTTGGGTGGCTAGCAGTTTTATTGCAAGTAGACTCGGGTTTTCACTAGCTTGGAAGGTACAATTCTTAGTTTATTATTAGTTTGTTGTTCATAAATCTACTATGGCTTCCCTTTTGTATTTGAAATTTAAAGGGTATTTTGTTTATATGATTATTAATTGTTTTGTTATGGGAGAGTTATGAGTTTGTTAATGCTTGGAGTCATTGGAAATCATTCGTGGTTGCCGCAGTAGATAGCTTACATGTGGTTTAGAATTTGGATAATCTGTGGTGTTTTGCATAAGGGAATCCTTTTTGTTTTGGGAAAATTTGTAGTAATTTTCAGGATTCTGAATGAAGAACATTTTTACATGTTATAGCACTAACATAAGAAGCACAAGACACTCCAAAATTCCTGAGTGACCTTGTAGAACAAGGACACGCCGGGGACACACTACATGCGTGTCCTTACTGAGTCAAGAAGAAAAAATATAATTTTTTCTTTTAAAAATTCCCTCGATTTTAGATATGTTTTTAAAGATTCTGATAGTTGTTATTTATTTTAAAAACTTAGAATAAACATAAAATATTCTTAAAATAAATAGTATATACAAAAAAATATATTAATTAATGCCGTATTGTCCTAATTTTTCAAGAATTGCAGTGTCACCATGTCCCATTTAGTGTTGTATCCATGTCCATGCTTCTTACACACTAACTTGCTTGTTTAAATATTTTGCAGTTGAGCCAGTGTTTACTGTTGTCATTTGGCTACTATGACAGTAAAAAACCACTCTTTTGTTTCCCATTACTGTGCTGAATTAGTATTCAGTATTGTTTATTACTGAATTTCGTTGGGAATTAATAGAGTTTAGGATCATTTTTATTTTCTGAAGGAATATGTATTATTGGATGAATGGTTTTTTGTTCTATGTTGTGCTAGGAATGTACTAACTATATTTTGATGAAAGAAAAAGCGATTTAGCATCTTATTTTGTTTGTTGCTTCATTGTTTTCTTGGCAGCCTTATTCTATTCTGAGATGAATGCTATTCTGTTCTACCGTCATATTCACATTAGACTAGTAATCAAGATTATGTAATACTAGAAATTAGAGCAGTTCTGCTTCGCATTCTTGTTGCATATTATGATATAATTCCTTATTCTGTCTTTTCTTAGTTGTTTCTTTGGACCATTTATTGTCTTCCATTTTGTTTCCTTTTATTTTACAAGAATAGTTGAGGAGAAGAATTTTTATCAAGTGAGGATGGCTTGTCATGCATTATACATAATTTGTCAAAATAAGTCCATTCGTAACTAGCAAATAAATTTTTTTATTCAAAAAACTTTTCTCATATACTTATTCTTAGGCGTGCAGCATCAAGGTCCCACTTTGTGAATTACAACGGGTCCTGCTTGAGGTTGTTTTACATTTTTTAGCTATTGCCAGCTCAGTTGTAATTTAGCTATATGAGGAAGGAACATAATCTCTGCTTGTTACAAGGTACCCCATTAAAAAAAATAAAAAAATTCACTGAAAGTTTTCTGTAATAGGCCTTTGTAATTGTTATATGAAAACATTGCAAGATGAATAAGTAAAAAATGTGGGGATACTCATATTTAGATTTGTTGACTCCTTTGTCTTTATCTGTTTATTATCTGGCACTTGTAATTTTATGAGTTTAAGATGTAGCTATCTAAGGAAGGAGCATAATCTTTGCTTGTTACAAGGGGCCCAGTCATATATATATATATATATATATTTTTTTAACTGAAAGCTTTCTGTAATTGGTCTTTTTAATTGTTATATGAAAAAATTGCTGGATGTATAAGTAAAAAAAATGGGGGGTACTTCATGTTTAGATTTATTGACTCCTTTGACTTTATCTATTTATTGATATACACTCATAATAAAAAGTTTATAGCTCCAACGACACCTCCTTGGAATCATCTCCTTCTATTTCCATCCGTTGACAGTGACACACTGCACTCTTACAACGTGGCTCCAATACACTTGTTCACAACATGAAAGGAACTCATAAGTGTATTGACAAATAAAAGCCTGACACGTTTTACATCTTGATGCAGTTTGGGAAGAAAACTAATACACTACGGGCTAGACAATATTAGGAATGCAAGCACTATAAGGTTAAAGCATCAAAAGTTTGTTCTTGAATTACAGGAAAAGAGTGCATTGATGCTGAATGAGGCTCATTTATGTTTGGACAATTAAATCTTATAGGATGGAAATGGGGCATATTGCTTTAACTTTAACTGTTTTCACAGAATATTAGTCTTGAGAAAATTAAAAATCAAAGGGATGCTGCTTCCCTAGTTTCCTTCATAGTTTAGAGTCATAAAATCTTGGCTTAAGAAATGTGGATCTTCTTTGATTACAAAGAATAATGGTTGCATTACTGTTTTGGATCATACGACTACTTTCTTTTTCGGTGAGAAGTGGATTTGGGGGGGGGGGGGGGGTGTTAGTAGTGCTATAGTTCTAATGTCTTCATATAAGAATAATGCTAATGACTACAATTTGGGCTACAAGTTGGTTGCCTGTCCTACTCAATTTTCGTTGGAGATTTTGTGGATGGCATAGGGGCATATATCAGTCCATGCTATGCTGGAGAGAAGTTTTTTGCTTATAATTCATTTGTTTCTCTGAAACAAAGCTGTTGCTTGCTTTAGCACCAATTTCCTGTACTTCCAAGTTTTTACCAATGCACTTTTTTCTTCTTGATAGTATAAATTATGTAAGGGATTTTCATTTTATCTCATTTAATTTCAACCACTACCAAATTATTTCCAGGTTGTACTGGTGGCTCAGATATTATGTTGGACCGTACAGTTTATTGGCCATGGGATCTTTGAGGTAACTAATTTTTTTGTTTGCGTCTTGGTTAATGACCTGTCAGGTTGATTATACCTTAAACTCAATCATGTTCTGCAGGGACGAGCACCAGCTCTTTTGGATAACCTTGTTCAGGCCTTTATAATGGCTCCCTTCTTTGTGCTGCTGGAGGTACATAATTTTATTTTAATTAGCAGGATTCCTTTACCATTTCAGACTATGCTTTATAACTGGTATTTTAAATTGCTTCAGGCTCTTCAGACCTTCTTTGGTTATGAGCCATACTCAGGTTTTCACGCAATAGTGCAAGCAAAGATAGAAGCTGAAATCAATGAATGGCAAGACCAGAAGCAGAAATTAATTTCTTAGTTTCTGCTGTTTGTCTTCATCAAGATCAGGTTTCACTATAGTTCCATTGAATATAAATAAGCGAACTATAAATACTGTAATACTTCCATGTGTATAATATCCACATTGTGATTTATTAGCATTAGATCAGATTACTTCATGATTTTATCTTTATGGAACAACTTCAGATTTGAGCTGAAGAAAGAATTCAAATTTATAGCTATTTTCTGAACATCCCAACATTTATCAATCTTCCTCCTTAACACCCATAGTATTAAGAAAGCAAGCAAAGTAGCCCCTCTAAAATCATGGTCCTTTATTAATTTGGTTTTAAATCACATGCGCCAGATTACAAAAGCCAGATTACTCCTTAGTTTAGTGGATACTACAAGCTTACCCTTTTCCCCCAAAATATAGTGCACTGTTCCATATTTCTCTTCTTTTCACAAGATAGTTAGCAATTTTTCCTGTTTTAGCTTTCAAATGGTTAATAAACTGTCCAGCCCTTGCGTTACAATCTGATGCTAATTGCATGACAGAAGAACAGCTACTAGGGCATCTTAAGAACGTCTGGCTATGGTAAGCTTCAGGCCATGCGCCATTGATAATATTGTCATCATCCTGTACTTCACTGGATGACCTGGCACCAAACTGAATTTGTAGAACCTACACAAAATGGCCAGTGCCATCTTCATTTGGAGATATGCAGAGTCCTTCCCAAGGCATATCCTTGGCCCAGCCTGAAGGACACAGAAAACAAGAACCATGAAACACCTCAATGTCCAGCAAATTCCCAAACACAAAACCTTGGTAAATAAAGCTTCAAGTACTTACCTGAAATGCAGTGAACTTGAATGGAGATGCATTTTGGAAGAATCCATCTTTGAGCCACCTCTCAGGTTTGAATGAAGTTGCATCTGGGCCCCAGTTGTATTCCATTCTACCCATTGAGTAGGGAACGTAAGTTACCATGCCTCCTGCTCTTACTTTGGTTCCATCCGGCAAGACATCATCTTTCAAAATGCCCTTGGGGTCCTATAAACAGAAAATTTTCATTCATTGAGTATGCTCTTGAAAGGAGCTTAGAGAAGTATAATTTATCTGAAAAGCAGGTCAATCTGCTTCATTCATGGAAGAAAGTTGTAGTCCAGTATAGAACATGAACTTCTAAGTGTTCCATACTCCATAGACTACATGCTTTGGTACCATAATGCAGCTTTGTCCATTCTGCCCTTGGGGAAGAGCTATGAATTAGACCATTTGGAGTAGCTATAGGTGGGCATCAAAATGATTTTTCCTTTGGATTTGCTTCTCTCTCTTCAGCACACTCCGATCATTTTAACATGCAGAAGGGTTACTGAGCAGGAGAAGCAATGTCCTATTCAAGTTATCTGTTATGTCAACTATTCTTGTTTTATCGATAAAAGATTGGGAATTTAAACTGATTTAGTTTCCCCGTAGAAGGTTTCATAGCATGCACCAATTGAATGGAAAAAAAGAGGCCAAACCTGAGGGACTGCTGGGTACAAACGAAGGGTCTCTGTGATCACTGCATGCAAATAATATAACCTCCCCAGAGAATCATAATTCAAGAGTCCTGCAAATTGTGTTACTCTTCGATTGAATGATTCAGAGTCCCCAGTGTCACACTGAACCAATGATACATTCTCTTCTATTGCTTGTTCTTTTTCAAAAGTTTTGAGCTCCAAGTAAAGCTTCTCAGCTACATCAGCATGGGTCATTATCATGTATGTAGCCCATGAGAGAGTAGTTGCTGTTGTGTCACGGCCAGCAATCACAAAATTCAGGACAACATCTCTGAGATTCTTGTCTGTCGAATTGCTTTCCATGTCTTCACTTAATTCAATAAATCTTGACAATATATCATGCTTTATCTGAAATTTTTATGGTGAAAAAAAAAATTCTTAATAGTGAATTTGTACCTTTCAGTAATGCTAGAGAAACAAGCTTTAGAAAAAACATAAAGAGTTTCTATCATGTTACCATGTTTTTTCTGCCACTCTCTCGAGCTTCTACTATTTCTGCTTTCCTTCTCCGAATAACTGAGTAGGTGAAGTCATCAATAATTTTAATGCACTTATCAAGTAAAGCTTCTCTGCCCACATTCAGAAATTTCTTTATTTTCCACAGCGGATCAATGAACCGAAGTGTCACAATGATGTTTGCGTTGTCAAAAGACTGAGCAAAGTGATTATCTGGTAAATTAGGAGCCAAAGTCCCAATTTCCACTCCAAATCCCACCTTACATATAGAGTCCAAAGTCATCCTCATCAACAAATCCTAGAAAAGAAATTTTTTATACTTATTAAGACATGGCAGTAGTAAAGTGAGGAGCTTTTGAAAAAAAGAATTTTAAGTCATTTCATTATGTTTTTGCAGTAAGCAGAATTTATTTCCATGGTGCCTTGACTACCCTCTAACTTCTATGATTATCCAGCATTTAGGAATTCAAAGAGGTTTTGAAGTGACCTGCATTTCTACTTCTTGGTTGTGGAAAGAAGCTTCACTTAGAATGGCAGAGAGCTTCAGACTATATTCTCTGAACACTGTAGTGCTGAAATCTCTTAAGTTCTTGGAAGCAAACTCAAAGCTTGCAGTCTTCCTTTGTTTCCTCCAAAGCTCACCATCTGCATTGAAAATCCCATCTCCAAGCAGCACTTCCATATACGAATGATACACTTCACCCTTCAGTCAGAATTACACTCACATATCAAAGGCATAAAAAATTACAGAAGATAAACAGAAAGCATGTAGTCCAAGCCTTGCATTTAACCAGAGACTGTTCCATGATGTTGATGCATATTACCTGATAAACCTATATGTGTCTTGAAGTTAACTGCACATACAGTTTATCGATAAGCATTGCAACAATAACAACCAAGATCTAGTACCCATTGGCAGCGCTGTGGGAAGTAGTGCTTAAACGGTAGAGTTTTTGTGATATGGTGCTTTAACTTCAACTTTGTAGTGTTTTGAATATTTGGCAAATTACAATGAATATTGCTTCAAAGTTCTGGATTTTAAAGCATGAACAATAAATTATAGAGTTTTTTCCTAAAATTTCAAAATTTTCAGCTTCAAGTGCTTTGTAGCACAAAAACAGCTTTTTATGGCTCAGTTCAACATGGAGCCAAACAGACTCAAATAGTCACAAAATTGAGGTCAGCTATGAATCTTTAACAAACTAGTTAAAGCAGTGCGTAATATATATCTCCTACCATTCCACAATTGTAAAAGCAAATAGCTACATCAATAACAATGACATTTTGAATGAATATCATTATCCTTTACCTTCGGATAATTGGCAAAGTTGGTCTTAAGGACATGTTCTACATTCGCAGGATCTGCAATGTAAGTATATGTTGTGAATGGCATTGGGACCACGGCAGTTTTTGATTCAGACAGGTACTCGACAAGCCAATCGTGCATTCTGTCAAAGTTAATTAGTTGTTCTATTGCTGCCCCCACTAGTGGCCATGTTTTGGGGCCTTTCTTGTACCTTTGGCTCAATCTATGGATAAATATCCATGTCAAAATCACGCAAGCTATCATCCACAAATCCATGCTTTATCTACCTGTGGAAGCAACAAATTAATGATAGATTCTTTTCCTTCTCCAATTTCAAATGAAAATTGAAGGCTAATAAAGAGCATCTACCTATGTTTGACAAAGAGAGCTTAGATGGGGTTGTTCTTTATAATGACTATGGTATAGGGAGTGGTTAAAATGTCGGTAAGCAGTGTGACTTATGATTAGCAATGAGATAGCTATACTTTGTCAACAATCTTTTTACACTTTAGGGTGATTGAAGATAAAAAAATATTTCACCCTCTTTGTGTTCTTGACCTAACTTGCCCCATTTGTAATTTGTAAATATTGAAGTATGCAGTTGGAGCAAGTGAACAACACAGAAATTTCACATGAATTCAAGTAACAAAAGGGGTCCATGAGACCCATCACGTAGTCAATAAGTTAGCAATGGTTTTAAAAAAATGAAAATAAAGATTAGAGAAAGAGTGTTTCATTAAATTGAGCAGAGACTAAAACTAATTCATATAGAATTCGTTCTTGCTGATGCAAGTGCATTGATTTATTATTATGATAATCTATTAGGGTCTGAATTGTCTTCATAAATCCCAACGGCATTCCAACCCCATGCACGCGTGCGCCGAAGTACTAGGCTCATCATCCAACTTGCTTCCCAGTTCCCATGTACTCAAGCAATCAAAAACAATATACAGATCCAATCATAAACAAAAACACAAACATATTCAATAAACAAAAACAATATATACATTCTATATATATATGTAATACGGAATTTAAAAAATAATTATATAACTCATAAACCAGATATGTGAAGAATGAACGATGCACTTACACACTGTTCAAAAACAAAAATAAATATGTAACAGACACATGCCTAGCTAAGCCCCACTTAATATCCAATCCATTAGTATATAAACTCATATATTATCTCCTTCATTTTCTATGTGGGACTTAAAAAAATTTACCACTTTAATACCATATTCAAGTAGACACATTAGAAGTCAATTTTTTAATCACTCCATAATATTTCTCTAACAGCCGGGCTAAACTTTTGTCTATGTGTGAATCAAATTAAAATAATTCCAAGCTATAGTCAAAGCAATAAATCATGCAAGTACACACCAATTTCGTGGAGGGAAAGCAAAAATACAAGGTAAATTTGATCAATATATTAGAATAAAATAAATATTACAACACTCAAATCTATGTCCAAAACTTTAGTTCACAATAAATTGCAAAAATGCAAAAATATTATATTTATGAAATAATACAATCTTACTATAAAAAAACCAGTGGAACCAACAAGGCACCAAGGTCCAAGATCTCTCCTATAGATATTTCAACTTTTTTTTTTTAGTCATAGCAATCAAAATCCTTCTTTAAAGAAAACCCTTAATTGATCTCTCTTTGAGTATGTATATAGGACAAAAGGAAAAAAGAAAAAAGGAAAAAAAAAAAAAGTCTCCTTTCTCTTTCATTTTTTTCTCACACGCCACAATGTATTTGTGGAATTCCATCTAACTTTTGCACAGCTTGCACTGAAAAGTATGAAATTCAACCCATACACACTTTCATATATGTGTATAACAAATCATCTTTTAAAGGTTTTCTTAATGGGTAAGGCTTTTGTCCAATGTTTCTGTGCATTTGATGGGATAATAAGTCAAAATGACCATTTTAATTAGAACTTGTGTCAGTGTCACTTCCAATACATAAAGCATTATAGGTAAGCCAAACTCTTTATACTTCATGTAAGAGGAATAAAAAATATGTCACCAATTCAATGCAGATTTAGTTCATTTATAGAGTATATGGCGTATATAAAATATATGTAAGCACACTCTCACATAGGGATCGGTGCAATTATATAGGGATGGGTAACCCTATGCCAGGGGCAGCCCAACAAACTTTGAGGCCTAAGGCGATATATTTAAATAGGGCCTTTTTGTTATTAATTAAATAATATTTAACTAGTTTTCAATATCATAATTTTTATTTAACAAAAATGCATTCTTTTTATCTTGTAATATGTTTTTTTTTTTTTTTGGGTTAAAGAAATGCTAAAACTATAACAAATTTTACTAAAAAAAAGTACAAATGTTGTAGCAATGAATGTAATTAATGACACTTCAAGAAGATGATAAACAAGTATTTGAATGAATGATGTTAGAGATGTTATAAATTTTACAACATGATGCTTATAAAGATGTATCACTAAGTTATTTAAAAATGCATTAATAGGTTGTTGACATCTATAAATCATATTAATTGTCACATTAATTTGTATAAAGGTTTTAAAGTAAAATTTATAGTATTTATAGTATTTTCCTATCTAAATTATTTCTTGTAATTAATGACACATATTTGTAAGCCCTATGTATTTAAAATTGTAATATTTCTAGCATTGCTCAATTCTTTAGTACTTCTTAAAAGTAGAAGAAAAATGTAAAATTAATTTTTTTTTTCCGATATCCCAAAAAAAAAAAAATATATATATATATATATATATATATATCTATCTCAATTTTTGCCCCAAAATTTAGGGGTCTTTCTCTAGTAGGAGCCATAGGTGATTGCCTAAGTGGCCTAAGCCTAGGGCTGGCCCTGCTCTACGCAAGAGTAGCATGATAATGGATTCACATCAGGTGCAATACCTAGGATATTGCCCTAGGTATTGCACCGGGTGCAATACCTCCATTTTCTTCACAATTTTTTAAACTTTTTTAACTTTTTACCTTTAACATTTTAACTCTTTTTTATAATATTTTATTTAATAGCTGAAATTGAAAGTTGCTTTTTCAACTTTCAATCTCAGCCATTAATTAGGTATTGCACCAGGTGCAATACCCTAATATGAATCCCATGATAATATGTACCGAAAACACAATAACCTAAATTAAATTGTGGGCTGCATCTCTAGGTGTGGTACACCTCATCACTTCCACACGGTTTTTTTGACCATCCTTGTCATGGCTGCGGTTATCTTTATGGATAAGTAACAACTTTATAGCTCAAGGACCAAAATAATTGAGGAAGTTGTTTGAAAAGATCCCATAAATTTGTCAAAGTATTCGGTGGCAATCCATGTCTTAAAAAACAATAAAATGGATGATTGTTCATATGCACAAGGAAACTGTTGGCTTTGTGAGTTGTGATTGATTCTATAGCATTGTTTCCACGAAATGCTTGCATTACATGACGATAGTATACAGGAGATGTTTGGTAAATTACAATGACAAATACTCAATCAGTATAAATAAATAAAATTATTTCTTAATTAGTCCCTTTCTATTTCCAAATTAGTGTATGCATCTTTCCATAACACAGTTATAAATGGAATAGATTAGTTTAATTTTGAAATAATTTTAAAATTGGTTTAGAAGTTAGAACCATATTCAATCAATGTTATGAAATGACATTATCTTGGATTGATAAAATCTAATAAACAATGTGCAATAAGGACCGCAATTTGAGGAGTTCATACTATTTATAAACAAAGTTTGATATTATTATGAGCCATTTGATCTTGAGAATCACTTAAATCAATTTAAAATTTAATGTAAAACAAAATTCTCTCAATAAACAATCTTAGATAGTTGATGCCAGTTATTATATGAAACCAGGCCAGTTTTCATTTCTTTTAGCGTTCAAAGCCACGCACATCATACACTGGATTCAGAAACATGGGTTGGCTAAAGATGCCACCCTGATTCAATTGGAACTTCCCTGAATCCAAATATTGTTGGTACTGTATTTCTCCTTGCTGGGGTCTCTCAGCATTGTCAGTCCCAGCATTGCCAATGAAGTTTTGGAAATCAAAGTTTGAATTGTATGAATTGTCACATAAAAGTTGGGAAATTGGGCCCAAGTATTCCAAATCCAATAGATGAGTGAGCGAGCAGGGTCTTGGGAATTTTGACATATTTTGATCAATAGCATCATTTGGCAATGTCACATCAACTGGAGCAGGCAGTGATTCTTCCACTTTTGGGTCCAAAACTTTGGCCATATGCCTCTTCTTATAGATCCTACATAGGACCCAATCATCCAACTGAAATGAAAAAACAACACAAACACAAACATAATGATCATCAATTAGCCAAAGAAACATGACCAAAATTTTTGAAAATGTAACATTAGCAACAAGAGGCTTACTCTCATGGATCCCAAAAGCTTCTTGGGTTGTTTTCGCGAATCGGTTAAGCGATATTCATGCATAATCCAATCAGTCTTTATACCCTTTGGTGGTCTACCCTTGTAGAACACAAGAGCTTTCTTCACCCCAACATACTTAGCACCACTATAGATAGCCTTATCGGTGCCTGTGGCTTTCCAATATCCAGACACAGTTGCTCTATTAGGCCTCACCCCATTTGGGTATTTCCTATCACGAGGAGTGAAGAAGTACCATTCATTCTCTCCAAATTCTGCTTTTTCTGCACAACACAAAGAGTACACAAAATCAATTTCAAACCTTTAAAACACTAATACATAGCTTAAAATAAGCAACTAATCAATCATATATATGTGTGAAAATCTAAAAGTTCTTTTTGTCACACAAAGTTGTGACATGTTATAAAATACTAACCGGGCAATTGCCATGGATCAAATTTGTAAATATCAACCTCAGGGATTATTGATACAGGGCATGGCTTTGATGTTGCTTGGTTCCTAAGGTAATATATGATCAATTCCTCATCGGTTGGGTGGAACCTAAAACCAGGAGGAAGGTCAGATCTAGCTCTGCCCTCCATTAATCTATTCAAAGTTTTCCCAAACTTTGGAATAGTTCTTTTTTTTTTTTTTGGGGGGGAAATTTCTTGGACTACAAGGATAAGAAGGAAGTAAGAAAAAAAAAAGATATAGAAAGAAATGTAGGAGTGTTTGAAATGTTTAACGAGAGAGGGCTAGGCCTTTTATTGTTGAGTTTTTTTTGTCGTTTTATGCTAGTCCATGACTTTGATTGGTTGTTTCTTTGACTCTCATACCTCGTATTTTTTTTTTTTAAATTACAAGCAATACTCGCACGAGTACGCAAAGTGCTTTATTATAATCTTAGTTTTTGTCCTTGGTGTTTTGAGGCATCCCTATCCGGATAGGGGTTTATTCAATGGAATCTTATTGTGATGCTTTATTAGCTAGCATTTTACTTGAGTCTTATCTTTGATCTCTCGCACATCATGATTCATGAGACATCATGATTCATGTCATGAATAATGATGTGTGAAATATCAAAGGTATCGTAAAACTCCAAAGATGAAAAAGGTAGCTTTAATAAGATGGTGTCATAGTGTGAAAACCTTTTGGAATCTGAAAAAAATATTTCTAATATTTTTTGGGTTTTTTAACCTAACTATATACTATTAATCTAACCCGTTATTTACAATGTGGAAAAAGATACAAAAATACATTGAAACCTGTGGGTTTGTTTAAGTTTTCTTGTCTTTTTTTTTATTAATTTTTTATAGGATTAGAATTGACAAAGTATATGAAAGTTGGTGGGAAATTCAATTATTTTCCACATAAAAAAATTATGAGAAGGGTTTGGGGCATGGCTAGTTCTAATGTTTTTGCCGACGGTGGCACATATCATATGTTGTAAAATGATTAATTAAATATTATTAACATTTTTTCTATAAAAAAAAAATTATTAACATTAATATAATCACTACAAATTGCCATGTGCGGCTTTTAAATCTTATAAAGTCCTAATTGCAAATATGGAGCTAAATATATCAAGTTATACTGAGTTATACCATGTGTTGTGCTTAGATAATTTTACATATGCAATTTGCCATAGTATAATGTAATAAGTAATAATACAATACCATTATTGGGTATCTAAAAAATGATTATGCATAATACATTTTTAAGTATCTTTCTCATTGAATGTATTTGTTTTATTCAAACAAAAGGTGATACATTTATCCAGTAGCTTATCTAATAAATCTTATATTTAATACGTTGCATAGAATTGACAGACGGCATACGTATACATGACAAGTAAAAAAAGATTGCAGGTTGTTTTGTTATGCTCTAGGCTATGTTTTAACCATCAAAAATATATAAAATACAAAAAGAAGAAGACTGCATAATAGAATATAAATTTGAACAAAAGAAAGATGGGTGCAAGTAAGCCTAAATGGATTATAAGAGGATAAGTAAGATTATGGATTCCATTCTTTTTAATTTAATAATAATAAAGTTCCTTAGACCTACTTTGTAATTATCCACTAAACCAACAAATTTATTTGTAAATATATAATTACTCTTAGACTTTGGAGTTTGGAGTTTGGAGTATATAATACTCAATAGGATTAGGATGACATAATGCTAAAAGAAACTTCATCAATGAGAACAACTCAACTCATATATTGGTCCAAACAAAGTAAAGTTATTACAACATATAAATTCTCACAATTTTTACTACAATTATCTTACATGTAAAACTGTGCTTGACTGTTTGTCACTTTTTTATAAACTTACTACACTTTTTTTTTTTTTGACAAAAAGATAGAAGACTACACTTTTTTACTATTCACAATTTACCATTTAAACAACTGTGTCACAAGTTGTACCATTTTATGTGACCTTATCATTTTTCCCAAACAAAATAAAAAAGTGACCAAAATTGATTGGGCAAAGAGAGAGTGTTGTATTAGGTACTCTAAGGTTTGAGAAAAAAGCTATGATATTTGAGTATGCAAAAGTGTCTCAATCATGGCCACTTAAAAAGATGACGCGTGTACGTCCAAAAAGAGTAGGGTAGGATAAGGTTAAGGGGAAAATAAATTTATGTAGGTGTGAAATGTTCGTGCTTCTTATCTTGCCACGTCGCTAGTGTGCTCTTATTGGAGCAGATCAGCCCCATTGATTTTGACAACATTAAATAAATAAATATAAAACTAAAAATGTTCCTGGTGAGATCGTGTTTTGGTCGAGTCCTTTGGATCAAGATCAAAATTCCCACGTGGCTTCGTTGAATTTGACTTTAACTATGTTTAGGTTTTCAATGGTGAAGAATGACCTCAAAATAAAAATTTGGTGAAGAATAAGAATATTCTGTGAATCTCAGCCGTTAATTCAAACTTCTCGATTCTCTTTTCATTAGCATGCGTAGACAAAAAAGTTTAGCACCCATTGTTGCTTGCACTCTTGCACAGTTTGACACAACTTGAATATATGATAAATTGATGATTGGGTTACTTTTTATCAAATATCGGTGGGTTAGTGGTGGATCCACGCGTAAGTAATGTAATCCTATCACGTGTGAGTACAAAGAATCAAGTCATAGTGCCCGTTTGGATTAACTTTTTCATTTCATCTATGATATTTCTAAAAAAAGTTTACAGCAACAAGCTAAATAAATTATTCACAAACAGACACTTAAATGTGTGACAAATGACGATTGGATTAAGTATTAGTGATAGATTAATGTGTAAGTAATAAAATGCGTACAAAAGTGTGTCCATAATAGAATCATGTGTGGTAGGGTAGTGGTTAAGCTCTTGGTTTGTCTATCTGAATCTACAACTCAGCTTGTGTGTAGGTAGATCTAGTTGCCAAGATGGATGCCTTTAAGGGTGTGTTTATTTTGATGTGAAATAGGGTAAATAGAAAATTTTGGAGAGAAAATAGGAAGGAAAATTTTTTTAGAGTGTGAGTTTGGTTGGGTGGAGAATAAAGAAAATAAATTATAAGGCCCAGGTGTTTTCTCCACAGGCTTATCAAAAAATTTTCTCCCCAAAATGGAAAGAAAACTAGGAAAAGAAAACTCATAAAATAAGCTTCCAAAAATACTCTTGAAACTCACCTCCAAGTCTCCAACCCCGCGCTAGTTTTTTTTTTTTTTTTTTTTTTTTTTCCTTGGATTTTTTTTTTCTCTGTCATTACCATGTTGGTTTTTTTTTTTTTTCCTCTACTTTTGTTTGGAAGTGTTGGCTTCTTTTCTTTTATTTTTTTTCCTAGACGTGTAGCTTTCTTCTTCTTCTTCTTCTTCTTTTTTTTTTTTTTTTTTTTTGGGGTTCTATTTTTTTTTTTTTCTTTAATTTTGGTCCTTTTTTTTTTTTTTTGGAAAAAAATTTTAGGTTAATTTCTTATGCTTTTTTTTTTTTTTTACTTTAATTAAGTGTCCATCTATACACATTTTTTTTTTAAGTATAATGTGTTACCTTTTGTTTTATTTAATAGAGATATGATGGTAAATTTATACAAACTTTATTTTCAACCAAACAAAAAAGTTTTTCATCCCTCCACTTTTTCATTTTTTCAACCAAACACAAATGAGGGAAACTAAAATAATTTATATCTTCTCACTTTTCTATTCTCTCTCCATTTTCTATCCTCTCACTTTTCTATCCTTAACCAAATAGACCCTAAATTTTGGCTCAAAAATTCTAGAGAAAAGTATTTTGTCATACGATTTAACACGTGTTAAGTGGTGATTTTATTGTTTTAATATTTTCACCAAATAACAATAATGGGCTCGTGTGAAAGTCATATAACACAATCACAAGTTAGCATATATACAAATTGTGGTAAAGCCCGCAGTCTTATAAGAATTGCGGCTGGTTGGACCGAGTTTATTTTGTTTTAAGACAAATTATTTTAAATTATAATTATGTTGTAATAAATTAAACCCAATCAAATAGTGAATAAAAAGCTTTAATTAATGATTAAAGTCACTAAGCACATTCAAGTGCTGCCATTAGTTTACGTAGACACAGTAAACAATTCATTGAACTTTGGAACAAGTCTTTCTCGGTTACATCCTTTATAGATTTTCTTTTTCTTTTTATAATATATATATATATATATATATATATAATTGGTTGTTCTTGTTCCACGTGAGAATGATTTGGAATTTTGGTTTACAATGTAAACTATTTTCTACATTTATTTATTTTTATATTTGATAAAATAAAAATTATTAATTAAACACAAAATATTTATTGATCAAATGGGAGAGTACACAAAAATGGTGAATTTTTAAATCAAAATATGTGTTGTATTCTCATCATATGGTGATATGATATTCTCCACTCTCACATGAATAATAAGTTTCGCTAGTTTAAAAAATAATAGGATATTGCCATTAATATAAAAGTAGGGAGTATTGCATTGTTATACTCCAAAAATATTATATAATTGAATTACTTTTCATTAAATACTAGTGATGGACTCATGTGAAGTTTTTTTCTGGAAACTTAAACTCCGACCCTTGCCTTTTACACCCCACAAACACTTATACAATTCAATCACATTAACAAATGTATAAATTGTTAAAATGTATACAAAAATGTGTGTTCATAAAAGAAACGTGCATAGTAGCAAAGTGGTCAAGTTCCTGTTTTTTTCTTTTTAATTTAATTTAATGGGAAAGTGGTCAAGCTCTTAGTTTGTCTTTCTCCAGCTTGGCTTGTGCGCAAATCTGGATGCCAAGATGGACGCCTTAACTTTTGGCTGGACCAAGTTAATTTTGTTTTAAGAAAAATTATTTCAAAATATAATTATGTTTTAAAAAACTATACCCATAAACTTAATAAAATAAGTCAATAAAAAAGCTTAACTAATGTTGACTAAAAATTTAGCTATTTGACACAATAAAAAGTTAATTTATCTATTTTACCTACACATATGCTGCAGCAGTGGATCTATTTTAACTTTCAACATAATAAAATAATATAAATATCGCAATAAAATAAGATATCTACTATAATAAAATAATATATCCACTACACACAACTATGACAACCACACACACAACCGGACAGGGAATAATTTTTTTTTTTTTTTTTATAGCTCTAAGCTACTGTGCACATTCATAGATAGACGTGCACTGTAGCAATGAAGCTAAAAAAAATAACTTTACCTCTATTGCTGTATAGTTATTTTTGTATTTTGGTAGAGCTAAAATAGTTATATAACTTTTTAGCTCTACTATTACAAGTGCTCTTAAATGTGTTTACTGTATAGTCATTAGTGTGTGTGTGTGTTTTTTTTTTGAGAAGTAGGCTGCTAACTTTTATATGTTTAGTCAACATTAGTTAAGCTTTTTGATTGACTTATTTTATTAAGTTTATGGGTACAGTTTTTTAAAACATAATTATATTTTGAAATAAATTTTTCAAAAACAAAATTAACTTGTTCCAGCCAAAATTTAAGGCGTCCATCTTGGCATCCAGATTTACGCACAAGTCAGGCTGAAGAAAGACAAACCAAGAGCTTGACCACTTTTCCATAAAATAAATTTAAAAAAAAAAAAAAGAAAAAAAAAAAAAAGAAAGGGAGTGGAGTTTGACCACTACCCTACTACACGTGTTTCTTTTATGAACATACTTTCGTACACATTTTGACAATTTATACATTTGAAGAGCATTTTCATCGGCTGTTCTATAAAAAAAATGTCATTTTAACACACCAAACATTTATTTTATTATTTTAACATATCACTTTATAACATACCATTTATCAGATATTCTATTCTTCAATTCTATACATTAAAATAATATTTCCAACACATTAAAATAATATATTACATCATCATCTTCAACAACATCAACAACAACAAACAACGGCACAACCAGCACTGCCACCAACAACCACTGCCGCAACAACACCGATAGCCACCACCGACACAAACCTACGTCCACCAACACCACCTTATAAAAAATAAAAATAAAACACTACCAGAAAAATTGTTGCAGCCACAACCACCAGAAAAAAACAAAAAAAGAAAACCACCAAAATCAACCCACAACCGCCGCACCCACCAGAGCCCATCACAACCCATGAAAATCAACCCACAGCCACTTGAATCACAACCACCAAAACAGAAAAACAAAAACAAAAAACACAATCCACCACCGACCCACCGCATCCTACATACCCACCCACCCGCTGCCGCCGCCAAACCTCACACCCACAACCCGATCAACCCACCACCTTTAACCATAATCAGCCAACCACCAACAATACCCACAACCAACCACGATTAGAAATACTGCCACAACCACCAAGAGAGAGAGAGAGAGAGAGAGAGAGAGAGAGAGAGAGAGAGAGAGAGAGAGAGAGAGAGAGAGAGAGAGAGAGAGAGAGAGAGAGAGAGAGAGAAAGAGAGAGAGAGAGAGATCGGCAAGGTGTGGATAGAGAGAGATCTACGGATTAGTGAGAGCAAACCAACGTTTTCGCCCGATCTCGGCCTTGTCAGAGTATGAATCGGGTCGGATCTTGGTCTCTGTATGAAAGTTGCAGAGTGTGGTGGTGATGGCTGTTGCAGACGGAGAGAGGAAGAGAGTGAGAAAAAAAAAATGAAAGTGAGAAGGGAATAGGAGCAACGAAGAGATGGAGACCAGAGAGGAGAGAGAAAAGTGAATAAAATAAGCAAAAAAATTATAGCATTGATGTCCATACCGTCTCATATTTGAGATGGTACTGTAGCGGTGTGCCAAATTTTTTGGCATTTGGCACACCTCATGAGGGTCAGTTTTTGGTGTTTGGTGTGCCAAATGCCAAATATTTGGCATTTGGCACACCTGATGAGAATGCTCTAATATAATTGAATTACATCATTTATACGAGTGGTAAAATACCATTTAAGACAAGACAATACTATATTGCTATATTCCGATGGTTTTAAATGATTTTCATAATTCTCATATATAAAATTAATTTTGTAAGAGTACATGATTTGAATAACATTGATATTTATTTTAAGGTGTTGCTATACAGATGGAATATAATCACGTGCAACGCAATTGGAGGAAGGATCAAGTATCACGTGTCTAACTTGTCTTGAAGAAAAAAAAGGGTCATATGTCTAAATGGTATTCTTCGCTCACCATTTTGTAGCGTGTGTCCCAACTTTGAACTAAGCATGCGTTTGTCCAAGGATGTTTGCGCGTTTTGTAATTTTTTTTGGCTGATTACACGGTATTGTTCATGGATCAGTCAATTTGTGAAAAATGTATGAACAGTATTCTGTCTTTTAAAAAATATTTTGTTATAGTATTTTTAACAATAAATTTTCAGTTTTCAGCAAAATAAGCAGTATATAAACAGATCTTAAATGTTCTTTTTTTTACCCATGAGATAATTTGAAAACCTTCTACAATGATAATGTGATTGATTGTACTTGGAATTTCCAAATTTGCATCACATCTTAGATTAATAAACTTACCGTCCAAAAATATGTGAACTTAAACTAGAGTAAAATTTATATCTTATATTAAAAAAAAAAATTATTAAGATTTTTCAAAAAAGAATCGTTTTTCTTTATTATATACTTTTTCAAAAAGAGAATAGTTTTTCTTTATTATATACTTACATGAGCAATGATAAACATTGATGGTAAAAGATTTAAATACTGACTTCATAGTAAAGTAAACAATTTTGTTTCCTGTTGTCTCCAAACTTTTTAAATATATTTTTGCTTCTTAATCAATATTGATATCTAAACATTTTGAATCTCTTTTCTTGTTCTATTCTGCTATCCATTTCATGATTTGTATTAAATATTACAAATCTAAAGGAGATTTAAATCTTTTACTTTAGAGTTCTTAAGGTCATTCTACCGTAGATTGTAGAGTTCCTGAAATTATGTACATCTATTTTAAAATAATTTTATTGAATTTTACCACATCATAAGTGTTTTAATATATATCAAAATAGTGGTAGTTAACATTTTTTTTCTTTAAAATGGTTCAAATCTAATTTTCGCGTTTCAAACTAAATGGATAGGATTTTAGGAATTCTAGTGTAGTTAGCTTGAGAATTTTAGAGGACCTCGATCTAATTTAAAGGTATTTCACATTATTTAAAATTTTAAATGACACTACATTTTATACACCGTCAATTCTAGAAAATAAATCTCAACAGTAAAATAGAGAAAAATATGTTCCTTTTGTCTCTCTCTCAAACTTTTTTTTGAGGGAGAGACAAAAGGAATGAATCACTTTATTTATTTATTTAATAATGTAGCAATGAATCACTTTACTTCGCACGAGAGCCTTTTTAATAATAACCATATCATATTGATTTTGTGCATTTATAATCTTTATTCTAAGATGTATTCATGGAATCAACCTTTTTAATAATAAACTCGTTAATTGTGTATATATATATATATATATATATTTTTTTTTTTTTTTTGAGAAACTTGCTTCTATATTAAAAAACTGAAATTAGCCAAAATCGGCTAAAAGTACATCAATGACTTGTGGTGGAACATCCTCCATCCACATAGAAAAACCATCAATAAGTCTCGCATATTTTGCTAAAAAATGAGCAATTGAGTTACCTGACCTACGGGTGTGAGAAAAGGAAACACAACTACAAAAGGGTAAATAATGCTTAATAGAAGAGATTAAATGGCCAAAAGATTAGAAAGACTCCTCTTCCTTACTTAAGGCAGAGATCTCCACCTTTGAATCTCCCTCGACAATAAAAGAGGGTAGATTGAGGTCCATAGCCAATGTGATAGCTCGAATTGCTGCTAAAGCTTCGGCTTCATCTAATGAGGATGGGAGCTTGATTTTCTCTACCAAGGAAGCAATCACCTTCCCTTGAGAGTCACGGACTACAACTCCCACCCCTGCCTCCTTCGTATCAGCAAACACAGCCCCATCGAAATTAACCTTCAGAAGTTGCGGAGGAGGGGGCTCCCACTTGGGTCTTAATCTTTGGGTCGGAGACACCTTTAATTGAGCTACTGATATGTGTATTTACAATCTTTATTTTTATGTTTAGTTTTGTTTCTGGAGTGAACCTTTTAAAAAATAACTTTATCATATTGATTTTATGTATAACTTTTATTCTTGTGCTTTAGATTTCTTAGATTTCTTTCTTGAGTAACTTTACCTTAGAGTTCTCAAAATTATATTCATTCATTGTGAAAATTAGTGAATGGATTTTGTCACACAATCAAATTTAATCAATTACCAAAACAATACTAACCAACATATTGTTTAAATACTAATGACGTACGTAGTTCTAAAAAAAAGAAAAAAGATACTAATGACATAACAAAATATCCAATATGCACATAATGAATAAATAAGATTTTTAGTAGGTTCCAGTTAACTCAATTAGTAAAATCTTTGATAGTTGAATAAGAGATCTGGAGTTCAATCACCGCCTACACCAAAAACCGATTGATGTCTTGGTTTGATGATAAAAGATTATCATCAGGAGCGGATGCTATATGTTGAAACTCTCTAAAAAAAAATCAAAATTCAACAAAGTTACCTAATCTATATATCTATATATATATATATATATATTATTAGGCAAAACTTAGAGAAAGTTCAATTAAAATTTGAAATTAGAATGCAATTTTGCATCATATGTCTAAATTTATGTAGAGACCACACCATAATTATCCACTTAAGTTTTTTAATCTTTGTGTCAAATGAGTTAATGAGTGCAAAATACAAAGAATCTAATATTAATAAACTATAAATTAAAAAAAAAAAAATCAACCACATATACTCAATAAAAATCACAACACAACAAAGATCACCACATGTTTTATCTTATTAAAAAATGGAAAAAAAAATGATCATAAGTGGTATTAAATTTAGGTTAGAGTTTTAATATGTGACTAATTACGTTTACTTAAAAAAAAATTGACTAATTATTTATATTTTTATGATAAAAAGTGTGTTTAATTTTAAATGTATTTATATGTATGCATTAATGCATGTGTTAAATGTTTTTTATTTAGCAATAATTTGACTAATTATTTATATTTTTATAATAAAAATTGTGTTTAATTTTAAATGCATTCATGTGTTTGCATGGATTACATACTATACTAGTTATTATAGAGTGAGAAGTCAGTTTTAGACCCTTTGTATTCTAAATGCTCTAATACCTCTTGAAAAAACTACTTTAGACCCCGTTGTTAACTATGCAGAGGAATTATTTAACGATTTTTCTCATATATATTATTCACAATATAATTATAATATACCACATTTCAACATGCACCAAGTCATAAAAGTAATAACACGTGATTTAATGACGAAGCAGAAAAACAATAAGACAATCAAATACTCTCTTTGGAATCACATGTATTATATATATATATATATTTTTTTTTTTTTTTATGCATGATTGTGATTTTTTTAAAAAGAAAAAAAAAATTATTTTGAGGGTCAAGAGACTCCTTAAATAACCTTATTTATTAAGGGTTGTAAATATAAATCTTTTAAATCTTGTTAAAAGGTTATTTAAGGGTCTCTTTACCCTCAAAATAAGAATAGAGCACTTGTTTTGAGGGCCACAAAGGCCTTCAAAATTTCATTTTCGACGGTATATGTTCCAAAGGTTATCAAGGGTCAATTGGACTCTTAAAATAATTTTTTTCAAGGGTTTTTAATTTTTTTTTAAGGGTTTTGACTCTTGAAAAAAGTCAAACTTGTTGTAGTGACATGATGAGTGGACAGACGACGACAATTTTTCTATGAAGCATAATGAGAAAAAAAAAATAAAAAAGGTGTAAGGTTTTCTCTCTAGATAGGTTGTGGCCTCCTGTTCTTACTATGGGGCTCTTGTCCCACATCGTTTAGTTTCAGTTGTGTGTGTGAGTTTAAAAAGCCTTGCTTAAGCCTTCAAGAGTTAGGCCCTTTTGAAGGTTTAAGTATTGTAAGTCTTTATAATTAAAAAAACAAATGGCTGTGATTCAGCTAAGTGGTGAGTTGATCCAGGGGTCTCATATGGGGCTCTTGTCCCACATTGTTTAGTTTCAGTTGTGTGTGTGAGTTTAAAAAACCTTGCTTAAGCCTTCAAGAGTTAGGCATTTTTGAAGGTTTAAGTATTGTAAGTCTTTATAATTAAAAAAAGAAACTGATTGGATAATAATTTTTCGTGATCTCTCTTGAGTTAACCTTAAGCAAGGGTTAGTCAAGCTTAATGGTCGCTTAAGTTAACATCAAGTGAGCTTCTAAATTTACCATTTGAGTTGCAACTTCAAATACAAACTATAACATGATCTTTTTATAAGAGCTAAATTACATCAATGAACTTGAAATTCCTCGCAAAAGAAATGTCATGGAATAAGCCAAAATCTGAAGTCATATCATAGCAGATCAAAATTTTATGTGTTCTGAAAAGAATTTTTCTTAAAAAAAGTATCTTGAACCCACAGTCTTTTTTACATACTCCAACACTCAATATTAAATCATAAAATGATTATTTTCCATCAAGATTATAGCAGCTTAACAACATTGTCATGTTCTCCTGAAAGAGGATGGTAGAGGGTAAGGTGGGGAAGGAGAGAAGAAGGGAGGGAATAGTTATCCCTCCCCTTTGTTTGGATGAATAGATGCCTTTCTCATTTTTTTGGATGTTTTGAAAATTAATAAGGAGAGGAAAGGAGAACTCAATGATCGTGTACGATCCTTCTAAATGCCCTCATACCCTTCTCCTTCTCCTTTTTAAAATACTTCCAAACAAAGACTCTTTAAACCCCTCCCCCCCTTCCTTTTACTCCTTTTTCCTTCCCGTTCATACAAACATAGTATAAAGGAGAAACTGAGTTCAAGCTCCCTTACCCCACTTAATGTAAGCAAGGCTATATGGCCATTGAACTAGATCGAGAAACTAGATTGGTGCCAAGTTGGCTACTATGCTAGAGGCAGTTGTCGATAGTGCACGATTTAATGATCTATAGTTTTCAAGTGTATCAATAATCGACCAGTGCGTTTGTTGGTCCTCTTTTTAAAATTATGGCAAAAACCGCACCAATTTAGACATACACACACACACACACACATACATGCATATTTGTCATTCTCTTATCTCTCCCAACTCCTTAGCTTTCTAGTCTAAATGTTACGTGCGTCACTTTGATTTGATCACTAATAGGATGGTGAAGATTGAGCCTCCATGAGAGTGAGAGATGGTGTGTTGCGAGGGTTAAGCGATGGTGTCATAAACCATTACGAGTGGTGGTCATGTTAATCGAAGGGTCAAAGCATATCTATTTTCTATTTCTCCTTTGAGATCCCATATCTGCTTTCTCTCTCCATTGGGTTTGATTGGTAGTTTGGGCTTGAAGTGGTTGAGTGTTTAGGATCTCCATCATGCTTTTAAGATCCCATATTCACTTTGTGGTCATGTAGATGTTTCTTTCTCTTTGTTTTACTAGTATTCGACATCCGATTACCGTTTCAACAATTTGAACTTTAGGAAAACCAACGAGGGCGGGGATTTTTAAAAAAATAACTACAAAACCCAAACAATATCATTAGTTAGACAATGTTTCAAACATATTGCATTTTTAACAATTCGACTTCAGAGGAGTCGATTTTACTGTTTATATTGCCTATTTTTGTGCCACGTAGATAAAGAAATCGAGTCCATTATATTCATTTTTTATACATAGAAATCGACCTCAGAGGAGTCGTTTTCGATACAAAGAAAACGACTCCAGTGGAGTCGTTTTCTTTGTATCGAAAACGACTCCTCTGAGGTCGATTTCCTCAAAAGCCAGCAAAAGAACGACCCAGGCGATTTGCTGTTCACCGACGATTGAAGCTTGGTGTTAAAAAACGACCCAGGCGATTTGCGACAGAAGAACCCAGCAAAAGAACCCAGGCGCCGACGAGCAACACCGACGAACCCAGGCGCCGACGAACCAAACCCCGACCCAAGCGCCGACGAACCAAATCCCGACGAACCCAGGCGCCGATTTCACCAGACCCGAACCCAGCAACACCGACGGCGAAGCACGAAGAACACGCTCAGTGGAGGAGAACACGCACTATACTAAATTCTAAACCCATCTCTTCATCGTATCAAATTACCCAGAAAAAAAAAAAACCAAGAAAATTCTGATGGCACCCAACGCCGAGAAAAAGCCCGCTGAGAAGAAGCTCGCCTCCGAGAAACCCATCTCTTCTTCGGGTACGTTTTGGATTTGATTTCTTCTGGGTTCTTGAGCAACACCGAAAAATCGACTCCAGTGGAGTCGTCTTCAATACAAAGAAAACGACTCCACTGGAGTCGTTTTCATTGTATTGAAAACGCCTCCGCTGGAGTCGATTTTTATGTACAAAACATGAGAAAAATAGGCAATATAAACAGTAAAATCGACTTCTTTAAAGTCGAATTGTTAAAAATGCAATATGTTTGAAACGTTGTCTAACTAATGATATTGTTTGGGTTTTGTAGTTATTTTTTAAAAAATCCCAGGTCGACGCGGTGCAAAAACCTCTCCCAACACCGGCCACATCGAACCGTATACACCCTTAGGGCTTATAAGCCCCTTTCACTTCCTCAATTAAAAAAAAAAAAAAAAACCATTCGGCCCAAGTCAAATCTTTTGAGATATCAGTTTGGGCCAAATTTCCATTCCAATGAATCTCTCTTTAGAAAAGCCCACAAAACGCCCCAACGATATTTTCTACACGTATTTACACCTCACTCTCACTATCATTCATCCATTCTCTAATATTTAGTCTTTTCTGAGTCATCGTTTTCTCTCTTCTCGGAGAATTAGGGTTTTCGATTACTCGAACCTCGAACACACACAAAAAAATTCACCTTCGATTATCTTCGGTAAGCTCCATCACCACCAATCTTCGTTAGGGTTTCGCTTTCTATATCTTCCGCTTTGGTAATTTCACACTGCAATTCATCCCTCAATTGCAAAGCACAAATTTTTAACTTTTGTTCAGCATCGATTTTGATTTTTTTTTTTTGCTTTCTTTCAAATCCGATTATGAAAGAATCAGAAATTTTTGTTTTATTGGGTGCAAATTTTTAATGCAGGTTAATATTTATTTGGTAAATTATATCTCTGTGTGTTTGTGAAAGAACCATGTACTCCTCGAGAGGGAGCAATGCGTTTGGGCAGCAATCGTATGGGGCTCAATCGGCTGCGTATGGCGCTAGTGTAAGTTTCTTTTCTGTTAATCAAAGCGAAAAACTTTATCTTTAGCTGTGTTTTGAACAAGATTTTTTGTATGTGTAATGTGGGAAATATGGAGGGATAGGAATAATTGCATATTTAATGGTATGGCGGTATTGGTTATCGAGCTGAATTTGCTGTTTTTTGAGATCATTGTTTGAGTGGTTATGTATTATTGGAACTAGCAATACCCATTTAATTCTAGGTCTTATAGACCCTCTAAATTGTTTAGATTGTATATTTTTTTAGGAAAACTTTGTGTTTATATCTCCATTTCAATAATGATTATTACTGGGTTCAATTTTGATTGTGTAGAATCTTCATTCTATACGGGCAACCATTTTGTAATTTAGAAGTTCTTGTTTGGACTATTAAAAAAGAGTGCACTTTTACTCGCCATAATGATGGAATTACTAGTAAATGTTTATGAGTATATTGTACCTTTAAGGTAGTTCTTTAACTGCCTCAATAACAAATCCCAGTATCTCCATTTCAATAGTGGTTGTTATTTTTCAAGGAAAGTTTTTTTTTTTTGGCTGTTTGTTACCGGGTTTGATTTTGATTGTGTAGTATGCTTCACTCTATATGGGCAACCATTTTGTAATTTAGAAGTTTTTGTTCGGACTCTTAAAAAAGAGTGTACTTTTACTTGCTATAATGATGGAATTACAAGGAAATGGTTGTGAGTATATTGTACCTTTAGAAGCCATTTTAAGGAAGTTCTTTAATTGCCTCAATAACAAATGCCGGTATCTCCATTTCAATAGTGGTTCTTATTTATCAAGGAAATATTTTTTTTCCAAATAAAAAAGATGTAGTTTATTTTATTTCTGGTTTTTATCTTGATTGTGTAGAATGCTTCACTCTATATGGGCAGCCATTTTGTAATTTAGAAGTTCTTGTTTGGACTCTTTAAAAAGATTGTAAATTTACTTGCTATAATGACGTAGTTACAAGAAAATGGTTTTATGAGTATATTGTACCCTTAGAAGCCATTTTAAGGTAGTTCTTTAACTGCCTTAATAACAAATGTTGGTATATATAGAGTTATTTTTGTTGTGTCTAAACTTTGAGGTGGTGGTGTCACATGGGCATGTGTAATGTGCCTGGTCTCTGTTGATAGAGTGGCGGTCTCATTTATCATTATTTATTGCGTTTTGTAGTTGGGAGCTGCTTACTCTGGCAGTACTGTTGGAGGCCCTGATGGGGGTTCTCAGCATTCATTGGCTGCTCGGCATTCATCAATGTTGGTTGGCTCTCAGGAAGCTGACGTTGGTGGGTATAGACCTCATACTTCAACTGCAGCTCACTATGGGGGACAGTATAGCTCTGTGTATGGTTCGGCTGCTTTAAGTGGTGCTCAGCAGGTGAATGGTTTACTTTTAAAATATGTGTGTGCGTGTGTGCACACTTCTCATTACCTTGCCTCACGTCATAGCGGCTCAACAAAACCTTTTCCTAGCTGTTTTACTTGCCTGTTGCACTGAGTTTCTTATCTGTCTGCTTCCAAGGAGTTTATAATTTGTTTTATTCAACTGTCTTATGACATTGATGCCCAAGCAATGATGCTCAGATCAAAATTCAGTATGATAAAAACATTAATCTGTCCTATGACCTTGATGCCCCATGTAATTCTTATTGACTATATGCTTCCAATAAAGCATTAGTAGGGAATCTTTTTTCCTCCTGTGTTTATCTCCTGTCAAGTATGTCCCTAAGCCACAGACTGTTTAAAGTCTCAGAACACTATAATTTCATATTGCACATAACATCAAGTTACATCTCATTGATTGCTTGTATCCTGACAACTTTGCAATAATCATTTGTAAGCTGTTTGGTGGTTCACTCCGTGTAGTCAAAGGTGTTTCAAGTGAGCGCTTAGGCGAGGCGAGGTGGCATAAAAGTGCCTCTAAGTCACTGAGGCAAGGCACCTTCAGTGAGGTGCTTGCTTTGAACACATTTTCCACCTCGCAACATATGCACACAGGTTTTGAACACTACAACAGTTACCGGCCACCCAACACACTGAGTTTTATTTTTATTTTTTATTACATTAATCTATTTCTACATTTAAAATGCTTACCTTTTTACTTTCTTTTTTTACTCTCTTACAGTCTTACCTCTCATTACCCCCTCTCTCTTTTCTTTCTGTTTTTGTTTGTCTTTACTCCTTTCTCATGGCAGCTCTGCTTTCTCTTTCTTTCCCTGATAGCTCTCTGTGAGTTTTCCCCCCCTCTACTCTCTTATGGCAACTCTTCCCTGTTTCTTTTTTTTCCCTCTACTACTCTCTCTTTTTAACTTCTTCTTTTTTTTTTTTTTTTTGGGGGGGGGGGGGGGGGGTGGGGGTGGTTGGGGGGATCTGTTGGAATTCAACCCAAAAACTGGTTTTCCTATCAATCAGGAACAAAGTAAGAGAGGCTTGATTATAATTTTCAGTACATTAATATATATGTATATATATTTATGCTATAAATATGTAAAAAACTAAAAATTATATTTAGAATTTAGCACCTTGCTTCACTTGGGCTAGCGCCTTTTTGGCACCTCTCGCCTTGGGCAATACAAGGCCTTAGTGCCTTAAGGTCGTCTTTTGCCTTTGACTACATTGGATTCCCTCATCCGAGTCCTGGCTTTATTAGCTGTTGAAATTTTGAGTGAATCATTTGGTGTGATGCTAATACATGCAGAATCTTTCTCTTTGTAGGTTGCAGCACTGAATGTGAAAGGTGCTGGATCGTCAGCTTTGGAAGGTCGTGGTGGCTATGCCTCGGCTATACAAGATTCACCTAAATTTGCATCAACTGACTATGTCTCCTCCTCAGGCCATGGATATAGTCACAAAGGTGATCAATTATATGCTGAGAAGGTTCCAGATTATTCTAAATTAGACAGACGACAATATGGTGAACGACAGAGTGCCTATGTTGGTAGGGACTTGCAAAGTGAACCAACTGGGCGATATGCTGATTCTGTTGGTTTTAGTCAACATCAGGTAATGCCTTTTGTCATTGTTTCAACAAATCTGTTAGTTTCTGCTTGTTTTTTTCTTAGTATTTTTATTTAATGAAATATGAAATTTTTACTTATTGTTCGTGCATGTGTAAATAATGATAATGATCTTTGTTTTTGTTATCTAAATCAACAGAACGAGATGTATGATCGCATTGATCAGGCATTGCTTCGACAAGAACAATTGTTAAAAGCTCAATCACTGCAATCTGCATCTCTGGATGGGAGTGCCAGGTACTTTTAGCTTTCTGACTGATATATGGTAGCCATAAGATTTGTTCAAATGAATTTCCTCTTTGTAGCAACTTAATCACTTTATAAATTATATCCTTTTCCCAATAATGAAGGGACAAGGTCATCCTTAAATTTGTTTAATGAAGTGGGCTTACTCTCAATGGTGATAATCTATGCACAGCTATATAAGATAATAATATATTCCTTACAACACTGAGTAGCAACACATTTCTGGCAGACAAGCAGATTATCTTGCAGCAAGAAGTACTGCAAGTCGTCATCCCACCCAAGATCTTCTCTCTTATGGAGGAAGGATGGATGCTGATCCTCGCAGTTTATCAATGCTTAGTGCTTCTTCGTATAGTGGACAACAAGCTCCATCGATATTAGGGGCAGCTCCACGGAGAAATGCGGAAGATCTCATGTATGCACAGAGTTCTTCAAATCCTGGTTATGGAGTGAGTCTGCCTCCTGGTAGGGACTATGCCACTGGAAAAGGGCTTCATGGCACATCTCTTGAATTGGATTATCCAAGCAGTGTGTCATCACGTGGTGGTCATCCAAGAATTGAGGATCACAAGGATGACAGGGCTGGTTACCTTAGAGAGTTCGAGCTAAGGGAGGAGGAGCGGCGTAGGGAGCGTTTGCGTGAGAGAGATAGAGACAGAGAAAGGGAGAAGGAACGGGAACGAGAACGGGAACGAGAACGAGAAAGAGAGCGTGAAAGGGAACGCATGTTGGAACGACGGGAGAAGGAGAGAGAACGAGAGCGCAAACGTGGACTTGAAGCCAGGCGTGATCGAACTCCAGCAAGAATCTCTAGGGACCGCCGTGGTTCCTCTTCGGTGAAGGAGGGGAAATCTTTGCGACGAGATTCCCCACATCATGATGCTTTACATAGGTGGATCTTGATGTTTTATTTTGCGTCCTGCTCAAGTTCTGAATATATAGCTGCTTGTGTATCTTGCAGCCCTTGTAACTAACTTGGTGTTCTCTTCTGCTGAAGGCATCATTCACCTGTTAAAGAAAAAAGGAGAGAATATGTCTGCAAGGTAAAAAAAAAAAAAAAAAAAAACTAGTAAAGAGCTTAAGACATTTAATGATAATGAGAATATTCCTCTTCAAGGATCTGCTGTTTTTCCTGTGGGGATGTGGAGTTGAGGGCTTCATTGGGTTCATTCTTGTTGCTTCCTGTTATTGCTCTTAGTTGTGGCTTTACCCTTTTCATATTGCTCTCTTGTCTTTCGCTCTGGAATGCAGATTTTACTTCTGGGGAGTTTTCTCACTCTTGACCATTCCTTGTATTGCTATGAATTTGGGCCTTTTTCCTTCCATGTTTCCTCCTGTTGATCTTTTAGCTCTGGTTGGGAATGTTTAGATCTGGGATTTTCTTTTGGCTTCTTGTTCCTTATCTACTCTCCATTCTTACAATATCTCTCCCTTCAATCTTTTGGTCATTCGTTTGGTGCATCGGATTGATTTATACGTGCTTTTATGGAGAAAGTGCTGCATACCTCTTTTCTAGGATTTGTGACCTTGGCCTTATGTTAAATCCAGTAGACTTGCATGTATGATTTATTTTATTCTTACCTGATGGTTGATGTTTATGAAGAGCCATTTCAATTTTGGAAGTTTTCCTTTTTATGGAAGAACTGATTTGAATTTTGAAACACAAAAGAAGATCATGAGATTTTTTTCCCTCCCTGTTAAGAACTATGTATTTGGTGCATGCTGCTATGTTTTTCTGAAACTGGGCATGTACATGTATTTCATTCCTTTCAGTGATGAATGCTGTCTATTTGCAGGTTCACTCATTTAGTTTGGTAGATGTTGAGAGGGATTATTTGTCACTTGATAAGAGATATCCTAGACTCTTTGTGTCCCCAGAATTTTCAAAGGTTAGTCTTTATCATTTATTTTGAAGATGTCAAGTAGATAGTTGAATAATTACCTTAATGTGGTGTTTTATTTTTTTAGGCTATTGTGAACTGGCCAAAGGAGAATCTTAGACTTTCCATCAACACTCCTGTCAGGTGCTGCTCTTTTATGCTGTTACTTCAATGACTTTTGCAAAGTTTATCTTATGCTTATCCAGAATATGCTTTTGTACCTTTAATTTTTTTTGGTGCAAGTGGCAGTTTGTGATTTTAATGGTTTTTAAGTCAGAAAAATTTTATTGAAAAAGACTAGTTTATGCAAGATGAATGAAATAGCATAAAAATATGTACAAGAAAGAACAGTAGTAAAACAACCTTTTACTTGTTTTTCTAAAAGTTTGGTCCAGTTTCTGGCCAAAAAAAAAAAAAAAAAAAAACAAATATTGCATCTCAGAACAAGTATTTGAACTTTAACTAGTTTTGTGATTTCTAATATTCTATGTTTCTTCACTTCACTTCTTCTCAAAACCAAATGGATGTTTGTTGTATTACTTATTTTTTGAAAGAAGGGTAAGATAAGATTTTTATTTTTTATTTATTTTTTATATACATTGTTGAGTGGAGCAGTTTTGAGCATGATTTTGTTGAAGAAGAGAAGGCAACTGAGCTGAAAGAGCCATCTGCTGAGCTTTTGGCTGAAGCACCTACAAAATTAGAACATGGAAATATAGTGTGGAATGCAAAGGTAAATCATTTTTAAATTTAAAATTTATAAAACTATATCTGTTTCAATTAAAGACAATGCATTTTTAAATTTAAAATTATAAAACTATACTTGTTTCAATTAAAGATAATGCACTATGCAGTGGACAATTTATTCCATTGATGCTGTTAAGGTTCTGCCAGCTTTTGGAATCAATAATAACTGCCCACAGTAGCTTAGACCTGAGTACCTGAGATTTTAAGTTATTCTAAAAATAATTATATCGTACGTAAGCCCATAAATTGGTTGTCTTTCATATTCTTGGGCATTGTGGACTTGTTGCTACTTGCTGGTGATTAACTAATTGCGCTTTTAAATCATATGAGAACCAAGACTTTGCTGCATTATGATGAAAATGTTAAAGCATGGTTTGCTACACAAAGGAAAAAAAATTATCATGATGTCTCTTACAAGATAGGTTGTCATGAATTCTCCCCCTTTAGCAAAGATTTTGCATGACTTATAATAGTTTGGGGCAAGGTATGCCTCATGGGGTGGTACAAATTTTGGGTATAATGCTTCATGAACCGATGGTCACTAGTTCAATTCCCCTTCTGGTTCCACTTGGGGCAAAAACTCACTAATGAACTAGAAAAGAAGAAACAATTTGGGCTGAAGTAAAACATTCAAAGCCCTCATGCCTCATGTGGGATTGATAAAAAATTGGATCTTTCTTAATCAAAAAGTATTTGTTAGATCTACTAATTTTGATTAGAGTGCATGGTTTTGTGGGTCCATTTGAGCATTCATTTTGTTGAAATTTTATCAGTGGAATGCACAGTTAAGTTTACATGTTCAGGATCTCCAAAAGTGTGGGAGAGCCCATAGGAAGAGGGATGAGGGTCCCCTTATCATATGTTTTATCATGATGGATCCATTATTTATGTGCTTTATCACCATTTTAATATTTTAAAGCTGCTGTTGGATGATGAATTGTATTAAAGTTTGTTATGATTAGTTAAGGTTTCTTTGTCTTCTTGGTTCAGATGATTTTGATGAGCGGACTTAGCAAGAATGCTCTGGAGGAGCTGTCATCCGAAAAAAGTTCTGATGATCGCATACCCCACATTTGCAATATCCTCCGGTTTGCCTTGCTTAAAAAGGACCAGTCTTTCATGACAATTGGTGGTCAATGGAATCCTGCTGATGGTGTTGACCCATCAGTTGATGATACCTCTTTAATTCAAACAGTCCATAGGTTTGTGCTGGCTGATATTTGTTGTAGAGGATGTCTAGAAATGTTCTTCAAATGACTTGAAGTTATTTTTACTTTGTAGATATGCAAAAGATGTCACTCAACTTGATTTACAGAACTGCCGTCATTGGAATCGTTTTCTTGAGGTAGAACTTTCTTTTGATGATTGTTACATTTATTAGGACCTCTTCAGTTTCTTTGAATTTTTGTTACAACAGTGAGCATACTTGTTGTGGCTTTTATAGCTTATTTCAGTAGGCCTTTTGGGTTATCTAAGGTGGCTGACTTTGGAATGAATTTCTTCAAGCTTCTGCTTTATGTTTGATTTGTTTTCTTATTGAGATCTTAGTTTTATGAATTATAGGATGATTTAGTTGTCAAAACATACACTAAATCATTAAATTAGCCTACCTATATTTTCACTAACAGAGATATTTCCCCAAACATTACATTTACATCTATATTCTTGGCTACTTCCAAAAACAAATTTGTACCTACTGTACAAAACTTCCACTTTTATGGGGTCTGGAAGAGGTTTGGTAGCTTATTCCTTTTTTTTTTTTTTTTTTGGAGTCTTGGCTACTTCAATATGTAATATTTTACTGTACAGGTTCAGACTCCTTGTTTATAACTTTTTAGGTATAATCTTTGTTGACCAAAAAAAAAAGTTTTATTTTTTATTTTATTTTTTGGTTATGATGCAGATGAGACAGTGCAATATGTAGCGTTTTTGAACTCTTTTGATGTTTCTAGGTTGTAGTTAGAGATTTTGTTTTTGGTTACGAGCGTGTGTTTACTTGATCCAGAAAGTTAATTTTTAATTCTACTTGGTGTTTGCAGATACACTATGACAGACTTGGCAAGGATGGACTTTTTAGCCATAAGGAGGTCACTGTACTATTTGTTCCAGATTTGTCTGAATGTCTCCCTTCTTTGGATGCATGGAAAGACCAATGGCTTGCTCACAAGAAGGCTGTTGTGGAGAGAGAGCGCCAACTTTCTTTGAAAAAAGAGGTTTGTAGCTATATTGTTTGAAGCTTTTTTTGATCAGTTTTACTCATGCTCAAGTTCGTTGCCAAAAGACATCTAATTCACACACTGGCAGAGGCAAACACAAAATATGTGCATGTAGTTATGCGCATATGTAGATACCTGGACAGATATCTGTTCTGAGATTGAGTGCAGATCAAATTCAGTTGTTGAAAATGTTGTTACTAATGCACTTTGAGTGTGATGCTTGTTGTCAATTCCAATACACACATTTTTGAAAGGAAAGAACTTGATATCTGGCTCTCATGATATAGGCATGTAATTGAAAAGTGGGTTGATCAAAATATCTTTAGATTCCGGACACAACATTGCTGAATTCATCCCATTAAAGTCTTAATACCAATTACATGGGGTTATGTATTATTTAACATTCTGGCTCTATTTAGAGCAACATTAGTGCTCAATGTTTGGCAATCATGTCTATTCTTGCCTTGGTCTTTTGGATTTGCTGCTTTCTTCTTACTAATATAATGCTGTATTCTTTTCAGAGGTCTAGAGAGAAGAAAGATGGGCTGAAAGGTAACTTGTTGTGCATGGTCTCATTTTATTTGATATCTCTTTTCTTCTTATGTTAGTCATCAGTTATCAAATTGATTTCTTTTTTTTGGGGTTGTTGTAATTTAGATAAGGAAAAGGATTCCTCAAAAGATGTCAAAAGACTAGACAAATCAGAAAAAAAGAAAGAGTCCGCATCCTCTGGACAAACAGAAGATTCTAACAAAAAGGAGAAAAATGGAAATGGTGTGAAAGGGATTACTACAGCTGAAGAAAAGGGTGATGGGAATAACAAAATTGTTGAGAAAACAGATGGGGCCGAAACAGGCGAGGAAATCAAGAATGTGGAGAAAAAGGAACCGGATGAATCTGCTGTTGCTCAGACAAGTGGCAGCGTGAAGCCTGGGAAGAAGAAGATCATAAAGAAGATTGTCAAGCAGAAGGTTGTTGATAAGACAGCTGGTAGTAGTGCCAGCAAACAAAATGACAAGCTGGATGAGAAGGATAATGGACAGAAGAACGCAAACTCAGAGATACCTGATCAACAGGATAAGTCAGTTACTCCTGCTAAGACATTTGTAAGAAAAAAGGTGGTAAAAAAGGTTCCAGCAGGAAAAACTGCTCAGAATGAAGGTACTGAAGATAAACCAAAGGATAATTCAGATCCAAGCAGTGCTGCAGTTGTGGAAGGTACCAGTGTAAAAACAACTGTAAAGAAAAAAATAATTAAGAGGATAGCTAAAAAAAAGGTCTCTGGTTTGGAATCCAGTGATGGGGTTCCTGGAACTAAGAAAGATGCTGATGGGGATGAAATAAAGGTAGTTCAGCCAGTGCATGAAACCAAAGACACAGAGAGGCAAGCAGCAGATGCTGAAAATCTGGTCAGTGAGGTCAAAAGGTCTGAAAAGAAAACAGTTCCCAAGACCGACTCCAAAACAGTTGCCACTAAGAAGCAAGGAGATGGCGATTCAAGCAAAACAGAGATAAAGGCTGACAAGGATGATAAGGACGAGGATGAAAGAAAAACTGGTGAGAAAAGTGGCGTAGTGTCTAAAGTGGAGACTGATGCTGACAAGAAGAAAGTTCCTCAAAATGATGGCAAGAAGGGAAAATTAAAAGATGGGGATAAATCTAAAGATGAGAAAGTGAGAAAAGAAAATGATGGAAAAGATGACTCTAGAAACAAATCAAATAAAGATTTGAAAGAAAAGAGAAAGCCTGAAGAACCTCCTCGACACCCTGGATTGATTTTACAAACCAAATGGAGCAAGGAATCCAAAGTAGGTTTTTGCCATCCTACACATCATTATGTACATAATCAAATATATTCTGCATGTTCTCATCCCATCTAATGTAGGTTGTTTGTACTCCTTGTCTAACTATGAATCTTCCATTACAGCTTCGTTCATTGTCACTTTCACTGGATTCACTCCTGGATTATACTGACAAGGACATGCTAGAATCAACGTTTGAGGTTTGTTCTCCTGCTTCATCCATTTCTCTTATATGCTGTCTCTCTCTCTCTGCATCTGACCTTGTATAACTAGCAAGATTATAGCTTCTTGTTTCTTCCTCACTGCGTTTCATGTTTCTTGCAGTTGTCATTATTTGCTGAATCGTTGTATGAAATGCTTCAATATCAGATGGGTAGTCGAATTTTAACATTTCTACAGGTTTGTTGTGGACTATGTCAATATGCATATTACTGGCTTCCTTTACTGAGGCATCCTCATTTACATGCTTATTTTTTGGGTGTGCATGTGTGCAGAAACTACGTGTAAAATTTGTGACAAAAAGAAATCAACGTAAGAGGCAACGGGATGAAATTCAAGAAAAGGAAAAGGATAAAAAATCACCGGTGAAGCGAGCAAAGACCAGTGATCTCCCTGTGAAAGAGCAAGATATTAAGTCTGAAACGTTGAACACAGCTCAACCAGATGATGACAAAACCAAGGTCAAGGAGGAGGATAAATCTGTTGATAATGTTAATGAGGTGAAGATGGAAGATGAAACGGATGTGGTGAAGATGGAAAATGAAAAGGATGTGGTGAAGATGGAAGATGAAACAGATGATGAAGATCCAGAGGAAGATCCTGAAGAGGACGAAGAAATGGAGGAGTCAGGTACGCAACATGACTTACCTAATGTGGATAAAGAAGAGAAGACTGATGTGAATGCTGCACCTGAAAAGGTGGAAGGAAATGATAAAGATAAAGCAGAGGACTCTTTGAAGGAGAAAGAGAAACCAAAAGCTGCTGAGACAGAGCTCAAGTCTGATGGGAATGAAAAGACAGACTCAAAGGCTGATGATACCAGTAAGAAAGAAATTTCCGCTGATACTGTTAAGAAAGAAACTTCTGCCGTGACGGAGGTTGCTATCGATAAAGAATTATTACAGGTATGTTTTTGGGAACTCTTTGCCCCCTTTTGTTATTTCCCAATTTTCTGTTATAGCATGTTTGTTGCTTGCACTTGTCATTATATTAATGTTAGTTTTCAAATTTGAAACAGGCTTTTAGGTTTTTTGACCGAAATCGAGCTGGCTACATTAGGGTAAATATTTTATTTGTACTCTCTCTCTCTCTCTCTCTCTCTCTCTCTCTCATATTCGTGATATCATGATGATTAGTGTGGTAAGGAGCAACTGTTGTCTTTCAGGTTGAAGATATGAGGTTGATCATCCACAACTTGGGGAATTTCCTCTCACACAGGGATGTGAAGGTGAAAAAATCTGTTATTCAATTACTCTTCCATATATGATTCTTTTTGGGTTTTGTCCATATTTTTTATTTTTAATTCCTTGCTCGATATTTTTGTGTTGGTTGTCTGGTAGCTAATGTATCTCATGCATCAGGAACTTGTGCAAAGTGCATTGTTAGAGAGCAACACCGGTAGGGATGACCGCATTCTTTACAATAAGCTGGTGCGAATGTCTGGTATTTGAGATTGGAGAAGGGTCTTCATGTTTTCTTGAAAATGAATTTCAGTATGACATTGCCTTATTATGGCCCTTGAAAGGGGACAGATTCTTACAGGGTTTTGGTTTGCAATTGGATAGTTGTCCTCTGTTTGATTTCTTTTAATGCCTGTCAAAAAATAAAAATGAAACATTTGTTTATACTGCTTTTTTTTAGTAATAAAAATGAGAAAATTGCGCACGATTAGTATCATTGCAAAACAGTGTTATTAGTATTCAAGCCAGCAACAGTCCAACCCAGTTGCCTCCAATCTCCCAAGCATGAGTGCATACTCTTAGTGAGGGCAACACAGTGGGATGTGATCTGATTATGGATGCCTTGTTCCTGTCTCGTCCGCCTTCACCTTCACGATGGGGCTGTCAGGGCTTGGGGTGGAGGCATTTTGCAACCCTCTCAATTTGGTGAATTCGATGTTAATAGGTGGACATGGGAGAAGAAATAAAGGGGTTATATAAATAAGTGATTTAAATATGTATTAAATAAAAGAGATATACAAACTCTTGTCCTGTCCCTTCTTTGGGGCAGGGTGGGCCAAGATGGGGCATTTTTACGATCTTTATGTATGTATGGGTTGGTCTAAGTACACAATAAATGTTAAGTTCTACCATTTTATGGATCCGATTCTATTGGTCTTGACTAAAAAATTAGCTAATTAAACTTGACTGAAAAATTAGATGGTTAATCTTAATTTTCAGGACTTTTATAATTACTTTAGAACATTGACTAACTTAGGCATACTAAGTTAATAACCTTCATGACTTAGTTAACTAAGCTTTTGTAATTAATGAAATCCTTCTTCTAGAAAGGCAAATTTGCGGTTATTTCAATAGAAAATAATATTTTTGGAAAATGGCATGGACTTCGGAAAGCTTTTTTGATAAAAGGATTTGTATTTAGTGTGTGACGCTGATTTTGAAAATGAGTGGAAATTTTATTTTGTTGTTTTATGGAAAATTATTAATATTTCCTTTGATTTCACATAATTATATGAACAAACTTTCATTCACAAAAACAAATTTCAAAAAGGAAATTTTTTAAAAATAAATAAATAAAATTTAATGGTAGTGTTAAATGGGAAAATAACCCTAACTTTGAAATCTATGCACAAAATTAGGTGCAAAAGGGACTGGTTCTAGGAAATAAATGTCATTTAGAAAAAATGACTATGGAGAGTGGGAACAAAGAGATCTGAATGAGTATGAGTAAAGAGAGAATTAAATACACACAAGACGATGCAGACAAACTCGTTCTCTTTCTTGTCCTATCCCCTCTTTGGGTTGGAAATTCCACATAATAGAGAACATGGATAAGGTGGGTCGAGTAAGTGGGACATTTTTGTCATCCCTAGAAAGTAAAATATATTTTTCTTGATACATATAATCGATACATGATATATTTTCCTCTAATTTTCTCAACTTGTTTGGTTATATTAGATGTTAAGTTGTAATCACATGGATCTCAATATGATGGTCTTGTCTAAAAGATGAAATTAGCCAATTAATCTTAATTGCCCAGAATTTTATGGTTACTTGAAGCATGGATTAGATTTGGCACAATGACCTTATTGACCAAGCAAACTACACTTTCTTTTCTTCTTTTTCTTTCTTTTATTATTTTTATTTTTTGAGCAAAAGCAAACTACACTTTCAAATTTTTTTCCTTGAAAAGAAAATTTCTGTTTATTTCGACATTTTTTTTTTTGGAAAATAGCATGAACTTTGGAAAGCATATTTGGGAAAACGAACTTATTTTTCAATGCTTGGGTCTAATTTTGAAAGCGAGTCGGAAACTAATTATAGTTTGCTGGAAAATTATTAATATTTCTTTTAGTTATATGAACAAACTTTCATTCAGAAAAATTAATTTCAAAGAGGGAAAGCTTATTTTGCTTTATGAGTTTCTTTTTTGCTGATCATAGAAAATTTTCTCTATTATCTTGTGTTTTTTGTTGTGCCAAACACCATAAAATGCCCAATACACCAAAAGGGTGAGGTGGTCTAACTCGACGCATTTAAACAGATCAAAGTGTAAAGAAAAAGAAAAACGAATAGAACTTGTATTAGTTAATAGGCCAATATCTTTGTATAATCTGATTTGAAGCAATTAAATAGATCAGTGGTACCAGAAAGAAAACTGAAAGGAACTTGTGTGTAGCTAATAGCTTTGTTAACAACATGTCAACAACAACAACCACCAGAAAAAGAAAAAGAAAAAGCAGAAGCTAGCTAAGTAGCTTTTTAGCTTGAGCCTTGAGGTAATAAACTCGAAGCTATTAAACAAATCAAAGTGGCAGGGAAAAGAAAAACGAATTGAACTAATTTGTATTAGCTAGCAAGGCTAATAGCTTTGTTAACAGATCAGTGGCAGGAAAAAGAAAAAGAAAGTAGAACTTGTGTGTTGCTATGGATTTTGTTAACAATGAAAAGATAATAGGTTTGTCAAAAAAAGCCAATCTCAAGTAGAGTCCTTAATGCTTGTTTCTTAACCACCTTTCCATACACTCCTCTTCCCAGCTTCAAAGCCCTCTCCTTGTCCAAGACCCCCGAACTTTTATTCAATCCTTCAATCAACACCTTCAATAACCTCTCATCACTTCCCACTACTTCAACTAAACTATCCACCACCGCGTCCACAGCTGGAATCCGCTGTCCCCATCTCCTCATTGACTTCTGTGAACCATAAGCCTCAGAATATGCAGGCCAATAGGATGCCCTCAAATAGCCTTTCTGCTTACCCCTCACTACACATCTCCTCATACATTCCTCTGATCTGTACACTGCACCACCCATATCTATCCCTCTTTCAAGGCCAATTTCAATCTCTCTAATCTCTTGCTTTTCACTCATTTCCCCCTCAAACTTGCACCTCTTACAATTACATTGAAACCCCCATGAGTTTGACATTTCTCTGCGCTTAACCAATGGCAAAAGCACATCATGATAAGCAATTGTAATCTCTTCACCTGCCTTAACATCCCTTGAAACATGAACCATCACATAATCCCCTACATGCAAACGCCTTGCATTAGGACTACAAGAATGGTTAATGAATGAAGCTAATAACCACAATCCAACACCATAATAATCACTGTTTCTCCCCAAAACTTTGGCTGAAACTGCATCTTCAACCAGAGAATTCACATCCAAGATGTTTAGAATACTAGCCATATCAAGCTTCTTATCCAAGTCTCTACTTTCCTCCTCAGCCTCAGGCCTAAAAAGACTTATATCTGGAACCTCTAACAAGTCCTCATCTTCGCCAATTGACAATGTACTAATCAAATAACAAGTTCTAGGACATTTTGCAATTGAACTTGTAACTTTATCAATGAAATTCTTCCACATAACCAATTGGGCATTCTCACCTGAATCTTCACTAGGCAATATACCTCTCTCTGTAGCAATTGCTTTGGTGACCAACACCAAAGTCCCAGCATCAATGTTCTTTGTTGCAAATAGGCCACGCCCACTAATCCCAGATTTCCTTATCTGCACAGCACCAATGTACTCGGCTAGTTCTGGGGACTTTCCTCGATACTTGTTTACAATCCAATCTGAGAGATCAAAGCCTCCGGTCCTTGATAAAAACTCGAGCTTTTTGCATTTCTCCAGATACCCATTAAGGCTTTCAGCATTCTCATTAGCCTGAGGATCCAAAAGAGCAGTCTTGAAACAGTCCAAAGCCATAGAGTACCTATTGAGATTTAGCAAAATCTTACCTTTGCATAGCAGGGTCTTGAAATGGGTACTCTCAATTTTCAAAGATTGTTCACAATCCTTCAATGCTTCATCAAATTCTCTCAGTCTGGACCGTGCCTCGGCTTGATTTGAGAGGCCTAAGCAGAGAGATTTGTGGAGCTTGGAAAGGTTTTCTGGGTCTAAGTGATGTTGGGTGTTTGAGATTTGGTCTTGGCAAAGATTGATGAAGTGAGAGTAGGCAAGTATGGATTCTTCCCATTCTTCTCTGAGGAGGTGCTCCTTGGCTTTGGATCTGAGCTGTTGCATTTTCTCTTCGGCCATTTCGAGTTCTGTCATTGTTTTTTTGATGGTAGTGGGTGGTGGACTGAAACTGCTTTTGCGTCTTTGACTGGTCAGTGGTGAAGTATATTGAGGGATTTGATTTTGAGGATTTTGTAACGGTCAAATTGCTTATTCTAAGTTTTAACTTTTGTCTCACATTTTGTTCAGTAACGGCAACGGCTATGTCGGGGTTCTTAATTTATTACTATTATTATTATTTTTTTATGTCTCTTAAATTATTAATTTAGTGTTGAGTAAAACAGAGGAATGCTATTTTTTTTTTTTACACGAATGAAGGCTATTTTATAGGATTAGTTTTATAATGAAGATTTAATTTAATTTATTTTATTTTTAATCGGAGAAGAGTAAAATCTTTAATTATAAATACAAAAATATATGTTTAAATTTTAAAATCTCAATCCACCAAACTGATTTGTTAAAAAATGACAAGATATCATGTACACATTTTGATTAGTAAAAAATTAAATGGGTTATTCTTCATTTTACAAACAAATGGAGAAAATCCTAATATTATTTGTTGAGTAGTGTTTGTTACACACATGGTTACACACCTATTTTTTAAATAAAAATTGTGAGTTAAAAAAACGATTTCAAAGTGAAATCATGTTTTCAACTTAATATTTTAGTTCAAAATAAATTTTCAACTTATTATTTTAGTTCCAAAAATGTGTAATAATTTTTATCAATGTTTGTTTAGCCCAATTTCTTACTGATATTGACAAGGAAATGTCAACTCACGAGACAACACATGATTCATAATTAAGAGGCTCTTCATTTACCTTTCAATTATATAAAAACCAGTATATATTTGAAATTTAAACTCTATAAATCTAAGGCATGTAAAATGCCACATATTTAATATTTTCACACCAAACACGTCCAATTTTTGAAGATATTAAATATGTGACATTTTACATGTTTGGTCACTGGCATTTTACCTTAGAAATGAGCATTATTAAAAAGATGAAACTAAATCCGGGAAACAATAAAAAGATGAACTTATCAAATTTAGATACGCCATCCCTCACTCAGTCCCCATCAAATCACAAATTCACAATTTTCAAAGATACCACCAAATTTTCTCTCAAACAAAGACACTATGAAGATCACAACCAAAAAGATAACGCCTTTTTGAACGGTTTGCTTGTTCCCATAATAATATAGGGCCTCATTTGAACACGGTAAAGCATGAACCAATGCTAAACTGGGATAATCTGGTGCAATACAAAAAGTAAAAAAAAAAAAAAATTGTATCGGCTAATTGATTCAATTGCTCTTGGGTATTGCACTGAATCTCAATCCACCTAACTGTGAGTTCTTCACAAGACATCATGTTGAGGTTTTTCAACTTTCAATTAAGATGAACAAATGACATTGATTGCCATCGGGAAATCATGAAGATCTGCTGACTTACTGCCATACATCTGCACTTATGCATCATTTTGTTGACATTTTAGACCGGGCCAATGATTAAAAAAAAAAAAAAATCACATTATCTAATCCTTCTGAGACTATCTGAGGCCCTGTTAGAATCATAAATTTTGCAGAAAGCTTACATTCTTCAAAGCATAAAAGGAACGCTTAAAAGAAATTCAATGGATTCCATATGTTACTAAGCTCTTTGGTAGCTGTTATGTTATTCATCAAAAGATGCAGCAGTTTCAAATTTCAACAGAGAAGGGCCTCAGGGCCATCTTAAAATTCAGAGCGCGCACTTAAGACTTATACACCTATTAATAATACAAATCATAATAAACTTACTAATTAATGGATCAAAGCCAAAGGAACCTGTTAAGAATAACTCAAATAGGATTTTTATTTCAAATTCCTGCAATTTTGAATGCCTATTCTCCAGAACTCCAGCTCTGTGTGCATCCATATTCCACACACCAAAATACTGTTTTCTGCAGAGAATTGAAGATGATCTTAAGAATAACCCAAAATTGCTCCCCACAGATCCATTGGAAACCATCCGAAAAGACACTGCAACTTGCATCAGAAAACAGGATGATGTTCAATGAGCGTCCCAACTAGAACTCGGGATAATTGTGACACTCCTGCCACAAAGATTGCCATCTTCACAGGGCTATGTACAGATTGCAAAAACTCTGAAATTTTAGCACTCTCTTCCTGAAGACATTCATAAAACATTGGGAAATGCATATATGAGGTTCAATTACAGTAGCTCATGAAATGAAGAGAACAGAAAAGTATATAACAAGATTGTGCTTTCAGAAACTTATCCAGTGACCTTTCCACTCTATTAATAGTTTAACTCTAAAGGAAATCTCACCAGCTCTACTTGCTTAATGACAAGTCATTATTTCTTCATGAAGTACATTCCATCTCTCAGTTCCAACTTTTCTTCAGAAACTAGACCAGATAAGAAGCTCTGAAGTTGTTGGAGTGATTTATCGTAAGGGGGGTCAGCTATGCAAAACATCTAGAGCAATGTGTTAAAAAGTAATTTAGTTTAGCAATCATGAAATTTGTAGCTAAATCAAAATTGAAGGAGCCTGTTAGAACAATTCTTACCTTGAGAGTATTATGAATTCGATCTAATGCCATGCTTCCAAAGTTTGTGAGCATCCCCATGATAAATTTCTAGAAGCAAGTGTGATTTAGAGTTATTCATGGAACAAGATGACAATTAATAAATTTCATGCAGGTGCATAAGTACTTGTAAATCTTCCTTTTAATTCTGATACTTAAACCAAATGATTGCCCAGGGCTAGCCAAATCTAACATGGTTATCAGAGTAGGCCATTGCTTTCTTTCTTCCCTCTTGGGAAGGCTAGTTCAATAATTACTACTTGACAAAGCTATGATCAACAACAGAAAATTATCTGCTGGAACCTAAAAGGTTGTTTGATGATCCAATTCTGGAGTATTATCTAAGGCTAGCTTTTTGCTGAGTGAAGAGAGAAATTTCTGTTCTTCCCCATCTCTTTTTCTGGGTATATCTACTTCTACTTAACCTTGGTGAGTTAAGAGTAACTTTTAGTTATAGCCTTTAGTCCAAAATGAAACACCAGACCCACCCAACCCTATAAATAATAGAAATTATCCTTCAAAGCAGGGTCTTGAGTCTGACTATTTGGAATTTGTACAAGGAAAGTCAGAAAAAGAAACAACGGAACAGTTTCAAACAACCATTCATGCAAATACATCAAATAATGCTCAAATTCACATCACATACCTCATAAATAGTCATTTCCTTGCGTATTTGATCCTCAACAGAGGCCACAGATCTCTCTCCCTCGTCATCACCAACTAAAATCTCCTCACAACTCCCACTATTTCCACCATTCTTATTAGTTTCAACCATGCCTTCCATCAGGGTAAATACATGGTCATTAGAGTCTGCCCCAAGTGATTCTGCAAGGATTCCCTGATTACAAAAGGAGGTTAATAAAATTAGTTTTCATCTTGACCCCAGCCCTTGAAGATTGTAATATATTTGAATATTTATGGATTACCAAATTTCTACCTAATTGAGCAGATTTAACCAGTACTTGGAAGGAAAAAAACAAAAAGGTTGACTTCACAAAAAAAGCAACAAAGCCTACAATTCACAATAACCACAAAGTCAATAAAAGAAGATTGTTGCCATTGCCAGTATAATGTGGAAAGTTCTGAGGTAAAGGAAATTGAACCAAGCAAGTAAGCCTTAATTTTTTTCAGCTATTAAAAATCTATTGAGTGTCCAACACTAATCGATCATTTACTAGAATGAATCATTGAATTGGTCATGTATGTTCAGCAGCAATCCAGGAGTTTTCATTAGATCTATCAAGTGTCCAACACTAATTGAGTAAGTGACTGTTATCAGATACCTTGCTTATCCAAAAATTTATCCTTCGATTGAGTACATCTACAGGCAAGCCAATAGCAGCTGCAAGATTTTTAGAGGTCCAACTGAAAGTAGAAAATACAAATGCGGTTACAATATTGACGAATAGCATATAATGCATTCAGATAATTCCCATGGTTACCTCGTTTGATCCTGAAATTGCATAATAATTGCTGCATGTACAGGTGCCACTGTGAACTGCACTGCCCTATCTTCAAATTGCAACTCCAACTGCACATCCATGATAAATAAAAAAAGTGAATGATTTACTGATTCAGGACAGATACAAAGGAAAACTGGACAAATTTTGCTTTGTTTAAACATGGGAGTAATCCAAATATCAGTGTGTATCAAATTGCTTTTTTTTTTCTTTTTTTTTTTTTTTTTTTTTTTTTTTAATTTTGAACCATACCTTGACTGTACCAAGATTTTTCTTCCATAGAAGCTTACGAGGGGTTTTAATTTCATTAAACCTCTTTGCATAATCAGAGAGCAGGTTGTCAACTGGCTCAGACACATTAAGGGTCTCATCCTGAAAATTTTCTTCAAGGTTAATAGAGCAAAAATAATTTGTCACTAAGGAAAAATGAAATTGTCATTTGAAAAGAAGAAATTTTAACCGAAGTATATATATTGTTAGCAAGGGACGGATATAGGTCTATAGTGTTGGTGTAAACAGATACTTCATGCAGAGACAGCAGAGAGTGTGTGTGATAGCAGAAATGAGAAAACATGTAAGTATGCCCAATCATCTTTAGATAGCACGTCAAGTAATATTGCCAGAAAACTTTTTTTTTTTATAAGTAAAGAAAAAATTTATTGAAATAAAACTACTTAATGCACATGTACAATGAACACGAAGGAGTAAAGAATTAGAAAAAAATTATTCTGTAAAGAAACAGCAACGGCTAAAAAAAAAAAATCAGCAATGGACTGAACGGAGTTACTATTAGTAAAACCCCATGCAGGAGACCGTCAACAAAGATCACGTAAATTATCATGCCTTTTCCAACTACCAGAATTTAAAATGATTGATATCAATGATAGCAGTGGGGACCTCTATACCTGGATTGGAGGCCAGAAATTAGAAGATATGATTGTAGCATCAAGAATATCCATTGACACTGCAGACTCCGCCGGCTCAGCCCCTAAGAATTTATTCACCAAAGGTTACTTGAAAATTTTTCATAAATGAATAGATCATAAGAAACTAAGATGGCCTATTGGCAATCATGGCACAAGTAGTCCCAAAAACTACTAAAGAAAGATATAAATCATAATACTACACTTATTCAAGCAAGATGCCATCCATCATAGTTTGTAGATTTATTTGAATGATTTGGATATGGAAAGTATTCTTGCCATGGAATGTGAAGATGGGTGCAGCACCATCAAATTTGATGAGGTGTCACCTAATCATAGTTTATCTCATTCCTAATTTCAAAATGCTACCTGTCAGAGGGGTCTGAGCAATGGTTGCTTTTATATTGGAGTTTGTCCTCTTTGAATCAATCAGGTCATTGAGCATTATTTCACATTTTTGCATGCTGTTCTCTCCAAAATGTATCTGCAGGATGACAGTACCACCATGAAAATGAAGGCAGAAAATTCTAACGCAACAAAGAGAATGCCAAATGTCAACTACAACCAGGAGAGCTAATTAAACAGATCAAAGACTCCAATATACAAACCACCTGCCTTGAGGAGTTCTAAAGTACGTATCTCTGAGTCAATGTCATAATCAGATTTGTTGAGAAGCTTTTCAGCCAGCATAACACGATATTCATTGACTAGTTGGTCCTTTGAACCAATTATGCCAACAATCATCCCAAGTATGTCAACCTTCCTCCGGTTCCTACTACCTTTCGATGGGTCAGCTTCTACAGGATCAGGCTCCCAGCTGACAGGCAGAATTCATGGAGACATATATCAGTCAACTGACAAGGAAAGCTTAAAGGTACAACTAAGTTACATATCATCCATTGCCATGATAGCATAAACATACCAGGCAGCATTGATCCAGGCTTGCTTGTCATCGGTGATGAAATCATCATCAACACCAGTATTCTCTTGACTTTCTTCATCTCTATTTAATTCTTCAAGAAGGCTATCCCCAGCATTTCCAGATACATTAGGATTTCCACCAGTCCCATCAGTTAACATTGTCACAATGCATTTTATGGTATCTTTCCTTCCCCTTAAATAGTCTCTTATTGGTTCACCAACTGCTTCAAGAAAAACACCTGCTGGGTCTATTGTCCGTAGTGCTTTAATAGTTGAAACATATTGATGCAGTATGTCATTGGTTGAGGCACCAGCAGTGAGCAAGCGATATTGCAGTGCTGAGATAAATGATTCAACCAACTTAGAATGTTGTCCCGTATATTCAAGACATTGTTTTAAATCTTCAATAGCTGGAGAGCTGCAAAATTTATTAGAAAAAAAAATTAGGAAAAGAAAAATGGAAAACAGAATGAGGACAACCACAGGAGAATCTTTCAGGCATTCAAGTAGTGATTGTATTAAACATTAACATGCATTTCACCTTCCAGTTAATATCAAGATCTCATCACATCAAATTATGTTGCAATTGTAGCCACTGTAAGAATCTTAATTCTCTTCTCATTTTTAAGAAACAAAAATAAAGCAAGACCAGTGCACAATTTGACAACTTGACCACTAAAACAATTACATTTACTTGACTTCTACAATAGGAAACCAAGGAAAATACCAGATTAAGAATGTAAAAGGAATTACCTGTCAGGATAATCCACGATTATCTCAAATAGTTTGGCTATCCTTAAGTCTTGCAATGTCTCATAAGCAAAATACTCTAGCCGCAACTGCCATCTAACAAGTCCTTGAGAGGGAGTATCAATTCCAGGATAGCATGACGAAGGATGTGAAGCCAAAGGTGATTTGAGACCAGATGAAGGACTATCATAACTAACAGAGTCACCAAGATAAGCAAGAAGTGCACGGAAGAACTGGAGAGGCACAGCCTGGGAGACATAACTCCAAGTATATGGAGTCATTTATTAGTAGCATAAAAATATATACCTAAACTAGAAACTAGCATGGAGGACAGTAGAAAAATAAGCAGAAGAAATACAAAACATGGCAAGAAAAACAATATCAATTTTACAGCATCTTGCAGATTGCATTCACTCTATGCAGGAAGAACTTTTGGACAATTACAGTAGCTCCTTAAATCAAATCAAATTACTGTTTATGACCAAAGAACTAATACAATTTTGTATATACCCATATTATAACTAACAAATAATTTATATCAAAAACCCAATTACATATAAACCAAATAATTATATGCCTGGCTGAAACAACTATAAGATCTTCAACAATTGTTCAACAACCTTCTGCATATATAGACAAGAAAATATCTGTCATATGGTATAGACCAGTACCATTTAATCCATTAACTCAAAACGAGTACCAGGTTTATTGAATCAAAAGTGCAATGCAAATGAAAACATCTTGGATAGATAACAAGTTAAGACATTAGGGATTTTAGAAAATGATAATTAAAAAAATGAGGCAACACAAACAAGAAAAAATACCTGTATCCACCCTTTAATGGACTCCAAAACAGAACTTCTGTAATCATCACCAGCCAAATCATGTACTTTAGTCTGCCACACATACAGGAAAATTTTGATGGGACCCAAAGACAAATTACATACAAAGAAAATGTGAGATGTCATTCTCACATATAGTATTGGAAAAGAGGATGTCCAATACAACAATACAATATTGGAAATGAAAAGAAAAAGGCCAATGTAGAGGTGAAAAGAAATAAGCTGGACAGGTATTGCAAAAATAGAACAAATGCTCACCTTTAGAAGCAGAAATATGGCAGAAGAATAGGCATCTTCAGTCATAGATGTAAATCCAAGACTTCTAAGATCTCGAACAACCTTCCCAATGTTCTTTACCAACTTATTGTTCTCCAAGAACCTACCCTGGTGAGAACATTCATCAATATCCATTTCACCTGTCCTATAAGAGATTTTTCTTTTTTCATCTAAATCCATTTCATCTTTGTCTTGAGATTCATCATCATTGAACTCTCCACCCATTATTGTACTCAATTCCTCCAACCTTCCCTTAAAATACCAGTGGAGTATCTCTAAGAACATTTGGGAGGTAAAAAGAAGGAAGAAATTAAAGTAAAATCAGGAAATTGTTAAACACTCACACAAAGCTAATTTTTAGACAACATAAAACGAAAGATATCCAGTGTAGATAATCAGGTAAAAAAATAAAAGTGGATTGTTTTAATCCTAAAGCACACCTAATTACAGTTGAGTGACTTGACCTTGTACTGACTAGTGTAGTGGAGAACTGGGCGATGGCAAACAAATAGAACGTTCAGGCAGAAGATCAATCCAACACATGGTGCATCAAGACAGCAATGATTGCTGTCCCATCTATATCTAGTTACTCGATGAGTTCAAATACTCCTTGGTATAGAAATAAGTAGGTTTCCTGAGAACCCTACATGGTAGATACTTCTTACAGCCTCCCATTTCAATCAATTGTTGAGGAATACATTCATCTATGATTCTTGGGAGCACAGGGGAGCGCCAGAATATAACAAAATAATTTAGATTGACGATTATAAATCAAAACTTGAGCTTGTTTTCTTTTATACTGAGCCACCAAATAGAATGTATTCACTTGCTATGGATACTGATATGCAGATCCAAGCAATACCTGAACCCAACCCAAATAAATTTTTGATGCATCAAATGTGAATTTATAATACCCATCACCCAAACTTTCAATCTTCATAACACACAGAATGAGCCAAAATGAAAAGATACTTAGATGAAGGATGCTAACTACCAAATAGCATTCATTGAAGTCTAGATTTTAGCCAACACAAACTCAGCAAAAGCACTATGCTCAAGAATACTAGTAATCAATCAAGATATATCATTAAGCATATACCAGGAAAATGCCGAGGAAGACTAGCCATAAGCACTGAAGACACGAGTAATTGGTATCTAGAAAAGAGGTGGCTTCTCTCCGCATCCGAAGGATGCCTTCCCTCAGACATCTGATCCTTGTAGGACTGCAAAGCATGAGACAACATCAACAAGCACTTCTCTTGGTATTGCTTTTCCAAAGATATCTCTTCTAGAGCTTTGCACAACACTTCCTGAACCTCACTCTCGCATATCTGCACTTCACAATTAAGCCAATGAGTTGTAGCTTAAATGGCATCTCCTCTCTCTATTACCGTCGTAAATGTAATGTACAAGATGAGATCGCCAGTTCATGATCCACCATATGCATTGTGTGTATAATTCCAAAAAAAAAAAAGAAAGAAAAGTGCAAGTCACCAATTTTCAAATTCAATACCTTATATTTATCAAGAATTTTAATTGATCTCTCTCTCTCTCTCTCTCTCTCTCTCTCTCACACACACACACACACACACAACTATAAGATGTTTAAATTTCAAGTTTGGATAACATAGGGAATCTCTCTAGAGCCTTTGACTCGCTTCTAGCTAGTAAAACCTACAATTAGTAGACCCCACCCATTAGAACCAATTGCCAGGTAATTCAGAGGCACCCATGACAAACTAAGCACTTTATGCACGTGCCCAGGAGCACCATATTTTAGAATTTTCAAAAGTCTTGTAACTCAGTGGCATTATCTAGTCTCCTACTTAAGGAGAACTACGATTCTCCCCACCTGTTGAAACAATTGAATTATTAAAAAAAAAAAAAAACTTTCTTTATTTTAAAAATATCCACAAAACATGAGTATGAATCAAATAGTAAATAGCATCCAATATAGGAAACTTTGAGTGCATGTTAAGAATGAAAACATATAATCCAAAGGTGAAAACTTTGAAACATTAATCCAATAATAAGCTATTGAGCGTTTGTAACATTGCCATATATATAGAGAGAGAGAGAGAGAGAGAGATTGATGCTATACATACAGGGGGTTGGTTTTTGGAGAGAAGTGCAAAATTGGTGTAAGCATCAAAATGGCGCCAAAATTTCGAAGCTCCATTTTGCTCAAAAATTTCCTGCACACACAGATAACGAAACCCTAATTGAAGTACAAATTTTCAAAACAAATAGTGCCCTAACTTTGAAAATTGAGAGCATTATGACAATCTTGCATAGACAGATACACATATGAATATATACCTCTAGTGACTTGAGAAAGTGGTCGCGAACGAGAGAGTGGAGGCCGTGGTGGCAGAGGGAATGGACGTGAGCGATGAATTCGGGGCCGACGGAGAGGTCACCGGCGCCGGTGAGAAGGGTTGCGGTGGTGGCGCAGAAGCCGGTGTAGCTATCGTGGATTTGTCGGATGGAATCGTCGGTAAGAGAGTCGAGAATCGCTAGGTTGCAGACTACGGCGGAGGAGGAGGAGGGTCCCTCCGTCGCCATCAAGTTTTGATTTTTCTGTGTGTGTGTGTGGGGTTTTGCCGCCACTGTGAGATTGAAATGGTGTTGGGGGAGTGGAGTTCACAGTAGTTGCTCTTTTGCTTTTGCCATTGCTCATTTTCTTTTTCTTTTTTTCTTTTTTTTTTTCTTTTTTCCAAAAAAAAAAAAAAAAAAATTGTTTTAAAAATCAGAACTGCCAACGGAAATTGAGTCCAGTTCCCGATTTTAACAAGTGGAACAATACTAGAATACTGTTGCTATTACTCGAATTCACAACTACTAAATTCGCATGTATAATAAATTACAAGAACTTCTTGCATTTTTATCACCAAAATATAGTTTGCAAGCGCCTTATTCATTTAATACTTATAAACTATATAGGACTTTAAATACTTGCTTTTTTTTTTTTTTAATTGTACTTGTAATTTTATCCAATTTCAAATAAATCAATAAAAATGATTGATAATTCGATATTGCAAATATAAATGCATGACTTACAAAAATTAAATTTTTTATGGATACAAAAATTTATTTGAATATTCATTTGTAAGATTGTTAAAGTCCAATAATCACTTCATTATTATGTTAGTTTGTAAACATTTTATAATAGAAGTCATAACAACTTTAGTATTTTTTTATTAAAAAATAATAATCCAAGCACAATATTGCGAATTATGATTAGCAGAATTGGAGCGCACACTAAGATTGAATATGTGGCTTCTCAACAACTTGATCTTAAGTGGATTTATATTGATGTTGTTTTATAATTGAGCTAGTAAGTTATGTTTGGTGTCCGTTTGGTGCCAACTTATATAACTTTTTACTAATTATTATTTTTTTATTAAAAATTGACTATAGTGTATATATATATATATTTGTATTTTAAAAATTTTACATTAACAAAATAAGCTAAAACTAAACAATAGCTATTGCAAGATTATATGGTGTTCAAGTTTCATACGAGCTTCTCTCGAGTGGACCTAAAATGCAAAAGACTACCCTAAAAGGAAAAGCTAACATTAACAAACATAAACAAGCCATTCATCAATTCAAATAAAAAGTGTTCTAATTGGCGAAGAGCCGAAGGCTCATCACTCTCTTTTTTCCCTTCAATACTATTTGGGCCTCTTTAGAGGCCTTTCAAAAACCCATTTTTGAGGTCCAAACCCGCCAAAACCCAAGAAATAAACAATAAACGGCACGTCGTTTATCCACCGAAAACACAGGGGAAAAAAAAAAAAAAACGATTAAACAAATAAAGCTTCATTTGCAGAGAAGAACAGACATGAGAGTGAGAGTGAGAGATGAAACCAAGCGGAGAAGAAGAGCGAGGTCAGCTCCGGGCCCACAAAAAAACCCACGTGAAGCTAATGCTGACGTCACTCTCGGCCATGGCTGCCGAGACCTCGACCTTCCCAATCGACCTCACCAAGACCAGGCTTCAGCTCGAATCGGAGTCGAGGTCGAGGACCAACGCGTTCCGAGTGGCCTCGGAGATCGTTCGGGAGCAAGGTCCGCTAGGGCTCTACAAGGGCTTGTCCCCAGCGATTCTCAGACACCTCCTCTACACTCCCGTTCGGATCGTAGCTTACGAGAATCTCAGGAATGCGGTGGTCTCCGCTGACGGTGGTGGTGGTGGTTCGCTTTCTCTCTCTGCCAAGGCTCTCGCCGGCGGTTTCTCCGGTGTCATCGCTCAGGTAAAAGCCTCAGCTTTTTTATTTTATTATTTATTTATCCAAAATTATGGTTGAATTTTTATTTTATAGTTTAGACTGTACACATATTATATTAGTAAAGAACTTGCACACTAAATATATAATAATAATAATAAAGATTTATTTTTTGTAGTTAAGAATAATATATAATATTATAAACCTATGGTGATCGAGACAGTACCAACATGAAAAAAAAAACCAAAAAAAAAAAAAAAAAAACTCAAATGTATACATATATTAACACTCAAAGCTGCAAGTGATTAGTGGTTAGAGAAATGTGTGTAATGGGAATGGGATGCCCTTTGAAGGTGATAATTAAGAAGTTACAGGAATAGATTTTTTGTTAAGAAGAAAATTGAAGGAAACTCAGTTCAAGTCTCCTAAGTTACTCTCCATAGTGAACATTTCTATTTACTACTATTGTTATGTAAGAGATGAGGAACTAAGAATAAGTCATAGGAACACCAAATAATTGCTACAATTGACCCACTGCTATTCAACAGACAATAATTGTTAAAATCCTACAGGGTTGCTTATTATAAATGTATGCCTTAATGAACATTTACCATGATTACAGACAATCAACCCTGCATTGTATATATTGATCGAGTTGGTATTTAGGGTCCTCTGTTAGTGTTAGACAGTTGTTTTTTTTTCTTTTTTTTTTTTTGGTGCTTCTTCAGTTAAGCATTACATCTTTTCTGAAAACCAGAAAATTATTCCCGGCATCATTTTAGTATATAGCTGATAGTCGTGGAGTTCCTATCTATGGATAAGAAAGAATCATCCTGCATTCCTTCTAGTTTGACGAGTAAATCTTAAGCTATTCATTGGTTCCATAGAGGATATCAACTGGCTAAAGGAAGCACGGACATGGGTACAACAAGGTGACACGAGCAATTTCTGAAAAATTATAACATAAAACAGCCAGTACGACACTGGTATGACACGGGTACGGCACTCTACATGAAGTGTCTGTGCTTCCCAAAAAACTTGGCCTGATTAAGGGGGCAGTATATGATCTTCGATCTCGTTTTCCTCTTACAGAATATAATACTTCTTTATACTTATATATATATATATATATATTATGCTTCTTCACCCCTCCATAGGAATCTACTTTTGTTGAGGCACTGGCAAAGAAAATAGATTATTGGTTTCGTCATTATTGAGCCTGCTTATATCTTCTGCTTCATCTGGTCACCGGACCTTTGGGATTTTAGGCACCTTTAAAAGTTTAGTGATATTTTTAGTAGCCAAATGATATTAATTCCTGCAACAGATATTAATTTAACAATAAAAATATTTTGATTTATTTGTTAATGCATGACATCTTGGTTTGATGAGTAATGTCAGTTCTCTATTTGCCATTAGTAGTGCAGGTAGTGGCAAGCCCTGCTGATCTTGTTAAGGTGAGGATGCAAGCAGATGGCCGTTTGGTGAGCCAAGGTCTCCAACCTAGATACTCAGGCCCTCTTGATGCTTTAAACAAGATTGTGCGCACAGAAGGTTTTGGAGGACTTTGGAAAGGAGTTTTCCCAAATGTACAAAGAGCATTTTTGGTGAATATGGGAGAATTAGCGTGCTATGATCATGCAAAACGTTTTGTTATTCAAAATCAAATAGCTAATGACAATATCTATGCCCACACCTTGGCCTCTATTATGTCAGGTCTTTCAGCAACTACTTTGAGTTGTCCAGCTGATGTAGTAAAGACAAGAATGATGAACCAGGCAGCAGGAAAAGAAGGGAAGATTATTTACAACAGTTCTTATGATTGTCTAGTGAAGACTGTTAGAATTGAAGGATTAAGAGCACTATGGAAGGGGTTCTTTCCAACATGGGCAAGGCTTGGTCCATGGCAATTTGTGTTTTGGGTCTCTTATGAGAAACTCCGACAGATTGCAGGGCTCTCTTCCTTCTGATAAATTATTTGATCAGCGCTCACCTTTCAACTGTTAAGTTCGCCTAAATTAGAGCCATTGATAAGCACCTTTTCAAGCTTCAAAGATGGCAAATCAATTACCCTAGTGCATGCAATGATTCACGTATCTGTTGCATTGGATGGTTATTGGCGTGAGTAAAAGAGGCATACATTATATCAGTGCAATAGAAAGGCCTAGTCTTTTGCCCATTTTAAACTATTCTGAGTTTTGTTTCTCAGCATGTAATAAACAGTTTGCTGGTGACAACTGATATTAAGTGACATTCATGTATTGAAGATCAGATTTGCATGCAGACACCACCTTTTAGTGGCAGGTCCATTTACTGAATTGTATTTGGAAATTTTGCTTGGAATGCTCAAAGGCATTTTACAATCCTAAATGTCTTTGTTGAGTTTTATTTATTAACTAGAAATGTATTTACTCTACACGAATGTCTTTTAGATGGCGTTTGATTTGGAAAATCTAATATATTCTCTTGTATTTAGGTTCCAGAGGATGTTATACAATTCTTGGGAATATAAAGATGCTCGCAATTGATTTAATAAAGAATATGATAAGATTTTTCAAGTATATAAGATTCTCATTGTCTTATTCCCAAGAATTTTGAAGGGATTTTTGTTCTCAAACTACTCATTTAGAATATAAACTTGAAATATCTCAAGAAAAATTAATAATATTATTTATCTCAAGAAACAAAAAACAAAAAAAAAAAAACAAAAGCTAAGACATAGCATAAACACTTTGTATTGTATTTAGGTGAGGCAGAGGGAGTAGTCAGGTGTGGAAGGGAGCATAAACATGAACATGATACTATCAATATAGCACAAATAGAATTTTCGAAAACTCTGGAATGTGGACACAAGACAAGTATTCCATACGCATTCAAAGGAATTCGAAAGTCTGCTTATTATAAAGTTTTATGGGCATCTAGATTTCCTTTAATTATTTGCAACCAAAGAATGTTTAGAACCTCAAAAGATGACTTAGAACCAATTTCATGTATGCGTCAACTCTCAAATGGCAATCAAAATGTTTAGCCTGTGTTCGGTGATTCTACTAGAGCCCTGATTGAGAATCGATGATTGATTAATAATAGAAGCCTTGCCTTGCCTTATGCCTGCATTTTTTTTTCCAAAGATACATTAGAATTTGAAACTATTACATATACTCAATTATATTTCTTTTTATCATCGGATCAAAACATTAATAGATTTCTTTTATGTGTAGACGGAATTCAAATCCAAGTTCATTATTTGGCAGCAAGAGATTTTATTAGTTAAATTAATTGAAACTACTACTTTGTCATACACTAATTATTATTGCACATGTTGAGTTATACATTAACGTACACACTTCAACTAAAACCGTGTTTTAAAAACATGATTTCAATTACAAATGTGAAATTATAAAATTGTGTTTTGAAAATATGATATCACAATTATAATTGAAATCGTGTTTTCAAAACATACTTTTAGCCGTATATCCCGTACGCAATATCTAACTATCACCACTCTTTGCCGACAACTCTTGGTTGTTTCTACAGATGGCAATCCATTCATAAGTGGCAAACATATTAGATTTTTCCTTACTGTAAATTAAGGCAATTTATGTTTCAGATGATCAGCTACCTTCCACAATTCAATTTCTCCTTGAAGTTGCTTGTTAATTCCTGGTTCCCGCAGATGTTTAAGACTCTATTGTCTGATTGGAACTGGACCAGACTCTGAGCCCATTTGCTTGCCCCAGCTACTTTAAAGTGGGCTGGTTTTCAGCTTCAAGGCGATTAGGTTAGCCAGCTGGTTGATAGTTGGGGGTTGAGCTCCCTTGATTGCATCCATATAATGATAGGCTGATAGAAAACTAAATGCCTGTTTAATATTCTAGTTATGGAACAACCATGGTTACTTCTCTTTCCCATTTGATATCATTGTGCACTACTAGTATATGTTAGAGATTGATGAAGGTAACTTAACTTCCCCACCAAATTTGTTTGCAGTTTAGTATTTAGTAAATGTAATCCATAAATGGTTTCTAACTATACCAATTTATTGTGCAAAGCTGGATGCTCACAAGTCAACCCTAAAACTCATGGAACCATCATAATATATGTGATTGCCATTTTTCCTCTTATTATGAAATATTATAAGTAAGCTACTCTTTAGAATTACCATATTATTACAACTTTATTTAAAAAAATAGTATCACAACTCAAAAAAAACACAAGTTACATCTATGTTATACCTCAAAAAGATTAGCCAATTACATTTAAGGCTTTAATCACTTATATCATTTTCCTAATAAACGCCAGATATGAAACTTGGCACATACAACACAACACACTAATAAAACCCAATCCAATCAAATTCACAAAGTTTTCTATCAGCCTATCATTTCATGGACCCTTAAGTCTAGCTAACCAATGAACTGGCCTAATTTGTTTCTGAAGTTCTTGCGGCTTTGTTTATCAAAAGCTCTAAATATGCATATAAAATATAATAGCCATTCCACCTTGTTATACCTGACACAAGAAAGATTCCTACATATCTCAGACTCACTGAATGACATGTACAATTGGACCCTACGAAATTACAGATCACTTATAAATGTAGCCACGCACGACACTTACTCCAAAAAAAGATTTACCAGCTTTCAAATGAATCCCCTAATCTCTCCAAAACAACTCTGAGTCTTGAATAGACCAAACGAAGAAAAAGTTGTGTGTGTTGTTACAAAACAGTGAAAATACTGTTTTTTTTTTTTTTTTTTAATTTAATTTTTTTTATAATCAAATAGTGAAAATACTGAAACACTTGTTTCCCATCGAACAAACATAAGTGGATGCTTTTCACAAAGTACTCTTGCTTTTTAATATATTTTGGAGGATATGTCATAAGAGTACTGTATTAAAGGCTTATCATAGTTGGTTGCTAAATTGCTAATACAGTAATACGTAACAGACTAACAGGATATGTCAAAACCAAAATAATAAAGGACAATGCCCAAAGGTAAAACGGTTGTGCATAAATTTCATTGGGGTCCCAACTCCCAAGGAATAATGAAGTGATTAAAAAATAACAAATGTACACTTAAGATTTATTTGGATACCGTTTATTTTTTTTAAACTGAAAACTGAAAATACTGTAGTAAAATAATTTATAAATGTGTGATTAGTGCTGTAAGACCAATTTTTAATAAAAATTTTGTTAAAAAAGAGATTTATAAATCCTGTAAATAATACACGAAACTCACTGAAAAACTACCACAGCCACAGAATGACAAAAACGTGCTTAAAAAAATATTAAAAAAAAAAGGAAAACGCCAAAAAACGCTGAGGCTGATAAACATCAGCTATACCCAAACGTACTTGGTTGGTAGAGCTGAGAATACGTCTCCAACCACATTTCAATATGGATGTGACAATAATATCTGCTCGAAATAACTCTCCAATCTAACGTAGAGGTACTCTCTTCTTGCTGCAACACTTTTGCTTATAACGTCATTTGCCAGCTTATTTTCCAATAATAACTAAGATACTACAACCCAAAAAAAAAAAAAAAAAAACTCAGGATATTGAGAAATTGAAAGTTGAAATCCTTCCTGTTTGTTTCACATAATGGAACGGTACTACTCCACAAAATAACCAATGAAATAGGGCTTTACTTTGCTAGCTTCAAGATATATGCATACAAGTAGCTTTCCCAAACTGTATGAGAAAAGAATTATCTCTATTTGAATTTAATCATTTTCAATATTAAAATTAAATATTATAAATCTAAAAGTATATCTATGTCACATTATTTAAAACTTCAAGAAATAAAACTGTGAAATGGACACGATCCTTCAATGAAGTGGATAATGTTCTACGAGGATGATATAGTTTTTTTCTTTGATATGTAAGTTTTGCTTTGAAAATGACAGAAAATTGATATATACAAACTAGTGACATCCGCTTTAATTACAAGATGTAATCTCTGACCAATTATGCTATAGTCCTTGAACTTGAGGAAAATATATCCGTAGAAAACCTATTTCCTCTTAAATAAAATGGTACTTATAAATGGATACATATTGGTATTTAGATCATAAGAGCATATTATGTAAATGAAAACAGGTAAATAAGATTCAGAAGTTGACTTGCAAAAAACCCTTAACGACGTCATGCTCTCATGCTAATCCGTTTAAGGTGGGTTTGGGGACTTATATATATGCTTCATAAATTTCATCTACCCCTCTCTTGTTAATAGTTAACTAATTAATTATGGAGAAAATTAAAAAAGCAACAACCTGTTCCAAGACACAGTTACTTCTAATAAAAACATTGCCTTGCCACCACCTTCCTTACGCGTCCTGATATGAATGGCAACCTCCCATATATATATATATATATATATATATGTTCCAACAAAAAAAAAAATAGCTACATATTTTAGGTTTTTTTTTTTTTTTTTTTTTGGGGGTTCATGAGAATAGCCCTCTTTTTTATTTTTGCAAGTGAAACACATAAATGATATCAAATTTAGATTTGAATTAGCAGGCTTTAATTAGCTCAAAATTTTTTAACAAAATCAATGAGCAATGGTATGCATGTTAAGGAATTACATAAACAAAATTTTAGGGATAATATGACAATGAGCAATGGTATGCATGCTAAGGAATTACTGGGTTGTATTTATAGTACATATTATGTATTAATAATGGAAGTACATTACAAAATTGTATAACAAATGCTTGCATGTGCATGCAGGGGCGGAGCAATAGCAAGGCTTCCCCCCACCACCCCCCCAAATTTTAAAAATTCTTTTATATTATGTATTAAAAACTTTAAATATTTTGCTACAAAAATAGAATTTCCCCCCAGATGTTTAAGTTAGCCCAACGATACTCTTAAAAACTAATAAAATTTGTCAATCGGTCTAGTAGTTATAGAAACAAGATAGATTTTGTTTTCTCAAATTCATTTTTCGTACATGTTTAATATCAAACTAGACAATTTTCTTATATTAATTGGAGTTTAAAAGATGATAAATTCCTCTAAAAAATTATCTTGTGAATATACATATGTTAAAATTGTTAATTATATATATATATATATATATATATATATATACACTATATACTTATAAATTATGATCTATTCTATTATCAAAATATTAATGTTTATCAGGAGCGGCTTGATGCATTTAGCGGCCTTAGACAAAAATTGATTATCTTATTTTATATGCAAAATTACTAATAATTATAATTAGCTAGAACCATGTAGAATTTTTTTTTTTTTGAAAGTTTATAAACACAAAAAATTTGACTAAACTTTTTATATTTGTTGATGTGGCAGATTAATAGTAGTAAGTAAAATAGTGATATTAGTGGTAGACCTAAATGAGAACTAATAAAAATTTGCTAACTTAACTATTGTGAAAAATGTAGCACTTTTTTTTTTTAAAGAAGTGCTACAATCACAATATTTTTTCACAACAAATATTAAGTATCTGTTTGGCAAAAATTATTTTTGCTAACTTATTTTACTATTCAGCTTATTTTTGCTACTATTCATGGGTCTCACTATAATATTTTAGCTAATTTTTACCTTTATCTACTGTATTTTCAGTAAAAAGTTTTCAATTTCAGTAAAATAAGCAAATCATAAACAGACCCTAAGTGTTAGGTTGCTTCTTGTTCTCTATTTGAACCCACCACTAAAATTATTTTTTTGCTATCAATAACAGTCTGTAACAACTTGCTATTTAGGATTTGTTGTAAAAGTGTTGTGAAAAATATTGTGGATGTAAAATTTTTTTTTTTTTCATTTGATAAAAAAATTACTTTATTTATTAGTTAATATTTCGGCTTAATTAAGATAAAATTTAAAGGCTTTTTTTTACTTGGAGTTTTAGGCAACTGCATCAATGGTTTATACCCAACACTGATGTTTACATATGTGTATGATGATTTATCTTCATTCGTGAATACTATATATTATTATCAAAATTTGATCCCAAATAAAAAATTCTAACTCTAGTCCTGCGTACTTGTATAAACTATAAAGTTTTAGAATACAACGCATCTGACTCAAAAATAGAAAAGAAAAGAGTACAGAGCATCGTGACCACATGGTAATTAAATGCCTGAATTTAATTTCAGTTTTTAAGACGTATAACTAAGCAAGCTGGGAATTTGTACGACACTAGTTATTGTGAAGCACAAGGATGTATTATCTACTGTCTCCTATTTCCTTTTCTTTTTATGATGCAACTGTTTTTTTATTTTATTTCAGACAATTGTAAATGTGAGCTTGGTTTTTCCCTTTTGATAACTAATAAGCCATAATAGAGCACAGGAGGAAAAAGTAACTTTTGCCAGAACTCCCTAAAATTTTGCCTCCAATGTCATCGTTAACCCATTTAATAGCCTGCCAAAGGGGGTCTCACTGAGTGACCAGAGAACAATAAATAAACTTAATTTTAACAAATAAAAACATATTAAAGTCCCTTGTGAAGCAAACGTGGGCGATACAATACCACAAACCGAAGGTTCACTACTCACTACTCAGTATTTTCTGAGGTTCTGTTTGGTGGGTTAGTTTGAGTAATATTATTTGGGTGTTTTTAATATATATGTGAGTGAAAAAATGTGTAATATTGTTTAAAATATGTAATTTTATGTTTGAGAGGGGCTGCCAAACAGGCCCCAGTGTCTAAAAAATCCCTGTTGAGAAATTTATGATTAACAGTAGTACTATTTGCTTTAATTAAAGAAAAGATTAAAAAAAGAGAGGGTTTCAATGCATTATTCATGTAGAGTAGATTTTGGGACCAAGTTCCCAACTGCCAAATGGGGTAATATGAATCACATATATTTATATATCTTTTTTTTTTTTTTTTTGATACAAGAACATATATTTATATATCTGTATTCATTATTTTATGTCTAAAAGTTTTTTTTTTTCCTTTTTCTTTTTTGAGTATTTGATGTCTTATATTAAAAGTTAAAACATTGTTGGGTTTGAAAATGACTTAACAACCATCGCGCACTCTTGATGTGATAGTCACTTCACAAATATATTCTTGTAAGATAGAAGGTAGACAAAGGCCTGAGTTTAAGTTTTTAAGAGAAAATTTCATATACGTATACACAGATTAATTAAGCTAGAGTAGAATTTATGCCTTGGATCAAAAAGAAAATCACTAAACAGTTTATATTAGTATGAGTTTAATTAAACATAATAGGATTGAAAATTACTCATCTTTTTATTTGAAAGATAAATATTAATTAAATGATGTCTTGTTAAAAATTTTAAGTAGACAAACAAAATTGATTGAAAAGCAAGTAATAATTTTTAAAGTACGCAGACATATCTAACCTTAATAGTTTATTATAAAATATATATTAAATAAGATAATATCCTTAAATAATTTTAAAAAATAATTTGATAGCTAGTTACAATAATCAGTGGAAGAGAAAGAATTTAAACTCAGTTTCTCCTTACAAAGTAGATTAAGTTATACTACTAGGAGAATTCACAGCTGGGTTTGTAAAACAAAACCTATTGACAGAGTTTTCAAATATTGGAATCTACTCTTTATAATCACTTAAATTATTTATGTGGAAATATATATATATATATATTTTTTTTTGGTAATGAGGAGATAATGTATTTGTGAGATGGAAATGGTCCAAGACTTTATTTATTTTATAAATAATTATTCAAATATTGCAAAAAATATGAAAACATCATTAATATGGGGAGAGAAAACCCTATAATTATATCCCAAGATATTCTTTCTAAAAAATTATGGATCATACTAACGAGTGCCATTAGGGCATTAGTTAACAATCCATTTTAGGAAAGTTTTAACACCATTTTTATGGGAAATTAAAAAAAAAAAATTGTCAAAACATTAATTGTTTTTTTTTCATTTCTCATAAAAATTTTCTTTAAATAGATTATTAATTAATACCCTAAGTCATTCATTAGTATTTCCCAAAAATTATATATATCCCAAGATATTGGAAAGCCCTGCACATGAAATTTAATTCATTCACCAGTTATTAGGGGTGTCAATTCGGGTTAGGGTGTCGGGTTCGTGTCGTGTCGAGGTAGGGGTATTCGACTAAATGGTTCAACCTTAACCCGACCCATTTAATAATCGTGTCATGATCCTTTAACCCTAACCCGACCTGTTAATAAGGCGGGTTGACTTGACCCAACCCATTTGACATTCTTAATAAATGAGTCATGTTGGGTTGACATGAATGTAACACAACCCATTTCAACTTGCATAATATTAAATATAACATTCATCTAGAAATAATTTTTTTTACATCCCAAAAAGCAGTTCATACACTTTAAGTTTTCAACCCACATTCAAAATAATATAGTTCAACAAAAATATAACATTCATCTAGAAATAAGTTCTTTACACTCCAAAAGAAGTGCATACACTTCAACTCAAATTCAAAATAACAAAGTTTAACAAAAATAAAATAACATAGTTCAACAAAAATATAATATTTTTGGAACTCGCCAAATGCTAAGTATCAATATTGAAAGAATTTGAGCAAATAATAGACTAATCCTGACTATGACCACAATTATCATCTATAGATTCTTTGTTGATTTCCAAATTCATAACGTCCTCTACAAGCTCATTCAATTTCATTTGTGTAAGTTCTATGCCCAAAAAAAAAAAAAAAAGTATTAGTAGTTCAATTTCCAATTATATCTCTTATAAATTTTTGTAATTACTCACTTTTTAAAAAAAAATTTTAAAATATATGTTGGATATAAAAGGTATTTGACAAATTTAAAATAAAATAAATATTTACTTGTTATACAAGTTAAACGGGTTGTGTTAAGTGGAATATTTCAGGTTGATACAAATAAATTGGCATGTCAAACATGATACAAATAAATTGGCGTGTCAAACGTGTCTATTGCGGGTTATACGGGTTGACCCGCTTATGACATGTTTCTTATCGTGTCGCTTTCGGGTCGACCTGTTTATGACCCAAACCCATTAAGGCCCAACCCTAACTTGAAAAAACCCGTGTTGGGTTCGTGTCGTGTTCGCGGGTTGGGTCGAACATTGACACCCCTACCAATTATTATTGATACATTGGGGTTGAATAAAGAATTTTTAATTTTAATTTTAATTTTAGTTTTAATTTTAAAGAGAGTTTTAATTTATGGCGTTCACTAGCTCTTGATGATAGCTTTTTATTATCAGACTAAGACATCAATTGGTTTTTTGTGTAGGCGGAGATTAAACTCCAAATTTCTTATTCAACCACCAGAGAATTTACCAGTTAAGTTAACTGGAATCCATCTGAATAAAGCGTTTTGATTATTTATTAAGTCTTTCATTTTGAGTTAGCTTCTTATTTTCACTTTATGAGATCCTAACCAAACTCTTTCTTTCTTTATATTCATTTTTGTTAATTTGTTGTTAGTGTTTTTCTTTTTAAGACAAAAAGTAAGAATCTTTTGTGATAATCAAACTTTATTGCCTAATTTTTTTTAATATTTTTTTTTTATAATTCAATAACAGGGAGCGAGAATTTGAATCCTGAAAATATGGATACTTGGAGGTGTCAGTTAAAATGATAAGTAGTACGAACTAGTATAACTGGTCTTACACAAATAATTTGAACCTTAAATGTCCATGTTGCTAAATAATAATAAGATTAACTAGTGCTTTTACAATTGATTTTCACACTATGGATCACTAATTATTATTATATTTTTATTTGTTTATGATGTTCTATGATTATCAATTTATCAGCTCTAAGACCACTGAAAGTATTTAACAAACATGTAAAATGCCAATTTATGTAATTTTTTTTTATTTCTTTTTAATTTTAAAATTTTCCCTCAAACAAAGAACTATATATATATTATATCTATTTTTCTCAAAAGTTAAAAAAAAAAAAAAAAAAAAAAAAAACCTATTTACAACTTCAACCTGTATTTTTATTTTTATTTTTTTGTTGATAAGCTCAGTTTTTTTTTTTTTTTTTTTCGGTGAAACAGTGAATCCTTGCACTAAAACAGTTGGCATTTTGTTACAATTGGTACTATGGTTCATCAATCTTGATCATGATGATGTTAACTTCAAGTACGTGCAACTTTTACTACTAGAAAAAATATATATATATACAAATATTCAAACGAATAAATTCCAAAAATTTTGCTCATGATTGCCAATAAAATTTAAACTTCATCTAATTTTTAACCTCTTTTTGTTAATAAATATGTTTCCTATATTTTCTCTCCTCTCTTGTAGGTAATTATCAGCATACATGTTTACAAAGTATGTATTCACTTCTCTTTTTTTTTCTTTTTTTTTTTTTTTAATTTGAAATAAAAATTTTATTTCTAGTTTAATCTAATTGTATATGAGTGTGAAATTCAATTTTAAAGACTTGAACCCCAAGTCTTATCCTCCTACTCTTACAAAAACTTGTACTTGGGAAATGATCATCGCACTAAAAAAGTAGAGTGTGGTTACCTTTTTTATTTATTTTTTTTTTTTCGGTGAAACAGTGAATCCTTACACTAAAACGGTTGGCATTTTTGTACAATTGGTACTATGGTTCATCAATCTTGATCATGATGATGTTAACTTCAAGTACGTGCAACTTTAACTAAGGTTACATCATTCTGTTATTTTACATTGATTTTTTTTAAACAACAAATTTACTACTAGAAAAAAAAAGTACAAATCTTCAAAAGAATAAATTCCAAAAATTTTGCTCATGATTGCCAATAAAATTTAAACTTCACCTAATTTTTAACCTCTTTTTGTTAATAAATATGTTTCCTATAGTTTCGCTCCTCTCTTGTAGGTAATTATCTGCATACATGTTTACAAAGTATGTATTCACTTCTCTTTTTTTTTTTTTTTTTTTTTTTTTTTTTTTTTTTTTTTTTAATTTGAAATAAAATTTTTACTTCTAGTTTAATCTAATTGTATATGTGTGTGAAATTCAATTTTAAAAGCTTGAGCCCCAGCTCTTACCCTCCTACTCCTACAAAAACTTGTACTTGTAAAATGATCATTACACTAAGAGTGTGAGGTGTGGTTACTTTTTTTTTTTTTTTTCCCGGTGAAACGGTGAATCCTTGCACTAAAACAGTTGGCATTTTTGTACAATTGGTACTAAAACAGTGCAACTTTTACTAAGGTTACATCATTCTGTTATTTTACATTGATTTTTTTTAAACAACAAATTTACTACTAGAAAAAAAATATATATATACAAATATTCAAAAGAATAAATTTCAAAATTTTTGCTCATGATTGCCAATAAAATTTAAACTTCACCTAATTTTTAACCTCTTTTTGTTAATAAATATGTTTCCTATATTTTCTCTCCTCTCTTGTAGGTAATTTTCTGCATACATGTTTACAAAGTATGTATTCACTTCTTTTTTCTTTTTTTTTTTTTTTTTTTTTTTTTAATTTGAAATAAAAATTTTACTTCTAGTTTAATTTAATTGTATATGTGTGTAAAATTCAATTTTAAAGACTTAAACCCTAGCTCTTACCCTCCTACTCTCACAAAAACTTGTACTTGTGAAATAATCATCACACTAAGAGTGTGTGGTGTGATTACTTTCATGTTATAAACAAATCTAGAACTTCTCCTATTGTTGATCGTTTTTTGTTTTGTTTTTTTATTTTTTTATTTTAAAGAAATAGTGTATGAATATATGAATATATGTTGATTTATAAACAGCGAAGAATCCGCACAGTTGTTGAACCAAATTTGTCCAGAAATAAAGGAATCCATTGAAGGATTTTGTCAAGGGCATTAATGAGAACATCGACATCCTAGGGATCTGCTGAAATTGAAGGATGTTGTCGAGGAAAACCTATGGCTATTGGCTATATATGACTCTCTGATAATAAAAATAAAAACTAGTGAAATTCAGGCAACCATATTCATGTCCTTGTTTCCCGATAGATCAACAAAAAAATTTGCTTTCAAAGTCCTTCCCCAATCTATGTCAATGTGAAGCAGTGAAGTACCTTTCAGTCTTAAAAACATTTATTTATCCTATATGTTCATCCAGTTACCGTATCCAACTATGAAGAATCACCCGAATTAGACACCGTCACGTTTATACTCAATTATTCTAGGTTTTGAGAGCATGCATAGTTTCAAAGGAAGTTCACACTTTACTTGACAAGCACTATATTTATTAATTAAAAGTGAAAAAATATTAAAAGAGTATTAAAAAAGTAATATTAAATTATTAATGAGTGCCCTCACCCCTCACCCTGAGTATGAATCAAGGAATAATAAATATTAGATTATAAGGAATAATGCATACTTTTCAAAAGAAAAATATCGACAGTAAATCATTGATTTTGACACATAAATTTATTGCATTTAGTGTGCTCACTTTATTTTTCAAAACCTGCATAAAAAAACATTGTTTAATAAAGTAGTAAATACTATATATCATAATTTGTGGTCTTGTCCTTATGGTACTTGTAGAAAGTTACACAAGCCATTTTGGATATATAACATCAAGAGATTCAAAAGAAAAATAAAGGAAAATGTCTTTTGTTGAGTTTTGTACACCTTGGTGTGATTTATACATTATGATCATTTTGGGCTTAAAATTTTGGTTTCATTAGTATAATTATTATCAGAACCATTTTCGAGGCAGTTATGGCATACTGGCTCCATTTGACAAATGCAGTGCTTAAAATCACCAACCACCCAAACTTCTAGGTGGTTTTTTAACTGTAATGATATAAATACATTTCCTTTATATTGAATTTAGAGCATTTATCATTGTCAAATTAAATATGAATTGCAGCACTTTCAGCTCATATTTAACCTCAACTTCTCAACTCTTAATTAATTTGTATAGGGACCACAGCTTTCACTCAAGATAAATGCATCTCATCATAGCATACTATTTTTTTTTTTATAAGCCTCATCATATCATACTATTAACATAAATTTGTACACACATATATGTTCTTTTTTTTACCTAAAAAGAAAAAAATTAATCATTATATTTCTTTTTATAAACAAAACATCTTGAAGCCATACTGTCAATAGATATTATATTTTGGAAAATGTTACCGGATGTCTTAAAGACATTGGTTTAGAAAATATTTGTAGAATTTTTTTTATGAAAAAATAAAAATAATTGATTTTTCATCTTTTTTATTTTTTAAGGTAAATTACAAAATACACTTCTAAATTTTGGAGTTTTTGGATTTTATATTCTAAAATTTCAGAATTTGGATTTTACAACTTAACATTTCAGAATTTGAATTTTACTTTCTAAATTTTAGGAGTTTTTGGATTTTACTTTCTAAAGTTTGAGAATGTTTGAATTTTACACTCTCAAATTTTAGAGGGTAAATTCCAAATTCTAAAACTTTAGCATGAAAAATCTAAACATCCCAAACATTAAGGATATAAATATAATTTGTAATTTATTATATTTCTCACAAAAGTAGTATCAAAATTTTTCTAAAATGATCTATTAACAAATATTTTAAACACACCTGTTAACCGGCACTTATATTTTTGCTGATAAATTGTAATGCAGAGTAGCATGCATGCACCACGGTGGTCTCAAATTTTGCTGCAGACGGAGGCATTATAAATGACAGTAAATAGAAATCAGAAACGCCCTCATGAAATAATCATAAACAATCGATCTGTCAATTTTCTCTGTCAAAAAAAGTAACGTCTAGTAAGAATTTCAGGTGTTTACTTATTATAAGCCAAGAAGAAAATGCAGGACAACAATATTTCAGCGTCGGTGGGCATGCATTTGCTCATTTCATTAATTGTTACGTGCTTCACGTTTTTATTATTTTTACTGAATGAAAAGGGTAAAGGCTGACCAACCGTACGCGGTGAATTATATTTATTTATTTACGTGTGATCATCATAGCTATTTACATAATAGGAATCAATGCTTTTAGTTAATTTACTAAAATTAACTTAGGGGAAAGTTAATGGAGGGTCTAAGAGTATAAATTTAGAAAATTTTTCAAATTTTTTTTTTTTTTGCAAAAAGAAAAAATGAAATAATATTTTCAACATTTTTTTTATATTTCATGTTAAAGTGATATTAAAATATTTCTAAAATTATTTATCAATAATTGTCTGGATTTGTTAATAACAGGACCCACTAACTAAATATAAGATTAGAGTGGACATATTGAAGCAATGATTAATCTTCCTATTAATATTATAGGGACTGGGTTTGAGCACTTCTACTATTGAGTAAGTGGACTTAAACCCAACTAGCCCAATACAATGAATTTGTAGAGAGCGGGTTCAAGAACTAGGCTCCAGCAGGCGGGCAGTGGGCGGTGAAGTGTTCACCACCATTCGCCACCCTCAGACGTTAGCGGATCAAGATCGTCTTCCAAGATCTATCCTTGGCACCAGTCTGAGGAGCTTGACAGCGGTCTCTTCCGGGGGAATCATCCCCCCTTTCCTCATTTGTATCTTCTCCTTATATAGTCCCTTTCCCTAACCTCTTTCTTCCACTTATTGATCATCCATGCCCCCTCCTCCTAACTACCCGTCCTATCAGCCGCTTTACCAGTCCTTCTGTGAGTTGTGGCGACCGAGGCAGCCTTATTCAGAGGTCACATCACTATTAATGTGGCCAGGGGGTTAGGTGAGCACACTTAATGTGGAGATGAAAATTCATCCTGAACTTGCTCTTCCACTGAGCTGCCATGGCTAAAGTGTTGGGCTCGGTTGGCCGAGGACAGAGTCGACCTCGACAGGATTCCTAGCGATTTAGGCTTTCGTACTTTTCCCTCGGGCCTTCCTTCCTCCTCGGCATGGGCCTTGGGCCAGATATAAAATGGACTGGGGTTGCCAAGTTCTTAGGCCCCACAAATATATTTGGGAAAACAAGTTTCCCCCAATTTTTGCCTTTTATGTGTAGATGTTTGTTTACATATGTGTATTTATTTGTTAGGGTCATCTTAGTGTTGGCTAATATCATGTCAAAAGTTTTAATGCAATCATAATAATTTCTATGTATTCATTGTAATTGGGTTGAGGGTAAAACTAGAAGATGTCAAGAGTTGTTTAATATGTTGTACAAAGAATTTTGCTTGACATTGACTTAACAATCAAGTCGATAAAAAAATTTGGATTAACGTTCCCCAAATAGTTGGGTCAATTGAGATCATCAATGTGGCCTTCTAGAGGAGTTCGGCTGACCTTTGCCTAACAATTAGGTTGAACAAACTTTTGTAGAAAGCCACCAACCTGGGCTTTTACAAAGGCTTTTTGTAGCAACTTAATCCCCAAACCCTACGCGTATTTAAACAAGGTTTTGTAACCCTAATTTAGATAAGAGGAAGACAACCACAAAGCTAAGAGAGACTAGATATGAACATTCCTAGAGTCTTTCTACCTTTTCTATCAAATATCCATTAAGAGGTTTTTTTTTTTATTCCATACACCAAGATCCAAAAAAAATATTGGACATTTGTTGAAATTACAAAACTTTCATCTCAATGCAACTATGGAATTAAGATCTTCAAGAGGTTATTGGAATTGGTTCAAGGTTTTAGTCATGATTGCGGGTGTGTCATCCGTGAAGCATTCATGTGGGTGAGTTGGGCCCAAGGAACTGGGTCAGCCCACCTAAAAGAAAGCCCAACACGAGGCATGAGGCCCAGTAAATGATGTAGGCTTGATACGCCCACGAGGGATAACCTCCGAAGCCATCACATTGAGCCCGACCACTAGCTGGGTACCAGAAATTGATGTAACCGTATTCGAGGGGTCCTTTAGAGGTCAGTGCCCCAAACCAATCACAAAGGGAGTCTGTAAGAAATCCCCCAAAGGTCGGACATCAAGAATGGAAATTTTGAAAAGGAATCCACTCCCAAGCACTGTCCGACATCTAGAACAAGTTTCAAGGGAATCCTCTAGAGTCGTGAGGATCCCTTGGGATTCTGAGGGACATAGGAACATGTGAGTGAGTTGGGGAAGAAATGATGGCCACCCCACTCACGAAAAGCTATAAAAGGGGGTCAAGGCAATGGTAAGGGGGGGTTGGATTTTAGAAAGAGGGAGAAGAGAGAGGCCAAAACAGAGAGAGGAAGAGTGAGGTGACGTACTGGGAAATTCTGGGGAATAAATTGTGCGCACCTTATTGCGTCAATTGCAATTTTGGGCACGCACAATTCATATAATTGAAAAGTTCATATATTTTAGAGTAGTAGAAGGTTTTGTTATAAGTTGGTGTACAGGTTGTAAAGTATATGTAAATGTTTTACTTAAATTGTAATAACTTCTCTTGTTATAATGAATTGTTCTATTTGGGAAGGTTTCCCCTAGTAGTTTTTACTTTGGAACAGTTGTTTGTTAGTTTTTTTTTTCTAAGTTATCATATCGTGTGTTCTTTATTTCCATTGTTATTTCTTTTGTACAATATTGGTGTTGTTTGCACTAATTAAAGCCTCAAACATAAATTGATTATTAATTACTTGGCTTAATATTGGTCAATTCACATATTAGGGTTCTAAACGAACTTTCACTATTGAGTAATGGTAATGTTATATACCTTAAATGATTTTATAATTTATCATGTATGCATTTGGAACTCAACCTTTTAGAATTTCTTTCTGTCTTAAAACACATGAAGGTTTGCAAATAATGACATGCATGAATGAAGCAAAATAAACCCACACATATATATATATATATATATACATATTTTCAAATATACATATATATATATATATATATATATATACATATATTCAAATATCATTAAGTGAGCTAAAAAAAAAAATGAGACTGATTTAGGATAACTAGCAATATTCATGTGTGATGAATTAAAAATTAAATTTAAATTAAAAAAAAAACATTTTCACTTAATGAAAAAAAAACCTCAAGTTACTTAAAGTATGTCTTGTAATTTGAGTGTTTATCAATATATTAAAAAAAAGTTATGTTAAATTTTTCAAAAAAAATATCAAATTTTTTTTTGAATTTATTTAAACTCTTGGTAATAAAATTTTCATATAAAGAATATTTCAAACTTCTTAAAACTTTAGGATTAAAATTTTGTTATCATCATTGTCATTAGACATTACTATCATTGTTATGACATATAAAGTACTAAAGGTCAAACAAAGACAATTCTCTCTAATTTCTTATTTTTTAAAATATTTATTCATTTAAAATAATGGAAATTTAAACTGATGAGATCAAAGTTTACTTCATCTTAAATTCCCATGAAAAAATAATTTTATGATTTTTCATTTTTAAATTGGGAAGAAGTGCGCACTAATTGTGAATTTGATTTTCTTTGAAAAAAAAAAATCTTACCTATCAAATAATTTTGCCAATAAAATATTTTCTTCCCATCAAAGAAAAAAAAGAAATAAAAAATGAACATAAATGGAAATATTAGTAAGAATTGTAAGTGAAAGATTATAATTGATTATCTCGACTACCAAAAAGGAATAGTGAGGTGGGGATACTGGGATTGAAGCAGTCGATGACAGGCTTCATTAATTGGAATTTAAGACTACGGGCATGTTGGGACCGTAAAGATATTTAAAGCTGACAGGAACAAAATTATGGATTTAAGGAGGTCGACTCATACTCCATCAATTCACATTTTTTTTTTCTTTTTGGATGAAAATCAATTCACAAATACTCCGTATGATCTTTCCTCATTCACAGATAATATATTTTGGTGGTGAGTGTAAGTCTTGTTATGTGAATGGATTTTTTTTTTTTTTTTACATATAATTTTTTTTCGAAGAAACCAGTCATAAATGAAAAGGAAAAAAGAAAAATTAACATTTTGTTTGGATCGAGGGAAAATAGAGGAAAGGTTAAGGTTTAGTGCGCCTATGTGTAATGAAAATTATATAAATATAATTAAAGGAAAATGTTAATAAATGTCTTAAGGACATTGGTTAAGAAACTATTTTTAGAAACATTTTATGGAAAAATGATAAAACAATTAATTTTTCTAAATGTAGGAGGATGAAACACTATTTATCTATACTCCGGAAGTACCTAAGAATTTTCCTTCCTATGAGATTGGTGTTAAAAAAATTTCTAATATAGTTTATTAACTAACATGACTCTTAATTAAAATAGTATGCACACATGTTGTTAGCACAATGATGTTTGCTATGTGTAATCAAAATTTACAAATTTATATGGATAGATAATAGAATACAAATGTGTTGTTATACACCATTGTTTATATCTCTCTACGTATCAAGTATTGACCCAAATGAGTAGCCATCAATAAATTTAATTATATTCTCAAAAAAAAAAAAAAAACATAATACATTTAATGGTAGTGCAACTTATCTAGATGACCGAGTGATCAGTCTTGTGATTAAAAGAACTAAGTTTTTGCGTGATGGATCATAAGACAACCCACATGTATCAAATCACGTGTGTCATTAAATCATTCAAACAAGTCGCTTGACTATTAAATAGATCATGTAACCAAAAGTACATGAGTAATTTTTTAAGTTATCACATAGTAGTTAGGTTGAAGGAACTAATTAACTCTATCCTAAACAAATGCTTAAGGATGATAATTCGAATTGTCATATAATGAGTTGAAGGAGATTCACTTAACTTGGTTTGAAATAAAATTGTGTCATGTATGATGTACTTTTATTCATTTATATATATATATATATATATATAACAAAGTATTCCTGAAAAATACACGGTTTCTATTATTAAAAGTATAAAAGTATATATCAAACATTTCTCATATTATATTTGTATAAAAGCACTTTAATTTGACTAAAATTTAATGCTTGACATTATAATTTTTAATTATGCCAAATTATGTTATTATATATCAGAATACAGCTGTAAATTAACATTTATTTAAGGGTAAATTGCAAATTATACCTTTAAAGTTTTTGGGGTGATTGGATTTTACACCCTAAAATTTCAGAATTTAGATTTTACTCCCTAAAGTTTGGTGATGTTTGGATTTTACCCCCTAAAGTTTTGGGGTGTTTGGATTTTACACCCTAAAGTTTCAAAATTTAGTGGTGTAAAATCAAAACAACCCTAAACTTTAGGGGGTAAAATCCACGTTTTGAAATGTCAGGGTGTAAAATCCAAACACCCCAAATTTTAGGGGGTAAAATTTAAATTCTGAAACTTCAGGGTATAAAATCTAATTACCCCAAACTTTAGGGGTGTAATTTGCAATTTACTTTTTATTTTAATTATATGTTTTGCTATATAACTGTGGTTGGCAAAAAGTAAGTTAGGTTTATGCCAGGTATAAACTTGCTACTTTTGCTCACACAATTAATTTTTTAAGAAGTGGGGTGCTTAATCAACCTTAAATGCCCTTAACAAGATGAAAAAAATTAAGGTGGGTGTGTTTGAATTAATTCCAAGTGTAAGTTAATGATATCTGTTGGGTTATAATGAATTGACCCCTTGCAAATTAATTAATTACCAAAGTTAATTATTTAGTCAAATTACATGCAATAGCGTGGTAGCACAAACATATCAGCAAATATCTAAATGCATCAGAAAATAAATTTAACACTGGTAATTTGATTATGAATGAGGAAAATCACCGAGACAAAACCTTACCGGGTGAATTTAAGGTTACCACTTCTGAGAATCCATTATTATTAATCACAAGCAGTTACAAGTATAAGGAATCTTACCAAATTCTTTGATCTATCCCAAAATACCAACTTACAGTTGAACTCTTACCCCCAATACCCAATTGGACTTGTATTGTAGTGGCAATCTCTCTGTTCAATACACGAATCCTAGTATGTAACTAACCAATGATGCACAGATCTCAGTATGTGATTAACTGACCAACTTGAAGAAGATTATTGGCTTCAAAGTTCTTCAATTCATCAATAATGAAGATTAAGAAGCTCTTTGGTCACAAAACTCTTGGCGTAAAGACGCAATGAACTATAATGAATTAGAGCAATTTCTGCCTCCGGCCACGCAATGCATATGCGGCGGTCTTTAAAATAATCCTTATATATGTCTAAAGTTAAGAGAAAAGAAACTTTACACAAATACATAGGAATATGTGTATAATTAGATCTAGAAAATTTGATTTCGTAATTTTCGACAGATGTAGCTTGTGTCGAGCTTCAATATCAAATCTTGATAGAAAGTATTTTGTCGAGACTTCCATCGAGATTTAATGAACATCACTTCCTTCACTTATTTCTTGGTCAGACTTGTGTGTTTTCAATACTTAACTTGAATACTTGTTTCTTGAAATACTAAACTTATCCTAGATCTACCCAATTACAAGTAAAGTGCATTTTATCAAAAGCTTATCCAATTACATAAATATGTCCCTAACAATATTTGATAAGAAACAACCTTGAAAAGCTTATACTGGAGTCCTCAGGTTTAGTCCGAGATAGAGATTACAAATGGTTTTCAACTCTCAAAAAGTCCATCCTTTCTTCTAGGGGCTTCTCAGCTTTATGTAGTCAGCTAGGATATATTTGAGCCTTACATTTATAAGGTCAGGGTTAGATTATTCTAATACTTGTCCCATCAAGACCTTACTAGAAGGCTTCCACATTGGGATATGAGCTGCGTTGACACTGTTCATGGGTCATTTTCTCATTAATGCGACAAGCTAAGTGGTTGCAAAGCATTAAATGCGAAGGTGATGGATGCTTTATCCATCCTCTTTCCTTTCTCCCGAGCTTGGCGACAATTCTTTCTCTACGCCCTCAGTTTGCACCCAATCACCTTTAGGCTTGGTTCTCAGTTTCTTGAGGCCACGTTGGCATCCTCAGAGTCCTCGAGCGTTGTAGTCTTTCTGCACTTGCATAAGGTCACTTGTATTTTCTCAAGGACATTTTGCCAATGCTTTCCGAGGTTCATACCCTCAGCATTGTCCTTAATCCATCTGTTTGTATTCTCGGATCCTTGTCCCCCCACAATAGCAATACAATTATTAAAATCAACATTTCCATATATTTTATTTATGTTTGATGTTTTTAATATTTGATCTATTAATATTTTTCTATCATTTTGATAATTCTCTCTCTAGACCAAGAGAGATTCCAAAAAAATAAATTCAAACTATTTTTAATTATAACAATATAAGAAAACAAGTAATTTGTATTTGAAAACATGACCACAAATTGGCAAGGTATATATTAAATAATTTCGTGATTGATGATCTTATAAAATTGTATTAAGATAACTACAATATGAAATTAAATTAGGATATTGTTAAGAAAAACCAAAAAATTAAAAAATAAAACAAAAAACTAACCTATGTAGCTGTCCATCTATTCCTTATTCGAATCTGTAATATTCCTATACATACTTCTTTTAATTTGTTTTCAGTTTTGATTTGTATGCCAAGTTTTCAACCTTCTTAAAAATCTTGAACTAAATGAAAGATGTATGTAATTAACTAATTATGTATTTCTTATGGCATATATTTAATTCTCTATATTATGAATTATGCCATGATTAGTTCTAGTTCAATGGCGGCTCTAGAAATTTTTTTCAGGATAGTCATTATAAAACTTAAATTATACAAAATGTAATAAAAATATAACTTCATATATTGATATAAAAAAAAAACACAAATATATAAAATTTTACAATTCCATTTTTCGAGTTTTCTTATTTTAAAATTGTTGTATAATAGTCTCATTATCAATACTATAAGTTACATTTTTTTCAAAATTTTATTTCAATAAAATTTTTCTTCGACTTTTCATTTTTGTTTGTAAGGGCCTAATATATTATTAAGGGGAGTAAAGTTTAAGGACAACGTTTGGCTACAACTCTTACTAAAAAAATTAATATGCCTATATATTTTTTTCGAGAAACAATATGCCTATAGATTTTGAAAATATAATTGTTGAATTATATGATCTTTGTGTTTTTAAAACATATGTCAAATTTAATGTCAATTGAATATTATTTACTATTCTATCCATAAACTGATTTTTTATGTCTAATTTTAGACTTAAAAAACTCAAAATTTTAATATTTAATTGATAACATAGTTATTGATCTTTGATCTTTTTAAAAATTTTCAAGCAAAGATATAAGAAGAAAATGTAAGACAATGATGGATTTGTCAAAATTCACATCTCTAATAAAAAATATTAAGTGGAGTTGTAACATTAATATACAACCAAGTTTGTTGCCAAAGTTTAATTATGTTGGCCCAAAAAAAATTTAAAGTGGTCAGAAATTTTTTTTTCAAGGTAAAAAATCATAAAGTTCTAAAATTTATATAAAAAAAATATTCTTTTTCCAGGATCCTGTGATCACCCAAGGCCAGGCCTCAACGTGGAGCTGCCCCTGGTTTAGTTAGCCTTTTGTAAATTGAGTCCCCAAATAGTCCTTTTTTAAAGCATGTATAAATAAAAAAGGAGAGAGAGAGAGAGAGAGAGAGAGAGTTGTAGTTCAAAAGATACATGTTAGTATTCCAATTATATATTTTTGGTTTTACAGCAGACATCACAATGTAAGATTGAATCAAAACCAACATACAAATTTGAAGAACACCATCTTGTTAAATTGCTCCAAGCCATTAAAATATATTCACATAATTATGAATGTTTCTCTTAGAAACACTAAAAGATACCAACCAATTCATCAGTTATTAGACTCTAGTAAGTAGTTTAAACTTTTAAAGCTCTTTAGCAAAACTTGTTACATGTTTATTAATTTTTTTTGAAGAGCTTTTGCTTTCCCATAACATTGAAAAATAACTTAAAACTAAAACTAGATATTAAAAACCTTTTTTTTTTTTTGTTTTTGAGTAAAGACGGAAATTTTATTGATTCTCAAATATGCATAAACATAAATACATAATTACTTAGTATTAGTAACTCCAAACTATAACATTGGTGCATTTGTCCAACTTTCAATATAAATAATGAATTTACAAAATATCCATGCTTATTTTTCAAAATGATACATGATAATTACCTATTTTTTGTGTGTGTGAGAGAGATATGATGGTAACAATAATAACAAATTTCCTTTGGGCATCCATTGATAAACCATTTTATGAAATTTTTTATGGGAAAATGAAAGAATAACTGATTATATATATATATATATATTCATAATTTTTTTTCTAAAATGGAGTAATTACACTCCACTTGAAACTTGAAGGGAAAAAAAATTTTCCCCTCTTGACATCCGTATGATCAAATTTTGTTAAATTAATATTGAAAATGTTGTGTACTAACTTGCCCTTTGCTTAAGGGCAAGTTTCCAAAATTATCCTCAATTTCAGAACCAGTCGTTTTAAAATTTTAATTTTAAAATATTAAGTATGACTTTTACTTCTTCTTTTTTTCAATTTCAACAAGTTATGGAAAGTGTTGTTTTAAGTGCTTTGGTGCTTTATAAATTTATCAGTTATGTTTTTACTAACCATGCATAATTAAACTTTTGTGAAGAGATTCTCATAAAAATTTTAAAATATTTCATTTCTAATATAAATAGAAGGGGGTGAGTGTTAATTTCTTCAAACCTCAAGGGAAGAGAGTATTTTTTTCCTTTCAAGTTTAGGGTGAAATGTCATTCCCTCAAACTTTAAGAGAGGGGAGTGTAATTACCCCTTCTAAAAATTGATAATTAATAGATTTTTAAAGGCACCCATTAATAACAATAATAAACTAGCTATTAATTGAATGCAAGCATGAAATTTTAAAACACTTTTGTAAAATTATTTTAGCCATTTATCTCATCTAAAGGCCTTGTATAAATTTAGTTATCAAATTGGTGTTACAATTTCAAAGACTCTTAAATTAGTTAAATCTATTTATTGTAAAACAACCGCACATCTTTAGTGCGATGGTCACTCTATAAGTATAAATACTTATAGGGTGTGGAGGGTAAGGGCTGGAGTTTAAGTCTTCAAGAAGGAGTTTTACACACATATACACTTAAATTAGGTTAAAGTAGAATTTTTATTTTGTATAAAAGCTTTATAACATAAACAATACTTTCTACAACAACCTCAATGGGCATTAAAACACTAGATAACACACCTCAAAGCTAGAGATTTCCCAATGTTTGATTAAAAATAAGAATGATGTAGATGTTGAAACTTGAAAGGACATTTATTTTGTGCGTGTGTGAATTGTGATTATGTAAACTATTATAGGTGATAAGCGCCACAAGTTGCTTTACGGCAATGTTTGTACTTTTTCTTCGCCCATCTTTAGTGTAGCTGCTCTAAAGTTCGTGTATATTTATTATCAAGAGTAAATGATCCTAACCAATAATCGCTATTTATTTACTCAAAATTTTGATGGGAGTAACTAGTATTTAACATCATTTTTTTTTTTTTGGTAATTTGATAGGAGTAACTAATAAAAGCAATTGTCAGAAAATTTTTCTTTTGCTTTTATAGTTTTACTGGGCAACGAATTTTGATTAGGTAACCTTAAAACTTAGAAATACAATTTTTTTTTTTTTGATAATTATCGTAGTGATAATAAGTTATGGCTAACGTTAGTAAACCATTTAAAAGGATTTTTTTATGAAAATTTGAAAAAATTGTCAAAAAGTTTGACATATTTTTGAATTTTTCATAAAATTTTTTTTTAAATTGATAATTAATATATACCTAAGGATATACGTTAACCGGACACATGAGTTATTATTGAAATAACAATAATTTTATTTTTAATATATTAATAATATAAGTAATGCTACAGCTACAAACTCTTTTATAACATTTTTACAAATTGTTAATGTAGTTAATTTTATATTGGTTTCTACCTAGATTTACCATTAACATCACTTTTTTATTTACTATTCATCACATCAACATTTTGTAAAAATTTTTGTAAAAAAAACTTGAATTTCTATGATTACTCTAATAATATTTGACGAGGAAAAAACTTTATTAGAACTTACCAATTGATTATAAGTAATAATTAAATTGTCTAAACAGAAAGTATAATACAGTAATATACTAGATAAAAAAGTTTCTATCTTTAATTTAAAAAAAAAAAAAAAAAAAAATCACACACAATTATTAATGCTTGCTGGGGATTCACCAAAATTTCTCCCCGTGGCATAGAAAATAGAATACGAGCTTTCTCCTGCACTGGAAGCAGCCATAAACCAATAGGTCCCACGGCTTAACAGTTCTAACATTTATCATTCCTGACATCAGTTTCTACAGAAAACAGCACCCACCATGTAGTATTCTTGTTAAGTTGATAGGAATACTATACTCTTTTTTTTTTTTTTTTTTTTCCTCTGCAAAAATAAATTATTTGGAGTGCGCGTTTGTTTAGCAACGCGATGTGTTGAAGTTCGCGTTGGCGTTTTTTAGCTAGTCTCGGAGTATTATTTATGAACCAGCTGAAGTATAGAAATGAATGAACAGTAATTTTAAAAAAAAACGTATAAACAGTAATAAGTGAATAATATTTTACATTTAAAAAATATTTTATTACTGTATTTTCAGTAATAAACTTTTAATTTTTTACAAATAAGCAATATACAAATAGACTTATAATATATTTAATTTGCGGTATTTTTTTGGGAGTATGGCATTTTCTTTATTTGAAAGATACGTACAAATTATTTTGAAAATTTTGCTTGTTTTCAAGAAGAATATGTACGGTTTAGTTAATGAAAATACCAACATTTTTAAAGAATTAATTTTTATATTAAAGGTAACATGAGTTTTCATTTAAATAGAGATGCATGGATTAAGTAATTTTATATGTAAAGCAAAAAAAAAGATACAAACATAAGTGAAATTAAACATTAAAAAATTTAATTAAAAAAAATAAAAAAATTACCTCAAATTATATGCAAAAGTATATCATGTAAGATTTTTTTTTTTTTTTTTTAAATCAACTCTAAGAATTATTGTAGACAAATAAAATAATTTAAAATAATTTATAGAATTTAATTTATTGTAAAGTTTAACTTTTGATAAGAGAATTTAGACCAAAATAGTACTTTAAATTATTGGAAATTTGTTAATAGAGTTCATGTAAAGTAAAATTAGCTTAACAATTCTAATTATTTATGGTGCAGTGAGAACTTTTTTATTATACACATTGTGGGGCCCATGGGCCTGATAGCCTCAGTTTATCGTGTAGTAGGTCCAAGGCTCACGTCGAGGAAGACTGACCATCCGAAGCTAAGTTGGGGAAAGTCTCTTTTTCGGATCCACGCCAAGGACCTCTTCGTCCTCGGCGTGCCAAGGATAATTTTTGGAAGGGACAAGCCCAGGGCAAGCTGTCACTTTTACACTTAATGCATTTACCTAACCCCTCTGGCCACATTAATGGTGATATAACCCCTTAGCAGGGCAACGTTGATCAGAGTGAACCACTTGAGTGTTGATAAGGCCTCTGATGGGATGGGCGTCAGAAGAAAGGCGAATGGATGATCAACAGATGGAAGAACGAGATAGGACGATGAAGACTATATAAGAAGAGCGAGTAAAGTAAGATAAAGGGGGGGGGGGGTAAAGGCAGAAGAAAAAGGGCTCCTCGGCCATGGGCCTAGGAGCATCCCCTGGTTGTAAATAGTTTTAAGTATTTTTTTTTATATAAAAGAAGAGGGTTCATGCTTGGTGAACGACGGCCAGCGCCTAAACCTTCAATCCATTCTCTACAAATTTATTGTTTGGGCTTGTTGGGCTGAAAATCCATTCATACTCTAGGTCCAATCCAAATTGAGTCCTTACAATTGGCGCCGTTTGTGGGGAGGATTAGTGCGCTGGCCGGCGCACCAAGCGATTGCTCTAGGTGGTCGTTTTACAGTAAGTTGGCGAAGTAAAAAAATAAAAAAATAAAAAGAAGAAGAAGAAGAAGATTTGACAGCGAAAAGAGAACGATTGATATTATTTCATAAAAAGAAAAGTTACAGATTACAATCAGAGGCTTAGACAAGCGTGCTTTACAACTATTCCTACCAGCTAGTTCTACAATCAGAGGCCCAAGTGGACCCGCCCTAAAACTAGCCAGAGGGAAGTGTCAACCCGTGCTTTTATTGGCATCAAGAGAATGGGAGAGCTTAACAATAAAAGCAGGGAAGGGGGAGGCTCAGGTGCGGCAAAGTTTGAACAAAGTGAGGAGCAGATGTAGGCGCACCGGGACACCCTCCCTCATGATGTTCCCTTAATTCTCTCCAACCCTCACGAGCGTTGGCCGTAGGAGACGGCAACGCTCGGGCACCGGCCGTGATGTGAATTCACACATCTCCTGCGTTGGGGGTGCGCTCTGAGGAGAGACATTAGGTACTTCAACGACATCCCTCCGGGCCACCATGCATGGCACCATCGGGGTTACGCCTAAATTCTGCCACGCCGGAAACCCAGTGGGGGCTGCGGCCACGATGGCTCTTGGCACGGATGTCCTCACACCCGCCCAAAGCCGCCCCATAGCTACCAACTCCAGCAGGGTTATTCAAGGGGCTTGGGGAGCTAAGGGTGTGTATTCTTTCTGTTTGCGTTTGGGAATTCATGGAATGTGAAGAAACCTTCCCCCCGAAGAGTCTTATATAGAGGATAAATGTTGGTAAGAATTAATTTGCGCAGAATTCGAAAGGAGAATTGTCAATAGTGCAAATCACGGAGCCATCAAATTTCGAGGGGCCATAGACCGCTGGATGTGTGCTAATTCACAAGGACATTAATGAGGGCGCGTCTCGCGCACTGAAACGTCAAGCGCGGAAAACGAACCGCCAAAGGGCGCCTCGTAAATGAAAAAGGTGGGACTCAAACTGGAGGCGGGACAAAATGCCACGTGTAAGGTCATAACCTAACCCGAAGAGGAATCGTCTCCAGTGAAGCAGTCCGAAGACAAACCTCTCTTTATAGAAAAATAGAAGTGATAGACAGAACCAAAGCATTGCATGGTCCTCGGACCCAAGCCTATGGTAAAATTATTCACACCATTATACTTGGGTACTAGACAGAACCAAGGTATTGCATGGTCCTTGGACTCAAACCTATGGGGAAACTAGATACTTACAGAAAAATAGAAGTGGTAGACAAAACCAAGGTATTGCATAGCCCTCAGACCCAAGCCTATGGTAAAACTATTCACACCATTATACCTGGGTACTAGACAGAACCAAGGTATTGCATGGTCTTCGGACTCAAACCTATGGGGAAACTAGATACTTACAGAAAAATAGAAGTGGTAGGCAGAACCAAGGCATTGCATGGTCCTCGGACCCAAGCCTATGGTAAAATTATTCACACCATTATACCTGGGTACTAGACAGAACTAAGGTATTGCATGGTCCTCGGACTCAAACCTATGGGGAAACTAGATACTTACAGAAAAATAGAAGTGGTAGACAGAACCAAGGCATTGCATGGTCCTCGGACCCAAGCCTATGGTAAAACAACTCACACCATTATACCTGGGTACTAGACAGAACCAAGATATTGCATGGTCCTCGGACTCAAACCTATGGAGAAACTAGATACTTACAGAAAAATAGAAGTGGTAGACAGAACCAAGGCATTGCATGGTCCTCGGACCTAAGTCTATGGTAAAACTATTCACACCATTATACCTGGGTACTAGACAGAACCAAGGTATTGCATGGTCCTCGGATTCAAACCTATGGGAAAACTAGATACTTACAGAAAAATAGAAGTGGTAGACAGAACTAAGGCATTGTATGGTCCTCGGACCCAAGCCTATGTTAAAACTATTCACACCATTAAACCTAGGTACCAGACGAAACCAAGGTATTGCATTGTCTAAGGACTTGAACCTTTGGAGAAAATAACTATCTGTAGAAAAACCAGAATATTACCCAGATTCAAGCTATAATACGGTCCTTAGATTTATATTTGAAGGATAGCAAGTGGTTTCATGAGACTAACTCCAGAATAAAATACAAGTATTGAGTAGAATAATAGAGAAAAGCAAGTAAAAGAAAATATCCATAGTTGGAAGCAAGGTATTGAGCATTCAGTTCAAACAGAAAATATACAGTCTCCTTACAACGCCACCGATGCAAGAAATAGAATGAAATAAAAGAGAAAATAAACAGAATTATCTTATGTCATACACCAGTCTCCCCAACTCAGTAGGCAAATTAATTCGACAAGCGGATCAAAAGGTTTTAACCAAGGCCTAAGGGCCTTGTCTCGAAGGATCCGCAGGAGGCCTCGCCACGTCTTGTGGTATTTCCTGACCCTCGGTTCTAACTCCTCCCAACGTTCTCTGGGGTTCAACCTCCTCGGGGGGTTGGTCAGCGGAAGATATATCTTCGGCGGTCTTATTGTGACTCTCAGTCGCTGGTAATGAGGACCCCTCCTCGGGAGCAGCAAGGGCAGTCTCACGAATTGCAATAGGGTAATATACCCTGTCCTCCCTCCTAAGGTCAGATGAGGCATCAACCCCTGCTTGGTTGAGGGCTTCATGCCAGGTCTGAGAACAGTAATACTTGCACACTGCAGGAACTTGCGCCCGAAGGGTGGCTTTAGTCTTAGCCACCCCATCTGCGAAAGCCTCCTCCTCCGCCTGTTCTACAGAGCGCTCAGCATCTATTTTTGTAAATACCGCCTCATCTTTGGCTCTCACAGCCTCGTCCCTGGCATACTCGGCAATACCTTTCTCATGGATTGCCTCGGTCAACTTTTTCTTCAGGTAGACAGTGTCCTCTTTGGCAGTCTGTAGCTGGCCCTCAACGTCTTGCAAGCGATTGGCTTGGTCCTCAGCTTGCTTCCTAGCCACGGCCAGGTCGGAGGCAGCAGTGTCCCTGGCCTTTGTCATCTCCTCCAGATCCTCGGTCGCCTTTTTTAGGTCGGCCTCAGATCTCTTGAGGGTACTGGCAGCTTTCAAGAATTTGTCACGCTCTTGCGCTAAGGCACTGCTCTGGCCATCGACCTCCTCATCCAACCTGAAAAGAGCCTGGATAGCCTGCCAATAAAAACAAGTAACTCCGTAAAGAAAAGGGAGGGTACTAAGCAACAAAGTTCGAATAAAGTAAATAGGTACCAAAGGACCCACCATGCCCAGATACTTCTTAAGGTCAAGGACAACCTCTGACCCACTCATATTTATTAGCTCGGCCATGTCAGTGGGAAGGAGGAGAGACTTCTCAGCTTGAGTACCAACTCTTAGGAACCGGAGGTCGGCTTCGGACAGATGAGGGTCTCCTAGATCACCAGAGGGATCCTCGGATTGATCAGCTAGGTTGAACACACTATATTCGTCCTCAGAAGAGCTCAGTTCAACCACCTCCCCCGCCTTCTTAGATTGTCCTTCCTCAACTACCGTTATTTGTTGAGATGAGGAGGAACCTACTAGCGGAATGCCTTCAGGTATGTGAGACCCCTCGGAAAATGTAAAACCGTCCTCCACCACGGTAATCTGCGTAAGCCGAGGGTCACAAGCTCTAATTACGTGCTTCGGGACTGGGAATGATTTCTGAGCTGGGTCGCATCCGAGGATTTTGTGAGCAGCTTTAACCTGGTTATCAGTTTCGTTCAGGAAAAGTTCTGACCTAAGAACGGTTTCCAAATTCGCTTTGTTGACCAGGTGGAAATGACGTGCGAAGGCGTGCAGATCTGCGAAAAGAAAAGTGAAACTCCTGTGGTTAATCAACCAAAGTGGATATACAGTTATAAAAAATAAAAATACTGAAACCTAGATTGTCTCCTACTTCAGATACCCTACCTGGCTCCCCCTTTACTGTTGGGTAATGAAGGCCGTTGTGCCACTCCCCCGACACTATGAGGAAATCTTGAGTCAACCCCTTATTAGAATCAGGAAGACACTGGATGAGTCGGACCCTATCGTCCCTCGTCTTCATATAGTACGTCTTACCCCTAAGGTGATGAAGGTTGTAGCACCAGTTCACATCGTGATGAGTCAGTCTCAGCCCCATTTTCTCATTCAAGGTATCTACACACCCTAATATCCTAAATACATTTACGGCACATTGGGTAGGAGCCAGGCGGAAATGCTTAAGGTAATTGAGAGTCACTGGCCTCATAGGGATTCTCATCCCTTCCTCTACGAAAGCAACTATCGGGATCACGACTTCACCCTTTCTCCTCTTAATGTACCACTCTCCTTCTTCACAGTACTTCAAACTCACATTATTGGGTATCTTATAGTCAACAATGAACTTGTTCATCATCTCGTCGGACTCAACCAACTTCTTAAACTTACCCATCCCCCAAGGACGACTAAAGATTCCAGAAGAAGAAAAGAAGGAATAGAATCAAGAAAAATTTGGAGTCACCGGAAGAAGAAGACTTACAGAAATATGATGATTCTCTTCAGGTAGTGTGCAAGTTGAACCAGATTCAAATCATACGCATCAATGGTTGTAAGCGTGAAAATGAGAAAACCAGGCGGTTCAAACAGGTACTTATACTCCTCCTTAGGTTCCCCAAATGTAACCGCCTGCCCATAAAAGCAGGAGATCTCTATCGAACAATTACCATCACACCGTTGAAAGTGGGAGACGTGGTGCTGCCAAAATTTAATGTGGGCACACATTAAGTCTTGAAACGCCAAAAACGCACATCGGGCAGTCGAAAAGTCGCTAGCATTATCGCGGACTGAAGTGGGGCGATTCATCTAGAGGGCCCGTGGATATCAAAACCCTCCTCCCCGTCCGAGGGAACGTGCAGCAGGGTTTTGAGGGGCTATTGTGGGGCCCATGGGCCTGATAGCCTCAGCCCATCGTGTAGTAGGCCCAATGCCCACGCCAAGGAAGACTGACCATCCAAGGCTAAGTTGGGGAAAGCCTCTTTTTCGGATCCACGCCGAGGACCTCTTCGTCCTCGACATGCCAAGGATAATTTTTGGAAAGGACAAGCCCAGGGCAAGCGGTCACTTTCACACTTAATGCATTCACCTAACCCCTCTGGCCGCATTAATGGTGATATAACCCCTTAGCAGGGCAACGTTGATCAGAGTGAACCACTTGAGTGCTGATAAGGCCTCTGATGGGATGGGCGGTCAGAAGAAAGGCGAATAGATGATCAACAGATGGAAGAACGAGATAGGACGATGAAGACTATATAAGAAGAGCGAGTAAAGTAAGATAAAGGGGGGGAGGGGAAAGGCAGAAGAAAAAGGGCTCCTCGGCCCATGGCCGAGGAGCGTCCTCCGGTTGTAAATAGTTTTAAGTATTTTTTTTTATATAAAAGAAGAGGGTTCATGCTTGGTGAATGACGGCCAGCGCCTAAACCTTCAATCCATTCTCTACAAATTTATTTTTTGGGCTTGTTGGGCTGAAAACCCATTCATACTCTGGGTCCAATCCAAATTGAGTCCTTACACACATAATCGTAAGAAGAATGTATTCACTTGTTGCAATATTTTGAAAAATAAGTGACAATACAAAAAAAAAAAAAGAAGCATTTTTTTAATAAAAAAGATATGCATTTAAAATAAAATATTTATTTTAATTAGTTTTAGTAGATATTTAATATAGTAAAACTAATAAGCATTACACATCTTGTTTGCCCAATATGATTCAATATATGTTATTGCAAAATAAGTGACAATACAAAAAAAAAAAAGCATTTTTTTTAATAAAAAAGATATGCATTTAAAATAAAATATTTATTTTAATTAGTTTTAGTAGATATTTAATATAGTAAAACTAATACGCATTACACATCTTGTTTGCCCAATATGATTCAATTTATGTACATATTACACATGCATCATAAAATTACTGTATTTTTGACATATTACTCATTAACTAATCATTAAGAATTTAAGACAGTGTAATTTACTTTAGGTTAACTATTGAAGTTTCATGTAGTTCACAAATTATTAAAATATTTTTGATATATTAATAATATTTTTTTGATTGAAGTAATATTATTTTATTTACATATATTTTTTATAATTTTATTCTTCTTCTTTTTTCTGTTTTTTTTTTTTTTTCAAATTATCTTTATCAATCTGTATTATATTCTAGAAATGATTTTCGAATATGTGAATATAAAATAATAAATCACAAATATATATATATATATATATATATATATATATATATATATTGGACTGTTTTCATACTGTATGAATTTAAAGGAGAAAATTACTATCATATCAGAACCACGTACAAACGTCCCTAGTGAATTAATTAGATGGGAACATTATTAGCATATACTTTTTTCTTTTCTTTTCAATTTCTTTTTTTTTTTCCTTTTTCTGGTGAAATGTTTGTGATTATTGGGATTGGGAATCTTTGTTTTTTAATTATCTTTGTGCCACTCACCCCTGTAGATTATATGTATTTCTATATATATATATATATATATTTAGACAATTAGACTCACATGAAATGATGCAAACAAATAGACTGCTATGATTGAACCATGACAACCATTTGATTAAAGCCCCCACCTACCATATCGTGTGCAATGATAAGCCTGTGGATGAACAACATGTGAGTTACCAACAAAGCTAACTCCATTTTTTTCGTACTTAATAGCTAGGCTAGCCATGCAGAAATATGGGGGACTTGAAATTGAATATAGTATTGTAGTTTTTCATTATATGTAGACGGTTGAGGGTATAATGGTTCTGACCAAAAAATTTTGGTACGTCAAGGTCACATTTAAGTCTTTATCCTCTATATATTGTGACTGACCCATCAGCTTCACTACTCCAATCCCTCATTTTCCTCGTATCAAAAAAAAAAAAATTCTCAGTTTCTCTTTCTCTTTCTCTTTGTGGGAACTATTATTAGAGAGGCCTAAAGTTCTTTTACTTGGTCATTATCAAAACTCCAAAATGGGCAGGTCTCCATGTTGTGAAAAGGTGGGGTTAAAGAAAGGTCCATGGACTCCTGAGGAAGACCAAAAGCTCTTGGCTTACATTGAAGAACATGGTCATGGAAGCTGGCGAGCCTTGCCTGCAAAAGCTGGTGATTTTTCTATTTATGAGGACCCTTTATAGTGTATACTTGTATTATGGATATAGCCAAATATTACAACACCTCTAAAGGCACTAAACTCATGGTTTTTTTTTTTTTTTTTTGCTTTTTTTAGGGCTTCAGAGATGTGGGAAAAGCTGCCGACTGAGGTGGACTAATTACCTCAGACCAGACATTAAAAGAGGAAAGTTCAGTTTGCAGGAAGAGCAAACCATCATTCAGCTTCACGCTCTTCTTGGAAACAGGTAATCAGGGGTGAAAAAAATTGTATAAAAATGTCTGTAATATTATTTAAAATGTGAAAATATGAGTTTGAATTCCAAAAAAAATTAAAGGTTTCTGCAAATATTTCTATTTACAGTGTCTGTGTTTTCTAGCAAAACAAAAAAAAAAAAAAAACAGTGTCTGTGACTGATATAATCATTTTCCTTCCCCAGACACACTCTTGTCTTTTACTATTACTTGAATTTTTCGTCTTATTATTGAAAAAGATGTTAAAGTTATTATCAATTTTTTTTTTTAAATTATAAGTTGATGAAATAATGAATGTGATAATTTGGGGCTAAGATTTTTGTTGGTCTGCTTGAACTGGTGTTGCTAATGTTGTTAACCTCTTTGGAGGCTCTTGTTGTTTTGAGTCTGGCCTTTTGACCTGACTGTGTGTTGTTGTTGATGTTGTTGGTGGTAGTTCCAACTTGTTAAGTTTCTTGATTATTAAAAAAAGAAGTGATTATTACTACATAAATAATCTAATAAATCATTTTTAAAATTTTATATTTAAAAGTTAACATATTATAAGTTAGTTTGTTGGATTATAATAAAATTTCAAATAAATTATATATACAGTTCGACAACAGGTAGAGTTCATAAATTGAAAGAGGAAAAGACATGTAAAAGAGCTCTAAATGAGTAGACCAAAATTTCAAAAGACTGTTTGATACACCAGACTGCATGTCTGCGCTTTTTTTTTTTTTTTTTTTTTTTTTTTTTAATTTTAATTTTAATTTTAAATTTTTATTTTTTAAATAGTTTAAATTTGTTGCATACAAACCAATTTAAGCAACTGAAATTGTGGCTTAATCACTAATATGAGACATTACTCATAGAAAATTATAATAAGACATATGATCACTAAAGTAGAATGTGATTTTTTTTTTTTTAAGGAACAAGTATAATGCAATTTAAACATAGCATACCCTGTCCCACTCACGTGGTTGAGAAGAATCCTATTCAAACTCACCTTTGGTTACCTTTTTCCCCAAAACTTATTAGATTTTAATGAATGTACCTTTCTTTGTCGACTTTCCTGATCTCAATCATTAATTTCATTGTCGTTTGCCGAAATATTATCTTTTTCGTAACTTGTTAAATTAGACAAATTATAATTAAAATAATATTACTTTTACATAAAATAATATTTTTATATTTTATGTTAAATATTTTAAATATAAATGTATAAATAATGTCACATTATTTTAAAATTTTAAATAATATTCTATATGTTACTGACTATTATTTTTATTATGTGTCAATTATACTAGGTCACATCGAAAAAAATTGTGTGACTTAGATGAATTATTGATCCATATATATATATATATATATGATATGATTTTTTTTTTCTTTTGCAGATGGTCAGCTATAGCAACTCACTTGCCCAAGAGAACCGATAATGAGATCAAGAACTATTGGAACACACATTTGAAGAAAAGACTAACTAAGATGGGCATCGATCCCGTGACCCACAAGCCCAAAACCGATGCACTCAGCTCAGGCAGTGGCAACTCCAAAAATGCAGCCAATTTAAGCCACATGGCTCAGTGGGAGAGTGCACGTCTTGAAGCTGAGGCTAGACTTGTGAGAGAGTCCAAGCTTGTTGTGGTATCTAACCCTATTCAGTCTCAGACTCAAACTCAGACTCAGTCTCAGATTCAGACTCAGCTTATCAACAAAAACCCACCACCACCATGCCTAGACGTACTCAAAGCTTGGCAAGGAGTGTGGTCAAAATCAATAAGTCCAGGAATGTTCCCTATAGGTTGTGATGACCTTGAATCTCCAACTTCCACGTTGAGCTTCGCAGACCACACTGTCACTATCCCAAACGTTGTATTTAGTGAAAACACAGTGAGTGCTGCACTTGATTTCGCTAAAAACTCAGTCACATGTCAAATGGATAACACAATGTCATTGCAGGACATGAATAATAGTGGGACCACAGCAACAACTACTACTACTAACACCACAGAAAGTGCATGGATAATTGGTGACTCTTTTAGGGCTGTGAATGAAAACAACATGCAACTCTCAAATATCATGGAAGGTTTCACGGATATCTTTGGTTACAATTGTGAAGAACATAACACATTGATGGGTGGAGGAGACAGCTTGGACAATGGGGACAAAAGTTGCGGTGGTAATTTTGAGGAGAACAATAAGAATTACTGGAACGGTTTACTCCATTTGGTGAATGCCTCGTCCTCTGGTTCACCTGTGTTCTGAAAGTGTAGTAAAACTTTGTCTTCTCTTAGAGTACTCTTAATTAGTACTAGCTAGTTTAGCTAGATGTTATTGCAGCCCCATGCATCAAATGTAATCATAAGAAAGACTTTCTAATAATAGTGAGAAGTCCTTTAACCATTATGCATGTCACCTTTATTCAAATGATGATATAGCTACTATAATTTAAGGGTAATGTTTGTTATCTACACTGTTTACAGTAGAAATTGTCTTTAACTCATAATTTCAGTTTAAAAAAAAAAAAAACTGTTTATAAGAAATATGTGTAACAACTTTTACTCTAAATTTTATCCCATAGACTTTATAAATTAACATATCAATTTTTAAAATACAAAAAAAGAGTAATTTAAATTTTTAGGTTAAGTTGCATATTAGTCCTCAAACTTTGACATTTGTTTCAAAATTTCCTCATATTTTAAAATGTGTCAATTTAGTTCCTATACTTCAAAACTTATATGAAAAAGGTTTTTATCCTTATTTGTTTGATGGTAAATATTGACATGGCAAATGGAATAAGTGATCTCGGTTTTATAAATTCCATTTGTTATGTTAGCATATTTCATCTGTAAGATAATCATATTTAAAGAGCTTTTTATGAAACATTTTATAGTATAAGTACGTAGAATATTATAAACAAATGTTAAAGTTTAATAATAAAAAAATTAACCAAAAAAATTATTTATTATATATGTTATTGATATCTAAGTTATGGCAACAATCAAATTTTTTTTTTTTTTTTGCATTTTTTATTGTAAAATTCATAATAACTTTAGCAGCTTTTAATTTTAAAAAATGGATTACTTGAAATATCTTTTGCAGTAGTATAAATTATTAATTAACCACCACTACTTTTTCTTCTTTTAAATTTTATTATTTATTTCAATGTAGATCTAGGTCAGAAGGCTCAGAACATCAGTGTAAACTTAGCCATACAAAAAGAGAAAACCCGCCCCCAAAAAAAAGGCAAACAAACTAGGTAGAACAGTAGAATGATAGTTCCTTTTATTTTTATGTAGAATCTTTCATATCTTTTTTTTTTTTTTTTTTTTTGAAACAAGAATCTTTCATATCTAATGGCATTGGTTATAGATTGTGCAATTCAAGACTGCATTAAATGGATGAGCCTTAGTGAACTTAATTGTCAGTTGTATGTAACAGCTAGCTCTTTTCAGTTAATGTCCCAGCAGAGAGATCTGACGTTGCTGGTTGCTATTTTAGAGGCATCTTTCCTTCTGTTCTGCTACACTTCTACATATTATTGCGACTTGGAGAGTGAATACCACCGTACGTACGGCCATCTCATTGGTAACGAATATTAAGGACGAAGCAGCAATTACATTATGAGTAATTCTGAGTGCACCATCCATGGGCCATGGTGCAATAGATGAGTAAGCCAGGGCCATAAGTAGTGTTGCAGTTGCAGTGCATCCAACTCTAATGCACTAGACTGCGTTTGTTTCAGCGTAAAATATTTTTGAGTATAAAATATTTTCAGGTGAAAATATTTTTGGAAAAATAAAATATTTTTAAGTGTTTGGTTGCATTTTGAAAATTGTTTTGAAAAATATTTTCAGGTGTTTGGTTTCATTTTGAAAATGCTCATTTTCTATAAGTTTTTTATATTTTCTCAGCTTCCAAACAAATTTTATAATAGAAAATTTCAATATATAAACTTAAAAAAAAAAAAAAAACTCAAAACAAAAAATCATTCATCAAACACTGTATCTTCGGTCAAACTAAGAGAGAGAGGGGAAGAAAGAGTGAGTGATTGAGGAAAAAAGAGAGGCAGATTGAGAAAGAGATAGAGGCGATCGATCATGGGTGAGTCGATCTAGAGACGGCGACGACGAGATCGAGAGAAAAAAATGACGAGATCGATCATGGATGGTGGCAATGAGATCGTGAGAAGACGATCAGATCCAAATCGTGGTTGCATGCACGATGGCGGGGCTGTGGGTTGAGGACGACGATCTAGGCTTCACCAGTGGCCAATCAAGGCCAACTCAAGGTGTTGTAGGGCCTAAGGCGATAACTTAAAGTGAGATCTATTTTTATACTTTGAATATTAATAGAATATTTATTAACTTTTGGTTTTTTTATTCATTTAAAATCTATTTTTTTAGAAAAAAATTACAAATTAAAATAAACCCATCGCATTATTCAATGACTATACAACTAAAATAAACACTATTTATTAAATGAAGTAACCAAATACTAAAAATTTATGATTGAAAATTGTAATAAATTTATATATTTGATATTTCTAAATAGAATGTGAGTATAAATTTATTTACTAGTGTAAGATTAATGAGTTTTTTTAACATTTATGTGTGAGTGATTAAATGATTGACCCTCAATAAAAATATTTTTCTTTAACTGGTTTTTCTTTGATAAAAAAAAAAAAAACTACTTTTTATTTATTGGTGAATATTTAGGACTTAATTAATACTTTTATTAATACATGAATATCTCTATTGGTAAAAATTTATGGGCCTTTTTTTATTGGGGGCCTTAAGCGGTTGCCTATTTGGCTCACCCATTGAGCCGGCACTACGGCCAATCTCTCTTTGCTTCAACTTGGGCTTGGCATGACTTGTGAGTGATGCGTGGAAGGGAATGGGGCGGCGCGATCTGACCGGATTTGGGGTGGGGTGGTCGGAGTTTGTGACTTTCCCTCTAGCTCTCTCTCTCTCTCTTTTCTAGTGTGAGACTTCAGAAAATGGGTTTTGAAGGTAAAATAGGTTTGTAAATGGTTTTACGGGTGAAGTGGCTGTATTTTACAGTCAAAGGAACTCATTTTCAAGTTGACCATATTTTACATGCACATCCAAACAGATGTGATGGTGTAAAATATTTTCTGAATTTTATTTACACACGAAATAGACGGACCCTAGATATAATCAAGTGCTATCATGTTAGACTGGATTCATTTGAAATGGATATGTTTTATGATTCAAATTAAATATTATAGATATAAAAGTATGTTTAGTGTGTGTTTGGCAAAAATTAAAAAGTTAGCTTATTTTATTATTCAGCTTATTTTTGCTATTATTTATAGACCTCACAACACTTTTTGGTACTATTTATGAGTCTCATTGTACTATTTTAACTAATTTTTACCTTTATTTACAGTATTTTTAATAAAAAAATTTCAGTTTCAGCAAAATAAGCAAATTCTAAACAGACCCTTAGTGATACGTCATTTAAAATTTTGAATGATTTGACATTTTATACTCATCATTTAACTATAAAATGAACTCTCTCTATTCTAAGTTAAAAATGGAAATGGAAAGGATGGTGATTCTATCTGAATATATGTTAAAGAAGTTAGGAAATATAGAAAACCAACTCCCTCACTTTCAATATAGATTTTTTTCTTTGATGAAGTGTGTGTTTGGCAAAAAATTTTGCCAATTTATTTTACTATTCAGCTTATTTTTGTTATTATTTATGGATCTCATTGTACTATTTCAATTAACTTTACATTTACCTATAATACTTTAAGCAAAAAGTTTTCAGTTTTATCAAAATAAATAGATTCCAAATAAACCCGAAAATAGATATGGGAGAAAGAGCCCTTTTCAATTCATTCCTCCAAATTTTCTTTTATTTTTATTCAGATGTGCGGCACCCATGTATTTATTTGATTTTTAAATGCAACAGGTCTTACGTCTAAAGAAAATTTTAAGGAAATTAAAAGATTCAATAAGATAGGATATTATCCCAAATTAAAAGATTCAGTGAAACATAAGTCACATGTGCTCGATGGTATGGGAGGCAATCATCACGGACCTGATGGTCTCATTTTATATATATAAAGGGACAATTACCTAATTTAATGAACTACAAAATGACATCAATTGAAAATCTCATTTGAAGAAAGAGATTATAAAATGAAAATTGAGTTGTGGTAATAAATTTTTCTCCAAAAAAAAAAAAAACTCGTGGTTATAAATATGACAATCATATCAGCATTTTCCTTATATTCACATCGTGGATTCATTGTAAGAGCATCGGCAATGGAAATGCTAAATACCAAAATAGAAGCTCCTTTTACCATTCAAGCCCAAAAACCCACTCCATTGGGCATTGTAAAATGCAAGTTTTGTTAAAAAAAAAAAAAAAAAAAACAATTGTGCTACAGATTCTAAATGTAGAATCGCACTGTAGCTCAATGGTAAAAACAAAAATTATATTTTAATCGGTTTGGTCTTCTCTCTCCTCTCTCTGTAGATCATAATTTTCATTATCTTTCTTTCTCTTTCTTTTTGCTCTCTCTTCTTCAACGGAATGGAGGCAACGACGTAGAGGCTCGATTAGAAAAGCTGTGGTGGAGGCCTGGAGGTTGTGAGTTTGTTCATGGGTTTCTGACATGGGTTTGTTCATGGGTTTCCGGCGTTTGGGTGGTGTTTAGGTTGGCGTTTGGGTGGTTGGATTTAGGTTTGTTGGTTGTGATTTTTCCGATGGGTTGGGGAATTTGTTCCAATGGGTTTGATGGTGGGTTTCGGTGTTTGCTGGGTTTGTTTGGTAGTGGGTTTTGGTAAAGATGATGATGATGATGACGGGTTTGGGATGAATAGAGACGGCGACAGGCGACCCTCTCTCTCTCGCCATCGCTGCTAGTGAGAACAGATGGGTTTGGGTTTGGTGAGAACAGATGGGTTTGATTTTGGATTTTGGATTTTGATTTTGATTTTGGATTTTGGATTTTGGATTTTGATTTTGATTTGGCTAGATTTTGCTATGAATTTTGCTCAGCAGAGGTGGGGGGTTGACACTAAGAAGTTGGATGGTGGTGGTGGTGGTGGTGGTGGTAGGTGGTTTATAGAGGAAGAGAAATAGAGATCAAAGAGAGAAATGAGAAATATTTTTATATTATTTTAATGTGTAGGATGGTAAAATAAAAGTTGAGATGCTAAGTGTATTGTAAAATGATATTGTATAATTGATAAAGTGGCTTTTTAAGATTGTAAAATGAGATAGGATGGCATAAGCCATTGTGGATGCTCTATGTTATTTTGCGTATCTTACTTCATTAAATTTTCTCAAATATTGTATTTTACGTATGTTTATCTCGATTAATTGCATGCACTTTTACATAAAAGGACCAAACCCCCTCACTATCAAGTTATCAACAACGGTGATTTCATCCAAAAACCTTAATGATATAGACACTTTTTTCATAAATTGATAAGATAATAAACTGTGATTGTAGTAACATTACTTTTATGTTAGCTTATAACTCACACCACTCTTAATATGTATCAATTATGACAGGCCACATTCCAAGAGCCTTACTACTTAATGACATTACTTAATTCTTCAAATAGAAAGAACTTTGATCCAAAGTTCCCATTTCCACTTCTTGTAAGCTCAAAAAAAAAAAAAAAAAAGGCAAACCACATTATTAGCAGTTGTGGAAAAAGTTTCGAAACATTTTACATTATAAGACTTATTGATAACAGGCGGACATAGAAGAAAAATGAATAATCTCATGCGAAGAAGGAGATTATAAAAATTAAAAAAAATAGAAGCAATAATCCAACTCGTGGAAATTAAGTATGCTCATTTTCACTATCTATACTAAATAATTAAAGTGAAAATTTAGTAAATGAGCGAACTAATTCACTATAATTAATATTGTATCAACTATACTAAATTAAATTCCAAATTTACTATGCTTTTGTACCAAGTGTTCTTCCAATTTAAAACTACTTCTACTAATTAAACTCAAGCCAGAACTTAACTTGGTATAGTTTTGAGTCCTTGATCAAACTATAAGGTTAAATAACCATTTATAATATTTATAAAATTAAAAAAATGTTACAAATTGATATATCGATTAAAAAATACATAAAACACTCACAATAAAAGATATAAGCATATTGCGATATACTTAAAACAATATTAATTATCGAACTCTATTTATACAAGTAAACTTAATTAAAGAGAGCTCAATAATATTTATTGATAAAATACTTAATTACAATATATGAAAGTCAATGTTCAAATGGATACATACATGATGAGTAGTACTTAAGAAAAATGAAAATTTTATTGTTAAGAAGATCAATCAAAGAAACAATATATAAAATAAAATAAAAAAAATTCAGCACATAATTAAGAAAGCCAACATAATTCAAAATAGAAAGAATTCATTGAAGGAAAAATATTATGAAAAAATGAAAATAAAATTGAAAAAAAAAAACTATTTCAAAATTCTATAATTTTCCTCCATAATAGTTCCATGTAAATTAAGAGATTAATTATGGAAATAAATGTAAATGAATCATAGAAGATATGTATAGGATGATAATATTCTCTCCATATATTACTTTCATAAAACAAAAAAAAAAAAAAGGAAAAAAAAAGAAGACATATAACATATTATGATTGATGAAGTATATATAAAATATAATATTATGAGTGAAACATATGATTTTTTTTTTTTTTAAAAAAAGTCTCCATAGCTTGTCTCATCATATTTGATTGAATCCCTTTGTATATATTAAATGCACTTTCACCTGATGATGCAACAGCAGGACCATATGAAGAATCTCATGAATAAATAGATTAAAAAAACAGTAAATAGAGAGAGAAGAAAAAATCAAAAGTGTATACAACTCATTGTAAATAAAAGCATTTTTATCAAAGATACTATAAGTGTTAAAATGCTATTTTTAGCATCTGAAATCACAAATGCTACTCCATCAAATATGTTATATCCTAAAAAATTTGTCATCTTGTTATAGTGCGCTTTCATTTTTGAGAGCACACTATAGCAAGGTGTTATTATTTTTTTAATATTTTTCTTTTTCTCTCTTCAGACTATCATTCTCACTCTCTCATTCTCAAATTCTCCCTCTCATGGGTTTGATGGGCTTGATGACTGTAAGTGGGTCTGAAGGTGGTTGGCCTGACAGTGGTTAGGGTTAGTTGAGACCGTGGGTTGAGGCCGTGGGTTTGTGCCGTGGGTTGAGGTTGGTTGTGCTGGTGGGTTGAGTTCATTGGTTGTGGGTTTGTGGTGGTTGGGTTGATAGGGTGGTGGTCATCGAAGAGGTTGGGGTAGGTTTTGGTTGCGGTTTTGTGGTGGGTTCAGATCGGGGTTGAGGTTTAGATTGGGGTTGAGTTTCATATTGGGGTTGAGGTTCAAATCGGGGTTGCTGGGATGGTGGGTTTTGGTTGCAGTTTGTGCCGTGTTTTTTTTTTTTTTTTTTTTTTTTAATTTTATTTTGGTGGTTGGAGGTTGAGGTTGTGGTTGGTGGTTGTGGCTGTGGGAGGCAGCAGGTGTTGGCAATGGCAGTGGGTTTGTTGATAGTGAAAGAGATGTGAATGAGAATAAAAAATAATAAAAAATTAATATTTTAATAAAGTGGTAAAAAATATAAAATCTTTGATGTTAGGTGTATTGTAAAGTGATGTGTTAAAATTGATAAAGTAGATTTTTGATATGGTAAATGATAAATTTTTAAAAATCTTTGATGAGGATGCTCTAAGTAATGAAGTAATGTTATAGACTTACAGACAAAATAAAAATTTCACAATTTTTTTTCTTTTTTTAAGAAACAATTTCACAATAGTTGAGTTCATGTACTTTTATTGATTTTTTTTTTTTTGGAATCACTGTTATTGATTTTGATTTGAGTCCAATGTTTATATTACATTTAATGAGCAACTTATTACCATGATAATTATGAATTATTTTGCGGATAGTATTATTATATACATAACCTTAGCTACTATGATACATACACAACACTCATCTTTAATAAGTTTATATACTTATAGGACAAAGTTTAGCTATAAAATTAGTTGTAACATTAGGTTACAAACTTACTTAATATCTTTTTATTAAAGATAAATTTTGACAAATTTACCATTGAATCTTATAGATCATATAGTAAATATATTCAATTAACACAAAATTTAAAATGTATTAAGAGCGTAAAGAACATGTAATTTAATTGTTAGATTTTTAAAATATGTTGTAATATTTATTTTATGGAGTAAGTTTATATCTTTAAGTTATAACCAATTTTGTAGCTAAATTTTGTTCATATTTATATATATTTAGAGAAAGAGAAAAAAGGACACGACTTGTTTATTATTGTTGTTTAAATATCATTATAAGTATTTTCACACACTTTTTCACTCACATATATTTTCAAAAAATATAAACAATATTACCAAATGGCCTTCTAGTAACATTGTTTGTATTTTTTTAAAATACATATAGATAAAAAAATATATAATATTATTTAAATACTAAAAACATATTATTAAACTACTCTACTAAATAAGATTTAAAAACCTCTTACCAAATGTGCTAGTCCTGTGGTATACATATCCGAATTTTAATATGTCCAGTAAAAACTGGCCAGACATAAATTCTTGGTGAGAAAAAAAAAAGTGCAGCTCAATGTAAATAATAAATATTATGATATTTCATCATTTTCATTGCTTCGTGTTGAGCACAAATGGTAGAAATGTCTGCCATTAATGTGATTTTACGTCCTATTCATTTGATTGTATCCACTGTCATACAAAAGACAAATAAGTCACCAACTGCCACCACTGCACCGGGGCTTCCTGCCTAGTCACTTCAATCACTTCCATGAAAAAAAAAAAAAACGGAAAACTAAAATTGAGAACCCAAATGTAATTATGAAACTAGCTGTAAATACATGCTGATCTTTATCAGTGTTTGTTCAATACTTTCCTATAGTTGGGCAAAAGACCAAAAACCATTCACAATGATACAGCATCCATGTTTCAGCAAAAATGATACAGCATTTATGATTTTGGTACGGTTTTATTTTCATTTAGATTAAATTATTTCGTTTATAATGTTGAGTCTTTTAAAGTTGCAATTAGAATTAAAAAAAGGGCGAGGTTTTAAAAATTTGTATCTAAGAAATAAATTGATTTACTTTCATTTTTTTAAAGGAACCCAAATAGGCTGGTAGTCTAGTACTTTAAGCTATATTGTGCTTTCAAGTATTTCTCAAAATATATTATTGTTCTTTCAAGTATAACCTAGGATTGTGTTGAGTTTGGCTTTGGGTTTATGTTTGTGATATTTTCCAATATAACCTTTCTTTTTGGACTGAGAAATCTCCTGTCCAAATTAGTTTGGGTTGCTCTAAATATTAACCCAACCCAACTTGTATGAATTGAGTTGGGTTAGTTCATTGGGTTGAAGCTATTTTGTCATGCTTAGTAATTTTATTTGTTTTTAGAAGAAAATTGAAAAATATTATTAAGAAAACTCAACCAGCATTGGTCAGAGTTACAAAATTGAGATGTGTCCACATTGATAAACCGCTAAATATGTCTAATCAAGTTATGAGTTAGTTACCTTATTTAGGAGTATAGAAAAAAAATAACTGCACATAAGGTCTTTACAAGAGATTTGATTAGAGCTACCAGATCACTAAAAAAAGTAAACGACTCTTCCTCACTGCTAAGAGCTTTGCATACGAATCACCCTCAAGGATAATAGGGGAGAAGCCACATTCACTGGCAAATCTAAGTGCATGAACAACCGCCAAACATTCCAAGGCAGCAACTGAAGATAGAAGAGATATTTTGTCATGCTTAGTAAAGTATACTATCTTTTAAGTTTAAATTAATATATGAAAAAACAATACTAGCATCTATTGTTGTTGGTTTTTCTATAATATAAAATTATAAATCAAATGAAAGTGATAATTACTAATTCATTATGTATTTATGTGTCCAATATTCTTATAACTGAGAAAACAATTAGTTTTGTAAAGTAAAAAAAAAAAAAAAATTTATAATTAAAGAGTAACATTCTCATAGTCAATAATTGTTCAGTTGCAATCATATTTGGTAATTATGAGTCTGGTACGGTTTTATTTTCATTAAATTAGATTGTTTCGTTGGGTAGAAGTCCAAAAACCATTCACAATGATACAGCACCTAGTTTCACTATAGGCGGAACAAGAAGTTAGCCTAGTGAAATTACCTTCCTCCACATTCCACATAGTGGTTGTGGGTCCAGTGGGGCGCAAGCCCAAAAACTCATTTGTTCCGAGCACTGGTCCTGGGAGTTGACGGTGGGATAGTGCCACGAAATTGGTACATACCATGTTTCAGCGAAAAAAGAAACAGTATAATGATACAGCATCTATGTTTCAGCGAAAAAACAGAAACGGCATTTATGAGTTTGGTACGGTTTTATTTTCATTAGATTAGATTTTTATTTTTATTTTTTTTATACTGATTAAAATTATGACATCTGTTTTTTATGACTATGTTTTTTATTATTAGATTAAAACGTTAATTGATTTTTTTTTTTTTAGACCGGAGTTAAACTCCAGATTTTTTATTTAATTATTAAAGACTTTACCATATGAGCATTATTTTGTTTATAATGCTAAGTGTTGTAAAGTTGTAATTTGAACAACAACAAAAATGTGAAATTTTAAAAAATTGTATGTAAGAAAGAAATTGAATTATTTTTATTTTTAAGTCATCCCAAATAGGCTAGTATTGTAAGCCATATTTTTCTTGCAAGTATAACTTAGGGGTGATTTGGGCTTGGGTTTGAAGAATTTTTCATTCTTTTTCTTCTTCTTTTTCTTCTTCTTCTTCTATTTTTTCTTCGAGAAGAATGTTGAAATTCCATTAAAGGAGTCATATCGGTTTAGATTACAACAGTAAGGTGGGAAGGAACATCTTCATTCACATTGAAAAATCAATGACATGTTTAATATATCTAGAATGGTTATGAGTAGTAGAATTACCTAAATGGCAAACATGAGAAAAACTAGTACTCCTTAAGGTATTTGCAAGTAACTTAGCATTAGAAATCAAATGACCAAACAAAGCTAGAGATACATATTTTGATTTCAGAGAATTCATAATAAGCTCTAAATCTCTTTCAAGAATTGCTTTAGAAATCCCTTGAAATTTCTAGAGAAAATTTCAAGGGTTTTACCTTTGCCATGGCTTCAATATCTACCATACCTTTCTCAATCTAACCTTACTCATAGGATTGAGAAACATCCAATCCAAGCTAGTTTATGGTAGCTCTAAAATTAATGCAACCGAACTTGTATGGATTGGGTGGGGTTTGATCATCATGTTGAAGCTATTTTGTCAGGCCTAATAAAAATACTAAGTTTTAGCTTTTAAGACTACCTTAATACATGAAATGAAAAAAAAAAAAAGAAAAAGAAAAAGAAAAAGAAAAAGGTAAACTATGTATTTGATCCCTAACATTTACATTATTTGTCAATTTGATCTATGACCTTTCAAAAATATCAATTTGACCCTCTAACCTTTTAGTATTGTGTAAAAAATGTACCTACTGTTAAGTGATTGATTAAAAATGATAACGTGGCTAGCAATCAAAATAAAATAATATTTTTATGCCACATGTATTGCTGCTACCTTAGCATAAACTAAAAAAGAAAAAAAGAAAAAAAAAGATTTAGGTTAATTTTCAGGATTGAAATTATCTTTTTTATTCACTTCATTTTCCTTTGCTTTCTTAGGAACCAAACAGGGGTTAAAAACCCAGAATTGAAAGCTCTAACCTCCTTTTGCCTAGCAACCAAAAATGAAAAACAACTTTGAAGCTCAGGAAGCCTTTAACGCAACCCACCTTGTTTATATTCGAATAGGAAGGAGAAAGGAAAGAGGAATGAGAGTGATTTAGGGCTAAGAAAGGGAGCTTTGGGAGCAAGAAGAAGAAGAAAGATTAGAATGAACAGTCACTGAATGCATTGGAGGCTATGGTGGAGGAGGAGAGTAGGAGTGTCCAAAAGGAAGTTTCGGGTTTGAATGGTGGGTCTGCCATGACATGTGCCTTGCCATCACCGACGAAGAAGACGAAGGATTTGGATTGGGATGATAGCATTGGTTATTTCATCAAGAATGTAATTTGGCAATGGTAAAAAAAAAAAAAAAAATATATATATATATATATATATATATATATATATATATATAAAGAGAGATTGATTTGGAGTAATAGTGTAAATATGCTTTAGTTGAGTTTCAAAGTTGGTTTTTTCTTGTTTGGTTGCAAGGAAATTAAAGAAAAGGAAGTTGAGCTTTTAATTCTGGGTTTTTAACCACTATTTGGTTCCTGAGAAAACAAAGAAAAATGAAATTGATGAAAAAGATAATTTCAATTCTGAAAAATTAACCTTAACTTTTTTTATTATTTTTTTATGCTTATGTAGCAATACATGTGGCATAAAAATATTATTTTATTTTGACCGTTAGCTATATCATTATTTTTTATTCATCACTTAAAGGTAGGGACCTTTTTTATACAATATCAATAGGTTATGGACCAATTTGACACATTTGAAAGATTAGTGACTAAATTGATAAATGGTCTAAAGATGAAGTATCAAATACGTAGTTTATTAAAAAAAAAAAATACTAACATCCATATATTGTTGTAGGCTTTCCTTTTTAGCCTCAGCCTTAACAACAGATACAAAGCAAGGAGGGCCAAAGCCCACATCATAAGACCCAAAATGTTGTTGCTGGCTTTCCTATAATATATAAACCAATTAAAAGTCATAATTAATTACTAACTCATTGTGTCCAATATTCTTATAACAGATAAACTAATTATTTGTTTAAGTAAAAAAAAAACCTTAATAAAAGAGTAACACTGTCATATATATATATATATGAACATCATGATAAAAACACCACGGATAAAACATTGATGCAAGCAAGTATCAAATGTTAGAAATTAACGTACTATTGCAATTATATTTACTCAAGAACAAAAATTCATCCAAAAATGAAAGTTAGATGAGTGACAAATTATTATAATTGCTTAGGCCTATGGCACCACCTATGCCAAAAATATTTAAGGTGTTCTAACTTTTAAGGCCCTCATTACATAAATAAAAGACCTTTAAAATAGTGCAAAAATGTCCTAAAATTCTAGAATGATAATTTTTTTAAAGGAAAAAAAAAATATATATATATATATATATATAGAGAGAGAGAGAGAGAGAGAGAGAGAGAGAGAGAGAGAGAGAGAGAGAGAGGTGGATCTTGCTTTAGAAATCCTACCTGATTGAGACCATAAACCTTTTTATTTTATTTTTTTTATTTTATGTAAGTTTGAATTTAATCAACTATTCTGTTAGCTTGATTTCGTGCCAAATTTGCTTATAATTCAACATTTAGAAACCCTGTATTTAGGTGGAAATCATGTAAGGGTAGTGTGTGAGAGAGTGTGAAAAAAAGCTCAAGAGTGTGCACTCAGCAGGGCCTCGTGACTGGATCTTGCAACTAGCTTGCGGTTGGTAAATCACCAAAGGAGGCACACGTGTGAAGCATGCAAAAGAGCTGAAGAGTCACGCCAGCTGGAGCACTACAGGACAAAACTTTCAGTCTAGCCAGGTAGTTAACTCGCGACTCAGTCAAGTCACCAAACTATTCTGTTTGGGAAAAATTGACCTTTTGCATTCCAAACACGCACTAGTATAAATACCCCTTATACCAACGTATTGTAAAGAGCTTTTAGAGAGAATTTTGAGAGAGAAACCCTAGAGAAAAAAAAGATTGACTTATCCACAATTTTCATTCTTGTTTCTCCAAATTCCTCTACTCTCACCCTCTTCATTGTTACATCATTGAGAGGTACATTAACCAAATCCTTTTTTCACTATTCCCATATCTGTGAGAATGTTATTTGGTGCTTGGGAAACAGTTAGGAAGGGACCAATTGATATTAGTTGATGCTATGGGTTATAGCAAGATCCGACAAGCTAGAGAAGACAAAGGTTCGGGGTAACCTCGTTGGAGCAAGAAGATTGAAGGGCTTAGGTACACTGGGTAGATTAGGATTAGAGGGTCTTCTGTTTTTCATGTATCCCAACTTCATTCTCTAGTGGATTATTGACCACTTAGAGAGCGGCGAAGAGGTTTTATACTGAGAACTTCGATTTCCTCTTTAATAACATATTGTTGTGTTGTCTTTGTGTTTGCATTTTTTTTCCATTAATCTTTGCCATTTAATTTCTGATGTGGTTGTGATTTTATTTGGTTTAGACTGTTTTATCAATTCTGTTTTAGCTTATCTTCATATTCCGCACATATATGGTTTGATAATTAGCTTGAATTGGTAATTTGTAATTTGTGGTATAAACGTTCAAGGTGTTTTACACACTAACTGAACATTCATTTTAAAAGAGTATGCCAAACAATCATTGACAATCAATTTTTATAACATCTTATAAAAAAGATGTTAACACTAAATACAAAAACTTAGTTAACAAATTACATCTCACAAAATAAGAAGAAAGGTTTTTAAATAAAAAATATAATACAGAAAATTGAATAATTAATATTTAGTTGATATTTAAATATTAAAAAACCACTAATTCGTTTTTGCCTTGAGCCTTAAAATGTATTCATCCAGCTCTGTGCCTTCGATTCTCATAAGAGGAAGTCAAGACCAGAACAAATGATATTCTTGCAACAAGACTTCCTCAAATTATCTAGCCAAAAAAAAAAAAAAAAACCAAAGTATAATAGAGATAAAATTAAAACTTTAACAAAACATAATTTAAATAAAGAATCATAATGGTTAGCAAATAGCTAGGATTTGAATTGACTATTGACGCGGCTCTTTTTTTTTTTTTTTAATGAATAATATCGCAATAGAATTTCAGTCTTGTATAATACTCTAGATATTGCACAGGTGCAATAGCATCTAATGGTTAGCAAAATATTAATTTTTTTTTAAATAACTGTGTACGGTCTTGGACCTGTGGCCCTCGGCCTAGGGTTAGGAGCCCGAGTGATCAGTACTAAGAATGAGGGATCTACCTTGCCCGACATATTAAATTGATGAATTATACCGACCAAGAGCCCAGTGTAGCCTAAGCTTGGCCCAAACAATCTCGGTAGTGCCCTGGGTAATATTGCTGCCGAGCAATCACTAGCGTCTATTGCTAGTTCCAAGACTCTTGTTTCCAATGTGGGACCCTCTTGTCAGGGATAATTTAATCATGCCACTCCCACACGAGTGGAGAAATGAGTAATCATTACCAACCCACTGAAGCAAGGGTATAAATAGAAGAAATGACTAAGAGAAAGGGGTTAGACACGAGAAAGGAGGAGCCGGGAAAGTGACCGAGCATTTCTAGTTGAGTATTCGGTTAAAGTAGTTGATCACTTTAGTCAAATCTAGAGTTACTTTGCCTAGGAGCTACCCATTGTAGGATACTCATAAGCCCATTTAACTAAATAAATTGTGAGTCCAACTACAGAGTTGGCCCAAGGGAAAGGAGTTGGGCACGCACAAACTGCATTTGGATCGTACCAACAAAGTTTAAAAAATAAATAGTAGTAAAAAGTTAAAAGAAATCCCCTCCAATCACAGATATTTTTCAATTTTTTTTAAAAAATTTTAATATTTTTTAGTCATTGGATGCTACCATTCAATACTCTAAATATTGCATGGGATCTAAATCTGTCCTATCTAGGGGTGTTCACCAAACCTCACAAACTGTAAAAACTGCACCAAAATCGCTTACAAACTGGTATAACTGCATCGCACCACAACTAACAGCACACCGTACTGCACCTTCTCTATATATTAATATATATATATTTTTATATATATATATATATATATTAATATTAAATATATTATTAATAGTTTAATAACCCTAGTTTTCAACCAAAAAAAAAAAAGTTTAATAACCCAAGCAAGTGTTGATTAGGAAACCAACCCAAAACAAAGAAAAACTAGCTCAATATTTTAAATTTTGGCCCAAAACAAAGGGAAAAATCAGTTTTGAGCTGGGCAAGAAAAGCCCAAAATTTGAAAAATATACCGATTTCAAATTGCATATTATACATCGCACAGCACATGTGACAACAAAAATGAGGTGCGGGGTGGTTATGGTTTTGGCTAAACTCTAAACTGCATTGCACCGCACCACACATGTGATTGCAAAAATGAGGGGCGGTGCAGTTATGGTTTTGGCTAAACTGCATCGCAAAAGACTGTGCTAAAAAAGGCCTAAAATTGCATCACACTGCACTGCACCATGAACACCCATAGTCCTATCCAATAAAGTATCCTTGCTTGTCACATTTCATTACATTACAAAAAAAAAAGTCTCATTTTTTATTCATTAAAAAGGAAAAAAGAAAAGAAAAGAAAAGAAAAGAAAAAAAGCCACATTTGTCACTTCGGATTCAGCAAGTGATAATGACCTAGACTAGGACTCAAATAATTCCAGTGTTGGCTTCATGGGCATGTGTTTCAATGTTTGTAGTCTATTATAGGCATAGTATGAAATACCTCAATTCAAGTTTACAAAAAGAAAAGAAAAGAAAAAAGAAATACCTCAATTCATTATTATGGAGTTATAAATTTGAATTCAATACCACTTTGTGCTGCTTCTCTACTTTTAGGGTGTGTTTGTTTGGAGGTAAAATAGGAATGATGAAAATTTTTAGAAACAAAATAGAAGAGAGAATGAATTTGTGTGCTGTTTGGTTGGAAGGAGGGGAAAGAAAACTTTTGTGTGGGGTCTAGGCATTTTCCACCCGGGCCCCCGAAAACTTTTCTCTCTAAATGAAGAGAAAATAGGGGAGAAAACGTTGAGGCCTACTATGTGACAAAAATACCCTCAGTTTTTATTGTTTTCACCTACCCCTTTCACTTTCTCACGTCCTGTGACCTATCGACATTATTGCCTCTTCATTCTTATATCTCAGCATCTTCACAGCAACGTGAACTCCAGGTTATCTTTCTTTTTTTTTTTTCTTTCTTTTTTGAAAATGTCTTCCCAGTTAACGCATAATCAATTTTTGTTGCCCATAAATTTTAAATTATATATAATAATAAAGAAAAGTAATATAAATGTATATGTATTTGTGTTAATTTTTATATTATTTAATGAGTGTAAATATATCTATTTCTTATATATCATATAACAAGGACATAATAGTTAATTTATATGAACTGCATTTTTCATCCTCTTCTTTTTCTCTCCAACCAAACAAAAGAGTTTTCTACCCTCCCACTTTTCCACCCCTCTAACCAAACATACATGAGGGAAAATCAAATCTTTTCTATCCTCTCACTTTTCCATCCTTCTACTAATTTTCCATCCTCTTACTTTTCTACTCTTCTAACTAAACGAACCCTTAGGTAATTTACTTTGTTAAAAGTTAAATAAAAGAATGTAAAAATGTCACATAAAAATTGTCTTGTCTTGTCTTTGCCTTGCCCCCCAATAAATTCATTTGTACTCCTTCTCTTTCATTCCACTTTCAACTGACAAAATTGTGGAAAAGTGAGAAAACATGTAGGGGTCATATTATAATACCTGTCTCATAATAAATCCCTTCATGGACTTTTCTTTTTCTCATTTAGTTAATTTGTACTACAAAAGAGAACATTGTCTCCAAAAAAAAAAAAAGATGGACTAGACTCTTTTTCTCTTTTAATTATTATGCAATACAAAAGTGGGCATTGTCTCAACGTTGAGTTAAATCAAATTTAATGTGCTCGGTTTTGTAAAAATTAAAAAAAGAAAAAGAAAACAATATTGTTAAAGTTATACAAATTTTATTATATAGTTCTTACAAATTTTATCTTTTAAAAAATTATAACAATATAATTTATAAAAAAAAATTTAATATAATTGTGGGGCCAAAGAATTTGGCAACCCCAACCTATTTTATATTGAGCCCAAGGCCCATGCCAAGGAGGAAGGAATGTCCGAGGACGAACGAAGAAAGCCCAAATTGCCGAGGAACATCGCCGAGGATAATCCTGTCTTCGGTGAACTAAGATCATATAAGGGAATAGCGCCACGCCATCAAAGGCAGCCTCCCAGAGCATTCCAAAAAGAAGGACGAGTACAATGAGCCAGCCATGTGAGCATGGTGGAGGAGCAATTCAAGGAGAAACTATCACCTCCGAATTAAATGTCTGCAACTAACATTCTGGCCGCATTAACGAGGAAATAACCCTTGAACAATGCTACTTTGATTACCGCAACTCACAGAACGCCAGAAAGAGTGTCTGATGGGACAGACACTCAAGTATAGATTTGGATGATCAACAAGTGGAAGGTCAAGATCGTTTAAAGAAGACTATATAATAGGAGAAACCTACCATAGAGAGGGGGTTGGAGAAAGGGAGAGAGAAAGCACTATAGCAATCTCAAGAACTCCTGCAACCATTGTCATCTAATAGCTACAAGAGCAAAGCTCCTCGGATTGTGCCGAGAACAAACTTTCTTTGATAAACTTAGTTCATTTCTGTTTGATCATCATGAAAACCCATTTTAACTGTTATCCATGCACTAAAACTTATCTCTTTAACCCACTCTTTACACATTTATTGTACTAGGCTCACTGAGCTAAGACACTATACATTTTGGGTTTGGTCTGAAAATCGTGACCCTACAATAATTTATTTATTATGGTGTTGATGTGATACTAATCATGTTTATTATCACATAAGTTTGTAAACTCTTATAGGTTAATTATTAGTAGCTAATAATTTTAACATGCTACGATTATATTTTAAATATGAGTGAAATAATATCTAGACAAGATTAGACTAGAAGATAGTAGCCTGAATAATATTCTCAATTTTCTTATTCTGTGATTGAATCCAGTTAAGGTCCATCTCAATGCTTTTTTCACCATTTTGTATTGGCCATTTTCAAAGGAACCAGTACGAGCCTATAGGGACCCTTTGTTGCTTCGTTTTCACGGGTTTAGATTGGTTGGACTCAATGCCACTAAAATTTTGGGCAAATTCACATGAGCCAAAGTGCAGTCCTATTATGTGGTCCTACGGATTTTTGTATGAGAGATAAGTCTTGACTTTGAACTTTCACTAAAAAGACTTTATTTTGAATGTTTTTGATAATTTGATAGCTATAATGGAAAAATGGAGATTTTAGTTTTGAAAATATCCGTTAAAAATAACATAATGTGCCAATTTAGTTACACGGTTGTTGACTCTAATTGACAGACACAATATTAATTTTAACTTGAGGATTATTGCCTTTCATCATCTAAAACCATTGTTGCTTTGATGAACATGTTAGGTTATGGCTTGATCCACCTTATTGAACTCAAACCATTGAGCTTGCGACCTCTCAACATTGATTCTCACTATGGAAGTAAGATAACTATGGCTAGTTCCCTAACTCTTTTAATTTTTATTGCCAAAAAAAAAAAAAAAAAAAACCCAGGCCTAAGAGTAAAGATTTAGTTCAAGCCAAATTTTAGAAGCAAGAGTATGTTTTCTCATTTTGACGGTTGTTATCCTTCATTCCAACAAATTGAAATTTCAACAAATTTTTTTTTTAAAAAAATTTATATAAACTTAACATTATCTTACTCTTAGAAAAGCCAACCACTGCATGGATGCAAATGTAACTGTTGTGAATTGAAAAGCTTTATTTTGCTTTCGAAACCTTCTTAGAAGACTCTTTGTTGTTAAATTTAGATGTGAAGGCATGTACTATAGTCCATTAGTCCTTCTAATGCCTTTGTAATTAACTCTACAAATAAATTTAATTATCTCTTTTTAATTAATTATTGATGTGTCTCTATTTTTATTATGAATAATGTAGCGGTTAGATTTGCATCATTTACAATATAATAGGTATTACACAAGGTGCAATAACATCTAATGGTCAACAAAAAGTTAGACAAGATTAAAAAAAAGAAGAAGAAGCAAGTAACCATTAGATTGGATCCAAGAAGTTAAAAAACAAAACAAACAATAAAAAGTTATAGAATAAATGGTTAAAAGTTTTTTCAAAAAAATCTCATCCAATTACATAAATTTTTTCAACTATTTATTTTTTTTATTAGTCATCAGATGCTATTGCATCCCATGCAATATCCTAAATATTTTACGAGATCTAAATCGGTTACAATCAAATGTCTTATCTTTACTTGTTAGATTACATTACCCTACAAAAAAAGTCTCATTTCTCCATTCGATTCAGCACATAATAATGACCTTAGTTCATTACCTGATAAATTGAGTAATCAAATTCAGTAGTAATCCATAATTCTTCTCTATTTTTGGATAAATATTACATGCTTAATTAACTCTTTGTATTATTCTTTGCTTTAAAAAAATAAAATAAAAATAAAAGCATGTAAAATGTCTCATGAATATTGCCTTGTCTTGACTCATAAATTGGCTCCTAGTCCTTCTCTTTTCATGTTCATTTTCAACTTAAAACAAATTGTTTGAAAAGTGAAAAAACATGTAGGGATCACATTATAATATCATCTTGTCTCTCATCATAAATTACTTCATGGACTTTTCTTTTTCTCTTTTAATTAATTTGTACTACAAAAGTGAACATTGTCTCGACATTGAGTTGGACTTCTCTTTTTCTCTTTTAATTAATATACAAAACAAAAGAGGGCATTGTCTAAACGTCAAGTTAAATCAAATTTAAAGTACTCGCTCTTGTAAACGTTAAAAAAAAAAGGGAGAAAAAGAGTGTTATAAGTTATACAAATTTTACTATATAGTTTTTATAAATTGATGTGTTAACTTTTAAGACATTAAGAAAATATTATTTATTTATTTGTTTATTAAATCACATTCATTGTAGGTTCCAGTTAGCTCAATTAGTAAAATCTCTGATAGTTGAATAAGAGATCTAGAGTTCAATCTCACGTCTATACCAAAAATTGATATAAGTTGAAACTCTCTCTCAAAAAAAAAAAAAAAAAATCACATTCATTGGCACATGAATTTGTAAACTTTTAATCTTTATAGTTTAATAGCTAATAATTTTAACATGCTATAATTATATGTAAAAAATGAGTGAAATCAGGGTTGGCCTTGTACTTTGCAAGCTGTTGATTCAACTTGCTTATTTTGGGTTTGAGTCCAGTTAGGGCCCATATCAATGCTTTTTTCACTATTTTGTTTATTCCATTTTCAAAGAAACCAGTGAGAGTCTATATGGACCCTTTACTGCTTCGTTTCCATGGGCTTAGGTTGGTTGGACTCAAAGCCACAAAAATTTTGGTTAAAGTCTCATGATCCAAGGTGCATCCTATAACCTAGTTCTTAGGATCTTTATCTGAGACTAGTCCTGAGTTCCAACTTTTACAGGAAAGACATTATGTTAATGTTTTTGATAATTTGATAGCTATAATGGAGAGGGGGAGGTTTGAATCTTGAAAATCTCTATTAAAAATACCATAATATGCTAATTTAGTAACAAGGTTCTTAATAAATACAATATTGATTTTAACTTAAAAATTATTGTCTTTTATCGTCTAAAACTTCCATTGCTTTGATGAACATGATGTTAGGTTATGGCTTAATCCACCTTATTGAACTCAAAACATTGAGTTTGAGACCCTTTAGCATTGATTCCTCAAGATGGATGTAAGATAGCCATGGCTAGTTCCTAACTCTTTTATTTTTTATTGCCAAAAAAAAAAAACCTAAAACTAAGGGTAAAGATTTAGTTCAAGCCAAATTTTAGAAATGAGTGTAGGTTTCTCTCATTTTGACTTTTGTTATCCTTCATACCAACAAAATGAAATTTTAACTTTCTTTTAAAAAAATTTATATAAACTTAACATTGTCTTACTCTTGGAGAAGCCAATCAATGCACAGATGCAAACATAATTGTTGTCAACCAAAAAACTTTATTTCCCTTTTGAAACCCCCTTAGAGGACTCTTTGTTTTTAAATCTAGATAGGGAAAGGCGTGTAATGTAGTCCATTAGTCCTTCTAATGCCTTTGTAATTAATTATGCAAATAAATTTAATTATCTTTTTTTTAACTAATTATTGACGTGTCTCTATTTTATTATGAATAATGTAGTAGCTAGATTTGAATCCTATACAATATACTAGGTATTGCACAAGATGCAATAGCATCTAATGGTCAACAAAAAGTTAGACAAGTTGAAAGAATAGCTAGTAACCATTGGATTGGATTTGAAAAGTAAAAAAACGAAACAAAAAATAAGAAGTTTTAGAATAAACGGTAAAAGCTTTTAAAAAACAAATGTCATCCAATTGCAGAAATTTCTTCAACTTATTTTTTAATATTTTATTGGCGTAAATGCTCTTTTCATCCCCACATTTTGGGGTCATTTCTATTTTGGTCCCTATATTTCTATTTTACTATTTTTAGTCCCTAATCCAATTAATGCTTGTTATTTTAGTCATTTTCGTCAGCCACTAGATGAAAATAGCTTATGTGGCTAACTGATTGATTAAAATATTAATAAAAATACATGGGTTTCCTGCCCCTTTATTCACATGTGGCCCTCACTACAACCACAAATCAGTACCAGAAACTCAAAATCCCGTAAATCAGTACTAGAAACCCTAAACTCCCAAAATTTGAGCTTCGACCTCCACCCACACAGCTAATCCCCATCTCCCAAAACCACGATCAAAACAAACAATCTTCGAAGTCCAATGGAAGCAAGTTGTTCAACAAGTTCCAGTGTGAGGAGGAGAGCACTAATGACATGCTACTGTAATAAAAAACCTGTCTTACTAGGTATGTCAATTTCAGTAAATTGTTTGAGTGGGTTTTAGTTAATTTTATTTTCCATTTTTCGGAGCATTATTTGCGTTTCAGAATTGGGCCAAAGTGTAGGTTCTTCCAATGGCGTGATGATGAGATATGTGAACGTGGTAAGGTGCTTATCCCACAGCAAAGGCAAAGGATCATCAAACTTAAGGCTGAGCTTGCAAATTACAAGAAGAGAGAGAGAAGTTTTTAGTTGTAGTTGTGGCATTGTCAGTGGTGATATTTGCAGTTCTATGTTTGCTTAAGTAGAGAGTGGAAATAACTTGTGTGGGTTGCTGTGCTTGGTAGGGCATGTAGGGTTGCAGTGTTTATATATGGAGGGTTGGCAGTGTGCTCTATTTTGGTAGGATTAGTTATTAGCAATAACACACCTACTGCTTATTTTGTACACTTTTTGTTAAGAAATAAATGAATACCTTTCTCATTCAATGTGTGGATGTGTGGATTGGAAATGTCTCTATTGAACCAAGTAGCAGATTTCCAAGTGCATGCAACAAATGAAACTAGTATTAACAGATAACATATTCCAAGAAAGCACTATATTACACATATAAAACAAGATAGAAGGAAACAACAAACTCAATCTTAAAATCCAAACATCTTAATTAACATACTGCCAAACTTAACCTAAACATCTTCATAGTTATCATAAAAAAAAGGCAAAAGTATATTTAAATAACAAAAGGGCATTGTTTAACTAATACCAATTATACAAAATAAGGGCTTGGCTATAATTATACAAAACACAAGCCATTCATCAAAAGATATAAAACAACAAGCTATTCATTTTTTCTTGGAGCATGCGTTGATGACTGACTCCCAGCAAACCATCCTTTTCCCCCTTAGTCTTGGAATTGGACAGTTGGGTGGGATTGGTGTTGGATTGAACTGGATTGGATGATCCTGTGGGGGTCTGGTGTGCACTTGGACTGGAGTTGTGCATGTTGGACTAGGGTGGTGGAAAAGATGTGGTAGTGCTGTACTGGTATGGTGCACTTGGGCTGTATGAGAAGTGCATGCTGGTTTGGTATGTTGCACATGGATTGAAGGTGTGCATGCTAGATTGGAATGATGGCAATGGATTGGGAGAGCTTGTCCATGGTTGAGTTGGTGCACCAGGAGTGATGGTGTGCATGGTGGACTGGGATGATACAGATGGCTGAGGTGGTGCAAATAGGGTGGCTGAGCTTGGTTGAGCTTGAGCTTGAGCTTGTCCTGTTGGCTGATTGATGTTAGAATAGTTTTTGCATCTGCTGGTCTACAAACAAGAAATCCACATTTATTGACATGTAATATGTAAAAACTCTCACATATAGAATGTAAAAACTCTCACATTTATTGACATGTAATAGTTTCCTATAGAATGTTACCTTATTGGCTGTACTAGTTCTGTTTGTGGTACCTGGTAGGAAAGAGTTTTCTCCAATCTCACTCTTGCAACTTCTTTTATTGTGTCCTATTTTACTACAGGTCCTACACTGTTTGGAGATACTAGCTCTTCTACCTGCTGTCTCATTAGCCTCCCTTGCTCTCTTCTTCTTGGGCCTGCCAAGTAGTCTTCTTTTGATAGGAAGCTGAACAGGTTGGACATTACTGGGCCTTCACATATTCTAGCCATTGATAGGTGCAATTACTGGCTCATAACATGCCTTATATGTAGAGACATGAAAATACTTGTACAAATACTGCTCAGCATCTTGCCTATTGAAGAATATGCAAGAAACTATATGGGCATATGGTATGCTAGTCGTATCCCATTTCTTGCAACTATAATGTTTTTTTTCAAGGCCACAGTGAAGCTTTGCAGTCCATTTTTAATCTTAAACTATGTATGACTTGCCTAACAAGCAAGCCACTTACTGTTTGCAGTCTTTTCCCTATGCAACCTCTTAAGCACTTTAGGGCATATCTCTGATTTCACTTTCATGATCTTTTGTCTGTTCTCTTGAAACCTAGTCATAAGATATAACCTGATAGACTCTAGCTGCAATCACACACAAGATATTAATCAAACAATGTATCAAACAATGTATCTGACTAACTGTTACTCAAAGGCTTAGATTCATACCAAAGTAATTATAGGCTTATATCTAAACTTCAGAATCCTACTGTTAAAACTCTCACACATGTTGTTCAGTACTGTATCACTCAACCCATCCTCATTGAACATGCGTCTGGCCTATATGGTGGTTGAATGATCTTGCAACCAACTGTGAGCATCCTCATCAATTCCCTTCAGTTCATCCATCACCCTATCAAACTCATAACTCCTTGTGCATGTGTGTTGCAAGTTCAGTGTTCTTATTTGGTAGCTCTTCTCTTTTGACAACTTTGTTAGATATGCCACAAACTTGTAGTTTTCCTGGCAAATTGCTCTTACCCTCTGCAAATCATTTTTTGCAAATCTAATCCCCTAGCCACCATGAACTGCATAATCAGTTATAACTTCTTTGAATTGCTTAGTGTTGTGAACAATATATCTTTCTCAAATTTGATATGTTCAGCCTTAGCAACTGGCTTAAACACTGGGAAGGTCTTCCTTTGTCCCCTTCCCTTTCCCATAGGTGTTTTCAATTCATCCTCAGAGCTATCATCAGTGTCATCCCCAATATCATCATCAGATGATGATTCCTCAAGACTGTGCAACTCTTTCCTGTCATAATCAGAGTTCATTATATCAGCACTCATTTGTACTGGTTCAGTAACATTCTCATCACAACCATCCCAACTATCACTACTATCCTCCATAAACTCCGTTTCATTAGGATTCACTACATCTTCATCCTCTAGGCCACTTCCTTCATCATCACCTCCTCCACTGTCACTATTATCAACTACATCTTTGTCCTCAGATGGGTGCTGAGTCACAAGTTCCTTATCTACTCTCCTAGAATACACCTCTGCAGCATCAACCTCAACAACATCATCATTATCAACCATTGGTGTGTTACTTTCTCTCCTAGAGTGGCTTGTTCATCATCTACTTCAATGTAATCCTCATTATTATTGTTATAATCTTCACTACCATTTGTACTATTGTCACTACCTTCGTCATTACTGCCATCATCATTACTGCCATGCCCTAAAAAGTTTTGCTCCACTACCAATGGCTGCACATTTGCCCCAACATGCTCACCTTCATCCACTAGTATAGGATTATCCATAGGGTGCTCCAAAAACACATGAATTTCTTCATGACCAATCACTAAATTTGTCATAAACATGACATCATCATCATCAATTATCAAATGGAAATTAGCCATCTCTAGATCACTACCAGGCATTTTATACCAAATCTTGCTCACAGAGGTGTACCTAAACTCCCTACATATGCCCTTAATCTCTGTCTTGGACCACCTATCAGGGTCACAATTGTCCACTATATCCACTTTACCTCCCACATATTTTTGAGAGTTATCACTAAAATACCCACCATGATGCACAGACAAGCTAAATAGCTCACTCATGCTGCATGCAAAACACATATAAACCACTAGTTAACAAAACAACACTCATTAGTTAACAAAATATTAATCATTAGTTAAATAATACTGACTACATTCCAAAACAGCACTCATTAATTAACAAAATATCACACATTAATTATTTACTAACTTAGCACTCATCTTTCCACAATCCACCTCAGCTGTTTTGAATTATATAATATGGTAATGCACATTATCTTCAACAGGGAAGTAGAGGGACCACATTGGAAAGCACAAACAAACACATATTAAACAACAATGTCATAAAAAAAAAAGACACATGCATAGTAAGCCACAAACAAACACATGTTAATATTATATATCATAAGCATTTTGGCCCACTAATTCAGTATACATCACACACAGAATCAGCCATTATCTTCAACAGGAGAAAATGAGGACCACATTGGAAGTCACAAAGAAGCACATACCTAGACAAGGACCAACAAACAGTCAAAAGTAACTAAAAAAAATTGATAAAGTCAAAACCCAAACAATGAATATACAAAAGCAACATTATGGCCCCTACACATAATATAAAGCTAGCTATATATAAAGACATACAGAGAGAGAGAGCTAATACTTGTGTCTCTATCTCACAGAGATAGAGATCTTATGGCTTTTATTTTTTTTGCTATTCCAAGAAAAATGGGTTTGGGTATATCTATTTCTGGGTTTGTTTGTCTGTGATAGTGGTTTGATGGCTATCTCAAATCGACAGAGAAGGTGGACTGATTTGGTTTGGGGGTTCATAGAAAGAGAAGGTGGAAGGTGAATCGATGTAGGGATTCAGTTGGAGCCACAAGTGGTTGTAGTGAGGGTCATGTGTGAATAAAGGGACAGAAAACTCATGTGGCATGGGTGACGAGAGCCACAATGTATTTTTATTAATATTTTAATCAGTCCGTTAGCCATCTCAGCTATTTCCGTTTGGTGGCTGACAGAAAGGACTAAAATAATAAGCGTTAATTGGATTAGATACTAAAAGTGGTAAAATAAAAATGTAGGGACCAAAATAGAAATGACTCCAAAATGTAAGGATGAAAAGAGCACCTATTTTATTAGTTCTTGGATTCTATTGTATCATATGCGATATCCTAAATATTGCACGAGATCCAAATCGGTCATAACTTATGTCTCATCTTTACTTGTCACATTACATTACACTGCAAAACGAGTCACATATCTCCATTGGAATCAGCACATAATAATGACCTTAGTTCATTGTCTGATAAATGGAGTTATCGAATTTAGTAGTACTCCATGATTCTTCTCTATTATTGGATAAATATTGCACCCTTAATTAATTCACTGTGTTATTCTCTGTTTTAAAAAATAAAAAATAAAATAAAAATAAAAGCATGTAAAATGTCTCATCAATATTGCCTTGTCTTGCCTCATAAATTCACTCGTAATACTTCTCTTTTTAAGTTGTTCAAAAAGTGAAAAAATATGTAAGGATCACGTTATGATATCATCTTGTCTCTTGTCATAAATCCCTTCATGGACTTTTCTTTTTCTCAATTTGTACTACAAAAGAGGACATTGTCTCAACATTTAGTTAAATAAAATTTAATATGTCCGGTCTTGTAAACACTTTTCTTTTAAAAAAAAGTGTTATGGTTATATCATTTTTATTAAATAGTTAATATAAATTGATGTGTTAACCTTTAAAACATTAAGAAAATGTAATTAATTTATTTATTATGGTGTTGATGTGATATTAATTACATTCATTGTCACATAAGTTTGTAATTTGTTATAGTGCAATTGTTAATAATTTTAACATTTTATAATATAAAACATATATGTGAAAAATGAGTGAAATAATAGTAATTTTTTTTTTTTACGGGAGTTTGTATCTAGAAGATGGTAGCTTGAAAATTTTTCTCAGAGCTGGGCTTGTAATATGCAAGTTTTGGACTCAATTGCTTATTCCATGTCTGAGTCCAGTTAAGGCCCATTTAGGTGCTTTTTCACCATTATGTATAGGCCAATGTCCAAGAAATCAATGTCGGCTTACAAGGAACCTTTATTGCTTCATTTTCATGGGCTTAGATTGGTTGGACTCAATGCCACCAAAATCTTGGCAAAAGTCTCAAATAGCCCAAAGTGCAGTCCTATGAGAGCATCTCCAATAGATGTTTTATATCTATTTTTTGAGAAAAAAAACCCACCGTTTACACTGCAATAGCATGTATAAACACAACTTTTCTAAATATTTTTTGAAGTTGCTACAATACTTATCTACATTTAGAAAACACTGTAGCAACTCCATACCTTTATTTTATTTTAAAAAACTGCGCAGTGGTATTAATTTACTATTGTTTCTCTCTCATTCATTCTCTCTTTCATTCTTCACTCTCCTGTATCTCAATGTTTACAAACTAAAACATACCACAATCAAAACAAAAACACAAACCCAATCGAAATATTTGAAACACAAAAACAATCTTTCTCATAAGCCTAATGAAATCTGAACAATAAAATAAAACTAATCAAACTAGGAAAAAAAAACATGTAGAACACCGATCTCCACTTCTCTGCCAGTGATCTATGTGTGTATGAGAGAGAATTTGTTTGTGTGAGATAGAGGGAGAGAGATTTGTGTGTGTAAGGGAAAGAGAAAGAAAGAGAGAGGGAGAAGTGGAGATATGTTATTGTTTTGGAGGCTAACACAAGTGATCCAAAATGAACTAGAAAAAGAAAAAGAAGGGTAGATAGAGATAGTGGGATACGTGTGTGGTGGAAAAAAACCAAGAAAAAAGGAAAAAGAAAAAGAAACGCATGGATGGAATTAAGAGAGGAAAAATAATATAAAAAATAAGAAATGGCAATTAAGAAATGATACCACAATATTTTCACAATAAATTTTAAGTAATAGATTGGTATTAGCTAATATTGATGAGAAAAAAAAAATTTTAGTTGTAAGTTCAAATTAGAACTAGTAACAATTTTTCACATAAGATTTTGATGTGATTCTTGTGAAAGTATTGCGAAAAATGTTGTAGACATAACACTTTTTATTGAAAAATATAATTGTTGGGAATGAATATAAAAAGAATAAATGATGATAAAAAATGAACAAAGAATGAATGAAGAAATAATATTTAAATGAGATGGAAAAAAGGATAGAGAATCTATTGGAAAGTATATTTGAAAAAGTAAGTAGGTAAAAGCTAAATGTTATTGTTCATTGTCCAAACAGTATAAAAAATTGGCTAATTTGCTGAAGATGCTCTAAGGTAGTTCTTAGTGTTTTTATATGAGATGGGTCTTGAGTTACAACTTTTACAAGAAAGATATTGTTTTAATATTCAATAGCTATAATGGGGAGGAAAAATTTGAATCCTAAACATATCTCTTGAAAATACCAAAATTTATCGGTGTAACTATAAGATTCTTGGCAAACACAACGCTACTTTGAACATAAGAATTATTATATTTTATCGTTTGAAATCACTAGTACTTTTTGGTGAACATGATGTTAAGTTATGGCTTAATCTACCTTATTGAACTCAAACCACTGAGGCCCCTTAGCATTGATTCCTTGCAAGGAAGTAAGATAGCCATGACTAGTACCCTAATTAGGATTGGTTCAAATAGGCCAAAAATTTTAGAAGCAAGAATTAGTTTTCTTCTCATTTTAACTTTTGTTTTCCTTTGTACTAACACAATAAAATTTTCAATATTATTTTTTAAATGAACATAAAGTTAACATTATTTTAGAAAAAGCCAACCAATGTATGCAAGCACAGATGGCTGTTGTTCACTGAAAATCTTTATTTTGCCTTTAAACCCCCTTTAATGAATTATTTGTTGTTAGATTTAGACAAGGGCAAGCACTATATAGGTCATTAGTCCTTCTAATGCCTTTGTAATTAACTATGAATCTAATTTTCTTTTTTTTGTACCGAAAAACAAAAAACAATAAGTCCAACACAGGACAAAACATTTTTCTTAATTATTAACATGTTACTCTAGAAGAAGGCACTCCTAATGAGAGTTTTCTAGTTTAACAAGTCTCTTTTTATGTTTTCAGGATGATGATTCACATATTTTAAGAATCTTGTTAACGAGTATTTGTTAATAAACTATTTTAAGAAAGTTTTAATTCCGCATTCACGATAAATATAAAGAATGAAAAAAAAAAATTTTCTTTGCCGTAATAATTTTATAATAAAAATTAAAATACCCTGTTAACTTTTTCTCATATTTTAAAAGAAAAAAAAAAAAATTAACAACTGCTCCACTACTTTTATTAGTGCTATCTTATCTTATTTAATTGCAAAAACATGGGAAATTAATTACTGCAACATCACGACTAATTAACAAAAAGATAAATCAACAACAAGACAAAGACAAAGCCATAGCCTTTAGCCGCTTCGAGTAGGTAGCTCCTGATTCTGCAACAAACATTCTTCTCGCAATGGTAGCCTCTGTTTTGATTTAAATTTATAATCTTTCATTGCTTTTTGCTTATTTATGCTATTAGTTTTTCTGGGTTCATGTTCTTTTTTATTCATTTTGAGCTGGATGTGAAGTTTGGATAAGAGAATATTAAAAATTAAAACCATGTATGTTTGAGTAGTTTTACACATTTGGGGTTGTCAAATTGGAGTTACACTATTAAGAATTCTATATTAATATTTGCAAGGATTATGTGCTTGTTTGAATGTGTATGTGTAAGTCATCAACAAGAATAGAAAGTAAAAATTATTGTGAATGGTAACTGTACGTTTTTAGACCCCTTAAAACACACTTAGATTAACCTAGTTAATTAGTTAAGTGATTAATTTAGTCAAATTATCAAATCTAGGTTAACACACATATATCATATTATTGTAAAGTGTGGAAAATAAATAACACAACAATATGATAAACCAGAAAAATCAAATCGGTAAAAAACCTGAGGAGAATTTAACCTAGCTATTCTCAAGGTAAAACGAATCCACTATGAAAGAATTGAAGTTTACACAATAGAGACTTAGACCACTAACATCCTATTGCTACCTTGAGTAGGAAACTTACTATCACGATCACGTGACAGCTCTAAGTCCATAGACTACTTCTTTCTTGAATTCCCAGCAAGTACAAGCACTTCCGCTTGTGTATTTTTAAACTCTTGGATTAGCAACTAAAACGATCATCAAGTTCTTGACATAGTCTTAATTCTTGATAACTCTGAATATGTGTGAAGACAAACACTTCTAGATCTCACAAAAGAATCACACACACATCATAAAGAGCAACCTCAAAATGTGGCTAGGGTTTTCCCTTTTATACTTAAGACAAAACATAAAACCCTACATGTCAAACGGGCTTGGGCTGAGTTGGAAAATTTTGCAGAAAAACGATATGCATGACTTTTGATTGATCGAGCCTAATTTTCGATTGATCAAGCTAGACAGATTTACACAGTAAATCCTGCAGTAACTCAATTCCAACTTTACATAGAAACATATACTTTGAGCAAGTCTAAAAAAGACTAAGACATTTTGATCATGGTTTGCCAACATTACAAATTGAATTTCTAATACATTAGTTTCTAATTCCTTAGAACCTAACAGTAACACTAACACACTTGTTTTATTGACAGAATTCAAATACTCCTTTTGTGGGATTCTTGAATTTTTTTTTTAAAAGTTTTATGTGACCCAGAATTTATATTGTATATGGTTCGGTAGTTTTATGTGACCCGCAATTGTATAAGCCTTAGTTGTTGTTGTTGCATGTTTCAATTCTTGAATTAGCGAGAACTTGTCTAAAAGAAGTTTTGCCTTTTGTGAACATTCACTAATTACCCAAAATAGGAAAATCCAATTTTCAAAGTTTTATTTAACTAACTTGTTAACCAACCTCTACTTCTTGAGGAATTTATGGGAAGAAAAATTTAAAAAAATCATATATGTGCTTTTAGCAAATGGTTAATGTCATGTTTCCATAACATATGGCTGCCTTCCAAGAGAGATGATAGAATATATTGTATCAATAATGAAAGTGTGAATTGATAAGATAAGTTTAACAATTTATAGGAATGAGTTAGTGAGTAATGTTTAGAGATTCCTTTAATGGCCTTCTGAATGATGGAATTTAGAATCACTGGAATTTATATAAAATACAGTTTCTCATGACAATCTTGTCAATATAATGTACAATTGTTAAAAAGAAGTTGAGAGAATTTGAGGTTTAGGGCTCCTTATTGAAATGAATTATGCTGATGTTTTTATTTCAAAGTACTTTTTAGTGAGGTCAAGGGTGCATAAATGTAGTTTTCACTTTTTTGCTCCAATTGAAGTGGCATTTTTCCTTGTATGATGACTTTCCTTTTGCTTTTAGATAGGCCTTCTTAGCCCTAGTCCCTAGCCATTCTATGAGCATAGAAATTCAATCAAATAGTAAGGAAGGCCTCAAAGAATACACCATAGAAAGATGTCTAAAGTTTGTAATATTATGTTCCCTTTTTGGAAAATAAACTCCATCTTAATAAAGGAGAGAATTATTAATAGGCTACTATGTATTGTGATATATGCACTACAATGTTTTGCTCTCGAGCCCACCATCTTCTCTACATTAAGTGTAGATTTCTCTTCAAGAATTTAGTGTGACATGAAAGGACCTCAATCATTGGTAACCTTGTGGGGGTGGTAATATCTGGAAGAGCTCAAAGCATCTACATTTTGTGTTCTTGTATCCATTTTATAGGGTTAGGAGTGAGGTGATAGGCTTGGCTTAGGACTACTTAACCCTTTTTTTTTTTTTTTTTTTTTTTTTTTTTTTTTTTTTTTCCAGTTTTGCCTATACAAAGCATGCTTTGGAACGTATCAATTCAATTGAATCTCTTCCCATCAAGGTGTTAGGATTAATGCCCTTAAATTTTATTGTATGATGCTATGTATGATATTATGTATGACATAATGTATGACTTAATATTGTAATTAATAAAGTTGTTTTATTATTATTTGAAATAATAGTAACATGAATATTCGGACATTATCATAGAGTCCATGAGATGCATAGTATGTAATTTATGTGAAAAGTTGCAGAAGATATAAATCACTAGTTTTTTGTAAACTTAGAATTTAGTTCGTAGTCGGTGATGAAATTGAGCGTTTCATCTACGAAAACTATAACATATTAACTAAGATGATTTATCTTGATCATGGAAATGGTGACTTCTAGTTGATATGTTGATATGTTTTAAGAGTTAAAACATATTGAACTGGACCGTTGTGAAATTTATTATTCTCCTAACGATTGTCAATTGAATAATAAATCTCATGACTTATATATTTACATGAACTCTTAATCCTGAGAGAATAATGAACTTGATTATGAAGTGCAGGTTGCTTTAATATATCAGAAGTGAGATTTAAAGCAACGGTCAAAATATCAGTATATTTGACAGCCACATTTAGTGTTGATGGAACATATATTCTCAAGATGGAATTCATAGTCTCTTAACAAAGATGCAAAATATTCCCTTGAGATAAGTTTAATGGGTTTATTATTCAGAATGTTAGGCCTAACTACTTTAATAAATAGTTACTAAAGTATATATTTATGAAGTTGGATTTCATAAATATATGATGAATAACTTAAAGGATTAAGATGTAGTAATTTACAAAGTGGCAGTCTACATTCATGACTTTGTATTAATACGAATATTTTATGAAGAGTTTGCATGTATAATAAGGTCTTGGGATATAATTTATTAATAAGGCCTAGAGTGCAATTATATTTATATAGTGGTATTAAATATAATTAATGGTAACTTTGGACTTGTCAAGAGTTGACAGAAAAGCCCAAGGCCCATTGGAGCTAGTGTCTTATTGGTCCCTTTTGGTTCCACTCCAAGCTACGCACTAAAGCCCAATTGGAAAGGCCCAATAGGCCAGCCCAATTAAATAATCAGCTAGTTATAAAGAGAGAAACATACAGAATTTTTTCATTAGTGAAAAGAAAAAGAGAGACATCATTCTGAAATGGTGTGTATGTGTGAGTGAAGCCACTCGATTATTCTCCATTGGAAACTGATTGAGAGACCACACTTCTTGGGTGTAAAGTGAAATTGGAGTGAAAATTAAAAGTATTCCTAAGTATTTCTAATCTTTTGTTTTGAATTTCACCGCACCAAGATACGCTATCTTGTTCTTAAATTCTGAAATTTACATAGTGCATGTTATTAATCATGAATGAAATAGATCCATGTTTGTTGCTTCTGCCGTGTGTTTTGTATGAGATACAAAACCAGATTTTCCAACACAAGGTGGTGTTAATTTGCATAAGTTATTTTTCAATACAAGCAAGAAAACTGGGGAAGATAGTATATGTTTATGTCATCATGTGTGTGTAGAAACTTACCAAAAGAAAAATAAAAATGATGGGTGACAAACAGAGAGCAACTGGATGTGTACTGTTTGTGTACCTTAGTTTTATGTTAAAGTGTATTTATGTAAAATGTCCTACATCAAAGGATTCTTTTCCCAAATGTCTAAATTATGACAAAATGATGGGTGAAAAATATACTTAGGTTATTAGTGACTCCTTGGCCATAGGGGAATAACATCCAAATAGGATTTCTACTGTGCTTAAGGAACCATTTTTTGTGATTTTTAAGCAATTAAATTGAGTACATATTAAAATATTTTGCTAGCTCCATTTGACAATATTTTTTAGGGTTAGTTATGAAGACAAAAAATTCTTATTGTTTAATAGGCATTTTTACTGTCATGCAATACTCCTAATGCACTTTTCTACTTCATTAAAAATGCTCTTATCCTATGATTCATATACTTTTTTATCTTTCCATTCTTATGGATTGTCGATCCAAGATTTCGAAAGCAATGATCTTTTGGTACTTCTTGATCATCAAGTTTTACAACCCCTTCATCTTTATTTCTCCTTTTATTAAGTTTGCACTCCATGTACTATATTTAACTTCTACTTAGTCTAATGCATCCATTCATTACAACTACATAATCTACAAAAGGCATATATTAATAGATTTCATCTTGAATTGATCTAGTAAGCTTTTGCATAACTAATGCAATAAATATGGACTTCAGCTAATCCATAATACAAAGCTATTTGTGATTGGAAACTTACTTGTGATGCCCACCTTTTCTTACACTATTTATAGCTCCAATATTATCCTTAATCACTTTAATATACTTTAGAATAACTCATTTCTATTTTAAAATCATCACATAACCTTTCTATTTACCCTTCATATTCTCTCTTAGTTAATAGGAAACATATGGAGATCTTTATAGGTTTCTCAATATTTTTTCATTAGTCATTTTCAATAACAAAATAGCTTTCCATGGTAGACCATCCTGGCATAAAACCAAATTAATTCTTTGATTTTTTTGTTTCATGTCTCAACCTATATTCAGTCACCTCTCCCAAAGTTTCATAGTGTGACTCATATACTTAATTCCATGGTAATTTGTATAGTTTTGAATCTCTCATTTGTTCTTGTGTAAAGTTATTAAAGTGCTTTTCCTTCACCGTGCATTTTGTTAACACTTAAAATCTTATTGAAAGAGTTTGTCAACCATCTTACACCCACATCCCTCAAGCACTTCTAAAATCAAATAAGGATTGCATTAGGTTCCACAACTTTTGTTGTTTTCATCCCCCTTAATGCGTCCTTTACCTTGGTCATCTAATTGTTCTATGACCAATTATTCTAACAAAACTGTAGTTTTTATCCATAATTGGATTACTCATTCTAATTTCTTGTATGGCATTTAATAAAATATTTTTTCTAAATAATTCTTCCATCACTCTAATTTCCTATACATAGAGGTGTGCACAATTAGGTTGGAAAGTTTTTTTCAATGATAGGTTGAGAAATTCCCAACCTAACCCAACTTATCACATGTGTAGAAACCAACCCAACCTAGCCCATGTGGGTCATGTCGGTGGGTTGCTTACATGTTTCATGTTTTTTAATAAATGATTACTATTTACATAATGTGCCTAAATTATATTGTAAATTTCTAAATTCATAAAAAATAATTCTTAAAATACCATAATAAATTAAACTAAAAATAAAATAAAATAGGGTAATAAAATAAACTTATCTATAGGTTGGTTAGATTGGGTTAGATGGGCTATTAAAACTATCAACTTGAACCCAACCCAACCCAAGACTCAAAATAAAAGTTTCGACATATCCCAACCCACGAAAACCAACCCAAAGCGTTAGAGTGGGTTGGGTTGGTTTCTTCTAATTAGTGGGTTGGATGCACACCCCTACCTCTATAGCCTCAATTAAAAACTTGTCTTAGAAAGTATATAAAATTTCTTTTTTCCATCCATCATCCCAAACTTACTATATAATTAACCATAAGCCTTAAATCTAACCTCTTGGATTTCCTTTTTTTCATCCCTCGTGGCCATGTCCTAATTTTCATTAGTGACATTGTCTCTATATCTAAGTAGAAGTTTATAGCTCTCGCTCTTTTATTCTAATTGTTGCTTGGATTTCCTCATTCCACCTCCTAATATCCTTCGTCGAATGCTCAAATCCTTTAGATTCTTTAAGTACTTCTTAGCTACTCTTTTATTACAACTACAAGTTGAGTCCAAAGTCTTAGGTTAGCAAAGAGTGAACAAATGTACCTTTTAGGATTGTCTTGAGAGTGTTTGAAGTCCTTTTTCAAGAACAAGACATGGCCACGTTTCTGCTCAAGAAGACGTGAAATTTTTGGAATTTTGATACCTGCTCAACACCAAGTTAGTTGGTTGAGAATCACTTAACTTGACCTATCGAGCTTGTATCTCAACCTATTGAGAATCGTGTTGACCAAATCCTGTTTTAACTCAATCAACTGTTGTGCATCTAGGGTTTTGTGGATTTAAAGCCAAGACATATTAAGGAGACCTAGGGCACGTCATTTGAGGATTTTTGAGCTGTATATTGTACACACAAGTTGGAGATTTTCAAGCTCTCTCGAAGCATCAACCGGAGCTCAAGTAAGAATTTTGAAGATCTAGTTGAAGTAGCTGCATTCAATACACAAACAAGTTGCTGGAGTGATCGTCAAGAGGGTTCTTGAAGTCATGAGCAGGGTGTTCATGTTTGACAGAGTCCACAGATAGAAGAGTTCAAGGATTTGGAGTTGTAACTTGAACCTCTAACCTTGGCTCTGATACCTCTTTTCGGACAGTGACATATGCCACTTTGCCTCAAAATCAATTGATGATAAGAGAGATACACTCAAAGTCTTTTATGACATCTAACGTTGCATTCCATGATTCTGTTTATAGAGCAGTCGTAGGGAGCCGAATTATGGTCCACCCAACACTAATTTAATTCCACATTTTATGAACTGTTTTGTAGTTTTATGAAGTTTGAAATGGTTGGTCAAGTCTACATTAAAGAGGAGCAGATTAATTCAACTTTAGGGTGATATATGGGAAAGGGTAAGGGAAAAGGATTGAATCAAATGAGATAAATATGATGGCCTATATGTAGCAGAAGAATCGGCCCTAGATGGAGTTGGTTTTCAATTATTAATTTGATCGGTAGACCTCAAATAGTTGTGGTAGAAGACTTTGTTGAGATTAAGAGTAAGGTGGTGCTATTGGCACCGTTAAAACGTTAGTGCTCTATGAAGGCACATTGGTAATTTTGGAGCCTTCAGAGCTGATTGATAACTAGAATCATTTTAGGAGACTTGGACTTTAAATCTGGCAGAACTCAAGCTTCAGAAGAATTTTGGGTGTTGCTGCAGTTATCCTATTCTATGCTTTCCTTAGCAACTACTGGTGCTTTGTTCCATCAATAGAGGTAGTGTTTCAGAACAAATGAAAGTAGAGTGTAGCTGATGGGATGGTATAGTAAGTTCTAAGTAATTACATTTCACACACTAAACTTTTTTGTTATGATCTTAGAATGAACAAGAGTTTGATTAAACAATTATTGAAATGCTCTATACATTTATCTTACAAGTGAAATCTGCCCATCTTCTAAACTTTCCTATGTTACTGCCTTCCGAAACTGCCAATCCAATTCCATTCCTTCCTCCACACCCAACACCTACATAATACAATCTCCATTTATCTACATTTCCCTCCATCTGAATTAGACATGGGGACCCCACTCCTTTATTATCCCATCCATCATCCTCTGACGGCTTAAGAACAGGGTCTTCTTGAAGCCTTGTCCAATTCTTTAGCCCATCTGGGGATACTGCAAGCCCAATACACCTCATCCCATCAGCTGAAACGCCCTCATATGCCATCAAATAGTTTCCTTCTTTGCTGTTTCTCACCACACATGCATTCTTGACCCCAATTTCATCAAAAGAACCTTTTGATCCACCTCCAAGGATCTTCCCCAGTTTCACCCATCTGATCCCATCTCTTGATCTTGCAACTCCAAGAGCGAACTGTCCATTTTCCACATCATATGAATGATAATACATCCTGAGGTCATCGTTGCCGTGCACTACAACGTGAGGTGCGGCAATAAACAAAGAATCCCACTCCTTGTCTGATCCCACATCTAACAAGGCTCCACTGTGGTGGTCCCCTTCAATTCTGGCCCAGTGCCTTCCATCTTGACTGCATGCCAGCCCTGGCAGAGACTTGAAAATTTTGCCAATTTTATGATTTTCATCTTTCTTGTCTCCGCCATGGACTCTTTCTGGGTTTTGTAAAATGTTTGGAGCTCCTGATAAGTTAACTTCTTCAGAACTATATCCTGTGTAATAAAGCCAGTAAACAGCACTGTACATGGGGCTGGACATAATAACCATCTCAGAAGGCCTGATACTATCTGTGTCAAAAGCCCACCAATTCTTGCTGCAATTCATCACCAAACCAGCATCCCCAGATGATCTAACATGTTCTTCTCTATCCCAATGAATTCCATTGCTCGAAACTGCTAACCCAATGGATTCGGAAGTGGTGTTGTTAATATCAGACCTTCCATGGTACCACATATACCACCTTTCCTCATTGTCTCCTATGTATCTCTTCACAACTGGTGAGCCAATTTCGGCACTATCCCAGTTGTTTTTGGGACCCAAGTCAAGCACCAGACCTCTTGAACAAGTAGATGTTAGTGCTTGATTTGGCACAGGAGCTGCCAATTGTTGAGATTTTGAACTCGGATCCCGTTCAATGGCAGGATTCTTATTTGTCGCATTATTGCTGTCAATGCCTGGTTTTGTGGAGCACCTAGTGACAGAGAAGATGCTATTTTTAGACTTAGGACATGGACATCTTTGGTAGCCGGGAAAGTTGCCACATGAAGATGTGCCAGAGGCATAGAGAGCAAGTGTTTTTGGTTGGGTGGAAGGCCATGATGGTTGGATTAGATTTGTTGTGTTCATCTTTCTGCCTGCGGTATAAGATACAAGAAGATTTACTGTTTTGATCCTTGTGACTGCCGCTGCGTCCATTAGAGGACTACAAGAGAGCAGAAAGAAATTGGATTGGTATCAATGGCAGAATCAGATACAAATTAAGTAGTGCCACATTCACGCGGCTTTTATATGAAGTAGAGAATTTCTTTTTGGGCTATTTGAAAATTTGCCCCAAAGTTTTCTTTACCTCTAAATAAATCCTCCCATAATTTGAATTATATTCAAATACATCATTGACCTCTGGAGCTTGCATGAGAGTACTTGTTAAACCCCTTTTAACCTTAAAGTCTGTAGGGTAAAGAAATTATGGTAAAGTGCATCTTCCCATCCTAAAATATGATATCAGTTGTAACGTACCCTAAAAATTTAAATTAAATAATCATCCCCATAAACAAAGGGATCAATTGCAATTTCTCACCACTGTTAAAGTTTCTCCAATTTGTGTTATACTTATCACATTATCACATGATGATGTGCTTATTTTCTTTTATTTTTTTATGTGATATTGACAGTGGTAAATGTTGCAAACTTGCAATTAATCATCATATAATTAAGGGGCTTGGTTGCTCAAATTTATAGTTTAGAGGGACATTGCATATGACCGTAGGGTGAAAAAGTGAAGTATGCAGAAGCTGTTACTTATGGTTCAATGTAAAAAGTGTTATTTCAACATTGTACTAAGGGCAAATATTGTAGAAAATTTAGATTCTGTAGGAGGTCATCAAAAATTCCAAATGCTAGGGATTGTTCAGAAATATCCTAAGATATTCATTGGTATATTTAGGGAAACAGAAAATTCCAATATTTCATAAATTTGTCATTCTCACTCCTTGTTCTTGTACTATCTACTATTCTTCCCAATGAATTTTGACACCTCCTGCTCCCCCCCTTTTGCACCAATTGGGAATATTGGTTGCTTCTACCTGTCAAATGGCCAAGGCAAGACCTGAGCTTTGGTTGACTCACTCATTTTTAGTTGAGACATATTATTTGTGCAAGATTTTTTGCTTAGTTGGTATGAAAACGTTTCACGTCTTTAGATCTTGTGTGAACAGAAATAAAAAGTTTATTACTATGGGGATTTTAATTCTTTAGAAGTTGATGGCACCAATATCAATTTGGTTTTATCTTCTGTTCTTCTCTGTTTTTCCCCTGTAATTAGAGAACAATCTCATTGTCAAATGCTGAAGAGAGAGAATAAAATCAGCAAAATGACTAGAAACACAAAGAGGGACATTTTAATTAAGGAGCCAACTTTACTATGCTTATTTTACTTTTTTCTTCCTTCAAATCAGGGAACAAATCGTGCAACCAGCATCACATGCTATATTTGTTCTATAATTTGTTGGATGGTTACGTTCATGTTAACTTTTCTAGTGCACTAGACCATATACAACTTGAAATGCTTTAATACATGAGCTTCTTGTCAAGGACCTAGGTCTCTGAAACCAGTTATGTTGAACCTGATGTGCTACACATATTTTCTGAGCGGAACACATTACTGTTGCAATATCACCCTCACGTGAAACTTGGCCATTTTGAGGCCCAAAACTAACTAATTTTTGTGGGAAGAAACTTTTAGAATGAGAATGCTGCTTTTGTTTTTGAATAGTAGCAGAAAGTTTGGGTTGCTGATGATCAACAGTACTGTTATGTTCTAGTTTTTTTTTTTTTTCTTAACCTGCAACAAGTTAACTAATATTTTTTAGGTACAACTTGTCTGATCCTTGTACCCTTCTAATGAACCCTTGACTTAGGGTTGAGGAATGATGTTCAACCTAGCTACCTTTCATGTGGCACAGCCATGGAAGGATGGGTAAAGAACTGATTAATTGATATTGTCCACATCTAAAAGATTTCTGCTTCTTAATAATTTGATTTCACTTGAATGTACAGTAAAATATTATTTCACTGCATTGTTTATACTTAAATGTATGATTGCATGTGAAAATATATCATGTTATATCCCTGTTTATTTGGTTACATAAAGTATTTGTGCTTCAGTTTTACAGGCAACAACTACTCATACAAATACAACATGCAGCTGTTAAGGTTAACAGGTGACATGTTGTGATTACTATATAATAAATGTAATGCCAGCTTACATAAAAGAGATGTTAAATCAATCACAATTTTTCATTTAGTTGCATTCCTAGCATTATTCATTTAATATTTTAGAACTAGTAGTTTTGTAGATACATTTTTATAAAGCAGGAAGTGTTTGCATTTGTAAACTTCAACATCTTTTATTAAGAATAGCTATATCATGGGTGGTCATTGTCTAGGTGAGCCATGAAAATATTGTCACCATCTTATATTGCTTTTGAGAGAGACAATTTAGCCTTTAATATCCTCTAGGTCCTGTGGGGAGTGTGGCTGGACAAAGCAAATAATTACCTTAAACGTCTGGATTAGTATGATTATATGACAATAAAACACCATTATAACATCCGTACAATTATACTAGTCAAAACTATTAAAAAAAAAAAAAAAAAAACCCAAATTGTGGTCTCCACATTGATTTTCAATGATCAGCTAATTTCAAGTTTTATTGTAAAACACATGTTCATGATCTCTGGCTCAGTCAATCCTTGCTAACTAGTTTTCATCAACTAATTTTTCGTTCTTGGTTGAGACTTGAGAGTTATACAACTTCTTATAACTTCTTGTTGCTTTGAATTTCCAAGGTGGAATGGTCGCTAGTGAGGCTGCGTTTTAGTGCACTTCGTATTAAAATGTCTTTTGGTCAACTTAGACTAGTTCCATTCCATGAATCCATAGACTCATAATAATTTATGTTTTTGGGCTAAGGACTTATATTTAATGGGCTCATCTATTTCGTATTCCCCTTACTTTTTATTTATAAAAAGTGGTTTAGGATTTTTTTTTCTATTTTTTTTAATTTTTAAAATTTTTTTATTTACACCAAATGATTAAAAAAAAAGAAAAACTTAATACGAAATGACACTTTGTGGAGGGTGTACGGCTTAACAACCTTTTAGAGGATTTTTGTTTTTAGCTTTAATGCACGATAAACTAAATGTATAGTGTTTAGATTTCTTGTGCTTTTTGTGGATTCTGCCTACTTTTTTATTTATTTATTATTATTATTATTATTTTTTAAAGAGAGTTTTACTTTATAGCGTCCGCTCTTGATAATAGTTCTTTATTTATTTTGATAATAAGAGCGGTTATCATGAAGTTGACCCATATATTAAAATTTTATCACGTGGATATAATATATGAGAAAAGATAACAGATGTTTTAAGGGCATTGGCTTAGGAAATATTTTTATAAACGTATTATAAAAATTAAAAAAAAAACTGATTTTTTCACAACTTTTTATAATTTTCATGAAAATGATATCAAAATTTTCCTGAATGATCAAATGGCCTAGACAGCGCACATGTGAGCATGCCATGGCATTGGCTGCACGTCCACATTGGGATGCCATAGCCAAGGCAGCGTGCATGTGGGCATGTTGTGACCTTGGCTGCTTGCCCATGCGAGGTTGCCATGGCCTAGGCAGCATGCATGCTGGGTCAAATAATAAATGGTATAAACATATTTTACAAAATGAGCGTATATACATGCACATATACGTATGTATATTTACATACTCACATGTGCATGTATTTGTGTACATATGAATATATGTATGTATGTATGTACCTACCCTCTGTTTTTGTAGAAAATACATGTATCATGTTCGTGTTTATATAATACCTTGTTTTCAAGAATACTTATAAATGTATATATGTAAGTACATCTATATATACCCATGCGCGTATATCTATGTGCATACGAATATACGTATGTGCATATACCTCTTTTTTGTAAAAAATACATATACCATGTTCGTATCATACCTACACACCCGTTTTGAACCAATATATATATATATATATATATATCCTAACGTGAAATTGTAGGCATATTTCCTCTAATTTTGATTAGGTGGGGACTTTGTAAGCTTTGAGTACGATTTTCTTATTTTTTATTTTTATTTTTTTATTTGTTAAAGTCTATTAAAGTTTCATGGCCTTTGCCTTTGGGCTATAAATTAATAATAACCTTCTTCTTGCTTTTAAACCTTTATTGTGGTAGCACCTAAAGATTAAGATTGAATAGTTTATGAATGGAGAATACTATGAAAACATTTCACTCAACCTCTGACGATATTACTAAAATTTTACTAAGAACTTTAAATATCATTAATTTATTACATACTTTAATCAAATTTTTGATGAGTTTTGCTTACCCCCAAATGAGATGAATCTAAAGTGTTAATTATTTTAGAATAATGAGACTCACCATGCTTTGTAGGTGCAAAATCTGGTGTACATTTAGAATGATGTTGTTCAAAGTGTTGTTTGACAAGGACTCCTTAGCACTTGGAAAATGAAATTCAGAAAAAACAAAAAGAGATTTTGATATATATTGTGGTGGTATGACCCACGACTATGTGATGATCATTAGGCCCGGACTCCTAATTAATTTGTGTAATACTTTGGGTATAGTTCACAATGAGAGGTTCCAAGAAGAGTTAGGCTGATAGTTGGTAATTGGAGGTGGTTATAAGGTGGTTATGTATTGTAAGCCTAGCCGCTCGAGGAGGTTCTTAGGTGGCTGAGGTGCCTTTAAAGTATCTTGAGTTGGATACTTCTTTCCAAATATAACGTGGTTTTCTCCATTTCACTCATGTTTCTCTCCCCAGAAAAAATGTTCAAACCCTTTCTCTCACAAGCTTTTCCTCTTTTATAATCTTTTGTTAGTGGATTGGTAATGATGAGAATATTCCACCTGTATGTGGGCTCTACCATTTGTAGGATTTGGATGGCCCTTTGAGTCTAGCTTACTATTTCAACATGTCCAATCTCACATTAAGGGGGTGGGCCTCATAATTCCCTAGTAACTTGAGCCTAACATCGAGGCTTGTGCTCAGATGGCGGACTCTCGCAAGGCATTATTTCTCTTTAGCATTATTTCCCCTCCTTGTGAAGTAGGTGGGTTCTGTTCGGATCCCATCATAGTCACTTGGTAACTTACACGATTACAACTTACAACTAACAAAAAGATATTATATTCATTACATTATTTATCTATTAAAATATTTTTGGCATAAATAAAAAATATATTTATTGATTTTTTAGTTAAAATTCACATTTTAAATCGGCAAATTTTCATTAGCTAAATACCGATTACAACTTACATAAATTTATTTTATTTTGGTTAATATAGACTTGTGACATTTTTGAATTGTAATAATTTTAAAATTATATTCTGAACATTTATGTACCTCAAACTTTAGGGTTTAACTTAAAAATAATATTAGACTTTGAAGTTTATATCTTATTTCTTTATTAAATTGCTTATACTCAAAATCAATATGTATATAAAAGTAGAGACCTCATGCGAGAGAGCATGAGGTTTTGCCATGTGGCGCACTCTATGAAGAGAATTGAGATACCCTTAAGCCATATTGGAGATAAGAACAAATTTAAAAGTGAAGACTCTTTATTCCCTTTGGTTCAATGTTTCAAGACTAATTTATGTTACATTTTGTATTCAATGTTTTAAGATTACTATTTATTTTATTTGGTTCAATGTTTCAAGACCTTCCATCTCACACACACAAAAAATTCTTTGCATTTCCATTCATCATTTTCACTTTTACTCCTTTATATACATATGTTCATTGCCTTTCATATCATCCTATCTCAAATACACTTAGAAAAAAATGATGTTATTTAGTTTCAACCTTTCAATGACACCTACATAACTCCAACGTTGTAGTATCATTTGATTGTAATCCGTATGAGTAGGCTATGACTAAGGAAGGGGGCTTGCGTTTTTTATTCAATGACGGTAGCTTACAGTTTTGATGTTGAAGTTAGACATTATAGATTTTGTGAAGGTTATGATTCACTTGGAGTTTTTGGGTGTTTGAGATTTGTTTTGGAAAAGTTATAAATGTATTTTATTTTAGAACTAAAGAAAAAGAAAAAGAAACATTCTAATTGATTGTTTATGAAGTTAGCTTTTTATTTTATTTTGTGTTAGAATTCATAATTTGTAGGTTTCTTTGTATGTAGCCATAGTGGTAAAAACAAAAATCAATGGTGACTTAAAAGTATTTTTTGCATTTTTTTAAAGGATACAAAAGCCCAACTAAAGTTAATTGAATTTTGATAAATGAATGTGTTTTTTGCAAATTTCTCTTTGTTTAATCACATTCTCTTTATGTTGATACTAACAAATGATTTCTTTAATTCCATTGAGATAATTAATTGGGTGTTTATGATCAAGATCTCTATATTTGGTTGTGAGAATAGAGTGATTGAGAAAGTGTTTGGTAGGTTGCTTAAATTTATGTAATTTTAGGATATAAAAGTATTTTATATTTTGAATTATTATTTGTAGATTTCAAAATCATTTAATTAGTTTGAAAAATAAAATCTATTTTTAATGGTAAATATTATAATATATTATAATCTTACAATGTTATACAATTTTTTAAAATAAATTATGGATTAAAAAAAAAAATCAAGTTTCAAAGTATTTAACAATATTGTGGGCAAACATAAATATTATACAACAAAATAAGTATTAAGCATTATATGTAGATTTTAATAAACATAAAAATGATTTCAAATGAAATTGTAAAGTAGTCCGCGCATTGCGTGAGATATCATCTAATTTTTATAAAAGGGGAATAAATTATTATGTAAGGAACTTCTGATTCTCTTACCATTTTTTTAGAACTTTTGAAAGGTAATATATGTGTGTGTGTATATATATATATATGTTTTTTTTCTCTCTCTCTTTGATTAAAAATCTACTTATTTGTTTTTTTTTTTTTTTTTTTTTTTTTTTTTTTTTTTAAATCTATTATCACTTTCCTAAAAAAGTTTGACATATAAAAAAGGTAATAGCTTATTAATTATAACATAAAAAGTAATCGAAGAAATCAACAAAACTATACTATATTTATATTATAAGTTAGGCTTGGGAGGGGAATTGTAATAATTCATGATGCATTTATTAGTTTTTTGTTTGTTTGTTTGTTTTGCTCCCTCGACATCATCCTTGCCTAAGGCTCTATTTGGGAGTTTATAAGGGAATGGAATGGAATGATCATAAAGGAATGGAAAGGAATGGAATGTATTTAGGTAAGGGAAATGAATGGAAAAGAATGAAATGAAATGGAATTAAGTAACTTTGATTGGATGTTTTAAAATGAAGGAATGGAAATGAATGACAATGAATGGAATATAAGTAATCTTGATTGGGAGCAATATAGAGGAAATGAAATGGAATCATTTTATGACAATATTACTATTAGACCCCTATTTTAAAATAAAAAGTTAGATATATAGGGGTATTTTGGGAGTTTTAGTAAAAAAATCATTAAATTTAATTCCATTCCTCCTAATTTCGGGGGGAATGAAAATTTGATATTTTAAAAGAATAGAGAGGAATGAGTGTTCTCTCTTACCCATTCCATTCCCTCCCACTTAAACTCCCAAACAAGGAAATGAGCTTTCCATTCCCTCCATTAAAACTCCCAAACCAGGGAATGAAATAATATTATAAAATTATTCTTTTCATTCCTTTCCATTTCATTCCCTCCTCTCAAATGAAGCCTAAATAGCTAAATGTTTATAAAGACGTGGAGTAACATTATTCTTTGTTTTCTAGAATCCAATCCCCCTTTTCATCATTCATTTCTTCAAGCAAGGGATCCATGGTAAAATAAACTATGTAAGCAAAGTAACAAAGTGCATACCATATTGGCAAACCCTTCAAAAGGTTAGCTTTCAATACTAGTTGTTACAAAAAGGTCTTTACATTCTTGCTTCTTTTAGCTCTCTAATAATCACCAAGAGAAAAGCAAACCATCAAAAATGGACACAAAGACAAAGGGAATCTCATCCATTAAAGGGTGGAAGTAAATTCTTAAAATAAATAAAAGATCTCCAAAGTTTGTTCATTGTGACAAATTAAACCTTGACATTTTAATGTTGTCATTTAAAATTCATATTGTATAAGTCACGACAATACAAATTCTCTATCCATCTCAATTCATCTGTCTTACATCCTTTTTAACTTTTCTCTCTTTCTTATTTGTATTTAAAACTTCTCTCATTGTATTCTACGCTCTCTTTCTCTCATAGATTTCTCGCTCTTTATTACGAAGAAAAAGGCAACCATCTATAACAAAAATGGTATCATTGGCTGTAAAAACTTTCCTCACCAAATAAATTATTCTTTCAGTGGATTTTTACAAATATCGATTTAAATTATCATGACTTATAAAATCTAAGGTTTACTATGACAAAATTAGAAAGTCAAAAATTTTAATTTCTTGCATTACAAGACAACTTTTTTTTTGGGCGGTAGTTTGGGGGACCAACAAAAAGCTACGAGACAACTCACCAACTACAATATTTTTTTGTCAAAATTATTTGTCAAATCAAATCCCTAGTATAAAATTATAAATGCTGACCAAAATTTTTTTTCCTAAAGAATTAAGAGCAATACATCATCGGAAAGTCCCATGGTCTTGGCTAAGTCTAGAAGGAGCAAGTGTGCACCTAACTTCTTAAAAGCCCTTATCTTTCATTCAACATCTGTCCTTCAAAATCCAAACCCACAGACTTAAATCTTAATATGCTTTGCAATAGGGGAATGTCTATTCTCAGGGCCATAATTACTAAAGCACCCCACCCGACACTCACAGCTCATAACTACAGCTATAGTGGTTCTATTTTAATTTATACTTTCATGAATAATGCCAATTCACTCGGTTGTCCACAGTGATAGATCATTTTCTATGTGATATGATAGATATCTGATCAAGTAATCTTCTATTCTTTGTCATAAATTTTGGAAGATTCAAATACAATGTCACCAATGAGAGATTCAGTGGATATAAAATATTACCCAAACGTTTTTTTATTCTGTATTTTTTATTGTGCACAATATGAGTTTATAACAAAATAGTAATATGAGGACCATTACCATAACCTATTTTACACATTTTACTACAATTATTTTATGTGGTAGGCTATGATTGATTGTTTGTTATTTTTATATAAACCAACAACTTTTTTTTTCATCATTCATAGTCAACTATATAAAAGAGTTGTGGCAAAATGTGTGGAATAAGTTGTAGTCTTAGAATTTTTTATTAAAAAAAAAAACTTCTAAAAACCTTGAGGAAATAGCCCGTTTAACAAGTGCACTTAGTACATTTGTTAATGAACAATTTTAGAAAAATTTTGATACAATTTTTATGAAAATATAAAAATGTGTAAAAAAAACAAATTACATTTTTCTTTTCTAATAAATTTTTTTTTTAAAAAATATTTACTAAACCAATACAATAGTTTAGTTAAAAGAAATACACGCTGCAGATTTGTGATTTCATGGAATATTATGGAAAAATGGTGAAGGAAGAGAGAGGAGAACATTTGTGAGACAAAGGTCCGTTTGGATTGAACTTATTGTTGCTGAAACTGAAAACTAAAAATTGAAAACACTGTAACAAAATAATTTTTAAATGTGTGAATAGTACTGTGGGACCCATTTTTAATATTTTTTAGTGCGTGAACAGTGTGTGAGCAGTATTTTTTGTCTTCTGCACAGTGAACCCATGTGATGTTATTGTTCACGCGCAAGGAAAAAAAAAGAAGGGAAAACGTGAAACGCAGACGCAGGATTCAGTTGAATCCAAACACATGCAAAGTGTCCGTTCCCACGTCTGTGTCAAGCTTTTTTTTTTTTTTTTTTTTAAGATCAGCGTCTGGTGCACTGTTCATGGGACATGAACAATGCACCAAGGCATATGAATAGTAAAAAAAGAGTGAACAGTAAATTTTTTATTATTTTTTTTATTGTTTTCAGTTTTCAGCAAAATAAATAGTATTGGTTTGGATACAGAGTTTTGTTGCGTTGCGTTTTATAAGTTGTGTTTTCATTTTTTTTTTTTTTTGCTTTCACGTGGTTTAGGAGATAGAATTTACTGTGCAGAGACAAAAAATACTGTTCACGCACTGTTCATAGGACCCACAACTACTTTATTCAGAAAAAAATATTAAAAATAAGTCCCATGATACTATTCATATATTTAAAAATTAGTTTGCTATAGTGTTTTCAGCAATAATTAATTTTCAGTAATAATAAGTTGTATTCAAACATACTCATAGTATCCAAACCGACTCAAAAAGTAATAAAAATTTCTTTTCAAATGTCCCATATACCGATATTCGTGTAAGAAGAATCTTTTAGTTTGAATTTTGAAAGTGTGTAATGTTCGTTAAAGGGGAGGCATTTTATGTTAAAGGGATCCACCGGGGAATAAGTTAAGACTTTTGGAAAGGTAACTTTTATCTCTATTCCCATGCATACGTATTTACATTTCAGTCTTATCCTATGCATGTTTATATACAGTATTTTTAATAATAATCAGTTTTCAATAACAATAAATTGTATCTAAATAGATTTACAGTATCCAAACAGACCCAAAAAGTAATAAAAATTTCTTTTCAAATGTCCCATATACCGATATTCGTATAAGAAGAATCTTTTAGTTTGAATTTTGAAAGTGTGTAATGTTCGTTAAAGGGGAGGCATTTTATGGTGAAGGGATCCACCGGGGAGTAAGTTAAGACTTCTGGAAAGGTAACTTTTATCTCTTATCCTATGCATACCTATATACATTTCAGTCTTATCCTATGCATGTCTATATATATATATATCAAATTTGATTAGGGTTCAGTGCAACATCATTCGGTATATTGGATCCATCACGATGATAAAACATATTTATTTTGGTCATGTCCCATCATTGCAACTGTCCTGGTAACGGAACAAGTACTGGACCAAGCTTTGCCCTATGTCTTCACCCTCATAGCATGTGAACCTCAAAACTGTATGAAATCGTAGAGTTCGCATGTATACTCACGAGTGATGCCTATGATATATGATATATAGATCCAAGAAATAATTATTACTAGGCTTAACTTGTTTGGGACTTTGCAAGAATGCCAGCATGCATGCAATGCAAGTCAGCACAGATTACTCTCTATAAGACAGAGTGTATTAAGCTCAAGATTCTGTATCTTCCATTCATTTCGGCAAAGTTCAACATTTTATTGGTGTAATGTGATGAATTTTTTCCTTCCCCAAAAAAATAGATAAAAGAAATGTCCACGAGATAAACACCAATTTATTATAAACCATGTAAATATATGATTGGACTTTTTTTTTTTGGTTGAGAGAATTAATGTATATTATTGGACACTGATTGTTTAATGTTAGTACAATTTAAATTAAATATGTTGAAACTCAAAATAACTGAAGAAGAATAAAGAGATGAGTTAGAATAAAATTTGTTAAAGAAAAAGTTATTTGTATGTAAGTTAGATTAAATAAATTAAGAGAAGTTTTCTAAATTAATAAATAACATGTAGGTTATGTGAAGGATTGGAAGACTATATATATGGCTATGTTATGGACTAATTTCTTATCAAGAGTGAATGAAGAGAAATAGTTAAAAACAAAGAGTATTGTGTGAGAGAGTGAATTCAATAATATTCCTAAATACTTGAGAGATTTTGGGCTAAAGAAAAGTGTTCTTCCGGTGGAGCTTTAGGCTTGAAAACTTTGTGCAAAAGTTGTTCTAGTCATATAACATTTGTTGGACTGTTGTATCCTAGGAGAGATAAGTTAAAGAAGGTTTGCACCGATTATAAAGATTAGCCAACCAAGGGCTTGAATCTCCTTAAAGAGAGCGAGTGCCACGTCTCAGTTTAAATAGTATTGTGTTCATCTCTTCAAATTAATAATATTCAGCGTATTATTTAGTTTTTCTTTGTATTGTTTCCATTATTATTGTGTTTGCACCAACATTTCATCTTTGGCACTATTTCTTTTTTCTTTGGTTCCTTCATTTGTATTAAATAAATAACATATTCATAGTTCTTTTTGTGCACCAGATGATTCACAAGATTTTTATTATGTGATATTCCATTAGTTTGTGGCGAGTACATGTGTGTGACACCAAGAAAATGCTGGAGCCGAATGCCTTTAAAATTATGTATGTATGTATTATAATATATATATATATATATATATATATATAAAGAGTGATGAAGTTGCACCCTCCATAATTACATTATCTCAGACATTATTTATTTATTTATTTCAATATTGCAGGAGACAATCTTGAATATTTTAATGCTTCTTTATTACCAACTTTTATTCATTATATGAACGCATGCATGATGCAACATAAGTCAAAATTGTTTTTCCTCAGACAAAATAAAGGATAGAAAAAAGAAAAAAAGAAAAAAGAAAAAACCCACAACATATTGGTTTTCTTAATACTAGTTTTTAATCTGTGCAATGCACAAATAAAAAACTTGGAAAAAATATTTATTTAATTATTAAATAAAAGTTAAATTAGAGAATTTGTAGAAAATAGTTTATCTAATCAATAATTTATTTAGATAAGAGAAAAACTAATTTAATTAGAATGGTTAGTGTTGGGTTATTTTATCCAAAAAGAAAATGATTTTTAATTAGTTTAAACTAACATAATTTTGCACTATTTGTAACTCTAAAAACCCAAATTTTGAAATATATATTAAAACGATGACATAGAAAAAGTCAACAAAAAGTTTTTATGTTATTATACTCATAAGTCTAGGAACACAACTTTTCTCACATCCGGATGTTAAAAAGACAAGTTGTGAATGATAGGTACAATGAAATGTTGTTAGCGATGAGTTCATATAAAAATTTGGTAAAGATTTTTTTTTTTTTTTTTAAGATAAAATAAATTTTAATTTATAATATCCGTTCCATAATAATTGGTTTTTATAACATATCAAGACACTAATTAATTTTTAGTATAGGAATACTTAAGTTTTTTATTCAATAATAAATAATTTTACCAAATAAGTTAATTGAAAACTATATTAAAAAATTATTGAAAATATAGTATGTAAGGGCACGGTTTGCAGCCTAAGCCCAATAGGTATGGGATTATAGGTTAACGAGTCCAGCACAATGAATTTGTAGAGAGTGGGTCCAAGAACTAGGTTTTAGAGAATCTAACAACGGCTAGGAAATGTTTGAAAGATGATTATGCAAGAAAAAAGTACGTGAAATGGTGTCAACGTATTGCCGAGGAGGCCAATATTTGCATAGATCAATGAAACTGGTTACAAATGTAGTTCTGGTTGCTACCGTTTCCTCCCTTCTTCCCCCTTTCTATGGAGAAGTTTCTTTATTATATAGTCCCTCTTAGGCAATCCTTACCCTACACTTGTCAATAATTTGGTTTGCTACTTGAGTACTTGTCCCATCAGACATCTCCTCTGGCCCCTCTGCGATGGTGACCAAGAAAACACTGTTTAGGGGTCTTCTTTACATAAATGCGGCCAGGAAAGCAGTTGCAATGCATTTGATGCGGCGGCAGCAGCTTTTCCTTAGATATTTTTGAGTCCCCTTTGTTCTTGTGTGTCTCGAAGGCATGCTTCCATGACTGGGGCTTCTATGGAGGTCATTCTTACAGCGAGAATTCAGGCTTGAGGCATATCAACCATAGTTAAGGAGGAGTTGCTCCTCGGACCACCTTCTATTCATTTCTTAATTGTGAGACTTTAAACTAGAATTTCTCAACTCTATTTGTCTCTCCTCATACATGCTAACGTCTTTAGATAAGGTCCAAGGCCCAATATATGAATTTTTGAGCCCTTATCCCTACATAGTATATGCAATCAATCATTACTCTTCCTACTATATTTTATTGGCCATTTTACTAGATTTTGACAGATTGGGGAAGTATCTCCAATTTGCAAGTCAAATTGGAGACCTTTCAAAGTGCCAAACTTGAAGCAGAAAAATAATATTTTTGGTTGAGAGAATGTATATTATTGGACACTGAAAACAATAAATAATTTTACCAATTAAGTTAACTAAAAACTATATTAAAAAATTATTGAAAATATAGTATATGCAATCAATCATTACTCTTCCTACTATATTTTATTGGCCATTTTACAAGATTTTGACAGATTGGGGAAGTACCTCCAATCTGCAAGTCAAATTGGAGACCTTTCAACGTGCCAAACTTGAAGCAGAAAAATAATATTTTTGGTTGAGAGAATGTATATTATTGGACATTGAAAACAATAAATAATTTTACCAATTAAGTTAACTAAAAACTATATTAAAAAAATTATTGAAAATATAGTATATGCAATCAATCATTACTCTTCCTACTATACTTTATTGGCCATTTTACTAGATTTTGACAGTTTGGGGAAGTACCTCCAATCTGCAAGTCAAATTGGAGACCTTTCAACGTGCCAAACTTGAAGCAGAAAAATAATATTTTTGGTTGAGAGAATGTATTATTGGACACTGATTGTTTCATCTTTGGCACTATTTCTTTTTTCTTTGGTTCCTTCATTTGTACTAATTAAATAACATATTCATAGTTCTTTTTGTGCACGGGGTGATTCACAAGATTTTTATTATGTGATATTCCATTAGTTTGTGGCGACTACATGTGTGTGATACCAAGAAAATGCTGGGGCCAAATGCCTTTAAAATTATGTATGTATGTATTATAATATATATATATATATATATATATATATATATATATATATATAAAGAGTGATGAAATTGCACCCTCCATAATTACATTATCTCAGACATTATTTATTTATTTATTTATTTCAATATTGGAGGAGACAATCTTGAATATTTTAATGCTTCTTTATTACCAACTTTTATTCATTATATGAACGCATGCATGATGCAACATAAGTCATGAAAATTGTTTTTCCTCAGACAAAATAAAGGACCCACAACATATTGGTTTTCTTAATACTAGTTTTTAATCCGTGTAATGAAAAAAAAAACTTGGAAAAATATTTATTTAATTATTAAATAAAATTTAAATTAGAGAATTTGTAGAAAATAATTTATCTAATCAATAATTTATTTAGATAAGAGAAAAACTAATTTAATTAGAATGGTTAGTGTTGGGTTATTTTATACAAAAAGACAACGATTTTTAATTAGTTTAAACTAACATAATTTTACACTATTTGTAACTCTAAAAAACTAAATTTTAAAATATATATTAAAACAATGACAGAAAAAGTTAATAAAATTTTTTTTATGTTATTATACTCATAAGTCTAGGAACACAACTTCTCTCACATCCGAATGTTAAAAAGACAAGTTGTAAATGATATGTACAATAAAATGTTGTTAGCAATGAGTTCATATAAAAATTTGGTAACGATTTTTTTTATTTTTATAGATACAATAAATTTTAATTTATAATATCCACTCCATAATAATTGATTTTTATAACATATCAACATACTAATTAGTTTTTAGTATTTTATTCATCAATAAATAATTTTATCAATTAAGTTAACTGAGAACTATATTAAAAATTTATTGAAAATATAGTATATGCAATCGATAATTACGCTTCCTACTATATTTTATACTCTTCCTACTATATTTTATTGGCCATTTTACTAGATTTTGACAGCTTGGGGAAGTACCTCCAATCTGAAAGTCAAATTGGAGATCTTTCAACGTGCCAAACTTGGAGCAGAAAAATAATAAATAAAAATTGGCGCACAATGATGATCTAGAAATGGCTGCATGGTGGAACTAATAGTCTAATCCCATGTACAAGATTTCAGTAGCATCTGCATCTTACTATTTTCCACGAGGCTACAATAATACAGTGTTTTGAGAATTATAAATATGAAGACACAGCCTGGGCTAGTATTAATTATTATGCTTTCAGAACAACTTTTTCATTTAGCTCACCAAAAAGACAAATTTCAAAGACAATATATAGGATATCTGTTTTTGAAAATAGTCTTTGGCATTTGGCCGTACATTATTTGCAATTGAATTCTCTCTCTCTCTCTCTCTCTCTCTCTCTCTCTCTCTCTCTCTCTATATTTTTTTGGTTTATTATTTTGGTATGTTAGAGTTTGAGACTTAGAGGTCCATTTGTCAACAGTAGTTACAATTCTATCAAACAATAGAAAAAAAAAATTTAAATCCCAAAAATTCCGAACATACTATACATGGATCCAACCTTACTTTGCTCTAGTACTCCTAATTATATGGGGGAAGCATATGAAAAATCTTTTAAATATTATTCAAATTCTATTTCTAATTAGTTACACATAGAATAAAATTAGATTCTTTAGTATAAAAGAATCAAATATACCCACTGCCACTATAAACATGGGAAAAATTAATGGTTGCCCTAAAGTCATTGGTTTATGAAATATATATATTTTTAAAATTTTTATGACAAAAAAAGTAATTAATTTTTGACAGCTTTTTATATTTTTTATAAAAGTGATATAATTTATTTTTTCTAAAATGGTACATTAAAAAATGTTTTAAGGACACTCGTTAATTGGGCCCTGTAAACATTACCTGTTTATTTGACCTATATATAATTTACTAAAATTACTGAAAAATATAGAATTCTGGCATTACAAAATATGTGACTTAGAGCATTCGCATTGGGAATGCTAAATGCCATATGTTGCATTTATTTAGCATTTGTCTCTAAAAACCTCCTCCATCTGGTCTTGCAAAAAGGTGCAATTGTAAAAAATTTTATAGCACAATTGAATGTAAGACGGTATTGTAGCACAATTGTATACCTAAATAATATTTTTTTAATTCCCTATTGAACAAATATCTGCCTTTTTCTCTCTTCATTTTCTCATCTCTCCTCTCCACTTCAAACTCTCTCTTCCCACTTCGTCTTCCAAATCAAAACCACAATTGTAAACCCCTTTTTTCTTCTTTTTTTCCTCTCTATCTTCCCTTGAATCAAGCCTCCATGGTGGAGATGTGGTGTGGGACTTATGGATCGGTGGCTGGGCTTCATTTTTGGTGGTATGGGTGGTTGGGTTTCACTATTCCTTGGTTTGGTGGTTGTGGTTTTTGTGGGTTGGTGGTGGTTGAGGTGGATCGGTGATCGGCATGGGTTTGGCCGGTGGGTATGGGTTTTGGCCAGTGCTAGAGGTTGAAGGAGAAAGAGAGGTTGGTGGCTCTCTCAGTGATGGGTTTTGGCCGTGGCTTTTTTTTTTTTCCCTAGCGGTGGTGGATTTGTGACTGATGTGGTGGTGATTTTTGGTGGCCATGGGTGATGTTCATGGGTGTGGTTAAGTTGTGTTTTGGCCGTGTTTTTTCTTGGTGGTGGTGGGTTTGTGACTGATGTGGTGGTGATTTTGGTGGCCGTGGGTGATGTTCATGGGTGCAGTTGAGTTGTGTTTTGGTCGTGGGTGATGTTCATGGGTTTGGGTTGGTGCTGGGTGGATGAGAAAGAGAGAAAAACACAGAGAAGGAGAACAGAGATGAAGAGAGAAGAGAGAAGAGAGAGAGAGAGAGAGAGAGAGAGAGATTTTTTTTATTATTTTATTCTGTAATATATATTATTTTAATATATTGTAGGTAAAAATAAAAGTTGGGATGTTGGGTGTATTGTAAAATGGTATTGTATAATTGATAAAATAAGTTTTTGAGATGTTAAAATAGAACAAAATAAAATTTGCTGATGTGAATGCTCTTAGGGGGCATTCAAAAGTATAAAATATTGGTATATTAATTGTAAAATTAGTTGCTAACTTGTGGCGTATAAGAAAAAGGTTTGTTGAAAAATATATTCAATAAATCAATTAATAAATAAAGTCAAACAAAAGAATCTGTACAAAAAGATCTAACATAATCTGTACAAAAAGTTATTTTTATATTAAAAAAAAAAAACTTATTTGAAAGAAAACGATACATAATTTAAATAGACTTTTTTTTTTTAATGAACACTATGTAGTTTAATAGAACTTTGTGATAGATGAGTTCTAAATAGTTCTAACTATATGTAACAATTTACAAATTCTTAAAAAAAAAAAAAACACTCTTTATAATCCTGAAAATAAAATTAAAATGCGAATGTGAAGATACACATATTTCAAAAATTGATGTCAGGCAACAAATGTGAAAGTCATAAGAATACTTTATATTTTAGTAATACACATCTTCTACTTTTTCATTTATCACTTAGAAAACTTAAATTTAATACATGCACCACATTACAAATATATTATTGGTTCTGCACTTTAAAAATATAATTTAACAGTTCCCAATAATATAACAAGTTCACAACTAATAGTATGAATTTGTTGTCTTAATTGTTCCATATGAATTATGACATATGGTGTGTAAAAATTATAATAAAACATTTATAAAAAATAAATAGGTTGCTTTAGTCTAATGGAACCCATGAAGGCTAAAGTAATTTAATGATAAAACATATAGTCATATTATATATGTTGCTTTATTCTAATAGATATAACACATGATAGATGGGTTCTAATTGATTCCAATTATATAATAATATAATAATATATATATATATATATATATATATATATGTACGACACTGAGATACCTAGACCCACTTGGGACTTGGGCTTTGACTCTATAGTGTGGCCCATGACACCAAACCCTTTCTACCTAAGGCCCAAGCTCGAGCCCAAAATAGCTACAAGCTTAGGTCTCATGCTGCCTCAAAGCTTAATGAGTAGATAACCTTAGTTGGCATGCACCTAACTTCGCTACCTGGGCCTTACTCGGTAAACCACTTCCTGGGCAAGAAGACAATTGCTCGGAGTGTTGATTTTCGAGTGCCCGGTAGTGCCTTGGGAAATATCGCTGCCAAGCATCTATACTGAAGTGGGAACTAGATCCAATGCCACTCCTACCACACCTCACTTCCAACTAAACTCCCACTTAAAGTTAACGACAATGGACCCCTTTTCCTGGACCCCCTCTCCCACTAACAATGAAAGTAGTCATAGCCCCCCACCAACTTTTGGGCTATAAATATGAGAAATAAAGGAAGGAAGAAGGTTGTTGAAGGATTCTAGTGGAAGCTCAGAGTTGGGAGGAAGAATACAAAGGTTGAAGAATTAGTGTTAGGTCTCTAAGCTAGAATCACCCAAAGTAGGAAATCCAAAGCCCACACTACAAATAGATTGTGAGCCCAAGAGTGAGTCAGCTCGTCAATCTCATTCTGGGTGTGCACAATTGGTGCTGTCTGTGGGGATCTCCTACAAAGTTGTGGTTCATCTGGGGCTCACATGAGAAAATGTCTGAAAGACGTTCCGGGAGTTACATTGAGAGTGGTTCGGTAAGATCTTCTTAGGGATCCACCTAGCAAGAACAGAGTCAAAGAGGTGTGAAGATAGGTGAACAAAAGAAAGAGCGTTCTGGCCTCGAGGAAGGGTTGTAACAAACCCAATGGACAATATCAGGTGCCTCGGGCCACAGGCAATTTAATGAGAGAGATGAGGAATTGGAGCGATTACGCAGATTGGTGGGAGATTTGGAATTGGAGGTAAGGGGTATGCACCAAAGAAGGGACCAAGATGACTGAGAAAGGAGATCTGATACTAGGGAAGATCGATTTGGGATGGGGTCCAACCAATCAGGTTCCCATCGACACCAAGAACGTTCACATTCACGGGAGTCCCATCAACATCGAGACCGTCCACATTCATGGGGATCCCGTCAATGCTGGGACCGTTCACGTTCACGGGAATATGTAGACCAAGGTTCGGATTCCCCAGAAGAGCGACGACCCCATAATGTTGCCATGGATGCAATGAGCCGTGCTTACATAGGGCTACTCGGTTGCCATTCTCAGAAGACATTGAACGAGCCCCAATGCCGAGCAGATTTACACGCCCACCATTCAATACCTATGATGGAAAAAGGGACACGGCAGAGCACATCAGTCATTATATCCATATGATGTCTCTCCACTCTCACAATGATGCACTGATGTGCAAGATATTTCCCTCAAACCTCGGCCCCACTGCTTTGAGATGGTTTAATGGGTTGCGGAAGGGTTCTATCCACAATTTCGCCGAGTTGATCCAAGAATTCGGTGTCTGTTTTGTGACTTGTAGTCGAGTACCACAGCCAGTGGACGTTTTACTATCTGTGAAGATGGGGGTTGGGGAAACCTTTTGCAGTTATGCCAGTAGGTATTAGGAACTTTATAATGAGATCGGTGGGGGCAACAAGAAGATTGCAGCGAGCACTTTTAGGATAGGGCTGCCTGAGGACTCCGAGCTACGGGAGTCATTAACGAAGAAGCCTCCCGAGGATATGAGGCAGCTCATGAGACGTATTGAGAAGTACAAGCGCCTGGAGGATGATAGGTTGCAGAGTAACGGTAAGGCCCCGTTGGTGAATCGTCCTCGGTAGAGCGGTTTTTAGTTGAGGCCTCAGAAGGATTTAAGGATGCAGGATCCAGAATGGCAGCTGGGGGAGGTGAACATGACATTTAAGAAACTAGTGCATAGGATTATAAACCGAATCAAGAACGAATCATACTTTAGGTGGCCGAACAAGATGGGGGTGATCTTTCTCGGAGAAACCAGAATCTGTACTGCACCTACCACAAAGATAAGGGGCATACCACCGAGTAGGCCGAATGTTGAAAGACAATCTAGGGCAGTTGATGAAAGTAGGACATTTAAAGGAGTTTGTGGTGGATCTCGGGGATCGAGGCATTGGGCAAGGTGCTCAGTAGAGAAGAAACCATCTCCTACTGCCATTGGAAGTAATTGAAGTGATCCATGTTGGCCCAAGGGGTACGACTGTGACCAAAAGGGGGGTATTGACTATTGTGCCCATAGAAGATCCCCCGGACAATCAACCCCCAAGAAAGAGAATGAAGCTTGCTTGGGAGACTCTTGCTTTCAATGAAGATGACTTAGAAGGAACAATTCAACCGCACGACGATGCGTTGGAAGTCATGGCCTGGGTAAGTAGCTTCTTGGTAAAAAGAGTGATGATAGACCAGGGGAACGAGGATGACGTAATGTATCTGGACCTATTCAAAGGGCTCGGGTTAAAGAACCGAGACTTGTAAAAGTATGATACGTCGTTGTTCGGATTTGATAATAAGGTGGTGATTCTTGAGGGTCAAATTTCCCTTCTTGTGAACATGGAAGGTAAGGAGGTGATGGTGGCATTTATAGTAGTTGATTTGTTTTCTCCATACACGATGATTATGGGTAGGTTGTGGATTCATGCAATGGGGGCTGTTTTGTCTAGCTTACATGTGAAGGTTAAATTCCCCATTGAGCAGGGAATTGCCGTAGTGAGGGGAAGCCAGCAAGCAGCTAGGTAATGCCAAGTGGCCGCGGTTAGTTGGAAGAATAAGCAGGATAAGCAGAAAGAAACAGCTAAGGAAGCCCCTTCATAGCAATTACAGAGTCCCCAAGAGGGAATAGGGGCTAATTGTGCCGAGGAATTAATTAGAGTAAAGATACTGTCGGATGTTGACTGGTATTTTCAGGTAGAGGCGAGCATGGAGGACGAAGACAAGGTAGAAATGTTGCTATTTTTGATACAGAATGTAGATGTGTTCACATGGAGCCCGTATGAGGTGCCCGGGGTTGATTCCGAGTTCATCGTTCATAAGCTTAATGTAGACCCGTTGTTTTCTCCAAAGAAGCAGAAGTTGAGAAGGTCGTCCAAGGAACACGCGGAGGTAGTAAGGCAGGAGGTTAGGAAGTTAAAGGAGGCTGGGGCGATAAGGGAAATCTTTTTCCCTGAATGGCTGGCGAATACTGTGGTGGTTAAAAAGAAGAGTGGAAAATGGAGAGTTTGTGTAGATTTCACGGATTTGAACTGAGCACGCCCAAAGGACCCATTCCCTATTCCAAAGATAGATCAATTTGTAGATGCTACCTATGGGCACCCATGGGTGAGTTTTCTAGATGCCTTTCAAGGTTATCATCAGATCGCCTTAGCTGTCGAGGACCAAGAGTAGACAACATTCATCTCACCGAACACAAATTATCATTACACTTTAATGCCTTTTAGGTTGAAGAACGCCGGGGCAACATATCAACGAATGATGACTATAATGTTTTGGGACAAGATCAGGCAAACGGTTAAGGTTTACATTGACGACATGGTGGTAAAAAGTAAACAGGAGGAATGACATATAGAGGATCTTCGAGGGGTGTTTGAGGTGCTTTGGCAACATAAGCTATGCCTAAACATAAATAAGTGTGCCTTCGGGGTGGAGGTTGGCAAGTTCCTAGGCTATCTGATCACTAGCCGTTGGATAGAGGTCAACCCAAATCAGATTGACGTTGTGCAGCACCTTAAGCTGCCAAGCAATCCAAAGGAGGTACAGATTTTGATTGGAGTGCTAGCTACCTTTAACCGGTTCATTTCTAAGTTTACAGATCACTGCCGTCCATTCTACCAGCTTTTGAAGAAATGGAGGGGGTTTCAATGGGATGAGGAGTGTGAAAGGGCTTTCTAGGATTTGACGGAATATTTGATGTGGGTGCCTATGTTAGTAGCCCCAGAGCCAGGGGAGGACTTATTTATGTACCTCTCAGTGTCTGATCATGCTGTGAGCGTTGTGCTTTTAAGGGATTAGGGATGCAGTGGCTTGTCTACTATGTTAGTAAGACCATGGTCGACGTTGAGACAAGATACTTATCCCTAGAGAAGCTGGTGTTGGCACTAGTGCATGCTACGTGGAAATTTCCTTACTACTTTCAAGCCCATACTATCTATGTTCTGATTGAGTATCCTTTACAATCGTTATTGAAGATATCTGACTTTACGAGCCGGATAGCCAAGTGGGCGACATGGCTAGGGTCTTTTGATATAAGGTATAGGCCAAGGAATTCGGTGAATGGTTAAATTCTTGCTAATTTTGTTGAGGAGTTTTCTCCTAAGAACGAAGGGGGGATGGTTTGTCAGGTGGAGTGTCGCCCATGGAAGGTATTTGTGGATAGAGCGTCAAGTGCCTTGGGGGCTGGTGCCAGAATCGTCATTATTACCTTGAAGGAATATGGTTAGAGCATTCTTTTAGGTTGAGGTTTAAGGCCTTTAATAACAAAGTTGAGTACGAGGCCTTACTCACTAGATTAAGAGCTGTTTTGTGAATAGAAGCCCGAGATGTGGAGATATATTCAGATTCTCAGCTGGTTGTTAACCAAGTCCAGGGCAACTTTGAAGCCTGGGATTCCCGGATGAAAGCATACTTGCAAGTAGTAAGGCAAATCATGAACAAGTTTGGTATGGCGAAAGTGGCCTAAGTGGGTTGGGTGCAGAACAGACACGCTGACTCCCTAGCGACGTTAGCATCATTAATGATCGAAGATGTGCCTTAGTTAATCAAAATGGAGCTTATAGCGGAGTCGAGCATTAGTGTGGTGGATAGCATTAGTATTGTTGGGGTTGGTGTTGCTATGATTTCAGCAACCGACCATGTTGGATGAACCTGATCGTTGACTTCTTAGCCGAGGATCGAGTTCCGGGCGATGAAAAGGAGGCTAACAGAATTCGCCAGGTGGCTGCTCGGTATTGGGTGTCAGCTGATTGCAAGTTATACCATAAGTCTTTTAGGAGACTGTACCTTTTGTGCTTGCACCCTGAGAAAGTGAGTGAGCTTTTGGCCGAGTTGCATGGTGGAGTGTTTGGCAGTCATGTAAGGGGACGCTCATTAGCACATCGAGTAATGACTCAAGAATTTTGGTGGCCACATATGCAGAAGGATGTCGCCGAATATGTGAGCAATGGGGGCTGGATATTCTTGGCCTTTTTCCCCGAGCAATAGGCAATTTCAGGTTTGTATTAATGGCTGTTGATTATTTTACCAAATGGGCGGAGGCCGAGGCTTTAGCTAATATCTGGGATGTGGACGTTAAGAAGTTTGTGTGGAAAAACATAGTCAAAAGATTTAGGGTGCTGGACTCTTTGATATCCGATAATGGGTTGCAATTTAATAGTAAGGCTTTTCGTGCATTTTGTAGTGATCTCAGCATCAAAAATAGGTATTCCACTCGAGCGTATCCACAAGTCAATGATCAAGCTGAAGTTATCAACAAGGCAATCCTGAACGGGTTGAAGAAAAGATTGGACGGTGCAAAAGGTAGGTGGGCTGAGGAGCTACCTAACGTTTTGTGAGCATACTGAACAACCCCCAGGAGGTCTAAGGGGAGACTCTATTTTCCTTAACGTACGGGGCAGAAGTTGTGATACCAGACGACGTGAACCTATGTAGTGCATGAGTTGTAGGATTCAACCCCGCCCAAAACAATGAGCTGATGGCGGAACGCTTGAATTGGTTGGAAGAGTGCCGAGAAGTGGCAACTATATGGCTGGTTGAGTATCAACAAAAACTTGCTTGACGCTATAATCGAGATGTAAAGACGAGGGAATTTGGTGCTGGAGATTTAATACTGCAGAAAGTCGTGGGGAATATGCGAGATACAGATGTCAGGAAGTTAGCCCAGACTTGGGAAGGATCCTACAGAGTTACTGCCATCGCAGGTGCAGGAGTGTACTATTTGGAGGACCTAGATGAGAGACCACTACCTCGGCTATGGAATGTCTCTAATCTTAAAAAGTTTTATCATTGATTGGTTGTACACTAGGGTGTAAATTGAATATAATTGTGTATACATGTTTTACTAATGAATATGGTGGCATTTACCCATGAAGGTGCATTTAATTCCATTATTGATTTGTTAGCACCTGTTAACGAATAAAAAAAGGGGGGGGGGGGGGACATAAAGACCAAGGCAACGTATTTCAATCTAAGGTCAGAAGCCTGCTCCTCGGTTTGATCATTATCACTGAGCAGGTGGAAACCTTACACTAAAAATTTTCTAAGGTTAGAAGCTTGCTTCCTGGTTCGATCATTATTACTGAGTAGGTGGAAACCTTACACTAAAAATTTTCTAAGGACAGAAGCTTGCTTCTCGGTTCAATCATTATCACCGAGTAGGTGGAAACCTAACTCTAAAAATTCTCTAAGGGCAGGAACCTACTTCTGGCTCAATTCTTATCACCGAGTACGAAGAAACCTTGAATTCTCCCGAAAAACAAAAACCTATCCTAGGTTCAATCCTCATCACCGAACAGGAGGAAGCCTATTCTTAGAATTCATCTAAGTACAGGAGGATCAACATATATCAGGTTTTGTTATTACCACCGAGGAGCCAATTCTTTCTAGATACAGCTGACCCTGTCCAAGGTAACCTAATATCCGTCTTATGACGAACCGGGATTAAGTTACCTGGCCATCTAGAACATGTGCATAAAACAGTCAAAGACTACGGTAGGAAAAATAATAACAAACATTCATAAACATAATTAAAATAGATGTATAAAAACTAAGCCAATGTTTTGTCACCGTAACTCGGCAACTAATGAAAAGTCAAACTCGGGAAGAATAATTGTTCTGTCACCACAACTCAGTGACGTAGGCAAACTTACCAAAAAAAAAAAAAAAAAAAACAAATTGCTTGAAGAGTAAAAGTAAATAGAAGGAATCTTGTTTAAGACTTATACTGAAGGGTCTACAGGCTGTGTCTAGGCATCGATCTCGGATGGCTGCGGATTTGTCAGGAAGGGTTGAAACTGGAGGTCTTCACCGAATTGGTTGCCAACACGGGGGTTACTAGAAACTTCCACGTCCACCAACTCCACGTGGGAGTCAATTTGCTTCATCAACTCCCTCATACTTGTCGTTTCTTCTTCATCGATTGGCGCCAAAGGGTTCTGCATGACTGGAGTAGGGTTCGGGAAGGGGATTTGATTGAGATCCCTTAGAGGGGAGTCCTCGGGGACCCCTAAGGCCTGCAGGGCAGCCAGCCAACCTTCCCTAAATGCTAGCTTTCGGGCTTCCAGGATGACATGCTTTGCAGAGTTCTTCACATCAGCGAATCTCTCATTATACCATTTTTTTTTTCGCATGCCTCCAGAGCTGCCCTTAAGTCGGCCAACTCCTCAGCCCGAGCAGTATTTATATTTGCAGCCTCCACTAATTTTAGCTCGGTCTCCCCTAGCTTGACCTCCAGCTCCGAAGATCTCTTTTCCGCAGTCGCCCTGGCCTTCTCAGACGTGGCGGCCTTCTTCTTCATAGTTGCGGTAGCCTTGGTTTTCTCTTTCACGGTCGCCTCAGCCACGTCCTTACGGGCCTTCTCTCGAGCAACATCCTCGTCAAGCTCCCTCAGTTGTCCATTGAGTATATGCGCCAGTTGAGCGGCCTGATGAAGTAATAATAATAAGTATGAAAATAGAAAGAATGTGCGTAGAAGTCAGTGGTAAAAATATATATATATATATATATATATATATATATATATAATAAAGAATAAAAATAATTAATTAAACTACCACAATAGTATGCCATTGCAATTTCTTTCCCATGGACTCATTTTTGCCCTCTTTAAAAGCATGCATGTCCTCGGGCAAAAGGAGGCCACGCGCCAAAGTTTGGGCAACATGACCCCCCTCACCATTTTCCCACACCCGTACACTAGGATTCGCAGGAAGAGGCTCGTCGTCTAGCTGGAATGTAGGCTGCCACTCTAGCACAGCTCGAGAGGAGGACCCCACATTTGTCCTGTTATAAGCCGTTGGCTCCTGGATGACGATGCCTCTTGATGGCTGGGGAGGGGTCTTAATAAGCGCGTTACTCGAGCTAATGGAGGTTTGCTTGGCAGTACATTGTCTCTTTCGAGATCAGCTAGGAGGAGGAGGAGGAGAAGGGGGAGTTTAACCACGTCCTTAAGGTGATTGTTGCTGCGCAGTTGGTATGGCATCGGGCACAAAACAATTAATCGTCATTGCCCTTCGTGTCACCATGTCTTCTTCTTGATTAGATTCAGTTTTAGAGGAACTGATAGATTCCGCAGCTACTTCCTCGGCTTCCTGAACGGGAGCTTCGCGTTCAACAGAGGCCTCGGGTTGAACGGGGGCTTGAGGCTGAATGGGCTCGTGTGCTTGTTCTCGATGGCACTGAGACACATGCTCAACCGATTCATCCCGCACCAGTGCAAGTTCTTCAAAACAGATGTGCTGTGGGCCAATGTCGTGAGCCTCGCCTACTGTGAATCTCGGGGGAAGGAAGTTTGTATGTCGTACGTCGATTTAGGATAAGAGAGGACTGTCAACTAGTAAAGCTTGGTTGAAGGCTTGCCAAGTAGAATACACGGGATCAACACTAAGAATTAAATAGGATGCTCAGAGTTGTCCGTCCCAATGAACAAAAATTTCAGACCTATGCACAAAGTTCAGATCCCTTACATGCGCTACCCTAAGATTCAGGGTAAACAGTCTACCGTCTGCAACGAGAAATATGCGAGTTAGTATCCAAATAGGTGAAACAATTATGACAATATATATATATACATAATAAATAAAAAATAAAAAATAAAAGCAAGTTAGTGATCGGTACAAACCCACTTCGCGCCGTGAGAGGGGGCAAGGGATTTCACCGGCAAACCAATTGTTGTGCACTTGGACGAATTCCCTGGCAGAATTCCTATTGGAATCGGGTAGGCAGGAAATCAGCCGTACCCTCATGTCTCTAATCGGGTAGGCAGGAATTCCTGTACATGTGGTTTATATCGTGATGGTCTAATTGCAAATCGAACATCTGATCTACTTACATAACTAACTACCCAGTAAAAGTTGGGGGGAAGTTGGTCGGGACACAGCCCATAATACCGAAGAGTATTAAGCAAGAGAGGATCCATAGGAAATCTAATCCCACCCTCCAGAATTGCCATTAAAGGGAAAAAAAACAGTATTGGCCCCTCTGTGGAGAGCAATTTCGCTCTCGTGGCAGTACGCCACATCCACGTCATCAGGGATGTTAAAACCTTGCCTGAAAGTGGCTAAGGACGCCTCAGTGTTTAGAAGGAAGGTGTACCCCATCTTAAACTCTAAAAATTGGAGGAAGAGATTGAAATAAAGGAAAGAGGTAGAGAACTTACTTTGGGCTCTAGGAAAGGGAGCGATTCTAGACTGAAGGATAAGTGCGCAGATGAATGCATGGCAAAGAGGAAGCTCAGAGAGTGGAGAGTGAAAAAGTGAAGGAACGATTTGGGATAAACTATTTATAGGAGCCAAGAAGGAGTGAGCAACGGTCAGTTAACAATAGTGAGTCTTAATTAACAATAATGAGGCAGAAAACCTTATGAATACCTATGGTAACTGACATGTGTGCCGCCTCGATTCACAAACCGTCAGGTAATGATGACAGTTGAGCCAGATGGCCAGGTACAACACACCTTTTGAGAGCGCATTAATGAGCTTCTGAATCGTCCAATACCTACCCATAAAGCTTCTCGGGTAGCTGTTGTCTCTTGGATTCCTTGATTCGTCCCTAAGAGCCAAGCACGAATCAAGGGGGGGCTAATATACGACACCGAGATACCCAAACCCACTCGGGACTTGGGCTTTGACTATACAGTGTGGCCTATGACTCCAAACCCTTTCTACCTAAGGCCCAAGCTCAAGCCCAAAATAGCTATAAGCTCAAGTCTCACGCTGCCTCAAAGCTCAATAAGTAGATAACCTTAGTTGGCATGCACCTAGTTTCGCCACTTTTGCCTTACTCAGTAAACCACTTTCCAGGCACGAAGACAATTGCTTGGGGTGTTAATTTTCGGGTGCCCGATAGTGCCTTGGGAAATATCGTTGCTGAGCATCTATGTTGAAGTGTGAACCAGTTCCAATGCCACTCCTACCACACCCCACTCCTAACTAAACTCCCACTTAAGGTTAATGACATTGGACCCCCTTTTTCCACTAACAATGAAAGTAATCATAACCCTCCACCAACTTTTGGGCTATAAATATGAGAAACAAAGGAAGGGAGAAGGTTGTTGAAGGATTCTGGAGGAAGCTTAGAGTTGGGAGCAAGAATACAAAGGTTGAAGAAATAGTGTTAGGTCTCTAAACTAGAATCACCCAAAGTAGGAAACCCAAAGCCCACATTACAAATAGATTGTAAGTCCAAGAGTGAGTCAGCTCGTCAATCTTGTTCTGGGTGCGCACTATATATATATATATAGATTGGTTTTAAATTAGATTATAATTGTTTAATTTTATGCTATATGTCCAATTTAAGGTTTTTTTATTTTTTTTTTATTTTTTTATTTTTTGTTCTAAGTGAGTTAATGAGGTACAAAAGACGAAGAATCTAATATAAATAAATCATCAAAAACTCAATAAAAAAAATATAGTAAACTCATGTGTATATTCAAAAGAAATTAAAGAATAAAATAAAATAAAAGAGAGAGAGAGTATAATTTGAATATATATATATATATATGTGTAAATGTAATTTTTTTAATTGTACTGTATATATGCATAAATTATACACTAGTTTAACATAATTTAATGCTTTTGAAAATTAAAATACTGTCATGGAGGTTACAACCTTGGACGGGGATCTTAAAAAATATGCATGGCACGCGTGTTAATTACTAAGGCAACATACATTTTAGTTTCTTGGTTGTTCTTTTCTTGGTGCTCGCATGGACGCAGGCTTTCTTCAATGTCTGTGGCACAATGCTTTGACGAATGAGGAGGGGGAAGTTGTTTCTATTCGGTCTACTAATTGGGACAAGGTTCTTGAGGAGTGCTCTCTCAGCCTTATAGGACGATTTCACATGATAAAATTGATAAACATCAAGGTTGCAAAAACCCTATTGAGATTGGTATGGAAACTAGGGTAGGACCTGAGGATGACTGACGTCAATGACGGGCTAATTCAGTTCAAATTTTCCATGGACAACCAACTTTAGTGGGTTTTATAGAACAGTCCGTCGAGTTTCGATAATCACCTACTACTTCTTCGATGTTGGGAGAGAGAAATGACAGCTTTTTTTGGTGAACTTCCTAACTATCCCCCTCTGGGTTCAGGTGTGGGGGCTTCCTTTTGACCTTTTTAATGAAGAGGTTGGTACAGATATTAGGAATAGGATTGGCATGGTTGTTGCTATTGACTGTAAATCTTTGGCTTCAGTCCAGGCCCGTTTCTTGCGGATTCGAGTTGAGGTGCTGCTAGATAAACTGCTGCGAAGGGGTGCTCCGATTCTAAGTCCTGAGGGTGATAAAATCTGGGTTGCTTTTCAATATGAGCATTTGGTGGGTCTTTGATTTTAGTGCAGTAGATTAGGCCATGAGGCAAAAGCGTGTAATACTCCACCGCTCAAGGGGTGCATGCAAAAACCGTATGGTGAATGGATGAGGGCGGGGTCTAAGTGACAAAAGGATAATCAAGAACAGGGGTTTTGACGCTCACTTAGTCCTTCGACAAGGAGAAGGGAAGAGGAGTAATCTGGGGTTAGGTTTCCGCCGCAAGAGTCCGATACTGAAGATGATATTTGTCTGGTAGATGGCGAGATTTCCAAGGATAGGGACAAGCAACTAGCCGTGATTACCGGTGTTTCTAAACAGGGAGTCTTATGTCCAATTCTGAGTGCCCACTAGGATTTGGATATTTCGCTACTTGTCAGCTGTGCCGAGGAGACTTGGGTTCCAGAAAATATTGGTCATAATCCCGTTTGTCCTGGAGATGCACTGTTCAGTGTGCCTATACAATATGACGTCATAGAGATGGGTACCATGCAAACCATGCACAACCACGCTATGTGCTCTAGTACTCCAATATGTTAGGACATATGTGTTTCACTTGTTAAGAACATATGTCAATATTTTATGTAGTTGGCTAATCCTTTGACAAAACACACTTTACTTGTATTTGGGTAAATCTAGTATGTGTTTAATACTTGAAGAAACATGTTGTTCAAGTCTAGTATTAATGCCATGAAGATTGGACCAAGAAACAAGTAAAGAAAAGGTGTTCATTAAAGTTGGACAGATAGCTCGACAGCTGTGGACAGATAGCTTGACAGCTACTCGACACCTCCCGATAGCTAGCTATCTATCGAGCTTCTTAAGCCTTTTTTTATCGCAATCTCAACACCTTCTTGACAGCTGGTGGATAGATCGAAAAATCTTCTATCTTTTCGATAGCTCCTCGATAGCTTCTTGACAGATAGCTATCTATCGAGATTTAAATCTCGACACCTCCCGATCGATCGAGGTTACGGGAAATCAGAATTTTCAGATCTGATTTTTGGGCCAGGCTTTTGTATTTGTGTAGAGTTTCTTTTCTCACAACCCTAGACCTATATAAGGCTTATTTTAGAGGCTGTCACATAAGAGAATACAAAGAGAACAAATGCAAAACATGACCGATGCCTTATTCTCCTTGAAAGAAGCTACTGTGTCTTTGCGCCTTAGGGTTTTGTAACCAAGTGCTTCTTGATCTTCATTCTTGATGAAGTGAAGAACTTTATAACCAACAATTTTCTTCTAGTTGGTAATTAAAGTCGCGTACTGGGATCCGCACAATTGGTTAGTCACGTACTTAGGATTCGTGCATCAAAGAGTGGCGTTCATATATTGAAAAGTTCAGAGGTTCTGAAGTGGTAGAAGGTATCTGCTGTGAGTTCATCTACGGGGATTGTAGAGTCTAGGGACAAAGGTTTTGTACTAGATTTGAAACTTCTCTTTACTATAGTGGATTGCTTTTTGGGAAGGTTTCCCCCTAGGTTTTTTACTGTGAAACTGGTTGGTTTCATTGGTTTTCCTAGGTTATCATATCTTGTCTTATTTATTTTTCCGCTGCATGATTTTGACATGATATTGATATTTTTTAGTTTTAACAAGTCTGATTCATAATAAATCTAATTAACAACTTGGGTTTAAAACTTGTTAATTTTATCAACTGAGGTCTAAATTTTCGAACAAGTGGTATCAGAGCGGGTTCACTCTGATTGAATTAATTTCCTGAGTGTGATCCTTGACCCCCGTTGTCATGCATCGTGGACAATCTCTTTTGATTCCTCCTTTATTTAATGGAACTAATTATGCGTACTAGAAAGTTCGTATGAAAGTTTTTTTGCAGGCTTTAGGTGAACAGGTATGGCAAGCTGTTGAAGTTGACTGGATTAAGCCAAAGGAAGCGCCCGTGGATTGGGATGATGCAACAATCATAGCGGTAAATTTCAACAGTAGGGCCTTGAATGCTTTATTTTGTGGGGTGACCAATAAGGAATTCAAGAAAATACCATTCACGAAAATTGCTAAGGAAGCATGGACCATTTTTGAGACCACCTATGAAGGTACCAAGGCAGTAAAGATTGTGAAGCTTCAACAACTCACTAGTAGTTTTGAAAAAATAAGGATGGAGGAGGATGACACCTTTGATGAGTTCTATGTTAAACTCAAGGATATTGTGAATTCTGCTTTCAACTTTGGAGAATGTATTGCAGAATCCAAAATTGTTAGAAAAATCCTTAGATCTTGACCTGAAATATTCCATGCCAAGATAATTGCCATTGAAAAAGTAAAGGATATTGATCAAATTCCTTTGATTGAGCTTGTAGGGAACCTTCAAACCTATGAGATGGGATTAGGCTTAATGGGAAAAGGTGGAAAGAGTAGAAACTTGGCTTTTACGAGTATAAAGGAAGAGATTGAGGACTCTGAAAGTGAAGATGAAGATGAAGATGAAGATAATGATGAGGATGAGGATCTATCCTTCATAACTGATGAGATTATCAGGCTTCTTCAATTTAGGAAAAAGGATAAAAGCAAACCTCCTAAAAAATCTAAATCCTCTAAGAAGGTCAAGAATGAGAAACCCCTCATCCAATGCCATGAGTACAAAAATTTTGGTCATATGAAGATAGAGTGTCCAAACTACCTCATGAAGGAAAAGACCAAGAAGTCAAAATATAAAAGATTGGTTGCTACCTGGAGTGATACTGAGAATGACTCTTCTGATGAGCTTGTGGATGAATGCCATCAAGTTATAGCCTTTGCTGCCACAATCGATAAGGTGATTGTAGAGAGTGCTAGTGACAGTGAGGATTCTTCTGATGATGAAGTACCCAAGAAGATGATCCTTCAGGAAACTTATGATAAGCTATGCACTGAATTCATAAAATTTGAAAAGACTTCTTATCTTTGTAGAAAAGAGTTTAATGAGGTAAAAACTGAAAAAACTGATTTGTTAGTTAAGTTAGATGAGACTATAACATTAGTTGAGACTCTAGTTGTGGAGAACGCCCCATAAGAAGAGAAGGTCAAGAATCTTGAAGTTGAGCTTAGTTAAACTAGAACTCAAATAGAGAGGATTCTAGTGCAAAGCTTGATGAGGAATTGAGTGCTCAAATGCCTAGTTCTAATAAGACTGGCTTAGAATATGCTGTTTCCTCCAGCCCTTCCTCTTCTACGGCTTCTGGATCAAGGACTATCTTTGTGCCACAATCTGAGAAAGATAATAAAGGTATGAAATTCAAAATTGATTTGTCTAATTCTAAATCATTTGTTAGACCTCATGTTTGTCACCATTGTGGTGTTGCTGGGCACATTTGTCATAATTGCTTTAAATTGTATCCTCAAAAGCAAGTGTCCAAATGATCATAGGTTTCCTCTCAAGGACCTACACCTTTGTTTGGAGAGTTATTAAAAATTTTGAGTTTTTTAACTCAATTTCAGGAGAATTCTAATTCTTCTATGTCCTTTAGTAGACATACTAGAACACGTGCCTTTTCATCTTCACGGTCAAAGACTCGTGCTGTCTGGGTGAGAAAGGAGCCTAAGAGTTAATTGTCTTTTTGTTTATCCTTTACTTTAATTCTTTCTATCTAAAGTAGAACTCTCTTTGCTTGATTTCTTATTTGCTTTTGAAATCATGCTTTCATGCATCTGCATTTTTTCTATATTGTTTTCATGCATATGCATCTTTCTTTCTGCTTTCATGTTGTTTGTCTATTTTTGTTTGATTGTTTAGTTTTTATTTTGTTTTGTTTTCAAAATAAAAAATAAAAAGAGCAAAATCAAAAAAATACAAAAACAGTGTATTTGTGTACTTTGGCATTTGTGTACCTTGGATGACCATTGAAACAAAGTTTTCTAAACTTTATATCTTTTGTAGCTTAGATGAGCATCTTTATGCACAACTAAGCAAGTGAGCTTTGTGACTTTTATTTGTGATGAGTAAGATTAACTTATCTCTTGAACTTAACACTCATATCACTCTTTTTGACGGGTAGGACTAGAAAATCCTAAGAGAAAGGCATAAATAATCATCTCACCACTGTTGCCCTCCAATCATGATAGACACTTGTATGCTTCAGTATAGTAAAAGTGCAGTATCAAAGACATCTATATGCTTCGGCATAGCAAAAGTGCAATGTCTACGCTTAACATGTTGGGTATTTCTTTTCTCTCTTTAATATGCCCATGCATGATATACTAAAATAAAAGAAAATATGCAAAGAAAATAAAAAGCAAAAAGATAAAAAAATTTTTAAATATGATTGCAAGCATATTTTCTAGGAGATGTGGGAGTTATAGGATGTACCTCGAAGGTGATAGTCCCCATCAAACAGTTATGATTGTGTGTGAGTTAAAGTTATTTTCTCATATCTCAGATCATCATAACATGTATACACATATGCAATCTTGTGATGTTTTTCACACACAACACGCAATATTCCTTACTACTCTTGATACATGTGCAGGTACAATGTGATTTGGCCATCACAAAAGTTTTACATGTGCTAATGTATGCTCACTAAACTGTCTTGACTTGTTTTTGAAATATAAAATTGGTTAGACTTGTTTAGTGTGTGTGTGTGTGTTTTGGATCCATGTGTTTTTCACATATTTTGCATTTTTCTTTTATCTTGTCATTTATAGCATTTTATTTCATTACATTCATGCATTTTTATGGATTCTCTATGCCCCCTTGATCATCTTTATGTTTCTCGGGTGAAGCTTTCTAGCTTCTTGTACCCTTTGTCAATCATGACAAAAAGGGGGAGTAATTGTGGAGAATATATGGTTTCTTTTTAAGATTCTACATGTTAGGGGAAGAAATACATTCATTTGTAAGGGGGAGATGTGTTTCATCTTGTTAGGGGGAGTGCTTACCTCCTTCTTCTTGTACCTTGGGTCTTGTGACCATTGTTTACATACATTGTGCTTATCTTCTTTATATGTTGATGTATGTTTCTTTCACCTACTTTACATGTGTTTTTTCTTTTCTACCTTTATACACGTGTTTCTTATATTTGTATGCAATCTATTATTTCTGTTTCACACTAAGATGCCTTGATGAGTTTTGTTTAAGTGTTTCAGAAATACAGGTTGTCAAAGTCTTCTATGCCATGAACTCTCTTCTTGCAAATTTTTTCAAGAGTTTGTGCTAGGATAGATTTTATTATATTCAACAAATGAGTGTGAGCTGAGTGATTTATGACTTCTCTCATATGTTCATTTGTTTTTGTGATTTTGTCACGGATTGCCAAAGGGGGAGATTGTTAGGACATATGTGTTTCACTTGTTAAGAACATATGTCAATATTTTATGTAGTTGGCTAATCCTTTGACAAAACGCACTTTACTTGTATTTGGGTAAATCTAGGATGTGTCTAATACTTGAAAAAAGATGTTGTTCAAGTCTAGTATTAAAGTTATGAAGATTGGACCAAGAAACAAGTGAAGAAAAGGTGTTCATTAAAGCTGGACAGATAGCTCGACACCTGTGGGCAGATAGCTCGACAGTTGGCTATCTATCGAGCTTCTTAAGCCTTTTCTTATCGCAATCTCGACACTTTCTCGACAGTTGGTGGATCGATTGAGAAATCTTCTGTCTTCTCGATAGCTCCTTGATAGCTTCTCGACAGATAGCTATCTATTGAGATTTAAATCTCGACACCTCCCGATCGATCGAGGTTATGGGAAATCAGAATTTTCAAATCTGATTTTTGGACTAGGCTTCTGTATTTGTGTAGGGTTTCTTTTCTCACAACCCTAGACCTATATAAGGCTTATTTTAGAGGCCGTTACATAAGAGAATACAAGGAGAACAAATGCAAAAGGTGACTGATGCCTTATTCTCTTTGAAAGAAGCTTCTGTGTCTTTGAGCCTTAGAGTTTTGTAACCAAGTGCTTCTTGATCTTCATTGTTGATGAAGTGAAGAACTTTGTAGTCAACAATCTTTTTCTAGTTGGTGATTGAAGTCACGTACTGGGATCCGCGCAATTAGTTAGTCATATACTTAGGATTCATGCATCAAAGGATGACGTTCATATATTGAAGAGTTCAGAGGTTCTGAAGGGGGAGAAGGTTTCTGCTATAAGTTCATCTACGAAGATTGTAGAGTCTAGGGACAAAGGTTTTGTACTAGATCTAAAACTTCTCTTTACTATAGTGGATTGCTTTTTGGGAAGGTTTTCCCCTAGGTTTTTTTACTGTGAAACTGGTTGGTTTCATTGGTTTTCCTGAGTTATCATATCTTATCTTATTTATTTTTCCGCTATATGATTTTGACATGATATTGATATTTGTTTGTTTTAACAAGTTTGATTCATAATAAATCTAATTAACAACTTGGGTTTAAAACTTGTTAATTCTATCAACTAGGGTCTAAATTTCTCAACATAATAGAAGACCACCCTCAGGCCCACTCGGGAATGTGGAAAAAACTTGACAAGCCAAAAACAAATCCAAACCCAAACGTAGTGCATGGTATTGTTGACGAGGGATTGAAATGCAGGTATTAGCCAACTAAGAAGGTGAAGACGAAGACATATAATGTTTGTAGTAAGCGAGTAAAGGTTTCTAGCTTTGACCCATCAAGTATAACGGCAGAGGCTGTGTCCCAGCCCCACCGAACACAATGATTCTCCTTAGTTTGAATTGTTGGGGGCTTGGGAACCCTTGCGCATGCACTATGCTTTCTTATTTAGTGTGGGAAAAAGCTCCCACCATTCTGTTTCTTATGGAGACAAAACAAACAGTCGAAGAGATGAAACAAATTCAATTTGATTTGAGATACTCTGCCATGCTTATAGTCCCTTGTGTGTGAAGGGCAGGTGGTTTGGCCATGCTATGGATGGAGGAAGAGGTGGATTTACATGTCCAAACGTACTCACTTAACCACATTGACGCTCGTGTTCCGAATGGGCAGAATTTATAGAGGATTATAAGGTTCTATGGCCATCCTAAGCATCACCGAAAGCATGACTCTTGGCAGCTCCTAAGACACCTACAGTCGCGAGATACGTTGTTGTGGTTGTGCATAGGAGATTTTAATGAACTCATATCATCTGAGGAAAAGTAGGGGGGTATTTTGAGATCTCTTCGGCTTATGGATGATTTAAGGTGTGCGCTCTTGCATTGTGGCTTGATAGATATGGGGTTTCTTGGGAATATATTCACTTGGAGCAATGGATGGCCTGGGGAGGCCTTTGTTCAAGAGTGCCTAGACCAAGCTTGTGCAACTATAGAGTGGCGAGACTTATTCCCACAAAGTTAGGTATACCACATTCAAGCTTCTTACTTGGACCATAATCCAATTCTCATTAATACACAGGTAGGGGACAGGGGCATATGTAAAAAGTGAAAGTCGAAAAGATTTGAGGAAAAGTGGGTTGCCTACCCTGAATGTGAACATATAATCCAAGAGGTGTGGAACGGAGCGGGATTATCAGGTAGTCCAATGTTCTGTCTTTTTGACAAAATTTGGAGGTGCCACATGGCTCTGGTTAGTTGGAGTAGGACCTGGGGAAATTCAAAACAGACGTTGGAGGAGAAGATGAAGGAACTTAAGGGGCTCACGACACTAAACAATGCTGCCAACAATAAAGTGATAAAGAATGTCAAGGGCGAAATAAACTCGTTATTATTTCAGGATGAACTTTTCTGGCGGCAACGATTTAGAGCTATTTGGCTACCATAAGAATCACATTGCTAGTTTCCTTGATAATAATGGACTATGGAGCACATCAGAAGAGGACACGGCTAGAGTGGCTGAGAACTATTGCAAGGACCTTTTAACCTCCTCCAATCTGAGTAACATAGGACCAGTTATTGATGTTGTGGATAGTGCGGTCACCCCAGCAATGAACTCTACACTTCTTCAGCCATACACTAAAGAGGAGGTTCGGCAAGCCCTTTTTCATATGCACTCGTCCAAATCTCTTGATCCAGATGGTATGTCTCCTTTCTTTTTTCAAAAGTATTGGCGTGTTGTTGGAAATGATGTTGCTGATACGGTAATCTTTGTCTTGAACTCTAGCCATTGTTGAAAGAGATGAACTACACTCACATTGTGCTAATCCCTAAGAAAAATGACCCTCAGCTGGTTTCTGATTACCGACCAATTAGCCTTAGTAATGTTGTATCTAGGATTGTTTCCAAAGTACTAGCTAATAGGTTTAAACTCATCTTGCCTAAGACTTCATAGAGTGCTTTTGTTCCAAACTGTCTTATTATTGATAATACTACTGTAGCTTTTGAAGTCTTACACAAGATGAGGAATAAGCGAACAGAAAGGATTGGGTAAATGGTTGTTAAACTGGATATTAGTAAGGCATATGATCGTGTTTAATGGAGTTTCCTGGAGCTTATTATGCATAAGTTGGTTTTTGATGCTCAATGGATAAAACTTGAAATGGAGACAGTTCGTACAGCTTCTTACTCTATTCTCATAAATGGTGAGCCTTAAAGCTATACCACTTCGTCTAGGGGTTTTCGACAAGGTGATCCCTTATCCCCTTACATTTTCCTTTTATGTGCCAAAGGCCTCTCTGCTTTGATTCGAAGTGCAGTTAGCAGTCAGAGACTTCATGGCCTCCTCTCTTGTACTAATGGAGTATGCATCTCCCATCTCCTCTTTGCTGATGATAGCCTTATATTCTATCATGCCACTATTGATGAATGTCATCGCCTTTTAGCCATCTTGGAAAGTTATGAGGAAGCTTCTGGTCAAGCCATCAATCGAACAAAAAATGTCTCTCTTTTTTAGTAGGAATACTAGGCTTGAAATAAAAGCAGATATCCAACACATGTTAAGGTCACGAATTATGGAGGACTGTGAAAAATATTTGGGATTGCCTGTGATTGGTGGAAATTCAAAGGTTAACACCTTTAGGGAGCTTCATGAAAAAATCAACAAGAGAGTCATAGGGCGGAAGGAGAAGTTTATATCGAAAGCGGGGAGGGAAGTTCTGATAAAAATAGTTGCACAAGCCATTCCCACCTATTTGATGGGTATTTTCAAACTCCCTAAGGCGTTGTGCGACTCTATAAACTCCATCCTAGCTAAATATTGGTGGGGGACAGACGAAGGATGAGAAGAAAATCCATTGAATTAATTGGAAGAAATTGTGTACTGTTAAGGCCAAAGGTGGTATGGGTTTTCGGGATATCCAAGCTTTTAACATGGCAATGCTAGCTAAATAGGCATGGCGACTCCTTCACAACACTCATTTCCTTTTCTATAGGGTTTACAAGTCTAGATATTTTCCGGAGTGCTCCTTTATGGATGTTAGGCTGGGCAATAACCCCTCTTATGTGTGGCAAAGCCTAATTGCTGCTAGTGATGTTCTCAAGGAGGAGGCATACTAGCGTGTAGGGGATGGAAGGCGTATTGGTGTGCTTACTCATCATTGGCTGCCACACAGGCCTCGGTTCCTTGGGGAAGAGCGACCAGATATGCTAGTATGTGAGCTGATTGATAGCACCACCAAACAATGGGACCGGGAGAAGATCTTTGATCTATTTGACCATAGAACGCGGATCGAGATTCTGGCAGTACCACTTCTGGACGGGTATATTGGGGATGAACTTGTGTGGAAAGAAAATAAGAATCAGGTCTTCTCGGTCAAGTCCGCGTATCAGGTTGCTCTCCGGCTTAAGGATTGTGTGCATGCGGAACACTCTAGTGCTAGATCAGACCGTCCCACATGGAAGAAAATTTGAGCTTTAAATGTGCCCCCAAAGGTGCGTACATTTGTCTGGCGGGCATGCTCTGATATTCTGCCCACACGCGAGAACCTTCACCGGCGTCGAGTGCGGGTAGACCACAGGTGTGAGCTATGTTGCCAGCAAACGGAGTCTTCTATGGGAATGCCCTTTGGCTAGGAATGATTGGGCTTTGTGTCGTGGACGGATTCAGAAATGCTCCAATTTGGTTCAGGATTTCTTCGGTTTGTTTCGTCAGATGGTTAGCCAATTATCTCAGTAGGACCTGGAGAAATGGGTTGTTATTTCATGGGGGATTTGGAACGCTCGAAACAAGTTTTATTTTGAGAAGATCCAACTTCATTCAAAGGTTATCTTCGAATCCGATGGTGCTGTTGGTTACCTGGACGAGTATCAAAGATTGGTCGCTGCTCAATAGGTTGCCTGATTTTCTGTTGGGTTGATAGGGCAGCAGTTTCTTTGGAAGTGTCTTGTGTTTTTTTCCCCGGTTGTGCTTTTGGGTTTATACTTGTATTTTTTTGACTTAACCTTTTAATAATAATTCTAGCTTTTATCTCGAAAATTAAAATACTGGACATGTCTTCAAAAATTCAGGTGGAAATTAAAAAGAAAGTCAAAGAAAAATCTAATTCTTGTATTTTTACTATTATATATATACCATTAGACTAGATTATAGAGAATTAAAGTTATTCTTTTTTACATTTCATAAATTCCCGTCATTGATAAATTAATTCCAAAATCAAACCAGTTTGGGATAGCTTATTTTCTTGGGTTATTAAGCTTTATAAAGATAAATTGCCGAATAACTCAATCCTACAATGATATTGTTTTTGCTTATGGCACATCTATGATTATTTGGGGTATGATACCTAGCTACAATAATCTGATCATTTATTTTTAAAATGTATAATCTCAAATCTATATATTACTAAAAGCTGAAGCGTAGCGTTTAATGCTGCTACTCTCACGTTGCGCCACATCAGCTGCCACGTCATTTTTTTTTTTTTGTAATATAATTTTTCCTACAATTTTAAAATGGTTTTACAATTTTTAGCCCTATAAATGCAGTCTACTACTTAGTTATTTACTTCCACTATCGCCCTATAATAAATCCAACCTCCTACTTATTTATTTACTTCTACCACATCATTATCCTATTTCTTTCCAATTTTTCTCTAATTTTTTTAACATTTACTTTTTTTTTTTTAATATTTTCACTTACTGAGTCTAACCTTTCATCCCTCCCTTACCTTTTCATCTCTCCTTTACCTTTTCATCTCCCCACTACCATCTACTTTAATATCACTCTCCATCTTTCCTTTCATCTTCTCTTATTTTGTCTCTTCTTATTCACATCATTTCACTATAAATTTGTCAATCTCTTCCATTCTCTGCATAGTTTTTTTCTCATAAAGGTTATTTCTCTCTCTCTCTGTTGATTTTTTTATTTTACTTTCATCTCTACTTTAGGTTTATAATTCTTAACTAATTTTCATCACTTTTTGGAATCAATGTTTGGTTTGTATGATGTCATTGATAAATCTTTGTTGTAGAAAGGATATGATGGTGAAATACTTCAGTTCCCTAGGATTTCTTGTAGCTGTGTTTAGCCTTGTACCTATAGAAGGCCAATGTAGCTATGTTCAGAGAGATGACCTCGCTGTTAAAGAAGATTTTGAGGTACTAATGCAACCTAAATTTGCCGCTGCTATCATTGAAGAGAATGTAATTGTTACAATTCATAGCAACTAACGATGCTTGAAGTGTGCATGAAATTAAAGGCTATAGGGGAGAGATGACCTCGCTGTTAAAGATTATTTTAAGTTACTAATGCAACCTGAAATTGTCACTGCTATCATTGAAGAGGATGTAATTATTACTGTTCATACCAACTGACCATGAATCATGTATATATCATGTATATGTTGTAAATGAAATACTAATATCAAGTATATACTCTTGAAATTTTGCACAATTAATCTCTTTGTTTATGCATTTCAGTGTTTTTTGAATATAAAGGATGTCAACAATATTGATCGTATGAGAAAAGTTACATAAAATATTGATATATATATATATTTTTTTTATATTACAATCTTCTAAAAATGCTTTTTAAATATTTAAAACCTTTCTATTTTTTATATTACTGACGTGTTTAACAAAAAAATATAAATAGATTATTGACTTTATACATTCATCTTTGGTGGTTTAACATTATATATAATTTTACCTTTACATATTTGTCTACTTTAATTTAGATGTTTATAACTAAATAATATTATCAATGAAGAATAAAAAAAAACCAAAAATAATGTCTATACATATCTATACTATATATAATAATGAAGTTTTGTAATAAATTTTATAAAGTTCTTTATGCACTACATCTTTAGCATCTTTTCTTTTCTTTTTTTTTTTTGTTTTTATTTGCAATTCTTACTTTGTTCAACTTTTCATCTTCTTCAATTATTGTCTTTTTAGTTCAATATTTCATCCCCTCCAATAATTTTATTTTTTTTAATTTTCATTTGGTTTTCTTTAGATTTTTTTAAAAAAATTCCATTATATCTTCTTAAATTCAATAGTTTCACTTCATTCAACCTTTCATCTGCTTCCACCCTTTCTCTTCCATCTTAATTTTCATATAAATTTCTTCTTAATTACTTCATTTACACCTCTCCCCTTTTTTTCCAAGTTATCCACGACAAAAAGGTCAATACTCTCTCTCTCTCTCTCTCTCTCTCTCTCCAATTTTGTTTCTCTTTTGGTTGATTTTTTTTTTTTTTAATTTTTTCAACCACTCTTTTTTTCCTACTAATGGTTCTTTTTGTTATTGCTGTATTATTCTTATTATTTATTTATTTCCATCTCATTACTAGAAAAAAAATGTAATTCAATTTTGGGATTTCATGATGAATGAGTTTGAGTTTTCATTGTCTCAAAACTATTCAAATATGTTTTTTCTTTTTCAAAATTGATTTGAATTGAGCATTTGATCATGTTTGTTATAAATTGCTTTATGGTTGCCCTTCTCTAGATTGCAGGAATGTTACTTTCAATATGTTTGCCATAATGTTTTTCTATCTAATAATTAACTTCAATGTGATGTTTTCCATTTTGGTATTTATTTTATAGTAAGCGTGTTATTCATTTTTATCAAAGATAAATTGTTATTGTTCTCCTTTTCCTATCGTTTTATATGTTGACCTAAATTTCATTTTTATCTTTGTTTTGTTTGTCAATTTCTTGATAGATATCAACAATTAAGCCTTGCAATCACTGGAAGCTTTTTATTCTATTGAAGTTCATACCAATCAATTGGTAATTATTTTTTTTCTTAGAACCTTTTGAAGGAAAGGGGAATAAATTTGTTGTTTTTCTCAGGTGGTGTTTGATAATTTGCTTTTTATGGTTCAACACACATTAGCTATATAAGATTTCTCTTTCCTTATATTAATAATTTGTTGTTTATTATTTTATTGGACTGCTTGGTATCCCAGAAATTGTGGGCCAATGGAAGAGAAAACAAAGTACAGCTTGAAGCTTAAATTTTTTTTTGTTGTATAGAACTTGGGGTGTAACAATTTAAATCTTTTTATCTTAACTTTTTTAAATGAAACTCTAATTCTTCAAAGCACACCAGCTTAGGTAGATTGTTATGTTGTGGTTGGAATTTTTGTGTTTTGGACCTTAGTTGGCCTATTTGGTTGACGAACAACTTAGGGGATTGTTTAGATTTTGAGAAATTGTTTGGGATATTAAGAGTGAGGAAATTCAAAAAACTGAATTCTTTTAAAATTCCATTAGTACCTAGCTTTAAGCTAATTGTTATGCAAATGGAGAAACTAATTGGTTTTTAATTCTGGAATATCTATCTATAATATTGTGTACATGAACAACAGTTGGGCTTTTAGTTTTAGATTTTGGACTATGCTACTTTCTTTCAACTACTTGATTTTCTTTTTGGAATTGTCTCCTATTGAAGGTCTAGAATATTGTGTACATGAGTTTTAGACAAAACATAACAATACTCCTATACTTGAGTTTTAAATTTCATATTTTTTCTATTTCTTTCCTTATTAAACATAATATGATATAGCTAATGTGATGCAAGTAGGAGCAACTGCTATTTTTGGTGCATAGCAACTGATACATTATGATAATTTCCCATAGCCATTTAAACTTCATGACTTGGGATGCTAATAGCCATCTTCTCTGAGGAAAAAACAATTGGTCGAGTTCAATAAGTTTGCCACTAACTTTGACCACAACATCATGATAATATAAGTGACTCACACACTTACAATTCGTATATGCACTATTTTGATTCTTTGTGGAAATTCAAAACATTGATAAAATGAATATAATGGCAAGTGTGTGATTTGTATATAGACATGTTGATGAATGTGTGTAGTGGACATGAATAGAATCAATGGCATGTGTTTGACGATTTGGTCTTTGATGGAAATTAGTATAAGTGAGGGTTTATTAAATTTTTACCTCTTTATCTCCCCACTACTCTCTACTTGACTGTATTTATCTTCCCACTACTCTCTACTTTACTATCATACTTCCTTCATCATTTTCTCCGTATTATATTTTGACTCTTCTTCTCCCCATTTTATTTTGTATAAATTTGATATCATTTCATCCATTCAATCCATATTTTCCCCACAAAAAAATTGTAAATACTCTCTCTCTCTCTCTCCCTCTCTTGTGGATTTTTGTTCTTTCTTATAATTTTGATTAAGGTTGATGGTTTTTATATTTAAATATGTGTTTTGGTTTTTTTTTTCCCCCATTACAGAGTCTTCTCTCTCCCTTTTAAAGCTTTGGTTGAATTTTGATTTGGGTTAATACTTAGTTTTTTAGAAATAGGAATTTGAGTTTATGTCAAAACACATTCTACATGGCTATGAATTTGAATATACTTACCAATTTTGAGTAATAAATTATATAAAGTATGTCTTTTATTCCTTTTGTTTCATTTTAATTTTTGTTAAGATAACATTGTAATTTTGTGATGAATTTTTATTATTATGATAATCTCATTATTCCTTAAGAGATGAGAAATTTGAATAATAAATTTGAAACTTATAAAGTTTAGTTGTATATCAAATATAACACACTTCAACAAAAGTTAGAAAAATATAGTTCATCTTAAAAAAATATAATCAAACATACAAAATATGATAGTATGATATATTTGTACTTTGTAGATATAAAAAGATGAAAAATACTTGTTAAAAAATAAATAATATTTGAAGTAATTGTTAATTTTTATATATTACACCCCATTACAAAATATTCATATATTCCCACGCATCGCGTGGGCCTGCGGCTAGTATATAAATAAAAAGGAAAACTGATGATCCCAATGGATCGCCAGGATTATAATTATATATGCATATCATACTCCTAAAAATATTAGAGGCATCATAGGATTTGTACTTAACGTGTGTTCACTGTTCAAAGCGGATATAGAAGCAATATGAGTGAGTGAAATGAAGAGAATAACGTGGATGGATACTATGAAAGAAACATGCTGCAAGAACATAATATCAGTACAAAATGTATAAACTGATAATGGAAATCCATTTTGAAAGATTTAAAAATTTACTTGAATAATACTTCAAACACTGATGCTTATTCAGATTGCTTCAAAATAATACAAGAATAATTTTTCTGATACATGGTTTATTTTTTCTTATACAATGAAGGGATTTTGGGTACTGATAAGGGTCTGAGAGAGGGAAAGAGATTGATATTTTTTCTTCTAATGTGCTTAAGGCTTCTGCCAATATTCTGCTTATTTTAACTCATACAAATGTCATATGTATAAGCATTCAAAAGTGCAAAAACCAAAAGATGAACAATAATTTCGTAGCCAATGGAGGGTTGGCTGAGTTGGTTAGGAATTTCATTCCCTATTTGTCAGGCTTGGGTTCGAGTCCTGCCAATGGCCTTCTGTTGGTGGGTATACTTAGTGAGGGGTGTACTCAGAAATGAGGTGACTCTCATACGTGTACAATAAATGAGTATCTCACGACGCGGCTCCCTGCCTGGGGGTTTAATACAACCATAAACGCCTCCATTTTTCTTTACAAAAAGATAAAAAAAAGAAAACAATAATTTCGTAATAATACAGTGAACAGTAAAAGTAAACATAATGAACATAGCTGCATAGTAATTGTCGGTAATAATTCCAGAATCTTTGACAGATTCTCTGCGTAAACAGTGACAGAATCTCTGTATAGTGATGGATGAATAATATTGCACAATGATTGTCAGAAAATAATTTCTAATTCATCCAATATTAATACAGTGAAAAGTCTTATATAATTTTTTTTTTTTGGACCATAGTCTTAAATAATTTCTGATGCTAGGACTAGGAAAAGTAAAAATTTCAATAATACTTCTCCCCACCAAAAAAATGACTGATGTTTCAAAGTTGATACCAAACCGTGGAGAACTTGAATAATTTTGATTCAGCATTTTGAATAAGTAATTCGATTTTTCTTATACTTGCATGGAGTATGGGAAAGGGGGATTGATCCGGTGTTAACTAGGACAAACTCATAAAATTCTTGGGTCTTTTTTGATTGTCAGGAAAAATGTGAAATCCTAGAGGAAACAATTTTGCGGCTAATTGTTTGGCAATTTTCATATGAGCATATTCTGGATGAAAAGTGAAGAGTTTTGCTAATTTGGGTTTGATCACTGGAGGGATTTCTTTTTGTTTTTCTTCTCTTAGAGGGGAAGAAGATCTTTGTCTGATACTGGATGATGAGTTTTGTGTCTGATTCAAAAAAAAATTTCTTATATTCTTTTTCTTCCATATTTATTTCTAATACAATTTCTTTTTCTTCTTTTACAATTTTATTTTTATTAGATCTTTTATTATTTTTTTATTACTTCTAAAATCTTGATATTGTGCATCTAATACCAATTTATTTATTTCATTATCTGATTTCGTCTCTCTTATTTTTGTCTCATTTGGGGTTACTAATACTGAAGAATCTTCTATTTCGATTGTTTCAAAAGGAAACTGATACTATAAGGAGGAGACTCATTCTTGATTTTTTTATTATTTATTTATTGAACTTGTAGTTCATTTTTTTTTTCTTTTTTCTTTTAGTTGACTAAATGTTTTTTGTTCTAATTTATTAGTACTAATACCTTCTTCTGTTGATATACTAATTCTCAGAATAATTTGGTTCATAATTTTCATCAATATAATTTGATTCGCCATTCATATCTAATTTGTCCATGCACATTCATCACCCCAGACTCATCTAAAGAACCACTTCCTCCTCCTCCCATTATCCTCCCCAACTTCACCCACTCAATCCCATCCCTGGATCTTGCAATTCCAATACCAAATTCCCCATTTTCCAAATCAAATGAATGGTAATACTAATATATTCTAAGATCACTACTGCCATGAAACACAACTTGTGGGGCTGCAATAAATGAGGAGTCCCATTCTCTCTCAGGCCATATATCAACAAAGCTCCACTATGATGCTCACCTTCACCATTAAACACATCAATGCAAAACCTTCTCATAACTATATCCAGTGTAGTATAACTCAAACCTTTGTACTAGACTTGACCACCACCTCACAGGGCCTAATTTTCTCAGTATCAAATGCCCACTAATCCTTTCTAAAATTCATCACCAAACCTGCGTCACTACTTGATTTCAGTTAACAGCTTCTCAACCTCTCTCCCAACGGATCCCATTGCTTGAAACTGCTAAGACTATCGAATCCAAACCCAGGTTTCCATTAGACTTTCCATAGTACCACGTGTACCACCACATTTCCTCATCACTGAGGAAACTTTTCCACAACCAGTGAACTTATTTCTGCATGTCCCATGTGTTTCCAGGACCCAAACCAAACACCAACCCTCTAGATGATGATGGTGATGACGATAAAAAAAGAAGAAGAAAATGATATTTTGAGTTGGGCTCAATGGTCGAATATTGGTCTGTTTCATTCTCTTTTGGTGTCTGGTTTTGTAGAGTAGTAAGTGAGATAGAGAACATTGTTTCTGGGATTAGAGTTTGAGACATGAAGAATGAGCATGTTGGGTTTGGCTGAAAGCCGTTTAGGTGGTTGAGGAGTCAGGTAGTTGGGTCAGTTATTTTTTGGGTGGTTGAATGAGATATTTGTGAAGGCCTTAAAGGTTTTCATTATTGTTGAAGCTGCTGCTACTGATGATGCTTCCTTGGTCGTAGATGGAGAAGCTCATGGGATTGGGTGATCTGGTGATGTATGAATTGTGGGGTCAAAGACAAATGAAACTTGAATGGCATTGAAATAGGCAGAACTCAAGTCTCTTACTCAATGGTAAGAGACTTTACCAGTTGAGGCATTGAGCTAATTGGAACCCACAACTTACTGCATGGCACTGTCACAAACATTTACCACCTTTCAGGTTTATGGACAGCAGACTTAGATTATGGAACATTTGAAGCATCAAAACAAACCATTTTGATAAATTCTGCTATGTCCCTGGCATTGCGCATTAAGCAAGCACAATACAAAATGATGCACCACCAACCTAACAACCATTAGCCCTACATGCATGTCCATGATCTCCATAGCGCTTGCTCTTTGTGCAGGATCACTAAAGATAGCCAGTGGGCTAATTTCATTCAATTAGACCCAGCACAATTGCATTCATTGATTTTTTGGAAAACCAAATGCACCTGTGTCTATTGTTGGGATGTAAGACTAGAAATGCATTTTTTTTTTTTTTGGGGTAAAGTAGACTAGAAATGCTATTCACCTACAAATGTTGGCATTCAGCATGTAACAGGTCTAAAATGAAGATGACTGGCAACAAAACCCACAGATTTCAAGATTATATCATAATTCCAACCTTCAATAGGAATTTTCCCTCATAAGCTCATGGAAGAGCATTGGTGATATGGTGAGAAAAAAATATGAAAAGAAATACTAAACAGCCGAATCGGATACATACCTTGAGCCCAACTAGGTGTAAATAGCAGTACCGCACCAAACTTAATGATTATCTGCAGAGGGAGGTGGTATCTTGTGCACACCGTGGAGTCCATAGACTGTGAGTGGGCGCATATGATAATTACTACTACAGAGGAAGCTGACCATGAGCTAGGTCAAAACTTTCAAATAATCTATAAATTGTCAATAAAAGATTGGGAAAATCATTAACCACATGTTAAAAAGAAATACTGAAATTCTACTAAATCTACCAACTCATGCAAAATGTTGAGGCCTCGACCTTGAGAATGAAGTTAAAAGGGAAAAAAGTAGAAGTGTTTCTTTTAGAGGGTTATAGCTCAGTCTCTGGAATGATGCTTCTCAGGAATGACCACTAATAAGTATGGAAGCCCAAAACATAATTTTATTACATATTTTCTCAAAACTTCAATGATCAATCAATAACAGAATCTATAGTTTTTGTTAACCCAAAAACAAACAGGATTCTTGAGAATATTAACATATAAAAAAGGGAAAAAGAAAATCCTTCCTAAAGTGCTTGGCCTGCTAATTGAGCTCACATTGGACCTAACTATCAAAGCCAATGAACCCTGGTGGTTTATTGGCCCTAACTATTATCAGAACTAAGGATCCAGAAACAAAAGACAACACTATGTTTGTGCTCTATTGCCATTATAGGGTTACCAGCCACCCCCCCTGAATCTGTCTTGTGCCTCTGCAGCCTTCTCCTCTTTCAACTTCTGCACAATTTCAAGTATTTTGGGATTGAAGAAACGGTCACGAACGTACTTCCTTTCCTCAGCTTGAATCTCTTTGATAGCACTAGGATATGGGTTAGGAGGAGGTTTCTTCCCTTGAAGACGTGCAATCTGCTTCAAGCGAGAATATGCCTTTTTCTTTGCTTTTTTCTCTACTCGATATTCCATCTAGACACCAAGAAACAACAGCAATTACAAATTTCTTCCCCCCGCTGGGGGGGGGGGGGGGGGGGGGGGGGGGGGGGGGGGGGGGGGATAGAAACAGAGGATGAACAAATTGCAGCTGTTTTTCTGAAATTATGAGTCAGGAATACATACATCAGCTACAGCCATTGCTTCTTCCTCACTAACTCCCTGCTCCTTTAGATCAAGCACCCGCAAACCAAATAAACGAGCTGGAGGGGGATCAAAACTACAGATCCTGTAGAAACACAAAGCCTAAGTGAATTAATGTTTGGCTTACAATTCATGAGCCCAGAAACCAATTTCAATGTTGCTATAGAGATCATGAAAAGACCCCAAATCATAAGATAATTGTAGAACTAAAAAGTAGAAGACTTGAAAACATGGCCTTTATGCAAATTACTTGATACTCAGTAAGTAAATACAGGAAATAGGCCCACTTATTATTAAGATTCAGTCTGAAATTCAATATGAAAGGAACTAACAAAAATGGTTAGAAAGAAAACAATACAAATAATGAGTCACTTGCAGCTTGTAAAAAAGAATTATTCCATAACCATCAATGCTGCAGTAAGCAAAGTATTGGGTGCTTATCACCAAAAGTTCCAGCCCACACTGGATTAAATGCCAAAATATTTTTGTAGTGGCCAAGTAAGCCACATGACCTATTCCTTTTTTGATTTGGAGTTCTTATTTTCCTGGAGAAGTACTAGGCAGCTAGGGTTATTCACTTATGCATATAAAAGAGAGTCTTGTATTTTTTGTGATGTGTGCTTGCTGCTGAAAGCCATAGAGAGCTGGTAGCGAGAAAAAGAAAAAGAAGAGGGTTGCCGCATAGAGTGAGCAGCCAAGTGTGTGATGCAACGAGCACAGTGAAGAAAGAAAAATTGTGTGTGTGAGAGCAAAGAAAACAAGGAGATTTTCTTTAGCCATGAGACATACACAAGGGAATATAAATTGGGGTTTTCTCTAGGGAGAGGTTTTTTGGGTGCTACAACCAAGGAAAGTTGTTGTTTTCAAGTGAGTGAAGATCTCATGTGAGCTCACATAAATTCCTAGACATAGATATAATTGTATTTAGTGTGGATCTCAAGTTAGGCATAAACTTGAGATGATATTCTAATTGATTTGATAATAATGAAATTGTTGCAACTCTGTGGACATAGGCACATTGTATAACCACATAAATTTTGTGTCGTGTGTTATTGTTTCTTTTGCATGATTTTTTTCTCTATTTTTGGCATCTCACAAGTTCTAAGAATTAGGGTAAATTCCTAACACAAAGAAAGGAAACTGGAACATCATCCAAGAGCATGAGCATAACCAAAATTAACTTTTTGACCTAAGTATAGTAAGTAGCTGATTAATTGCTTACCAACTTAAAAGTAGTCACAGTATGGTCAATTTAACACATAAAAATCAAGATCAACAGTCCCCATTCTGAGAAATATTTTCTCTTTATCTTAATAACTATCTTCTGTTCCATTTCAGATCATAATCAATTATGCATCCAAAGCAGGAATAAAAGCAATGAACAGTTCTTCATCAAAACTGTGAGTCAACAGTGAATTCAAAAGAATTTCCATCTTTCAAAATAAAGCAACTAGTCCACTTTTATGCGTTTTCAAATCAAGAATATAACTTGTGCATGCATGTAATCACAAACCTCTGAACAGCAAAGAAAAGTAAGGTCAGCAACATGCAGGATACATTTCAATCACACAGATACCCAGTTAATCCATTATTAAATGTTAGCAAACATTCAAGGTTGCCAACAAATAGAACTAATGTGCAGAACAAACTCAGAACGTTTTGTTACTTTTTGTTGTTGTTGTTGTTGTTGTTGTTGTTCACATTTAAAAATTTGGGCCATTCAATAACATACTGCTAGCACCGCAAGAAAACCAAATTTATAACAAAATTGGTATGTTATAAGCATATCATATGAATGAACCGAAACAATAGATAGACTGCAAAGGAAAATTAGACATATAGAAGCAAGGCAGTACTTGATGGCATCTTCATGTTTTGAGTCTGGATGTTTCTGAAAGAACTTTTTTATATAAATGTCCTCCGGAAGACTGATCCTCTTAACTTTCCCATCAGCACGAGGAAATGTTGCAGGTGGTGCACTGCACATAAGTTAGCAACATAATTAAAATACTATTTTTATCGGTAAGTTACACAAGCACCCAATTGGTCTTGAACCTATGATCTCACTCTACAACTTCCTCTTCCAAGTGAAGGAGGTGCCATTTGGCCTAGAGCTCATTGGCGCAAGGGCAACATATTCAAAGTATTAAGATTTATGAATAAGAGCTTAAAAAAATTCTTAATGTGGGCATCACAGGCATCAAAATCATAATTTTGATAATAATAGATTAAGAATGCTGGAATCGAATGTATTCATTTAAAGAAAAGTTCACACTTTTGACATACTTTATTCACAACTATTTCTTTTGCAGTGAACCAAATTCAAAAACCTTTTATGTTTTTGTTTTTGTTTGTTTTTTTTGAAATGATATGATAGAATTTCAACTTATATTGTTAGCTCCATGATGATTGCTTTTTATCATTAGGCTAAGACATCCATTGGTTTTTGTTATAGGTAGGATTCAAAGCCCGGTCCCTTATTTGACAATAAGGGACTTTCCTAGTTGGGCTAACTAGTATTCACCCCATTTGTTCTTAACTAATTCAACAAGTAATTCAACTAAAAAAAAACCCCAAAACCAAAGTAATAATCGAAAGACTAAACAAATCAATTTATAAGTTGCAAAATTTGAAATTAGAATCAAGCAGAATTGAGACCATAACAAACCAAGCCTATCTCTTCAACCCCACCGCATTTTTCAACAAAATAATTATTATTTAGTAATACCCAGAAGCGAAATGGGTTTACAAACAGCACATATATAAAAAAAAAACTAAAATTTGAGCAAACCCAGATAAAGGTGAGAACTAATAAGTTATTAAATGCAAAAGAGAGAGTGAGAGAGAGACAAAACTGTTCCATGGCTTTGAGCCAGATAGGCTCGGACTTGGCCAAGCCCTTGACGAGCTTTCTGGTACGAGTAAGCAGATCTCCTTTGAGGAACGACATGGCTTTGCCTTTTCCTTTGGCCTTGCTGATCACTGTCTTGTCTCTGCGAGACAGTGACTCTCTTCCACTATGGTTTTTTTTTTTTTTTTTTTTTTTCCTGTTTTTGTTTTATGTTGTATTTTTTTAAAGTTATTATTTTTTTTATCCGTGCACATGCACTGTTCATAACTGTAAATTTTGCCACTGAAAGTCAATATAAGCAGCTTAAAAAAAAAAGAAAAAAGACGCAAAACGCGAAATTGAAAACGCAGACACCGAAACGCCGAAACCAAACGCTCACATGATCTCTCTCTAGGTCAAGTTGATAAGAGTTTGAATTTTTGAATTTAAAAAACTTATGAACTTAAAAAAAAAAAAGATTATTCTTTTAACCAGTTTGTGTTTTTAAATTTAAAATTATTTAACTAAAAAATAAAAGTATTTTAGAGAGTTTAAGAATTTGTGTGAGAATATTTTAATACGCAAAGTAATGAAACCCAAATGAGAAATTCTGTTATTAATAATATAGATAATCCACTACGTGTGGGTCAATTTGTTACAAACACAAAAAAGATTTTCTAAATTAAATTATGTATATTTATTACTTAAAATTTTTTAAAATTTGGTAAGTTTTTTTTAAATGAAATATAATGTATTTTACATTCAATTATTATATAAAACAAAATATTTTGTAAATAATATAATGTGTGGTAGAATAATGTTTCTAGTACTTTTTTAATAAATAATTCATCATCTATACATCTTAAATGGCCTAAAGATGAAATGTGTATAATTTTAGGAAAATAAAACTTTAATAACCTTTAAAAAACGTAATTTTATCAAGAACTTACTAACATTACGCTGAGAATATAACATAACTACCAATGAAGCAACTCCTCTCTTTTTTTACCAACCTCTTCTCCTAAAGTATTACCAAAGTGGATCAAAGTAAATTGAAATGAACTGAAGTTGACCGAAATAGATTGAAATAGACCAAATGGAGCAAATGGACCAAAGTCGAATGAAATGGACCGAGTGGACTAAAATGGACTAAATTGGACTGAAATGGAGCAAATAGACCAAATTAGACCGAAATGGATCAAAGTAGACTGAAATTGACTGAATTTATTGAAGTAAACAAAAATGCTATGTTGATGTGGAATGGTAGGAGTGTAGTAACAATAAATGTTACGCTTCAACTTTTAAATATTATATAGATATAGATGTAATAGAAACATGGTACCAAAAACTCCTTTTTTTTTTTTTGTTTTTTTTTGTTTTTTGCATTATGAGTGCTCAAAACATATGGTTTTACTATACTTTTTAGACCGTAGTTTTCACATTGTTTTGAAAACTAAAAGCCCAATATTGCTACCAAACTGGCCCTTAACTTTCCAAAATAAGTGATGCCATGTATCTTTAATGGTATATCAAAGCCTCGCTCCCAAGCCAAGCCTTACCACAAATGTTTTCTATTGTTACAAGATTTTTCCTTTGGAGGATGATGATTTTTTATTTTTTATTTTATTTTTATTTTATTTTTTGAGAATCCAAACCAAAAGGCCTTTGTATTATTCATTGATGAAAAAAATTACAAAGCATCTCGAACAACTAGAGGAGATATATCATTAGGAGTGGACTCAAATCAAACCTGTAGCTCACTGCCTAACTTAGCACGTTCGGTAAGAATATGGGCAACAAAGTTGCCTAAGCGTTTCACATGGGTAAAGGTATAGACCCAAAAACCAGAAGCAAAAAGCAAAACATCTTGGATTATACTCTGGATGAGATACGTCCCTGCCCAACAGCGATTTGCTAAATATCTTAGCATCGCTTTCAAACACCAAATCAGAAATGTTCAGCTCCCTCGCAAATGTTAAAGCTCTTTGGCATGCTAAGGCTTCAACAATTTCTGCACATGTGAGAACTAGGATACGTTTAGCCATTGCTCCTATCACTCGACCACAACAATCTCGGATCACAACTCCTAGTCCGGCAGCCCTCTATTTAAAGAAGACAGCCCCATCAAAATTTACCTTAAGATGTGGGGATGTGGGAGGGATCCACTTGGAAACTCTCAAGCTTTCTGAACCTCCCCTTCTATCCAATACCTGAGCTGATTTGAACTCCACTTTCAGAATCTCAGCCTTGGCTCGGATTAGTTGGTACTCCATAATAGCTTTGCCCAGTCGTGTAGCATTTCTTCTATCCCAGATTAACCACAAGATTGTTGCTAAAATGTCTACATCAATTCGATTCCTTCTCATCAACACTATTGCCCAAAAATCCGCAAAGAGAATGAAGCTTTTACTTAACAACTTCTTGAGCTCATCATCAGGTTCCCATATTACAAACAGTCTCCGATAGCCCCACATAGCGTGGATAGTGTCTTCACCATCAGATTTACAATTTGGACAAAAAGCGTACTTAACCACACCTCTACGCAGCAGGTTATGCAGAGTTGGTAAGGCCTTTCCAGCTGCTCTCCAAATTGTGTGCTTCACCTTGTAAGGAACCTACAGATGCCATATCCCCTTCCATAGCTGTGTACTATGTTATGAGCAACTTGGCATCAATTTTTTTTCCTTTCTTGCTAGCAGCTTATAGGCTGACTGAGTGGTGTATTCGCCATGTTTTGAAGGTAACCACACCTCTTTGTCCTGTGATTCATAAACACTAAAAGGTATCCCTTTCATAATCTTTGCTTCATGAGGCATAAAGTTATTGTTAATTAACTTTACCTTCCACCCATGCTTGTCATGATTTATGAGATCACATACCTTTGAAACATTGCCTAAACCCGAGAGAGGAGATATAACTTTTGACCCCGAGACTTGTGGAAGCCATCTGTCATTTCTGACCTGAATAGACTGGCCATTCCCAACTCTCCACACCCTTCCCACTTCAATGACATGTTTGGCTTGTATGATGCTCTTCCAAGCATAGGAGCCTTTATTAGAGGACTCACAATCCATTATTGAGCAGTTAGGGAAAAACTTAGCCTTGAATACTTTATGAAAAAGACACTTTTCTCATTTTTCTCAAGACGCCATAATTGCTTGGCCAATAGCAAATCATTGAACTTACTCAACTCTCTAAACCCCATACCTGCCTTGTCTTTGGGCCGACACATCTTCTTCCAACTAATCCAGTGTATCTTCCTTTGCTCACCTCTATACCCCCACCAAAATTTTCTAATAAGAGTTTCTATTTCTTTAATTAGGTGGGGATCGCTTGAATGGCTGCCTTGACCAAAATTTCACGCCTCACTTGTGATAACAGCTTTTCTTTCCAACCCTTTAATTTTTTCCATATTATTTCCTTAATTATGCTGAATGACTTTTTCTTTGCTCTCCCAACCAGCGAGGGTAAACCCAAGTATTGCTCATATCTTTGGGTTGCTAGAATACCCAAGAAAGTAGTTACTGCTTCTTGAGTCCATTGATGTGTATTCGAACTAAAGAAAATATTAATCTTCCCTCTGTTTATGCACTATCCCAAAGCTCTCTCATATTAGTATAGGATGCAAACCCCTCATGGGGGTAATGGACCCATAGGGTTGACCATTAAGCAACACTAAGTAAGTGTCGGAGGTAGAAAAGTCTTCCTTCTGACAAATGAGATTTATGTTGGGTTGGGGACCTAAATTGAAACTCGACAATGGGCTTGAAGCATGGCAAAAAGGATATCGGTGAAGATTTGGAGAATTCGCCTTATTTTATGCCTTGGGCCTAGGTTGGGATTGACAAGGATTATGAGATGACTCAAAAATGTTTCCTACAGCAGACACGTCAGCACGACAAAAAGGTATATTGCAATAAAGAAAAAGCCTAGTAGTAAAATATTCCAACGGTAAAATGAGACAAAATAGAATAAACCTCCAGCCGTTAGTTATTTCATAGATTAAGGAGAGTGTCTACATCTCCAAAATCGTCATCCATAGGTTCTAATGAGAAAAGGTCCTCTAATACAAGAACATGAGGGAAAAAATCTATAGTAATAATTACATTATAACCTTCAATAGTACATGAATAAACAAACACTGTAGGATCTATTATAACAAGCAATGGAGAAAGCTTAGTGTGAGATAGAGGGAAAGAGAGAGATTCTAGCTAGCGTAGTAAGATCATTATGATGTCAGGGTATGCTTATGGATATATTATATGTAGTGAGTAGTAAGGGTCATTTTGGTAGTATGAGTAGTGAGAGAGAGAGTATTTAGTAAATTAAGCTACTGAGACTTTCTGCTGGTGATGAATAAGAGCTTATAAGTAGAGGTGTGAGGGGTATCTATAAGCTAGGGGCTGAAAAGCTTAGTTTCTAAGTTTGAGACTAAGAACTCAGAAGCTTAGAACGTCACTAAGAGCTTAAAGAAAATTAGAAAGAGGAAAATAAAGAAGTTTATGAGAGAGTTCTTCTCTATTGGTGTGTGTTGAAGAGTTGGTAGGGAGCTTTATTTATAGTTGAGTTTAAGGGGGTTTTAAGCAAATAATTTTTGCCAAAATCAGTCTCAATCTTTAGAAAATCCTTAGAAAATCATTCCTAGGATTTGGCCAAGTGTGGTAAGTTTAGCTTCAGAATGTTCTTGTTGTTTTGGGTAACAACAGCTGGAGTTCTAACTTAGCATTAAATGCTAATTGTCCTCAGCCAATGGGATTAGAGTATGTTTTAGGCTAATGATCTTGGTTGTTTGGTGCTAGTATTAGAGCTTCCTAAGGCAGATTGTGTGATTCCAAGCCAGGTGTCAATCTTGGAGCCCTCTGTTGGAAACTCTGCTGGAGATCTCTTTGGTGCCCTCCAAACCACATTTCCCTAAGTTTTCCCATTTGAGTTCATGTGCTTGGTTCATGAACCAAAAAGTATACATTTTTGGCATGGTAATGAGTTGTTTACAAGTAATTCCAGAAGCTTCCATGTTCTGTTCATGGCTGCTTTTTGTTCCTTGACCGATTGTGTTAGAGGAGATGGAGAGAATGGCTGGATGCAGCTTCTCAACCTTGTGTCTTGTCATCACAGCTTTATGTGACATCAGTAATCATGAAAATCAGCTTGCCAAGGAAGGGTGTAAGCTCAGCTGGACATGTGTCCCCTTCTAATATGATTTGACAAGCTAAAAATGATGGTAATGGGCCTCAGTTGTTAGGTTAGTTGTGCCGAAACTTAGTTGTGTTGAAACTTGACTAGTGGCTAGTCTAACCACTTTAGTTACTCAAGTGAACCCTGGTTGTTGAGATTAGCACATGGGTTGGGCTGTCTCAGCTGTGCCTTGTTGTTGGGCTTCTTTGGGTTTGTCCATCCTTACAAAATGAATAGTTTTGTTATAGGTAGTATACATGGGTTTTTGTAGTTAGTTATTATGGAAAAATAAGCATAGTTTCCATAAATTTTGTAAGAGAAGTAATTTTGAAAGATGAGTAACTTATATTTTCCATGAGTTAGGGACCTTAGTAAATGAAAATATGTTTTTGCCAAGGAATAGTTTTGAGCTTTGATCATAATGTAATCATTTTTGCCAAATAATATTTGGGCTTTAGTAGAATAATTGTTTGCCCAATAGTTTTGGTTTTTTTTGATAAAACGGTATTGGGCCTTTTGTAAAAGTTGCTAAAATAATATTTGGGCTTTTTGTAAATAGGTGCCAAAATAGTATTTGGGCTTTTGTAAATAGTTTGAGATTTTGTAAAAATATTGCCGTGTAGCAATAGACTTAGTAAGAATGCCGTGTAGCAACAAGCTTTTATGGGCTTTGTAAAAAGATTTTTGTTGGGCTTTTTGGATTTTGCCCACAAGGTAAATGAGTTTGGGCCTTTTATAGAGATGGTATAATTTTGTGGCCCAATTTTGGTAGTGGTATGATAAGTATTTGTGTGAGAACCCAAGTTGGATAATATGTGGGATATGATGGGTAATATTTGTGAGAGCCTAGGTTGGGTAAAAATATGGAAAAATATTTGAGTAATATGTGGGAAGTATTTAGGAAATATTTGTGTGGGCCCAGAATAGTTTATGGGCTTGTATTGGTATTTTAGTGAGTGGGCTAATGAGATTAGGGCTCGAAAATTTGCACCTCAACAGTAAGTAACTGAACGACTACAGGCAGTGATAAGATTTATCTATCTTTTGTTAAAACCCATCATCTCCATGATCTTCTCTAAATACACCCATTTGACTCGATCATATGCTTTGCTCATATCGAGCTTCAAAGCCACATATCCTATTTTGCCACATCTTCGTTCCTTCAAGTAGTGTAGTGTTTCATGTGTTACAAGAATATTATTTGTGATAAGGCGGTCAAACATGAATGCGCTCTGAGTTTCTAACACCAGGTTAGGCAGCAAATGCTTCAAAAGGTTTGCCAGGACCTTTGCTATCAACTTATACAACACATTACTCAAGTTGATCTGCCTAAAATCAAATACTTTTTTGGGACTTTGAATTTTTGGAATCAAAGATATAAAAGTATGATTAAGGGAAACAGGAATGGTACTTGAGTTGAGAACTGTAAGGACTGCTTCAAAAACTTCCCTTCCAATTTTCTCCCAGAACTGCTTGTGAAACAACGGTGGAAGACCATCTGGACTTGGGGCTGTATTTGCATCCATTTGCTTGAGAGCAGACAGCACCTCTGCCAGCACGAAAGGTTTAAGCAATTTAGAGTTCATACCTTCTGTGACTTGTAATTCCACACCATTGAGTACTGGGTCCAAATCCATGGGGTTTGTAGTGGTGAACAATGAAGAGTTGTACCCTGTAAGCAAATCTCTAATATGATTTTCCCTTTCCACCCAAGCCCCCTGTTCATTCTCAAGCCCTGAAATAAAATTCTGCTTATTCCTCTTTGTGGCTTTACAATGGAAATACTTGGTGTTTTGATCCTCGTATCAAATCCATTTAGTTCTAGAGTGCTACTTCCACATGCATTCCTCCCTATCCATGAGTTGTTTAATCTCATTAGTCAACACTTTTACATGAGCATGCCCTTTGGCATGGATACACTGTCTGCCTTTAGTAGTTTTTTCCTCTTCCTAGCCAGAACAATATGAACATTGCCAAAGATATTTTTATCCCACAATTTAAGCTGATTTTGGCTGTCACTAACCTTCCTTAAGACCTTATCCATTGGATTACCGTTGGAGCACATATCCCACGTTGAGTGGACTACTCCTTCACATTGCTCATCCTTGAGCCACATTACCTCAAAGCGAAAAGATTTTTGAGGTCAATAAAATTCAGTTTGGATATCATCTGAAGCAAGCCACAAAGGTTTATGGTTAAAGGAAAAACCTTGCAAATGGTGCAACTAGATTGATGGGAACTTTAATAGCCATTCAGTTGTTGCTAGAGCTCTATCTAGCTGAACCCACATCAAAGGACCATTGAATCGATTGTTACACCATGTGAAAGTAAGCCAAAAAAGCATAAATCATTAAATGTTGCATTTGCTTCTCTGGCCAGATCTCACCTCCAAATTTCTCCTCAACTTTCGTGATTTCATTAAAATCATTGATACATACCCATGGCAAATCAAGCTAGGGTCTGAGATGACGAAGAACTAATCAAGAATGTTCCCAGTTGGCCACTTCAGGTGCTCTATAGAACCCCGTGAAGCGCTAGGTGTCATCAATTCTTGGATTTATCACTGCGTTGATATGTTGAGGCGAAAATGTTCTGATGTGAAGGTTGATGTCATTCGACCATAGCAAGGCAAGCCCTCCACCCAGATTCTTCCTTGGCACAATAAATAAATTGTCAAATTTTAGTCAACACCTAAATCATTCCAAGTAGGACTTCTTCTTCCTAGTTTTCATCAGAAAAACCAGGTTGGGATCTTTTTCCTTCACTAAATCCTCGAACTTGCTGTGGGTTCCTAAGCCCACGACAGTTGCAACTTATGCATTTCATGTTGAACGATGGGTTGAAGGGCAACCATCGTCGATGGATTGGATGGTATATAAGCTTCATCGAGACTCACCTCTTGCCATTTTGTTGGTTGTACTTCTGAGATATCAAGCGTTGGCCTTTCCCTCGGTTTGGTGTTATTTGGTACCTGTATCTCATCAACTCAGGCTGCCTTAATCATCCTAGTCCATCCACCCCCTTGCATCTTTTGTGGCTTGTTGATGGGCTTGGCCTAATTTGTTAACTCCTAGAAGGGCCTTCTTAACTCCTCACTCACCTTTCCTTGCACAAATTGAAGCCTAGGTTTGTCCTTCAGCCTAGCTGACGAAGGCCCATTTACTAGCCCACACAATTTAACAGGCCCAAAACACTCCACTAATTTTGGTCCCCCACCCAGTGCTCCTGCCTTGATATTGTGACGAAGGTCACTGTCATTAATACACCAAGCATCCAAAGACGTGTTATTTGGAAATTCATTTGCCCTCGATACAATCCCACAATTATCGGTATCAAACTTTCAGATATCTTGGTCTATTTCCTATAACTTAGCCAGGAATGGATCACCACCCTCAAACTTACCCACATTTTGCATACCCAAAGCTGAAGAAACACCTAGGGTCGTTTTACTCACCGTTTCGCTTTCCTTAAGTGCTTCCTTACTAGCTCCTTCCCTAAGAGTGGACTTTTTCGATTTCAAAATGAACCTAGTTGGATTTACCTATTCTGTAGGCAGATTAGCTAGGTAGTAGTAAATTTTGCATACTCCACACCTCCCCCTTTGAATCCTATTCCATATCGGGATTGCTCTCAGACGGAGACCAATGAAGATTCTCTTTTGCCATGCCTAAGCTGCTCCCCCCATCACTTGTAGCGTTTTTTTTGACAGAAACACTGGCTCCGTCATAGTAACTAGGAGCAAAAACAACCAGCTTATTTTAGGATCTATATGGAGGAGCCCTCAAACCTTAATCAAATTGTTTTTGTTCCGTAGTGAGAGTGCCTTTGCTTCAATCCACATTTTACACTCTTTGTCTCCATGATCTAGATACCCACACCAATAACAAATATTAGGCAGTCTTTCATACCTGAACTTGACCCACATATTCTTCCCGTTCTCAAATGACACCAATCTACCCCTACACAGTGGTAAGGCGATATCCAAAGTTACCCTTACCTGTATGAAATTGCCACTGTCCTCATCTACTCCGCCCATTGATCTACTAACCTCCCCAGTGATATTGCTAATGTTCTCCGCTATTTCTCTCATCATGAAACAGATTGGAATGTTGTGCACTTGAACCCAAAAAGTAGCCTTATTGAATTAGAGCTCGTACATGAACATTAACCTCAAATTTCTCCAAAACTACCAAATGCTTGACAAAACACCATGGCTCGCTCCAGATAATACGAGTCACATCCACCTGGTTACTAAAAACAAACATGACTATATGATCATCAAGAGTCTGAATTTAAAAAAAAAAACTAGTGGACTGCCACAATTGCCTGAACATTCATGCCATTGCTTCTATTTTTAGCACTCGCCTGGTTAAGAATTTTGCAGCTATTAGAAACTCAGAAGATCTGAGTTTGTTCTGTAGTGTGAAGCTTGAACCTCCCTTCTCTTTAAGGGAGAGGTTGTTCCAAGTCTTGGTAATTTCCTCCATTAAAAGGTGTTTCCTTAATCCCCATAACAAAAAACCCAACAAGCTCAAAAGGTAATGTTGTTACCTTTGGAGAACAAAACACTCCTTCACAAGGAAGGGACAACCTATTCTACAGCCTAAGAGAAGATGGCTAGAGCCAAAACTTTCTTAGCGATAGAGAAACCTACATGAAAGGACCTCGTGCCCCCATCTCATTTGCTTTGGCGTTGGAGTAATTGGGTCCCCGTTGCATTTACTTTGGGGTTGGCATAACACCTTGTTCCCCTTTTTCTTTTTTTCTTTTTTCTTTTTTTTTTGACAAAAAATCATATAAAGTTTATTTTATCAATTAATATTGAGGGTTATTTTTTTAAAAGTTAAAAATAATGGGTTTATTTTTTTTTTTTTATCTAATATATATGGTATTTTTTTTTACACACTTTCTAAACCATAATAAACATTAAATAATTTTTTTTAAAAAAATTTAAAATAATAGAGAAGGTAGCTAATTAACTACATGAACAAGAAATTTCACAAAAGAAAAAGGAAAAAAGTCATATGTTATAAGCTAAGTAGGGAGGAGGTTAAACTTCACAATAGATGGAGGCTTTCCAAGCGGTACAGTTTGTTTTCTAGGTTGGTATGCAAGACATTATTCTTGAAGGGATTGATCAAGGCCTCTTTGCTAAAGTACGGTAGGGTCATACTAAAAAGCTTTAGCACAAGGCGTGCTAGTCGAGGACTTAAGGTTGCTCATTGGTTCATTTAGAAGTTAGAAGTTATGCTTTGTTTTAAGACCAAAGAAATAGATAGAATAACGTAATTAGTTGGCTAAATTATCATTAAGTGTAAGTGAGTAGAGCTTTTGGTAAGATAAAATTCCTCCCAGGTTAAGGAAGATAGTCCAAGCTGATGTATTATAAATTGCTATTACTATAACCCACCCTCCACCCCTCCCCCCGTGGGGGCGAAAAAGTAGGCAAGAGTTTTTAATAAGTATTAGCTATAAGAACTAAGGGTAATTTTTGGGTGGGATGGAAGGGCAGTTGCCCTCGCAGTTGACCCCTCTAGCTCTGCCCTTGGTTTAAATGTAATATTGCATATCCACTAGTTTTATTGCATAAAACATGAATAATTGTTTATAATGTTCTTATTAAAGCAAGTTAGAGCAATATAAGTTTTTAAATCATGAAATGACCTTTTGGGTTTTATTTATTTATTATTATTTTTTTAAAAATTCCCTTACCTCGGAGCAGAAGAAATTAGAGCTTAAATTTTGAAGGAGCTCAAACCTGATCCTCACATTACCCAATTCAATTTGGGATCTGCTGAAAGCTTATTTGGTGGCCAAGATTTAAAGGCTTCAAGTCATTAAGACTAACAAAATTTTGCGAGATTGAGGTACAGGCCAAGGCCATTTCTCAACTTTTTTATGGTGAATCTGATGGATGCTAATTTTTTGCTTTGAAATAATTCATAACAATTGTTCAACATTTACCTTTCTGGTTTGCATGATACCACTAAGTAGGATGTGAAGATACTATATATTAACAAGAGTGGGAATCTTTTTGCCTTTCATGTGTTAGATTAGATGCCTCACCTGTACTCAGTTTGAGGGCTAGAGGCCTTAAATGATCAGTGAGCCAGTTCCACGGTGAAATAAATATAACGATCATAAGGTTGAATACAACCCAAACTTGATTGACCCCAAGGCACCATAGGCTAAATCGTCTAGTTCTTGGGACCATGTTGTTTTGGTAAGGTTTACAACGTGTGCAAGCATTCATTGCATAAAGTAGAATATAAAAAATGAGATAGATAATTTGTATTCTATGTTTATAATCGAGGTCGTTGAAGCTGGTATGATTATAATTTATAAGCATATATTATATTCAGCATAACGTACTTATTCTTTAAGCAGTCAAGAACTCAACCTAAACTCAATGTACTTGTTGATACATGACGAATGACAAAAGCTCATGAAACTCACATACACATTGATACATAGAAATAGACTTGTGCTTATGTAGCTTTCCATGAAGAAAGTGGTGGGGTTTCAGAATCCTTCCAAGTTGCAACATCCTTCGTATATCTGTCGCCCTTCACGACATCCTCAGCAGCAAATGATTCAAGTTCAACCATTTCTTCTGGTGTCAGTTTCACAGACAGAGCTCCAATGTTTTGGTTAAAGTTTTCAATCTTGGTGGTTCCAGGTATGGGACACACGTCCTTTCCTTGGTGATGAACCCAAGCAAGTGCTAGCTGTGATGGGGTGCATCCCTTCCTTGCTGCCATTTCATTAACACGCTCAAATATGGTTTTGTTATGCTCCAGATTTTCAGGTTGGAACCTGGGTAGGAACTGCAAGTAGCAACTACATATATTAGCTAGCATCAGGACTGAATCACAAAACAACAACGGAGACTTTCATGGAGGCAGGGTCACTACTTAGTCATTCATAAAGTCAATGATATTTACACATTAAAATACTCATTGTTATCAGCATCAAGACTTCATCACTAAAAATAATTTTGAGGTAGCACAATTTATAAAGGCAATGACGAATATAAAGTTTTAAAAAAGTCCATAACACATCTATTTAGGTCTGTAGGCATCCACAGCTGTTGTTCCTTGGCTTAATGATGAGGACAGCACACCTTATTAGATTGGATTTCTTATGTAGTTGGATTAGTTCATAGATCATGCCTATGAACTTGCTAGAAAATGTGAGTTAGCTTTTAGATCCCTGTTTGTGAGGTATCCTGACATCCGTAGTGTCACCACCAATCCTCTATCTTCAATTAGCAAGCCTCAATTCACCTTACCCCCTAGGCCTCAACTCACCTTACCCCCTCCTATGTCCAACACAATTAGTGCACCATTAGCTAGGGATGATAAAGGAAAAGGAGGGGAGAGTGAATCATCAAAGATAGGTTCCCACCTACAATGCTTTAAATCGCAAGGCTTTGGTCATATTGCTGCCAAATGCCCAACTAAGGCCCTTATCCTTTATGAAGAGGAGAAAGAGAATAAAGAGGATGATATAGAAGAAGTGAATGAACCCAACATGGTTGAAATCAATGTCAGAGATGATTAATGCGAGGAAAACCTTAAACTTGGTTGCATTCAAATGATACCAACTCACAACCCATGAGAGTGATCTAGAAAAGACAGAGTGAGGATTCCATTTCCCATGTAAACCAATATGCATGTGAAAGTCCCAAAACTGAAAGCATGATTCCATTTGAAGTAAAGTAGGAAGCCTTTAGGTACTCATTTCACCCCATGATAGGGCACTTGAGTCAATAGGAACATATAAGCATCATGAGGTAAGTAAACAATTTCTAGAAAATGATAATCCCTATAAAATTCATGCTAGTTCAAATTACATGAAATTTCAAGTGCGAGATTTCATCATGGTTTGAAGTAAGCAATTGCAAGCTTGTAGTACTAAATTAGTCAAAATGTTGAAACATGTTGGACCAAATGCATATATTGTTGATTTTCAAACTGATTACAAAAATGACTCCATCTTTAATAGTGAGAATTTGGATATTTACAAAGGCCCAGCAGTTTATTACCAACCCATGATTTTGTCCAAATCCCTATACCAGCATGTAAATAAAATATTGATGCTATTTTAGATGAACAGGTTATTTCTACTAGGGATGGAGAAATTCAGTGGTACCTAGTTTGCTGGAAGGGATGACCAATATCGGACTGCACTTGGATCACAAGAGATGAACTGCAGCAACTTGATCCAGATTTATTAGAGTACTACTCAGGGTTATACTTGATGGAGCAGAGTCTTCCCCACCCCAGGAGGGTTGATGAGGACAGCACACCTTATTAGATTGGATTTCTTATGTAGTTGGATTAGTTTAGGATTCCAATTTATTTTGAGTTCACATAAGGATTAGACGATTAGATAAGGATTGGCCTTTAGATTACTATCAGTTTAGAGTTTTATGGTGGCCAAAATCAGAAATTAGCCATAATTTTTAAACATTATAATTAGTAGGCTAAGTTTTCAAACTATATTTTTTTGCTAGCAACTTGAGTCTTAGAGACTCGATTTCGGCCTATAAATTGAGTTTTTAAGACTCGATTTCCATGGGTTAATCACGTCTGATGTGGCATTTTTTCCACGTGGCGCATACATGGAAATCGAGTCTCTAAGACTCAATTTATGTGTTTTTAAAAAACGGGTCCTATAGCCACTGTGCCACTAATAATGTTTGAAATTTTTTTTTTGACTGAAAAGGTAGAATTTGAATTAAAATAATAATATAAAAGTACAAAAGTGTCAGGCTATACATACTAGCCTGACACCCAGGACAAAGAAAAAAATAAAAAAAGAAAATCATTATTTTGTGTACATTGGTTTGGCATACCAACAAACCCAGGACAAAGAAAAACTTGAAAAAAAGGAAATCATCATTAGCTGACACCCAGGACAAGGAAAGACTATAAAAAAGGAAATCATCATTAGCTGTGTACGTAATGTTTAATATTTATGTAGAAATGGTTGGGCCTATAAATCAAGTCTTAGAGACTTGATTTCCATGTGTGCGCTTTGTGAAAAAAACGCCACATCAGAGGTGATCAGACTATGGAAATCGAGTTTTTAAGACTCGATTTACAGGCCCAAAATCGAGCTTCTTAGACTCGAGATACTAGTAAAAAATATAGTTTGAAAACGTTTCCTACTCATTATAATGTTTAAAAATTAGAGATAATTTCCCATTTTGGCCTTTTATGGTTTATGAACTTTTATTCTTGCAAGCTCTATATAATGGCTTCAAGTGGTTTATGTTTTATTAGACTTTTTTTTTACTATTTTTTTTTATAGGTAATAAAAGTTTTATTGATAGCAAAAGTGCAATTTGTTTATGATTGTAAACTCACAGCAAAGAAAATAATACCCAAAAAAAAAAAAAAAATTAGATAGAAACTCTTAACAAAAATAAGGAAAAAAGACAAGGAAATACAATGTGTAAGACCCCAAATACAAGACCACTCAAACAAGGTCCTAGCTAGCAAATTCTTCAACAGATAAATATGTCTCTCAGTGTCCTCAAAAGTTCAAGCATTGCGTTCCTTCCATACTCACCACATAAGACATGCTAGTACTATATTCCAAACATTTGAAGAATAATTCCCCAATCAATTCCTCCAAGCAAAAAGAAGAGAGACAACTGTATTCGCTATTCGGCATCACCCGCTGAACCCCAAACAAAAGAAGAACCTCACTCCACAAAGCATGAGCAAAACTACAATGGAGTAAAAGGTAATCCATAGTTTCCTCATCACACCAACATAGGCAACACCAATTAACAAGAGGCAAGTTCTTTTTAACAAGGTTATCTATTGTAAGAATCCCACCCCTAGCAGCAGTCCATAAAAAGAAAGACAACCTTTTAGGTATCTTAACACACCAAATGCTTTGTCAAGGGAAAGAAACAGAAGTTGCTTTCAATAAAGAATTATAAAAGGAGTGCACATAAAAAATACCATAAACGATTCAACTGCCAAATTATAACATCATCACCCACCCCCCTTGGAATTTTGGCAGAAACATGCTTAAAGAAAGAGTGAAATCTCCCCGTTTCCTAGTCATTAAACTCATGATGGAAAAGTAAGTTCCAACTTCTACCTCCCCATCTAGTGCATATAAAATCAGATCAGAAATTAGAGCATCTTGAACCACAGCACAGACAAAAAATTCCTGATATAACTCTTTCAAAGAAATAGGACTGCTCCAAGAGTTGTGCTAGAATTGAATGGGAATACCCCCTGCCTCTGCATACACCACATGACTGCATCTTTCCTAATGTTCTTCCACAACCCACATCCACGTGTCCCTCTAACAGCTCTATTGATTAATGAAATTCAGATGGTAGATTTTTCAATTCATTGGGTGCTGATTCCTAACACCTTAGGTGTTGATGGCTAAATTTTCATGCTTGGTGCCAATTCCAAGCGACCCCTAGGTGCTGATTCTTAGGGTTTATCTTTTAGTTTTCTTGTTCTTTTATTTTCTCTTAATTGTCCTGCATCACTTAATTTTCATGACTCTAAAAGATTCCAGAAGGCAGTTCTGATGACATAAACCGAGGTAGGAAAATAACAATTGTAATCTAGGTATGCCATGCTTAATTTATTCAGTTCAATCAGTATGATGTGCCATTGAAGTATTGGCATATATTAAAATCAGTATCTTTCAAGTAGTACAGCATCCAAAAAGTCAAAAACTTCTTTCATAGACGACTTACATAGATTCTAGAATTGATTATTATAAGTCTTTGAAGCAATGACAAAATAGCAACAAACAATTAGTCCATAACCATTACATAAAAATAGTTTTCTGTAAAACGAAAAGGAGTTAAATGGGAAAATATTCTATTTCAAGAAAACTGATCTAGAAAGCGGTTAAAAATTCTTATTAGAGAGAAGAACCAAATATTCTGAATGGCTAAATGAGAAATGAGGTAGGATACATTAACAAATATACAATAGAAACTTGACATCTGCACTGTGAAGTTATCAGCAAAACATTTAGACATTGAAAACAACTTGTTCAGATTATTAGATTACCTGTATACTATAACCACTAACGAAGTTGGTAACAAGTCAAACCTTATATGCTGTATTAGTTCATTAAGAGAATCAGGCAGAGCATATAGATATTTGCAAGGTCAATCACCATGTGAGCCAACTGGGGAGATAAAATCTCTAATAATGCACTGATGATGCTATAAAACTGTGAAACTAAACGCATTTATATCTCATTTCGAAGCACAACATTTGAGTGATGGACCTACAGACCTTTCGGAAATCATCATCCGTCAGATTTTCAAGAAGCTTAGACCCAGACGAAAAGAACCCTCGTCCTAGAGGACTGTATGCCACAATCCCAATCCCTAGTTCCCTGAACAAATAGGAGAGTAAATTTAAATTTTGAACCATAATTATTGTATACCTTAAAATGCAATTGTAATTGACACCTCACCTGCAAGTAGGAATTATTTCTTCCTCCACATCTCTAGACCACAAAGACCACTCTAGCTGCACAGCAGTTATGGGATGAACCGCATGTGCCCTTCTGATTGTAGAAGCAGAGGCCTCAGATAGACCTATATACTTCATTTTACCCTCTTCAACTAGTTTCTTGAGTTCTCCAATCTTACAATACAAAGGAGATTAGAATTAGAGGATGCTCAACAGCAAGATTTTAAAAGATGCATAATGGGACACATTAAGAGAAAATAGTGGCAACAAATGTAACAACTAAGCTAGCTAACAAGGAGATAACTGCAAGATAATCACTGTAACAATAGTATATTGATATGTAATTAGACTACTTGGAATATGATAAATGCCAAATTATAATGCTTGCTGATCATTATCCGACAGTCATGATAGGATAGGTTCATGGTTACATGTTCTTAGGCAAATGGTAGTTTCCTTTATTCAAAGATCTCATAAATAATTACAAAATAATTTAACAATGATGATCACTTACAGTGAAGAATGAAGCTAAATTTAAATATGCATATTGATAGTCATCATATGTCAAAATACGATGCCTTCACAACAATGCTCATTAATCCTTCAAAAGGGGCACAAGTAAAACATGGGGCCTTTGACTCTCTCTCTCCCCTAAAGGAAATGTGAAGTCACTAAAAATATATATTAAATATAAAAATGAATTCAGAATATTGATTTCTTGAATTTGCCTAGGATGCAGTTCAAAATCTTAGGGATGTGGAGATACAGATAAGAATGGGGGGATGGGGTGAAGTTGTATGATATACATTATATAGAAAAGTGAAAACGAGTTCATCAAAACAAAGGTGTTAGTTGATTCCCACATTAATTCAATATTCAGTTCAATAAATTAAAAATAAATAAAAATCATTAGTTTGATTCCCTCACTCAGTTGAATTGATTGAAGTAGAATAAAGGAGAAAATGAGGAGTTCCTATTTTGGTTTGCTTTTGTCGTCATTCATACACATGATCTTCTTCCAATACTCTAAACTATAATGGAAATGTGAAAAAAGGTTTCAGTTCTTCCAATTTGAATGAGCGAAAGAGGCAAGTGAGAACAAACTTCTACTTTTTTGGCACCACAAGTATGGAATGGAGAAGGAAGTCCACACAATGTTCATGTTTAAAAAATATGAAAGTAAAAAGGCTTATAATAGTGTTCCTGATACAGGAAACTACAAAAAGGAGAGTGTAACAAAGTGTGGCTAAATATCCTGCACTCTTTTTTCTGAATGACATTCTTTAAATCTTGGATCTTCAGTCAAATCTTAATATGGCATTTTGCTGAGACAGGATATGACTCCAACGGGGACTTTTAAAATCAGAAGACAAAATCAGCTCGACTCTAAATGGAACTGGAACAGATTCTGCTCATGTTGTTCAAATAATTATCAGGAAATAGACAATGAAAAAAAGAAAAGATAATAGGCTAAATTTCTGTAAAAGGGGATTTCTCTACTGCCAACATTTCTGGTTCTATTTCTGAATTGAATGCATACACTCTATTTCCACCAGCTATTGTTTGGAAAAATCCAATTGAACAAAACTTTACAAAGCAAAAGAGTTAGATTAACACCTAAAATTGAAGAAATACATGCTAACAAAGATCACCAAGAAGAGAACATAAACAGGATAAAATAAGGAGATCGATTGCGACATGCCATGACATTGCAATTAATAAGCCAACCCTGCCGCCATAGACATTTGACTCAACTTAGGCTTTAGTACATTACTTTATCTAAAAATGGAGTGACCCTTGTAGACCAGAAAGAACTTTGAAAGGAAAAAAGCACACTAGACTAGATAATTTGGGAACAAAGATTGTATAATATAATAATGCTTACAAACACTTAGAACTAAATTGTCCCTCCCCTATTTTTATTTTTATAGAAATACAATGGTCTTTATTGTGTGGAAGTTAGTGTGAGAGTTAAAAAATGTATATTCCATTTCCAGTCATCACATATATATGCAAAGAATAATTTTTGATATAATGAATAGACCAATGGAGATGATACTATATTTATATATATATATATATATATATATATATATATGTATTGGACAAAACTTACAGTAACTGTTGCTTAGATTCTCCTCTTAAGATTCAGCTAGGTGAGTGCTTAATTAAAAAATATACTTCAATTCTATGAACAAAAATCCAAATGGTAAAATTAAAAAAAAAAAAAAAAAAAAAAAAAAAAAAAAAAAAAACCCTCAGAAACAGCAGCTAAATAAAAATTAATTTTAGAGGTCATTAAAAAAGCACAAGGCTACTACTACTTAAGACTTGATATCTGAATCTGATATGAATTAACTAACCGTGACTTCAATGGGAACGCGGGTGTCAACACGATGCTGATAGTAGAGATCAATACAATCAATATTGAGGCGCTTCAAACTGGCCTCACAGGCTGCTCTCACATACCCTGGATCGCCACGGATTTCTATCTTCCCATCCGCAAAGCTAGCACCAAACTTTGTTGCCAATTCCACCTTCTCTCTTACCCCTCCCTTCAAAGCCTGTAGCAACCACCCACGCAAGATGGAAAATTAGCTAGGAAAGTAGTAGCAGTAGGAACACGTACAACATTTTCAATTAGTAGTAGTACCTTTCCAAGGAGGATTTCATTGGTGAAGGGGCCATAGACGTCGGAGGTGTCGAGGAAGGTGACACCAGCGTGGATGGCGTGATGGATGAGAGAGATCATGTCTTCATCAGGCTTTGGAGGACCGTAGAAGGCGGACATTCCCATGCACCCTAAACCTTGTGCAGACACCTCCAGTCCCTGCGAACCCAGCTTTATTCTCTCTACTCTTCCACCCATTATTAATTCTTTGCTTCTTCTTTTTTTTCCTTCTACAATCAACTTCTACTGCTACTGCCACTTGTTGCTGCCTTTTATAGCCAAGAAGATAGAAATATCAAAATGCTGGCGTAAGGACATACGTTTTCTTCGGGTAACTATTCCCCCGCTCCCGCCCCCACCCCACGGCCCCACCGTCTATTGGAGGGATTGAATTAAAAAGAAAAAACGGTGTTGTAAAAATACACATTAATCTATTTTTTTTTTTAAATATTTTTTCAAAAATTAAAAAAATTCTTAATACTTTTTCAATTTCAATTTTTTTTTTTAAAATGAAAATGATTGTGTGTTCCTACACATTAGCAAAATCTAAAAAAATAAAAGCACCTAAAGTGTACAGAAAAGGACAAAAAACACTAGAGGACGAAAATTAATCCAAAAAAGAGGAAAACGACAAAAAAAAACTAATGGAGATTAAGAAATCGAAAAGGACAAAAAAATTAAAGAAGGAAATTTATAAAATAAAAAAAAGAAACAGCTGACACGTATAAAAAAGTCAGAACGGAAAAGAAAGCAGGAAAAAAAAAAGGACTATAAACAGTATTTAGCACATTGACCGAGGGAAATTTTTTGTCTAAACATTTTGGTTCTATTTGATATATCCACTCAAACACATGTTTTTAAATTTTAAATATTACTAGGCCATGATAGAAAATATATTAGTTGAACGCCAACTTTTTGTAGGGATTTTACATAGAAATGCATCTAAATGATTAAGGTATAGATTTGTCAATGGCTTGCAGGGAGAGTTTTTGTAACATTGGAGAGAATAACTGAATAAGACAATAAATGGGATGGGTATCTCAATGTGGGATGCCTAGACGTTTGGTATGTTCCTACTGAACTGAAAATGGTGTATAATTGATACCACTATTTGAGCTCTACTACATGGAAAAAGAAGAAAGGTTAAGTTTGGAAAATCACGTCCGCATGGCAATATCACAGACACGGTTCATCACCTAGCTTGATTTTTTCTGATCTGAAAATTAGAATAAAGTTCAACTATGATTTGGAGAAATGTTAAATAAAATTAAAAGGCATATAACATTTAGGATGAATGACATTTCAAAGTTTGAGTGCAGAGAATAATTTTATGGCTTGTTTGGAAGTTTAGAGAGGGAGGAGAGTAGAGGGGAGTAGAGGGAAGGGGAGTAGTGGGGAGGAGAGTAGAGGAGAATGATTTACCTCCACCTTATTTGGATGTTTTTAAAATTAGTAAGGGGAAGGGAGTAATTAGCCCTTCTCCTTGTGTAATTTTGTTAATATAATAAGGGTAAATTAGGTAATTTACTTGATCAATGGTTTATGTATTCTACTCCCCCTCCAAATCTCTCCAATTTGGGGGAATTAAAATTGGGGGGTTAGAGGGAGTCCAAACCCCTCCAAACTCCTCCAAACCCCTCCCCCTCATCCTTTAAAAAACTTCCAAATAAGGTAATTGCATTACTCTCCCTCCCTCTACTCTACTCCCCCTCCTTTTTTAAACATCCAAACATGCCATTAGTTAGCAGTAAGGACTATCTGACTTGGAGATACTGATCTGATCTTCATAGAGAAGTCATTGTTTGAGGTTTCAAAATGAAGTGAAATGTTGTATCTTGCTGTTTATTCAAAATCCACTTTGTTGCATTGCTTCGTAAACTATCTTTTGCTTGCCTTATACATTTTTGTATATGATTTTCTCAACATCTTTTGGTTATACTGCAGTACTCACTTTTTGGTTCGATATTGACAATTGGAGCAATGATAGGTGCAATAGTGAGTGGCCAAATAGCAGATTACATAGGTAGAAGAGTTGTAAGTACTTCACCCTGGAATCATTGCTGGTGGTATTATAAAGCTTCAAACTCCACAGCTCACCAGTTTTTCAATTTGTTGGTTGTTTTGCAAGGCAGACAATGGGCTTGACAGCCCCTACTTTTTATATGAAAAGATGTTTACATAAGGATAATGGAAATCGTTGAGGCAGCACCACAATTTTGTAGTTGCTCTTACATAAAACTAAAGTTTAGATGATCATACATGAATTAATTTGTCGTAAGTAGATATGCTATCTTAGCTTCACTTCATAATGTCAAATGTTTGGTGCTTGTTGAAAGGGTGCTTGGTGGCTTGACCTTGGGAGACTGTTGGTAGGTTGTGGGATGGGACTCCTTTCCTATGTGGTAAGTTGTTAAATTGCAATTTCAATGAATTATCTTTCATGTAAACAGTAAAATTAATTGTGTTCTTGATAGCAATTAGGGACCTATATTTATAGCGGAAATAACACCTAAGAATCTTCTGCGCGGCAGGGGGGGGGGGGGGGGTGGTTTACAACTGTTCATCAGGTAAGGCAAAAGTCTCATGAATATGGAAACCGTGTAAGTCATTGCCCTGTTCACCTACTAATTGCCACTCATACAGTTGATGATTTGTTGTGGGGGTATCTTTAACATATCTAATTGGAGCTTTTGTGAATTGGCGAACTTTGGCTCTGATTGGTAAGCATCCCTGCTCTTGTCCTGTATTCTTGTCATTTGAAGGTAGTTTCGTAAGAAGGCTTCTTTTTTTTTTTTTCTTTTGTTTAATTCAGGAACTATACCATGTCTAGTACAACTTCATGGTCTATTCTTCATTCCAGAATCTCCAAGATGGCTGGTGAGTTATTCAAAATTTTATCAGAAGATTTTTTTGGAAGGTGTTGGGAAGATAACACATTGGAAAGACTCCAATTGAGGAGTTAATATAACATATCGTGACACCACTTAATCCAAAAGCTTGAGGCAATGGGTTTAGGCTCAATTATGTTATATTTAATCACTCACTTTTATCATTACTAGTCGCAGACCCGCGCGTTGCGCGTGGTTATTTTTTTTTTATTTTTATTTTTTTATGATTGTGTTATTATTTGAAATATTTTTGAATGTGTTACTACTTAAGTTGCATTATATATGTATACACAATATATTGTAGGATTCGTGATGGTAGAAGGTATTGTCTTGGAATTAGATGTGGAATCATTTTATTTAACTTGCAATTAACTTGCAATTTTTAGCATAGCCTTTTCATTTTATCTATAATTAAAAGTTACAAATACTTGAAGAAACAATCCAATTTTTGAACTAAACACCCTACACAACCAAAAGATAATATAAAATTACTCAAGCATACCAAAAGATAATATAAAAATATTTTAGCATAGCCTTTTCATTTTATTTATAATTGAATGTTGGACATACTTGAAGAAACATTCCAACTTTATTTACAATGGAAATTCCCAGCAAAGCAACTCATTCAACAATGTCCTATTTTTTTTTTTTTGGTTGTTTTCTTTGGTTACACAAACTGTTCAGCCAAAAGTGGAATTTCCCAGCAAAGCAACTCATTAAACAATACATTGTAGTAAAGTAGAAGTAATATTTTCTGACAATGTGCAACTGTATTAAGCTCTGACTGGTCACATATTTGTTTTTTATTCAAGTAGACTGCTACCTCTGCATCCATAGTGGTAATAGCTTTGGATCTATCAATGACACTTGTGGACCAAAGTGGCACATGACTGATGTACTTTGGTTATTCATTTCATTAATTTTCTTTCTGCCGTTAACACTTAAAGTTGAACTGACTACATTTGCTGAAGGTGTTTTTGCATTTCCAATGGACATTTAATTGTTCCATTATGTTCTGTTTGTAACTGAAGAGGGATTCTAATGAAAATGGCAGCCTTCATAAATAATGGTAGAAAATCCTAATGGCCGTGTGTCATGGGATGAGAAACCTTATCAATGTGATTGCTCACATTTGTTCCTCTAAATCCATTTTAAATGACGAGTCTGTAGCTTCTGATAATGTATAGAATAGGAGTTGTTTCCACTTGTCATGAGAAACCCATGGGGCTCCTAAATGGTTTTTTTATAGTTTTTTTAGTTCTTTTTATTCTTTCTTACAAATAAATTTTAATAGTAATAGCAAACTTACTGAACATTCATATCAATGTTTGCAATTACAATATGTTCTGTGCAGCTAAATAATTTAACAAAGGAGAATACAATTCTAGTTGAGAAATTACGTATTGCTAAGATTATGTACAACAACATAGATGGCGACAACAAAGAGATTCTATTTTCCAATAATGATGCTATCAGTGCTACTTGTGCAAAAACATATGAATAGGCATTGATTTAGGTGCACACAGGACTAAATAGCACTTACATCACATAATATGTGTAAGCTTATAATTTTTATGATGTATTGCTCTGTATAATTAATTAAAACTTGATTGTTATTGTCTTACAAAAATGCGTTTCACTTTGCTTGTTTGATGTACTTAGGTCTCCGTCATTTGGAAGACTGAACTCTGCATAATTGGGACATGACCATATACATTATACCAAGGTTGTTGAAATTATTTTTCACTAATTGGTCCTTTGAGGAACCTCACATTATACCAAGGTTGTCGAAATCATTTATTTTCCTGGGGGATCATGGTGAGAGTAAATTGTAACCAAAAGACCTTTCCCAGCTACTACAATATTGCCTAAAATCTCAACATGAATGCCCCCCTCCCCAACTACTACAATATTTCCTAGCTACTACAATATTTGAAAACTTGTTTTTATCATTTTTATTGTTTCCAGCTATACCACTACCAAACTACTTTCTTCAGTCATGGAATATAAACAATCGAGAGAGATGAAAACTCACCTTTAAATCCCCTTGGAATGGATGAGACGTGCCACCAACACTTTAGCCACAACACATTAAAAAAACGACACCTGAGATATTTCCAAATAAACCAAGGTAAAATAAAATAGTTTTTTTGGTAGTAAAATTGTAGCACTATTGAAACGTCATTCAGGCAATCTCACAAACACATCAATGGCATGCCAAGGATGCTCATCTAATATAAACACAAATACAAACAAACGAAAAAAAAAAAAAAAAAAAAAAAAAAAAAAAAAAAAAAAAAAAAAAAAAGTGCGTCTCATATTAATATAAACAAAGCATAAAAGTTTTGCGGAACACAAATACAAACAAACGAAAAAAAAAAAAAAAAGCGTCTCATATTAATATAAACAAAGCATAAAAGTTTTTCACTAATTGGTCCTTTGAGGAACCTCACATTATACCAAGGTTGTTGAAATCATTTATTTTCCTGGGGGATCATGGTGAGAGTAAATTGTAACCAAAAGACCTTTCACAGCTACTACAATATTGCCTAAAATCTCAACATGAATGCCCCCCTCCCCAACTACTACAATATTTCCTAGCTACTACAATATTTGAAAACTTGTTTTTATCATTTTTATTGTTTCCAGCTATACCACTACCAAACTACTTTCTTCAGTCATGGAATATAAACAATCGAGAGAGATGAAAACTCACCTTTAAATCCCCTTGGAATGGATGAGACGTGCCACCAACACTTTAGCCACAACACATTAAAAAAACGACACCTGAGATATTTCCAAATAAACCAAGGTAAAATAAAATAGTTTTTTTGGCAGTAAAATTATAGCACTATTGAAACGTCATTCAGGCAATCTCACAAACACATCAATGGCATGCCAAGGATGCTCATCTAATATAAACACAAACACAAACAAATGGGAAAAAAAAAAAAAAAAAGCGTCTCATATTAATATAAACAAAGCATAAAAGTTTTGCGGAACACAAATACAAACAAACGAAAAAAAAAAAAAAAAAAAAAAACGTCTCATATTAATATAAACAAAGCATAAAAGTTTTTCACTAATTGGTCCTTTGAGGAACCTCACATTATACCAAGGTTGTTGAAATCATTTATTTTCCTGGGGGATCATGGTGAGAGTAAATTGTAACCAAAAGACTTTTCCCAGCTACTACAATATTGCCTAAAATCTCAACATGAATGCCACCCTCCCCAACTACTACAATATTTCCTAGCTACTACAATATTTGAAAACTTGTTTTTATCATTTTTATTGTTTCCAGCTATACCACTACCAAACTACTTTCTTCAATCATGGAATATAAACAATCGAGAGAGATGAAAACTCACCTTTAAATCCCCTTGGAATGGATGAGACGTGCCACCAACACTTTAGCCACAACACATTAAAGAAACGACACTTGAGATATTTCCAAATAAACCAAGGTAAAATAAAATAGTTTTTTTGGCAGTAAAATTGTAGCACTATTGAAACGTCATTCAAGCAATCTCACAAACACATCAATGGCATGCCAAGGATGCTCATCTAATATAAACACAAACACAAACAAACGAAAAAAAAAAAAAAGCGTCTCATATTAATATAAACAAAGCATAAAAGTTTTGCGGAACACAAATACAAACAAAAAAAAAAAAAAAAGCGTCTCATATTAATATAAACAAAGCATAAAAGTTTTTCACTAATTGGTCCTTTGAGGAACCTCACATTATACCAAGGTTGTTGAAATCATTTATTTTCCTGGGGGATCATGGTGAGAGTAAATTGTAACTAAAAGACATTTCCCAGCTACTACAATATTGCCTAAAATCTCAACATGAATGCCCCCCTCCCCAACTACTACAATATTTCCTAGCTACTACAATATTTGAAAACTTGTTTTTATCATTTTTATTGTTTCCAGCTATACCACTACCAAACTACTTTCTTCAGTCATGGAATATAAACAATCGAGAGAGATGAAAACTCACCTTTAAATCCCCTTGGAATGGATGAGATGTGCCACCAACACTTTGGCCACAACACATTAAAAAAACGACACCTGAGATATTTCCAAATAAACCAAGGTAAAATAAAATAGTTTTTTTGGCAGTAAAATTGTAGCACTATTGAAACGTCATTCAGGCAATCTCACAAACACATCAATGGCATGCCAAGGATGCTCATCTAATATAAACACAAATACAAAAAAAAAAAAAAAAAAAAAAAAAGCGTCTCATATTAATATAAGCAAAGCATAAAAGTTTTGCACCCAAAAAAGGAATTGAAATAGAGAATAAAAGTTTTGCACCAAAAAAAAAAAGAATTGAGATGTAGAGATACCTCAACCAAAGCAGGGAGGTTCTGTCAGTATTTATAAACCATGTGGAAAGGAATAAAGAGAGGAAGGAAATCAGATAGGCAGCCGTTACTGAGAAACAGAAGAGCAGGAAGATAGGTAGCTTTCAAACTCTCTGTTTTTTCACACAATACCTGAACAAACTCTCTGTTTTCTCACACAATACCTGAACGCTTCAATGTTTTTTTTTTTCTTTTCTTTTTCCTCCCTTTAAGCTTCCCTCTACGTTACATATTGCAAAACCTAACCGCTTCCCTTTTACCTTTTTTCCTCTTTTTTTTTTTTTTTTTTTTTTTTTTCCTTTTTTCTTTCTTCCAAACCAGCTTGAACGTACCTTTTTTTCTTTTTTCCTTTCTTTCTTTTTCCTCCCTTTCAGCTTCCCTGTACGTTACACTGAACGCTTCCTTTTTTAATTATGCTTCCTTTTGTTTGTTTTTTTTTTTTTTCTTTTCTCTTCCCTCCAATCCGGCTTGGAAGTTTTGATATTTAAATAAAGGCTTGAAAGTTTTCTTTATTAAGCTCAACTGAAAAGGCTTTCAGTTGGGCTTCATAGTGGAATTAAATAAATAGGAGGTGGGCTGAATTAAATAGATAGTGGAATTAAATAAATAGATAGTGGGAGTAAATAAATAAGTAGTGGGCTATAATTATAGGGCTGGGATTTATAGGGCTGTAAATTGTAAAAACTAATTAAAAATTGAAGTAAAAACCAATTAAAAATTGAAGGAAAACTTTTTTTTTAATAAAGAAAATGACATGGCAGTTGATGTGGCGCAACGTGAGAGCAGCAGAATTAAATTCTATGCTTCAGCTTTTAGTATAGGGCTGGGATTTATAGGGCTGTAAATTGTAAAAACTAATTAAAAATTGAAGTAAAAACCAATTAAAAATTGAAGGAAAACTTTTTTTTTAATAAAGAAAATGACATGGCAGTTGATGTGGTGCAACGTGAGAGCAGCAGAATTAAATTCTATGCTTCAGCTTTTAGTAATATATAGATTATATGTATTTTTATAATTTTTTATCCACATATATTTTTACACATATTTTCAAATGTATATTTTTAATTTTTAAGTGCATGTACCAAACACCATCTTTCTTTATTTTCTCTTATTTCGAAGAGAAATTTTTTTGATAGGCTTAGAAAAAAACATTTGGATCCTATCATTTATTTTCCTTCTCCTCGCTCAACCAAACACACTTCAAAAAAGTTTTCCTTTTTATTTTCTCTAAGAAATTTTCTATCTATCCTATATCACCTCCAAACAAACACACCTTATGATAACTGCAAATATAAACTTGTTGTTGAGGTAAAAACAGCTTATTAAATTAGTCATGAATATACCTTTCTAAAAGAAAAAAAAGAAAAAGAAATTAGTCTCCAATATCATTTTTATGATTTTTTTTTTATTATAAAGTTTTAATTTATAGCGGCCACTTTTGAATAATTAATTACTTTGAAAATATGATTTGATTTCCTTGTTTTCGGTTGAAATAAATCTTTCAATAAAGCCTATTATGTGATATTAATTAAAAATTGAAATTGACGGCATAACCGCATAAGCATTTTTTGATAAGCATAACTGCATGGCATATACGCATTGGCTAACAAGTAACAATAAAAGTAAAACAATAAGTAGGATACTCTCAGCCAAAAAAAAAAAAAAAAAAAAAAAACAAACAAACAAACAATAGCTAGGATACAAAAATCATCCAGAAGTCCATAATCTTTTAGTTTAAATTTTTTTTTAAAAATAACTACTTAAATATATGCACTTTCTTATGTTTACCAAAAAATTTTCATTTTAATATTTTTCCTTGTATTGTTGATTGAAATAATGGAATTGTTCTAATTGGATAACTTGACAGCCTTTCTTTTCTTTATTAGGCTTTTGAGTGGAGTTGTGGTGTGCTTTTGTATTAGAACTCATTTTACTCTCCTTTGTGTGTATTTGTTTCTCAAAAAAAAAAAAAAATGTAATACTTTAAAAAAAAAAAAAAACTTTAATTATTTTTTAATGCTAAAGTAGGCAATCCACTAAAATGATGCAATTGCTCACTAAAGTTTACCTTCGTTTCCAATTTGGGGTCAAAATGGCCAAATACCATTTCTGAACCAAATATTTAGCAATCTACCATTGTTTAAGAAATATTTAGCACTATAACACTATTTTGAAAGTCGAGTTCATGAAACTAGAGTTCTACATAGAACTCAAGTTTATAAAAATTGAGTTCCAAAAAAATGTGACATGGTGGTAGAAGCTAATTTGGTATTTTATAATTTAAAAGTTCACGTGGAACTCAAGTTTAGGAAGCTCGAGTTGCTTGTAATAAAAAGGGGAAATTACATTAAACCCTCCTGTAATTTGACCTGAAGTCACTTTGCCTACCAAAAGTATCACTTTATCTACTTGAGGTAAGGTCCGTTAGTCTCCTGTTACCCATCTTTGTTAAAAATATGGATAAATTCGTATTTTTGCTATCATTTTATATCTCTCTGCTCTTAAAACATAAAAAACTAAAAAAAAAAATCAAGAGAAAAAAAGATCTAAAAATTATGTTTTATAAAATTTAAAAACAAACATAATATTGTTCTTGCAGTTGGGTCGATTGCTTCTATGGTTGAGTTTTTGTAGTTGGGTCAATTGCTTCTATAGCCACCCCCAACCTTTTTTTTTTTTTTTTTTTTACAGTTTTCTGGTAATTGTTTATTTCCTAACTCTATAATTTATAATTTCCTGTGATTGTATATGAGGAGGGCAGATCTAACATTGTCAGTTCTTCAGAAAGTTTGGGTTTTATGGATTTGATCTAAACTTTGATAGAGTATGGGACATGAATAATTATTTTTTTTGAACATTTCATGAAAGGCCAAAGAGTCGGGCCATACATGGTTCTAGGTGCGGAAGAGTCGAACAATACGCAGGTTTTCAATTTCCCACACAGTTGTTCTTGGTGCATGAAAACCTTTAGTTTTAAAATATCAAGAAGGAAAGGAAATTGTACAAGTTATTATATTTAAAATCAAACCTCCATTTAGCAGCATTCACATAGTTCCATTCACGTGAAATTTTCTATATGGCTTGAAGAATTGCTTTCCAAATTTCACTATCGTAAAGCATCCACAGCAATTAACAACGTGATGCATTAAGTTGTCCAAGGGTGGAGTACTAATTGCAAGCCAAGATATTGTTCTATTTTGGATAAGACAGCTAGGAAATAATATAGGTACATAGAATCTATAAAATAAGAAGGTACTTAGGATGGTAATATGTTAATTAACAATATCTCATGGATGCTTGCTTCCGATGTTAGAATACATTTTTTTAAGAAGACAATATTAGTATACTTGATCTTCTGTGGAGGCATTATTTGTCAAATACAATTGGTATACAACTATTATATGTCAATTACATAGAGCAACGACCAAGCCTTAGTTCCAATTGTTTTTGAAATTGATTATAGATCCTCTACAATCAGAATCGGCCACCTATAAAACAAAATAAATAAATAAAGGATGGATACTAGCTGTTTTCAAAATCTTTTAAGGGCAAAAGTTTTTTTTTTTGGTTGTTAATAATTTGATAATTGGGGGTGAGGGGAATTTGAACTTGGATGTCTTTATTCAAAACACCAAGATGTGCCTATTAATTGAGCTACAAGGCTCTTGGTGGCAAAAGAATTCTATTTTATAAATATATCTGCAACACCCTGACCCAACTGTATAGTTAACCTATGTGTTTGAGTGGTTAAGTATTATTAATATTTTAAGCAACTTACTTTCTAAAATTAATATAAGAGTATTTAATAAACATATTATTTTATAATGCCATTGAATAAGAATTGTAAAGATTATAAATAAGTGAATGACTAATTGTATTATAAATATATACTAAGTATGTACAAAACTATATTAAGTGGTTAAGTTATTAGATATATACATATATATAGTTGTGGGTGTTTAATTAAGTATAAAGGTAAGAGTTTATATGCAAAATTATTTTATAGTTTGGGCCTTATAGAATATAAGCTTGTGAGGGGAGTGGAAAGTAAATTTTAAAAAGTTTGATGGGTGACTCATCAACCCTTTTCCCTTAGCAATACACGTGCCCCACCAAGTCAAATTCCCTTATCTTTTCTTGGCTGCACCAGAAGCTTCATCTCCCATTCTTCTTTCTCTATTCCTTTTTCTTTGTTCTTATCTCTTTCTTCTTCCCTTGTTCCCACACGATAGCACATTACTTCTCACCAATAGCCTTCCCTCTCTCACTGAAACCATATATCTTTGTCTAAAAAGGAATCAAACTCTTACTAAAGTTTCAGCTTCAATTGTGGGTAAGTATATATGTTTATTTTCTGTTATAGGTATTTTAATGGTGGTATGGTTTGCTTTAGTTTCACTTCTATGTTCTCTAATATTATTGTTAGAAGCTGAAATTTGTGGTTTGTGAAATGAGGAAATCATGAACTTGTAAGTTTATATACACATATATATATATATATATATATATATATATATATGCTGTGTTAAGAGGCTTTGAAATTGTGTTGGTGATTTGTTGAAGGTAGATTAGGGTTTTTACCAATAAATGATTATATATGATTAAGGAAGTAAGAAAAAGTTAGGGTGATTACTTTTGATGTTACTGTTGGGACTTTTGTTGTATTTAATTTTGCTATAAATGGTTAAATGACTATATATAAGTGTTTTCTAACATGTCTAATGAGTGTATAAAAATCTCCATATGAAAATACCATTGTTTGATAATTGTTTGTGAATTTACAAGAAAATGTTGCAAAGCTGTCATTGTGACAAATTCTGTGTTTACGCATGATAAATTATGTATTAAATTGTATACAGTGAATTTCAATGCTAGGGATATTTCCTATGAAAGCTAAGACACATGTGACTGTTATGAAAGTGGTCTCACAGCATTTGGATAAATATAAAAATAATGGTTTAATTTCTAAATTGCATGAAAGTTTGTCAGGACAGATTTGAGTATGTTGTCTTGTATGATTTTTAGTAAATCATGATTTTATGATATGGCTCTAAAATTGATATGGTATTTACTAGGCATCTAGAGGAGTTTCTCTGTAAAATTGCATGACGTTTGGATGTGTATGGACAGTCCATTTGTATTTTACAAATGAGGCATATGTTGCTGAAATGAGCAGTAAACGGTAATTGTTAACTTTGACTTTTAGGATTTAATTCTAAAGTTAGGATGAATGTTTTGAGCTATAATTTAATACGCTTATCATTTGGTATGTCTAGATCATATATAAATTTTTTATGACTTGGTTCAAGGTATAGTACTCTAAAGGAGGGGTTTTAAATTATTCAACTATTGTTTTTATGGAACTATTTTGTTCATGCTATATGTTGCCTTGTGTAAGTTTATACATGTACCATTGCCTCCAATCTTAAACATGTTCTGAATTGATTTTAAAGCTGATTGACATAATCTGAATATGAACATTAAAACAATGCTTTCTCTATGATTTGGTACATCATGTTATTTGATGAATGTATTTTGTGTTTGGGGAACCTCATTGATGTGGGATTAGGATTTTCTTGATTTTAAGAGATAAGCTTTGAGATGAATGTGTAAGTTTATGATAAAGAATAATTAATAGTAATAAATTTTGATATTTGGTTTAGATATTACCAACCCCCAGGTCTGAGCTCCCTTGACTTTAAGCTTTTGGTTCCTCTACTTTCAGGTAAGGGATAAGTTATATGAGCATTTGGTAAGTCATAGGGTTATTTTAAAATATATTATGCATTAAAAGGTTTTTTATTAGAAATATGACATATAATCATGTTTCAGATAAAGATATGTTCGTGAGTTCTTGAAACCTTATGTGTATAATTTAAGCATATTAATACTATTACTAATTCCATGAACAAGATGTTTAAAGAAAACAATGGAGATGCTTTTATTATGAAATGTTATGCAAACTATGAATTTCAGTATGATGTATAAATATGAAATGTTTTCGGATTATGTCCTCTGGTGATCTGAGTTCTACCAGTAGGGGTTAATTACTAGTTTTTTATGAAAAATGTTATCTGATTGGCCATTAAAAGTGGGACTGGCTCTGCTGTACCCACCCTTGTTGGTTATGGTCAACTTATGGAGGATGCCAACCTACCCTCATGGTTGAAGATATGTATTATGATGTAATCTAGGGAATACCTGGCATTGTTAAGAATGCCGGATGCCTAGCATAGTGGTGTTAGAAGTCTCCCATATAAGTACAGACTTATCAAACATGGACTAACCAATATGTTATTTATGAACAGCTATATTATGTTATTAATAATGAGATAATGATTTTGTTTAAATGCATTGTAAAAAGTTAAAAGCTCTCATGAAAAGAAGAAGTTCTGATAAAAAGAAAAGCTATTCTTTAAAGATAAAGAGTTTCTGAAGTTTTGTTGTGCTTTAAAGATAAAGAATCTAATGAAAATGTTTTAGTGTTCTATAAAGATAAACCTTTTGATGAAAGTACAAGTTTATATTAAAAAGTTATCAGATATCTGTTCTTTATGAAACGTTCAGTTTTATGACTATGAAAGTGATAATATTTTATGAGAAGAAGTTTATGAAAAAAAGTTTTATTATTCTTTAAGATGTTTCTAGTTTAAGACAAAATTACCAATTATCTGTTTTAAGTTAAAATGATTATGTTGTAATGAGAATATATATACATATATGTATGTATGTATATGATTTTAAATAATCAATAATATATTTGGTGACTTTGTAAGAAATGAAAGAAGTTCAATCCGAAAGGTTTTGGTAATATTATTCTGATAAGAAAAAGGAGAACAATTATTTTTCCGATGAAGAGCGTATAAGTTATTATTATGAATATTATAAAATACTATGCATGAAAAGATGTTCTCCTATGTGAATGTCTATAAAATTAAATGATTTGATTTACATGCATTCTTATTGAAGTCCTGTGTATCTTACCCTTACTGAGCTGTGTAGCTCACCCCTTCCACTCTTTCATTCAATAGGTTTTATTTTGGAGCAGAGGGAGCCTTAGTCAAGTTTGGAAGGAGTTGGTTTTAGTTTTAAATATATAGATCCCAAATTAGCAATTTGATGTTTAGCTTTGTAGTATTTGTGTATTTTAGGATCTAATGAAAGTTGTGTACCTTAAAGTATTAAGAGATGTATTATGTGGAATTTAGAATATGAGTAACTGGTGGATTATGTTATTCTTTGAGTATAATGTAGATGCTCTGAATATCAAGTGAAAAGTTATATCATTTAAGTAAAGAAACAGAGATGAAAAGAAAGAGGGAATCTTTTGTAGAATCTTTTGAAAAAGTTTAGTTGGTTCTTGTTAATACTAAGTTTAGGCTTGATATTAACATGCTGGTCATAGTCACAAATCCGGGTATCGGGTTTGGGACGTGACAATATTTATGTGCAAAATTGGTCAAGTAAATACAAATAATATTTTTTTAAAAAAAATTATGGGAAAGGGAAGGGAAGGCAGGTCGAATTTGTGATACGAGAGACGGGAGGGGTTAGGCGCCATCAGACTAGAAGCCCATTGGCACAAATAATGAATCGTAAAAGCCTACAACTCATCATGATTATCAACTAGTTTTAAGCCCTAGCTCATATCTTCATAATGTCTCACATGGGGAACAAGTGCACCATCATCAATTCCTTTCTTTGTCTTGCAATCATAAAATGGGGGAGCATGAAAACAAGGCTCCATTGATATGACTTGACGACAAGGTGGATTAGGGGTCGTCTGATTATTAGACTTTTAGAGAATCCATGGCTTCAAACCTCCAAGACCTAGAGCTACATAACCAAATGTTGACCATGCACTTGTAACCAAGACATCAGTTAAGTTGAGGAGATACATTTCTGCCCATGTCTTGCTGTTGTGCAACTTGTTCTCTGTATGTTGAAATTGTTCTTGGCTTGGTTGGAAAACCTCAACCATATCTCCATTGATGGTTGGGTGTTCCCAGTACAAGTTTCTTACATTCTCAGAGTACCTAGAACTTAAAGATGTTATAAGGATAGCTTTCAAGTTGGCCTTTTTTGATTGGGTAACAATAGTTCTCTTCCGATCTACTTGTGGCAACACTTTATACTTTAGTGTACAAGCTAAAACTTGATCCATCACATATTGGAAAGGACCAGGTCCTGTATCAAAATTTCTTGTTTGAATTCCAATCCTCTCATCTGCTTTAGCTAAGTAGGCTTGATAGTACCTTGTTATTAGCCCCCATACATGATTTAAGGGGTGGAAAAGATACTGGCCTAAGTGGTAGAAAACGATATCTTTTTGTGGGAATAATTTGCTTAATTCTTGTTCAAAAGAGGGCATCAAGAAGAGAGATGGGACAAAGTAGTTATCTGATTTCATTATCAACCAAGGAACTCTACTGAGAAGAGTTTGATCTTGATCACATAAAAGAGCTTATCATGATCATCATAATCATGTGCTAGATGGTAGTGATATTGTTGAAATATTTAAGATGTTCTTCTTCAACATGTTCCCATAAGAATGAGGAAACTTCTGAGTAAGGATTTTAATTGTCTCTTTGAGGGAGAAGTCAATAGACAAAAACCATGATTTTTCTGGAAATGGCTCACAGAAAAGATCAGCCATATCTATTCCTTGGTCAACAAGCAATACTCTATTTGTGAGGAGGGCATAGAGAAATGCAAATGTCAGGGTTAAAACCCTGTTGCCCAAGCCACTATAAGATATTCACACAACATACTTACACTTTGTAGAACTAGCACTGTGACTTGAGCTGTTTTTGTGCTCTATTGTATGATTTAGTATAAGGTCCACATCGTTTATGGAGATCTTCATGACTCTGTAGTCTTGAAAGGAGATAAGAAGATGGTTTGTGGAGTGATGGTCTTCAAAATAAATTGGATTGATACCTGCTTAAGCAAGATCCCTCATTAAATCCAGAAGCAAGAAGTCCACCAAGTAGTTTGTCTTTAGGCATCTCAGTAAATTGAGAGGAAACATCTTCTGAACCTACAAATTGTAGTAAAGAAATGAAAATACTATGCTTATTTGATATGATAGAATATCAATACAGGAAGATACTGTTAGGTGTGCCTTGTTTTGTTGGTAGAGATTAGTAAGGGTAATTGGGTAAAGCAATAATGTTGACTGCAAAAATCACCAAAAAAAGAAAAAAAAAAGAAAAAAAAAAAGAAAGAAGATTCGAGTGGCTTAAGCTGATGAAGATGAAGTGTAGTTGGAGAAATTGGAGCAGGTAGAGAGGTGGAGTATCAAGCAGAGAAGCAGAGCATTAGATCAGAGTAATGGAAGATTAGCATTTGGGCTTGATATACGACAATCATGATTAAAACGACTTGTAGTTTACAATGTAATTAGTCGTGAACCCGCGCGTTGCGCGTGATAATTATTTATATGGTGGTTTTATTAAAAAAAATTACAATTTAAACTAATCTAATAATGAGTAATGTATTTCGTAATTATATTTTATTTACTATAGGAACAATCATAAATGTAATATAGGAATAACCCAAAACACCAATAAAACGTAAACTAAAAAAATTAATAAAACTTAACAATAATTAATTGAACCAATATTGTGATAAAATTGTGTTTTTGATAATCTATTAAGGTTATTTTTTTTGTAGAAATTATAATTTTGGCCACCCAATACATATTATCAAATAAATAATTATTAGCAAAATCTAATAATTAAATTTCTATACATGCATTATTATAAAATAATAATAATTAAAATAAAATTGCAAAAGTTAAAATTTGTCACCAATCCGATTATTTTCGTTTGGCTAACCTTTTTTTTTCTTTAAATAAATGGCATTATAGAGTACTTCTAATACAACTATCAAAAGTAATTTGTCCACCACAAAGGATTAAAAAATAAATAAAAATTAGTAAAGTCTCATAATTTAACATCTAAATTGAGCACTATAAAAAATCATGCTATATAACAGAATAAATAGCAAATTATCCAAATCATACTATATAATAGAATAATATTATATTTTTATATGCTATATTTAATTCTTTAGAACACAGTGGGATAACATTTAATAATCAAAGAGAATAAAAAGGAAAAACAACAATTTAAAAAACAAAACTAAATCGCATTTACCCAAAAAAGAGTTTTAAAGAATATAAAAAATTATCAACCTAAAGTAGAGATATAAGAAAAAAAAAAAAAAACCACCAAAAAATTTAGAGAGAGAGAGAGAGAGAGAGAAAGAGGGAACCTTTTTTTTTTTTTTGGTGAGGGAAAACTATGCATAGAATAGAAGTGATAGTGACAAATTTATAGTAAGAATGTGTGAATAAGAAGAGACAAAAATAAAGGAAGATGAAGAGAAAGAGGAAGAATGATATTAATGTAGAGGGTAGTGGGGAGATGAAAAAGTAAGGGAGGTAGAAAGATTAAAGAAGTAGTGGGGAGATGAGATGGTAAGGGAGAGAGAAAAGTTGGAGAAGTGTAAATATTAAAAAAAAATGTTAAAACAATTATAGGAAAATTATAAAAAAAAAAAAAAAAAAAAAAAAAAAAAAAAAAAAAACCTAAAGCTTGAAAGGCTTCAACGTTGTGTGTGTGTGTGTGTTATTTATTTATTTATTTTTTAAGCTGAAAATGCTTACACAAAACTCTAAAGTTGAACTAAAAAGGTTTTGAGTTAGGATTGATAGTGGAACTAAATAAATAAGAGGTGGGCTGGATTAATTATACATATTTATTATAGGGGGATAGTGAAAGTAAATAAATAAGTAGTGGGCTGGATTTATTATAGGGTGATAGTGGAAGTAAATAAATAAGTAGTGGGTTGCATTTATAGGGCTGAAAATTGTAAAAATCATTTTAAAATTGTAGGAAAAATTATATTTAAAAAGAAAAAGGAAAAAAAGAATGATGTGGTAGTTGATGTGGCACAATGTGAGAGCAACAACATTAAACGCTACGTTTCAGCTTTTAGTAATATATAGATATAGATGTATATATAGACACGTGTAATGTACTGATTGGTTGTAAGTAAGTAGATCTGTATAATGTGGGATTAGTTAGTTGTCGGTTATCTAGTCTGGTGATTGTTCTGGTATATAAATACCTCTTGTATTCACAGTTCTTAATTAATGCAATTAACGAAAAATTTCTTAAATCTTGGTCTTCTCTCTGGCTTGTTCTCAATTCCTCTCTTTCCTAGCTCTCTGTTTTCTTATAGCATGAAACTACTAAGAAGGATGTTAAGATACTATATATTAACAAGAGTGGGAATCTTTTTGTCTTTCATGTATTAGTTTAGATGCCTCACCTATACTCAGTTTGAGGGCTAGAGGCCATAAATGATCAGTGAGCCAGTTCCACGATAAATAAATATAAAGATCATAAGGTTGAATACAACCCAAACTTGATTGACCCCAAGGCACCATAGGCTAAATCGTCTAGTACTTGGGACCATGTTGTTTTGGTAAGGTTTACTACGTGTACAAGCATTCATAGCATAAAGTAGAATATAAAAAAAGGGATAGATAATTTGTATTCTATGTTTATAATTGAGATCGTTGAAACTGGTATGATTATAATTTATAAAGCATACATTATTTTTAGCATAACATACTTATTCTTTAAGCAATCAAGAACTCAACCTAAACTCAATGTACTTGTTGATACATGACGAATGACAAAAGCTCATGAAACTCACGTACATATTGATACACAGAAATAGACTCGTGCTTATGTAGCTTTCCATAAAGAAAGTGGTGGGGTTTCAGAATCCTTCCAAGTTGCAACCTCCTTCGTATATCTGTCGCCCTTCACAACATCCTCAGCAGCAAATGATTCAAGTTCAACAATTTCTTCTGGTGTCAGTTTCACAAACAGAGCTCCAATGTTTTGGTTAAAGTTTTCAATCTTGGTGGTTCCAGGTATGGGACACACGTCCTTTCCTTGGTGATGAACCCAAGCCAGTGCTAGCTGTGATGGGGTGCATCCCTTCCTGGCTGCCATTTCATTAACACGCTCAAATATGGTTTTGTTATGCTCCAGATTTTCAGGTTGGAACCTGGGTAGGAACTGCAAGTAGCAACTACGTATATTAGCTAGCATTAGGACTGAATCACGAAACAACAACGAAGACTTTCATGGAGGCAGGGTCACTACTCATTCTGTTATTCATAAAGCCAATGATATTTACACATTAAAATACTTATTGTTATCAACCTCAAGACTTCATCACTAAAAATAATTTTGAGGTAGCACAATTTCTAAAGGCAATGGCAAATATAAAGTTTTAAAAAATTCCATAACACATCTATTTAGTCTTGTAGGCATCCACAGCTGCTATTCCTTGGCTTAATGATGAGGATAGCACACCTTATTAGATTGGATTTCTTATGTAGTTGGATTAGTTCATAGATCATGCCTATGAACTTGCTAGAAAATGTGAGTTAGCTTTTAGATCCCTGTTTGTGAGGTATCCTGAAATTCAGTGTCACCACCAGTCCTCTATCTTCAAGTAGCAAGCCTCAATTTGCCTTACCCCCTAGGCCTCAACTCACCTTACCCCCTCCTATGCCCAACACAATTAGTGCACCATTAGCTAGGGATGATAAAGGAAAAGGAGTGGAGAGTGAATCATCAAAGATAGGTTCCCACCTACAATGCTTTAAATCGCAAGGCTTTGGTCATATTGCTGCCAAATGCCCCACTAAGGCCCTTGTCCTTTATAAAGAGGAGAGAGAATAAAGAGGACGATATAGAAGAAGTGTATGAACCCAACATGGCTGAAATCAATGTCAGAGATGATTAATGCGAGGAAAACCTTAAACTTGGTTGCATTCAAATGATACCAACTCACAACCCATGAGAGTGATCTAGAAAAGACACAGTGAGGATTCCATTTGCCATGTAAACCAATATGCATGTGAGAGTCCCAAAACTGAAAGCATGATTCCATTTGAAGTAAAGTAGGAAGCCTTTAGGTACTCTCCCATTTCACCCCATGATAGGGCATTTGAGTCAATAGGAACATATAAGCATCATGAGGTAAGTAAACAATTTCCAGAAAATGATAATCCCTATAAAAGTCATGCTAGTTCAAATTACATGAAATTTCAAGCACGGGATTTCATCATGGTTCCAAGTAAGCAATTGCAAGCTTGTAGTACTAAATCAGTCAAAATGTTGAAACATGTTGGACCATATGCATATATTGTTGATTTTCAAACTAATTATAAAAATGACTCCATCTTTAATAGTGAGAATTTGAATATTTATAAAGGCCTAGCAGTTTAATATCAACCCCATGATTTTGTCAAAATCCCTATACCAGCATGTAAATAAAATATTGATGCTATTTTAGATGAACAGGTTATTTCTACTAGGTATGGAGAAATTCAGTGGTACCTAGTTCACTGGAAGGGATGACCAATATCAGACTGCACATGGATCGCAAGAGATGAACTGCAACAACTTGATCTGGATTTATTAGAGTACTATTTAGAGTTATACTTGTAGGGGCAGAGTCTTCCCCACCCCAGTAGGGTTGATGAGGACAACACACCTTATTAGATTGGATTTCTTATGTAGTTGGATTAGTTTAGGATTCCAATTTATTTTGAGTTCACATGAGGATTAGACGATTAGATAAGGATTGGCATTTAGATTACTATCAGTTTAGAGTTTTATGGTTTATGAACTTTTATTCTTGAAAGCTCTATATAATGGCTTCAATTGGTTAATGTTTTATTAGACTTTTTATTTATTTATTTTTTTTATAGGTAATAAAAGCTTTATTGATAGCATAAGGGCAATGTGTTTATGATTGTAAAGTCACAGCAAAGAAAATAATACCCAAAAAAAAAAAAAAAAAAATCAAATAGAAACTCTAACAGAAATAAGGAAAAAAGACAAGGAAATACAATGTGTAAGACCCCAAATACAAGACCACTCAAACAAGGTCCTAGCTAGCAAATTCTTCAACAGATAAATATATCTCTCAGTGTATTCAAAAGTTCAAGTATTGCATTCCTTCCATACTCACCACATAAGACATGCTAGTACTATATTCCAAACATTTGAAGAATAATTCCCCAATCAATTCCTCTAAGCAAAAAGAAGAGAGACAATTGTATTCGCTATTCAGCATCACCCACTGAACCCCAAACAAAAGAAGAACCTCACTCCACAAATGAGCAAAACTACAATGGAGTAAAAGGTAATCCATAGTTTCCTCATCACACCGACATAGGCAACACCAATTAACAAGAGGCAAGTTCTTTTTAACAAGGTTATCTATTGTAAGAATCCCACCCCTAGCAGCAGTCCATAAAAAGGTATCTTAACACACCAAATGCTCTACTAAGGGAAAGAAACAGAAGTTGCTTTCAATAAAGAATTATAAAAGGAGTGCACATAAAAAATACCATAAACGATTCAACTGCCAAATCATAACATCATCACCCACCCCCCTTGGAATTCTAGCAGAAACATGCTCAAAGAAAGAGTGAAAAATCCCCATTTCCCAGTCATTAAACTCATGATGGAAAAGTAAGTTCCAACTTCTACCTCCCCAATCTGGAGCATATAAAATCAAATTAGAAATCAGAGCATCTTGAACCACAGCACAGACAAAAAATTCCGGATATAACTCCTTCAAAGAAATAGGACCGCTCCAAGAGTCGTGCTAGAATTGAATGTGAATACCCTCTCCCACTGCATACACCACATGACTGCACCTTTCCTAATGTTCTTCCACAACCCACAGCCATTTGTCCCTCTAACAGCTCTATTGATTAATGAAATTCAGATGAGAGATTTTTCAATTCATTGGGTGCTGATTCCTAACACCTTAGGTGTTGATGGCTAAATTTTCTTGCTTGGTGCCAATTCCAAGCAACCCCTAGGTGCTGATTCTTAGGGTTTATCTTTTAGTTTTCTTGTTCTTTTATTTTCTCTTAATTGTCCTGCATCACTCAATTTTCATGACTCTAAAAGATTCCAGAAGGCAGTGCAGATGACATAAACTGAGGTAGGAAAATAACAATTGTAATCTAGGTATGCCATGCTTAATTTATTCAGTTCAATCAGTATGATGTGCCACTGAAGTATTGGCATATATTAAAATCAGTATCTTTCAAGTAGTACAGCATCCAAAAAGTCAAAAACTTCTTTCATAGACGGCTTACATAGATTCTAGAATTGATTATTATAATTCTTTGGAGCAATGACAAAATAGCAACAAACAATTAGTCCCTAACCATTACATAAAAATAGTTTTCTGTAAAACGAAAGGAGTTAAATGGGAAAATATTCTATTTCAAGAAAACTGATCTAGAAAGTGGTTAAAAAATCTTTTTATAAAGAACCAAATATTCTGAATGGCTCAATGAGAAATGAGGTAGGATACAATAACAAATATACAATAGACACTTGACATCTGCACTGTGAAGTTATCAGCAAAACATTTAGACATTGAAAATCACTTGTTCAGATTATTAGATTACCTGTATACTATAACCACTAACGAAGTTGGTAACAAGTCAAACATTATATGCTGTATTAGTTCATTAGGAGAATCAGGCAGAGCATATAGATATTTGCAAGGTCAATCACCATGTGAGCCAACTGGGGAGATAAAATCTCTAATAATGCACTGATGATGCTATAAAACTGTGAAACTAAATGCATGTATATCTCATTTCGAAGCACAACATTTGAGTGATGGACCTATAAACCTTTCGGAAATCATCGTCCGTCAGATTTTCAAGAACCTTAGACCCAGATGAAAAGAACCCTCGTCCTAGAGGACTGTATGCCACAATCCCAATCCCTAGTTCCCTGAACAATTAGGAGAGTAAATTTAAATCTTGAACCATAATTATTATATAACTTAAAATGCAATTGTAATTGACACCTCACCTGCAAGTAGGAATTATTTCTTCCTCCACATCTCTAGACCACAAAGACCACTCTAGCTGCACAGCGCTTATGGGATGAACCGCATGTGCCCTTCTGATTGTAGAAGCAGAGGCCTCAGATAGACCTATATACTTCATTTTACCCTCTTCAACTAGTTTCTTGAGTTCTCCAATCTTACAATACAAAGGAGAATAGAATTAGAGGACACTCAACAGCAAGATTTTAAAAGATGCATAATGGGACATATTAAGAGAACATAGAATTAGAGGATGCTCAACAGCAAGATTTTAAAAGATGCATAATGGGACACACTAAGAGAAAATAGTGGCAACAAATGTAACAACTAAGCTAGCTAACAAAGAGATAACTGCAAGATAATCACTGCAACAATAGTATACTGATATGTAATTAGACTACTTAGATATGATAAATGCCAAATTATAATGCTTGCTGATCATTATCTGACAGTCATGATAGGATAGGTTCATGGTTACATGTTCTTAGGCAAATGGTAGTTTACTTTATTCAAAGATCTCATAAATAATTACAAAATAATTTAACAATGATGATCACTTACAGTGAAGCATGAAGCTAAATTTAAATATGCATATTGATAGTCATCATATGCCAAAATATGACGCCTTCACAACAATGCTCATTAATCCTTCAAAAGGCGCACAAGTAAAATATGGTGCCTTTGACTCTCTCTCTCTCCCCAAAAGGAAATGTGAAGTCACTAAAAATATATATTAAATATAAAAATGAATTCAGAATATTGATTTCTTGAATTTGCCTAGGATGCAGTCCAAAATCTTAGGGATGTGGAGATATAGATAAGAATGGGGGGATGGGGTGAAGTTGTATGAAATACATTATATAGAAAAGTGAAAATGAGTTCATCAAAACAAAAGCGTTAGTTGATTCCCACATTAATTCAATATTCAGTTCAATCAATTAAAAAAATAAAAATAATTAGTTTGATTCCCTCACTCAGTTGAATTGGTTGAAGTAGAATAAAGGAGAAAATGAGGAGTTCCTAATTTGGTCTGCTTTTGTTGTCATTCATACACATGATCTTCTTCCAATACTCTAAACTATAATGGAAATGTGAAAGAAGGTTTCAGTTCTTCCAATTTAAATGAGCAAAAGAGGCAAGTGAGAACAAACTTCTACTTTTTTGGCACCACAAGTATGGAATGGAGAAGGAAGTCCACACAATGTTCATGTTTAAAAAATATGAAAGTAAAAAGGCTTATAATAGTGTTCCTGATAGAGGAAACTACGAAGAGGAGAGTGTAACAAAGTGTGGCTAAATATCCTGCACTCTTTTTTCTGAATGACATTCTTTAAATCTTGGATCTTCAGTCAAATCTTAATATGGCATTTCACTGGGACAGGATATGACTCCAACAGGGACTTTTAAAATCGACAAAATCAGCTCGACTCTAAATGGAACGGGAACAGATTCTGCCCATGTTGTTCAAATAATTATCAGGAAATAAACAATGAAAAAGAGAATAGATAATAGGCTAAATTTCTGTAAAATTGGATTTCTCTACTGCCAACATTTCTGGTTCTATTTCTGAATTGAATGCATACACTCTATTTCCACCAGCTATTGTTTGGAAAAATTCCAATGGAATAAAAATTTACAAAGGAAAAGAGTTAGATTAACACTTAAAATTGAAGAAATACATGCTAACAAAGATCATGAGTTGAAACCAAGAAGAGAACATAAACAGGATAAAATAAGGAGATCGATTGTGACATGCCATGACAGTGCAAACCCTGCCGCCATAGACATTTGCCTGAACATAGGCTTTACTACATTACTTTATCTAAAAATGGAGTGACCCTTGTAAGCTAGAAAGAACTTTGGAAGGAACAAAGCACACTAGACTAGAGAATTTGGGAACAAAGATTGCATAATATAATTATGCTTACAAACAATTAGAACTAAATAGTCCCTCCCCTATTTTTATTTCTATAGAAATACAATAGTCTTTATTGTGTGGAAGTTAGTTACAAATACATTAAGATAAGGTTGTGAGAGTAAAAAAAATATATATTCCAGTTCTAGCCATCACGTATATATGCAAAGAATAATTTTTGATATAATGAAAAGACAAATGGAGATGGTACTATATATAGGGGACAAAATTTAGTTACAGTACCTTAAATGTTGCTCTTTAAGTTTTTCTTTTAAGATTTAGTTATGTGGATACTTAACTAAAAAATACACTTCAATCCTATGAACAAAAATCTACATGATAGAATCTTAAAAAGATAACCTAAGTAATAGCACTTAAATACTATACCTGAGTCTTACCCCCACACATACATACATACATACATACATATATATATATATATATATATATATATGACGTACATTAACTAGGGGTGTCCAAGCAGACTCGGAACCTGCCCAACCCAGTCGACCTGGCCCGAAAACTAGCCAACCCAATGGCGGCGACGGTCGGCAGCGGGTCTCCGCCCATAAAACCCAAGACCGGCGGGTCAGTTGACAGGTTTGAGCATGAAAAACCGATTTCAACCGACCTGGCCGGAAAACACATTGAAAAATGGTTCCCCGCCCATTTTACACTGAGATCTCGCTGGATCTCTTTGAGATCTGCCGAGATCTCCTCAAGATCCGACCTAATCTCAAAGAGATCTGGCGATATCTCTTTGAGATCCGGCGAGATCTCTTTGAGATCTGCCGATTTTACACTGAGATCTCACCAGATCTCTCCGAGATCTGGCCTGATCTCATTGAGATCTGTCGAGATCTCTTTGAGATCCGGCCTAATCTCAAAGAGATCCGGCAAGATCCAGCAAAAACCAGAGATTTCGGCAAAATCCGGCGACGATTTTGAGCATAAATAAAACCGGCGACAATTTCTGCAGAATTCGATACTGATCGATACCCAATCGGCGAACCGCTTGCATTTGACCACTCGAACCACTGCAATCGACAGGTCAGCGGCAGGTCCAAGTTTAGGAGACCTAATCTAGTTTGGTCGGTTTCAGGTTGGGCATAAACCCAACCCGGACCGACCCGTGGACAGCCCTAACATTAACCAACCCATTTTTAAAAAATTTTTATTAGAAATTAAAAAAATTATTTTAATTCCCGATAAAACTATATAAAAAAAAATGGTATACTATTGGCTTACCTTAGTAAAATCCATCTATAATGGGGGAGTTTGGATTCCGCGTTTGCGTTTCAGCAAACGCGTTTTCCTCCCTTTTTTTTTTTTTTTTTTTTTTTTGCCGCATTTTTTAACTTTTGGGAGACAAAAAATCTGTGCATGAACAGTGCATGCACTGTTCACGTACTGTTCATGTACTGTTCATGTAATAAAAAATATTAAAAATGGGTCCCACGGTACTATTTACACATTTAAAAATTATTTTGCTACAGTGTTTTCAGTTTTCAGTTTTCAGTTTTCAGTTTCAGCAACAATAAGTTCAGTTTTCAGTTTTCAGTTTCAGCAACAATAAGTTCAGGGACATTAAAAAAGTATAAGACTGCTACTACTTAAGACTTGATATCTGAATCTGATATGAATTAACTAACCGTGACTTCAATGGGAACGCGGGTGTCAACACGATGCTGATAGTAGAGATCAATACAATCAATATTGAGGCGCTTCAAACTGGCCTCACAAGCTGCTCTCACATACGCTTGATCGCCACGGATTATCCTCTTCCCATCCGCTAAGCTATTACCAAACTTTGTCGCCAATTCCACCTTCTCTCTTACCCCTCCCTTCAAAGCCTGTAGCAACCACCCCGCAAAATGGAAAATTAGCGAGGAAAGTAGTAGGAACACGTACAACATTTTAAATTAGTACCTTTCCAAGGAGGATTTCATTGGTGAAGGGGCCATAGATGTCGGAGGTGTCGAGGAAGGTGACACCAGCGTGGATGGCAAGGTGGATGAGAGAGATCATGTCTTCATCAGGCTTTGGAGGACCGTAGAAGGCGGACATTCCCATGCACCCTAAACCTTGTGCAGACACCTCCAGTCCCTGTGAACCCAGCTTTATTCTCTCTACTCTTCCACCCATTATTATTTCTTTGCTGCTTCTTTTTTTCTTCAACAATCAACTTCTTCTGCTGCTGCTGCTGCTGCTACTGCTTGTTGCTGCCTTTTAATATAGCCAAGAAGATAGAAATATTAAACTACAAATATGAGCTGTCCTGTTTCGTAAGTATGAAAATGCTGGCGTAAGGACATACGTTTTCTTTGGGTAACTATTCCCCCACTATCTGGTTGGAGGGATTGAGTTTTAAAGTTGAAAAAAAAGAAAAAGAAAAAGTTTCAACCACTAAATATAAAAAATTGAATAAAAGTAAAAAGAGTCGTGAGAGAATTGGGGTGAATTGCACAGAGCAATTGCTAAATGTAATTGCGTCAGATCCTAATCCCTATTAGCGGACGGTCCCCTTTTTTTTTTTTTTTTTTTTGTTAAGAGTTCGTTTAGTTGGAGAAGTGAAAAAATAAAAAGATAAAAAATAGAGAAAAGATAAAAAAAAGTTTTTAATTTTTTTTTTTATGATGTTTAGTTTGAAAGTAAAAAGAGAATGTATAGAAAATATAGTTTGTATAAATTTACTTTCATATTCTTAATAGATAAAAAAAAAATAACTAATAAGAAAAGAAAAATACAAATAAACAAAAAAATAGAAGCACCAAAAGTGTACCGAGAAGGACAAAAAAAAAAAGCTAAAGAACGAAATTTAATAATAAAAAAAAGGACAAAAAAATTAAAGAAAATTAAACAAATGAAAAGGACAAAAAAACTAAAGAAAGAAATTTATAAAATAATAAAAAAAGAAACAGCTGACACGTACAAAAAAAAAAGACAAAACAGAAAAGAAAGCAAGGAAAAAAATATGAACAGTAGCCGGAGAGTTTTTTGTCCAAACATTTTCTCTCTTGTTTTTTGTATTTTGGAGAGAGAACTTTTTGGTGCGCTCGAGCAGAAAATACTTAGACTTATCATTTATTTTTCTTCCTTCCCATCTAACCAAACACACTTTAAAAAAGTTTTTCTTCTTATTTTCTCTCTAAAGTTTTTCATTTTTCATATTTCATCTCCAAACAAACACACCCTAAGAAAATTGTAGAGATGGACTTGTTGTTGAGGTGAAAACGGCTTATTAAATTAGTCATGAATATACCTTTCTAAAAGAAAAAAAAAATTGTCACAAGTATCATTCTTATGATTTTTTATTTTATTTTTATAGAGTTTTAATTTATAGCGGCCACTTTTGAATTATTAATTACTCCGAAAATATGATTTGATTTCCTTGTTTTCTTTTGAAATAAATCTTTCAATAAAGCCTATTAGGTGATATTAATTGCCAAGAGCTTTATAGTTCAACTGACACCTCCTAGTGTTTATAATAAAAACATCTAGGGTTCAAATCCCTCCTCCCCATTGCAATTGTTGAATTATCAAAAAAAAAAAAAAAAGGTGATATTAATTGAAAATTGACATTGACGGCATAACCACATAAGCATTTTTTGTTAAGCATAACCGCATGAGAAATGATATGTCTACAACATTTTTGCAACAAATCCCAAGTGGCATATTATTACTGTTTGTTATTGTTAGGGCAAAAAAGTAATCTTAGTGTTAGTTTCAAATTTGAACCAATAACAACTAACCACCTGTGATTTGTTGTAAAAATATTGTAAAATTATTGTATACGTAGCATCTTTCTAACCACATAGGCATATATGCATGGGCTAACAGAAAAAGTAAAACAATAAGTAGGATACTCTCAACCAAAAAAAATAAAAAATAAAAATTAAGTAGGACATATACAAAAATCATCAAGAAGTCCACAATCTTTCAAGCTAAATTTATTTTTAAAAAGGCGTAAATGCACTTTTAGTCCCTACATTTTGAAGTTTTTCCATTTTAGTCCCTAAATTTTATTTTTTCCACATTTAGTCCCTAAAACCAATTTACGCTTTTTACTTTAGTCCTTCAAGCCCCATTCCGTCACCAATTAACGGGGAAACAGACGGGATCTATAAAATATTATTATTTTTTAACCCTGGTGAATAAAATAAGAAAGAAATCAGATTCAAGCTCACGTGATAAATCACGTGAAGCACTTTTAGTGCACTTACCACCTACCTCTGGCGCGCAGGTAACGAGCTTCCCCAAATCAGACTGAAATCCCTAGCTCTCTGCCTCTGCCTCACAACCAACAACCATCATCATCAACCTAAGAAAATCCCACTTCTCTCTCTAACCACCACCATCATCATCAACCATCTCAAGATCTTCAACCATTTCGAAGCCCCTGATTAGATGGAAGCAAGCTCTTCAACCAGTTCAAGCTTGAGGAGGAGAGCTCCATTTAGGTGCTACTGTGATGAAAAACCAGTGTTAGTCGTTTCGTGGACACCGGACAACCCTGGCAGAAGATTTTATGGCTGTCTAAACTACCAGATTTCAATATTTGAGTGTTTTTTTAATTAATCATGTTTTTTTCTACTGGGTAGTTCAAGGTTTTGATTTTGAATCATAGGGTTTTTGTGTTTTTATTTTTATTTCATTGGGGTTAAGGGAGGAGGGACTATCTGCATTTAGTTCGTTTTCCTGGGCTTAGAAGCAATAATTTTGGGTTTTTTTTTTTCTTGTTTTACTAAGCTGTTTGGTAGTGTAAAATATGCTGCTAGTAGTTTTTGACACCTTGTTCAAGAGGTAGGATTTGTGCATATAAGGGTATTGTTCAACTGTGACATGCATTATGTGAGCATATGAGGTTAAGTCTCTGGTTTATTGACTACATTCACTTGTGAGTTGTTATGGATGCATATGGCTTGGGTTTGCGAAATTTAAACTCAATTTGTTGACTGGGGAATATTTTCCTTTTGTTGGTTAGGTTAGGTTAGTTTATTGATCTTCAATGGTAATGTTTGCTTAAAAATTGGATTGCTGTGGTTATATATAAACAACAATGTTTTTTCAATTTCATGTTAATTATACAGTCCTTATTGGTCATTAAGTAGCTTGATGGATAAAGAAATTGGTTTGCATTTCAGGTTGGGCGAAAGTGTAAATTCTTCCAATGGCGTGATGATGAGATATGTGATCGTGGTAAGGTGCTCATCCCAGAGCAAAGGCAACGGATTATTAGACTAGAGGCTGAGGTTGCAAGATGCTATAGGAGAGAGAAGTTTTACAATGTGGCTTTGGCATTCTTAATGGTGATATGTGGGATTTGTCTCGTTAATTGTATGGGTAGTTAGACAGGTAGTGGAAGTTTGATTAGACTGGGAAGTGTGGAAGTGTTTATGTTTGGTTAGGTGGGTGGTGGAAGTGTATGCTTGGTTAGCATGTTTCATAGATGGGGGAGTTTCAATATCCTGTAATTGCTAATGCAAAGGGCTGGCAGTGTGTACATTTTGTGGTTAAGCAGTTAGTATGGATACACTTGCTGGTTTTTTTTTTTGTACCATTCCTGGAATGAAATGAATACCCCTGTTTTCTAACTGTGTTGTTCAATGTGGGGCTGCTGAAATGTGTTTATGAACTGTATTCATACTGGTTTCAGTTTAATAAAAAATAAAAAGTTAAATAACCAATTTGAAAAAAGAGATGTGAATATGAAATTTGTTAGTAAGTCTCAATTTCAAAGTCAAAGAGAGTAAATGATGACAATTCAGGGCATGTTGGCACAGACAGGCTACTTATGTTGTTTAGAAATTCCTTTAGACATAGAGCTGACTTTCCATGTGTTACCAATGTTAAATGATTGTCTTCTGCACCTTTCTTGGCATTTGGATTTATATAAACCTTGTTAAACCAGGGACTATAGTCATATTATTAATAGTGTACAAACTTCTAAATTCTTAACTGGTCTAAAATTATGTACACTTTTTAGTCATATTATTCCCTCTTATGCAGTTCAGCCACATCTTAAAAAATATCTATTAAACTTGTCCAAAAATATCTATTAAACATGCCCAACTTTGCATGTAATTGAGGTTTACTTAAAAGATCTACTTGAAATATCTATTTGGCATGACTTAAAAGATTTACTTGAAATATCTACAGCATATTGACAGATTGACAACAAAAATCCCAGTCAACAAAAAACCAAATTTGAACTAAACTTTTTGAGCTTGATTGACAGATTGACAAAGGCACAGTTTGATAAAGGCACACTATCTGCTGCAATACAAATCTCTACATCAACACACAGCTGGAATACACATTTTGCTGCAATACAAATTTTTGCAAATTTCTGTTGCAATCCAGATTTTTACAATACAAATTGCTACTGCAAATTTTTGATGCAATACAAATTTTCTACAATACAAATTTTCTGCAATTCAATTTTTTGCAACACAAATTTTCTGCAATACAAATTTTTTGCAATTCAATTGTCTGCAACACAAATTTCCTGCAATACAAATTTTCTGCAACACAAATTTCCTGCAATTCAATTGTTTGCAACACAAATTTCTTGCAATACAAATTTTCTGCAATACAAATAGTCAAAGCACAAAAGATGAGTCATAACTCACTTTATATCAAATCAATACAAACACTTCCAGCAACATTACACGGTCAGACTTGTGACTCAACACCAAATATCAGAACACAGCCACAGTTCTACAAATATCAGAACTAGAACACAAACAGTTGTACAAATATCATAACACAGTCATGGTTCTACAAATATCATAACACATTCACAATTCTACAAATATCATAACTAGAACACAGTCATAGTTCTACAAAACAAAGGGCAATGTTCTATGTTTAACCCTACCACCATAAATACACAAAACAGTTAAGTGTTCTAGTTCTACAAAACAAAGGGAAATGTTTCATGTTTAACCCTACCACCATAAATACACAAAACAGTTAAGTTATCAGTTTCTACAAAACACATGGCATTGTTCCATGCACAGATGAACTTGTACTCTCTTCACTTTCTTGGACCATGCACAGATGATTGACTCCCACCATGTCTGATTGATTCCATGTATCTGGATGCGTTCTTAGAAGCCTTTAGAGTCTCTGATGTGACCACCCTTCTCTTCTTCTACCTTGACTTTGGGTTGCTGCTGCTGGAGTTATGTGTGGTGTTGCCTGACTGATGTGGTGCAGCTTGAGTGGAGGTGTGCTGCTGTGAGTGGATAAATGTGCTTTTGGTCCTGGTATGAGGTGTTACAGTTGGACTAGATTGGTGCATCATGGTCTGAGATGGTGCAAATTGAGTGGCTGAGCTTGTCTTACCCTGAGATGGTGCAGTTGGAGTGGCTCGGCCATGCATGTTGGACTGAGGTGGTGCACTTGGAGTGGAGTTGAAGCTATGCATGTTGGCCTACAAACAAGAAATGCATGCAAATTATTAAATGTACTTGAAAGCAACTAATACAATTGCATTTCATACATGTCCATATATTACCTTACTAGATGCACTGGTTCTATTTGTGGTGCCTGGCAGTGAGGAGTTCCCTCTAATCTCACCCTTGCAACTTCTTTTATTATGCCCTAACTTACCACATGTCTTGCATTGCTTAGAGATGCCACCTCTCCTTGTTGGCTCATTAGGTTCCTTTGCCCTCTTCTTCTTAGGTCTGCCAGGTGGTCTTCTTTTGATGGGAGGCTGAACTGGGGCCACATCACTAGATCTCTACATATTTTGTTCATTGATTGGTGCTATGATTGGTTCATAACAGGTCTTGTATGTAGAGACATGGTAACATGGGTGAATATACTGCTCAGCATCTTGTCTGTTGAAAAATATGCATGAGATAGCATGAGCACAGGGTATGTTACTTATGTCCCACTTCCTGCAACTGCAGTGTGCTGTGGCCAAGTCAATAATGAAACTTTGCAGACCATTTTTTACTTCAAACTGGGTCTGCCCTGCCCAACAAGCTATCCACCTATTGGCTGCCAGTTTTTCCTTGTGCAACCTTTTCAGAACCTTGGCATAAATAGCTGACTCTACTTTCAGAATCTTCACTCTGTTTTCTTGAAACCTAGTCATGAGATATAGTCTAATGCACTCAAGCTGCAAGCACATACAATGAAACATTAGACATTAATTGTAAAACCTACTAAAAACAGTACGACATAATTAACCTAATTAATTGTAGGTGATCACAAAGACTCATATCATGCTAATTATAGGCTTAGACCTGAATTTAAGAATCCTACTGTTGAAACTCTCACACATGTTGTTTACTATAGTGTCGGTCAAGGCATCCTCACTAAACATGTGTTTGGCCCATTTTGTTGTTGAATGACCATCTAACCAACTGTGTGCACCAGCATCAATGCCCTTTAGCTCATCCATCACCCTGTCAAACTCTTCTTTATAACTTGTCTTGGCCGCCCTCCAAAACAGTTCTCTGAGCAGAACACCAGGATGGTTCTTCTTGAAGTTGTTGTAGAGGTGCCTGCAGCAAATCCTATGTTCATACTGTGGCCAGTTATCAATGAAAGTTTGCACCAACCCCTGTCACAAACAGTATGAAAAGAAAATATGGCTTAGAGATAGATACAATGAGTAAATGAAGAAAAAACAACCAAGTAGAGAATAAACTATACACCTTCTGCTGGTCTGACATAAACACCCATCTCTTATTCTGACCTATGTCTGCAAGTAACAAATTGATGAACCAAGTCCAAGAATCCTTGGTTTCAGCCTTTACCACTGCATATGCAAGTGGGAAATACTCCTCATTAGGATCTCTGTAGACTGCAGTAATCAATTGCCCCCCTAACTTGGTCTTCAAATGGCAGGCATCCAAACCAATGAATGGCCTACATCCAGCCAAAAACCTCTTCTTGCAGCCCTCCAAACATATGTATAGCCTCTCAAAATAAGGCACCCCACACACCAAATCCATCTTAGCTGCTAAATCACCATCATGGAAGGTATGTACCTTCATAAGTATGGTACTACCAGAACTAGCCCTCCTTAATTCCTCACAGTACTCCCACAACTGGTTGTACTGTTGTGTATAAACCCCATCCGCATATTCTTGAGCCTTATCCCTAGCCCTACCTGCTTTTCCTACACTTATATTTATGGTGTACTTGTCATGGACAGCCTCTTGGATGTCCTTCAGTTTCATATTAGGTTGTCTTTTCACCTTCTTCATCAACTTCTTCCCAATGTATGATGAAGTACACCTAGGGTTCTTATAACTTCTATAGTAGGTGTGTTTCAATGTCAATGTCCTTAATTGGTAGCTCCTCTCCCTTGGCACCTTTGCTAGATAGGCAACAAACTTGCACCCTTCTTGGCAGACAGCTCTTACCCATTGCAGATCATTTTTAACAAATTTGATCCCCCATCCACTAGAAATTGCATAATCTGTTATAGCTTCCTTGAATTGCTTAGGTGTAGTAAACAACATATCTTTCTCAAAATAAATTTACTCAGCCTTAGCCACTGGCTTAAACATAGAGAACTTCCTCACTTGCTCTTTTTTCGGTTCCCTTTCATCTCCCACATGTGTCCTGTTATCATCCCCAGACTGATCATCACTATCACACCCAAGCTCATCATTAGATGATGATTCAACAAGACTATGCAATTCCTCACTCTCATAATCAGAGTTCATTACACCAGCACCCATTTGCCCAGGTTCATTAACTTCAGCATCATCCTTACCATCCCAACTGTCATTACTATCTTCAACAAAGTCCCTAACACCATGGGTCAACTCTACATCATCTTCTAGGCCACTTCCCCCACCATCACTTCCCACACTATCGCTGCTATCATTTATATGAAAGACCTCAGGTGGGTGCTCAGGTTCTTTACCTACTCTCTTAGAACCCATTTGAGAAGCAGCCACCTCAGTAGGAACATTAGCATTAACCTCAACCACATCCTCATTGTTAAAGGTTTGATCATTAGCATACATGTTATCATTCTCATAAAAACTATAAAACTCATTCCCATCATCATCATCATCATGTTCACTCTCATCATCATTGTCATAATAACTTGTAAAGTCTTACTCCAATGCTAATGGTTGCACACCCTCACCAGCATCCTCTCCTTCATCAACTAATATAGGCTCATGTATTGGGTGCTCTACATACACATGAATATCTTGATGACCCCTCACTAAGTTTGTTAGAAACATGACATCACTATCATCAACAATCAAATGGAAGTTTGCTAGTTCTTGGTCCACTCCAGGCATTTTATACCACAGCCTGCTAACAGATGTGTATCCAAAGTCCTTAAATATACTTTATATCTCAACCTTGGACCACCTGTCAGGGTCACAATTATCAACTATATCTACTGCACCTCCCACATATTTTCGGTCATTTTCAGTAAAATTGCCACCATGATGCACAAATAAACTAAATAGCCCATCCATTATGCATGCAGCATAACACCAAAACCAATTACACAATGCTAGCTACAGGACAAAATATATATTATTTAGAACAAAATATATATTATATTTAACAAAACAACACTCATACCTAATAAAATTTTCTATTTAGCATGCAGACAATACAACACTCATACCTAATAAAATTTTCTATTCTGCATGCAGACAATACAACACTTAATAAAGTATTAGGTGATCACAGCACTTAATCAAATATTTAAGTAAGAATACAACACTTACTTCAACAGTTTTGTCATACTAAAAGAAACAGAGAAAGCACTTTTGTCATACATGGGGAACACCTGGACCACAATGTAAACCATAACCAAACACATGCAGACAAGGACCAACAAACAGTCAAAAAGCCAAAATATACAAAAACATTGTGGCCCTACTAGGAAAAAGTCACCAACCTTCTTGTAAAGCTATAAATAAGGACAGAGAGAAGAGAGAGAAGACCCTTTCACAAATACAGAAGTCTCCCAGCTTTCATTTTCTCCACTCCATGAATAGTGTGGGTATCAAGTGATAGAGATTGACGAAGTGGGGATTTTTCTTTAGGTTGTGTTCTTATGGCTGTTCGGCAGAGGCAGAGAGTTTCACTTGGGATTAAGTCTGATTTGGGAAAGGTCATTACCTGCGCGCCAGAGGTAGGCGAGGATCTTGAGATGGTTGATGATGATGGTGGTGGTTTGAGAGAGAAGTGGGATTTTCTTTAGGTTGATGATGATGGCTGTTGGTTGTGAGGCAGAGGCAGAGAGCTAGGGATTTCAGTTTGATTTGGGGAAGCTCGTTACCTGCGCGCCAGAGGTAGGTGGTAAGTGCACTAAAAGTGCTTCACGTGATTTATCACGTGAGCTTGAATCTGATTTCTTCCTTATTTTATTCACCAGGGTTAAAAAATAATAATATTTTATAGATCCCGTCTGTTTCCCCGTTAATTGGTGACGGAATGGGGCTTGAAGGACTAAAGTAAAAAGCGTAAATTGGTTTTAGGGACTAAATGTGGAAAAAATAAAATTTAGGGACTAAAATGGAAAAACTTCAAAATGTAGGGACTAAAAGTGCATTTACTCCTTTTAAAAATTCTTTAAAAATAACTACTTAAATATATGCACTTTCCTATGTTTACCAAATTTTTTTCATTTTTTCATTTTTCCTTGTATTGTTGATTGAAATAATGGAATTGTTCCAATTGCATAACTTGACTGCTTTCTTTTCTTTGTTAGGCTTTTGAGTGGAGTTGTGGTGTATATTTATATTAGAACCAATTTTCATCTTCCTTGTGTGTGTTTGTTTCTTAAAAAAAAAAAAAAAGTAATACTTAAATTTTTTTTTTTAATTCCTTCTTAATGCTAAAGTAGGCAATCCACTAAAATGATGCAATTGCTCACTAAACTTTACCTTAGTGTCCAATTTGGAGTCAAAATGGCCAAATACCACATTTGGACAAAATATTTAGCAATTTACCACTGTTTGAGAAATATTTAGCAATATACCATTATTTTGAAACTTGAGTTCATGAAACTTGAGCTCTACATAGAACTTGAGTTTATGAAAATCGAGTTCCAGAAAAATGTGACATGGTGGCAGAGGCTAATCTAGTATTTTATAATTTAAAAGTCCACGTGGAACTCGAGTATAGGAAGCTCAAGTTGCTTGTAATATAAAGTAGAAATTATACTAAACCCACCTGCGATTTGACCCAAAATCACTTTGCCTATTTGTGATTTGAAAAGTGTCACTTTACCTACTTGAGATAATGTCTGTTAGTCTCCTGCTAACCCACCTCTGTTAAAAATAGGGGTAAATTTGTATTTTTGCTACCTTTTTATATCTCTCTCCTCCCAAAATATAAAAAAAACTAAAAAAATCAAGAGGAAAAAAAAAATCTAAAAGTTAGGTTTTATAAAATTTAAAAACAAGCATAATATTGTTCTTGTAGTTGGGTTGATCGCTTCTATAGCCACCACCAGGGATAGAACTATTATTGGACTAGGGAGGGCAATCCCCCCGCCCCCCACCATAAATTTTTTTTTAAAATATTACTATATTAATTGATACTAATTTTAGCATTTTTTTCAATAAAATTACACTTTGCCTCCCTTAATAATGTCATCAATTATTTTGAGAGTAATGTTATAGTCATAAACGTTTTTACAACGTTTATACAAAATATTGAGGTAGCAAATTTTTACTGGTTCGTACACTTGCATTACTTTTTACTTATCAATAACTACTTACCATATAAGCAATTTGCAATTTTTTTTTTTTTTTTTTTGGTAGTTTTAGCATTTTTCACCTTTTAAAGGACATAAAAAATTAATAGATTAAATCTAAAACAAAATGTACAAGCTCAAAAAAATTAGCCCAACAACAAAAACTAAAAAAATTAAGCCCAATCAATCTAGCTATTTTACCTTGAACAAACAATTTGGCCATTTAAAAAATTTTAAACAAAAATCCTTAGTAGTAAAGCAGTAGACTTAAAGATTGGAGTTGCCGCACATAGCTAGTAGTATAGTCGCCTCCCCTAACTGCAAATCCTGGCTCCGTCCCTAGCCACCACCAACAATTTTTTTTAAAATTTTTTTATGCAGTTTTCTGGTAATTGTTCATTTCCTAACTCTATAATTTATAATTTCCTGTGATTGTACATAAGGAGGGCAGATCTAACATTTTCAGTTCTTAAGAAAGTTTGCGTTATGTGGATTTGATCTAAACTTTGATAGAGTATGGGACATGAATAATTATTTTTTTGAACATTTCTTGAAAGGCCAAAGAGTCGGGCCATACATGGTTCTAGGTGTGAAATAGCCGAACAATACGCAGGTTTTCAATTTCCGACACAGTTGTTCTTGGTGCATGAAAAACTTTAGTTTTAAAATATCAAGAAGGAAAGGCAATTGTACAAGTTATTATATTTAAATCAAACCTCATGTATCAGCATTCCCATTAGTTCTGTGGGGGAGGAAAACCCAACCAAAGGCATTGGGCCCAAGGCCCTATCTACGGACCACCATTGCCCGAAGAGATGAAAAAGCCTAGGTAGAGGCCCTGAGAAAGGAACATGTCTGGTGAAGGGTACGGTCATGATCCGAGGATATGTTCAACGCTCCGAGGAGTCCAATACCCTCGGATCCGAAGAACCTTAGTCTGACGTTCAACCTTTTGCAGCCCGAGTGATCCTCTCGACAGATGTAGTGACAGAATGAACCTCGGACGCGAACGAATATAACTGGATCGGAGAAATATCTAAGAGACAGACCTCAACCACCGTATTAAATGCACTGCACCTACTCCTCTGGCCGCATTAATGTGGAAGAGACCCCTGAACAGTATCAGCCCTGCTATCACCACTCACACGAGGCTAGGGAACACCCTTGATGGGACAAGCACTCAAGTGGATATCTGGATGATGAACAAGTGGATGATCAAGATAAAGTGAGGAGGTACTATATAAGTAGGAAAGCCCCCTAATAAGGGGGGATCGAAAAATCAGGAAGAGGAAAGAGTGTATTGTTTTACTGTAGCTCTAAGAATTGTAACCCAATCTCTCCAAGGAAAATCACCTCCTCGGACGTTATACTTACATCCGTCCGAGTATATATTAATTCAAATTCCCCCATTAGCGTGGCTGTTGAATACTGTTATTTTCGCTATTCGCCTTGCTCTTTCACCCACTCTCTACAAATTCATTGTTTTGGGTTCAGTGGGCTCCAAATCCACCCCTCCTTGGGCTTGGGCCGCAAAATTTGACCTTACAATTGGCGCCGTCTGTGGGGAGAGCTCGTGCAAGAGTGAAAACAACAGTTTATAATGGCAGGACTAGGCGAACAACAAGCAGAATCTAGGGCATCCCAACATGTGGACCATTTTGTCAACTTGGAGAGGAAACAAAATCGTGAGGGCAGTGTACACACTGTGCATCTTAGCCAGAGCCAATCACAGGGCAGAAACCACATGGCCCATGCAAAGGAGAACCGTGACTTGCAACTGGAAGTGGAAAAACTAAAGAGGGAGTTACGCTATGCGAAGAGGAAACGGGCCTCCTCATACTCTGAGGATGATCTTGATGATGAACAGGATGTCTCTTATCAACACAAATCCAAGACACCAGCCAGCGAGTCCTACACTTGTGAGGAGGAGTCCCATCGCAAGCGGCAACGTAGGAGTCCGTCACGTGGAGACATGGAGAACGATGCCATGAATAGGGCTCTGAATCAGATATCTAAATCACCCTTCACACGCAGGATTGAGGGGGCCAGACTTCCTCGGCGTTTTAACCAGCCCACTTTCACCATCTACAATGGTAAAACTGACCCTGTGGAGCATGTGAGTCATTTTAACCAAAGGATGGCTGTTTACTCCAGAGACGAGGCTCTTATGTGCAAGGTCTTCCCCTCCAGTCTGGGGCCTGTTGCCATGAGGTGATTTGATGGTTTGAAGGCAGGCTCTATCAATTCCTTCAAAGAGCTTACTCAGGCATTCGGTTCCCGTTTTGTCACGTGCCGAAGGGTGGCCAGGCCCTTTTCTTCGTTGTTGTCACTGTCTATGAAGGAGTGTGAGTCATTGAAGGCATATTCAGACAGATACTGGGAGATGTTCAACGAGGTGGAGGGCAACAATGATGCAATGGCCCTCAGCACGTTCAAGCTCGGCCTTCCCACTGACCATGGTTTGAGGGCATCTCTATCTGGCAAACCGGTCACGAACGTACGTCAGCTAATGGACCGCATAGAGAAGTATAAGAGGGTTGAAGAAGATCGGTAGCAGGGCAAGGGAAAGGACAAGATTGTCTCTCAAGATATGAGGGATTCGCGGTCGGATCGTTATAATTACAGCAAACCAAGGAGGGACTTTGCCGGGCAATTAGGATCGACGAATCCTCAAACGGTCAATACCGTGTTCAAAGAGCCAGTGCATCAGGTCCTGGAAAAAATCAAGAATGAATCGTTCTTCAGGTGGCCGAACAAGATGGTAGGAAACCCCGAGAGACGCAACCACAATCTATACTGCCAGTACCATCAAGACCATGGGCACACCACGGAAGATTGCAGGAGCCTGTGGGATCACTTGGACCAGCTGGTTTGCGACGGTAAACTGAAACACCTCTTACACCTCTCCAGCGGCCGAGGGCAGGCGGGTTCAGGGCCGCACGGAGTTGATCCCTCAAAGCCGCCGCTAGGCACCATAAACGTTGTCCTCGCCGCGCCGGGGAGAACAGGGTCCTGGCCATTGAAAGTCATGTCGGTAGGCCGACCATCAGCTGGGGAGCCATGCCGAGGACCGAAGAAAGCTGAGTCTGTTGCCCCATTTATTATGGGATTCTCGGATGAAGACAAGATCGGCACCATCCAACCCCATGATGATGCACTAGTCATCACCCTCAGGATAAGAGGGTACGATGTGAGGAGGGTGATGGTGGACCAGGGCAGTGCTGTGGAAATAATGTACCCGGACCTCTACAAGGGGCTAGGCCTAAAGCCCCAAGACCTGACGCCATACGATTCTCCCCTCTTGAGCTTCGAAGGACGTCCTGTCATCCCAAAAGGCCGGATACGCTTACCGGTGTAGTCTGGTTCCGAGGTGGTGGAGTTGGACTTTATAGTTGTGGACGCATATTCGCCCTACATGGCACTCGTGGGCAGACCCTGGATTCATGCGCTTGGGGCTGTTCCTTCCACTTTGCACCAGAAGGTCAAATATCCATCGGAAGGACAGATACATGAGATCCGAGGGGACCAGTCTGTCGCCCGACGGTGCTTGGTGGCTGCCATCCAGCATAAGGTCCCGGCCGAGTCTTCGGACGTAACGGGGAGGGATTTATAGCAATTACAGTCTCGAGGAGTTCCCTCTGAAGAACCAGATGAAGACACTCGATGTGAGGATCTGACGAGAGTGGTCATTGGAGACGATCCTGATAGGTTCTTCCAAGTCGGATCTCAGCTGCCTCTTCAAGAGAAGGAGGAGCTGATAGAGTTCCTCAAGCCAAATCTCGATGTGTTTGCCTGGAGTGCATATGAAGCCCCCGGGATGGACCCGGAGTTTATATGCCATCACTTGAAGGTGAATCCACTAATCACCCCCAAGAAACAGCCTATTCGGCGCCCATCCAAGGAACATGCTGATGCAGTGAGAGACGAAGTAGCGAAACTCAAAGAAGCTGGGGCTATCAAAGAAGTTTTTTATCCCGAGTGGCTCGCAAACACCGTGTGGTGAAGAAGAAGAGTGGGAAGTGGCGAGTATGCGTAGATTTCACGGATTTGAATAGGGCATGCCCCAAAGATCCGTTCCCTATGCCGAAAATTGATCAGTTGGTGGATGCCACTGTCGGCCACCCTCGGATGAGCTTCCTGGACGCCTTCCAAGGCTACCACCAGATACCATTAGCCCTGGAGGACCAGAAGAAAACTGCTTTTGTCACCCCTATTGGCAACTACCACTATAAAGCGATGCCGTTCGGCTTGAAGAACGCGGGAGCTACCTACCAGAGGATGATGACTAGGATGTTCGAGCCGTGGCTGGGCAAAAATATCGAGGTTTACATAGATGACATGGTGGTGAAGAGCAAGGTTATAGCTGAGCATGTAAGAGACCTTGAAACTACTTTTGAGATCCTACGAAGGCACAAGCTACGTCTAAATGCTTCTAAGTGCTCGTTTGGGGTAGGGTCCGGCAAGTTTTTAGGATACATGGTCACCCACAGGGGAATCGAAGTCAACCCCGACCAGATAAAGGCCATCAACGATCTACGTGCTCCTCGGAATCCCAAAGAGGTTCAGAAACTGACCGGAATGACCGCTGCCCTCAGTCGGTTCATCTCCAGATCGGCAGACAGGTGCCGCCCCTTCTTCTCTCTACTCAACAAGTGGAAGGGATTCGAATGGACTGAGGAGTGTGCTTTGGCATTCCAGCAACTCAAGGATTATCTGGCTCGGCCACCCATCATGTCCAGCCCCGAGCCTGATGAGGTGTTGTTTGCCTACATCACTGTAGCTCCCTACGCAGTAAGCCTGGTGCTGATACGATCGGACTCTGGCGTGCAAAGGCCCGTTTATTACGTAAGCAAGTCGCTGCACGAGGCTGAGGTCCGTTACTTGCCTCTAGAGAAAGCTATCCTAGCAGTGGTGCTTGGCACGCGGAAGCTACCTCACTGCTTCCAAGCCCACACGGTCATCGTTCTTACACAGCTCCCACTCAAAGTGGTACTCCGAAGTGCTGATTACACTGGTCGGATTGCCAAGTGGGGTACAATATTAGGGGCTTTTGATATAAGATATATGCCCCGCACTTTGGTTAGGGGACAGGTCCTTGCGGATTTGGTGGCTGAGTTCACGGAGCCCCAAGTAGAAGAAGTAGAACCCCCGTCAGGCATGGATGAAAAATCAGTTGGCATGGTCTCCCAACAGAATCCCTCCTACTGGGAAGTGTACGTCGATGGCGCAACAAATCAGAGAGGTTCCGGAGTTGGGCTAGTACTGATATCCCCTGAGAAAATCATCATCGAGAAATCGTTAAGGCTGGACTTCTCAGCAACGAATAACGAGGCGGAATACGAGGCCCTACTGATGGGAATGACTATGGTCCGTAGAATGGGTGGGAAGTCCGTGGAGTTGTTCTCAGATTCAAGATTGGTAGTAGGTCAAGTATAAGGTGAGTTTGAGGCAAAGGACGAAAGAATGCAGGGGTATTTAAGCCGTGTTAAACACCTGCAATCAGAGTTCAACTCTTTCAAATTGCTGCACATCCCCAGAAGTGGCAACTCACATGCTGACTCCTTAGCCACGCTTGCCACCTCTTCGGCGTAGGACTTGCCGAGGATCATCCTCGTTGAGGACTTGCACAGGCCTACAGAAGCAAAGTCAGAGGCAGTCCAGGTTCACCAGGTCAGGGCAGGGCCGTGCTGGATGGACCCGTTAATCAAGTTCCTCAAAGAAGATATATTGCCTGGAGAAAAGGATGAAGCTGATAAAGTTCGAAGGAAAGCGACTAAGTTCTGGTTATCCGAGGACCAAAAACTGTACAAACGCTCCTATTCGGGACCATATTTGTTACGCGTACACCCCGAGGCGACTGAGGCATTGCTGGAAGAGCTGCATGAAGGAATCTGTGGGAGCCACACAGGAGGTAGGTCCTTGGCTCACCGAGCTCTCACCCAAGGCTACTGGTGGCCTAACATGCAGAAGGAGGCACACGAATACGCCAAAAAGTGCGATCAGTGTCAGCGCTTCGCCCCGAACATTCACCAGCCAGGAGGAAATCTTAATCCGCTATCTAGCCCATGGCCTTTCGCCCAATGGGGCTTGGATATTGTGGGACCCTTCCCCAAGGCTGCAGGAAACAAGAAGTACATCTTGGTCGGAACAGACTATTTCACCAAGTGGGTCGAAGCCGAACCACTAGCCAATATCAGAGACGTTGATGTGCAAAAGTTCGTGTGGAAGAATATCGTCACTCGGTTTGAAGTTCCTCATACTCTCATCTCGGACAACGGCTTGCAGTTTGATAGCCGGGCATTCAGGAATTACTGCAGTGAGCTGGGAATTATGAACAGATACTCCACTCCAGCCTATCCCCAGGGTAATGGACAAGCGGAAGCCGTCAACAAGGTCATACTGAATGGCTTAAAGAAGAGGTTAGATGATGCAAAGGGCAGATGGGTAGACGAGCTGCCGCACGTACTTTGGGCTTACAGGACCACGCCTCGTAGGTCTACTGGGGAGACCCCCTTCTCAATGACCTATGGAGCTGAAGCCGTCAATCCTCTGGAGACCGGGTTCCCGACAATAAAAACTAGCTCATTCAGTCCAGCCGACAACGATGAGCAATTGCAGAAGAGCTTAGACTTGATTGAGGAAAAGAGGGAGAATGCAATGGTTCGGCTGGCACACTATCAACAGAAACTCAGGCAAGGCTATGATGCTAACGTAAAGCTAAGGCCCCTAGAACCCGGTGATCTAGTGCTGAGGAAAGTTGTGGGCACCGCGAAGAACCCAGCTTGGGGAAAACTAGGACCCAATTGGGAAGGACCGTATCGCATCACCTCTGGAGCAGGCATCGGGGCATATTTCTTGGAAGACCTAGATGGTTGCGTAATACCGTGTCCATGGAATGTGAATAATTTGAAGAAATACTTTTATTAATCAAATCTTTTCGTCAACCAACGTGTCAACTCACTGTGTTAACCAAGTGTTTAAACTTAAACCCAATCATGCCTGTAGTCCTCGGACCAGATGATTTGGGTTAGTTAGCACTCAATTACAGTTCTATAGTGTATAAACTTAAACCCAATCATGCCTGTAGTCCTCGGACCAAATGATTTGGGTTAGTTAGCACTCAAATACAGTTCTATAGTGCTAAAACTTAAACCCAATCATGCCTGTAGTCCTCGGACCAGATGATTTGGGTTAGTTAGCACTCAATTACAGTTCTATAGTGTATAAACTTAAACCCAATCATGCCTGTAGTCCTCGGACCAGATGATTTGGGTTAGTTAGCACTCAATTACAGTTCTATAGTGTATAGACTTAAACCCAATCATGCCTGTAGTCCTCGGACCAGATGATTTGGGTTAGTTAGCACTCAATTACAGTTCTATAGTGTATAGACTTAAACCCAATCGTGCCTGTAGTCTTCGGACTAGATGATTTGGGTTAGTTAGCACTCAAATACAGTTCTATAGTGCTAAAACTTAAACCCAATCATGCCTGTAGTCCTCGGACCAGATGATTTGGGTTAGTCAGCACTCAGTTTGTCCTAACGTTTAAACTCAAATCCAGTCATGCCTGTAGCCCTCGGACCAGGTGACTAGGGTTAGTTAACACTCGAATACATCCTCGTACCAGGTATTCCTGATCGCGCTTAAATTGATCCTCACTTATAAATGCCTTCCTTAGTTGTGTTTAATTCAAAACCGAGGGACAATAACCTATGTTTAACAACTGGGTACGCGAAGCTCGTATAAGTACTCATTCCAATCATTACTCATCGGTACCTCTTATTTGGCTTATCCTTTTCAATATTAGTTGCGATTACTCACGCCATCACTATGGCGCATCAGTCAAATTACTTGCGTTATGTCATAATCATAGTTGTGTGTGTGACAATAATAAGTTATAGAACGTGTATCAGAAGCATCAAGGATAAATAGAGAATCATTCCATTAGAGAAAAAGGTCTACATGCGGCAAAAAAAAAAAAAAAAAAAAAAAAAAAACCTATGCATCTACTCTTTCGCCAGAGGAAGCCCAGGATCAGCAACGTGGCCTATCCGCTCGGATGCCTCAGGGGCTTGGTCTTGGGCCTCAGCAGGAATCTTCTCTTTGCCTGAACCTTGGCCTTTGTCTTTGGCCGGCTCAACTGATTTGCCCGTGTCGTCCGGCTGTTCCTGGGGGGTCTCTGGAATCTGAGGAGCAGGAAGGGGGTCTGTTCCTGGGAGCTCTCGGATATCAGGATCATAGTATACGCTCCCAGGCAGCCTCAGCTCTGAGTCAGCCGGAATTCCAGCGGCATCCAGGGGTTTGCCCCAACTTATGACGCAGTAGTCTCGGCTGACCGAGGCGAATTGCTCCACAAGCTGGGATGTAGTCGTCTCTACCCCCAACTGGTACGCCGCCTTCCTCTCGGCCTCAACTGCCTCCTTGGCCAACCTAGCATTTTGCTCAGCCACCTGGGCACTCGCTTTAGCCTTCTGCAGCTCAGCTCTGAGACCCTTCACCAGCTCCCTCTCGGTTGCCAGGTTGATCTCGGCCATGCGTAATTGGCTGCGCTGTTCCTCGGCTTGTTTTTCTGCATTCTTAAGCCCGGCATCGAGGCTTCGCTTTTGAGAGAGCGCCTCTTTAAGCTCCTCAGACATCCGAGCATGCTCCTCTTTCAGCTTGCCAAGAGATGCCTCCGCCTCAAGCTGGGATTGGGATGTTGCTCGGGCTTTAAGCCACGACTCCTCGTTCAACCCCTCGGCCACGTAAACCTGCTGGGTAAGCTGCATAATAACATATCCAGCATCAGGCTAAGAAGGAACAAAGCCAGTTAAGCGTAAAACCTAGACTTAGGAAGGGTGCACTTACCATGGCCAAATCCCTTTTAAGGGACATGAATAGCTCCTGCTGGGTGAAGCGCCTGAAGGAAGCCATGTCATGTGGGAGAAGAAGTGGTTACTGCAGGGCCTCAGCGACATAGCCTGCCCTTCCTCCATCATAATTCCTGAGGGAGGTATCCCACAGGATTGGAGCGCCATCCAACTCCAATTTTGGAGACCAGATTCGAGGTCCTCCTCCTCGGCGTACATCTACACCTAAGGGCTCCTCTCGGCTTTCAGTAGAGGAGGCCCTGTGGGTCCAGCTGTCTCTCGCCACCTTTTGCTGCTTAGCCCCCTTGGTCGGTGGCACCTGTTTCTCCCCAACCTCATTGTGGGGCCTCTTCTTCTGTAGGTTTGGCATTGTTTTCAGATTTGGGTCAGGGACTTGGGTAGGCACCAGAGGGAGTGTCACCACTGTCGTAGATGTCCCAGCACCTTTCGGCTCGGGCTTTTTGCCTCTGCCCTTCACTAAACTCCTCAGATCCATATCGTCGTCCGAGGAGTCTTCTAAATGAGCGGCTAGCAAATTAAGACGGGCGCCTGGCCGCTCGTAGGTTTCTTCCTCGGCGTCGGAGACCTCTACCACCTGTTGTACTCTTGAAGCTTCTCCCTCAAACCGAAATCCGTCTATCTATTCTTCTAGTGAGGAAGTGGAAGAGCCGACCCCCTCACCTTCAATCTCTTGTCCGAGGAGAACTAGTTGGAGGGGTTGGACAATGGGAGGCACGTTCTGAGGATTTGGGCGGGGTACAGGTTCAAGATCGTATGGCGCCAAGAAGCCCGTCCGACCAACGTCAATTCGCGCTAGGCGATGATCTCCCTGGACGATTGCGTTGCCGACCGGTTGGAAACCCTTCGGTTTCCCTGTATATCCGAGAATAAGGGGAGCAGATCGTAGTTGCCCGTCCTCGCTCACGAAGATTTCTGACCTCAAAAGGTAGTTGAGGGCGGCAACATTCATTAGGCTGAGCCGAGGAGAAACATGTCTCTTATCTGTCGCAAGGCAGTAAAAAATGGGGGGGTTAGAAACTCAAAAGTAGAGACAGAAGTGGAATAAAAAACCGTTGAAAAACGAGGACCCTAAGTCTAACATGTCCCACCTGGCTCCCCACGCCTGGTCGGGCAACCATGGCCGTCATGCCAGGCACCCAAAATAATCACGTAGTCGTCTTTCATCCCTTTGTTGGATTTGGGAAGGCAGGAAATGAGCCTGACAACATCCGATCGGGATTTTAAGTAGTACCCAGCATCTTGCTGGCTGTGGCATTCGTACATATGTACCACATCTAGCCAGGTGAGGCCCAACCCCATATGGCGCTCAAGGTCCTCAATCGCTCCTAGGATCCTAAACATATTGGGCGCGCACTGCCAGGGAGTAAGCCTATGGTTCCGAAGGTAGTTAGTGGTGATGGGACCCATGGGGATTGTCATTCCTCCTTCTTTAAAGGCGATGAGGGGGATCACCACCTCTCCCGTTTCCCGGTCTGTTAGTATCTTTTCTGGGGGGCAATACCTCACACCCACGTTAGAGGGTATGCGATATGTGGCCCTAAACGCCTCTAGTTGTTCAGGGCTATCCACCATGTACTCGAGCTTTCCCATAGTGCTTAAACGAAACAGCCGGCCGAAGAGAGAACTAAATGAGTTGGTGTACGATGACTCACCAGGGTCAAATCTGAGAGAGGATTTCAGGCTCGTAGGAGGGTTCGTGATGATTCTGGGGAGGCCTGAAAGCAACGACTGAGGGATTTGTGCGGAGCGGCGCGTCTGTTCTTGCTGGAGCGTCTGATGATTTGCAAAGTGAGGAAGAAATAACCTCCTCTGAAGCTTTATACGGGGTCAAGCGAAGGGTCAGGGGCACTCCCGCCCAAATTCCAAGGAAAAGACCACAACCGTTGGATCGATCGCTCACCGTTGGATACGAAGGACAAGGCGCCACCTGGTGCAATTAATGCAGCGGCTTGAGAATATGGAAACCGCAACGGCATTAATGAAGCGTCTATCCCAAGGCCCCCACACACGTGCCAGCTTGAATTGGCCCGCACTTAAGCTTCTTGTTCTGTGGCAGGTTAAAATCATACTTTTTCCCTTCGGATGTGAGGGAAAAACTACAATTTTGAGGGGCTATTGTGGGGGAGGAAAACCCAACCAAAGGCATTGGGCCCAAGGCCCTATCTACGGACCACCATTACCCGAAGAGATGAAAAAGCCTAGGTAGAGGCCCTGAGAAAGGAACATGTCTGGTGAAGGGTACGGCAATGATCCGAGGATATGTTCAACGCTCCGAGGAGTCCAATACCCTCGGATCCGAAGAACCTTAGTCTGACATTCAACCTTTTGCAGCCCGAGTGATCCTCTCGACAGATGTAGTGACAGAATGAACCTCGGACGCGAACGAATATAACTGGATCGGAGAAATATCTAAGAGACAGACCTCAACCACCGCATTAAATGCACTGCACCTACTTCTCTGGCCGCATTAATGTGGAAGAGACCCCTGAACAGTATCAGCCCTGCTATCACCACTCACACGAGGCTAGGGAACACCCTTGATGGGACAAGCACTCAAGTGGATGTCTGGATGATGAACAAGTGGACGATCAAGATAAAGTGAGGAGGTACTATATAAGTAGGAAAGCCCCCTAATAGGGGGGGATCGAAAAATCAGGAAGAGGAAAGAGTGTATTGTTTTACTGTAGCTCTAAGAATTGTAACCCAATCTCTCCAAGGAAAATCACCTCCTCGGACGTTATACTTACATCCGTCCGAGCATATATTAATTCAAATTCCCCCATTAGCGTGGCTGTTGAATACTGTTATTTTCACTATTCGCCTTGCTCTTTCACCCACTCTCTACAAATTCATTGTTTTGGGTTCAGTGGGCTCCAAATCCACCCCTCCTTGGGCTTGGGCCGCAAAATCTGACCTTACAAGTTCCATTCACGTGAAATTTTTTATATGGCTTGAAGAATTGCTTTCCAAATTTCACTATCGTAAAGCATCCACAACGTGATGCATTAAGTTGTCAAGGGTGGAGTACTAATTGCAAGGCAAGATATTGTTGTATTTTGGATGAGACAGCTAGGAAATAATATAGGTAGATACAATGACTCGCTATAAAATAAGAAGGTACTTAGGATGCTAATATGTTAATTAACCATATCTCATGGTTGTTTGCTTCCGATGTTAGAATACTTTTTTTTAAGAAGACAATATTAGTATACTTGAATCTTTTGTGGAGGCATTATTTGTCAGGTACACACAGAGCAACGACCAAGCCTTAGTGCCAATTGTTTTTGAAATCAACTATAGATCCTCTACAATCAGAATGGGCCACCTATAAAACAAAACAAATAAATAAATAAAGGATGGATACTAGCTGTTTTCAAAATCTTTAAGGGCAAAAGTTTTTTTTTTTTTTTTTTTTTTTTGTTGATAATTTGATAATTGGGGGCAGGGGGATTTGAACCTGGATGTCTTCATTCAAAACACCAAGATGTGCCTATTAGTTGAGCTCTTGTTGGCAAAAGAATTCTATTTTATAATTATATCTGTGTGCAAAATTGGTCAAGTAAATTATGGGAAGGGGAAGGGAAGGCAGGTCAAATCCGTGATATGGGAGAGAGGGGAGGGGTTAGGCGCCATCAGACTAGAAGCCCATTGGCATAAATAATGAAATGTAAAAGTCTACAACTCATCATGATTATCAACCAGTTTTATGCCCCAGCTCATATCTTCACAATGTCTCACATGGGGAACAAGTGCACCATTATCAACTCCTTTCTTTGTCTTGCAATCATAAAATGGGGAAGCATGAAAACAAGGCTCCATTGACATGGCCTGACGACAAGGTGGATTAGGGGTTGTCTGATTATTAGACTTGTAGAGAATCCATGGCTTCAAACCTCCAAGACCTTGAGCTACATAACCAGATGTTGATCATGCACTTGTAACCAAGACATCAGTTAAGTTGAGGAGATACATTTCTGCACATGCCTTGCTATTGTGCAACCCATTCTTTGTATGTTGAAATTGTTCTTGGCTTGGTTGGAAAACCTCAACCACATCTCCATTCACTGTTGGGTATTCCCAATACATGTTTCTTACATTCTCAAAGTACACAGAACTCAAAGATGTTATAAGGATAGCTTTCAAGTTTGCCTTTTCTGATTGGGTAACAATAGTTCTCTTCCTATCTACTTGTGGCAACACTTTATACTTTAGTGTACAAGCTAAAACTTGATCCATCACATATTGGAAAGGACCAGGTCCTGTATCAAAATTTCTTATTTGAATTCCAATCCTCTCATCTGCTTTAGCTACGTAGGATTGATAGTACCTTGTTATTAGTCCCTATACATAATTTGAGGGTTGGAACAAATACCGACCTAAGTGGTGGAACGACTTTGGCATCGGCTCTCTCTCGTTAGGTAATTACCAAGGCGAAAGCAGCTCTCCTGGAAGTAAGTATCTTTCTGTAGGGATAATTTGCTTAATTCTAGCTTAAAAGAGGGCATCAAGAAGAGAGATGGGTCAAAGTAGTTATCTGATTTCATTATCAATCAAGGAACTCTACTGAGAAGAGTTTGATCTTGATCACATAAAAAGAGCTTATCATGATCATCATAATCATGTGCTAGATGGAGATATAAATATGATGGTAGTGATACTGTTGAAGTATTTAAGATGTTCTTCTTCAATATGTTCCCATAAGAATGAGGAAACTTCTAACTAAGGATTTTAAATGTCCTTTTCAGGGGGAAGTCAACAGGCAAAAACCATGATTTTTCTGGAAATGGCTCATAGAAAAGATCAGCCATATCCATTCCTTGGTCAACAAGCAATACTCTATTTGTGAGGAGGGCATAGAGAAATGTAGATGTCAGGGTTAAAATCCTGTTGCCCAAGCCACTATAAGATATCCACACAACATACTTACACTTTGTAGATCTTGCACTGTGGTTAGACTTGAGTTGTTTTTGTACTCTATTGTATGATTTAGTATGAGGTCCACATCGTTTATAGAGATCTTCATAACTCCGTAGTCTTGAAAGGAGATAAGAAGATGGTTTGTGGAGTGATGGTCTTCGAAATAAACTGGATTGATACCTGCTTAAGCAAGATCCCTTGTCAAATCCAGAAGCAAGAAGTCCACCAAGTAGTTTGTCTTTAGGCATCTCAGTAAATTGAGAGGAAACATCTTCTGAACCTACAAACTGTAGTAAAGAAATGAAAATACTATGCTTATTTGATATGATAGAAAATCAATATAGGAAGATACTATTAGGCACACCTTGTTTTGTTGGTAGAGATTAGTAAGGGTAATTGGGTAAAGCAATAATGTTGACTGCAAAGATCAAAAACGAAAGAAGAAAGAAGATTTGAGCAGCTTAAGCTAATGAAGATGAAGTGTAGTTGGAGAAGTTGGCTCAGGCAGAGCATCAAAACAGAGTAATGGAAGATTAGCATTTGGGCTTGATATAAGACAATCATGATTAATACGACTTGTAGTTTACAATGTAATGTATATATAGACAAATGTAATGTACTAATTGGTTGTGAGTAAGTAGATCCGTATAATGTGAGATTAGTTAGTTGTAGGTTATCTAGTCTAGTGATTGTTCTGGTATATAAATACCTCATGTATTCACAGTTCTTAATTAATGCAATTAACAAAAAATTTCTTAAATCTTGGTCTTCTCTCTAGCTTGTTATCAATTCCTCTCTTTCCTAGCTCTCTATTTTCTTATAGAATGAAACTACTAAGAAGGATGTTAAGATACTATTTATTAACAAGAGTGGGAATGACACAGGACAGCCAGAACGAAATTGAAATAACGGAAAAATAAAAGATATGACCTAGGAGCCAACACCTAGGCTTGGCTTGGAGTCAGCATCAAGTGGGGAAACCACTAGGAGTCAACACCTAAGGTAGACTTGGAGTCAACACCAGACCAAAAGAAGGACCAAACGACCATTGTTTTTATTCATCAAAATATCAACTATCTCCTTAAGGAGTATAACAGGTTGCTTATAAAGGATTGCTAAACCCTAATTTTAATTGGCTAAGAAACCCTAATTGCCTTATTACAAAAATAATCTTGCTTCCCAAATTAAAATACTAATAGCCTAATAAACTTCTAGGAGCTAAAATATAAAAATACAATTGACTTGCAAACATAAATAATATTAAATAATAATTTTCTTGCATATGACGTAGGACAACCAAAACGAAACTGAAATAATAGAAAAATAAAATATATGACTTAGGAGTCAGCATCTAAGGCTTGCTTAGAGTCAGTACCAAGCGGGAAAACCACTAGGAGTCAGCACCTAGGATAGACCTGGAGCCAGCACCGGACCAAAATAAGGACCAAACGGCCATTGTTTTCATTCATCAAAATGTCAACTATCTCCTCTAGAAGTACAATAGATTGCCTATAAAGGATTGCTAAACCCCAGTTCTAATTGGCTAGGAAACCCTAATTGTCTTATTACAAAAATAACCTTGCTTTCCAAATTAAAATACTAATAGCCTAATAAACTACTAGAATCTAAAACATAAAAATACAATTGACTTGCAAAAATAAATAATATTAAATAATAATTTTCTCGCATCTCCCGCATCAGGAAATCTTTTTGTCTTTCATGTGTTAGATTAGATGCCTCACTTGTACTCAGTTTGAGGGCTAGAGGCCACAAATGATCAGTGAGCCAGTTCCACGGTGAAATAAATATAACGATCATAAGGTTGAATACAACCCAAACTTGATTGACCCCAAGGCACCATATAGGCTAAATCGTCTAGTACTTGGGACCATGTTGTTTGGGTAAGGTTTACTACTTGTGCAAGAATTCATTGCATAAAGTAGAATATAAAAAATGAGATAGATAATTTGTATTCTATGTTTATAATCGAGGTCGTTGAAGTTGGTATGATTATAATTTATAAGCATATATTATTTTCAGCATAACGTACTTATTCTTTAAGCAGTCAAGAACTCAACCTAAACTCAATGTACTTGTTGATACATGACGAATGACAAAAGCTCATGAAACTCACATACACATTGATACATAGAAATAGACTTGTGCTTATGTAGCTTTCCATGAAGAAAGTGGTGGGGTTTCAGAATCCTTCCAAGTTGCAACATCCTTCATATATCTGTCGCCCTTCACAACATCTTTAGTAGCAAATGATTCAAGTTCAACCATTTCTTCTGGTGTCAATTTCACAGACAGAGCTCCAATGTTTTGGTTAAAGTTTTCAATCTTGGTGGTTCCAGGTATGGGACACACGTCCTTTCCTTGGTGATGAACCCAAGCAAGTGCTAGTTGTGATGGGGTGCATCCCCTCCTTGCTGCCATTTCATTAACACGCTCAAATATGGTTTTGTTATGCTCCAGATTTTCAGGTTGGAACCTGGGTAGGAACTGCAAGTAGCAACTACATATGTTAGCTAGCATCAGGACTGAATCACGAAACAACAACAGAGACTTTCATGGAGGCAGGGTCACTACTCATTCTGTCATTCATAAAGCCAATGATATTTACACATTAAAATACTCATTGTTATTAGCATCAAGACTTCATCACTAAAAATAATTTTGAGGTAGCACAATTTACCCCCCAGGCCTCAACTCACCTTACCCCCACCTATGCCCAACATAATTAGTGCACCATTAGCTAGGGATGATAAAGGAAAAGGAGGGGAGAGTGAATCATCAAAGATAGGTTCCCACCTACAATGCTTTAAATCGCAAGGCTTTGGTCATATTGCTGCCAAATGCCCAACTAAGGCCCTTGTCCTTTATGAAGAGGAGAAAGAGAATAAAGAGGACGATATAGAAGAAGTGAATGAACCCAACATGGCTGAAATCAATGTCAGAGATGATTAATGCAAGGGAAACCTTAAACTTGGTTGCATTCAAATGATACCAGCTCACAACCCATGAGAGTGATCTAGAAAAGACAGAGTGAGGATTCCATTTCTCATGTAAACCAATATGCATGTGAAAGTCCCAAAACTGAAAGCATGATTCCATTTGAAGTAAAGTAGGAAGCCTTTAGGTACTCATTTCACCCCATGATAGGGCACTTGAGTCAATAGGAACATATAAGCATCATGAGGTAAGTAAACAATTTCCAGAAAATGATAATCCCTATAAAATTCATGCTAGTTCAAATTACATGAAATTTCAAGTGCGGGATTTCATCATGGTTCCAAGTAAGCAATTGCAAACTTGTAGTACTAAATCAGTCAAAATGTTGAAACATGTTGGACCAAATGCATATATTGTTGATTTTCAATCTGATTACAAAAATGACTCCATCTTTAATAGTGAGAATTTGGATATTTACAAAGGCCCAGCAGTTTATTACCAATCCCATGATTTTGTCCAAATCCCTATACCAGCATGTAAATAAAATATTGATGCTATTTTAGATGAACAGGTTATTTCTACTAGGGATGGAAAAATTCAGTGGTACCTAGTTTGCTGGAAGGGAAGACCAATATCGGATTGCACTTGGATCACAAGAGATGAACTGCAGCAACTTGATCCAGATTTATTAGAGTACTACTCAGAGTTATACTTGATGGAGCAGAGTCTTCCCCACCCCAGGAGGGTTGATGAGGACAACACATCTTATTAGATTTGATTTCTTATGTAGTTGGATTAGTTTAGGATTCCAATTTATTTTGAGTTCACATATGGATTAGACGATTAGATAAGGATTGGCCTTTGGATTATTATCAGTTTAGAGTTTTATGGTGGCCAAAATCGGAAATTAGCCATAATTTTTAAACATTATAATTAGTAGGCTAAGTTTTCAAACTATATTTTTTACTAGCATCTTAAGTCTTAGAGACTCGATTTTAGCCTATAAATTGAGTTTTTAAGACTTGATTTCCATGGGTTAATCACGTCTGATGTGTCATTTTTTCCATGTGGCGCATACATGGAAATCGAGTCTCTAAGACTCAATTTATATGTGTTTTTAAAAAATGGTTCCTACAACCACTGTGCCACTGATAATGTTTGAATTTTTTTTTTTTTTTTTTTACTGAAAAGGTAGAATTTGAATTAAAATAATAAAATAAAAGTACAAAGGTGTCAAGTTATACATACTAGCCTGACAACTGGGACAAAGAAAAAAAGAAAAAAAGAAAATCATTATTTTGTGTACGTTGGTTTGGCAAACCAACACACCCAGGACAAAGAAAAACTTAAAAAAAGGAAGTCATCATTAGCTGACACCCAGGACAAGGAAAGACTAAAAAAAAGGAAATCATCATTAGTTGTGTACGAAATGTTTAATATTTATGTAGAAATGGTTGGGCTTATAAATCAAGTCTTAGAGACTCGATTTCTATGTGTGCGCTACGTGGAAAAAACGCCACATCAGAGGTGATCAGACTATGGAAATTGAGTTTTTGAGACTCGATTTATAGGCCCAAAATCGAGCTTCTTAGACTCGAGATGCCGGTAAAAAATATAGCTTGAATACGTTTTCTACTAATTATAATATTTAAAAATCAGAGTTAATTTCCCATTTTGGCCTTTTATGGTTTATGAACTTTTATTCTTGCAAGCTCTATATAATGGCTTCAAGTGGTTTATGTTTTATTAGACTCTTTTTTTACTATTTTTTTTTATAGGTAATAAAAGTTTTATTGATAGCAAAAGTGCAATTTGTTTACGATTGTAAACTCACAGCAAAGAAAATAATACCAAAAAAAAAAAAAATCAGATAGAAACTCTAACAAAAATAAGGAAAAAAGACAAGGAAATACAATGTGTAAGACCCCAAATACAAGACCACTCAAACAAGGTCCTAGCTAGCAAATTCTTCAACAGATAAATATGTCTCTCAATGTCCTCAAAAGTTCAAGCATTGCGTTCCTTCCATACTCACCACATAAGACATGTTAGTACTATATTCCAAACATTTGAAGAATAATTCCCCAATCAATTCCTCCAAGTGAAAAGAAGAGAGACAACTGTATTCGCTATTCTGCATCACCCGCTGAACCCTAAACAAAAGAAGAACCTCACTCCACAAAGCATGAGCAAAACTACAATGGAGTAAAAGGTAATCCACAGTTTCCTCATCACACCAACATAGGCAACACCAATTAACAAGAGGCAAGTTCTTTCTAACAAGGTTATCTATTGTAAGAATCCCACCCCTAGCAGCAGTCCATAAAAAGAAAGACAACCTTTTAGGTATCTTAACACACCAAATTCTTTGTCAAGGGAAAGAAACAGAAGTTGCCTTCAATAAAGAATTATAAAAGGAGTGCACATAAAAAATAACATAAATGATTCAACTGCCAAATTATAACATCATTACCCACCCCCCTTAGAATTCTGGCAGAAACATGCTCAAAGAAAGAGTGAAATCTCCCCGTTTCCTAGTCGTTAAACTCATGACGGAAAAGTAAGTTCCAACTTCTACCTCCCCATCTAGTGCATATAAAATCAGATCAGAAATCAGAGCATCTTGAACCACAGCACAGACAAAAAATTCCTGATATAACTCCTTCAAAGAAATAGGACTGCTCCAAGAGTTGTGCTAGAATTGAATGGGAATACCCTCTCCCTCTGCATACACCACATGACTGCATCTTTCCTAATGTTCTTCCACAACCCACATCCATGTGTCCCTCTAACAGCTCTATTGATTAATGAAATTCAGATGGGAGATTTTTCAATTCATTGGGTGCTGATTCCTAACACCTTAGGTGTTGATGGCTAAATTTTCTTGCCTGGTGCCAATTCCCAGCGAACCCTAGGTGCTGATTCTTAGGGTTTATCTTTTAGTTTTCTTGTTCTTTTATTTTCTCTTAATTGTCCTGCATCACTTAATTTTCATGACTCTAAAAGATTCCAGAAGGCAGTTCAGATGACATAAACCGAGGTAGGAAAATAACAATTGTAATCTAGGTATGCCATGCTTAATTTATTCAGTTCAATCAGTATGATGTGCCATTGAAGTATTGGCATATATTAAAATCAGTATCTTTCAGGTAGTACAGCATCCAAAAAGTCAAAAACTTCTTTCATAGACGACTTACATAGATTCTAGAATTGATTATTATAATTCTTTGGAGCAATGACAAAATAGCAACAAACAATTAGTCCCTAACCATTACATAAAAATAGTTTTCTGTAAAACGAAAATGAGTTAAATGGGAAAATATTCTATTTCAAGAAAACTGATCTAGAAAGCGGTTAAAAAAATCTTATTATAGAGAAGAACCAAATATTCTGAATGGCTAAATGAGAAATGAGGTAGGATACATTAACAAATATACAATAGAAACTTGACATCTGCACTGTGAAGTTATCAGCAAAACATTTAGACATTGAAAATAAATTGTTCAGATTATTAGATTACCTGTATACTATAACCACTAACGAAGTTGGTAACAAGTCAAACCTTATATGCTGTATTAGTTCATCAAGAGAATCAGGCAGAGCATATAGATATTTGCAAGGTCGATCACCATGTGAGCCAACTGGGGATATAAAATCTCTAATAATGCACTGATGATGCTATAAAACTGTGAAACTAAATGCATGTATATCTCATTTCGAAGCACAACATTTGAGTGATGGACCTACAGACCTTTCGGAAATCATCATCCGTCAGATTTTCAAGAAGCTTAGACCCAGACGAAAAGAACCCTCGTCCTAGAGGACTGTATGCCACAATCCCAATCCCTAGTTCCCTGAACAAATAGGAGAGTAAATTTAAATTTTGAACCATAATTATTATATACCTTAAAATGCAATTGTAATTGACACCTCACCTGCAAGTAGGAATTATTTCTTCCTCCACATCTCTAGACCACAAAGACCACTCTAGCTGCACAGCAGTAATGGGATGAACCGCATGTGCCCTTCTGATTGTAGAAGCAGAGGCCTCAGATAGACCTATATACTTCATTTTACCCTCTTCAACTAGTTTCTTGAGTTCTCCAATCTTACAATACAAAGGAGATTAGAATTACAGGATGCTCAACAGCAAGATTTTAAAAGATGCATAATGGGACACATTAAGAGAAAATAGTGGCAACAAATGTAACAACTAAGCTAGCTAACAAAGAGATAACTGCAAGATAATCACTGTAACAATAGTATGTTGATATGTAATTAGACAACTTGGAATATGATAAATGCCAAATTATAATGCTTGCTGATCATTATCCGACAGTCATGATAGGATAGGTTCATGGTTACATGTTCTTAGGCAAATGGTAGTTTCCTTTATTCAAAGATCTCATAAATAATTACAAAATAATTTAACAATGATGATCACTTACAGTGAAGCATGAAGCTAAATTTAAATATGCATATTGATAGTCATCATATGTCAAAATACGACGCCTTCACAACAATGCTCATTAATCCTTCAAAAGGGACACAAGTAAAACATGGGGCCTTTGACTCTCTCTCTCCCCGAAAGGAAATGTGAAGTCACTAAAAATATATATTAAATATAAAAATGAATTCAGAATATTGATTTCTTGAATTTGCCTAGGATGCAGTCCAAAATCTTAGGGATGTGGAGATACAGATAAGAATGGGGGGATGGGGTGAAGTTGTATGATATACATTATATAGAAAAGTGAAAATGAGTTCATCAAAACGAAAGTGTTAGTTGATTCCCACATTAATTCAATATTCAGTTCAATCAATTAAAAATAAATAAAAATCATTAGTTTGATTCCCTCACTCAGTTGAATTGATTGAAGTAGAATAAAGGAGAAAATGAGGAGTTCCTATTTTGGTTTGCTTTTGTCGTCATTCATACACATGATCTTCTTCCAATACTCTAAACTATAATGGAAATGTGAAAAGGCTTATAATGTTCATGTTTAAAAAATATGAAAGTAAAAAGGCTTATAATAGTGTTCCTGATAGAGGAAACTACAAAAAGGAGAGTGTAACAAAGTGTGGCTAAATATCCTGCACTCTTTTTTCTGAATGACATTCTTTAAATCTTGGATCTTCAGTCAAATCTTAATATGGCATTTCACTGAGACAGGATATGACTCCAACAGGGACTTTTAAAATCAGAAGACAAAATCAGCTCGACTCTAAATGGAACTGGAACAGATTCTGCTCATGTTGTTCAAATAATTATCAGGAAATAGACAATGAAAAAAAGAAAAGATAATAGGCTAAATTTCTGTAAAAGGGGATTTCTCTACTGCCAACATTTCTGGTTCTATTTCTGAATTGAATGCATACACTCTATTTCCACCAGCTATTGTTTGGAAAAATCCAATTGAACAAAACTTTCCAAAGGAAAAGAGTTAGATTAACACTTAAAATTGAAGAAATACATGCTAACAAAGATCACCAAGAAGAGAACATAAACAGGATAAAATAAGGAGATCGATTGCGACATGCCATGACATTGCAATTAATAAGCCAACCCTGCCGCCATAGACATTTGACTCAACTTAGGCTTTTACTACATTACTTTATCTAAAAATGGAGTGACCCTTGTAGGCTAGAAAGAACTTTGAAAGGAAAAAAGCACACTAGACTAGATAATTTGGGAACAAAGATTGTATAATATAATAATGCTTACATACACTTAGAACTAAATAGTCCCTCCCCTATTTTTATTTTTATAGAAATACAATGGTCTTTATTGTGTGGAAGTTAGTTACAAATACATTAAGATAAGGTTGTGAGAGTTGTAAATGTATATTCCAGTTCCAGCCATCACATATATATGCAAAGAATAATTTTTGATATAATGAATAGACCAATGGAGATGATACTATATTTATATATGTGTATATATATATATATATATATATATTGGACAAAACTTACAGTAACTGTTGCTTAGATTCTCTCTTAAGATTCAGTTAGTTGTCTTTCCGATAAAAATTAATTTTAGAGATCATTAAAAAAGCACAAGACAACTACAACTTAAGACTTGATATCTGAATCTGATATGAATTAACTAACCGTGACTTCAATGGGAACGCGGGTGTCAACACGATGCTGATAGTAGAGATCAATACAATCAATATTGAGGTGCTTCAAACTGGCCTCACAGGCTGCTCTCACAAACCCTGGATCGCCACGGATTTCCATCTTCCCATCCTCAAAGCTAGCACCAAACTTTGTTGCCAATTCCACCTTCTCTCTTACCCCTCCCTTCAAAGCCTGTAGCAACCACCCACGCAAAATGGAAAATTAGCTAGGAAAGTAGTAGGAACACGTACAACATTTTCAATTAGTATTAGTACCTTTTCAAGGAGGATTTCATTGACTTCGGAGGTGTCGAGGAAGGTGACACCAGCGTGGATGGCATGGTGGATGAGAGAGATCATGTCTTCATCAGGCTTTGGAGGACCGTAGATGCCGGACATTCCCATGCACCCTAAACCTTGTGCAGACACCTCCAGTCCCTGTGAACCCAGCTTTATTCTCTCTACTCTTCCACCCATTATTAATTCTTTGCTTCTTCTTTTTTTCCTTCAACAATCAACTTCTACTGCTGCTGCTGCTGCTGCTTGTTGCTGCCTTTTATAGCCAAGAAGATAGAATTATCAAAATGCTGGCGTTAAGGACATACGTTTTCTTCGGGTAACTATTCCCTCGCTCCCACCCCCACGTTCCCACCGTCTGTTGGTGGGATTGAATTAAAAAAAAAAAAAAAAAAGATTTTGATAATGTGTGTGTGGCACAGAATAATTAATTATTTTTAAAAATATTTTTTTAAATTAATAGAATATTGATAATATTTTTAATTTTAGAGAAAATATTCTTAAAAATTAATAGCTTAATGTATGTACTTAACTCACAAATTATATGGACTCTTAAAAAAAATACAAATGCAAAAAAAATAAAAGCATCAAAAATGTACAGAGAAGGACAAAAAAAGCTAAAGGACGAAAAAAAAAAAAAGAAAAAAAAAAAGGAAAACGACAAAAAAAAAAAAAAAAAAAAAAAACTAAAGGAGACTAAGAAGAGGAAAAGGACCAAAAAAAACTAAAAAAGGAATTTTATAAAATAAAAAAAGAAACAGCTGACACGTATAAAAAGACAAAACGGAAAAGAAAGCAAGAAAAAAAAGATTACGAGCAGTATTAGCACGTTTTTTTTTTTGAGAATGTCAGTATTAGCACGTTAACCGAGGGAATTTTTTGTCCAAACATTTTGGCTCTAATTGATACACCAATTCAAATTCATATTTTTAGTTTTTAAACAATATTACATATATTTGTACACATTTTTTTACTTACATTTATTTTTACACATGTTTTTAATTTTTAAGTGTATATACCAAACACCCTCTTTCTCTCTTGTTTTCTCTCATTTTGGATAGAAAATTTTTTGGTGAGCCCCGAAAAAAACATTTGAGTCCTATCATTTATTTTTCTTTCCAGTGCCGACTCTATATATAAAGCAACCGATGCGGTCGCCTAAGGCCCCAAGTAAAAAAAAAAAGCCTCCAAATTTTAATCAATAGAGGTTTTTAAAAATATTATAATAGTATTAATTAAGTCCAAATATTAGTCAATGAATAAAATAATATTTTTTTTATCAAATGAAAAAAAGAAAAAAAAATGTTACGTTCACAACATTTTTCACAACATTTTCAAAATAAATCCTAAGAGATAAGTTGTTACACGGTATTATTGATGATAAAAAATTAATTCCAATGGTGAGTTCAAATTAGAACTAATAACAAATTAACACCTAAAATTTGTTATGAAAATATTATGAATATAGCTTCTAAAAAAAAAAAGAGCAATACAAAAAAGAAAATCACAACATTTTTTAAAAGTTGAATTGACAAACTTTTACTAGTTTTTATCTAAGTCCACTATTAACATCACTTTTTTACTTACCACTATCAAATTATCAATCTGTCACGTCAATAGATGTGAAATGTTTTGTCAAAATCTTTTCTATAGACTTTCAAAAAAAAAAAAATCTACGTGGTTCATGTTAATTAGTAGTAATTTTATATCTAAAATAAGATAATTGAATTTAAATTTTTAAAAAAATCATATTTAAATATATAAAAGGCTTCAATTCTAGTTTTTGCCTTAGGCCTCCAAATACATTAAGCCGCCCCTATTCCTTTCTCTCACTCAACCAAACACGCTCCAAAAAAGTTTTCCTTCTTATTTTCGCTCAAAAGTTTTTCATCTATCATATATTACCTTCAAACAAACACACCTTAAGATAACTGTAAAGATGGACTTGTTGTTGAGGTAAAAACGGCTTATTAAATTAGTCATGAATATACCTTTCTAAAAGAAAAAAAGAAAAAGAAATTAGTCACGAGTATCATTCCTATTTTTTTATTTTATTTTATAAAGTTTCAATTTATAGCGACCACTTTTGAATAATTAATCACTCCGAAAATATGATTTTATTATTATTATTTTTTTTTTTGAGAATCAAAAGATATGATTTGATTTCGAAAATATGATGATCTCCTTGTTTTCAGTTGAAATAAATCTTTCAATAAAGCGTATTATGTGATATTAATTGAAAATTGACATGGTTTCTCAAAAGAAAATTTTGAAAATTGACATTGACCGCATAACCGCATAAGCATTTTTTGATAAGCATAACTGCATGGCATATACGTACAGGCTAACAACAAAAGTAAAATAATAAGTAGGATACTCTCAGCCAAAAAAAAAAAAAAAACAATAGATAGGATACAAAAATCATCCAGAAGTCCACAATCTTTCAAGTTAAATTTATTTTTAAAAAATAACTACTTAAATATATGCACTTTCTTATGTTTACCAAAAAATTTTCATTTTAATATTTTTCCTTGTATTGTCGATTGAAATAATGGAATTGTTCTAATTGGATACCTTGTCAGCCTTTCTTTTCTTAACTAGGCTTTTGAGTGGAGTTGTGATGTGTTTTTGTGTTAGAACTCATTGTCCTCTCCCTTGTGTGTGTGTTTGTTGCTCCAAAAAAAAAAAAAAAAAAAAAACTTTAATTCTTTTTTAATGCTAAAGTAGGCAATCCACTAAAATGATGCAATTTCTCACTAAAGTTTACCTTAGATTCCAATTTGGGGTCAAAATGGCCAAATACCATTTTTGGACAAAATATTTAGCAATTTACCATAGTTTAAGAAATATTTAGCACTATACCACTATTTTGAAAGTCGAGTTTATGAAGCTTGAGTTCTACATAGAACTCGAGTTTATAAAAATCGAGTTCCAAAAAAATGTGGCATGGTGGTAGAGGCTAATTTAGTATTTTATAATTTAAAAGTTTACGTGAAACTCAATTTTAGGAAGCTCAAGTTGCTTGTAATATAAAGGAGAAATTACACTAAACCCACCTATGATTTGACCCGAAGCTGCTTTGCCTACCAAAAGTGTAACTTTATCCACTTGAGGTAAAATCCGTTAGTCTCCTGTTACTTATCTCTGTTAAAAATATGGATAAATTTGTATTTTTGCTATTTTTATATCTCTCTCTTCCAAAACATAAAAAACTAAACAAATCAAGAAAAAAAAAAGATCTAAAAGTTATGTTTTATAAAATTTAAAAACAAACATAATATTGTTCTTGCAGTTAGGTCAATTGCTTCTATGGTTGAGTTTTTGTAGTTGGGTCAATTGCTTCTATAGCCACCACCAACAAATTTTTTTTTTATTTTTTATTTTTTATAATTTTACAGTTTTCTGGTAATTGTTTATTTCCTAACTCTATAATTTATAATTTCTTGTGATTGTACATGAGAATGGCAGATCTAACATTGTCAGTTCTTCAGAAAGTTTGGGTTTTATGGATTTGATCTAAACTTTGATAGAGTATGGGACATGAATAATTAATTTTTTGAACATTTCATGAAAGGCCAAAGAGTCAGGCCATACATGGTTCTAGGTGCGAAACAGCCGAACAATATGCAGGTTTCAATTTCCGACACAGTTGTTCTTGGTGCATGAAAAACTTCAGTTTTAAAATATCAAGAAGGAAAGGCAATTGTACAAGTTATCAATCAATCAATCAATCTATATATTACTAAAAGCTGAAGTGTAGCGTTTAATGTTGCTACGCTCACGTTGCGCCACGTCAGTGGCCATGTCATTCCAATATTTTTCTTTTAATTTGTCTTACAATTTAAAAATAGTTTTTACAAATTTAAGAATAATAGTAACTCTGCATAATAAATCTCAGCCCTATAATAAATCTCAGCCCACTTTTTATCTATTTACTTCCATTGTCAAGCCCAACCCAAGGCTTTTTCAGCTTAAAGGAAAAACAAAAAGTTAGAAACCGTGGAAGGTGGAACCCTGAAGAGTTTTGCGTTTTGAAACAGAAAGTCTGAAAAATATAACGTGGAACCTGAGGGGTTTCGCGTGAGAAAACAAAGAGATTGAAAAATACAACGTCATACTGGCCAGCTGCTCAAAACAAAGAGTCTGAAACCATGAAGGAAAACAAAGAGTCTAAAACCGTGAAGGCCAGAAAAATCTAATACCATTTGAAACCGTTGAAATCTCCCCACCTTCCTGCTCTACGGTTTCATAGTAACGGCCGCCTATTTGAGTTCCTTCCTTCCTGTCTTCCTCTCCTCACAGTGTATAAATACTGACAGAATGTGGCTGCTTCGGTTGAGGTATCTTTAAATCTCAGTTCTTTTTATGCTCCATTCTTTTGCTTGATGTTTTTTTGTTTCCCTTATTACATTTTGTTATATGGATTGGTAGTAATGGTTTGCTTCTCGGTTTTGAACACACAACTCAGTTTCTGAGATTACAAGGAAGACAAACACACATTCAAAATTGAATCTTTATTATGGGTCTGAGAGTTTTTGTCTTTGACAGAGATATAATTGATTAATTGAGAAATAGAGAAAGAGAGAGAAGCCCAATAAAATTGATACGGATATGGCTTGAGAGTGAGGTTATGATAGCTATTGTCCTGCCCTATATGCATATAAGCATGCAAGGCTGTGTGTGTATTTTTCTCATTGGGAAAAATTAATTTCATTAAATGTCTTTTTTTATATTTGGAGGTTATTGTTTTACATTGTAGGTTCGGAGAATTGACAGGTTTTTTTACTTGAGTTCTTTTGTGATGCAGAATGTACATTTTTTGATGTGTCACAATATGCATTCTTTGGCAAAGATGTTGTTGATTTGGGAGGTTGTCATTCTTCGTCACTTGGAGTTCTTAAAATGGTTAGTGATGTTTTTACTTTAATTTTAGGATTTTCCCTCTTACCTGTTTTCTTTATTTGGCCCTTTGGTTTACTAATCTATTAAAATTTTGTTCTTTTAATTCAAGGTTTTCTAAGCTAGGTTTGATCTTATCGAAATAAAAAAGTTTCTAAGCAAGGTATGCTTCTTTAGTTTTAGATATTAATTTTGGCATGTCAATGTCTTTTAATTAGTGTTTTACTTATATATTTAGCTACTATAGTTTCTTTTTCCTTTTTCTTCTTATAGGTTTCTTTGTTGCATGTTATATAATTTATTTCGAGTTTGATATTGGAATTCATGTTTGTTTTATAAAATTTTTAACTTTTTATTTATTTATTTCTGGAGCCTAATTGATTTAGTTTTGCATATAATTCAAAACATAAAAGGCAATTAGTACTAGATGTATTTTATAATTGAACATAAGGGTAGGATTTAGAAGTCGGGCTTGGTGCAATGATAAGTACCTTCCACAGATAAAGTCACTATGGTAGTTGGAAATACTATAACCCATATTTTTTTGGTCAAGAAGTCACAAATCACATAAACCCCAACATAATTTGGATTCCTTTTTTTTTTTTTTTTTTTTTGGCAAAATCTTTTTGTTGAGAACAATATACTCCTATGAAACTGAAGCTCCAGTTGATTCCAATTGATGACGCCATTTGGAAAATGGCGAGATTAAAAAAAATTATTAATTTTTTGATAAGTGAGATTCAATTAAGCATAAACCTCACATGAAGCTTTTTGTGTGTGTGTGTGTGTGTATTGTTAATTTTTAATTGTCTTGGTTGTTTGTCAGAATAGGTTTCTAATTTGTATATTACATTATTCTCAAATTTTTTAGGTGCTTGAAATTTATTATTCTCTCTATATAAGCACCTATAGATCAACTGGTGTACATGGGTTGGGATAATAGAATAGATGAATTGGCACAAACTATGGGTGACTAAGCTGCTTAATTAATTTGTGTATCTCTGTTTCATAACTTTTATTGATGAAAATTGTTACCGCGAAAGTGGATTTCTGCTGGCATAAGTCTTATGAAGTAGATCATTAAAATTAACAGTTTGATACAAATCATTTTATGTTCACATGGCAATCTGTCTATGCATCTCCTGGTGTTAGGAATAGGTATTTCCCAAATAAAATAAATAAATAAATAAGTGTTCTTCAGTTTTATCATGAAGTCTTATGAATTAGATCATTGAAATTCATAATTTGATACTATTCATTTTATTTTTCACATGGCATATGTCTATGCATCTCTTGGGTATAAGATTTAGATAATTTTGTTATTTTCCTATGTATAAGTGTAATTGTCATAAGGTATCCTTAAAAATTTAAAAGAGAAGTGTAAGCCAAATGTATGTCTTGAATACTTCTATATGTAACTTTATATGCTATTATGGTAATTTTGTTCTTAAGTTTTAAGACATTTTGCAGCAAGTGTTTTGGGTCAATATCCTATTGTGGGTACGGTATGGAGAAGAAAATAGGCAGATTTTAATGTTATTGGTTAAGGTATTGAGTGAATGATAAGGTTTTACTAGAGTTATAGGTTTTACTAGAGTTATTGGTGTATTAGTGGCTTTTGCTATATTAGTTGATTGTGGCATTGAGATTGAACTAGGTGTTGGTACATTGATAATTTTTAGTTTGTTTCAGTTGTGGGGTAGGAGTGGGGGATGAACCAAGTTAATTTATAAACTTATCATTAGATATCAAAGTTGGTGTATCAGGGGCATATTCAATAGAAAAATATACAATACTTTTATAAAAAAAATCTTATATTCAATAGCTTTCCCGTGCATCGCACGGGTTAGTGACTAGTATATTACTAAAAACTGAAGCGTAACATTTAATGTCGTTGCACTCACGTTGTGCCATGTTAACAGCCATGTCATCCCAATCCTTTTTTTTTTTTTTTTTTGCTTACAAGTTTTACAAATTTCAAAATAATAAATCTCAGCCCTATAATAAATCTATATAATAAATCACAGTCCACTCTTTATCTATTTACTTTCACCATAAAGCCCAGCCCAAGGCCTTTTCAACTTAAAGGAAAGATTTGAAACCGTGGAACCTTGAAGGGTTGTGCGTGAGAAGCAAAGCTTGAGGACCACTAGAGAGTTCAGCACTACGCTTCAGCTCTACGTTTCACAGTAATGGTTTCAAGGACAACCAAAGAGTCTGAAAATCCCCCCACCTTCTTGCTCTACGGTTTCAAAGTAACGGCCGTTTATCTGAGTTCCTTCCTTGCTATCTTCCTCTCCTCACAATATATAAATACTTATGGAACCTAGCTGATTTGGTTGAGGTATCTCTAAACCCCAATTCTTTTTGTGCTCCATTATTTTGCTCGATGTTTTTGGTTTCCCTTTTTACATTTTGTTACGGCCTCTTTCATGGTGTGGTGTGGATGATTGTTATGGTTGCTATGGTTTTTAATTGGTGCACTATCTAACAAAAGTTGCAGAAATACTGCTAATAGTTTGTCTTTTGATTTATATGGATTGGTAGTAGTGGTTTGCTACTTGGTTTTGAACACACAACTCAGTTTCTGAGATTAAAAGGAAGACAAACACACATTCAAAATTGAATCTTTATTATTGGCCCAAGAATTTGGGTTGCTGTGGGTCGACCAAGACCAATCGGTGCAGACGGGTTGATCCAAGATCACGAGCAAATATGGACATAACAATTGTCCAAAACCTTAAAGTTGAATTCTGGAGAATTTGAGATGGAGTAAACCAAGCCCTTCAATTATGAATAAAGAACTTTGATTGTTGAGAGATCAAAACTTACATTGTCCTTAACTTGCTTAACCAATGGAATTCACTAACTGTTTGCACTCACAAATACAATAACTTTTTGTCTAATTGCATATACCTGTTTAGCTAGTTGGGACTACTTTTGTTTTTTGTTTTTTTTTTTTTTTTTTTGGTTAGCAATTGTCTTTTACATTGTTTTTTCAAACTAATAGAACCTTAAGAAAAATGCTCAACACAATGTTTATACCTTTGCATTTTCTTTTGCAAGTTGGCACAAAGCCATAGTAGGACTTTTCCTAGGTTCTTCCATTTTATACTTTCCTTTTTACCATTTCTCTCTTCTGTATCTTATTTTTATGCTTAAGGGAGGTTTTAATTTATGAAATAGGTTATTGGTGGGATTAATACCCAATTAGTTGTGGTGAAATTGTACCTTCCACCTTAGGCAACCGTGCCCACTGACTGATTGGAAATAACTTGGAATGTAAATGTTCAGAGCCTTGTTGTTTTGCAACTTATATTTGATTGGACTTGGAATGGCTTATCATTTATTGAAAATTTGGAATTGAAAATCCATTTTTATGGTTGGTTGATGCACTTATATTCGCTTCTTTCATTATTTTTCCCACAATATTCCTACCAAACTAAGGTTTGTTGGACAACAACTATAGAGCAAAACATTGAGACCACATAAGTTGCACTTTTGGTTTGGGAGTATCGAATGCACTATGGAAAAGTAAGAACACTTCTAGGGGGCCTGAAAACAACTTTTTGTTGCTCTTTGGGACCATGATTTAACTTTCCCGTGCATAGCACTTGGAAAATTCCTTGGATCTTTTGTGATATTTTTTTCCTAGTGGGCACGTCCTAAACTATTGTAGGTGAAATATTTTCCTCAAATTGAGAAGTTTTAATTAACTGTAGATTTTTTTTAAAATCTATGCCTCTTATGTCATGTCACTACTATTTAAGCATGATGAGCTAAGGAAAAAGAAATCAACATTGAGATTAATGTCTACGACATTTTTCAACAACTATCTTGATGCCTTAGAACATGGTTAATTAATTATTTCCTGGATGTAGCCTTATATACATCATTAAGTTCAATAATTTAGATGATTCTCAAAAAAGTTTAGTAATTTAGTCTTCTTGTGAGGTCCATTATGTGAAATAATTGCTACCAAACGCCAAGCTTCAAAACATGGTTATATACATAATACATTTCGAAGTACAAAAAACAAAACTTGTATTGTTTTGGGTCTTTTGTCTATTGATCTCATTCAAAAAGAAGGTGTTAACTGCAATGATAACAGTTAGAAAATCAATTGTGGAGCAATAAGTTATTTAATGAATTTTTGACCGAAATTCACATGCTTGGCAGTGGAAGGTTTTAACACAAAGTGAAAGAGTAAAAACAAAGGTAGATTAAAAGCAAAAAAGGAGGGAGATTAAAAAGAATGAGGTTGGTCAAAAAAACTATTATAGTTTAAGTTTTTGGGTTGGTCTTACCTTGTGATATTTTAGTTTTTAATGGAACTGCATAAAGACAGGAATCTCCAAATAGTCTTAGAAAAATGGTCCTCATGATACTTGTGTGAACTTACTTACCAAGCAGGAAGACACTATAGATAGATGACATAAAATATTATATATCTTTTAGCGTTTGAGTGTGTATTTGCATGTGTTTTTGAGTTCATTTATCAAAAGATTAAATAATAAAAAAAAGGTCTTGGTGTTCAATGATGTGGACACCTGTCACCGTTTTGATTACTATTTTACCCACCAATTGCTCACAAGTTACCTGTTAATTTACATGTTTTTACACTGGATTTTTTTTTTTCAAGTATTTCTAACTTTTAATTATAAATAAAATAAAAAGGCTTTGCTAAAATATTCTTTATATTTTTATTTGGTTGTGTAGGTTGTTCATATTTTCTACCAGTTGATTACGGAATATCTATTAAATTGCAAGTTCAACAACTATAAAATGAAAAGGATATGCTAAAATATTTTTTATATTTTCTTTTGGTTGTATAGGTTGTTCATATTTTCTACTAGTTGATTACGGATTATCTATTAAATTTCAAGTTCAACAGCTAGATTGTTTCGTAAAGTATGTCCAACTCTCAATTAATGAAATGGCTATTATAAAATTGAGATTATATTATCTTTTGTTGTGCTAATTTTTATTTATTTATTATCTTTTGGTTTCTAACAAATTATAACGGATTATCTATTAAATTGCAAGTTCACACAAGCTGGAATATTTCTTCAGGTCTCTCTAAAATGAAATGCTTTGCTAAAATAGTCCTCATATTATTGGTAGGGTGTTCATATTATCCACCAGTTATTTGAAATGATCTTTTGCTATAATGACGATTAAATGATGGTTGGTAGGGCTTAAGTAGTAATACATTGAAAACTATTCAAAATAATTTGAATTTAAAATTATTTAAAATTCAATATAAGAGCCCAACTGTTGAGAGGGCTTAAGTAGTAATACATTGAAAATTATTCAAAATAATAAAACAATCATAAAAAATATATATATATATATATATAATAAAAAATTTATCATGCGCAATGTGCAGGTCTGCGATTAATTATATTTAAAATCAAACCTCCATGTATCAGCATTCACATTAGTTCCATTCACATGAAATTTTCTATATGGCTTGAAGAATTGCTTTCCAAATTTCACTATCGTAAAGCATCCACAGCAATTAACAACGTGATGCATTAAGTTGTCAAGGGTGGAGTACTAATTGCAAGGCAAGATATTGTTCTATTTTGGATGAGACAGCTAGGAAATAATATAGGTACATAGAATCTATAAAATAAGAAGGTACTAGGGATGGTAATATGTTAATTAACCGTATCTCATGGTTGTTTGCTCCCGATGTTAGAATACTTTTTTTTAAGAAGACAATACTAGTATACTTGAATCTTTTGTGGAGGCATTATTTGTCAAATACAATTGGTATACAACTATTATATGTCAATTACATAGAGCAACGACCAAGCCTTAGATCCAATTATTTTTGAAATTGACTAAAAAAAAAAAAAAAACAATAGGTAGGATACAAAAATCATCCAGAAGTCCACAATCTTTCAAGTTAAATTTATTTTAAAAAATAACTACTTAAATATGTGCAATCTCGTATGTTTACCAAAAAAAAATTCATTTAAATATTTTTCCTTGTATTGTCGATTAAAATAATGGAATTGTTCCAATTGGATAACTTGACAGCCTTTCTTTTCTTTATTAGGCTTTTGAGTGGACTTGTAGTGTGCTTTTGTGTTAGAACTCATTTTTCTCTCTCTTGTGTGTATGTTTGTTTCTCAAAAAAAAAAAAAAAAGTAATACTAATTTTTTTTAATGCTAAAGTAGGCAATCCACTAAAATGATGCAATTGCTCACTAAGGGTCTATTTGGTTAGAAGAGTGGAAAAGTGAGAGGATGGAAAAGTGAGAGGATGAAAAATATTTAGTTTTCCCTCGTGTGTATTCAGTTGGAGGGGTCGAAAAGTAGGAGGGTGGAAAACTTTTTTATTTGGTTGAAAAGAAAAGTAAGGGGATAGAAAATGTAATTTAGATAAATTGACTATTATACCCTTGTTACATAATAAGTAAGATATAGATTTATTTGTACTCATTAAATAATATAAAATTTACTAACAATTATATTTTTCAATGAGAACTGTTACGTCCACAACATTTTTCGTAATACTTTTACAATAAAATTTATGTGGAAAGTTGTCAGCACTGAAATTATTTTTTTACTCACCAATATTAACTAATAACAATCCATTACTTAAAATTTATTGTAAAAATATTGTGCTAATATTTCTCAATTAGAATTTTTTATTCATTATATTATTTTCCCTTTTCCCAACCTTCATATCATCCATACATTTTTCATTTTTCTTTTTCTCCTCCACACATTATCCTTCCTTATCCTTATCCCCCTTCTTTTATCTTATCCCTGTCCCCTTTCTTTTTTATCTTCTTCCTCATTCAGATGTAGTAGTAAGCTCTCATTCTCTCTTTTTTCTCCAGCGCTCTCTCTCTGTTCTTTTTTTTTTTTTTTTTACTTGGCTCCAGTGCTCTCATTCTCTCTCCTTTTTTTTCCTTCAATACTCTCTCTCTCTCTCTCTCTCTCTCTCTCTCTCTCTTTATTTTATTTTATTTTTCAACTTGACTCCACTCTCATTCTCTCCTTTTTTTTTTTTCTTCAACGCTCTCTCACTCTGTTCTTTTTTTTTTCTTGATTCCAGAATGGGGTATTACGGTAAAACTGCACTAAGGCAGTTCTCTCTCGTTACTTTTCCTCTCGATTTGGGAGGAAAAAATTTGTGGGAGCGGGAGAGAAAATTTTCTCCCGGGTTTTCCACTCCCCCTATTTTCTTCCTATTCCCAAACAGTGGAAAACTATTTTCCTTCTTACATTTTCCATCCCTCCTAAATTCCACCCAACCAAACACAGTGTAAAGTTGTCAAGGGTGGAGTACTAATTACAAGGCAAGATATTGTTCTACTTTGGATGAGACAGCTAGGAAATAATATAGGTACATAGAATCTATAAAATAAGAAGGTACTTAGGATGGTAATATGCTGTAATACCAGGGAAAAAAAAATTAAAAGGAAGGGTATTTAAGTAAATTTATTTTGTGGGACCAATTTTATAATTTATAATTATAAGGGAGTTTTTAGAAAATAAGGTTGTGATGTCGTGGAAGCCTAAAGAAAAGCACACACGACGCTCTTTTGATGAAACGAAAACTAAATTATTAGTTCCTAGGTAGTAAACCTCGAATCCATGAGAGGTTCTTTGAATCCACAATGTGATAGGTCTGGAATCCATCAGAGAATACAATAAACACAAGTTTGAATTTTTATTGATAATAAACTATGAAAAACGTTTATAGACTTAGGGGCCTATTTAAGGGCTCCTTAAAACTTCATAGACAAGAAAATGTAATCTAAAATAACTCTTAATTGATACCTAACCATAACAGAAATCAAATTTGATCTAAAAAAGATTAAATGCACCTAAAAACAAGGAAATAAATCACCTAAACCTAAAATAACGTTTTTTTACAAAAAAAAAATACCAAAAATAATAAATTACAATAATTAAATAGTAAATTGTGTCCTACATTTGACCCCTGCACTTGAAACAAACTCGTCCTCAAGTTCATCTTTGAAATTTGAAATCTCCCATGCCAAGAGAACAAATACTTTGAATACTTCATCTTCTTTGTCTTCTTGCCAAACTTGAAAGTCATTAATTGGGAAACTTGAACTTCTTCTCCCTTGATTTTCATGTAATTGACAATATTCACCAAATAAGAATCAATGATCAAGTCAAATCAAATCTTTCCACCCCAATAAAATCAATAAACTTTGTTTCAATGACTCCCAATAAAATAATAGGAGTTTGAATGTTGCAATCATCTAACTTGATTTAATCAACATCGTTGACAACTTCTTCTATAATTTCTTCTTTAATGGTCTCTACTATCTCAACCTCAAGATCTTTCTATAATGGGGTCTTCATTAATATCCTCCACAATCTTGATTTCAGGTTCTTCTTCTATAACAAGGCATTCATTAATTTCCTCAGAAAACCCTATATTTTCTTCTTTGACTTCTCCATATTCTTCAAGAACGACATTTTCTTTAACATGTAATTCTTCCTTTAACGGTGGAATATTTGGCTCTTCAAAAATAATTCAAGTATGAACTTCTTGGCCAATAATAATCTTGTATTGTATATGACAAGATTTCTTCACAATCCAAAGGATAAAATTTGATAGCAAGCATCTTTTTCATCCTTGGCCATAATTGAAATTTGTCTTTACCTTGTCGGATTCTATCAAATTGTACTCGTTCCCACCAACATAAGGCATACTTACTAAGTTTATACAAAGCAAGTCCAACTTTTCTCTCATAACAAATATTCTTATAGTCAAATAAATTCTCTAGATCAAGTAACCAATCAAGAAAATCTTCTTTTAAAAAATAACCATTAAAACTTGCAATTCTCTTATAAGGTCTATATGAAATTTGCTTACCAATAGGTTGCCCGTGAGTTATGTCTCCGTCGTAGTTATCCCTATTGTTTCCATTCTTCAACGACACCATCCTAGCATAGATATTTGTGAGTGTTTGTTGTACATCACATAATACTCGCTAAGTTATTCATTATTGTTGTGGTGGTGGTTACCGTCTCGCTGGTTAGCAATCAGACCTGGGTAAGTCAAGGCCCTAATACCAACTGATGTCATAGAAGTTTGAAGAAAAGCACACACGATGCTCTCTTGATGGAACAGAAACTAAATTGTTAGTTCCTGGGTAGTAAACCTCGAATCCACCTATCAGAGAACATAATAGACACAAGTCTGAATTTTTATTGATAATAAACTATGAAAAACGTTTACAGACTTAGGGGCCTATCTAAGGGCTCCTTAAAACTTGACAGACAAGAAAATATAATCTAAAATAACTCCTAATTGATACCTAACCATAACAAGAATCAAATTTGACCTAAAAAGCATTAAATGCACATAAAAATAAGGAAATAATCACCTAAACCTAAAATAACATTTTTTACATAAAAATACCAAAAATAATAAATTACAATAATTAAATAGTAAATTGTGTTCTACATCAGGTTGAAACCCTAACTATATATAAGCTTATTAAGTAGGGATGGCAATTTTTGCCCGACCCGTGGGTACCTGGCCCAACCCGACCCTAATAGGTTGGGTTTTACCCGGTTCAATTAAGAATAGGGTTGGGTATGGGTTAAAAAAAAAAAAAACCCGAAGTGGATCCGAGTCGGGTTCGGGTTTTATCCAAAAAACCCGAGACCCGACTCGAGACCCGGCCTGGTTAAAAACCCGGTACCCTAAAATTACAAAAATACCCTATATATATATATATATATATATATATATATATATATATTCCTATATTCTAACCCTAATCCCTCATTTCTTCACTCTTCAGCCGACACTCATACTCCCTCAGTCCCTCCTCACCTCAGTCCCTCTCCCTCAGCAACTAACTCTGAGACATTCCCTCACTCTGACACTCCCTCGGTCCCGCCACCTCTGCACGGCCTCAATGACTTGGTCCATCACTTCGCTAAGCAAAACGAAGTGTCATTTGCCTCTTCATCTTCCTCCTCTGTCCTTGGTGGCCCCACTGCCATTTCCACTGTTGCTTCCCAACGTGGCTGGCCTTCCTCCTCTTACTTCATCAATGGTTTGTTTGCTCTTTTTTCCTCATCTGGGTGCCTTTCATTTTTGTTGGGTTTTCCTTGTTTTTAGCTAAATTAGCCATTTTTGTGAGATATCCTCTATATATTTGATGCTTTTCTCATCTGGGTGCCTTCTATTTTTGTTAGGGTTTCCTTGTTTTCAGTGAAATTTGCCATTTTTGTCAGATTCTCTTTTTTCTCATCTGGGTGACTTTTATTTTTGTTGGGTTTTCATGGTTTCTAGTTAAATTAGCCATTTTTATGAGATGTCCTCTGTATATTTGATACTTGATATGAGAGTCTGATTAAGAAAGCGATTATTTTCATTGTTGCTTTGCTCTTTTTTCTCATCTGGGTGCCTTTTATTTTTGTTGGGTTCTCATAGTTTATCTTTGGATTTGAGTGTTTTTAGTTAAATTAGCCATTTTAAATGAGAAATCCTCTGTATATAGCTTTGTGGTTTTATTTGAAAACTCTATATGTGTATATAGCTATGTATTGATTTGAATAGTTTTGAATTATCCAGGTCAGTTGAACTAATTGGATTGTGCTCACAACCTGAAGCTGGTGGTCGCCCCCCAAAAAAAAAAGTAAAAGGGTGGAGGGTGAGGTTAAAAATTTTTAATCTTTTATGTCGTATATTGTTAAGATATGGTTTATGCTTGTGATAGTGCAAACAGCAGTAACTGTGTATCTTGTAATGTGTAGCTACTGTAATAAAAAAAAAAAATGTGTTGTTACTGTAATTGAGCATGTGCTTAATATGCTTAGAGATGAGGTAGTTAAGGGGTAGTTAAGAAACTGTTAGGCTGATATAGATTGTAGATTCTGTCAGATGCCAGTATAAAGGAGCACTGAATTGTAATGTAATGAATAAGCTTATTTGTGTGTTCTGTTCTGCTTTGCACTTTCACTGTTGATATATGTATGTCTAGGGCTATGAAGCTGAATAGTGTTGTTTAATGTGATCTATTGTTCAATTCTTGCATTTCTTGTTTTCTTATTGTGATTGCATTTACCTCCTTTATATTTGCTAGTTACAATTTAATGAAGTTTATTCCATTTTTTTAATTTATTGTTGTTGTAGGTTCTTCAACTATATCGGGAGATAGTACATTTCAATCCATTCTTGATGATAGGGAGCCAAATGAAAATGATGGGAGTTGTGCCACAATTGATGGGAGTTGTATCACAATTGATGAAGATTAAATATTTTGTATTAATTTAGTAGCTTTTTTAATTTCTTAGACTTGTTGGATTAATTTGTTAGTTTGTAATTATTCTAAACTTGTGGGATTTATTTTGTAGCTTTTTTATTTCTTGGACTTGTTGGATCTATTTTATTTTTATGTTTAGCTGATGATTTTAGTTATGATTTTGTTGATTAATGATTAAATGATTATCTTAGCTAGGTAATTTATTGATTTAAAATCTTATAATTTATTGAATTACGATTATGATATTAGTTATGGTTTATTGATTTATAGATTTATAATTAACAGGTTATTTATTTATTTATTTATGATTAGTAGCTTATGATTTGGACTGATTTGGCATTTGGGCCTTGAATTAGAATATGCAGCCTTAATGTAGGCAAAAATAAATTTGGTTGGGCCACGAATTGGGTCTGGGTCATGTTATCTAGGCTTGAATTGGAATATGTGGGCTTAATGTAGGAAAAAAACAAATTTGGGCATAAATTTTTTTTTTTTTTTGGGTTAGGCCACGAATTGGGCCCAATCCCTAAATGGGACCCGTGGGGCCCGCGGGGCCTAGCTAGGGCAAGTCCAGACCCCGAAAAAAAAAAAAAAAAAAAAAAAAAAAAACCCGGTAACCTAAACGGGTCCAGTTTGGGCCACAGGTCTTGCCCCGCGGGTCGGGTTCGGGCATGAAAAAACCCGGCCCGAACCCGACCCGTTGCCATTCCTATTATTAAGTTTTGAGAGATGTGACTATCCAAATTACTCAAGTAGAGAATGTTTGACTGCACAATTGAGATAAAAGTTTAAGAATCTTTTTCTTGTCAAATCTAAGTTTTATTTAGAATTAAAGTATTTTTTTTATATGATTATTTTGGCTAATAGTGAGACTATTTAAAAAATTCAATGAGTATGATGATGTAAACGAAGAAGGAATAGATCCTTTTTTCCTTGTGCCGGTGCTGCGGTACCTGTAAGTGCTGCACAGGTTTACGAAACTGAGTTTTGGTGAATAACAAAAAGTTATGGTGGGGGCTGGTAGTGTGATAAATATATATATATATATATATATATATATATATATATTTTATGTATATGTGATAAATGAAATCACTACCTTGACAAATCAATGCCTGCACCTTTCCTTTATTGTTATTATTATATTTGTTTATTTGTTTGGTTGAGGCATATAGGGGAAGTCAGTAGGTTTGACATAAGTGATTAAATATATATATATATATATATATATCAACTCACGAATATAATAATAGGTGATGTACTTTTGACCCTTTATGCCTATAGGTATGATGTACTTATAGACTTCATTAGTGGCAGAAAATAAAGAGAGCGAGAATATTGTATTTACGTGGGATTTTGGTGTGAGTGGATAGTGGGCAATTATTGATTATTTTTAACAGTCTCTCTCCTAACTAGGTACAGTTATAAGTTTTTTTTTGAATTATTTGATTTTTGAGTATAGTACTTGAAAATTGTTTTAAGTAATATCTAAGGATTTTAAAAGAAATGTTAGGGAGAAGTTCCTTTTGGTATGACTTTTAGAGGTAAGTAACCTTATCCTAATTAGTTTTATTTTGCGTATTTTAACTATTGAAAATTATTTACAGTTGTTATAATTTTATTTCTATTATATTACTGATTTCAAGTAAAAAATTATCACAAATATATTTGATTACTGAATATATGCTTTATTTTATTTAATTGTTTTTTAGCTATGTTAATTTAAAGTAAAGAATTATAGAAATATCACAAATAGATTTGAATATTGAATATTTGATATTATATATGTATATTTGAATAAGATATATTTTTCTTAGAAACTATGATTTCATATATATGATTATGAATAATCTGACTATGAATTTATTCTGATACCCAGTCAATGGGGGTTATTCATTGGTACTCTAATATCCAGCCAATGGGAATTATTCATTGGTACTCTGATGTCCAGTCATGCGGATATAACGTGACCATAGTCACAAGATTGTTAAGAATATAAATTACGTTTGAATATTTGAACTATTTTGAGTCCTTAAAACTGCATATGTGAATTTGGAAATGTTTGAGTATTCGAACTATTTTGGGTCATTAAAATTGCTTATGTATCTTTTTGGAACATATTATAAGTTATAGCTTTGATATATGGAAAACTGATTACTTTCTAAACCATCTATGATATATTTGTCAGATTAAAGTATGTGATTTATTTGCAATTTATTATTTTAAGACTATGAAATTGCTTCAGTTATTTTGAAACACACATGGTATATTATAACTTTGAAAACACATATTACATCTTTTCCTTTATAGATCTATTGCTTGATAGAACTTATTAAGATTTTGGTTACATATTGAGTTCTCAACTCACCCCCCTTTTCCCCCCTTTTTCCCCTCCAGTTTCAAATTGTGAAGAATAGCAAGTTTTGGAAGTTTTGATGTTGTGTTGTGAGCAGAAAAAGAAGCTTTGTGATATTAGGATTGGATGGTCTTCTAATAGTTTTATATTTATTGGCCAATTGGCATTATGTACATAAGGTTTGGATTTGTTCCTATTAAATTATTGGAGATCTATTCATAAAGAATTTGTTGAGGTATTTTGGATTTATTTGATTTAATTTTTTAGGATAAATTTTAGTTGCTAAGAATGCCTTGCACACTTGTAGGGTGCTTACTTTATAAGCGTGTGCGGCAGTTGTCACGTGCTTATTTTTATAGTTGGGTTCAAGGCGTAACAATTTTAATGGTATCAGAGCTTAGGTTATGATCTTGCAGACTCTATACTAGGATTTGATTTGGAATAACGTTTGCGCAGTAGGGATTTCAGTTATAATCATTGTTTATGAAGGTTATTAGGTCATAGATAGTGTTCTTTTGATGACTTGATGAGAATTGTAAGTGAGGTTCCATCATATGATGATTTGTTAGGTCATATTTGAAGGATTTGATATTTATGTCTACGTGGTTATGCATACATGACTTATAATTACAAAATGGAGAATTTTAATTGATATTATGGGGTCTGAGGATTTGTTAACCCTAACCCACTTTATATCAGGCCCAAAGGCCCATGCCGAGGAGGTAGAAACGTCCGAGGACGAAAGTAGGAAGCCCAGGGTCTTAAGAAACTTAGCGGAGGACGATCCCATCCTTGGCCAGCCGAGATCATAGTAGGGAAGAACAGCATGCTACCAAAAGCAACCTCCCGAAGCGCCCCAAGAAAGAGACAAGTACAATGGGTCAGCCATGGAAGCATGGTGAAGGAGCAATTCTAGGAGGAACTGTCACCTCCACATTAAATGCCCATAACTAACATTTTGGCCGCATTAATGAGGAAATGGCACTTGAACAGTGTTGTATAGGTCACTGCAGCTCACAGAAAGCTGAGGAAGGTGGCTGATGAGACAAGCACTCAAGTAGAAACCTACATGATCAACATATGGAGGGCCAAGATTAACTAAGAGGGAGTATATAATGTAAAGAAGTTCTTTAGAAAGAGTGGGCACTTAGAAGCACAAAATACTATAGTAATTTGTATCAACTGAGAGACTTGTGTAACCTAATATTGAGAAAACCAATAAGAACTACAAACCCTTCAGTTGAGGGTCGAGGACAGACTTTCACACTTCAAATCTGTTTCCTAGTTATTTAACCCACTCATAACCATGTTTAGCCATTGTAATCCTTACTAAGGCCTGGTTCTTACACCTATTCTCTACAAATTCATTGTATTGGGCTAGTTGGGTTTGAGTTCATTCATTCAAAGAGTAGAAGTGCTCAAACCCAGTCCTTATAGATATACTTCTATGATCTCATACTAGTATTAAGTGGGTGTATTTTATTCTTGAAACTTTTGTAATTGATCAGATTGGCTATTAAAACTTCTTCTTCTTATTAAAAGAGAAAAAAAAAAAAAAAAAAGAGTGAGAAAAGAACAAGCAAAGGAAATCTTTCTGCTGTTTTATGACTGATCTTTTGAAAACTCATTTGATAGTTTTTCCTAATATAGTCGACCTACCTAAGGTTAGTTTGATCTGTAGGAGATTCTCATAGGTTTAATTATTGAATGATAGTTTACTATATGCCCTATTTAGAATTTGGAGTGCTTTTAGGGAATTGGAAATTTCAGAACTTTATTTAGGGGTTACGGTTTGATGTTAGAACTATGATTCCTTGATTTTAGTTTATATGGAGTAAGAAAATTAACGGAAAGTTTGTAGTGTGAAGGAAAATCAATTTGTGGTTATTGTAGTTCACAATATATTATATGTTATTATATAAATTCTGAGGGTGTTTAAAGAATTTAGTAATATATTGGTGTACTTCCTTGGATTCTAATGTTAAGGTCTGACTTTCTTTGGATCATTGTTCTTGTTAAGGTTGACCTACATGGATTACCATTGCTTTATTTATGTGTGAGGTAGTCCCTACATGTTTTTGAGACATGTTTTGTTACTTAGAAATTTGAGATCCTAATTTTCTTTCTATGGACTTGGAGGATTGTTTAATATCCTGGGAATAAATTTTGATGCCAGAAATGTAATTCTTTGAATTTTAGCTGATAAGAGTTAATGGATTGGCTCAATTAAAAATAAGGTGGATACAACACAAGAACATGGTAGTATTGAATTGGACAAGTGAACCATAATTTTGGTTGGATATTGAAGATTTTGGGATGACAAGAGAGTTTATTTTAAAAGACTATTACAATTTGAATTATAGTCAGTTGCGGTACATTTGTTTTATATTGACAAGTGGTTAATAATTACAAAGTTGCATTGTACTCTAAGTTCTAGGTTCCTGGGACAATATTATTTGCAAGGTAGAAAAGAAAAAGGAAAAAAGGGGTTGAGATACTTCATGGACTATTTCCTTTCTAGCCGATGTATACTTAGAGATATGAGTTCCATCCCAAGTATCATTGGGAGATTAAAGGTGAATAAATGTTGCTTATTTGAGAAGATAATTTATGGTTAAGATAAAGGTTCTATGAAAACCTTATATCAATGCCCAATTGATTATTTATGGAGATTTTGGAATTTCTTTTTCTTACAAAACTTGAGGAAGAAAAGATATAGTGCTACACACATATGTTGTAAATTAGTTTTGAACTTAGGAAGGATTGGAACTTTGGATGCACTACTTAATTTTGAGGTATAACGCAGATGTGGCTAACGCTTTTTCTTGGGTCATTATAAATGCTAGCACCCGTTTAATTCTCTACCTCAAAATTGTGAATTTCCCTTGTTGTAATTTTTGGAGACTACTTAGGCCTTGGAATTTTGTTGAAATTAATAATTGATGAAAAATCAGTTATTGTGGTTAATCTAAACGAATGGGCCTTGGAACTTATGTTCATATTGAAAGGAACTTAGAGAGCTATTTAGACTAGAGATATGTATATCTTTAAAGAATCTTACATTTTTCGTAATATGGTTGTTCTTAAACTATAGGTACTTGAGCAAGAGATTTTAGAGTGGTATTGTATTATGTGGCGGAAACATCATGGCTCCATTTACTATGGAAATTTTTATTCTTCAAATCTTGGGAAGGAAAAGTCTAAGCATATGTTGTGAAATAGTTTCGAACTATGGTGATGAGTAATAAATTTGTATAGATCGATACAATTGTGGCTTTAGAGTAGCGCAGTGGAAGCTTGATAATTCATTTAGCTTATGATGAATTCAGAGGGCTGAATTCTTATAAGTGGGGGAGATTGTAATACCCGGAAAAAAAAAAAAGGAAGGGTATTTAAGTAAATTTTTTTTGTGGAACCAATTTTATAATTTATAATTATAAGGGAGTTTTTAGAAAATAAGGTTGAAACCCTGACTATATATAAGCTTATTAAGTTTTGGGAGAGGTCAGGTAACTATCCAAATTACTCAAGTAGAAAATGTTTGACTGCACAATTGAGGTAAGAGTTTAAGAATCTTTTTCTCATCAAATCTAAGTTTTATTTAGAATTAAAGTATTTTTTTTATATGATTATTTTTGCAATAATGAGAATACTTAAAAAAATCCAATGAGTATGATGATGTAAACGAAGAAGGAATTAGATCCTTTTTTCCCTATGCTGGTGTTGCGTTAAATGTAAGTGCTGCACAGGTTTACCGAACTGAGTTTTGGTGAATAACAAAAAGTTATGGTGGAGGCTGGTAGTGTGATGAATTAAAGATGTAAAATATATATGTCAAATAGTGTTTTTCCGTAAAAGCATGTCAGGAGCATGATTCTAGTTAGATATGGTGTTTTTCTTAGTTTTGTCCTCACGCCGAAAGAGAACTAGGGTCGGCGGCAGTGGCAGGAAAGAAAAAAAAAATTATTTATGTATATATGATAAATGGAATCACTACCTTGACAAATCAACGCCTGCACCTTTCCTTTATTGTTATTATTGTAATTATTATATTTGTTTATTTCTTTGGTTGAGGCAAATAGGGGAAGATTGTAGGTTTGACATAAGTGATTAAATATATATATATATATATATATTTATTTATTTATCAACTCACGAATATGATAGGTGATGTACTTTTGACCCTTGATGCTTATAAGAATAATGTAGCTATCCTCAAGGTAAACTTGAATCCATTATGCGAAAAAATCAAAGTTCATACAAAAGGACTTACAAGCTTCTTGCTTAACTTCCTAATGCTACCCACCAGTAGAACTTACTGACATGATCATGTGCAAGCTCCGAATCTACAAACTCCGAATTTACAAACTTCTTCTTTCTTGGATTCTCCACCAAGTATAAACACCCACGCTTGTTATTTTTTAACCTTCAATGGCAGCAACTGAGTTAATCATCAAGGTATTGAAAAATATCTCTACCTAGAAAACCCTAAGTTTATTTGGAGGAAAACTCCTCAAGGATCTCACAAGAGATTCATACAAATAGCAAAGTATGAGTAATAATACAATAAGAGTAACTCTTAAAAAATGTGGCTAGTGTTTTGCCTTTTATACCTAAAGTAAAAATAGAAAACCCAAAACGTTTAATGAGTTAAGGCTGAGTTGGAAAATTAAAAACATTCTGGCCGACTTTCGATCGATTGAGTCTAACTTTCGATCGATCGAGCTAGGCTGAAATGCACCAATACATCTGTAGCCTCTCGATTCCAACTTTACATAAATATATAACTTTGAGCAAACCTAAACAAGACTAAACATATTATTTTGATCATGGTTTGCAAACATTACACATTAGAGTTCTAAATATATCAAATCCTAAGTCTTTAGAACCTAACAAACTCTCTTTTTGGCAATTCGTGACAAAACACAACTTAAAAGCTCAAAGTTTACAATAAAAGCCCTTTACAAAAATAATGCTCATAAACACAAATTCAATCCTAACTATTATCCATCAGTTGCAAGTGTAAACAGCAGCTCAATTGAATCAATCTATATATTCCTGAAACACTCAACAAACGCATAAACACATGTGTGACAGAAAATAGTAAATAAACAGATATAACATTCTTGTATGATTCACACAACACATAACAAAAACATATATCAATGAATAACTCATAAATATAAATCAATAAACAGTGAATCGCAAGAAACAACAATCATGTATATCAAAAAAAAATGTAACACCCAAAAACAATGTTACTCCCCTTAACATGAATAACCCCAAAACAATGATATACAAAGTGAAGCACCTAGATACAATCTAATATCTCTACTAGCTCAAAAAGAAACTCCCCCTAACTACAGAAACTCCTCTGCAGTGTCAAAACTCTACTCCCCCTTTTTGTGACGGAATGCTAAAGAACAATCACACGCCATCATCAAAAGGAGGTGGTGAGGGTGAACAAAGATATGCTACGTTGGCTCGCAGAGCACGAATCTTGTCAAGCAAGTCCACCAAAATCTGACTATAAGCCACCTGAATGGTCATGACAATCTCCAAGGTATGACGAATATTAAAGTCATCCAAAGCAGGTGGAGGAACATCAGCAGCAGTAGCATCACCAACAAGATCAAGAACATCCTTACCAGCAAGACCTGTAAAAGAAGAAGGAGGAGGTGCGCTACTAGAAGGCTTAAACTTAGGGTGTTTAGAGTCAGGTCGAAGATGAGTAGCCTTCTGTCTAAGAAAAGATGCACCTATAAGAGCAATAACATAAACGGACTTAGAAGAAGGGAAACCACTGAGATCAAGACAAAGCAAAATCCTATGAATAAAAATAGGATGGACAAGAGCATGAGAAGAAGATGAACTCCTATAAACATCGTTCAAAGAATGAAGGAATAAATGAGGAAAACTAATAAGAGCATTAGTAACAAGAGTGCACAAAAACACATATCGCTCGAGAGGAATGGTGTGAAGATGAGAAATGGGTCAGATAGAGTGACAGGCTATCCTAAAGAAGAGATAATACAACTCAGATAGCTCAGCAGTGATGATTCTAGGATTAGAATCCCACTGGATAGAAGACCCAGTGATGTATAACATGACATCATTCAACGGAGGAGACACATCATAAAGATAGGCATGGTGCTGGACCACAGGTACCCCTAGAGCATCAGCCACTGCAGTAGGTGTAATGGTGTACTCTACACTTCATATCCAACTCTTTACCAAAATGTTGGAATCATAGATGCGGATAAAGATGTTCGAAAAGAACTCTCTAATCAGGGTAGCTGGAGGAGGAGGATTAGAAACATCTAGTAGAGGTAACCAGCCTTGACACTCAAAATTTGCCCTAATGGCAGGATCAAGCTCATCTAACAAAACAGAACACTCAGCCCAAATCTTTCTCTTAAGGTTCAACTTCTCAAAAATCTCTTGATTTTTCTCACTTGGAAACTTCTTACGGTTAAAAAAAGGTAGATAAGGTGGAGGTGAGGGAACAAACCTACGAGCTCTAGTCTTCTTAGGCATGATACCAAGGGTAGACTGCAAGTTAGCACAAAAAAAAAATATATAGAAAAAAACTCTATATGATGCATGGATAATTACAATGTCATGATGCATGTACTAATGCAGTAAACAAAATTCAAATTAAGTTCAATTACACAAAATTGGCTTGAGCATAGAGTTTCTAACAAAAACCCTAAAATTTTGAAAAACCACTTGAATGTTTTGAAGCAAATTGATGAATTGATCATCACACAGGGTTGAAAATAAATTAGAATGACCAATTTCATCAAAACAACAAGCCAATTTTATCAATTGAACCTAATTGAACAAAATCCCCAATTCGGATCAATTTCAAGCCCTAGAATTTTCAATTTTTCACAAAACACCAAATTGATCAAATTAACTATCATAGATCATGAATATATCCGTATAGCAACAAAACCCATTGATCAATTTCACAAAATAAGGCTTGATTAAACAAAAATCCCAATTTATGCTTAGTCCGAAAATTTACCCAAAAACCATGAATTAATGCATGAAAACATGAAAAACAATGCAAAAGAAAGGGTAATATGGACATAGCGGCTTATGGAGAGAGAAACCTTACAAGAAATTAGGAAGAAAACGACAAAAGTTTTTGTTGTGAAGCCTTGCCGAGTTGGAGAGAGAGAAAAGGTTTGAAAAAGTTTTGAAAAAGTGATTTAAACAAATCAAAAAAAGTATTTTTAAAAACTTGATTCGCGATATTCGATTGATCGTAAATTACATTCGCTCGATCGAATCAATCTGAGACTTTTAAAAAAAATTTAGCACATTTTTGATCGATCGACAAACAGAATGGATCAATCGAAACAGGCAGAGGCTCACCAAAAAAAAAAAAAAAAAAAAAAAAAAAAAACAGTTTTGAAAAAGAAAAAACACATTTTGGGCGCGACTCTCAAAGCATTAAAATTGAAGAACAAAATGCATGAGTATGAGATGAAATGCTTTTTCAAAAACCCAATTTTGAAGCCCAGTTTCTCAAAGAAAATTATAGTCATTCTTCCTTTAAATTCTCAAGCAAAAAAAAAAAAAAAGTTTTGCATAATACTCAAGGTATTTTCAAACTTGGTTGATCAGACCAAAAACACACACAATACCATGTACAGTGTTTAGCAAAGAGTAACTTGTATAATGTGTGCAACTAGTAAGAGCTTGAGATACATGTGAGGTGATATGTAAATAGCAATTAATCACAAAATCTACAAAATTTATCACATAGAATTTAAAAGACTATCATCTAAAGAGTTACATCATATAACTCTCACATCTCCTAGAACATAAGCTTGCAATCATGTAAGTTTCTTGAATTTTGCCTCATAATTATATGAATTTGGCATCAAGGCTAATATTATACATCAATTTTAATTATGTGAATTGGCATCAAGCCTAATAGTACACACCAATTTTAAGTATAAGTAATTAACCGAGACTACACCTTATGTTCTTTTTGTGCATGTGCTACACTTTCTCGAGCACAAAATCTTATGATATGCATTAAGGTGTTCATGATTGGCTAATGAACAGTGGTGAGATGGTTATTTATGCCTTTCCCAAAAGGATCAAGTCTGACAATCAAATAACATGTGACTTTAAGATTAAGACAAAGTGATAAACACCATAACATCTTTCCCACACAACTTGCACTACAAAATTTCAACTAATAAGGTGCAATAAATAAGCTCATCAAAGCTAAACAAGGTACACAAGACATGTTATGAGTAAATAGATTGACCAACCTTGTTTTCAAAACCAAGAAGATAATGTCAAACACAATTTGCTTTCCTCCTTTCTTTATTTTTTTTTTTATTTATTTTAAAAGAGAAAACAAATAAATCCTAAAATGAAATGCATGAATGTTATGTAATGCAAATCCTAAAAAAAAACAAAAAACAAAAAAACAAAAAAACAAAAACAAAAACAAAAATCAAAGAACAATGGTCACAAAAGAGAATAGCAATGAAGCACAAGGACCATGTCAGAAAGGATCAATTAGATCGAGTATTTTGCATCCAAAACCTTTTAGATGTACCACGAGCATTGGAGTTTGTATTCACGTTCGAGTGATTTCCAACTTTAAGATTGGAATAAAGGTTTAACGCCTTTACCAATTCACCAATGAGTGCTGTAGGATCTTATGCTTGAGACACAGACACTTTAGGTTTATTTGCTCTCTTAGCAACTTGAAGCTTGTAACAGTTAGGATGAATGTATCCAAACTTTCCACAAAAATGACAAATCCATACAGGTTTACCATGCATCTCGTTCTTAGAAAGGGTAGACTCCTTAGGTTTAGACTCAACTAGATCAACCCTAATCTTTCTAGAAGGTAAAACTTCTAAAGGTTTGACAACCTCACTCACAGGGGGTTTAACAGTTTCACTCACAACTTCACTCACGGAAGGTTCAGAAGAAGATGAAGGAACAAAGTTCGTAGAATGAGGAGTAGACACAGAGATGCTTTCAACATAACCTAAACCAGATTTGTCAAAAAGATACTTTTGAACATTCAGCATTTGATCAAGTTTAAAACTAACAGATCTAGCAACAGATAAATCATGTTCCAAAGTTTTAACTTTATCAAGTAAGAGCATGTTCCTAGATTTCACATGGTTTAAAAGATTATTAGCATCAAATAATTTAACAAGCAAAATTTTCTTTTCAAGCTCAAGAAAGTCAATTTTCTTCAGGCCAAGTTCAACATTCATAGTATCCTTTGTAGCAACTTTGCAAAGTTTATTATAGGCCTCTTGAAGATCTGCATCCTCAGAGAGTTCCTCATCAGAAGAGTTCTCTTTAACAGACACGCTTTCATTGACTAAAGTAATAGCAGTGAAAGCAATGAAGTTTCCATCCTTGTCACATCCAGACTTATCATCAGAAATCTCATTATCACTAAGGGTTACAGCCATAGTTTTACCTTTAGACCTTAAGTAAGTAGGACATTCAGATTTAATATGACCATATCCTTGACAACTAAAACATTGAGGACCTAAAGAATTGTTTGAAGATTGACCTACTTTTTCTCCAGGTTTTTCAAAGTTATTAAACTTAGTGGGATCATTCTTCCTAAAATTTCTAGGTTTAGCAGTGTTTGTACCTCTTGCCTTTCTGTTGTTATTTCTAAGAAAGTTTCTATTATTCTTGGCAAGGTACGCAATCTCTATAGCGGAGAGCTCATCATCAAATCCACCAACCTCAACATCATCAACTGACTTAAAAGCCATTGATTTAGATTTGTTAGCTTTGGGTAGGTCTAGCTCATAGGACTGAAGAGATCCTACAAGTTCATCAACATGGATGGAGTCCACATCCTTGCTCTCAGTAATGGCAGTCATTTTAGGTCTAAAGTCCTCAGTTAAAGATCTAAAAATCTTCCTAACAATTTTAGGTTAATCATAGATTTCATCTAAATTAAAAGCAGAATTAACAATATCATTCAGTTTAGCATAGAATTCATCAAAAGATTCATCATTAGACATTCTAATGCTTTCAAATCTAGAAATCAATTGTTGCAATTTATTGATCTTAACTGCCTTTGTGCCTTCATGCACAGTCTAGAAGATTCTCTTAAATTCCTTTATAGAAACAACATTAAAGATGACATTCATAGTTTTGTTATTGAAACCAGTTGCTTCTTTTTGAGAAGTTTGCCACTCACTCACATGAGTAGTGGGCTTCTCCCATCTGTACTCAATGGAATTTCAAACCCTTTCATCAATAGATTTCAGGAATACTTTCATCCTTACTTTCCAATAAGCATAGTTATTCCCATCGAAGTGAGGAGGAACAACGAGAGAGTGTCCATGTTTCATGACAACAAGGGTCAAGGATCAGCTCAAAGATCAAAAGATCTCAAACAAAAAAGCTATCCGCTCTGACACCACTTGAACGGTTTTAGACCCCTTAAACCAATCAAATTAACCTAGTTAATTAGCCAAATGATTAACTTAGTCAAGTTATGTAAATCTAGGTTATCAAAATCACACAATCATATCAAGAATATAAAGCAGCAAAATAATAAATAACATAAGATATGATGACCCAGGAAACCTCACGGTAAAAATCTAGGGAGGATTTGACCTAGCTATCCTAAAGGTAAACCTGAATCCACTATGCGAAAGAATCGAAGTTCATATAAAAGGACTTACAGGCTCTTCGCTTGACTTCCTAATGCTACCCACCAGTAGAACTTACTAACACGACCACGTGCAAGCTCCGAATCCACAGACTCTTTCTTTCTTGGATTCTCCACCAAGTACAAGCACCCATGCTTGTCATTCTTTAAGCTTCAATGGCAGCAACTGAGTTGATCACCAAGGTATTGAAAAATATCTCTACCTAGAAAATTCTAAGTTTATGTGAAGGAAAGCTCCTCAAGGATCTCACAAGAGATTCACACAAACAGCAAAGTATGAGCAACAATACAACAAGAGCAACTCTTAAAAAATGTGACTAGGGTTTTGCCTCTTATACCTAGGGTAAAAATAGAAAACTCAAAACGTCTAATGAGTTAGGGCTGAGTTGGAAAATTCTGCAGAAAAAAACATTTTGGCTGACTTTCGCTTGATTAAGTCTAACTTTCGATCGATCGAGCCAGGCCGAAATGCACCAATACATTTGCAGCCTCTCGATTCCAACTTTACATAAAATATATAACTTTAAGCAAGTCTAAACAAGACAAAACATATTTTTTTGATCATGGTTTGCCAACATTACACATTAGAGTTCTAAATACATCAAATCCTAAGTCTTTAGAACCTAACACCTGTAATTTCTCTCTCCTCTCTCATTTTGTCTCTTTCTTTTCTCTCTTTTCCTTCTCTGTTTATCATCCCCTGCCTCTCTCGCCATTGTCAAGCTTTTCCCTCGGAGCTCACGTTGAATCACCAAGCCAGATCGGAGCTCACACCGGATCGGATTTCTAGATCGGCGTGGTGGCAAGGCTGGTGGCGCGGTTGTGATGGGTGTGGTGGCTAAAAGAGATAGGCTTTCAGCTTGGGAAGCTTTGGTCGATCTCTCTCAGAGGATTCTGACATAGGGTTCAAGCAGATATGGAAGAAAACTTCCTTAGATTTGAATTATAAAGTTGTTGTTTTGACGATTTTTTCCTTTCTTTACGGTTGAGAGTTAGATAGGAAACCACCAGCCACCACCACCATCAGAAATCCACTTCAAAAACCAAAACCCACTGTCACCAGCCACCGCTCACACCTCAACCCAAATCAAAATCCAATCACAAACCCCAAAACCCACCAAATCAACCAAAACCACTAGATCAACTAAAACCCAAACAAAACCGAAAATGATCAGATCATTCAAGCTTGGATTCGATTTAGAGAGAGAAAACAACAAAGAAAAAGAGAGTCAACCCACCGCCGTCGTGCCGCCACTATCAGATATGACTAGCCATTCATGACCCAACACAAAACTGGACCAGATCTCAGCTGCGATCCACGATACTGCACCACCACAATCCACCAATGAAAGGGAAAGAGAACCGGTGAGAAGAGAGAAGAAATAAATAAGAAGAAGATAGAACGACACACGATATGAAAAGAGAGGGGAAAAAAAAAGGAACTAAGAGGGAGAAATGGTAGAAAAGAGAGAAGAAAAAAGAGAGAGAAAGGGAAAATAGTAAAAAAAGGAATAAAAAAGAATATTTAAATAAAATGGGAAAAAAAAAATAGAGTTTTGGGATGTTAGGTGTATTGTAAATGGTATGGTATACTTGATAAAGTAGTTTTTTGAGATGGTAAAATAAGATGAGATAGCAATACCAACTGTGGATGCTCTTAGTGGCAGAAAATAAAGAGAGCAAAAATATTGTATTTACGTGGGATTTTGGTGTGAGTGGATAGTGGGCAATTATTGGTTATTTTTAATAGTCTCTCTCTTTGTCAAGTACCGTTCTAAGTTTTTCTTGAATTATTTGATTATTGAGTATAGTACTTGAAAACTGTTTTAGGTAATATCTAAGAATTTTAGAAGAAGTGTTAGGGAAAATTTCCTTTCGGTATGGCTTTTGGAGGTAAGTAACCTTATCCTAATTGGTTTTATTTTGCGTATTTTAACTATTGAAAATTGTTTACAATTGTTACAATTTTATTTCTATTGTATTACTAATTTCAAGTAAAGAATTATCATAAATATATCTAATTACTGAATATATGATTTATTTTATTTAATTGTTTTTTAGCTATATTGATTTAAACTAAAGAATTATAGAAATATTACAAATAGATAATGAATATTGAATATATGATTATATATATATATATATATTTGAATAAGATATATTTTTGTTAGAAATTATGATTTCATATATATATATATATATGATTATGAATAATTTGACTATGAATTTATTCAAATACCTAGCCAATAGAGGTTATTCATTGGTATTCTGATACCTAGCTAATGGGGGTTATTCATTGGTATTCCGATACCCAAATCAATGACAGTTATTCATTGGTACTCTGATACTCAGCCAATGTGGGTTGTTCATTGGTACTCTGATACCCAGCCAATGGGGGTTATTCATTGGTATTATAATACTCAAACCAATAGGGGTTATTCATTGGTATTCTGATACTCAAACCAATGAGGGTTATTCATTGGTAGTCCTTAAAACTGCATATGTGAATTTGGAAATGTTTAAATATTTGAACTATTTTGGGTCATTAAAATTGCTTATGTATCTTTTTGGAACATATTGTAAGTTATAGCTTTGATATATGGAAAACTGACTACTTTCTAAACCATTTATGATATATTTGTCAGATTAAAGTAAGTGATTTATTTGCAATTTATTATTTTAAGACATTGAAACTGCTTCAGTTATTTTGAAACACACATAGTATATTGTAACTTTGAAAACACATATTACATCTTTTCCTTTACAGATCTATTGCTTGATAGAACTTATTAGGATTTTGGTTACTTATTGAGTTGTCAACTCACCCCCCCTTTTTCCCCTCCAGTTTCAGATTGTGAAGAATAACAAGTTTTGGAAGTTTTGATGTTGTGTTGTGAGCAGAAAAAGAAGCTTTGTGATATTGGGATTAGATGATCTTCTAATAGTTTTATATTTACTGGCCAATTGGCATTATGTACATAAGGTTTGGATTTGTTCCTATTAAATTATTGGAGATCTATTCATAAAGAATTTGTTGAGGTATTTTGGATTTATTTGATTTAATTTTTGAGGATTAATTTTAGTTGCTAAGAATGCCTTGCACACTTGTAGGGTGCTTACTTTATAAGCGTGTGACAGTTGTCACGTACTTATTTTTATAGTTGGGTTCGGGGCGTGACATATGTTAATTAACCATATCTCATGGTTGTTTGCTTCCGATGTTAGAATACTTTTTTTTAAGAAGACAATATTAGTATACTTGAATCTTTTGTGGAGGCATTATTTGTCAAATACAATTGGTATACAACTATTATACGTCAACTAGTCGCTAACCACGGGAAAATTCAAAAAAATGTTCAAGAAATTCATTTTTTTTTTTGTTTTTGTTTTTTTGTAATTCATCTTCCTCTAGATTGATGAAAGCTATAAGATTAATTCCTAATATTCATGCACTTAAACAGCAAGTTTAAATGGTTAAATGTTGCAAGTTTGATGAATCCAAAATCATAACTTTTAAAAATACTTAATTCCAAACTTACAGAAGTAAATTTATGAATCTTTACTCCTCCTTCGGCAAGTACAATTATTTTCCAAATAAATCTCCTTTCAAATATTGTTTCTCATTATTGGTACATTTTGTAGTTGGAAAAGAGATATGCAATTCTAATGTTTTGTTCATGTTGCACAGTTACATGCTATTTATAACTTGTTTATAAATATCTGAATATTGATCTATTTAATGAGGCATGCTATATAAACTAATTCATTAAAAAAAATGTCAAATGTTTCTTGAAAATTCAATTGGTTGAAAACACAATTGATGCTATCTAAAAAATTTCCACTTTGAATTCATTATATTTTATTAAAATGCAAAACTCCATTTAAGACTAATAGGTATTTGCTAAACTATCTAGCCATGCAACTATATAAGTTGATAGTGTATATATTGTGTGTGGGAATGTGGATATGCATACACAAAAACACACAAAATTAAAATACAAATTCTGTGTTCCTACTTCTCTGTAAAATCTAAAAGGCAATAAAAACCAACATCAAAGTTGAATAAAAACTGTATCTAAAAACATAATATAAAAGACATTTCTTATTAACTTATATCCCAAAATTTTAAGGAACATCTCAAGTAGTTTAGTAGCTAAACATAGCTTTTAGTAACTATAGCATTCAGTAAGAACTTTCAATATCTAGCCTAATTTACAAAAAAAAAAAAAAAAATTCAATAAGTAGCCTAATTTACATACATGAAAACTTAGCAACTGAGAGAAGACTTCCACTGAAACTTCTATGGCACCATCAAACCCCAAACTCGTCAACATGCGCTAATAGCCTTTGAGACATTTGTTGGTTCCTCTCTCCTTTAGATTCAATTTTTCCACCATGTTCTATAATAAGTTACATACAATCATCATAGAACTCCTAATCATAACTTGAGGCAAGTTTTCAAGAACTTCATAGAACTAAAATTATGGTTTTTTTCCACTCTATCTATGTGTGGGAGTGCGCCATCAAGTACACAAATCAATGTAAACATTCATCTTTAGTCTAGAAAAAAAAAAGGTATATAATCATCAGTTGAATATTTCTATTTAAAACAGATTTTGGATGCATGTTTGATTCAATAACTAAGGAAAAAAAAAAATTAATAGGAGTTTCTTTGAATATATTATGTTGAAGCTATGACTACATAAGATTTCAAAGAAAATGTTACCCATTTATAACTTAATATAAAGGAGAAACAAAAACCTTGAGATAGGAGACAGGTAGCTCATTATCTTTGTCTAAGTCTCCCCACATCACCATTCACATCCAGTAAATCAATACGAACTACAAAACAAATTTATAGAAAACCTATCAAATTTTTCCCACAAGTAAAACAATAGTACAAATACAAAATAAGTTTGTCACTGAATCCTTAACATAAAAACAGTAAGCAACGGAATTGATGTTAGTTGCATTGAAATCTATACATAAAATAAAAATCCATAAACAATTTCATCTAGAATAAGAAAATTGTGTTATTTCAATTTAAACTAACAAATCAAACGACAAAGTTATATTAGGAGAAGGAAAAGAATTGAAACAAAAACATGCCAACAGATTACTTAGATGTTTATGGCCTTCATGTTGGACTTAAGTTGTTCATGGCTTTCTTGTTAGACTAAAGTTGGCTTCCAAGACAGTAAAAGTTTATAAAATTTCCACACTATTACATTCCCCAAAATTTACTAAATTTGAAACAATATTCTAACTACAAAACGTATGTACTAAAACCCCAGTAACTTGTTCAAAATTTAAAAATTAACAAAATGAAAATTCTTTCATTAAAAGAAAAAAAGAAAAAAAGAAAAAAAACACCTTTCCGGGTAACTCTATAAAATAAGCAAATTTAAGAGGAAGAGAGAGAGAGAGATTTATCATGCACAAATTGCTTTCACCAATTCATTACAATTATATAACATTTCCAATAATCCAACAACAATATCAGGATCTACATCATTTTTCTTATATTTCTTGATCACTGCATCAATTCTATGTCCTATTTCATTATCTGTATCATAGTTATAGAGTTGAGGGAATGTAGGTTTTTCCCCTTCAATAGGAAGAAGTGACCCAATCCTATGATAATTTTGGCCATTAAGATGGAAAACATATGGGCTTGTACCATTATTTATTGACCTGTCTACTTTACCACCCAAAGAGGTAAAAGCAAACAATGAAATTCTTCCAAGTAGAGGTATATTTTCTCTATTTCTTGTCTTCTTTGTTTCTTAAATTTATCATATGTTTTCAACTCTTTTCTTAAATTTAAATTTTCAACTCTTTTCCTTTCACTTGTGACTCATTTAACTTGAAATTTCATGGAATCAGATAGCTAAATATATAGATAAATTGCTGATTTACATACTCTTTCTAAGAATAACTCCATTGCCCAACCTTTTCATTAATCTTCTTAGTCAAAGTCTAATATAAAGAATATTAAAAATAATAAAAAATATTATTTCTATATAGTATTTTTATAGAATTCAAAAGAGGGTTTATATTATTTACGTGTAATCTAACATACACATATTAGTGCATTTGAGGTCCGAAATATTTAATTAGTTAACTCATGTTAAACATTACTGACATCTCCTTGTTTAAAATATTGTGTCAAATTTTTTTTTTTTTTTGGTTTGACTTATGGTTGTAGTTGCATATTCTAAACACATTGATTATAATTCCTTTTCATCCATTTGTTAGTAGAGTAGTAGAGTTTAAACAGAACTCATTTGTGTGAGCAGTTGGATTTTTTTTTCTTTTTTGTCTCTTCTTTCATTTTTTACTTCAGTAGTTTAGATTGATTTCAGCATTCTCAAATAGTAGAGTAATAGAATTTTCGTTAGAATCAATTTTCTTAGAGCAAAAATTGTGTTATCACTGAGTTTTTCTTGGAGTTGTGAATTTTCTTTCTTTATTTATTTTTTATGCAGCAGCTAGAATTTATATGTTTGAGTAAAGTAATACAATAATTTATATAAAATTGGCTAAGCCACAAATCAAAAACCATTGTACAGTGATAAACTAATATTAATATAATTATTATAAATATATAATCTCTCTCACCAAACAATGGATATTCAAAGTAATTAAAATTATTACTCTAACTATATAATGCCCCACCCATCAAATTACCAAATATGCTAGAACTCGAGTCCTCCATCAATTCTAAATAATGCATATTCTTATGTTATGATTAGGGGAAAATACAAAACAAAAGGGAGTAAACCCACACATGGGGTAACTTGAGAATTGTAGAGAGTAAATGGCAAAAAAGAAAAAGCAACACAGAGCAACGCAAATAAACAAAAAAGCAATGCAAAGCAACCCTAATGAAACCAAACAGCATGCTGAGGTAGAGCAAGAGTGATATAAAAATAAAAAACAAAAGTCAACACACCGTATCGTCTACCCGACACCTATATAATCCTGGCCAAAACCCATTAAGTGAAAACAACTTGATCCGTCTCAATCACTGATTTGACGGCATATGCTGAAAAGAGTGTATACGGTCGATACTTAGACATTGTAAATGCCAACCTAAACCTTGTAAACAGTTTGAGAGGCAGAATCCTCAAACAATGTAAATGCCAACCTAGGCTAAAACCAAAAACATTACCACGTTTAGATTAAAACCAAAAAAAAAGAAAAAGAAAAAAAAGGGCACGCCCACATAGCCACAATTCTACACTCCCACATTTAGATTATAAAAAGAACACTCCAATGTCATGGAAATACTCTCTCATGTATAGATTAAAAAGAAACATTCCCACCCCCCCCCCCCCCAAAAAAAAAAAACACTCTACATTCCCTAGTTAAACTCAAATACCCCAAACTTAAAGCATTCTTACCCATATTCCTTAATCAAAATCAAATTTAACCCAAACACCTAATTCAATATCAGTCCGACCAAAAAATAAGTATATAACCAAATCCGTTAAATCTACATTGACACAAACACAAAAAATTGTTTCAGCTGCAACAATATTGCCATATTTTGCACATACTACACGAACTAATCTGAGTCACGTCACAACACTCAAAGGGAATAAAAACATCAAGCAATCAAGCAAAAATAATAGAGCAGAAAACAAACTGGGATTTTGAGATACCTGAACTAAAGTATCCAGCTTCTGTTAGTATTTATAAACTATGAGGAAAGGAGTAAGGAAGATAGAGAGGCTGCCGTTAGAAGGTGGGGAAGGGGAAGGAACATATTTTGCGTAAGAAGTCTGCAATTAGAAAGTGGGGAAGGGGAAGTCTCACAGTTTGTGTGAGAAAACTTCTGTTAGAAGGTGGGGAATGGGAAGGAACACATGAGAAACAAAAGGGAAGGAAATTAAGGAGGTTGAAACCATGATTTTCAAAGGGTTTTCAGTTTAGAAGGCTTGGGTTTGGGCTTTAAGTTAGAATTTAATTTATAAGTGGTGGGTTGGTGGAATTAAATTTAAAAGAAGTGGGCTTTATGGTGGAGATAGTTAGGAAATAATTTTAGTTTTATTAGTATTTTAAAATTGTAGGATAAATTTAGGAAAGAAGATAAGAATGTCATGGCTGCTGACATGGCTCAATGTGAGCGTAGTAACATTAAATGCTACGCTTCAGCTTTTAATAATATATAGATATAGATTACATAATGCAACGACCAAGCCTTAGTTACAATTGTTTTTGAAATTGACTGTAGATCCTCTACAATCAAAATCGGCCACCTATAAAACAAAATAAATAAATAAATAAAGGATGTATACTAGCTGTTTTCAAAATCTTTAAGGGCAAAAGTTTTTTTTTTTTTTTTTTTTTTTGTTGTTCATAATTTGATAATTGGGGGCTAGGGGGATTTGAACCTGGATGTCTTTATTCAAAACACCAAGATGAGCCTATTAGTTGAGCTACAAGGCTCTTGGTGGCAAAAGAATTCTATTTTATAAATATATCTGTAACACCCCGACCCAATTGTATAGTTAAACTATGTATTTGAGTGGTTAAGTATTATTAATATTTTAAGCCACTTACTTTCTAAAATTAATATAAGAGTATTTAATAAACATATTATTTTATAATGCCATTGAATAAGAATTGTAAAGATTATAAATAATTGAATGACTAATTGTATTATAAATATATACTAAGAATGTACAAAACTATATTAAGTGGTTAAGTTATTAGATATATATATATATATATATATATAGTTGTGGGTGTTTAATTAAGTATAAAGGTGAGGGTTTATATACAAAGTTATTTTATAGTTTGGGCCTTATAGAATATAAGCTTGTGATGGGGGTGGAAAGTAAATTTTAAAAAGTTTGAAGGGTGACTCATCAACCTTTTTCCCTTAGCAATTCACGCGCCCCACCAAGTCAATTTCCCTTATCTTTTCTTGGCTGCACCAGAAGCTTCATCTCCCATTCTTCTTTCTCTATTCCTTTTTCTTTGTTCTTATCTCTTTCTTCTTCCCTTGTTCCCACATGGCAGCACCTTACTTCTCACCAACAGCCCTGCCTCTCTCACCCAAACCATATATCTTTCTCTAAGAAGGAATCAAACTCTTACTAAAGTTTCAGCTTCAGTTGTGGGTAAATATATATGTTTATTTTTTGTTATGGGTATTTTAATGGTGGTATGGTTTGCTCTAGTTTCACTTTTATGTTCTCTAATATTATTGTTAGAAGCTAAAATTTGTGGTTTGTAAAATTAGGAAATCATGAACTTGTAAGTTTATATACATATATATATATATATATACTGTTTTTCAAAGCTTTGAAACTGTGTTGGTGATTTGTTGAAGGTAGATTAGGGTTTTTACTAATTAATGATTGTATATGATTAAGGAAGTAAGAAAAAGCAAGGGTGAGTACTTTTGATGTTACTGTTGGGACTTTTGTTGTATTTAATTTTGTTATAAATAGTTAAATGACTATATATAAGTGTTTTCTAACATGTCTAATGAGTGTATAAAAATCCCTATATGAAAATACCATCGTTTGAGAATTGTTTGTAAATTTACAAGAAAATGTTGCAAAGCTGTCACTGTGACAGATTCTGTGTTTACGCATAATAAATTATGTATTAAATTGTATACAGTGAATTTGGATGCTAGGGATGTTTACTATGAAAGCTAAGACACATGTGGTTGTGAAGTAGTCTCACAGCATTTGGATCAATATAAAAATAATTGTTTAATTTCTAAGTTATATGAAAGTCTGTTAGGACAGATTTGAGTATGTTGTCTTGTATGAATTTTAGTAAATCATGATTTTATGATATGGCTCTGAAATTGATATGATATTTACTAAACATCCAGAGAAGTTGCTCTGTAAAATTGCATGACGTTTGGATGTGTATGGAAAGCCCATTTGTATTTTACAAATAAGGCATATGTTTTTGAAATGAGTAGTAAACAGTAATTGTTAACTCTGACTTTGAGGATTTAATTCTAAAGTTAAGGTGAATTTTTTGAGCTATAATTTAATATGCTTATCATTTGGTATGTCGTATCATAGATAAATTTTGTATGACTTGGTTCAAGGTTTAGTACTCTAAAGGAGGGGTTCTAAACCATTCAACTATTGTTTTCATGGAGCTGTTTTGTTTCATGTTGTATTTTGCCTTGTGTAAATTTATGCATGCACCATTTCCTCCAATCTCAAATATGTTTTGAATTGATTTAAAGTTGATTGACATGATCTGAATATGAACATCAAAACAATAGTTTCTCTATGATTTGGTACATCATGTTGTTTGATGAATGTATTTTGTGTTTGGGGAAACTCATTGAGGTAGGATTAGGATTTCCTTGATTTAAAGAGATAGGCTTTGAAATGAATGTGTAAATTTATGATAAATAATAATTGATAGTAATAAGCTTTGATATTTGGTTTAGGTACTACCAACCCCTAGGTTTGAGCTCCCTCAATTTTAGGCTCTCGATTCCTCTGCTTTGAGGTAAGGGATAAGTTATATGGGCATTTGGTAAGTCATGAGATTATTTTAAAGTACATTATGCATTAAAAGGTTTTTTTTATTAGAAATATGGCATATAATCATGTTTCAGACAAAGATATGTTCGTGAGTTCTTGAAATCTTATATATATGATTTAAGCATATTAATGCTATTACTAATTTCACGAACACAATGTTTAAAGAAAACAACGGAGATGCTTTTATTATGAAATGTTATGTAAACTATGAATTTCAGTATGAGGTATAAGTATGAAATGTTTTCGGGTTATGTCCTCTAGTGATCTGAGCTCTGCCAGCAGGGGTTAATTACTGGCTTTCTATGGAAAATGTTATCTGATAGGCTAATAAAAGTGGGACTAGCTCTGCTGTACCCACCCTTGTTGGTTATGACCAACTTGTGAAGGATGCCAATTTACCCCTATGGTTGAAGATATGTATTATGATGTGATCTCGGGAATACCTGGCATTGTCGAGAATGTTGGATACCTAGCACAGTGGTGCTATAAGCCTCCCAAGTAAGTACAGACTTATCAGACATGGACTAACCAATATGTTATTTATGAATAGCTATATTATGTTATTAATCATGAGAAAATGATTTTGTTTAAATGCATTGTGAAAAGTTAAAAGCTCTCATGAAAAGAAAAATTTTGATAAAAAGAAAAGTTGTTCTTTAAAGATAAGAGTTTTTGAAGTTCTGTTGTGCTTTAAAGATAAAAAATCTAATGAAAATGTTTTAGTTTTCTATAAAGATAAAACTTCTGATGAAAATACAAGTTTATGTTAAAAAGTTATCAGATATCTGTTCTTTATGAAATGTTAAGTTTTATGACTATGAAAGTTATAATATTTTAAGAGAAGAAGTTTATGAAGAAAAGTTTTATTATTCTTTAAGATGTTTCTAGTTTAAGACAAAGTTACCAATTATCTGTTTTAAGTTAAAATGATTATGTTGAAATGAGAATATATATACATATAAGTATGTACGTATGTATATGATTTTAAATAATCAATATTATATTTGGTGACTTTATAAGAAACGAAAGAACTTCAATCCGAGAAGTTTTGGTAATATTATTCTGATAGGAAAAATGAGAACAATTATTTTTTTGATGAAGAGCGTATAAGTTATTATTATGAATATTATAAAATACTATGCATGAAAAAATGTTCTCTTATCTGAATGTTTATAAAATTAAATGATTTGATTTATATGCATTTTTATTAAATTCTTGTGTATCTTACCCTCATTGAGCTATGTAACTCACCCCTTCCACCTTTTCAATCAATAGGTTTTATTTTGGAGCAGAGGAAGCCTTAGTCGAGTTTGGAAGGAGCTGGTTTTAGTTTTAAACGTATAGATCCCAAATTAGTAATTTGATGTTTAGCTTTGCAGTATTTTTGTATTTTAGGATCTAATGAAAGTTGTGTACCTTAAAGCATTAAGAGATGTATTATGTGGAATTTAGAATGTGAGTAATTGGTTGATTATGTTATTTTTGTAGTACAATGTAAATGCTCTGAATATCAAGTGAAAAATTATATCATTTAAGTAAGGAAACAAAGATGAAAGGAAAGAGGGAAGCTTTTGTAGAATCTTTTGAAAAAGTTTAGTTGGTTCTTGTTAATACTAGGTTTAAGCTTGATATTAACATGTCGGTCATGGTCACAAATTTAGGTATCAGGTTTGGGATGTGACAATATCTGTGTCCAAAATTGGTCAAGTAAATACAAATAATATATATATATATATATATATATATATTTTAATTATGGGAAAGGGAAGGGAAGGCAGGTCGAATCCGTGATACGAGAGACGGGAGGGGTTAGGCACCATCGGACTAGAAGCCCATTGGCATAAATAATGAATTGTAAAAGCCTACAACTCATCATGATTAACAACCAGTTTTAAGCCCTAGCTCATATCCTCACAATGTCTCACATGGGGAACAAGTGGACCATTATCAATTTCTTTCTTTTTCTTGCAATCATAAAATGGGGGAGCATGAAAACAAGGCTCCATTGACATGGCTTGACAACAAAGTGGATTAGGGGTCATTTGATTTTCAGACTTGTAGAGAATCCATGGCTTTAAACCTCCAAGACCTTGAGCTACATAACCAAACGTTGACCATGCACTTGTAACCAAGACATCAGTTAAGCTGAGGAGATACATTTTTGCCCATGCCTTGCTGTTGTGTAGCCTATTCTCTGTATGCTGAAATTGTTCTTGGCTTTGTTGGAAAACCTCAACCACATCTCCATTCACTGTTGGGTATTCCCAGTACATGTTTCTTACATTCTTAAAGTACCCAGAACTCAAAGATGTCTTAAGGATAGCTTTCAAGTTTCCCTTTTCTGATTGGGTAACAATAGTTCTCTTCCTATCTACTTATGGCAACACTTTATACTTTAGTGTACAAGCTAAAACTTGATCCATCACATATTGGAAAGGACCAGGTCCTATATCAAAATTTCTTATTTGAATTCCAATCCTCTCATCTGCTTTAGCTAAGTAGGATTGATAGTACCTTGTTATTAGTCCATATACATGATTTGAGGGGAGGAAAAGATACCAGCCTAAGTGGTGGAACGACTTTGGCATTGGCTCTCTCTCATTAGGTAATTACCAAGGTAAAAGCAGCTCTCTCGAAAGTAAGTATCTTTCTGTGAGAATAATTTGCTTAATTCTAGCTGAAAAGAGGGCATCAGTAAGAGAGATGGGACAAAGTAGTTATCTGATTTCATTATCAATCAAGGAACTCTACTGAGAAGAGTTTGATCTTGATCACATAAAAAGAGCTTATCATGATCATCATAATCATGTGCTAGATGGAGATATAAATATGATGGTAGTGATACTGTTGAAGTATTTAAGATGTTCTTCTTCAACATGTTCCCTTAAGAATGAGGAAACTTCTGACTAAGGATTTTAAATGTCTCTTTGAGGGGGAAGTCAACAGGCAAAAACCATGATTTTTCTGGAAATGGCTCATAGAAAAGATCAGCCATATCCATTCCTTGGTCAAAAAGCAATACTTTATTTGTGAGGAGGGCATAGAGAAATGTAGATGTCAGGGTTAAAATCCTGTTGCCCAAGCCACTATAAGATATCCATACAACATACTTACACTTTGTAGAACTTGCACTATGGTTAGACTTGAGTTGTTTTTGTACTCTATTGTATGATTTAGTGTGAGGACCACATCGTTTATGGAGATCTTCATAACTCCATAGTCTTGAAAGGAGATAAGAAGATGGTTTGTGGAGTGATGGTCTTCGAAATATATTGAATTGATACCTGCTTAAGCAAGATCCCTCGTCAAATCCAAAAGCAAGAAGTCCACCAAGTAGTTTGTCTTTAGGCATCTCAGTAAATTGAGAGGAAACATCTTTTGAACCTACAAATTGTAGTAAAGAAATGAAAATACTATGCTTATTTGATATGATAGAAAATCAATACATGAAGATACTGTTAGGCACGCCTTGTTTTGTTGGTAGAGATTAGTAAGGGTAATTGGGTAAAGCAATAATGTTGACTGCAAAGATCACAAACAAAAGAAGAAAGAAGATTTGAGTGGCTTAAGCTAATGAAGATGAAGTGTAGTTGGAGAAGTTGGCTCAGGCAAAGAGGCAGAGCATTAGAACAGAGTAATGGAAGATTAGCATTTGGGCTTGATATATGACAGTCATGATTAATACGACTTGTAGTTTACAATGTAATGTATATATAGACACATGTAATGTACTGATTGGTTGTAAGTAAGTAGATCCGTATAATGTGAGATTAGTTAGTTGTAGGTTATCTAGTCTAGTGATTGTTCTAGTATATAAATACCTCTTGTATTCACAGTTCTTAATTAATGCAATTAACGAGAAATTTCTTAAATCTTGGTCTTCTCTCTAGCTTGTTATCAATTCCTCTCTTTCCTAGCTTTCTGTTTTCTTATAGAATGAAACTACTAAGAAGAATGTTAAGATACTATATGTTAACAAGAGTGGGAATGACACAGGACAGCTAGAACAAAACTGAAATAACAAAAAATAAAAGATATGACCTAGGAGTCAACACCTAGGCCTGGCTTGGAGTTAGCACCAAGCAGAGAAACCACTAAGAGTCAGCACTTAGAGTATACCTGGAGTCAGCACCAGACCAACATAAGGACCAAACGACCATTGTTTTCATTCATCAAAATATCAACTATTTTCTCAAGGAGTACAATAGATTGCTTATAAAGGATTGCTAAACCCTAGTTCTAATTGACTAGGAAACCCTAATTGCCTTATTACAAAAATAACCTTGCTTCCCAAATTAAAATATTAATAGCCTAATAAACTACTAGGACCTAAAACATAAAAATACAATTGACTTGCAAAAATAAATAATATTAAATAATAATTTTCTTACATCTCCTGCATCAAGAAATCTTTTTGTCTTTCATGTATTAGATTAGATGCCTCACCTGTGCTCAGTTTGAGGACTAGAGGCCACAAATGATCAGTGAGCCAGTTCCACGGTAAGGTTGATTATAGCCCAAACTTGATTGACCCTAAGGCACCATATAGGCTAAATCGTCTAGTACTTGGGACCATGTTGTTTTGGTAAGGCTTACTACGTGTGCAAGCATTCATAGCATAAAGTAGAATATAAAAAATGGGATAGATAATTTGTATTCTATGTTTATAATCGAGGTCGTTGAAGCTGGTATGATTATAATTTGTAAAGCATACATTATTTTTAGCATAACATACTTATTCTTTAAGCAGTCAAGAACTCAACCTAAACTCAATGTACTTGTTGATACATGATGAATGAAAAAAGCTCATGAAACTCATGTACATATTGATACATAGAAATAGACTTATGCTTATGTAGCTTTCCATGAAGAAAGTGGTGGGGTTTCAGAATCCTTCCAAGTTGCAACCTCCTTTGCATATCTGTTGCCCTTCACGATATCCTCAGCAGCAAATGATTCAAGTTCAACCATTTCTTCTGGTGTCAGTTTCACAGACAGAGCTCCAATGTTTTGGTTAAAGTTTTCAATCTTGGTGGTTCCAGGTATGGGACACACGTCCTTTCCTTGGTGATGAACCCAAGCCAGTGCTAGCTGTGATGGGGTGCATCCCTTCCTTTCTGCCATTTCATTAACATGCTCAAATATGGTTTTGTTATGCTCCAGATTTTCAGGTTGGAACCTAGGTAGGAACTGCAAGTAGCAACTACATATATTAGCCAGCATTAGGATTGAATCACAAAATAACAACGGAGACTTTCATGGAGGCAGGGTCACTACTCATTCTGTCATTCATAAAGCCAACGATATTTACACATTAAAATACTTATTGTTATCAGCATCAAGACTTCATCACTAAAAATAATTTTGAGGTAGCACAATTTATAAAGGCAATGACGAATATAGTTTAAAAACTTCCATAACACATCTATTTAGGTCTGTAGGCAACCACAGATGCTGTTCCCTGGCTTAATGATGAGGACAACACACCTTATTAGATTGGATTTCTTATGTAGTTGGATTAGTTCATAGATCATGCCTATGGACTTGCTAGAAAATGTGAGTTAGCTTTTAGATCCCTGTTTGTGAGGTATCCTGAAGTCCATAGAGTCACCACCAGTCCCCTATCTTCAAGTAGCAAGCCTCAATTCACCTTACCCCCCAGGCCTCAACTCACCTTACCCCCTCCTATGCCCAACACAATTAGTGCACCATTGGCTAGGGATGATAACGGAAAAGGAGTGGAGAGTGAATCATCAAAGATAGGTTCCCACCTACAATGCTTTAAATCGCAAGGCTTTGGTCATATTGCTGCCAAATGCCCAACTAAGGCCCTTGTCCTTTATGAAGAGGAGAAAGAGAATAAAGAAGACGATATAGAAGAAGTGTATGAACCCAACATGGTTGAAATCAATGTCAGAGATGATTAATGCAAGGAAAACCTTAAACTTGGTAGCATTCAAATGATACCAACTCACAACCCATGAAAGTGATCTAGAAAAGACAGAGTGAGGATTCCATTTCCCACGTAAACCAATATGCATGTGATAGTCCCAAAACTGAAAACATGATTCCATTTGAAGTAAAGTAGGAATCCTTTAGGTACTCTCCCATTTCAACCCATGATAGGGCACTTAAGTCAATAGGAACATATAAGCATCATGAGGTAAGTAAACAATTTCCGGAAAATGATAATCCCTATAAAATTCATGCTAGTTCAAACTACATGAAATTTCAAGCACGGGATTTCATCATGGTTCCAAGAAAGCAATTTCAAGCTTGTAGTACTGAATCAATCAAAATGTTGAAACACGTTGGACCAAATGCATATATTTTGATTTTCAAACTGATTATAAAAATGACTCCATCTTTAATAGCGAGAATTTGGATATTTATAAAGGCCCAGCAGTTTATTACCAACCCCATAATTTTGTCCAAATCCCTATACCAGCATGTAAATAAAATATTGATGCTATTTTAGATGAATAGGTTATTTCTACTAGGGATGGAGAAATTTAGTGGTACCTAGTTCACTGGAAGGGACGACCAATATCGGACTGCACTTGGATCACAAGAGATGAACTGCAGCAACTTGATTCGGATTTATTAGAGTACTACTTAGAGTTATTCTTGATGGGGTAGAGTCTTCCCCACCCCAGGAGGGTTGATGAGGACAGCACACCTTATTAGATTGGATTTCTTATGTAGTTGGATTAGTTTAGGATTCCAATTTATTTTGAGTTCACATAAGGATTAGATGATTAGATAAGGATTGGCTGTTAGATTACTATCAGTTTAGAGTTTAATGGTTTATGAACTTTTATTCTTGCAAGCTCTATATAATGGCTTCAAGTGGTTTATGTTTTATTAAACTTTTTATTTTATTTTTATAGGTAATAAAAGTTTTATTGATTGCAAAAATGCAATGTGTTTACGATTGTAAACTCACAGTAAAGAAAATAATACCCAAAAAAAATCAAATAGAAACTCAAACAGAAATAAGGAAAAAAAGACAAGGAAATACAATGTGTGAGACCCCAAATACGAGACTACTCAAACAAGGTCCTAGCTAGCAAATTCTTCAACAGATAAATATGTCTCTCCATGTCCTCAAAAGTTTAAGCATTGCATTCCTTCCATACTCACCACATAAGACATGCTAATACTATATTCCAAACATTTGAAGAATAATTCCCCAATCAATTCCTCCAAGCGAAAAGAAGAGAGACAACTGTATTCGCTATTCGGCATTGCCCAGTGAACCCCAAACAAAAGAAGAACCTCACTCCACAAAGCATGAGCAAAACTACAATGGAGTAAAAGGTAATCCACAGTTTCCTCATCACGTCGACATAGGCAACACCAATTAACAAGAGGCAAGTTCTTTTTAACAAGGTTATCTATTGTAAGAATCCCACCCCTAGAAGCAATCCATAAGAAGAAAGACAACCATTTAGGTATCTTAACACACCAAATGCTCTACCAAGGGAAAGAAACAAAAGTTGTTTTTAATAAAGAATTATAAAATGAGTGCACATAAAAAATACCATAAACGATTCAACTGCCAAATCATAACATCATCACCCACCCCCCTTGGAATTCTGGCAGAAACATGCTCAAAGAAAGAGTGAAATCTCCCCATTTCCTAGTCATTAAACTCATGATAGAAAAGTAAGTTCCAACTTTTACCTCCCCCATCTGGTGCATATAAAATCAGATCAGAAATTAGAGCATCTTGAACCACAGCAGAGACAAAAAATTCCTGATATAACTCTTTCAAAGAAATAGAATTGCTCCAAGAGTCGTGCTAAAATTGAATGCGAATACCCTCTCCCGCTGCATACACCACATGACTGCACCTTTCCTAATGTTCTTCCACAACCCACAGCCATGTGTCCCTCTAATAGCTCTACTGATTAATGAAATTCAGATGGGAGATTTTTCAATTCATTGGGTGCTGATTCCTAACACCTTAGGTGTTGATGGCTAAATTTTCTTGCTTGGTGCCAATTCCAAGCGACCCCTAGGTGCTGATTCTTAGGGTTTATCTTTTAGTTTTCTTGTTCTTTTATTTTCTCTTAATTGTCCTGCATCACTTAATTTTCATGACTCTAAAAGATTCCAGAAGGCAGTACAGATGACATAAACCGAGGTAGGAAAATAACAATTGTAATCTAGGTATGCCATGCTTAATTTATTCAGTTCAATCAGTATGATGTGCCATTGAAGTATTGGCATATATTAAAATCAGTATCTTTCAAGTAGTACAGCATCCAAAAAGTCAAAAACTTCTTTCATTGACGACTTACATAGATTCTAGAATTGATTATTATAATTCTTTGGAGCAATGACAAAATAGCAACAAGCAATTAGTCCATAACCATTACATAAAAATAGTTTTCTGTAAAACGAAAAGGAGTTAAATGGGAAAATATTCTATTTCCAGAAAACTGATCTAGAAAGCGGTTAAAAAATCTTAATATAGAGAAGAACCAAATATTCTGAATGGCTAAATGAGAAATGAGGTAGGATACAATAACAAATATTCAATAGACACTTGACATCTGCACTGTGAAGTTATCAGCAAAACATTTAGACATTGAAAATCACTTGTCCAGATTTTTAGATTACCTGTATACATAACCACTAACGAAGTTGGTTACAAGTCAAACCTTATATGCTGCATTAGTTCATTAAGAGAATCAGGCAAAGCATATAGATATTTGCAAGGTCAATCACCATGTGAGCCAACTGGGGAGATAAAATCTCTAATAATGCACTGATGATGCTATAAAACTGTGAAACTAAATGCATGTGTATCTCATTTCGAAGCACAACATTTGAGTGATGGACCTACAAACCTTTCGGTAATCATCGTCCGTCAGATTTTCAAGAACCTTAGACCCAGACGAAAAGAACCCTCGTCCTAGAGGACTGTATGCCACAATCCCAATCCCTAGTTCCCTGAACAATTAGGAGAGTAAATTTAAATTTCGAACCATAATTATTACATACCTTAAAATGCAATTGTAATTGACACCTCACCTGCAAGTAGGAATTATTTCTTCCTCCACATCTCTAGACCACAAAGACCACTCTAGCTGCACAGCAGTTATGGGATGAACCGCATGTGCCCTTCTGATTGTAGAAGCAGAGGCCTCAGATAGACCTATATACTTCATTTTACCCTCTTCAACTAGTTTCTTGAGTTCTCCAATCTTACAATACAAAGGAGATTAGAATTAGAGGATGCTCAACAGCAAGATTTTAAAAGATGCATAATGGGACATATTAAGAGAAAATAGAATTAGAGGATGCTCAACAGCAAGATTTTAAAAGATGCATAATGGGACACATTAAGCGATAATAGCGGCAACAAATGTAACAACTAAGCTAGCTAACAAGGTGATAACTGCAAGATAATCACTGTAACAATAGTATACTGATATGTAATTAGACTACTTAGAATATGATAAATGCCAAATTATAATGCTTGCTGATCATTATCTGACAGTCATGATAGGATAGGTTCATGGTTACATGTTCTTAGGCAAATGGTAGTTTCCTTTATTCAAAGATCTCATAAATAATTACAAAATAATTTAACAATGATGATCACTTCCAGTGAAGCATGAAGCTAAATTTGAATATGCATATTGATAGTCATCATATGTCAAAATATGACGCCTTCACAACAATGCTCATTAATCCTTCGAAAGGGGCACAAGTAAAACATGGTGCCTTTGACTCTCTCTCTCCCCGAAAGGAAATGTGAAGTCACTAAAAATATATATTAAATATAAAAATGAATTCAGAATATTGATTTCTTGAATTTGCCTAGGATGCAGTCCAAAATCTTAGGGATGTAGAGATACAGATAAGAATGGGGGGATAGGGTGAAGTTGTATGAAATACATTAAATAGAAAAGTGAAAATGAGTTCATCAAAACGAAAATGTTAGTTGATTCCCGCATTAATTCAATATTCAGTTCAATCAATTAAAAAAAAATAAAAATTATTAGTTTGATTCCCTCACTCAGTTGAATTGATTGAAGTAGAATAAAGGAGAAAATGAGGAGTTCCTAATTTGGTTTGCTTTTGTTGTCATTCATACGCATGATCTTCTTCCAATACTCTAAACTATAATGGAAATGTGAAAGAAGGTTTCAGTTCTTCCAATATGAATGAGCAAAAGAGGCAAGTGAGAACAAACTTCTACTTTTTTGGCACCACAAGTATAGAATGGAGAAGGAAGTCCACACAATGTTCATGTTTAAAAAATATGAAAGTAAAAAGGCTTATAATAGTGTTCCTGTGAGAGGAAACTACAAAAATGAGAGTGTAACAAAGTGTGGCTAAATATCCTGCACTCTTTTTTCTGAATGACATTCTTAAAATCTTGGATCTTCAGTTAAATCTTAAAATGGCATTTCACTGTGACAGGATATGACTCCAACGGGGACTTTTAAAATCAGAAGACAAAATCAGCTTGACTCTAAATGGAATCCGAACAGATTCTGCTCATGTTGTTCAAATAATTATCAGGAAATAGACAATGAAAAAAAGAAAAGATAATAGGCTAAATTTCTGTAAAATGGGATTTCTCTACTGCCAACATTTCTGGTTCTATTTCTGAATTGAATGCATACACTCTATTTCCACCAGCTATTGTTTGAAAAAATCCACTTGAACAAAAACTTACAAAGCAAAAGAGTTAGATTAACACTTAAAATTGAAGAAATACATGCTAACAAAGATCATGAGTTGAAACCAAGAAGAGAACATAAACAGGATAAAATAAGGAGATCGATTGTGACATGCCATTACATTCCAATTAATGAGCCAACCCTGTCGCCATAGACATTTGCCTCAACTTAGGCTTTACTACATTACTTTATCTAAAAATGGAGTGACCCTTGTAAGCTAGAAAGAACTTTGAAAGAAACAAAGAATAGTCCCTCCCCTATTTGTATTTTTATAGAAATAAATGGTTTTTATTGTGTGGAAGTTATTTACAAATACATTAAGATAAGGTTGTGAGCCGTGGAGGCTCCAGAAATATTTTCCAGAGTGGTCATTAAGAAACTTAAATTACACAAAATTTAATTAGAAGAGAACTTCATATATTGACCCAAAAAAAAAAACACACACTCACACAAATACATAAAGTCTAACAATTTTTTTTACAAAATTTTTTATTTTGAAATGTTTGCATAATAGTCTCATTACCAATGTTGCAAGTTACATCTCTATCAAAATTTTAGTTAGATAGAAATTTTCTTGGGATTTTTCTTTTTATTTGTAAAGACCTAATATATTATAAAGAGGACTAAAGTTTAAAGACAAAGTTTGGCTACAAATTTAATTATACCCTAAGGCTACAACTCTCATTAAATAAATTAACAGGGTCAATATTGAAAATCTAATTGTTAACTTGCATGTTCTTTAATATTTATATTCTTAAAACGCATGTTAAATTTCATGTCAATTGTATGTTATTTACTTTTGATCCATAAATTTATTTTTTATATATAATTTTAAATTACAAAAACTCAAAATTTAAAGATTTGAGTGATGACATATCTATTAATCCTTGATCTTTTTTAAATTTTGCAAATATAGAAGATATAAAAAGAAAATGTATCTATTTGTAGATTTTTCAAAATTCACGTACAATTAAAAAAAAAATTGTTACCAAATTTTGTCCGAAATTTAATTATGTTAGGCCTGAAAAAATTTAAGGTGGTTACAAATATTTTTTAAGGATTAAAAAATCATAAATTTTTAAAATTTTATATTAAAAAAAAAAAATCAGGTCAGGTGAACTGAATGCAGAGCCGCCAGTGGCTGTGAGAGTTAAAAAATGTATATTCCAGGTCCAGCCATCACATATATATATGCAAAGAATAATTTTTGATATAATGAAAAGACAAATGGAGATGTTACTATATATGTGTATGTATATATATGCCGAATTGTCGATAGAAATTAATTTCAGGGGACATTGAAAAGAAAACAGCACAAGATTACTACTACTTAAGACTTGATATCTGAATCTGATATGAATTAACTAACCGTGACTTCAATGGGAACGCGGGTGTCAACACGATGCTGATAGTAGAGATCAATACAATCAATACTGAGGCGCTTCAAACTGGCCTCACAAGCTGCTCTCACATACGCTGGATCGCCACGGATTTCCCTCTTCCCATCCGCAAAGCTAAGACCAAACTTTGTTGCCAATTCCACCTTCTCTCTTACCCCTCTCTTCAAAGCCTGTAGCAACCACCCACGCAAAATGGAAAATTAGCTAGGAAAGTAGTAGCAGTAGGAACACGTACAACATTTTCAATTAGTAGTAGTACCTTTCCAAGGAGGATTTCATTGGTGAAGGGGCCATAGACGTCGGAGGTGTCGAGGAAGGTGACACCAGTGTGGATGGCATGATGGATGAGAGAGATCATGTCTTCATCAGGCTTTGGAGGACCATAGAAGGAGGACATTCCCATGCACCCTAATCCTTGTGCAGACACCTCCAGTCCCTGTGAACCCAGCTTTATTCTCTCTACTCTTCCACCCATTATTATTTCTTTGCTTCTTCTTTTCTTTCTTCAACAATCAACTTCTTCTGCCGCTGCTGCTACTACTACTCCTTGTTGCTGCCTTTTATAGCCAAGAAGATAGAAATATAATACTACAAATACGAGCAGTCCTGTTTCGTAATTATGAAAATGCTGGCGTAAGGACATACGTGTTCTTGGGGTAACTATTCCGCCACTATCTGTTGGAGGGATTGAGTTTAAAGTTGAAAAAGAAAAAGAAAAAGTTTCAACCACTAAATATAGAAAATTGAATAAAGATAAAAAGAGTCGTGAGAGAATCGGAGTGAAATGCACAGAGCAATTGCTAAACGTAATTGCGTCAGATCCTAATCCCTATTAGCGGACGGTCCCAATTTTCTTTTCCTTTTGTCCCTTTGGTTGGAAGGGTGGAGAAGTTTATAAAATAATAAAAAAAAGAAACAGCTGACACGTACAAAAAAAGACAAAACAGAAAAGAAAGCAGGGAAAAAAAATGTGAACAGTAGCCGGAGAGTTTTTTGTCCAAACATTTTCTCTCTTGTTTTTTGTCCATTTTAGAGAGAGAATTTTTTGGTGAGCTTAAAGAGAAAATACTTTGGGCCTATCATTTATTTTTCTTCCTTTCTACCTAACCAAATACGCTTTAAAAAGGTTTTTCTTCTTCTTTTCTATCTAAAGTTTTTCATTTTTCATATTTCATCTCCAAACAAACACACCCTAAGATAATTGCAGAGATGGACTTGTTGTTGAGGTGAAAACGGCTTATTAAATTAGTCATGAATATACCTTTCTAAAAGAAAAAAAAAATTTTGTCACGAGTATCATTCTTATGATTTTTTTTTTAAGAGAGTTTCAATTTATAGCGGCCACTTTTGAATAATTAATTACTCCAAAAATATGATTTGATTTCTTTGTTTTCTATTGAAATAAATCTTTCAATAAAGCCTATTAGGTGATATTAATTGCTAAGAGCTTTATAGTTCAACTGGCACCTCTTAGTGTTTATAATAAAAACGTCTAGGGTTCAAATCCTTCCTTCCCATTGCAATTGTTGAATTTAAAAAAAAAAAAAAAAAGAAAAAAAAAAGGAAAGGTGATATTAATTGAAAATTGACATTGACGGCATAACCACATAAGCATTTTTTGTTAAGCATAATGGCATAGGCATATATGCATGGGCTAACAGAAAAAGTAAAACAATAAGTAGGATACTCTCAACCATAAAAAAAAATAATAATAATAAAAAAAATTAAAAAAAAAAAACAATAAGTAGGATATATACAAAAATCATCGAGAAGTCCACAATCTTTCGAGCTAAATTTATTTTTAAAAATTCTTTAAAAATAACTACTTAAATATATGCACTTTCCTATGTTTACCAAATTTTTTTCATTTTTTCATTTTTCCTTGTATTATTGATTGAAGTAATGGAATTGTTCCAATTGCATAACTTGACCGCCTTTCTTTTCTTTATTAGGCTTTTGAGTGGAGTTGTGGTGTATGTTTATATTAAAACCAATTTTCATCTCCCTTGTGTGTGTGTTTGTTTTAAAAAAAAAAAAGTAATACTTAAAAAAAAATTAATTCCTTTTTAATGCTAAAGTAGGCAATCCACTAAAATGATGCAATTGCTCACTAAAGTTTACCTTAGTTTCCAATTTGGAGTCAAAATGGCCAAATCCCATATTTGGACAAAATATTTAGCAGTTTACCACTGTTTGAGAAATATTTAGCAATATACCATTATTTTGAAACTTGAGTTCATGAAACTTGAGTTCTACATAAAACTTGAGTTTATGAAAATCGAGTTCCAGAAAAATGTGACATGGTGGCAGAGGCTAATCTGGTATTTTATAATTTAAAAATCCACGTGGAACTCAAGTTTAGGAAACTCAAGTTGCTTGTAATATAAAGTAGAAATTATACTAAACCTACCTGCAATTTGACCCAAAATAACTTTGCCTACTTGTGGTTTGAAAAGTGTCACTTTACTTACTTGAGGTAATGTCTGTTAGTCTCCTACTACTCACCTCTGTTACAAATAGGGGTAAATTTGTATTTTTTTTCTACCTTTTTATATCTCTCCTCCCAAAATATAAAAAACTAAAAAAATCAAGAGGAAAAAAAAAAAAAGATCTAAAAGTTAGGTTTTATAAAATTAAAAAAAAAAAAAAAAACATAATATTGTTCTTGTAGTTGGGTCGATTGCTTCTATAGCCACCACTAGCAACAGAACTGTTATTGGACTGGGGGGCAATGCCCCCCCCCCCCCCCCTAAATTTTTTTTTTTTTTTTAAATATTACTATATTAATTGATACTAATTTTAGCATTTTTTCAATAATAAATTACACTTTACCTCCCTTAATGATGTCATGAATTCTTTTGAGAGTAATATTATAGTCACAAACGTTTTTACAACGTTTATACAAAATATTGAGGTAGCAAATTCTTATTAGTTCGTACACTTGCATCACTTTTTACTTATCAATAACTACTCACCATATTAGCAATTTGCAAATTTTTTTTTTGTAGTTTTAGCATTTTTCACCTTTTAAAGTACAAAAAATTAATAGATTAAATCTAAAACAAATATACAAGCTCAAAAAAATTAGCCCAACAACAAAAATTACCAATAATAAAACTAAAAAAATTAAGCCCAATCAATCTAGCTATTTTACCCTGAAGAAACAATTTGGCCATTTAAAAAATTTTAAACAAAAATCCTTAGTAGTAAATCAGTAGACTTAAAGACTAGAGCTGCCACCTCCCTTAACTCCAAGTCTTGGTTCCATCCCTAGCCACCACCAACAATTTTTTTTTAAATTTTTGTATACAGTTTTCTGGTAATTGTTCATTTCCTAACTCTATAACTTATAATTTCCTGTGATTGTACATGAGGAAGGCAGATCTAACATTTTCAGTCCTTAAGAAAGTTTGGGTTATGTGGATTTGATCTAAACTTTGATAGAGTATGGGACATGAATAATTATTTTTTTGAACATTTCTTGAAAGGCCAAAGAGCCGGGCCATACATGGTTCTAGGTGTGAAATAGCCGAACAATACGCAGGTTTTCAATTTCCGACACAGTTGTTCTTGGTGCATGAAAAACTTTAGTTTTAAAATATCAAGAAGTAAAGGCAATTGTACAAGTTATTATATTTAAATCAAACCTCCATGTATCAGCATTCCCATTAGTTCCATTCACGTGAAATTTTCTATATGGCTTGAAGAATTGCTTTCCAAATTTCACTATCGTAAAGCATCCACAACGTGATGCATTAAGTTGTCAAGGGTGGAGTACTAATTGTAAGGCAAGATATTGTTGTATTTTGGATGAGACAGCTAGGAAATAATATAGGTAAATAAAATGACTCGCTATATAATAAGAAGGTACTTAGGATGGTAATATGTTAATTAACCATATCTCATGGTTGTTTGCTTCCGATGTTAGAATACCTTTTTTAAGAAGACAATATTAGTATACTTGAATCTTTTGTGGAGGCATTATTTGTCAGGTACACACTGAGCAACGACCAAGCCTTTGTTCCAATTGTTTTTGAAATCGACTATAGATCCTCTACAATCAGAATGGGCCACCTATAAAACAAAACAAATAAATAAATAAAGGATGGATACTAGCTGTTTTCAAAATCTTTAAGGGCAAAAGTTTTTTTTTTTTTTTTTTTTTTGATAATTTTATAATCGGGGGCGGGGGGATTTGAACCTGGATGTCTTCATTCAAAACACCAAGATGTGCCTATTAGTTGAGCTCTTGTTGGCAAAAGAATTCTATTTTATAATTATATCTGTGCACAAAATTGGTCAAGTAAATTATGGGAAGGGGAAGGGAAGGCAGCTCAAATCCATGATACGGGAGATAGGGGAGGGGTTAGGCGCCATCAGACTAGAAGCCCATGGCATAAATAATGAATTGTAAAAGCCTACAACTCATCATGATTATCAACCAGTTGTATGCCCCTGCTCATATCTTCACAATTTCTCACATGGGGAACAAGTGCACCATTATCAATTCCTTTCTTTGTCTTGCAATCATAAAATGGGGGAGCATGAAAACAAGGCTCCATTGACATGGCCCTACGACAAGGTGGATTAGGGGTCGTCTGATTATTAGACTTGTAGAGAATCCATGGCTTCAAACCTCCAAGACCTTGAGCTACATAACCAAATGTTGACCATGCACTTGTAACCAAGACATCAGTTAAGCTGAGGAGATACATTTCTGCCCATGCCTTGCTGTTGTGCAACCTATTCTCTGTATGTTGAAATTGTTCTTGGCTTGGTTGGAAAACCTCAACCACATCTCCATTCACTGTTGGGTATTCCCAGTACATGTTTCATACATTCTCAAAGTACCCAGAACTCAAAGATGTTATAAGGATAGCTTTCAAGTTTGCCTTTTCTGATTGCGTAACAATAGTTCTCTTCCTATCTACTTGTGGCAACACTTTATACTTTAGTGTACAAGCTAAAACTTGATCCATCACATATTGGAAAGGACCAGGTCCTGTATCAAAATTTCTTATTTGAATTCCAATCCTCTCATTTGCTTTAGCTAAGTAGGCTTCATAGTACCTTGTTATTAGGCCCCATACATGATTTGAGGGGTGGAAAAGATACCGGCCTAAGTGGTGGAAAACAGTATCTTTCTGTGGGAATAATTTGCTTAATTCTTGCTCAAAAGAGGGCATCAAGAAGAGAGATGGGACAAAGTAGTTATCCGATTTCATTATCAACCAAGGAACTCTACTGAGAAGAGTTTGATCTTGATAACATAAAAAGAGCTTATCATGATCATCATAATCATGTGCTAGATGGAGATATAAATATGATGGTAGTGATACTGTGGAAGTATTTAAGATGTTCTTCTTCAATATGTTCCCATAAGAATGAGGAAACTTCTGACTAAGGATTTTAAATGTCTCTTTGAGGGGGAAGTCAACAGGCAAAAACCATGATTTTTCTAAAAATGGGTCACAGAAAAGATTAGTCATAACAATTCCTTGGTCAACAAGCAATACTCTATTTGTGAGGAGGGCATAGAGAAATGCAGATGTGAGGGTTAAAACCCTATTGCCCCAGCCACTATAAGATATCCACATAGCATACTTACACTTTGTAAAACTAGCACTGTGGTTAGACTTGAGCTATTTTTGTGCTCTATTGTATGATTTAGTATAAGGTCCACATCATTTATGGAGATCTTCATAACTCCGTAGTCTTGAAAGGAGATAAGAAGATGGTTTATGAAGTGATGGTCTTCAAAGTAAACTGGATTGATACCTGCTTAAGCAAGATCCCTCATCAAATCCAAAAGCAAGAAGTCCACCAAGTAGTTTGTCTTTAGGCATCTCAGTAAATTGAGAGGAAACATCTTCTGAACCTACAAATTGTAGTAAAGAAATGAAAATACTATGCTTGTTTGATATAATAAAAAATCAATACAAGAAGATACTGTTAGGCGCGCCTTGTTTTGTTGGTAGAGATTAGTAAGGGTAAAGCCAATACCTTCCAACATAAGCTTTGAGTTATCTTCACTACTGTCAACTCACAAATGTCTAAGTATTCTAATTTAGTATTCTGAAACCCCAGGAGATCCGGTAAGATAGTATGGAAATGGTATTGAATATCTAAAATCATGCAGCTTTGGGAGCTTACTAACAGTGTTATGCAGTATTATGCTCATGCTAAGTGCTGGTATATGGAACTACAGTTAAATTTGTATGAAGACTTGACTGTAATTATAGTGATATGAGTACTAAGAAACATAGATAGCTCAAATTGGAGGTCCAATTTCAAACTTCCAACTTTCCTATTAAACTACACAAAAAAGTAAGTACTTGAAGAAAAATTGAGCTGCTTAAGTTATACAAATGTAGAAATGAGTTATTTTAATAATTATCTATATCTAGCAACAAGATAAAACTTCAAAATTAGTACAGATTATGTCATAAACCCAGGACCATTCTGCATTTTCAAATTATGACCAAAGTAAAATCCTTTCTTATGATTTAATTTACATAGGATTTATATCAAATTACGGACATGTCATCATCAGTACAACAATTCTAAGATAATCTAAACAAATCTAATCATGAATGGAGATCACATCAAAAATATAAAATAAAACAAAAAACAGCTCTATTGCTTATGTTCATGGTCCCTGACTAGTGGATTTATGGACCTTCCTAACCTAAAAGATTGTACTAGTCTGAATTGCAGAATTTACATCCCAAATATGCAAAAATATATACTTTTCAGAAACAATACTTTATGTGCCCAGATTTTTCTCAGGTCTATTAATTACTTTTTGAGTTTTCAGGGGGGGAAAGTCCTTGCACAACTTTAAAATTAACATAATCAAAACAGAAGTGGCTTTTTGGCTTTTCCCTATAGAACATAACTCAGTACCTATTGTGATTATGCATACTTTTCTTCAGTAACATTGGCAAGTGAAGATGTAAAGTTTAAAAAAGTACGTGAAAAATTATGGTTTCAAATTATGACCCAACTAAAATCCTGTCTTATGGTTCAATTTCATATATATCTTGCATACATTCGTTAAGCTATCCTTCTAAAAAAAGCATATATTGCTCTTGTATCAAACAGCATAAAAAGAACTAATTGTTGTAATTTTCCAGTTCTTTGCCACCATTTTAGTGATTCTTTATTGAAAAAACACCGAATGGGAATGAGCAAATCAATGAGAAATACATAAAGGGTGACCAATTTTACACAAATTGAACTCACCAAATTCACCAAAGTAAAATCTCTAGTTATGCTAAAAAACCCTGTCTTTTCAAAATATGGCCCTTATAATTAAAAAAAAAAAAAATGACGAGGAAAAAAAAAAACACACCAAATCCTAGATAACCATACAAACACCAAAACTATCAAAAACCCAATATCTAAAACAAAAAGGTAGTCACAATTCTATGAAGCCAAAATGACAAACAACAACTACCAAGTCTTTATCCCAAAACTTTGTAGTCATTATGAATCATCAACATACTAATCATAGTCAATTATATGTATTATTTTCTTTCATTCTATCCTATCCAAAATTCAATAAAATTTCACAACTTTTTTAACTTGTTGAGATGTCATTTTCACATGCTATTGTGCACAAATCACAACTTTTCACCTCAACTGTCGCAAAAAAAAAAAAATAATAATAATAATAAAATAAAATTTGTGAACTATGTTGTGTCATTACTTGTACATTCATATAATTGTAAGCAACCAAACAGGAGGTACATAACCTAACAACACCGTTCTCACCTGCATGCAATGAAGTAACATTGTGAGCTGCGTTTTCCAAAGCACTGGCTTCAAAGACTTCACCAATGCGATTGGCAGGTGGGTTTTGAAGGACGAGTGTGAGTGTGACAAGAAGTGGGAAAGCCACCAAAGAAGCAACCAATACCTTCAACATCTTTGGTGTACTCATGAGGCTCTGAGGATTCGTCTATTTGTGGCCTTTGCTGGAGTTGATGAAAGCTTTAAGATTAGCCATTCAAATTCTTATAAAAAGGGAACGGGTTCACTCTTTAAAGTTCATGGGGTCTAAAAGTAACAAACAATTGGCACAAAGAGAGAGAGTTTTGGCCTTTGGAGTTTGGACTCTGAAGACTGATTCGAGCTGGTTACAGTGATATGAGCAAGTTTTCAACTTAAAAAATTAAAAGCCGTTAAAAAGTTTTGTAGCTCAATTAACATTTGTTGATATCTCTAAGGAAGATGTCCAGGTTTAAACCATCTCCGCTTCAGTCTTCACAGTTCACATATTGAATTATGAAGAAAGAAAGAGTAAAAGCCAAACGAGGTGGCTTGATTTGTTTCATTTATGTTTCACATATCTGCTCCTAGAATCATGGCTGCAATCTCTACAACTTTCTTTCCTTCTTTTCTATATTTCTTTTCCTGTTTTTAATTATTGAAATGATAACCATTACAATCACAATAATGAATTAAATCAATAAATTTAGTAATTCAAAATTTGTTTTTATGTTACTTATTGTGATCAATATATAATAAAAACGGATTCAAATCCTCCATAACACTTTTTGTGTTCCACTAATTACAACTTGTCATGTGTTTTTTTTTATTTTTTATTATTCATTTTAAAATTTGGCTATTTTATAAGGAAAGTTAAACAAATATATAATAAGTTGTGATTGATAGAACATTAAGTGGAACAATAAAAATGGTATAGAGGATTTGTATTCAATAAAAACTATATCATTGATTCACTCATTTACAAATGGAGTTGATCTCTTCAAAAAAAAAAAAAAAATGATGTTAGGAATTTAATAGGATAAATAATGTTGGCTGTAAAAACTTGAAGACTCTCCCTCTAAATAAACCTCACAGTTTTATTGAATGAAAAGAGAGATTACAAAATTGTGAGAATAGATTACAAAGGCTAACTAATTTTTTTTTTTTTAGAGAGTTTCAACCTATGACGTCTGTTTGTAATAATAACTCTTTATTATCATATCAAAACACCAATCAATTTCTGGTGTAGGCGGGGATTAAACCCCAGATATCTTATTCAATCATCAAAGACTTTACTAGTTGAGCTTACTAGAACCCACAAAAACTAACTATTTATTTACAAACAAATCCAAGAGAATGAACCAAAATATCTAAAACTAACTCTCAAACTAATTTCCAGATTAGCGGGAAAAGTGGTTAAACTAAACTCCCAATAAGAGCATTACACGTGTTCAATTAGTAACAAATTACTGACCCCATCTCACTTAAGTGTTGCAACATCGTTTCAATAAAGCCTGCAGCAAATCTAGAGCAAAACAATGCCGTATCAATGAAATTCATTAATTCACAACTTATGTCAAATGTTGTCGTTTCCAAGCCTGTATTTGATATGTGATCAAACAATTGTGCTTTGCTATGCTTCTGTTCTTTATCTTCAACATTGGCGAACAATACCATAGGTTTTGAGTAGAGTTGTAGTGTGTCTTTGTGTTAGAACACATTTCCCTCTTCCTTGTGTGTGCGTTTGTTTCTCAAAAAAAAAAAAAAAAAAAAACATTGGCCAACAGCCAATCCACTTTTTTTTTTTTCTTTTAATCTTTGAGTGAAAAATTATCATATAATCCCTTATTAGGAACAACCTTTGCAATCTTGCCATTTGGGTATATGGGTTATTAATTTATTATGGTTCTCAAGCTAAAAATGATAAAGTATTCCTTGCTTATGAAAGAAAAGGAAATTTATTGTGTGAATATATCTAAAATAATAATTTGCCTTATTAGGGGATTTTTTTTTTTTTTTCTTGAGAATATTTGTTAGGGGATCTTCATTGTCATACTGTTCAACTTCTTTATATGGTCATTGGAATTTGGGAAAAAAATATAGGAAAAAGTTAACGAATACCCTAAGAACATTGATTTAGGAACTACTTTTGGAAATTTTTTTGGGAAAAGAAAAAAGCAATTAAATTTTTTACTGTTTTTATATTTCACATAAAAAGTGTAAAAATTTCCTTAAATAGTTTATTAACAATTGTCCTAAGGACATCTATTAAAAAGCTTCATAGAAATTTTTTGTTTTACTACAAGGGTAAAATTTAGGTTTTACACGCATTTTTCATTGTGAGAGTTGAATCTAGGATCTAGTGCCCTCCAAATCCACACAAGTAAGCTTAGTGTCCACTGAACTTTATATTCATTGAACTTCACGACTATATACAAGATGTAAGTTTATGAAATTGGGGTTCAAATCCTACCTACATAGAAAAATTAATTGGTATCTTTAATTTAGCGATAAAAAAAAAAAAAAAAAATCATACTATAAGAGTCCGTTTGGATACAACTTATTTTGCTGAAAACTAAAAATTTAAAATACTGTAACAAAATAATTTTTAAATGTGTAAATAGTACCGTAGGACCCATTTTTAATGAAAAAATTGCTGAAAAGTAAAGTTTGTAGGTCCCGTGAACAGTGCACGGAACCCATTGGTGTTGCTGAAAAGTTGTTGAAAAGTCAAATATTACAGCTAAAAAAAAAAAAAAAAAAAAGGGAAACGCAAACGCTAGATGTGCAAATGCGCAATCCAAACGCTGCCTAAGTTGAAATTCTATCGTATTCATAAAAAAAAAAAAAGTTACATCATGTATGTGCAAGTTAGATTTTTAGGTTTTCAGATGTTTGTGACCTAAAAGCCTAACAATACATTTGGGTGTCAAAACTTTGTGGGCAATAAAATTGTAATCTTTAACACCAAAACATGAAAAGGAAGACAATGATAGAATAAAGAAAGTAAAGAACAACCAAGATATAGGTGGAAAACCCTATGAAATGGATGAAAAACCATGACAAGTGAAGGACAGAAAATCCTTCATTCTTGGAAGACTATGTAATAAAATGGAAAGTTTAAGGTTACAATGTGATGTTCTTCCCAAAACCTGTTTCTTTTGCCTTTCTTTCCTACTTAGATTTTCTACCTCTCTACCCTTTTTACTCAGCAACATTCTCCTCTTATAGTATGAGGAATGCTGTTGGATGTACAGATACAGGTGTCTCACTCTCACTCCTCCTCACAAACCCTAATACAACTACTGTACTATATCATGGTTGGAGGAGAGAGAAAAACTGCTACTGCTAGGATAGTAGGATGAAAGGCGACTCTGTTACATCATGAGGGACAAGTATAGACAAGGAAATGGATTGCATGAATCCTGAGGGCATTACATGTGTCCTTGGCAGTGGTCTAGCTTGGTACTAGCCAATGAGGGGAGTTCTACAACCTTTAATCAACAGAGACTGAACTCTCTTTCATGGTAGTGCTCGGTGTCCATGCCAAACTGTGCATCTCACTTCCCTCAATGGTGATCACGTTGTTGGCATGAGCCAAAGGCGCAACTCCCTTTATCAACATCCCTCTTCTTTTACCTCAAGGTTTGTCCACATGTGGGGCCCAAATTTGACCAAGTCAGCACTTTTGCTTGTGTACTGTACACATCATCTTAAACTTAATCTCTCTCTCTCTCTCTCTCTCTCTCTCTCTCTCTCTCTCTCTCTCTCTCTCTCTCTACTTAGTCTTCTGTTATGATGATTTCTAAAATAATAATCCTATGAATATACCCAATTTTTCACCTTTACTCATGTATGGAAACATAGGCAAACTATTGATTTGAGCCCGTTATGGCTCCAAAATTTATAACCTGAGTTTTTATTTTTATTTATTTATTTATTAGACAATAGGATAGAATTTGAACTTATAACATCTACTCTATGTCTATGATGATTATACTTTATCATTAGACTAAAATACTAATAAATTTTTAGTGTAGGCAGGGTTCAAATTCTTTTTTTTTTTTAATGGAAAAATTCCAAATGTTTTGTTCAATCACAGACAACTTTATCAATTGAGTTATCTGAAATTTACTTATAAGTTGCTAAGTTTTTTTTTTTTTTTTTTTTTTTGAGAATCTACTGAGTTGTTAACTTATGGGAACAATATCATTTTTATTTTTTTACCTATGCTTATCACAGTATCACTTACACTCAATTTTTTATACATCAATCGCAATTATTTTTTAATATCAATATTTGTTTTGAGATAAATGCGATAAATTTTCAACCTATGAATTCTATTCCATTAGCGGTTTGGATACCTTAAACCTTAAATTGGATGTATCCCTATTTTCCAACGTACTGAGTGAGGTTTTCCTTCCTTAGCAAACCCCTCCCCTTTTGTCTTTAACTGGCCGCCAACTCTTCCACTCTCTCTATCTCTCTCTCTCTTCACAAATTGGCACCCACTGGCAATGTTTGGCAATTTAGAGCACGTGAGTTCTAATCTTTCTTTCTGCCTATTTTTACTTTTCCAATTTCTCATTAGGTTTGAATACCTTCACACCCATTTGCTTGGTATAGCTTGGAACTCAATGAAGCACTGGATTTTTAATTTTTTTTTTTTGAAGCTTTTGAAATGGCTTATATGTGTATCTAAGGCTATAATCGGTTCGGTTCGGTCGGTTTTTTTTTATCCGGCCAACTGAAACCAAAATTTTCGGTTTTTAAAAGTCTTAACTGAAACCGATCAAAATAGTTGAAAAACCATCGGTTTCAGTCGGTTTCGGTTTTTGGGTCTGGAGTTTAGGTCAGTTGGGCCTTCAGTTTTTTTTCCAAAAATTTTCTGTTTGGACTTTAAAAAAAAAAATGCAATATTCAAGCCTCTTATTTTATTTGCATATAAAACATTAAAACTTGAAAAAAATAAACATCTTGATCTATGTTGTTTCTACAAAATAGAGATTCACTATTTTCAAAACCTAAAACACAAAATAGAGAGGGGGTACAAAATCAACATTATATAAAACTAAATTACACTAACTCAAATCATTCACTAGCTCAACAAAAGAAGAAGAAAAAAAAAAAAAAAAAAAAAAAAAAACCCTCAAATCATTCACATGCATACACCCTGGATGGAATAAATAAATAAAAGTGGCGTTTTGTCTTGTTTTCAACATGTTTGAATTCCCCTATTTACTTATCATCATGCATCAAAAGAAAAGAAGAAAAGAGCTTCAAAACAGAGACTCACCGTGAGAACTGATGATCAAGCCGGTGTGGGGAGGGTGGCGTGTGGAGGCGGCGGCAGAGGGTGATTCAACGTGAGAGGACTGTGGAGTGGAGGCTAAAGTTTGAAGTGAACGTGAGAGAGATGAGAGAGTGGAAAGTGTGAGAGTGAAACTGAAAAGTGTGGGCCGGGTATGTAGGGTATGGTTTTCCATCTTTTGTTTTTATACTCTAATTAGTTTTAGTTTAATTAATTTAATTAGATATTGACTTAGTTTAATTATAGATGATTAATCTAATGGGTTTTAAAATGTTATGATTAATCTAGGCCGGATCATTTGTTTGAATTTTGAAATCTTGAATCATTGAATTGTGAATCACTGAATGACTGAATTATTTTAATATGAAAAGATGACTGAATTGTTTGAATATGAAAAGATGGAAGCCCACTTCCCCACGCAAAGCTGGCTGCCAAAGGCCAAAAGCATATCTCTCTTTCTTTGAGAAAAGCGTATCTCAGAGGACAAAGGGTCAGTCAGAGTCAAATTAAATATTTACAAAATATTATACATTTAATATAAGGCAAAAAGCCACTTTTAGTCCTTACATTTTCTGGTGATTCCCATTTTAGTCCCTACATTTTATTTTTACCACTTTTAGTCCTTATTTTGAAAAACGCTTTCTGTTTTAGTCCCTGCCGTTACTCATTTAACAGAATTATCCTACATGGCAAACGGTTCAACAGTAAATGCTGACGTGTTCATTAAAATAATATTAAAAAAATTTATTTACATTTTTTAAAATGCCACATCAGCAATTTAATTTTTAAAAAAATCCACGTCAGATAAAAATATTATAAAAATTTCTAACCTAATTATTTTTAAAAAAAAAAAAGTAGTTAAATTAATTTTTTTTCTTTTTTTGGAAGAACATGAAGAACTCAGAATTTCTTTTTTCATTTTCTTCCCCAACTAAGCTTGCCCAGAAAAATAAAAATTAAAAATTTACTTTCCTTTTCTTGCATTTTCTTAGCAACCAAACTCATAAAATTACTCAGATTTACAAAATAAAAAGATATGCCCATAAAAATTTACAAAACAGGAACATTCAACAAAATTTTCTTATGCTTTGAAACCAAACTCGAAAAACACAAATAAACTCAGATCGTCTTCTCCGGCGAATAACTCCAGCCAAATAAACTCCAACTTGGTCCTCGTCGCTCTTCTGGACTCGCATTACACTGAGCTCGCCAAGCTGGTCGAGAAGGCCTTACTGTTGCAGACGCTAGAAGAGAGAGTCGACAAGCACAACATCACAATCTTCGCACCCAGAAATAAAGCTCTGGAACACGATCTCGACCCTGAGTTCAAGCGCTTCCTGCTCGAGCCTGGCGATCTCAAGTCTCTCCAAAAGCTCTTGATGTTCCACATTATCCCAACTCGGATCGGATCCAACCAGTGGCCAACTCACCCCGAGTCAACTCACCACCAACGCACTCTCTCCCACGACAATCTCTTCCTCACCCACCATGAAAAGACCGGAGACAAAACTGTTGACCGCGCGAAGCTCATCCACCTGGATTTCCTGACCCGACCCGACGGAGTCATCCAGGGAATCGAACGCTTGCTCATCCCATAGTCCATGCAAGACGAAAATCTGGGTTTGAGTTTAAGGAATTTAAGGTTGTGTCGTTGTTTGTGGTTTGGTTGTGTATGGAGGCCGAAAATCTGGGTTTGAGTTTTGTGTTTTTTGTGTTTGGTTGCTAAGAAAATGCAAGAAAAGGAAAGGAAATTTTTAATTTTTAATTTTCTGGGCAAGCTTTGTTGGGAAAGAAAATGAAAAAAAAAAAAAAAAAAAAAATTCTGAGTTTTCCATGTTCTTCCAAAAAAAGGAAAAAATTAATTTAACTAATTTCTTTTCTTTTTTAAAAAAATTATTATGTTAGAAATTTTTATAATATTTTTATCTGACATGGTTTTTTTAAAAAATTAAATTGTTGATATGACATTTTAAAAAATTAAATAATTTTTTTAATATTATTTTAATGAACACGTTATTATTTACTGTTGAACCGTTTGCCACGTAGGATAATTCTGTTAAATAAGTAACGGCAGGGACTAAAACAAAAAGTGTTTTTCAGAATAAGGACTAAAAGCGGTAAAAATAAAATGTAGGGACTAAAATGGGAATCGCCTGAAAATGTAGGGACTAAAAGTGGCTTTTCGCCTTATAAATTATAATATAATATTATAATAATATATTTCGGTCGGTTCGGTTTATTAAAATTTGCAACTGAAAATCGAACCGAACTTTTCGGTTTTTTATTTAATAAAACCGAACTGAAACCGAACCGAAATTTTTGCATCGGTTCGGTCGGTTTGAATCAGTTTTTTCGGTTCTTTAGTTTTTCGCACACCCCTATATGTATCAGTGTATGTGTTTTAAGTTTCACTGATATGATATCATATGTATTCTATTTTTTACTGTTTTATGTTTGTGATTTAACATCTTTTCGCTAGCAATGTAAAATAGTGGCTTGCAGTGTAACCGTCTTGTACACTAGTTTATTAGAAAGTATGCCAAAGATGAAACATTGATGTCAATTTCTGATTATCTGAACCAAATTCATGATGCCCATGTATTCAAAATTATCATCTATCTATCTACCATGAATAAATATAGCCCAATTTCACAACATGTTCAAGTGTTCAACTATGAGTAGACGACACTTTCTTGCCACCAATTTTTTTCAATCACTCACAGTTGATCACTTTAGCAAGTTATGAAACTTGGTGTGTCCATAGTATACTTGATATATGTATTAGCTGAGGCTCCCACATAAACAACGAACGACACTGTTTCACGTCATTTCGCTACTTCACTTTCCTTTTTCCTAACATATGCGAAGTGGTATCTTATGTAACGGGAGTATGCAATATCAGACTCACGACTTGTATGTAGGGTTGAGGTATGTGCGTCGCACATAAAGGTGAGAGGGTGTTGCATTCATTTGTCACATAATATACTTTTTATAACCTATGAATACCGCTTCAACCTTCTATTGTTTTGGGTATAATGGCTGAGCAACTATAGCAATGGCGATGAAAATGACAACGATGCTAAGGAGCGCCGAGGGAGCTTGGGGTTCACGATAGGGTTTCAGAGGTTGAGCATGTCATGGCTCTTCCTCCACCATTGGATTGAGCCATTTACTGAGGGTTCACATCTCCACTAATTGTTTTGCCTGAGTTTGATAAAAAAAAACAAAACAACAACAACATCATTGGGTTTGGATTTTAGTTTCCAAGTTTTTCTTACGGTAGATCTATGGAGCTTATAGCTGTCCCCAAGAGGAAGGTACCTATCGACTTTAGTTCTTCACTTTTTTTTAATATATATATATACAGATATAAATTTGGAGCTCTGGGTTTGGTAGATTATCTTGAGTATGGTTGTGTGCAGGGTTTATGGTTTTGGTAGTTTGGTACTAATATTTTTTATTACTAATAGCTTCATCTTTAGACCGAGGACAAAATTTCATATTGATTTGGGTTCAGCCATACGAGGGATTATTTTGGTCTGCTGAATTAGTAGTCTTTGGATTGTTATTACTGGGTGTGAGTGAGAGGAGCTGTTATGAACTAGGATATAATAGGACCTGACCCATGAGGTTCATTTTCCATTTGGCTTACTTAAATGAGTTTCAAGAGCAACAATTCTATTAAGTAGTGATATGACTTCAATGTTTTAAAATGTTTCCTCAGAATAGGTGATAATGTTTAATGACAAGCTTTGTCTGTTGTTCTTTGCTGATTTTAATTGTTTCATGAATGTTTTCTTTCAAGATTAATGTGTTTTTAACAATATCTGTATGATTTTTTCCATATTGAAAATTTATAATATCTGTTGTTGTATTTCTGTGTGTTTAAGGAAGTATTGGCACTTGAAAACATAAGTTCCTCCTTTTAATTTAAAAAAAAAAAAAAATTGTTGAGACTATTTAATATTTGCTAAATAAAATCACTGAGAGCTTTGTAGCTTAATGTCATAGCATGATGTTTCCAACAAAGAATTTCAAGGTTTGAATCCCCTCTCCCCACTTAAACATGTATCAAAGAGAAAATATTTGCTAAATAAAACGTCTTGGCAATAGTTTTGGGCAACATCTTATTTCATTGGCTCAATATTTTGCACATATAGGGGCATTTGATTTTTGGGTAGGGATTATCTAAATGTTTCTTGGAAACAATGATTTATCTCTTGATATAGTTTTCCTTTTTAGCAATTATTTTATTCTGGCTTGCCTGTTGGACATGCCCTTTAACTGTGTTTGTCTTCATTTGTTTTGGTCCTTAAAGGTGGTAGGTTTGTTTATGTGTAGATATTTTGGATAAGGAATGCTTTGTTATGTATGAAAGTGATTCTTAAAAGGCGTTGTCTATCATTCAGGTTTCTTCCCATAAAAGAGGCATAAGAAATTGACCAAAGGCGTTAAAACCTATTCCTGTGATGATGCGATGCAAGCAAGTATCTTGCCATTATCCTTTTTTTTTTATTGGTGTGTTTTGCCAATACTGTTTTGGACATGTTTTATGAGGAAGAGAGAAGCACTGTTCACCTGATTTAAAAAAAAAAAAAAAAATTCATGATGAAAATAGGCTAATGTTTGTGTCATTTTTGTTTTTGTCAGACAAACAAATGAATCTTCCTGGAAAATTGGGTTGATTTCTAGGCTTAAGATGTTTTAAAACTATAGATTGGCAGTTTTTCTTTTACTTAAGTCTTGATTTTCTCTAAGGAACATTTTAGGTTGCTTTGTTCATTTTTTAGCCTCATTTGGTTCACTATCTTCAGATGTGAAGTCTCTGTGGTAGATGAATTATTAGCCTTCATCGGCTTATTTTGTTAATTGTGTAAAAGTACAACTGTACCTTAAAAAATGTGATGTTTTGAAAAGTTATATATTCTCTTTTAAGGTGAAAATAAGCTCATCCATGAAGCCTCAGTGAGGTGACAAATCATTTAATTAGGGAGGTTTTGCTTCATTTTTTGAGGAGAAGTAGAGCCTTAAGGGTTTGCAAAAGAAAGAGAGGGATTGTAAATAATAATGCCATGAACTAAGATTCAGTCATTTCTTGAAAACCTTAGATGAAGGAATGAATTTGAATGGATTTATTACAAAGAGAGCATAGTGCATCCTCTATGACTAAAGTTACTAATACAAGATTATCACAAAGATCATTATTGCTAGACTTAGACCATATTTGGACAAGCTTGTCTCTCCCCTTCAACAGCTTTTGTCCCGGGAAGGAAGGGCATTGACAATGCGATCATTGTTCAAGAAATCATCCATACTCTTAGTAGAAAGAAAGGGAAGGTGGGGTACATGGCTATCAAGATTGATCTTGAGAAGGCGTATGATAAATTGGAGTGGAGCTTCATAAGAGACATGCTCATTAGGGAAAATTTGCCGGCGGATTTAATTGACATCATCATGAGTTGCATCTCCACGGTTTCAACCTCTGTTTTGTTTAACGGAGAAGCTCTTGATCCAATCTATCCTTCGAGAGGCATAAGACAGGGAGATCCACTATCTCCGTACTTATTCATTCTTTGTATGGAGTTCCTTGGTCAACTCATTGAAGAGAAGTGTAACTCTAAACTTTGGCAGCCCGTGAAGGCTTCATGTGATGGGTCGGCTTTTTCACACTTGTTTTTTGCAAACGACTTGGTCTTGTTTGCCAAAGTTGACCATATCAATTGTTCAGCTATGAGGGATGTTATTGATGAATTCTGTAGTGCTTCAGGTCAAGCTGTAAGTGATGCTAAATCTAAAGTTTATTTCTCGCCAAATGTGGATAGGGACTCTAGGGAATCTTTTTGTGATATCCTTGGTTTTGCCTCAACCCCCCTTTCTTGGCAAATACCTTGGAATTCCTATTAAGCACCCTGGAGCATCCGCTCAAGATTTTAACTTCATTCTTGATAGGGTGAAAAATAAGCTAGCGGGTTGGAAAGCTAACTTGCTATCTTTGGCTGGACGGGTTGTCGTTATTCAAGCTTCTTCGACGGCTATTCCTGCATATGTCATGCAATGCACCTACATTCCAAATAAAATCCTTGAGGGAGTTGATCGGCTTAATAGGAATTTTCTTTAGGGGTCGTCGGAGCCAACCAAGAAGATTCACTGGGTGGGGTGGCAAAAGGTAACAAAACCGAAGGAGAAGGGGGGTCTTGGTTTGCAATCTGCTAAGGGCAGAAACACTACATTGCTGGCCAAATTAAACTGGAGGTTGCATGTTGAAAAAGAAGCTTTGTGGGCCCGAGTTTTAAGGCATAAGTACTGTAACCCAAGGCGGATCAGTTCTATTAATGCGGACAGGCTGCCTTGTTCGCAGATTTGGAAAGCTGCTAAGAAGGGGAGGGATACTTTTAATGAGGGCAGTATGTGGAAGATTGGAAAGGATAGTAAACTCAGGTTTTGGTGGGATAGTTGGACAGGTATAGGACCTCTGTAGTGTATGATTCAAGGTCCGCTAACCCAAGGAGCGGATCAATGGAAGGTAGGTGATATCATTTCAGATTTGGGTTGGGATTAGGGGTGGATTCCTTTTGACATCCCTCTTACGATCAAGTCCATCATCCAAGCCACCCCCATTCCTTTTGTGAGTAGAGGTCAAGATAGGCTAGCTTGGTCAGGAAACTCAAGGGGAATCTTTGACCTTAAGAGTGCCTATTCCTTGGCAACGGTTGATGAGATTGTTCCTCCTTTCAGTTCTGGTTGGATTTGGAAGCTTGAAACGCTGCCCAAGATCCAAACCTTTCTTTGGTTGTGCCAACATAACAATATAGGAGTAAAGAGTTGCCTTGCTAGGAGAGGGGTGGTAGCTAATGAGTTATGTCCCATTTGCCAAAGGGAACTCGAATCAATCATTCATGCCTTGAGGGATTGTGCTTGGGTTAAGGAAGTTTGGATGCAGCTAGGAGTGAACATAGCTAACCAGGAGTTTTGGAGAAGTAATATTCAAGATTGGATCAACTTTAATGGGAAAATCAGTCAAAGCCGTGCCCAAGAAAAACCCCCTTGGAAAACCACCTTTTCTTTTGCTATGTGGTGCATATGGAAAAGCCGAAATATGGCTGTTTTTAATGGGAAACCATTGAACCAGAATCTGCCTATGGAGATCATGAATCAAGTTTTAGAATTTATCCATTGTGTGCTTTCTCCTAGGAGCCCCACTCACAAAATCAATAGAAGTCTTCGATGGGAAAGGCCTCCAACGGGTTGGAAGAAATTAAATACTGATGGATCATGTTTAGGAAGGTCGGTTAAAGCTGGTTGTGGAGGCTTAGTAAGGGATGAGCAAGGGGAGTGGGTTGGGGGTTTTACCGGACACATTGGCTTAACAAATAGCTTCATAGCAGAGTTATGGGGGCTGCGAGAGGGTCTTATTTTGTGCTGCAATTTAAACATTGACTCACTTATTGTTGAAGTGGATGTTCAAGCTGTGGTGGCTGTTTTGAGGAACAATGATTATGTAATTAATGTTATCTCTCCCATATTGAATGATTGCAAGCATTTGGCAACACGCTTCCAGCGGATTCAGTTCAAACACTGTTATCGCCAAGCCAACCGTTGTGCGGATTTGCTTGCTAGAATGGGTGCTCTTCAGGATCTTGAGTTTATTTCTTTTGCAAGTCCACCTGTGGACATCTGCAATGCTTTTGAGGATGATTTGAATGGTTTGTATTTTAACAAGATGTGTTCTGATCCTGTTGTCTTTGGTTAGTTTGTTTAATACATCGTCTGTTTACCCAAAAAAAAAAGTTACTAATACAATAGTTCAAACATAACAACAGTACATGCATAGTAAAAAGCTAAAGTTTCATGTGTCCTCCACCTCATGCATGTATTAAACCAAACACTTATGAGTTATGACACCTGCTTCAAAAATTGAATATTTGTACTTACGTGGTCCCAATAAGTAATTTTATCTTTATATTAATGCATCGTTTGTACAATTTACAACGCTTCTTTCACAGGAGCTGTGGTCGGATCAAGTTGCCATACTTCTTTTGTTGCTGTGGACTGAAGGAAAGTGTCGATGAGCAAAATGACTCAACCCGATGATCAAATTCTTTGAAGTATCAAACCTTGGTGGACTCATAAATTTTTCAGTCTTCAACCAATTTTAATGAAGTTGTTGGAGTTTATATTGCCTCTTTCTCGTAGTAATGCAGGTTTTTATCAAGCTTGCTCTTTTTCCCACCGGCATATGATTTTCTCCTAAATGTTTATTATTGTGAAAACATCAATCATTGAAGTTGGGAATGTGGATAATTTAATTGTTTAAATAGGTTAGAAGGGTTCTCTGCAAACTGGGAGATATACAAGCAGAAATGCAGAGTCTTGAAATGTACACCTTTCCCCTGGTAGAAAAGGGTTTAATTTTTTAAGTTGTAAATTTGGTAATTATCATAAAATTGCTTGAAATTCTTTTGGTTTTTTTTTGAATTCATTGTAACAATCCCAATCAGGCTGTTAATGCACAAGATCAACTAAAAATTGGAGGTTGCTCTTTTCAAATGCTGAAAAGCTATATCTATCATCTAAAAAATGTCAATGTCATTGTCAAATGTTTTCAAACCTAGGAATAAACTACCCATTCTCGTGTTTTTATTTTTTTGGATGAAATAAAATAAAAAATCAGCATACTTGAAGGGGATTACAAACACTTTTGTTTAGCCAAATTAATAATCATATTGTGTGATTAGATTTGTTCTAGTTTTCAATTGAGTTCTGGTGAAGCAGGTGGTTGTACAGTTGGCAATGGCAATGAATGCCTGCAAACTTGGAATTAGAAAGGCATCGATGTGAACATAGTACTACTAGATCATGCACTATAGCCAAAATTGAAATGTTAAATCATGACAATATTTTGAACAAAGGATGGATTAACTAGGAAACAAGTTCTCTGTTTTTGGGAAGTAACAATTTTTGGCCATCTGGTGGGAAGTTCTCATGCACTATAAGCAAGAGATGTAACAATTTTTTTTTTTGGAATGTCAGCCATTGTAGTAGGTTAACTAATTTGGTTGAGAACCGGTAACTTCAAAAGGTTCAATGAGAATCAACAATGTCTAGTGGATCAATTAATGCATTCCAACTATACTCAAAATATGCTTGCCAATGGCCTTGAGTCTCGTTAACACTTGCACCTCATGTGATGCTCATGATTTGATCTTCAAAGTGAATATCTTGGCCATCTGGTGGTATGCAACTAATATATTACAAAATGTGGGATTCACAAGTATTTGATCTGCACCAACTGTGAGAAATCCACGAAATATTATTGATGTATACTACAATTATCCTTATACAATAGTCCTCTCATAACATGTGGGTTTTATATAGATTTGGGATCCATGTATTGCTAGAGAGTTGTTGCATCTGGTGGATGTAGGAAACAATTCCTGCTCATAAAATAATAATAATAATAATAATCCATAAAAAATAATAATAAGCTCAAATGGTCACAAGCTTGATAATTTATCTTAGAATTTTAAATGGGTAAACCCTAGGTACTATACTTAAATGTTTTTTTTTTTTTTTTGGTAAATTGTAAATTACACTCCTAAAGTTTGGAGAATTTTGGATTTTATACCCTAAAGTCTCAGAATTTAGAATTTATCTCCTGAAGTTTGGGGGTGTTTGGATTTTATATCCTGACGTTTTTTTAATTTGGATTTTACTTCCTCAATTTTAGAGGTGTTTAGATTTTTTACACTCAAAATTCTAAAACTTTAGGGTATAAAATCCAAATATTCTCAAACTTTAGGGAGTAAATTCCAAAAACCTCTAAAATTTAGGGGATAAAATCCAAATTCTGAAATATTATGGTGTAAAATCCAAATACTCCCAAATTTCAAAGGATAAGATCTAAATTTCGAAACTTTATGGTGTAAAATTCAAACATCTCAAAACTTTAGAAGTGTCATTTGCAATTTACTCTTTTGTTTTTAAATAACATAGTTGGAAAATTCATCATGCAATGGTTTTAGCAATTGGATTTATACACAATATCCCACTTTGAACACATTGAGAGCTGTCAGTTAAGTTACGAGCTTCTTGGCGTACGCTGATCTCCCACTTGATCATATAAGGGCTGCTTGGTTTAAAAAATAGTGTATTCAATTTTCGTTTTCATTTTTGTGTATTCATTTTCTGAATTTAAATATTCAATAAAGAACCCATTTTCAGATTCATTTTCTAATCATACTTGTTTGGCACTTGTTTCCCTCCTTTTTTTCTTTTCTTTTTCTTTTTTTTTTCCTTTTTTCCTTTTTTATTATTATTTTTTTTTTTTTATCACTTAAAAAAAGTAACTTTTTTTTCCTTACATTGTTGGTCTATTCAAAGCCAGAAATGGAAATGAAAAACCAAATAGTTGTTTAGGGAGAAAGAGCCATTGGCTCATCAAGCCCATCTATTGCAAAAGCCGACTTGAGTGAGACAACTGACAAGGCAAGGAAGTGGGCACACTCGTTTTTAGTTTTATTACAAGAATGCCATGTATGCATTGAGGATCCGATTGGATACAATTTATTTTGTTAAAAGCTGAAAACTGAAAATTGAAAACACTGTAACAAAATGATTTATAAATGTGTAAATAGTACCGTATGACCCATTTTTAATATTTTTTTTTAAATAAAGTGTTTGTGGGTCCTGTGAACATGAATAGTACATAAACAATACGTAAAAAGTAATAAACAATGCTATTTGTCTCCAAAAAGCAGAAAATGCGTGAAAAAAAAAAAAAAAAAAAAAAAAAAAAAAACCACACACACACAAACAAACGCAAAACGCTAGACGCAAATAATTCTTATCCAAACATACACTAACATTGAAAGAATGTTTTCATTTTCTATTTTCATATCCACCTTTTTTTGGTATAGAAAAGAGTGAAAATGAAACCAAACAAGTTTTCTACATTCAAGTCTCAAAAAAAAAGAAATGAAAACAAAATACATCATGTATTCAGCTAAACCAAACAGGCCCATAGCATCCCAGCTCCATACGCAAGCCCTCTAAAAGGCTTCATGTCAATAAGTTTAGGCAAAGAATGTTTAATTATAATGCACGTAAAAAAGCATTTTGTGTCAAAAATTGCCGGAGTCAGTTACGTTACGTATAAGCTAACCTTGAAGAAGGACACGTGTCACACCATTGGTGGATCATGCAGTGCTCCACCGCAAAGCAAGAACTACAAAGACCAAATACACTGCTCCCTAGGCCACAGAGTACAATCTGTACTAACCAATCATATGGAAAGGTTATTGACCCAGTGCAGAAACCAAGTGGCTGATTGGTGGAGACAAAGTGAGTGCAGTGTACTCGGGTGCACCTGATTTTTTGAGCATAACTAACTGGACTTAGTAAGCAATGTAGCAGTGGTGTGAGTGTATAAATGGACACATAAGAACTGAGGCTGAGACCTTTCAGTTTTCAAATATGCTTTCTTTGTAGAGAAGACATCACCAAAAAACAAGAAATACACAGCTGTAAAAAAAGGTACATTTGCATTCTATCTATCTAAACTTTCTTGGTTTCTTTGATTAGAGTTCAACATGTCTACATTTCATGAATTCTTGCATTGGTGCTTAATTATAATGCTTCATTTCAATTCTATTGTGTATAAAAACTATTAACAATTGCATACTTTTGATAATTATTAGTGGGTTCAAGAGAAAAACCAATGATAATGGTATTCTTTATAGTATTCTATGTCTATGGTTCGAACCCCACGTTTATCTCCCCATTTTCTACCTATGTTTAAAAAAAAAAACTATTAGTGATTATTTATGAATTTTTTATTGCCATTTATATATATATATATATGCTAAGAGCAATTGTTTGGCCTCCTAGAACCCAATTCGAATCCTCCACCCCCACTTATTGTAATTATTGAATTTGATTGACATTTATATATGTTTATATTGATGTTAGAACTTAGAAGTGAATTCTACCCATTTTAGCTTTGGCTGGATCCTACTTGTTCTTTCTTTGTGCAATTATTTATTTTTCTTCTTTGGTTAGATTATACACTTTTTTTATGTTCTTGCTGATACGCTAGTAACACTTCTAAATTCCCAGATTTTTATCATGAAGGACTATACTCTGATTCTCATTTTGTAACTTGTTTAGCTTAAAGCGGTTTTTGGTAGTTTACAAGAGAGATTATAAAATAAGTCTTGTGAAAGGAGAAAAGAATATATAAACTATACTAACATAGAAGGGTCAAGATGAAGTTTGGGAAAGAGTTCAAGAAACAAATGGTGCCGGAGTGGACAGAAGCCAATATGGATTATAATGGACTAAAAAGAATACTAAGAGAGGTGAGGGGTTACAAGCAGACTAAGCATCCAGCAACCCACAATAAGGCCTTACAGAAGAAACCAACAGTGGAAAAAACCTTCAGTGGTCTGCACAAAGAGTCCAGCAATCTTCCGAGTAAGGGAGATATTGAGGACCAAGTTATAGATGTTAACACATTGCAGCATGATGGTTCTGGACAGATTTACAAGACCAAGTTCCTAAGGCAGTCTGAAGAAGGAGGAGAGGTTGAGGTAATTTTTTTCAGAAAACTTGATGAAGAACTCAACAAGGTCTGTAATTTTTACAAGGACAAGGTGGAGGCACTGATGCATGAAGCTGATGTCTTGAATAAACAAATGGATGCTTTCATTGCATTGCGAGTAAAGGTGGAAAACCCTGATCTCAATGGCTCTAGTCTTAAGAGATGTTATCTTTCCAATGTCTCTTCGAAGATGCCCCCAACAAGCACTACTTGCAGCCGAGACAGGAATCCAGGTAAATGCAGGACTAAAGAAAGATTGTGCATAGATATATATAAGGAATACATGCATCCAAGTGGGTAATTATAAAAATGGTAGAAGATTGTAGAATGACACTTAATACAATTGGAGCCTCTGGTCATATGTTCAAGACTAATTGGGTGCATGTGTAACATTGTAACTTAAAAAAAAAAAAAAAAGGTTTACTCAATGCATAAACTTTGGGGGGTCTAAGAGAGGTGATCAAGTGATTAGTAGGTAGCCTTAACCACCACTCTTTTTTTGTAGAGGCTGATTTCTGGCTTGAACTTGCGACTGGTCACTTTTGGTGGAAGACACTTGCCATTATACCAAGGCCTGGCCTCTAATACAAAAATTAAATGCATTTGCAACTTTTCATTACCTCATATCATTTAAAGAATGCTATCAAGCTTTAAGTGGTAATTGTTTAATAATTTGGGAAGATTTTAGAGTATTTTTGACAAGTAATACTCAGTCCATTTTCTGGAAGCAGTGAAATTAGCATACAAGTTTAACTAGGGCACAAGAGCTTTGGAATGTACTTTATTCAGGATATTTAATAAGCAGCTTGTTGGTTCTTTATTGTTTACTCCACATCCTACAAAACTGGAGCACTAGTTTTGGAATCAAGTCATAGGTAGCTTGATTGAAGAATGGAGGCCATGTCATATCTATTGTATGATTTACTGCCAATCGTATAGGAATGGTGCATATGGATATGAGTCTCTGAGTTCAATTGAGTAATAATCATCTCCTAGAAGTATCTATTAATCCTTCAAATATATGATTGTTCACCAAATGTACAGGAAGGGAGTATGTGGGTTTGATACCTGAAGTAGATACGAATGATGATCATCAACAAGAAGAGTCTACTGCTGGTCCAGAAGTCAATTCAGTTAGCACTGCCGGTTGTGGTTGTGATCACAGGGAGGAGGCGAACAAGGATGACTACAAAGAAGATCCCCTAAAAATTCTTGGGCACGTGAAGATTAACAATACGCTTGAATCTCCAATTTCAACCATAAAAGGCGTTTTCAAGGATTCCAAAGAAGAGGACTTGAGTTTTAATAAAGAGGGGCTGAGAAAAGTTGAAGAACGTCTGAGACATGTGTTCGTTGAATTTTACCACAAGCTCCATCTACTAAAGCACTACAGGTGATAAACTGTAAATGGGTGTCTGCAGTCTGCATAAGGCAAGGTCTTGCATTTTATTTCATTTGATTATTTTGTGCTTATTCACTTTTGCAAATGGATGGACCAGCTTTATGAATCTTGCAGCATTTTCCAAGATCATGAAAAAGTATGAAAAGGTCAGATGCACACTTAACAAGTATATTGTTCTTTAGATTCCTGAGTTGCATACTCTTATATAAGTTAGTCAAATAAATATTATAGAAATTTCATTTTGATATAATAGTATTCTAATGAGAAATGTTTAACTTATGTAGATCACATCAAGGAGAGCTGCCAGATTATACATGAGAGTAGTGGATGACTCTTACCTTGGCAATTCTGATGAGGTTTCTTTTATCTATTTATGTTCAATCATAATATTGGTGAATCATACATAGGATTATATATATGCATGTATAATGTATTATGAAAAGTGAATATGCCGCAGATTCCAAAATTTGTTGAAATGACAATATCAAAAACACATTTGACAATCCAAGCCAGGCTTGGAGAGTAATCGTTCAATAAAATTCATCAGAGTCTAGTATAATAAACAAAATTTCTAAGAGAACTCATCAAATCTGAGATGGTTGGGTTTGAAAAAAACGTAAAATTCCTTGATTACATAACTAGGGATAGTCCCTTTATATTTGCACCCTGTCTGCATTAGTGGTTTCTTAGATTTAAGTTTTTTGCCTATTCTTAATTATTAGATATTAAAAAAAAATGAAGTTACCTATAAATAAATTGAATTAATGAATGCAGAGGTTCCCCTGATTTTGGTCTTGCTAGCAATCTCAACTTTGGTTAAATATATATTGGTTCCGGGTGGGGGCAAAATATGAACACAACCAACATGAAACTTTTATATTCTTCAAAAGACCGTTTATAATGGAATGCTTTAGAGAGGCAAATTGCTAAATGATGGTTTACAATCGGTTAGAATATCTTGCACAAATACTGCTTATCTATCCACGTCCACATTCAAAAGTTCAATTACTAATTTACTTTGACTCAGAATATGACCATATTGAAGGTGCCAAATATGTTGGCTAGTGTCTTGGTGTGATACCACAGACAGTCAAATCATATTCTTTTAACCATATTTTACTGTGAACTAGTTGGATCACTTTGTTAATTGTAGGTTACTGGTCTCCTGGAGAGGGTGGAGATTACATTCATCAAGAACTTTTCAAAATCAAATCGTAGAGAAGGTATGAAGTTATTGAGACCAAAAGCTAAAAGAGAAAGGCATAGAGTAACATTTTTTTCAGGTACATGATAAACACTTTTTTTTTCCTTCCACTAATCAATTATCAGAACTAATTCAACCAAAATTGCTTCAATTCTTTATACCATGGCTTTCACATTTTGTTATTTTCAATGCTTTTGTGAGGATAAATTGTAGCAGTGGTTCTGATGCCTGCATTAATCAACCTTTATTTTTTCTTGATAATTGTAGGTTTCTTATTGGGATGCTCAATTGCTCTTTTGGTTGCTATTGTTTTAAGAATAGAAGCTCATAATCTTATGGATAAGGAGGAGGGCACCCAGTACATGGAAAACATTTTCCCACTATACACGTAACCAAGGACCTTCCTGAAACTTCTATTTACTTATCCATGAGTTTGCATTTATAAAGCACCCTTCCAACTTTATAGTTCAGCCTTTGTTTCCTCTTTGACACAAGCTAATTTCATTGCAGTTTATTTGCATATATTGTGCTACATATGCTCATGTATGCAGCCAACATATACTTCTGGAGACGTTATCGGGTCAACTATCCATTTATATTTGGTTTCAAGCGAGGAACTGAGTTGGGCTATCGAGAAGTTTTTCTCCTCAGCACTGGTCTTGCAGTACTTGCATCAGCCGGTTTCCTAGCAAACTTGCAGCTGGACATGGACTCAAGTACTCGAGACTACAAGACAATCACTGAACTGGTTCCTCTGGTGTTGGTTATTGTAAGATTTTTAATGTAGAAATTTTTTCCCTTAGAGTGCTTTAAACTTGAGTGTCATTTAACTGCTGATATTGCTTATTTTCTTTTCTCACTGAAGTTTAGCATTTTGCCACGCATAAATTTTATAAACTCCCATATTAACTACAATCTTTCTGTTGTGCAGTTTGTGCTTCTCGTCACCTTCTGCCCTCTTAACATTTTATACCGTTCAAGTCGTTTCTTCTTCATTAAATGTATTTTCCGCTGTATTTGTGCTCCTCTCTACCCGGTAATGGAATGTCAATAACTAGATAACATTGTTAAGATGAATTAGATACCATTTTTTATCGTCTTTCTCTTCAGGTCACTCTACCAGATTTTTTCTTGGCAGACCAGCTTACAAGCCAGGTTTGATATTCTCATTCATTTTAATGGCTGCAATAACTAAAGGATCTATGACATTGTATTATTGTTATGCTGTTTGCTGCTGTTTGACCTCAGGTCCCGGCCTTTCGGAGTTTTGAGTTATACATTTGCTACTATAGTTTGGGAGAGTACTCAAGGAGGCAAAGCAAGTGTCTTAGTCATGGCGTCTACAATACCTTCTATTTCATTGTTGCTGTAATACCGTATTGGCTGCGGTTCCTACAGGTATAAATAAACCTGTTCTTTTCTGTGTTGACTTTTAAGTATATACTAATTATGCTGCATGGTGGAATTGTATCTGAGATGGAAACCCATAGTTCTAAGCTTAACTAATGTCCACAGTGTTCCTTTCAACACTATTTATCCCTGGCATACTTGGGTGATTCTCTGACTAGACCAGATGAGAATTTCTGAATACAGAATTGCCATGCATCGACACAGCGTGCTCATGTCTCTGTTCAGCTAGCACCACTAAAACTACCTTTGTGTCATACGTTTCAAAAATGAGTTTTTGCTAGTCCTTAACAGTGGCTGGCTTGCTGTTTGGCTAGCACTACACTTGACCTTTGGTTCATCCACATATATCATTCACTGATTTGTACCATCCGACTGTCCAGATTTATACTAAAAAGGTGTGGCAATTATAATTGCATCTATCATGTTTCCATTCAAGCATGTATCATTTCAATTCTAATGACTCACAAACAGAGATCATGGAGAACATTAAGAGGATTTTGCTCCCCTTGTTAGGAATGAGCTTGCAAAATATGGTCCATTCAGATACTGCATTTGCTCTGCATCCAATTTCCTACTCTGGTCATGCATCCATATCCATTGCAGGACTAAATACTCATCCTTCTTTTAACAAAAGTAAAACAAATCTTTTAGTAAACATTTAAGCATTCAAAAAAAGTTAAGCATACTGATGGAAAGTATTTGTTAATTTGTAGTGCATTCGTCGGTTGTGTGAAGACAAAGATGCAATGCATGTGTACAATGGTTTGAAGTACTTCTCGACCATTGTTGCAGTTATTATTAGGACAGCTTTTGAACTAAAGAAGGGAATGACCTGGATGGTGTTAGCTTTAGTCAGCTCCTCTGTTGCAGCACTAATAAATACATATTGGGATATTGTCATAGACTGGGGGCTTCTGCGAAGGCAATCAAAGAACAAATATTTGAGAGATAAACTTGTAGTTTCACACAAGAGTGTCTACTTTGCAGCTATGGTATTGTTCAGTGACTGGCTGTGAGAGACATGAAAATTATTTGTCCTATTAATCCAATTTGTTTGTGGGCTTTCATTGCAGGTCTTGAATATAGTACTGCGATTTGCGTGGATGCAATTGGTGTTAGAATTCAGATTGCGTTCCCTTCATAAGATGACCATAATAACCATCTTTTCCTGCCTAGAGATTATCCGTCGTGGCATTTGGAGCTTCTTCAGGTATTGTGCCCTTTTCTTAAATCAGGATGCATGCTTGTTGGGTATGCTTTTGTTCTACAATTCTACTAAAATCCTGCCAATTCTTGCTGCATCAGGCACAAAACACAAATAAGAATTGTGATCATTAAAGCAAAGAGATTGAATGATCCACTATTTTGCCAGTAAATTTGAGCTCAAATTGCAACTCCTCTCCCTGTAAGAATAGGATGGAGAGTGAGTTGTGGTTTCAAAACCTATTAAGCAAATGTCTACTCTATCGGTCTGTCAAGATTTTGTGCAACATATGATGACTGCACGTATTAGATTTATTAGTCCTCTAGCCATTTGTTACAGCAGAAATTAATAACAGTGTGTGCTTGAACCTTGGGTTGTTTATTCAATCAGGTTGGAAAACGAGCACTTAAACAATGTGGGCAAGTACCGCGCATTCAAGTCAGTCCCACTTCCTTTCAGTTATTATGAGACTGACAATGAGGATGATGACGACGACGACGACGATGATGACAAGAATGATTGAGCATCAACACAAATAAACACACAATTGTGCACCAAGGCTATGATACAAACACCTTGCTTTGAGGATGATCTATAGTCTTGATAAGCTTCATAAAGTCTTTGATATCTCGATATGTACACAGCAAACCTTCCACCTTCCATGATGGGCAAAAAGCCCATCATATATGCTGTTTAACTTGGAGGAGGAACAAGCCATAAAAGCCAGTATGATCTGTGGTTCTCAGCCAATCTGAATGCTGGACTAGCTCATGTTAAGCCACTTCTTTCTCCCAAAAAAAAAAAAAAAAAAAAAAAAAAAAGGAAAGTTGAGTCACTTCATTCTTTGATGACCTTGACAAGATAATTAAGAAAATTTCATATCCCATACTCTTATGCTTAAGAAAATGCTTCAAAGTTGTTACGATTCATCACAAGGCCTGTAGCACAGAGAATGCACACACAAGTTCTATTCATTAGTATAAAATTCCATTCCATCGTCATGGTGCATGCTTTTCTTTTTTTTTTTCTTTTTTCCTTTTTTTGTTCAATAAATACTATTATTTCAAAAAACTAAGGGTCCGTTTGAATTAAATTTATTATTGCTAAAACTGAAAACTGAAAATACTGTAGCAAAATAATTTTTAAATGTATGGATATTATTGTAGAATCTATTTTTAATATTTTTTATTACATAAACAGTGCGTGAACAGAAATTTTTGTCGCTGCACAGTGAATCTATGTGAAGTTACTGTTCACGTGCAGAAAAAAAAAAAAAAAAAAAACAAAAACAAAAACAACGCTGAAATGATAAACGTAGACGAACCCAAACGCCCTCTAAGATTACAAAGCCCAAACTCAACTAATAAGGGCATTGAAGATGGAAAGCCCTAATCTATACAAAAGAAAGCCCATTGAACTAAATTGTGGCCGACAACATTCTGCTCTTTCCTTGCAAAACTAACTTCCTAGCTATTCAAAGAGTTAAAAGGTGCAAAATCACTTCTTCAACAATAGAAACACATACAAATTGTATTGGGTGTTGATAAATTTGAAGCACTGTGAAATCCAAAACTGGATACACAATAAAACTATTATAGATTAAATTAATTAGTAAAACCTACCATTAGTTGCAAATCATCATTTGCTTTTGCTTAATAGGCTCAAATTGTCACACACATACTCAAGCACATAACAGATATATACATGAGAGAGAAGGCTAATCCAATGGATATGTCGTAGATTATGCTCTTGCATTTGATCATATAGATATAATACCCAAGCTCGATAGAGAAGATCTTCATTATTAACAAGAGTTTTGTAACTCAATGACATAGTCTAGTCCCTCTTATAAGAAAACTAAGATTTGAATCCCCCTTCCCTTCTCTCACTTTTTGCAACAATTTTTCCCCCTTTCAAAGTACTAGACTAAGCATAATCAAAATTTGACTTTGTCCAACAACTTTTTAATTCATATCACGCAACTAAAACATATTATTATAAAGGACTTAGCTTGCGTCCAGTGCTCTAATGCACTGAACCCATTAAGATGATAACACATAAATTAGTCAGTGTACTAGAGCATTGTTCCCACATGTGCAATTTAAATCCATTATGTTAAAACACATAAACATTAAACAGTCTCTTAAGCATCACATCAAAATTTCGGATACATCCATTTATAGAGCACCAAGGCCATGACTCATGAGGCAAATTCCTTACCATTGCCTGAGGATGATTTCATGAGGCCTAGCAGGCCTTACGTGATGGGAAATGGAATTGGGCTAGAATTTGACGGCCCATGTTTGTTGGCCCCAAAATTGAACGGCTAGGATCAAACCACGTGTAATGACTTACGCCTCAAGAAAAAACAGTCTTGCGTGACGCTCTGAACAAACCACGTTTTAAATGGCTCTCTCAAATAAATTTCTAATAGTTGACCATTAAATTTATTTATTTCCGTGGGACTCTTTTTATTTATTTATTTAAATCAGAAAACATATCTACTTTTTCCATACAATTTTAGTCCGAGGGAATTGCACTTTTTTTTTTACTGACCATAATACAAATTGCAATTTCCTTTTAAAACTACAATTCTAAATAATATAATATTCCTCATCAACTATTAGTAATAAGCTTTATTTCTATCACTAAGATTTTTGTTATAGAAGATTTAATTTTTATCAGATATATCTTTAAAAAAAAAAAAAATTTGGTCGTATGTAGCTTTAGTGGTGAACTGGTGATGGATTTTTTCTTTTTCTTGGGAAACCAGTGATGAAATTTTTTTTATATAACTCAAATAGTAAGAATTTGGGATTTTCTAAAAAGGGTTTACGGTGGATTTGGGTTCACACTTTTAAATTTGCTAAGGTTTAAAAGGGTTTGGGTTTTATACTTTTATAGTAGGTAGCTGAATGACCTAATTATCAATATAAATTACTAATATATCTTATTTATTTATTTAAAAACTAATTTCTATAAATGAAAAAAATAAAAACACAAAAATATATCAAATAAACAACTTGATAACTGTTAAATACTAGTAGTATCTAAATTTTAGTTTTAGATGTTAATTGTTAGATAAACTTTATACTTAATCCAACTTATTTGATCTACCTCAAAACAAAATAAAAATATCAAATTTTCAGTTTGGAAATAGCTTATTTAACTTTTTGTTAAAAAAATTTTTATTGATGCTAAATAGAAATAGGAGTTCAAGTTTTTTAATTATATATATATATATATATATATAGATTTACTAAAAAATAGTAATTGAAAAAAGAGTTTGAGTTGAAAAGAAAAAATTATATAAATATGAGCTTTTGAAAAAATAGTAGTATATTTAAAATAAAAAAGGCATATTTGGAAGGGGGGTTTTTAGGAGGTTTAAGCAAAAGCAAGAAGCCATGGGAGGCGTTTCCTCATCAATCCCTAGCGATCGACAACAACAACAAACTCACACCAACGTTGACTCGTCTCCCAACTCACCGATTCCCTCCGATTCTAACTCACCAAACCCTAAAATGTCCGATTCCGATTCCAAAACCCCCAAAACCCTAGGCCAAGACAAAGAGAAAGAGAAAGCTCTGGAAGATTCGAGTCAATCGGCGACGAAGGATTCTGATAATGTCGAAAACAAAGACGATGGAGGAGACGGAGATGAAGGAGACGAAGACGAAGAAGAAGAAGGAGAGTGTGGATTTTGCGTGTTCATGAAAGGCGGTGGGTGCAAGGACAGCTTCGTAGCTTGGGAGAAGTGCATCGAAGAGGCGGAGAAGAGCAAGGAGGACATTGTGGACAAGTGCGCCGAGATCACCACCGCGTTGACCAGGTGTATGGAAGCTCACGCCGATTATTACGAGCCGATAATCCGAGCCGAGAAGAAGGCCAAGGAAGAAGTCCTCAAGGAATTGGAGAACGAGAAAGAGAAAGAGAAAGAGAAAGAGAGAGAGAAAGTAGAAGTTGCTTCTAATTGATATGATTTGATGAGGTTAGTTTGCTTTTTGATTCTGTTTTAGAACTCAAAATTTAGTAGTTTTTTTTTTTTTTGGCTGCTATTTTGTGCGGTATGAGCCGCGGTGATAAAAGTACAAAAGACATGATTTTTCGGAGTTTTTTGTTCCAGATATGGAGGCCTGGTTATAGGCAATTAAGGAAATCTTGATAAATGGGAAGTGTTTTTTAAGCCAACTTTTTTCTTTGTTGATTATGTTCTTATGTTGGTATTTACAAATTTATGATTTTTCGGGTGTTGGTAATGGTTGGATTTTTATAATGTTGAGAAGGCGAAAGAGAAAGAAACTGCTTCTAATTGATAATTTGATGGGGTTAGTTGCCTTTTTTATTCTGTTTTAGAACTCAAAAGACATGATTTGAGGCAATTAAGGAAGTCTCGATAAATGGAAGTGTTTTTAGTTAACTTCGCTTCGTTGATTATGTTTCTCATTATGTTGGTATATTCGAGTAGATAATGAAAACAGTGTTGCTACTAGGTTTTGTTGGGTAAGTACATTTTGGTGAATCAATTTCTGTTGGAGCAAAACTTAAGTACAGTTCCATAGATGACACCTTTTGTGATGCATTGGCCTTGGTTGAATTTAATTGATGGTTTTTATTTATTATTTATTTTACTATAATTTAATTGCTACAATAAGTTGGGGAGCGGGATTCAAACCTTGTTCTCCTCGTAAAGGAGACCAGGCAACACTATTGAGGTACACACCTAAGGAATTGTTAAGGTTTTCCCTTTCCATGGGTTGTCCATAAATTTCCTTATTCCATGCTTAGACACGCTTCAAATGTTTCTTACTTGATGCCCTTCTAATGTTCGTTGGCATGTTGTTGTGCAATTTCTTGATTTACTGTTAGTTGTTTAGATGTTTAGTACTTTAACCATGCTCATACTGTGTCTAATTCTTTCTGTGAGAGCAGACTTATCCTACTTGTTAGTGGAGACTATTTTGTATTTTAGTGTGCTGGAACCTTTTTTGATCCTTCCCTTTATGTGGGAGTTGTGTCCATTGTACCATTTCAGTTCAACATGCTTGTTCACAACTGCTACGTCAACATGTGTTAACAATGGGTGTAAGATCAATATCTTTGCTTGATGTGGACATTTATTTTGTATTTTTACCACACTTCACCTGTTTCTGGATGCTTTTATCATTTCTATGCAGACATGTTTGTTCAGGCAACTTGGTTGAATAATATATTTTCGCTTAGTAGAGATTAGTATTTTAACCACGCCCATATGGCTAACGCTTTCCATGTGAATCCTCAACCTGAACAAATTCCTGGTGTTTTGCCATAGATTAGTGCTCCTTGCATTGCTTCAATTTTATTTGTTTGCTTCAAATTGGTTATTTGACCTGTGTTAACAATGGGGTATAATCAATATTTTTCTTCAGTAATTCTGTATTTTGTTTCATATAAATTTGCTATTGATTTTCAAAGTTCGATAAGTTGATGTCCTCATTTCCTGCCACTTCCTGCATCTTGTTTTACTGATGCTGTCCAGGTTACTGTTCTAGATTCATCTAGATTACAATTGGAAGATAGATTTTTCAGTCTGTTCCGAATGTTTCAGGTTTTAACAGTACATTCTTTTTAATGAAAAAATTCCCCCTTCTGATATTCTCGTTTTTAGGTTGAAATTAAGCTTGCATATTTGAATGCATGCTGTGTGCAGCACAGACTGACAAATTGTGCTCATGAGGTTTTCTTATCTATGAAAAGTTGAAAATGAAATTATATAAAGGTTATTCTACTGTCAACTGCAAAGTTCTTAGATATTCAGGAAATTGGACTGTGCATTAGTGCTTTTTTATGTTTTCTTTGCATGGATCATGATCTCCAAATTAATGTTATCTGGTAAATTTGAATTGATGCTTTTATCGATTGTGATGATGAGGAAGTGCTTGTTGCGATTGTCTAGTTATGCATTTTTAACATGGTTTTTTCTTCAAAAAGCTTGGCCATTGGGATTTTGGGATTTAAGAATGATCTGCCAAGCACCTTTTCCTACCTGGGGTTGGGATCCTATTTGCACGTACAAAGGCAGGAATTTTTTTTTAGTACTCTACTATACTTCCATATGGCTGTTTAAATTTATCGAACTTTGTGTTCGGTGAGGGGTTCTTTCATGTTTTACGTGTCCTGTTTCAAAGGTTTTGCAAATCAATAACTGTTTTTATAGATGGATGTTATGATTCGAAGAGAATGCAAGAAAATTCATAAAATACCTTGATTTATGGTGAGCGAAATCAACTTGGGGGTTCAAGTGATAGAACAGTGGTAAATGTGGTTTGAACCCCACCTGTGAAAAAGGACAGTGCAATCAGACTTATTTGAAAGATCATGACTATTTTACGTTTCCTGTTTCAAAGGTTTTGCAAATCAATAACTGTTTTTGTAGATGGATGTTATGATTCGAAGAGAATGCAAGCAAATTCATAAAATACCTTGATTTATGGTGAGCGAAATCAACTTGGGGGTTCAAGTGATAGAACAGTGGTAAATGTGGTTTGAACCCCACCTGTGAAAAAGGACAGTGCAATCAGACTTATTTGAAAGATCATGACTAAGTTTTGCTTGACCCGAGATTAGTGCCTTATGTTTAATGTGTCCAAATGTTAGCAAACTTTACCTTGGGGAGTTGATCCAACTGCTGCTCAAGATGAATCATGTTTTCCCCATTAGTATTGGGAGGGGATGGGAACAGTTCTCTTCAAATTACGAAGGACAGCCCATTTATCAATAGAGTGAGCTAGGACATTGTTTTCCCCATTAGTACAACAGAGTAACATACCAACAATAGTGTGAATGGCAACTTTCAGGCAAGCTCATGCTTGACAATGTACTGCTTCACAATGACTGTGAGGCCCTAGTGGAAGATTTTGGCACGGCGAAGCCCATGGATAATGGGAATTCACGTATTACAACATCCCCAATCCCCATAGTCATTGTCAAGCACTATGTTGTCAGGCTTTGGTCAGTGCGAGTGATGGGGTTGGTTCTTGGTCTGTATTTGATTGGACCAGGTATTTGGGCCATGATTTTTAAGTTTGGGTAGTGAGTTTGGGCCCTGATTTGATTGGGCAGCATTTTTGGGTTTTTTTTTTTGGTGATGTTTGTTAAGCTGGGTTCGGGTTGGGTGAGTTTGGAGCAGACTGTGTGAGGACTGAGGAGATAGTCCTTATATTTTGATAGCAATTAATTTGATCCCTATATTTTGATAGTAGTCAATTTGGTCATTATTATTTTCAATTTGTAGTCAATTTCTGTTAGTGAGTTGACAGTAGGAACTAAATTGACTGCAAGTTGAAAATAACATGGACCAATGATTGCGACCAAAATGCATAAAACAAATTGACAATAACATCAAAATATTAGGAACAAAATGATATTTTGGCCTTAAATTTAGTTGGAATTATCATCCCTTAATTTACTATACCTAAGTAGTCTTGCCTAATAAATGAAGGAGCTGTTTTTTCCCCTAATAAATAAAAACAGCTTTTTATTCATGAAGCCAACGTGTTCTCTCCCCTCTTCTTCTCCATTTATAACTTGTCATTTGTCAAAAACAAGCAAAAGCAACAACGAACAAACAAAGAAAGAACTTAATTTGCACCATGCTCATACAGTCTACAAATATAAGAACATGACTACGAATTTTTGTTCTCGTTTTCGCTTTAAAGTTCCCATCATCTGCAAGTCATGGTGAAAGTGAAACACGTTAATTTTTCTTTATTGGTGAGTGTTAAAAAATAAAATAAAAATTACCAAAGCCCTCACAGTATTTGTAAACACAAAATATCAAGTTTTATGAGCTGGTTTGGATGAGACGTGCTGCGTGAGGAGGTGGCTTGTAATGAATTATGAATATAATTGTCTTGTTTACGTACATATCAAAAATTAATTTGGCACCATGTGTGGCAATGAAGGAAATGCAAGGTTTCAGAATGGGAGAATAAGAACTGAACTTAGATATTTTTAATTTTGTGGATTAAGATATTAGGTTATATGACAACTATAATTCTAACACTTCTCATCACATGTGAGCTTAAACTCTCCTTTAATAAATGGAGTTAAATGTGGAATTTTTAAAATTATAAATGAGAATGATTGAACTCAAAACCTATTTTCTTTGATACCATGATAAGTTATATTTAATCACTTAACTATAATTCTAATAAAACCACATTATAAGATTCTTTTGTTTCTATTTTTTTTTTTTTTCATTATTCATGTATTTAGGAATAGATTATTTGCATAGTGTTTATTAAAAGATATAATTTTTATTTTTTAGTAACCTTTATATTAAACTTGTGACAAAAAGCTAAAAATTAGCTTATTTTAACATTTTTTTTTTTATAAAAAAAAAAATTAGATTATTGGAATAAAAATTGAAAAAAAAAAAATCAAATAAGCAAGAGTGAAACACTCTTCTTCAAAAATGTAGATTTGACCTAATGGACTTGAACCAGTAGATCTAACACTCATTTCAGGTTGGTTGTGGGTTATGATTTTCCCTACCTGAAGTGGTCGGATCAAGTCCGGGTTGGCCATAAACCCGACCCAAATCGACCTGTGGACAGCCATAGTGTGTTAAGGAAAGCATGCATTGATAGTAGTGTAGAAAACCTTAATAACAAAAGCAAAGTTTTTGTTACAACTTGTTTTATAAGGTCAGATAAACTCCAATAATTATGCGTTCTTGTAATGAAAGATTAAAATCTATTATTATTAAGGAAAAAATAACATAAAAATTGAGTTTATCAACATAAATACATCATGCGAGACTGTCATGGTCATGGACTGCCTTCACAAAGAAATTAATGCGCCTCCATCTCAATTGTCGACATCTCCCATGAAAAAAAAAAATGAAAAATCCGTTGTAGTATCTTGAATAATTTGAACTTTCCTCATTTTCCTTAAGTCTTATACATAATATATTACTCCTATTTAAAAGTTGAAACAACCTATTCATCTTTATATTCATCTTCGTCATAGTTGAAGGGTAGTGGCACAGTCTTGAAAGCTCGGTACTTGCCAACATTGTTCAAATGTTCATTCTCCAATCTGAGCAATTACACATAAAAATTTAGGTTTATCACAAAAATTAAAGAAGTTTTTGTACTAAAATGAATTATTAAAATCTTTGTTACTTGAAGAAATTCCATATGCCACGACGAATGATCTCTAGGCTAGCTACAATGGCTATTAAGGAATTTTTATGTAAGAAAGACACTTGGAAACCCAATACAGTCTGCTTCCATGCAAACCTCAGCAACACATTCAACACCTGCATGGTCATGAAGTTAAAATTAGTAGTGTTACTGTTTAGATGTTGATAAAAGCTAAGAAGCCTGCACATGGAGTCATGGACACTGACACAGACACGAGACAGATGGGGTTGAGATAGTTTATGATTAACATATATCTTTGAGCATATTTATGTTTATTTTAAGTTTTTAAAATAAATTATATCTATCAAAAGCTATGTAGATGCTATAGTTATTTTTTCTCTTACCATTGCTCCAAAATATACACTTTTGTGAGGGACTAAGAGCTTGTCTCTCAACCAGCGGTTCTTAGATCGACGTTGAAGAAGCCCCCAATCTACAACAAGGTCCTAGTATGTAGCAACAATTGCTGCAATGGCTGAGAAAATCCCGGCTAATGTTTTCCAACCCATTCCCTTGTCAGGACCATAAGCAGTCCTCAAGATAACAGCCACAATAGTCAGAAAATATTTAATGCCATTATATCCTTGCATAGGATCTCTCTCTTCATAAAGGCGCCTGAGGCACTGAAAAAACAAATGAAAGAAAATTAAGTATGTCCATCAAGCAATTATCATTCAACTAGTAAGCTGCCCATGCAATGCACAGATAATTTTTTGATATTTTATGTAAAACGGTTTTGAATAATATTGTACATGTTATTGTATAGATTAGCCCATTGGGCTTAGCCTAGTATATTACTTATACTATACTTCTATTACTTGTACTGCACACATACCTAGCCTATATAAAGGCTCTCTTTTGTACATTGTTTGATATATACAATATTATACTGACTATTCAGTCATTCTCTCTCTCTTTATATTGTTAACATGGTATCAGAGCCTTTCTTCTGATTTTCTGGTTCCTGTGGACATCTCCGGCGTTCTTCCGCTGCCCTCGCCTTCATCCGGTAGTCACTGTCAGAAGCGAGTCACCGCCGTCGCGCCCACAACCCTAGAACACTCGGATTTCGTCAATTTATTGATCAAACCGCCAAATTAAAGGCATACATTGACAGATCTGACAGTCTCGAGCAAAACCCAACAAAAATCTGCCAGAAACAGCCCTCCACGCGCCCCCACGCGCCGCCAGAAGTTTTTGCCACACGAGCACGAGCCGCCACGCGCTTCCACATGCCGCCACGCGCCGTCTCTCCCTTACACGCGCCCTCCACGCGCCGGCCACGCGCCCTGCTCCGTTTCACGGACTGCCACATCAGCCCTAGGGTGACGTCATCATCCCACGTCATCTTCTGACGTCAGCATCCACGTCAACGTTGACCGTTGACCGTTGACTTTGAGCAAGGTCAAAATTTTTCAACAGGACCTGTCTTGCTCAGTTTTTCGCGTAGATTCCGATTTTGGGCTCCGTTTCTTCATTTGAGGTCTCTAAATCTCATTTTTTGGTTATTTTCTTCATTATGGCTCAACAAAATGAACGCGACATCATACGTCCGATCACCATTATGTTGGATGGTCCTACTAGCTATCATGCATGGTCTCAGAATATGACTGTTTTTCTCAAGGGTCGTAAACTGTGGAGATATGTGACTGGTTCAATTCCTAAGCCAGTACCAAACCCTAAGTCCAAAGTCATAGCCGCTGAAGAGTCTTCCACGACTACTGTTACAACAGATGATTATGAAGATCGCCTAGAGGAATGGGAGAGTATTCAAAGTAAGATCTTGTCTTGGTTTATTAATACCTCTATTCCCTCCATTCATAATCTTCTTCCTCGTCTTGAGACTGCTGAGGCTGCTTGGAAGTTTTTGGCCGATCGCTGTAATTGTACTAATGATTCAAGCTTAGAGTTCCACATTGAGTCAAAACTTTATCAAATGCGACAAGAGACAGGTCAGTCCATTTCTGATTTTTATTCTCAGACTTCTACTATGTGGGAACAACTCTCTGCTGCAGATCCTCCACCAGTATGTTCTAAGGACATTGAGCTCTTTGCCAAATATCGGGATCGCCGTAAATTTATGCACTTCATGATGGGTTTGCGTGAGGATTTTGAGCCTACTAGGGCTTCTCTGCTTAGCCGGTTTCCTACTCCTTCTCTTGATGCTGCAGTGAAGGAGCTCATCTCTGAGGAAAACTGTCGGCCTGCTTATCACATGTCATCATCTGATCATGTATTGGCTACACCATCTCCACAGCCTCCCATTGCTGCATTCACTGCTCCTCCACGGATAAACTCTGGGCGTCCCACCTCTCAGTCTTCCAAAGGTACTCGCTGTGAGTTTTGCCGTGCTAAAGGCCATGACATCTCAGTTTGTCGCAAACTGCAGAAATTTGTGCAAGAGCAGAATAAAGCTTCTCTTCCTCGGGCAGCTGCTGTATGTCCTTCAGATCCATCGGTTCCTACAGGTCCATCTTTGACTTCCTCACTTACTACGGCTGATATTGAGGCAGTTGTTCAACAGGTTTTATCCCGCACTTCCACTGCCCTTTCTGTCACCTCAGGTAAACAACCTTGGTTTTTTGATACTGCATGTTGTAACCATATGACTCCTGATGAATCCCAATTTTCTGATAAGGCACCCTTAGAACATCCAATCACCATTTACACTGCTGATGGAACTCCTATGCCTATTAGTCATAAAGGAACAATCTCTTCTCCTTGTTTATCCCTTAGTGACACTTTTCATATCCCAAAGTTATCCCTCAATTTGCTTTCTGTTGGTCAACTTTGTGAATTAGGCGTAGATCTTCTCTTTACTAATCATGGTGTGGATGTGCAGGATCCCCAGACAGGTCAAGTGCTTGGGACAGGCCGTAAGGTTGGTCGCATGTTTGAGGTTCATGACTTGAAGATTCCTTCACAAGTTGTTTCTGCAGCTGCTACCACTATCACCTCCTCACCTGATCTATGGCATGCTCGTCTTGGTCATCCATCCTTATCTCGTCTTCAGTTGTTAGCTTCTCAAGGTCATTTAGGTTCAGTTCAGTTTCAAAAATTTGATTGTACTTTCTGTCATTTTGGCAAACAAACAAAATTGCCCTTTAATAATAGTGACTCATTTTCTTCTGCACCCTTTGATCTTATACATTCTGATATTTGGGGTCCTGCACCTGTTCCTACTGAGGGGGGATCTAGATATTTTGTCATATTTGTGGATGATTTTTCTCAATATACTTGGATTTATCTGCTTCATCATAGGTCTGAACTTGTGTCTATTTACCAAACATTTCATAAAATGATTCAAACACAGTTCAATCGCACCGTCAAAGTTTTTCGATCAGATAATGCTCAAGAATATAATGATAAATCTTTCCTATCCTTTTTAGACAATCATGGTACACTCACTCAGCGGTCTTGTCCTTACACCTCTCAACAAAATGGTCGTGCAGAACGAAAACATCGTCACATTCTTGATGTTGTCCGCACCCTTCTCATTTCTGCCTCTCTTCCTGAGCGCTTTTGAGGTGAGGCTGCACTCACTGCTGTATACACCATTAATCGTATCCCTTCACCAACTACACACAACAAATCACCATTTGAGCTTCTCTATGGTCAAACCCCTGACTACTCCTCTCTTCGGGTTTTTGGTTGTGCTTGTTTTGTCTCTCTTCCTCCTCATGAACGAACAAAGCTCCAACCTCGTGCTCGTCTCTGTTGTTTCCTTGGTTATGGTGTATCTCAAAAGGGGTTTCGCTGCTATGATCCCATTTCTCATCGTCTTCGTGTCTCCCGTCATGTTGAGTTTTGGGAACATCGTCCTTTTACGAGTCTTCAGCAGTTTCCTACATCCTCTTCCTCTAAGTCTCCCATTTTTACTGATCTTTTCCTCCCTCTCTATCCTGAACTTGTGGAGGATTCTTCAACATCGGCTGCCTCTCCAGACGACTCATCTCCGGTTCTGTCCCCGGCATATGACCTGCCTGTCTTGGATCCTGTGGCACCACCCTCTCTTGAGTCTCCTGATGGTCCTGAACTTCGTCGTTCCACTCGGGTAAGCATTCCTCCCCCTTATCTCTCTGATTATCACTGCTCTTTTGCCCTTGCCACCCTCTATGAACCTCACACCTATCGTGAGGCCCATACTGACCCTCTTTGGCAGCAAGCTATGAATGATGAACTAGATGCCCTTCATAAAAATCACACTTGGGATATGGTTGATTTGCCTCCTGGTCAGTCTGTAGTAGGTTGTAGATGGGTTTACAAGATCAAGACCAAGGCTGATGGATCTGTTGAACGATACAAGGATCGCCTAGTTGCCAAGGGCTTTACCCAAGAGTATGGCATTGACTATGAGGAAACATTTGCTCCTGTTGCTCGCCTTACATCTGTCAGATATCTCATTGCTGTGGCTGCTGCTCGCCGTTGGCCTCTTTATCAAATGGATGTGAAGAATGCTTTCCTCAATGGTGACCTTCAAGAAGAGGTGTACATGCAACCACCCCCTGGCTATCCACATTCAGGCAGTCAAGTTTGTCGCCTTCGCCGTGCTCTTTATGGCCTTAAGCAGGCTCCTCGAGCTTGGTTTGAAAAGTTCAGCTTAGTTGTTGCTCAGCAGGGTTTCACTTCGAGTCCTCATGACACTGCTCTCTTCGTCCGAAGATCCTCTGCTGGTATCACTCTTATTCTTCTCTATGTTGATGATATGATTATTACTGGAGATGATTCTGCAGGTATCCGCTCTCTCCAGCACTTCCTTAGTCAGCATTTTAAGATGAAAGATTTGGGCACTCTCAGCTATTTTCTTGGGCTTGAGGTTACCTCATCCTCTGATGGATACTATCTTTCCCAAGCTAAATATGCTTCTGATCTTCTCTCCAAAGCCGGTATCACTGACAACAAGACTGTTTCCACTCCTTTGGAATATAATGCCAAGCTCACACCCTTGGATGGTGAACCTATATCTGATGTTACTCGCTATCGTCAATTGGTTGGTAGTCTGATCTATCTCACTGTTACTCGTCCAGACATTTCACATGCCGTGGGTATGGTTAGTAAATTCATGGATGCCCCTCGTTCTGTCCACTATGCTGCTGTTCTTCGGATTCTCCGATATGTCAAAGGTACACTTTATCATGGTCTACACTACTCCTCTCGGTCTTCTCTTGAGATTCATGCTTATTCAGATGCGGACTGGGCCGGTGATCCGACTGATCGATGCTCTATCACAGGTTTCTGTTTCCTGTTGGGTACTTCTCTTGTCTCATGGCGTAGCAAAAAGCAGGATGTTGTTTCCCGTTCCAGTACTGAGGCTGAGTATCGTGCCCTTGCCGACACCACCTGCGAGCTTGTCTGGCTTCGCTGGCTCTTGGCTGACATGGATGCTCCACAGCCCACTGCTACTCCTCTTTATTGTGACAATCGTAGTACTATCTACATTGCTCATAATGATGTCTTCCACGAATGCACCAAGCACATTGAGATCGACTGCCACATTACTCGCTAGCATCTCAAGAAAGGCAATCTCAAGTTATTCTCCATCTCATCTGCTGACCAACCTGCTGATATCTTCACCAAGTCTCACCCACCTGGTCGTCTTCGAGATCTTATATCCAAACTCCAGTTGGCTTCCTCCTTGCCACCTCGAGTTTGAGGGGGGATGTTAGTGTATAGATTAGCCCATTGGACTTAGCCTAGTATATTACTTGTACTATACTTCTATTACTTGTACTGCACACATACCTAGCCTATATAAAGGCTCTCTTTTGTACATTGTTTGATATATACAATATTATACTGACTATTCAGTCATTCTCTCTCTCTTTATATTGTTAACAGTACATATATTATAAATAAAAAGTAAACTAAATTAAAATAAAGAAACACATACATTTTGAGATATTAAAATTAGTTTAGTAGTTTCACTGTATATGTGTAACCTTCTCAAGGTAAGATTAATTCTTTTTTTTAAATCATGAAATTAACCAAAGATAAATGCAAAAGAGTAACAGGACCATGAAAATCAATTAATTTGTGTTGTGTTCACATGTCTCATACCATAAAATAAAAGTATGTCCAACTCTCTCACCATCTTCTACTCATCGATAGTGTGACATTAAAACATTATGTGGGCAAATGGATATGCATGTATCTTATAGATGATTTAAAATTAAACCATGGTAAAATATGGTTTTACATTGCATACCAAATATTCTCTCTATTTATATATCCAAAATAAAAACTATCCAACCAAATTACCGAAACCTAAATCATATTTAAGCCCTCAATTTTAAAAAGAAAAAAGTAAAAAAAAAAAAATATTCGTAGGGGCTTCGACGTCTTGATGGTAGTGGGAGGCCTGTAAAACAGAGGTGGTGACCTCTTAGATTCCTCTTTCTCTCTCTTTCAAATGCTTTGATAGTCTTAGGTCTTTTATTTTGGTAATACATAGTGAAACAATACGTTTTATTTAATAATTCATAACATTTTTGTGTCTCCCTATCTTTCTTCAAGACCTTATTTGGTTAGTTATTACTATTAATCCTTAATTATTATTATTATTTGTTTTGCTTTTATTAAAATACTAAAATAGTGGGTATACTAAAAGACACGAAGAAAAGAGAAAAATGTGGTGTAAGCTTAGTCAATTAATGAGACATTAATAAGATAACAGTAAAATAAATTAATGTGAATTTTTGCGTAACAATTAAAAAAAACCATAATGATAGAGGTTAAAAAAGGCAAAATGCAAAATTAAAGCGAAAATTCTGTAAAATGTTTAATATATTTTAAAGTAATAACATAAAGTAACACATTTTTTCCAATTCCAAAAAAATATTTAGAGTTAGTTTTCAATTAGAATTGTATAATATACTAGTGACATTAGATAATCAGTTACATTATATGAGAAGCTCACCTAGTGTTGGTGATGTAGAGAGATAGAGCCAAGAGAGGGTGTGTTAGACTTATCCCAAACTCAAATGATATGTATAGGTTCCGCGTATTGTTATGAACTTTTTTTTTTTTAGAATCACAAAAATTAAAAGTTATTCACAATTTGAGATAGATTAAGAAGAGAATCAAGCACAAAGGCACAATCCCTCGTGTGTGATGTGTGTGTTTGATTTAAAATAAAAATAAAAAAATAATTGTTCCACATTACTTGAGAGAGTGTATTGTGGTATGCTTTTGTATTAGACTCATTCCCTCTCCTTTGCTTCTATGTGTGATTATTTCTCCAAAAAAAAAAAAGGACAAAAAATCAAAATCATAAAATGATAGCATACTGGGGAAAAAAATATTATTGTCAACAAAAGAATTGTGGAATGTTTATGAACAAAGAAGGGAAAAGAATTGATTTTGCATCTCCTTTTTTTTCCTAATATCAATATTCATGTCAAAAAGAAATAAAAAAATTGAAGTTTATGTGATGTGCCAAAACATTAGTATTTTACTAATCCAGCCAATTCTTGCACCAAAGGGAAGACGGAACAAAAGCCACCTAGGTTTATGATTTGTAGAATATGATTGCTTGTGCTAGATGGAAGCATAAATGCATTGCACTCATTTTTCCTGAAACCAAACCGTTAAAATTGGGAGATTATTTTTTTCAATTATCTTTTGGTCACAACTTAATTTAAAACACGGAAAAACAACCACCAGCCTATTAAAATTTGAACCTTGAAAACTCATTCAACCACAAAGTCTCCATAAAATTTTGGACCAATAATGGGAATTAGAAAAATTTACCCCCACGCTAAGCAATATAGAAATAACACAAAACATGGTTAGTTATGCTTAGAAGAATTTAGGCTCAATATATGAGAAATTAATATTAGGAAAGTAAGATAAAAGGGCCTCTTCATTTTCATTGATATAACGGGTATGACATGAGAGAACAAATTGTAATAAAAAAGTAACTTAAGAAAAAGAAAAAAAAAAATAGCAAGGATTTGGTAGGACGTGTGGGCTTCAATTGTTTGGTTCCACTCATCACTGCCATGCCTCCAAACCACCCAAATTGGATCAGAGCAAATAGTTCTTTTGGGGCTTTAATTGTGGAGCGATAAAGATTTAAGACTATAAACTTTTAAGATGGTGCAAAAGAAATATGAGTTACGTTTGGTTGGTTAGTCCATTTAAAAAAAAAAAAAAAAAATCAAACACGTAGCAAATCATCAAATATTGTTGAAAGCAGCCAAAGGCACCCACCCAAACAACATATCAATATATCAGAATAAATAGAAGAGAGATAAAAAGATTATAAAAAAAAAAAAAAGGGTCACTCACAGTTGTTACCTGAAAAACAGTCAATGAGTGGGAGAGATCTTGGGGATTTGGTTCCAAGCCAACCTTGCCATAGGCAAACAAACGTCACAAAATTGAACAAAGAATTAGAATTGGGTTTTAAGTTTTAGGTAAATACAGTGGTATATTTTTGTTTCTGGCAATACAAAGATGAGTTTCTTATTCATAAGGAAACCAAAACACCAGTAATAGGGACTACCCAAGATAATAATCGAGGGACCTCAACCATCACAAACTGGCAAAAAAACTCTCCATTCTTCTAGATCATAATTTGTGTAAAATAAATGAAATGTTGAATTGGCACCTTAACTTTCTCATTGCAATCGAAAGCTTCATAATAGGCTCGTTCAAATGCTTACAATTAACCATTAAATAGATAGATAAGCACTTGATAGAACCACAATTGAATGAAAGAAATCTTACCAATCTTCATTTCTCCTATTAGCAACACGTGAAATAACTATTTTTCATTCACCAACAATCATGTAGTCTAAATCCCAAAACTTCATAGCAATTTGGATCAATAACCGTGGAAAAAGATAGCTAACATAATCAAAAGAGACAAAAGAGAAAGTACCTTTAATATAAAAGCTTTCAAAGCCTTTTCAAAATTTGGGGTCGCAATTGCTAATAGAACAAAACCCAAGATCTGCTGATTAAAGCCAAAAGTGATGGGATTTTCAATAAAAATTAATGCCATAAAATACCAAATGATTAAACATTGAACTGAAATTGTGAATCTAGAAAGAACAAAGTTGTCAAACAAAGCAGCTAGCAGAGGGAAAACCAATTACACATGGATAGACATGTCTAAAGCTGATTAGTCACAAATCCATTGAAAAAAAAATGGGAGGAAAAGAGGAAAAACTCACCTTGAGTTGCTACTGGTAAAACAATGAGAGAAGAAAGAGAGATTGGAAATCTTAAAGGAATTTAATACCAGGTGGCAATTGAAGCATCTGAAGAATTCAAAGAGTAGAGTGAAAAGGGATGTCATATTATTTATTATCATTAACTAATCCTTATCATTTACATAAGCTATTAAAGATGGGCTTGGGTTATTTACGATGAATGCTGTTTGAGTAGTAGAGAAGAATGGCATGAAGAAGTTAACGTAAAAAGCTAAACGTAACATTAGAATGCCATATGGCAGGATCTCATGCTTTTCCGCATGAAGTTTCTGTTTATATATATATATATATATATATATATTGATTTGTGGCAGTAGATGAAGAAGAGCATGTGGGAAAACAAAAGGAAATTAAGTACGCCCACAAAAAGCTTTCATAAAATTCACAACTTTCTTAGATGTTAAGTAATAATTGGTGTAATATCACTTTTGCATTACTCTACTAATGAAACCACTTTTACATACACCAATTCCAATATGATACCATTACAGTTGTGAATTTTTTTGTCCCTAAACTTATAAGAAGAAGAAATGTTAAGGTTCGTACCTGAAGGAGTCAAGACCAGTATGGAATTACAGCAACAATGAAATAGAAAGTTTCGTATACACCGCTTCCACAGGTGTCAGGTGTGACGTCTGTGCTTGAAGTCTCCCCAACCATAGTAGCAAATGTAGAACTCAAAACTTCTCAAGGCTTGCACCTGCAAAAGAAGAATAAAATGATCAATATCATGGACTTCTGGATAGACAAGAGATGAGTAAAGCTGTTAAATTTTTTACTAAAAATGGTTTCCAAACTGCTGAACAATGAATGTGATTCGTGCTAAATTAATAATATTGTATATTAATTTCTTTTTTATTATTATTTTCTTTTCTTTTTTCAAAAAATAACACATCAGTTTATAAGGATTATTATTTTCTTTTTATTCTTAGGTAATTGATAAACAACATGCAACAATTTACCAACCTGGCTAGTGAGCTGATCAGCCAAGAAGAAACCTGGAAGCGTCACCTGTAGTAGAAAGAAATTCACAATGTTCATACTTCATACAAACCACCCCAGTTCAACTTACTAATCTTATGCATTACTTTTTCTTGACCAATATATACCTTGTACAAAGGGGCAAGAATACAGTGAAAGAGACATGTAAGGAAGAAGAAACGACTTAACCGATACATGATGTTAAATGGGCAGAATAATATGATGAGTACAAGCTGCAGAAAAAAGAGAGGTTCCACAGGATTAGGTTTTGCCTATATATTCAGAGGTTAAATGAGGAAATCATCAATTAAGTTTGATAATTCTTACAAAAACCAAGTTCAGAGGCAGAAGTTCGGTGTATGTTCCGTAATCTTTTGTATTTGGATCCATCTCGATGTCAAGGTTTAAGAGCACACTGGCTAGTGCTAACACTGCAAGACCAAAACAAGCTTGAATCCAAATATGAAGGAATAATTGACCCGGTATCGTCTCCAGAAGATTATATTGGCAGCATACATAATCATGTGTAGAACTATATAGCCAAACAAGCTGCAAGGACACTACAAAAAAAAGGGTCTATAGCCGCGTTTCAAAAACGCGGCTATAGATCCAAAAAACGCAGCTATAGCCTAGAGCCGCGTTTTTTATAGCCGCGTTTGCAAACGTGGCATAAACACCGCAGCAACAGACCTATGGCCGCGTTTTTAAAAAACGCGGCTATAGGCCAGCTTTGAGCTGCGTTTATAACCGCAGCTAAGGGTTTGGAGCTATAGCCGCGTTTTACAAACGCGGCTATAGGTATTTTTAAAAACAAAAAAAAAATTCTTTTTCGGATTTTTTTTTTTCCAGAAAACAAAAATAAATATATATATTTTTGGGTTTTTTTTTTCTAGAAAATTCAAAATTAAACGTAAATCCAAAAATTTCAAAATCAAACACAAACTCAAAAAATTCAAAATCAAATACAACATTCTCACAATACAAAAACACCCAGAAAATTCAAAATCAAACACAAACCCAAAAAGTTCAAAATCAAACGCAAGATATTCACAATACAAACAAACCCAAAAAATTAAAAATCAAGCACAAACCCAGAAATTCAAAAACACAAACCCATTTTCTTACTAGCACAAATTGAAGCTCAGATCAACAACACAATATCAGCAATCAAGCACAAATCCACAACGTAATCACAATATCAGCAACACAATAACAAAAATTCAAGCACAGATCCACAATAGCATCTTCTACATTTTCTTACTAACTAAACATAAAATAACCAAAAAAAAAAAACTAGATCTATTGACAAATCAGTGTAGTGCTTGAGCTGAAGAAAATAATGAAAGAAAGGAAAAAAAAAAATAAAAAGCAGCCCCAAAGAAACAAAGGAAAAAAAAAACGTTGCCCAGTGAAAAGAAAAAAAAAAAAAGAGTTACCTGATGTGAAGAAGGAAGAAAGAAAAAAGGGGAAAAAAAAAAAAAGTCAACCACATATGAGGAAGGAAGAAAAAAAAAAAAAAAAAAAAAAAGGAGAGAAGGAACTTACAGAGAGATATGTATAGAGAAAGGAGAACTTAAGTGAAGAATGAAGAAACAAAAAAGAAAGAAGTAGAAATAAGGAAAGAAGGAAGTGGGCGGTAGGTGGGAAAGGGAGGGCACGTGGGAAGCTTTTGACTCTTTTTTTTTTTTTTTTTTTTTTTTTTTTTTTTTTTTTTTTTTTTTTCTGTTGTTACATATAGCGGCGTTTTTAGAAACGCCGCTATAGGTAATGTCACTAAAGGGTAACTAAGCCGCGTTTGGAAACGCAGCTTCAGGTTATCCTATAGCCGCGTTTTCGAAAAACGCGGCTATAGGTAACGTCACAAAAGGGTTTCTAAGGTCACTGAAGTTTACTACGTTGGACCTATAGCCGCGTTTTCAGAAAACGCGGCTATAGGTAACGTCACCAAAAGCATGAGTAAGCCGCGTTTTTTATAGAACGCAGCTATAGGTTGGCTATAGCTGCGTTTTTTTGAAAAACGCGGCTATAGGTTGAGGCTTTAGCTGCTTTTTTAACAAACGCAGCTCAAAGTCTATCCTAGAGCCGCGTTTTACGAAAACGCAGCTTAAAGTCTATCCTAGAGCTGCGTTTTACGAAAACGCAGCTAAAAAACGCGGCTTAAAGCCGCGTTTTTTGTAGTGGGAGTTCAACATGTGAAACAAAAGAGTTATAGATCCCTATTGTTCGAAATGGAAGTCATGTTAATTTGAATCTATTTTTATTCAGCTAGAACGACTTAATACTAGAATGTCTTGTTTGTTTTGTTAAGTTAGAATAATGATTAAATTCATCACTTTCTATTTGTTTAAGCTTTTGGATAAATGATATTTTGTGCTCGTTTGTTTCAGCTTATAAAAGCTGAAACACGCTTTTTTTAACCAAAAAAATAAAATGTGCGCTTGGTAAGTTCTTAAAAGTTGCTTTTACTAAAAAACTGCGTTTTCATTTTTGAAGGAAAAGCCCAAATTGCAAAAGCAGCAAAGAGCTCCATTGCAAAAAAGCGCTGAAGTGTGTTTCATGTTACCATTGGAAGTTGCGCAAATTTCCCAAATTGCCCATTAGTTTTTCTTAAAAACCCAATTTTATCCCTTTGTTTATGATACAATTTTACAAAGGAACCCAATAATGAAATCATAACCAAAAAAAAAAAAAAAAAACCGATCTGACCCATTTCTACCACATGTCGTTGGCAGTGGGGAAGAGATCAAGTAGCGGTGGGGAGGAAGATAGGCGGCGATGAAGGCAGAGCAGATCAGCAGACGACGGAGGCGAAAAACGCAGACGACAGAGGCGAAAGACCCATCTCTCTATCTTCGTTTGATGAGAATCAAATGATGTGGTTGTGTGTGACCTTTAAGTTTGTTTGTTTTGATGGGATAGAGGGAAAGAAACTTGCAAACAGAAGTGGTAAGAGAAAAAAAAAAAAAAAAAAAAAAAAGAGGAAAGAAAGAAAAAAAGAAAAGACTAAGGGTACATGTGTGGAGGAGAAAAAAAAAAGAGGGGAAAAGAAGAAGAAGGAAATGTGGATGAAAAAAAAAATAAGGGAAAAATAAAATTAAAAATAAGAAATTAAAATTGAGAAATGCTATCACAATATTTTCACAATATATCTTAAATGGTTGGTTATTATTAGTTAATATTAGTGAGAAAAAAATAATTTTTTAGAAAGAGAAAAAAATAATTTTAATAGTAGTTCAAATTAAAATCAATATCAATTTATCACAAATAATTTTTTGTGAAAGTGTTGTAAAAATATTATGAATATAGTTTTTAGAAAAGAAAAAAGAAAATTTGATTTAAGTATTATGAAATAGTTGATTTAAGTATGAAATAAACTCTTTTATACATCTATTGTCCTTTTTGGTAATTTACCACTCAAACCACCACTTTTATAAATGCTAGCCAAACACTCAACTTTTTCAAAAAACACTTTTTAATAGTTTTTACCAAACACTCAGCTTTTTTCAAAAAGCTCAATTTCATACTGCATTTTTTAAAACCTCCACTTTTTAAAAAAACACAATATCAAAAAACTAAACCAAACTCACTCTTTGTCAAAGTATTAGTGTAGAAAATCCTCGAAAATTCAATTTTAGAAGAAATATACTTGTAAAGGGGAAACATGTTATCCATGTACTTCGCTGCCTCTGTTGACTCTGGCTTATGCATGATATTGCATGCGCGAATAATTAAAATAGGGGTTAAAATCAGAGCTACTGTGCAGCGAGCAAAAAAACCCGAAGTTTTTGCAAATACCAAATTCAAGAGAAAGAAATTGATATCAGAATTGGTCCCAATTCACTGTTAAGAAGTTTAATTCATCCTAATAAAAGATCTTACCAGTGGAAAATGTTGTCCTATGTCTTTCCCTCATTGCCTTGGGTCTTAAGATTTTCATGCCTTTGGTGCGGTTAGAATTAGAGAAATGTTTGATGAATGTAGCTTCAACCCTTTCCATAAGTTTTGTAATCTGAAATGGCAAATGGAATATCAGATTAGAAGGAAACCACTTGACATTAGCAACCCTTTTATAAGCAAAGCCTAATGCTATGTTTGGAAGTTTTGAGAGAGAGGAGAGTAGGGGGAAGGAGAGTAGTGGAGAGGAGAGTAGAGGGGAATGGTTATCCTCCACCTTGTTTGGATGTTTTTAAAATTAAGTAAGGGAGAGATGAATAATTAGTCTTTTCATTTGTAATTTTGTTAATATGGTAAGGATAAATTTGATATTTCATTTGGTCAACTATTTTTATGCTCTACTCTCCCTCCAAATCTCTCCAATTTAGGAGAATTAAAAACGAGTGATGTAGGATACAATTTACTATTTAATTATTGTAATTTATTATTTTTGGTATTTTTATGTAAAAAAAACGTTATTTTAGGTTTAGGTGATTTATTTCCTTGTTTTTAGGTGCATTTAATGGGTTTTTGGTCAAATTTGATTCCTGTTATGGTTAGGTATCAATTAGGAGTTATTTTAAATTATATTTTCTTGTCTGTCAAGTTTTAAGAAGCCCTTAAATAGGCCCCTAAGTTTGTAATCGTTTTTCATAGTTTATTATCAATAAAAATTCAGACTTGTATCTTTTGTGTTCTCTAGTAGATTCCAGACCTATCACCTTGTGGATTCAAGGAACCCCTCGTGGATTCGAGATTTACTACCCAGGAACTAACAGTTTAGTTTCTGTCCATTAAAGAGAGCATCGTGTGTGCTTCTCTTCAGACTTTCCTGGGTAGTAAACCTCGAATCCACAGGGGGTTCCTTGAATCCACAGGGGGTTCCTTGAATCCACAAGGTGATAGGTCTGGAATCCACCAGAAAACACAAAAGACACAAGTCTGAATTTTTATTGATAATAAATTATGAAAAACGATTACAAACTTAAAGGTCTATTTAAGGGCTCTTTAAAACTTGACAAACAAGAAATATAATCTAAAATAACCCTTAATTGATACCTAACCATAACAGGAATCAAATTTGACGTAAAAACCATTAAATGCACCTAAAAACAAGGAAATAAATTACCTAAATCTAAAATAACGTTTTTTTACATAAAAATACCAAAAATAATAAATTACAATAATTAAATAGTAAATTGTGTCCTACATCAGACCCCTCCACTTGAAACAAACTCGTCCTTGAGTTCATCTTTGAAATCTGAAATCTCCCATGCCAAGAGAACAAATACCTTAAATACTTCATCTTCTTTGTCTTCTTACCAAACTTGAAAGTCATTAATTGGGCAACTTGAACTTCTTCTCCCTTGATCTTCATATAATTGACAATATTCATCAAATAAAAGTCAATGATCAAATCAAATCTTTCCACCCCAATAAAATCAATAAAGTTTGTTTCGGTGTCTCCCAATAAAATAATAGGAGTTTAAATGTTGCAATCATCTAACTTGATTTCATTGAGGTCGTTGACAACTTCCTCTATAATTTCTTCTTTAATGATCTCTACTATCTCAACCTTAAGATCTTTCTCTATAATGGGGTCTTCATTAATCTCCTCCACAATCTTGATTTCAGATTCTTCTTCTATAACAAGGCCTTCATTAATTTCCTCAGAAATCTCTATATTTTCTTCTTTGACTTCTCCATATTCTTCAAGAATGATATTTTCTTTAACATGTAATTCTTCCTTTAACGGTGGAATATTTGGCTCTTCAAAATAATTCAAGTATGAACTTCTTGGCCAATAATAATCTTGTATTGTATACAACAAGATTTCTTCACAATCCAAAGGATAAAATTTGATAGCAAGCATCTTTTTCATCATTGGCCATGATTGAATTTTGTCTTTACCTTGTCGGATTCTATCAGATTATACTCGTTCCCACCAACATAAGGCATACTTACTAAGTTTATACAAAGTAAGTCCAACTTTTCTCTCATAACAAATATTCTCATAGCCAAATAAATCCTCTAGATCAAGCAATTAATCAAGAAAATCTTCTTTTAAAAAATAACCATTAAAACTTGCAATTCTCTTATAAGGTCTATATGAAATTTGCTTACTAATAGGTTGCCGTGAGTTATGTCTCCGCTGCAGTTATCCCTATTGTTTCCATTCTTCAATAGCATCATCCTAGCATAGATTTGTGAGTGCTTGTTGTACATCACGTAATACTTGCTAAGTTATTCGTCGTTATTGTGGTGGTGGTTACCGTCTCACCAGTTAGCAATCAGACCAGGGTAAGTCAAGGCTCTGATACCAACTGATGTCGCAGAAGCCCGAAGAGAAGCACACACGATGCTCTCTTTGATGGACAGAAACTAAACTGTTAGTTCTTGGGTAGTAAACCTCGAATCCATAAGTGGTTCTTTGAATCCACAAGGTGATAGGTCTAGAATCCACTAAAGAACACAAAAGACACAAGTCTAAATTTTTATTGATAATAAACTATGAAAAACGATTACAAACTTAGGGGCCTATTTAAGGACTCCTTAAAACTTGACAAACAAGAAAATATAATTTAAAATTACTCCTAATTGATACCTAACCATAACAGGAATCAAATTTGACCAAAAAACCATTAAATGCACCTAAAAATAAGGAAATAAATCACCTAAATCTAAAATAACATTTTTTTACATAAAAATACCAAAAATAATAAATTATAATAATTAAATAGTAAATTGTGTCCTACATCAATGAGGGGTTGGAAGTAGTTCAAACCCCTCCAAACAAGGTATTTAAATTACTCATTCCCTTTACTCTACTCTCCCTCCTTCCCCCAACATCCAAACATAGCATAAAGGTTAAGTAATTTTGAGAATGAATGATCTGGTCTCCCCCTTCTTTCTTGCATTTTGCTAATGTATAGAGAAATTTTACCTCATCAGAGTTGCCAAGGGGGGAGTTATCCACCATTTTCATGTAAGATTTTGATGCATTCCTTGAAGTGATCTGCAATGTTAAGCTCAAAACATAAGAACCAAAATCAATGTCCAAACCTTGGGAATAAGAGCAGAGTCTATTTGCTAGCAGTTTTTTTTTTTTAGTATCTAAACATATTTTTTTTATGTACAGTTTTTTTTAAATACAAATATACTTGAACCAACTTTTCAGCAATAAGCAAATCAACAAAGTTCTCATTCTCTTCCAAATGCACGCTATATACAATTTTTTTTTTTTTTTTTTTTTTTTTTTGGGAGGGAAAACACCTTATCATATTTCTTCATGATCTTTGAAAATGCCAGAATATTCAAGAAGCTGTATCATTCAAACCAAATTGATTTATTGCATTCATTTGAAAGAAAGACATGCAAATTAATACAACCAAATTTAATAATAAACTACCTTATAGTACCTATAGTTCTTTAGAGGCCTAAGCTTTTGATAAAATTCAACAAAAGCTCGCTTAAGTTGATCATCAACTTTCCTCAAATTTTCCCTGGTAAAATTCAGCTCGGTATGCAGAGGGTGTTTGAGTAAGCCCTTAATGGTTGAACGAGGAGTCTCTTGAGTGTTGTTCATTTTCACATGACTAAGTATTTCAAGAGGAGCTGGTCTAGTTCCCTTCATGTTCTTTAGCCTCTGTTCATGAACCATTTGGTTTACAATTTCATTTTCTTTGTCATCTTTGTCATCACTTGATTCATCTGATGATGGTCCATGGCTGCTCGGACCCTCTTCAATCACATCCATGGACATGGGAACTCTTCCTGATCATGGAGCATTTGATTTAGTTATTTCAGAGTTCTACTAATTGATATCGTTTTGCAAACGCTTTGATATTTTTGGACTTCTTATGAATATGAAACTAGTGAAGCATGGTCATAAAAAGCCACTATTTTAGTAAAATAAGTTCACACTACAAACACATTGCATATCTAACCAAAAACACTGTCCCAAAGTGATATTACAGTTGCTACAACTTCTATTATATAAACCGTATAAATTGATTTACTAATATACTTTTTTTATAATTCGATAATTACAATAATGAGAAGAGAGATTTGAACCCGTTCTCCTCATAAAGAAAAGTGCCATGAAGCTGCAAGGCTCTTGGTGATGCATCATTTTTTTAATACAAAATAAATAAATAAAAGAAATTTAGAGATTTATTTTGTGTTATTGATCTGGGCACCAATGAAGTCCATTGTTAGTTTAATTTGTAAGCTTATTACGGTAATATTGGTAATAATTTTAGCATTTTTCAACAAGTGTAACACTAGCAGTTAACAACAGTATGAAAAGGCTTCCAAAAAAAAAATTATGAATATAAAGCTTCAAAAACTTACTGCTCGTTCTGGCTCCTTTTGGTGTAGAAGCAGCCAATGCAGCTGCTGAAACAGCAACATCAGAAGCAAGACGAGTCATCTCTACAGACCTATCAAACCACCCTTGAGGATTCTCCACTTTGATCCTAAAAGAAATCAAAGCATCCATTTGTTTGTTCAACATAGCTGCTTCCTTCATCACCTCCTCCACTTTAGCCTCGTAAAACTTGTTCACTTTATTGAATTCATTGTCAAGTCTCCTAAAGTAAACCAATTCATATTCTCCACCTTCATCGGAGGACATGCCAAACGTAGTTTGATAACTTTGTGAGCCACTATGGTTCACAGAATTGACAAGAATGGCTTGACTTTCGATGTCATCAGAAGCTGGTGATGGGCTTGTGGATTGGTTGTATCTTTGTGTTAAGCCACTAAAAGCTCTATGAAGTGTGAGCTTTCGTTTAAGGCCAGCTGGGGTTGCTAGTGGCTTGATTCTTTGCTTGAAGCGTTGGATTTCTTTCAAAAGAGATTTAAGTTGATTGTAATCCATGTATGCTTTGCCATTCAGGCACCATTTGTGCTGTGAATTCCTTCCCAAATTTCATGGGTTTTGTGTCTTTTATGAGATATATTAAGTGCTCCTGATGATGTAACTATCTTCCTATATATATACATGTTGAGGACCATAGTATTAGTTCATATTTTGTTCGTGGAAGATTCATAAGGAAAATTCAAATGAACAGGTATATATCTTCCACGTGTTGGGTAGGTCTATTTCTTCATGTCGGAGAAAGGTACATCCCTACATGTATATGTGGGCTTTAACGTTAAGAGAAAAAAAATAGATTAAGAGAGTGTTCGGTAGAGAAGTTTGAATAATATTGTTTATAATTTTTTGAAATACGTGTGGGTGAAAAAATATGTAAAAATGTGTGTAATATTATTTAAAAAGTGAAAATATGAGTTTGAGATTGTGTTCCAAACAGGCCTCAACTTTGCTAGCATGTATAAATTCATAACTTTTATTACAATTTTTATTTATGACACAAATTGTAATCAATTATTTGTCCTTTTTATATAAATTTATTATCCTTTTTTTACCACTACTCATAATCAGTTACATAAAAAAATTATAGTAAAATTATAAATTTAATTTGTTTGCGGTACAAAAGGTTTTTTTTTTAGAGCAAAAATGTCATTTTATTTTTTTTAAAATTAAAAATGTCATTTTCTAGGTATAGAAAATAGGATAGCAGTCACTATTGAAAATGTGAACATTGGAGAAAATGAAGAATGAATAATTTTGACACTTGACCGGGATATTTTTCCATTTCCAGCAAATTTTATGTTCATTTTCAAGGCCACCTAACTTTTTTGACTTGTTTTACTCCCCTGTCAGAGTTGCCAGGCATGTTAACCCTACCGTCCACTTTTGCTGGGTAATTACGGGGATTGAACCCTGAGTTAACAGTTTCAATGGAATCGGGTACCACTAGCCTACAAGGCTTGGTGGTCATTATCCACTGAACATTAAAATCATATATTTTCTACCCACATGTTGCTATAATAACATGGGTCTGCCACAGGGAGAGAATGTGTGAGATTAAAAATAAATAAATAAAATAAAAAATTGACATACATAGTGCTACAGTACGTAACTTATATTTTTAGATGTTCCAATGGCAACGTGTATTATTTTCTACAGTGAGCCGATGGAGTGTGATTTTAGTGTTTTGTACTTTTGTTTGCTACAGCATAATGTAAAATACAATGGCGATGCTCTTACAATGTACTGAATGTAGTACTGTTTTTTTTTTTTTTTTACAAGGAGATTTGAATTATTTTTCTCTTTAGAAAAATCAAGAAATGTTACCATAAATTAAAAGGCATTCTTTCACACAAAAAAAAATAATAATAATTAAAAGGCTCTCAACAATTCTATATTTTTTTTTTATTAACAATATTTAGCCATGAAAAATTGTCTATTTTTAGTGGTGTTAGATACACTACATATTTTATTATATATTATAGTTTGCAAACTAATGTATCAACAATCACAAATAAACTAACAATTCAATATTATTTATCCATCAATTTACATTCATTGGTACATTAATTTTATATTATAAAATTTAAACTTTTGGGTGCATTGGCGCATCAGTTAAGAAAGAATTTAATCAGCTCAACTGTTTTTTTTTTTTTTTTTTTTTTTAAGAAGAAAACAATAAGTGTGTTTTCTTTTTTATAGCTTTTTTTTAGGGTGGCTCAAATATCTTTCATTATAACATGGGTGTTTTTTTTAATAGAATAAGAGGGTGGCTCAAGTATATATATATATATATATATATATATATATATCTTTCATTATAACAAGTGGTTTTTTATTTATTTATAAGATAACTAGTCGCTGACCTATGCGATACACGCAGTGGCGGCTCCAAGATTTGCTTTTAGGGAGGTCAATAGTGTCTTAAGCTAGGATTTTGTTGTGGAGGAGTAAAAAATAAAATGATTATTAATTTTTTTTTTTTTTTTGTATATACAATTGTCATTTTACATACAATAATCTAACACAGTATTCTAAATAGTATACAATACAACTATATTGTAAAATAGTCTAAAGAAATGATTAATAGTTTAAAGATTGGTAAGAAAACAATGATAGAATGCATATAAATAAATAACTAATCATAATATTTGTCAAATTAATAATAATATATTATAATCATATGTAATATCAATTAAATAAAAATATATGATAAAAAAGAAATAGTAATACACTTGAGAGTAGGTCTGAGAGTAAACGTTAAACTAAGGAAAACAAATAGTAACTTATATAAGATTTTGCTTTTGAAGTGTATGGATTTTTTAACCACACATGTGGTCATTCTCTTAGTATTGGAGCAAGCATTAAAAGACTTTTTGGACTCGAAAAACTGTAGAACACTTATCAAACTACTTGATTAGATAGAAAGAAAATATAGAAACGAGAAAGAGAGAATGAAAAAAGAATAATAGATGTAAATACAAATCAGTTGGTTGTACAAGTGGTGTATTTTTCTGTTGACGAAGAAGTAAAGTGCAGGAAAAAAAATTTTCATTTTACCATCAACAGTAAAGTAAGCCAGAGTTCAGAGAAAATGTTTATTTATTTTTTAAGAAAATGAGCAATTTTAAGAGTAGTGCTACTGACAAAACATTTATGCAATAAAATCAAGATGACAAGTTGTTAAAGGTATGTAAAAAAATGATGTCAATTATGGGTTTAAATAAAAAGTCAATTACAACTTATCACTTAACCTTAATTGTAAAAATATTGTGAAAATAGCACTAATATGATCATATTTCAAGTTTATTTCAATTGGGTTTAAACAAAATTTAAGTTTAGGGTGTTCAAAATTATATTTTAAGGGTCAAATATATATATATATATATATATATATATATATATATTTTGGGCCAAACCAGGGGGTTCATTTGAACCCCCTGGGCTAGCTATGGAGCCACCCTTGGATACACGGGAAAATTAATAACTAAGTTATAAAATAGTGTTATTTATTTATTTTTAAGAATGTTAAATAATACATGAGTATTTATAAAAGTTCAAATCTCTTAAAACACTATACCAATATGAGAAATTCGATTGCTTTGTTCTACCCAAGTACAAAGTTAAAAAGAAAAATCTAACTTTGTATAACTTATTTGTACCTTTAGTTAACAACCTCAAATTACTGGTAGGCATCCTACGTCTATTATATCAATTGCATACTTTCTTTCATGAACTTTAAGGTCTCTATCATTTTTTTTAACATAATCCCTTCTATTATTCAGTTTGTTTGCAAAATCCTAGTAATCCTGGTTGTTTATTCCTTGTTCTTGTCATCATCAATGCTGCTTAAAAAATCACATTTAGGAGTATCATTTGAAAAGTCATATATGGTGCAATTAGTAAACAATAGAAAGGGAGCGCAACATGCAAACACAAGAATGCTTAACATATCTTTATATAAACTACATCCATTTAAATAAATAAATAACATATTAAAAGAAAAACATTAAGGACCTTGAACTTGGTGAACTAAGGTTATAATGTTATTACATATAATGTTATTCATCAGCCCTATCTCAGTCTTGTGTGCACTGCAAGCATCTAATTGTTCATTTGTAGAAACTCCATCTCATGTAGACCAGACATTATAAAAGTATACATCCTCAGTCTCGTGCCCTTTGAAATGCAAGAGAAATACAAAAGAACCTTAACTATCAAAAGAATAAAAGTTAGACAACCTTAAGCTAAACTCTCTTAATCAAAAAAGGGGAAACATTGATGTGATATTCCCTTTTGTTAAAAAGAGAATAAGTAGAATAAATATTCCAAAGTAAAAACTAACCTCAAAGATTCCATGCCATTGGTGAGTAGTATAATTAGTCCAGTTCATCACCAATCAAAATGAAAAGCCATCTTTCTCCTTAAAATTCATGAGCTGCAATAAAGGAGTTGTTATACATTCTCTAAACCCTGCATATTATAATCTATTGTAAATTGGAAAAAGATGTATTCTCCAAGAGATTCAAGATAAGATGAGACGGAAAACTATTATCAAATTTGATGGAAATGAAAAAGAATATCATAACATTCTTAGGTAAAACTAAAACATACAATTTTTTGGATAGAAATTTCATGGTGTGAAATTTCATCAACAAATTTAAAACTATTGATTTAGAACCTAACAATAATAATTCATGTTGACTTCTAAAGAAGAGATTTAAGATCAATTCATGTGTGTATGCATGTATTTTTCACAGTACTATTCTACATAACCATAAAAATTAGATAAAGAAGTAATAAAAACATTGGTAAACTTGAGATGAAATAATAATTAAACTAAACATAAAACCAAGCTTAACCATAACCTAGAAACTTAAATTAAATCCAAACACAAACAAATGACTCACAAAAACATCAAGGGCATGCCAAGGATGCTCGTCTAATAAAAGGACAAGAAATATCATTACTGTCCCAAAAGATGAGCATCAAGTATAGTATAAACCTTAACTTGTATTATTCATTCAAGCCATCATCTTTTTTAGGGTGCAAAACTCCTTATACACAACAAAGGGGGAAATAAAGAATTGCTAACTCTAACTTAGCTCATCTTGCTCACTCAATTCAGCAATAGATTCTGGCTTCATTCCTCCAGCCATAAAACTAAAATTGACCCTAGTATGTTATCAATCCAGAATCAAACCCATATAAGCCATTCAGACAATCAAATCCAACACAGTGGTTACTTTCATACTTTAAAAATAATCACTTTTCCACTAAGTAACCCCTAAACTCACAAACTTGATGCAATTTTCAATCTACACATATAAAAATTCAATCTAAAATCCCAGATGGATTTTCTCGCGACCAATAATTGAAATTAATAAAACCTACTACGGGCTCCAAACCCATTAATCTAAGCTAATCATTCAAAAGAAACACTCCCAAAGGAAACCCTAAATCATATTTAACAACCAAAAATGAAACCCTAAATCATATTTAACAACCTAAATTATAGAACAAAATAAAAAACTTACCGGTAATGTTTGCGAAGAGAGTCTGGTTTGATGGTAAAGTCTCAAAATCAAAAACTTTCTGCCACTAAAGGAGTGGGAGGCTGGCGCCCGTGGACTATAGTTTAGGGGTTTGAGAATTGAGAAAGGCAGAGAGAATGAAAGAGGCAAAGAACTAAAAACGAAACCCTAAATCATATTTAACAGCCAAAATTATTTAACAAAATAAAAAACTTACCGATAAGCGCTCAAAGGTGGAGATCAGTGATGCTTTATTTCTATTTTGGACCTGACAGTGTGGGGATGGCTTCTTGGCAAGATTGATTTTCAGTGTTGGGTTTTGGGGAAGGAGAGGGTAGAGAAATAGAGAAGAGAGAGAAACGGCAGGGGTCTGCATTTTGGAGGAAGAAGAAGGCTGGTTTTTGTATTTATCGGGTTTTGGAAAAGATTTCTTTTGTGTTTTTTTTTTTTTTTTTTTTTGGTTTCAGAAAAGTTTTTTTTTTGTGTTTATGTTTTTTTTTTTAAAGTATTATGCTGTCGTGGAAAATTGTGGGAGCTTCAAAAACTTCGGTTTTATATATATATATATATATATATATATATATATATATATATATACACAAGTGTTCTTTCCATCGCTTACTAAAAAATAGAGCCGAGGCCTATGGAAAGTAGGAATTATTATAGAATAAGGAAGCTGCGAGATAGGTTGGTTGGTCATAAACTCATGGTTATGGGTGGCTACATTTCCTCCAAGCGACAAAACTTGAAACTCGAAAGGCACAACAATGTTGAATGGTTAAGAATTAAGATATTATTATTGCACTTTTCTAGGTATTTGCGTAAACTCCACGGGCGGCTTTCTTTTCTTTTGAACTTTTCTTTTCCTTTCTGTCTCGTTGACCTGAATTGTTGTTTGTTGCTCCCTATGATAGGGCTATGGATTTTCGGCAGGAACAAGTCACCTCATCACCATGTCCAGGACCAAGATAGCTTATCCTGACTCACTCACACGTCACAATGCAAAACACTCCAATTTGTTAGAGCATTACCATCAGGTCTCTTATAAAAAAATGTCATTTTGATACACCAAAAGCTTGCTTTATTATTTTACCACATCATTTTACAATATCACATTCATTAGATGTTTTATTCTTCAATTTTATACATTAAAATAATATTTACAACACATTAAAATAATATATTAAATTCCTCCCCCGTTGTCATCGTCATCAACAACAACAACTAGAGAAATTGTTGCAGCCATAATCACCAGAGGAAAAAAAAAAAAAAAAAACCACAACCACCAAAATCAACTCAACCACCAAAACCAACCCACAACGGCCATTGAATCCACCATCAAATCACAACCACCAAAATAGAAAAAGAAAACCAAAAACAAAAACAATTCAGAACAAAGATCGGCACCACCACCGAATTGCCCACCATCGATTCGCCCATCACCAGCCGACCCACCCACCACCATTGATCCGCCCATCACCATCTCAACCCACCCACTGTCAAATTGGGTATCAAAAAAAAAAAAAAAAAAAGATCGGCCTGGCTTGATGCTTCGGCTTGGGTTTCGTCGGAGAGGAAGGCAGTGATGTGGAGTAGAGGGAGAGAGAGCAAAGAAATGGTTGAACAAGGAAGTGAAAGAGAGAGCATATATTGGTCGATGAAGATGAAGAGATATTTTAATCGGGATGAGAGAGAAAGCTGAATAAAAAAATAATAAACCCATATGCTATATTGTTCCGTACTGTGCCAAAGTTATCACGGTACTGTAGCATGTTGAAAAATTTTGACACATTTGGAACATCTCATGAGACTTGAATAGTGTTGTTTGGTGTGTCAAATGCCAAATATTTGGCATTTGACACATTTGATGGTAATGCTCTTACACATGAGGCCATATATCATTGTTCATATATATTTTTTTCTATAATATCTTAAGCACAAGTACTATAGGAATATATTTTGTTTTGTCTTAGATAAGGATTGTATGACTAGTGGGAATTCACCCACGTTTGGGCCATAGGCCATAATGGCCTCCAAAATTTTAAATAATTACTAAATAAAATTTATATATATATATATATATATATAACCTCATCCCCATTAAATTTATTATATATAATTACATTTTAAATATGTAATTTTTAATTTTTTCTAAAAATCTTTAAAAAAAATTTATATTTAAGAGTTACAATCCCATTAAAGATGAGAGTTGCAACTTGCATATACAAGATGAACACTTAGACATTTTTTTTGGAGAGAAAATGAACACGTAGACATAGTTATTCTAACAGTTATCTCAAAAATTAAAGACAGCAATAAAGACTTTTTTTAAATTCCCTCATAAAATGTTTGTTGATTAAAGATTAGATCATTGTCAAAAAAATAAAATAAAATAAAATAAAAAATAAGAAGAAGAAGAAGATAAGTTGAAGTTACTTTAAGTCTTTTTGTTAATCTTTTCTCATGTTTGTTGAAATTTAATAAGTATATATATGTTCATTTGAAGTATGCATGTGAGTTATGTTAGGACATATGCAATGATAAAAACATATGTCACTTCACTATTTTATGTAATTGGTTAATCTTTTGACAAAACGCGCTTTACTTATAATTGGGTAAATCTAAGATGTGTTTAATGCTTCAAGAAACAAGATTTCAAGTTCAAGTGTTAAAGCCATGCAAGTCTGTCCAAGAAGTCAGAAAGTGTAGGATTTTAAAACTCGACAGCTAGCATCTATCGAAGTTTAAAAGCTGCTAAAGCCGGCGGCTCGATAGCTAGCTCTATAGATGGCTATCTATCGAGTTTATGAAGTTCAGTTTTTCAAGCTGATTTTCATCCAACCCTAAACATATATAAGGATTATTTTAAGGACTGAAAAAGGTGACAACAGTTGCACAAGAGCACAATTCCACAAGTGTGAAAAAGAATGTGACCGAAAACCTAATTTGCCCTAGTTCTTGAAGAAGCTACTGTGTTTGTACACCATAGGGTTTTGTGACAAAGCAACTTCATGATCTTCATCATGTGATGAACAGAAAAACTTTGCAACCAACATCCTTCTCTAGTTAGTGATCAAGTTGCGTACTGAAATCCACACAATTAGTTAGTCACGTACTGAGAGTCGTGCATTGAAAAGAGAGATTGTCATTACAGAACAAGTCCAATTGAGTATTGGGGTAAGGGTTCAACTGTAGGTTGATATAAGGTACTGCGATTCTTTTATTTGGAACCGTTTATTTTGATAATAGTGGCTTTTCGGGAGTGGTGATCTTAAAATCACCCGATGTGGTTTTGTTTTGTAGGTTTTCTCCATTTGTAAACAAATCACTATGTCAATTTATTTTTCACTGCATACTTTAGTTAATTGATGATTTGTTTGTGATGCCACGTACAATTGCATGTTAATTTGATTAATTAATAAACTTGACTAATTAATAAATTAATTCATCACAATGGGTCAATACGTTTTTAACCTATCAAGTGGTATCAGAGCAGGCACACTCTAATTAGGGATAATCTTTGTTGTGTGATCCATTGACCCCTGTTTGTCATAGATAGAAGACAGTTTCTTATTATACTTCCTTTATTTGATGGCACTAACTATGCATACTAGAAAGTACGCATGAGAGTTTTCTTGCAGTCTCTAGATAAGAAAGTGTGGCAAGCTGTGGAGATAGGCTGGACTAAGCCTACGGAAGCGCCAGCCGATTGGGATGAATTGAATGCTCTTTGTGCTAAATTTTGGTGGGAACAAGTGGGGAATGAAAGAAAGATCCATTGGTAGGGACAAAGCTCACTAAAGTTTGTTGCTCAAGCTATCCCAACTTTCATTCCCCATTTGTCCCCACCAAAATTTAGCACAAAGAGCATTCAATTCATCACACAATTTCACAAGCAGCTGGAACACACCCATGGTATAAGTCGGGATAGTTTGAGCAACAACCTTGATGAGTACTTCTTTTCCGACTTTTGACAACAAGCATCCTTTCTAACCCTGCAATTTCTTCCAAACCCTATCCTTTAAATAGGAAAAAGTCTGATACTTCGCCCTTCCTACTAGGGTAGGTAACCCTAAATATGTTTCAAATCACTCCACCACCTTCACTTCAAGTACAGAAACAATCTTAGTTTTATGATTAGCTTGAGTATTGCTGCTAAAAAATACCAAAGATTTTTCTATATTAATACATTGGCCTGATGCATTAGCATATGTTCTCAGAACCTCATTAATTACCTCAACTTCCCCAATAGTAGCTTAGTAAAAAGAAGAGAGTCATCTGTAAACATTAAATTTGTAACAAGTGGTGCCCTACTGTAAATAGAGACCCCTTTAATACGACCTTCCATTTCAACCCAAAGAAGCAGTGAATTGAACCCCTTTGCACACAATAAAAATAAGTATGGTGAAAGAGGATCACCTTGACGGATTCCCCTCGAATGTGTGATGTTCCTAAAGGGCTTCCCATTAATCAAAACAGAGAAAGAGGGAGTAGTCACACATCCCATTACCCAATTGATCCATACTGCTGGGAACCCCAACTTGGCCATAATACCCTTCAAGAATGGCCACTCCACCCTATCATACGCCTTACTGATATCATGCTTCAAAGTAAGAGAGCCTTTTTTGTCTTTCTTCCTAGAGTGCATAGTGTGTAGTAACCCATATGCCACCAACACACTGTCAGTTATGAGCCTGTATGAAACAAAAGCACTCTGAGTAGTTGAGATGACACTTGGGAGGATTTGCTTTAACCTGTTAACCAATACCTTTGAAATAATTTTGTAAATGACATTACATAGGCTAATAGGTCAAAAATCAAACACTTTTCAGGTTGCTTTACTTTAGGGATCAATACAATATTAGTATTGTTAACATCAGGTGCCATAAAAACCCAAATGCAAATAATCCATAACAGCAACAATAACATTGTTTAAATACATTGTTATATTGAATTTAATTGTCCTTCAAAAAAATTACATCGTTTGTGTCTTATTGGTCAATATAATCATATGTTTAAATTTTAATTGGATTATTATCTTCTAATATGCTGTACCTAACTAGTCTCTGCCAATAAATAAACAAGCTGTTTTTTCACCCTAATAAATGAAAACAGCTTTTTATTTACGAAGCAAACATATATGTATGTTCTCTCCCCTCTTCTTCTCCACTTGTGACTTGTTATTGTCAAAACAAGCAAAGCAACAATTAACAAGCAATGAAAGAACTTAAATTGCACCATGCTCGTACAGTGTCAGAAAATATAAGAACATGACTAAGAATCTTTGTACCCGTTTTCACTTTAAAGTTCCCATCATCAGCAAGTCGTGGTAAAACACTTTAATTTTCCTTTATTGGTGAGTGTAAAAATTCAAATAAATAAAAAATTTCCAAAGCCTTCAATGTATTTATAAACACAAAATTTCATAATGGGAAAATAAGATTTGTAGATGATATATTTTCAACGTTGTGGACTGGATGTTAGGACAAGCGTTAGCTTAAACTCCTCCTTAATAAATGAGGATGAATATGTGAAATTTTAAATGAGAAGCAGAGTGAAGAATTGAACTCCAAACCCGTTTTATCTGATAATATGATAAACTGTATTTAAATACCTAATTATAATTCTAACAAAACCACAATTTAAGATTCTTTGTTTTTTTCATTACTCATGTGTCTGAGAATAGATTATCAGCTGTTTATCAAAATATATACTTTTTAGTAAAGTTTATGCTAAATGTGCAATACTTCTCAGCTGTTTATCAAAATATATACTTTTTAGTAAAGTTTATGCTAAATGTGCAATACAAGGCTAAAAGCTGTCTTATTTTAACATATGTTTAAAAAAAATTAAAATTAGAATATCCGAAAAATTAAAATAAAAAAAAATAAAAAATAAAAAAGAGCCAAAAAGCAAAAATCAAATAAGCCCAAGCAATCTACTTCAACAAAGATGTTGTCCGCTAATGTCCAAGTGCAGTTTTAGTGACCAAGCTTTTCTTTTACACACGTTAGTCAATTCCCTCCTATCATTTTACTTTACTATGTCCACGGTTTGTCTGCTAGTGAGTGGTGTCCAAAGTCTGGTACTCGTTACCTACCAACTTTTCTTGTACGGAGTTTAACCGAGACTTGTTTTCTTGGTCAGTTTCAATGGACATGTTGGATTATTCTAACGTATCCAATCAAGTGAATTTCTTTTACCATTAATTAGACTTAACAAAACTGGACCTAATTTGAAAATTCAACCTATATCTCAAGGAGAAAAAAATACCCAATATGAATTTGAAATTTTTGGCTTTGTGTAAAAATAGGGTCGACCTATGACTTGATACATTTTTTTAAAAAATAATTAAAATTCAGCCTTGAAATATTATTAAATTTATTTATGAAGAAGAAAGTGAACATAAAAAAAAAAAAAAAAATTGGTAAATTATTTCACAAATAGCTTGCTTCCAATGTAAAAGGGCGCATCAAAAAGAAGATGCCCACTATTATTGTTGATGATGTACTTTTGAGTTATTGTAAATATATCATGGTATGTAACCTATAAAAGTTTGATTTAGAATTGACACATTCTTTCACAAAAATGTGTTTTAGGCCATGTATGTTTCAACAAAACTTGATTTTCTGAAAATAGATGAATAAAAAAAATTAAAGAAAAATACTGCATTTGCAGATGTTAATTTGGAGCAACTGGAATTATTGGTCAATTGGAAATTTTTTCTGATATGTTTATAGTAAAATAAAAGGACTTCTAGCAAAAAATATTTTACACTTTCATTTGCAGTCCTTTCATTTTCTGCCCCATCCAAAACTCATCAACCAAACCTCTACCCCTCCCCCACTCCCACTGTTGACCACCTAACCACCACCCCCACTAACGTCCTCAATTGCCAACCATTGCTGCCTACCATTGATCTATTTTTTTAAATCTAAATTTCTTTTTTTATTTTTCTACATATGCTTGGGAGATGAGAAAATGTGGAAAAGTAGTAGAAAATATGTTTTCGATAGCATTTTCAGGAACGCAAAAAAACACTTGAAAATATTTTCCAGAGTATTTCAAGAACTCAACAAAACATTTAAAATATTTTCTTTTTCAAAAGATATTTTCACCCATCGAACCAAACACAACCTTAATTGCATATCTTCAAATTATGTGAGATTTCCAGGTTTCTATCTATTGATATGATGATGAAATGCTTTGGAAACAAATATCAAACTAATATTTCATCAAGGCTCATACTCATCTAGATAAAGAATATCCATGAACCAGTGTCAGCAAAATTGTAACGGGAAATAAACAACTTTATAGCCCATTGTTTTAACTTTCATAGAATTCAATGGCAAAACAAAATTCAAGAATGAGATTTCATAAATTCTAACAGTAAAGTGCATGCATTATAATTGTAAGTTGTAACCACATACAAACAAAATTGTCTAACATAAATCAATTGGGACAAGTATAATTTTGTTTAGTAATACTAGAATTTGTCTTATTTTAGTACTATAGAATAAGTTGATTTATTGATTTGAGGCTGAGTTTTTTTTTTTTTTTTAAATGTGTGAATTTAAATTAATGCATATTACATGTCTTTATTTTATATATATATATATATATACACATCATGTGAAAAAATAAATAAGGGCACACCCTAACCCAACCCGTTTGAATCCATTAAAGATTACCCGTAGTTTAGCCTTTTTGCCTGACTAGGTTCAATGTTGTCTGTTTGTGTCATAGTTCGTGAAGGGAGGAATGCATTGATAGTAGTGTAGAAGAACCTTAGAAACAAAAGAAAATTTTTTGTTACAACTTGTTTTATGAGGTCAAGTAAATTCCAATAATTATGGGTTCTATATAAGATTAAAATCTATTATTATTTAGGAAAAAAAAAACATAAAAATTGAATTTATCAACATAAATACATCATGTGAGACTGTCATGGTCATGGACTGCCTTCACAAAAATATTAATGTGCCTCCATCTCAATTCTCAGCATCTCCCAAGAAGAAAACAAAACAAAACAAAACAAAACAAAACTTAACTCTTTTTCCTTGGTCTTATATATATATTATTTATGTAGATGTTGAAATAGCCTATTCATCTTTATCTTCGTTATCATCATAGTTGAAGGGTAGTGGCACAGACTTGAAAGCTCGGTACTTGCCAACATTGTTCAAATGTTCATTCTCCAATCTAATCAATTATGCATAAAAGTTTAGGATTATTGCAAAAAATAAAGAAGTTATCGTACCAAAATGACTTATTAAAATCTTAATTTGTTACCTGAAGAAATTCCATATGCCACGACGAATGATCTCTAGGCTAGCTAGAATGGCTATTAAGGAATTTTTATGTAAGAAAGACACTTGGAAACCCAATACAGTCTGCATCCATGCAAACCTCAGCAACATATTCAACCCCTGCATGGTCATGAAGTTAAAATTAGTAGTGTTACTGTGTTAGATGTTGATAAAAGCTAAGAAGCCTGCACATGGAGTCATGGACACTGACATAGACACGAGACAGGTAAGGTTGAGATAGTTAATGATTAACATATATCTTTGAGCATATTTTATGTTTATTTTAAGTTTTAAAAATAAATAACATCTATCAAAAGCTTTGTAGATGCTACAGTTATTTTTTCTCTTACCATTGCTCCAAAATATACACTTTTGTGAGGGACTAAGAGCTTGTCTCTCAACCAGCGGTTCTTAGATCGACGTTGAAGAAGCCCCCAATCTATAACAAGGTCCCAGTATGTAGCAACAATTGCTGCAATGGCTGAGAAAATCCCGGCTAATGTTTTCCAACCCATTCCCTTGTCAAGACTATAAGCAATCCTCAAGATAACAGCCACAATAGTCAGAAAATACTTAATGCCATTATATCCTTGCATGGGATCTTTCTCTTCAAACAGGCGCCTGAGACACTAAAAACAAAAAGGGAATTAAGTATGTCCATCAAGCAATTATCATTCAACTTGTAGCAGAATAAGAAGAAGAGCAGTATTTGAGACCCAAAAGACTTTCATAAAACTTTTCAAAACTCTCATAGATAGTTAGATGTCAAGTTAAAATTGGTGTAACATCACCTTTACATTATTTTACCATTGACACCACTTTTAGCATGCACCAATTACAACATGATATCATAAATATAATGATTGTGCCTTTTTTTCTTTTTTCTTTTTTTTATCCCTAAACTTATTAAGTCAAAGAAATGTCTTGGTACCTGAAGGAATCGAGACCAGTATGGAATTACTGCAACAATGAAAAGGAAAGTTTTGTATACTTTGCTTTCTTCACACCTGTTCTCTCTGTGCTGGAAATCGCCCCAACCATAGTAGCAAATGTAGAACTCAAAACTTCTCAAGGCTTGCACCTGCAACAAAAGTTAGAATAAAATAATCAATGAATGTGATTGGTGATACATTAATGAGTAAATGATTTTCTTGTGCGTGTTTCAAAAGTTGACACATCAATTTATTACTTAGTAGCTTTATATAGTAAAATGTGCAATAGTTATAGTATCATTCTTTTGCAATTGATAAACATGAACCAATTTACGAACCTGGCTAGTGAACTGATCTGCCAAGAAGAAATCTGGGAGTGTCACCTGCAATAGAAAGAAATTCACAAATGTTCATACTTCATACAAAAGCACCCCAGTTTTATTTAATAATCTTATGCATTACGAGTTCTTGACCAATATTTACCTTGTACAAAGGAGCACAGATACAGTGAAAGAGACATGCAAGGAAGAAGAAACGATTTGAGCGATAAATAATGTTAAATGGGCAGAATAATATGATGAACACAAGCTGCAGAGAAAGACAGGATTAGGTGCTGCCTATATATTCAGAGGTTAAATGTGGAAATCATCAATTAAGTTTAATAATCTTACAAAAACCAAGGTCAGAGGCAGAATTTCAGTGTATGTTCCATAATTTTTTGTTTTTGGATCCATCTCCATGTCAAGGTTTAAGAGCACACTGGCTAGTGCTAACACTGCAAGACCAAAACTGAGGAGGAGAACTTCTCGATACCCCAACTCGGTTCCTTGCTTGAATCCAAATATGAAGGAATAATTGACCCGGTATCGCCTCCAGAAGAATATATTGGCAGAAAACATAATCATGTGCAGAACTATAAAGCCAAACAAGCTGCAGGGGATTCAACATGCGAAACAAAAGAGTTATATATCCCTTTTGTTGGAAATGGAAGTCATGTTCATCTCATGAATCTGTTTTTATTCAGCTAAAACAACTAAATACTGGAATGTCTTGTTCTGTTATGTTATAATAATGATTATATTCATTGTTTTCTCTTAGTTTATTAGTTTAAGCTTTTAGGAAAAATGAAATTTTATCATGGTATCAGAATGGATAATCCTACAAATTTAGTTTAAGAGGGAATATACCTGTAAAGAGGAAACATGGTGTCCATGTACTGTGTTGCCTTTGGCTTACCCATGAGTTTGCGGGCATGGACAATTAATATAAGGGCTAATATCAGAGCTACTGAGCAGCCAGCCAAAAAACCTGAAGTTTTTAGAAAGACCAAATTCAAGGGAAAGAAATTGATATCAAAATTGGTCCCCATTCACTGTTATGAAGTTTAATTCATACTAACAAAAAAATTTTACCTGTGGAAAATGTTGTCCTATGTCTTTCTCTCATTGCCTGGGGTCTTAAGATTTTCATGCCTTTGGTGCGGTTAGAATTGGAGAAATGTTTGATGAATGTAACTTCAACCCTTTCCATAAGTTTGGTAATCTGAAATGGCAAATGGCTAATCAGATTAGAGGAAAGTACTTGACATTAGCAACCCTTTTGTAAGCAAAGCCTAAAGGTTAAGTTCCCCTTTCTTTCTTGCATTTTGCTAATGAATAGAGAAATTTTACCTCATCAGAACTGCCAAGGTTGGAATTATCCACCATTTTCATGTAATATTTTGATGCATTCCTTGAAGTGATCTACAATGTTAAGCTCAAAACGTAAGAACCAGAATCAATGTCCAAACCCTAGGAATAAGAGCAGTGTCTGTTTGCTAACAGTTTTTTCTTTTAGCATCTTAACATATTTGTTTATGTACAACTTTTTTCTTAATACAACTACACTTGACTCAAAAATATACAATTTTTTTTTTTTTGGAGAGGAGAAATACCTTATCATATTTCTTCATGATCTTTGAAAATGCTAGTGTGTTTAAGAAGCTGTTAATTCAAAGCAATATGATTAAGTGCATTCATTTGAAAGAAAGACAAGCAAACCCAACCAAATTTAATAATAAACTAGTACCTGTAGTTCTTTAGAAGCCTAAGCTTCCGGTAAAATTCAACAAAAGCTCGCTTAAGTTGATCTTCAACTTTTCTCAAATTTTCCCTGGTGAAATTTAGCTCAGTCTGCATAGGGTAATTGAGGAAGCCCTTAATGGTTGAACGAGGAGTCTCTAGAGTGTTGTTCATTTTCACATGACTAAGTATTTCAAGAGGAGCTGGTCTAGTTCCCTTCATGTTCTTTAGCCTCTGTTCTTGTACCATTTGGTTGACAATTTCATTCTCTTTGTCATCACTCGATTCATCTAATGATGGTCCATGGCTGCTTGGACCCTCTTCAATCGCATCCATGGACATGGGAACTCTTCCTGATCATGGAGCATTTGATTAAGTTATTGCAGAGTCTACTAATTGATATCATTTTGCAAACACTTCGATATTTTTGGCCTTGTTATGAATATGAAACTAGTGAAGCATGGTCATAACAAGCCACTATTTTAGTAAAATAAGTTCACACTTCACACTACAAACACGTTGCGTATCTAACCAAAAACACGGTCCCGAAGTGATATTATAGTTGCTACAACTTTTATTACATAAACCGTATAAATTGATTTACTAATATACTTTTTATATAATTCGATAATTACAATAATGAGAAAGTGAGATTCAAACCCGTTCGCCTCGTAAAGAAAAGTGCCAAGAAGCTACAGGCTCTTGGTGATACATCATTTTTTTAATACAAAATAAATAAAAGTAATTTAGAAATTTATTTTGTGTGTTATTGATCTGGGCACCAATGAAGTCCATTGTTAGTTTAATTTGTAAGCTTTTTACAGTATAATGGGTAATAATTTAGGCATTTTTCAACACTAGCAGTTAACAACAGTATGAAAAGGCTTCCAAAAAGAAATTTAATGAATAAAAAGCTTCAAAAACTTACCACTTGCTCTGGCTCCTTTTGGTGTAGAAGCTGCCACTGCAGCTGCTGAAGCAGCAACATCAGAAGCAAGACGAGTCATCTCCACAGACCTATCAAACCACCCTTGAGGATTCTCCACTTTGATCCTAAAAGCAATCAAAGCATCCATTTGTTTGTTCAACATAGCTGCTTCCTTCATAACCTCCTCCACTTTAGCCTCGTAAAACTTGTTCACTTTATTGAATTCATCGTCAAGTCTCCTAAAGTAAACCAATTCATATTCACCACCTTGATCTGAGGACATGAGAAACGTAGTTTGATAACTTTGTGAGCCACCATGGTTCACAGAATTGACAAGAATGGCTTGGCTTTCAATGTCATCAGAAGCTGATGATGGGCTTGTGGGGTTGTTGTACCTTTGTGTTAAGCCACTAAAAGCTCTATAAAGTGTGAGCTTTCGTTTAAGGCCAGCTGGGGTTGCTGGTGGCTTGGTTCTTTGCCTGAAGCGTTGGATTTCTTTCAAAAGCGATTTAAGTTGATTGTAATCCATGTATGCTTCTTGCCATTCAGGCACCACTTGTGCTGTGAATTCCTTCCCAAATTTCATGGTTTTTTTTTTTTTTTGCCTTTCATTGCAGCACAAAATGAAGAAATATATTGTTGCTATAGCGAGCTAGTTGAGATATATTGCACAAAATTTATTGCAGCCAACTTACTTGTCACATTTGTCAAAGCTCAATTAATGAGCTTGCTTGCTCGAGCTTCCAAATTCAGCTTTTGGTTTAATGCAAAGCTGAGCAAGCGTGTCAGACACCTGAGGAGAAAAGAAGGAAAAGAAAAGACAGGCTATTCGGCCATGGTGTGTGATTGAGAGAGAAACACACTGAGTAAGGGCTGAAGTAGCGTGTGTGAGCTCCATAGAGTGAGCAATAAAAACACAGAGATATTCGCCATTTGAGGGGTAGTTCGTGTGAAGAGATAGAGAGAAATACAATGAGAGGGTGAGAGGGTGAAAGAGAAAAAAAGACATGGGTGAGAGGGTGAAATTTTTTTTCTCAAGTCACAAGCAAGAAAGATTAATCGGTGGTGTTCTCTTATAATTTTTGAGTACTACAATTATTTAGAGTTAGAGTATTTAGAGGAAGATTTTATAATAAGTATTTATTTGAGATTTTTTTTTGTTATATATCTAATTTATTGTGAACTCAAATTTAGCATAAATTTAATAGTTGTAATCTATATTTCACAATTTAGGATTTCTAGTTATTTTTTATATTTATAAATATATATATGTATATATATATATATATATGTATGTGTGTGTATATATTATAATAAATATAAAAGTTTATCATAAAATATTACTTTAATTCAAAACAAATTATTTATTGTTTTAGACTTTAACATCAATTAAAAGAAAAAAACACAACATAAAAAATAAAAAATTTAATTGTTTATTATATATTAAAAAAATAAATAATACTAATAAGTTAATACAAATAAGTTACCATTCTGTTTTTACAAAAATCCAAAAATTATACAACTAAAAAAAACATTTTTTTTATATCAGTCGGTATTATCCGAAATTGACTAATATAACTAATATTTAAACTAATACGAAACATTAATATTTTAATACCAATATACGTATCGGTACAATACATATATTAATATACATATCAATATGATACATATCAGCTGATACGACCAAAGAAGTCAATACCGTACCGGAGGCTGTACCGGTTTGGCCAGTGGTACGATATATTTCGGATACCGGTCAATATCGATGTACCGTTTCGGATTTACCACTATTTTTTAATATTTTATACAATATACAAAGTTATATTTCTAATAACTCAATATATCACATTTGCAACTTTTTATATTTTTTTTATGGAATTATTAACTTTTATCACAACTCCTTATATGATAAGTTGTGAAGGATGAAAAAAATTGTGAGTATATGTGGGTTCATATTTTTATCACTTATAACTCCTTACATTATAAATTATGACAAAAATTATTTAAAATATTGTAATATTAGCTTTGTTTAAAATATAAATTTGTTGCAATACCATGACAATATAGCAATACATATACATTATGTCACGTCATTTGGGTTCAAAGGCCAAAGCTGAAAAGTAGTGATGGAAAGAGCTTTTACGTTGGAGCTCATCTTTTATTGAAAAATTAAATGCTTTCAATATTTTCAATGCTTGGCAGCTGGTGTCAGTGTCCTGCAGTCGCATAGAGAGCTTAGGAAACTTCAAAAACAAATAAAAAACAAAGAAAGGGAGAGTGAGAAACCACACTACATACATAACACAATTAAGCAAAAACAAAAGAGAGAAGAGACGGACAGACCAACAGAGAAGAAGAAAAAAACGTTCAGCCAAAAAAAAAAAAAAAAAGAGAGGGAGACGGACAAATTTGACAAAGAAGAAGAAGAAGAAAAAAAGGTTCAGCAAAAAAAAAAAAAAAAAAGAGAGGGAGACGGACAGACCTGACAAAGAAGAAGAAAAAAAAAAAGGAAAGAAGAAGCAGAAGAAAAAGAAGAAGAAGAAGAAGCAGTTGCTTAACAGTGCCACCCCTGCTTCAACGCCGACTTCTTCCTTTTCTCCTTCTTCTCTGTTTTCTTTTCTTAAAAATGAGACTTTTCGTGTTTCGACCCGTTTGGTACGGTCGGTATTTTTTTCGATACGAAACGAGAGTATTTTTTTCAATACAAAACGAAGGGTTATTTGTACAAGTGCACTGACCGGTCTAATATATACCGGCCGATACGGTACAAAATTGATCACCTTGGATACGACAAGTAGTGATATCGACTACTTGATTTTTACATATCTAGCAAATTTTCTATTTATTTTCAAAGCCGCCTAACTTTTTTCTATTATTTTTCTCCCCTGTCAGAGTCGCCATGTTCTTTGACCATTCCTTGCAAATTTTCCCCCGTCCAAGAAATAATAATTTATTTTTGTCATTTCCTGTCTACTTACATCTAGTGCATCAGCACCTGTCTTTTTGCAAAAGTATACCATTTTAACGCATAAAAATATATACTTTTTTTTGAGAAAAAAAATATACTTTATTATATTTTAACATATTATTTTAGCATTCACCTTATATCAATTATATATTTTATTATTTAATTTTATAAATTAAAATGATATTTATAACATATTAAAATAATATATTATCACAAAACTCAGCCACTATACAAAACAGAACCCAAGCTAGTGGCCAACCAAGAACCAAAGCAGAGGACACCAACCAACAACCACGGACACAACCACTACATCTCCACAACCCAAAACACAAATCAAAACAAACCCAACCAAATCCAGCCAAATTCTCACAACAAACCCATTACCAAACCCACAGCAGCAAAAACACCAATCATCACCACCGTACAAAGCACAAATAGCCACAGTAAAAACACCAACCACCACCATTGTATACTGCGTATAGAACCCGCAACAACAACAATAAACCCAAAACCAAAAACCCATAAACCCAATTTGAAAAATTACCCAAGCCACCACCATGAGTGACCCGGCCATGGGGGATTTGGAGCTGTGGTGAGCGGCAGCATTTGATAGAGGACGGGCCATGGGAGAAAGAAAAGAGGAGAGAATGGCAATGGGAGAGAGAGGAGATAATTGATCTGAGGAGAAGAGAGAAGGTTAAGGAAAGTGAGGCAGAAAGTGAGAGAGATACGTTAGAGGAGAAAGGAGAGATAAATAGAATAAAAAATATTTTTTTTAGCGTTTGTGTCCGTACTGTTCCAAACTTGGATCAATATTGTTCATCTATGCTAAATTGTTTGCATTTAGAACATCTTATATGAGAGGGTTTTTGAATGTTTGATGGGTTAAATGTCAAATATTTGACATTTGGTGCACCTAGTGAACTAGTGCTCTTATGAACTTTCAAACAGAAAATTAACCCCTGCCATTGTCCACTCAATAATCAAACTAATTACTATTAGCTTAGAAATTTTTACATAATCACTTTAGGCAGATGAATATTTTCAAATTTTTAATGTTCCTAAAGTTCAATTTAGCAAACAAGCAATTATAAAATAAATAAATAAAAAGCTAGTAATTAAATCAAGCAAATTCATATGTACCTATAGTCATCCTTGGATCTAAAGACCTCATTACCTCAAAACCCAATGCTTGTATTTTTGTAATTTTCTATGGGGAAAAAATTTTTTTTGGGCATGTGAAATTATTTAGTGTAACTAGTGCACTGATTTTTTTTTTTTTTTTTCATTTAGTATTGTAAACCAGGAGTACGGATTGGTTTCTTATTTTAATACACTTTCGTTTCTTCTTAAAGCTCATTTTTAAAATTAAAAAAAAAAAATAGAGGGAAGAGATTAGACAAACAAAACCTCCTAAAAGTATAATTAATAATATATTAATCTTCGTAAATAACCTTTATCCAAAACTCTCAAATAATCATAGAGTTGAACTTCTGTTTGTCTCGTTAATATAATGCTCCATTCTTTAATCAACTTGAGATTGGTAGAAAGGGTCATATCTTTGACAAGTTTGATTCTCTTTTTCCTTTTTACGTTACAGAAAAGTTAGAATTTTGAAATGTCCTTGATAGGAAAAAAAAAAAAAAAAAACCTTCCAAAATTGAGGCTCTTAGCTCTTTTTCAGTCTTTCATAGACCTTATTCCTGTTGTTCTTTCTGGATGGGCTCTTTTCGTCAAAGGAAAATGCAAATGTTAAGATTTAAATGTTTTATTTTATAATATTTATTGGAAGTATCTTTAGATATTTGGTAGTTTGACCAAGTCTTAATTTAGATATTTTGTTATTTGATCTCAGCCAGATTTCATGCTGAGAAAGTGCCTCACGTTGCTATCCTAGTTTGTAGGAGTTGTGGATAGTACTTTCCTATTTTATAGAAGTTATGGTTAATGCTAGATAAAGTATTTTGATGTATTGCCTATTTATAGGCCCTTTTCCTTATCAATAAAATCCATTCAGCTTTACCATTCAACACGTCTCTTTTGTTTTTTGTTAACTCTATATCAGTTTGTTTTTTGTTAACTCTATATCAGTGGTATCAGAGCTAGTGAGAAAAGCAAGAGAGAGATATTCCCAAAACAGTATTGATGGCTTTAGATTCAAATTTTGTGCAGGCGGCAATCCCACGTTTTGATGGTCACTATGACCATTGGAGTATGCTAATGGAGAATTTCCTACGGTTCAAACAGAATCGGCCGATTGTTGAATTTGTAATTCAAGCAACAACACCAAATACAGTCTTGACAGATGCTCAGAACACAAAGTTGGAAGGGAGAAAGGTCAAAGATTTGAAAGCAAAAAATTATCTTTTCCAAGCAATTGATCGTCCCATCTTGGAAACAATTCTTAGCAAAGAAACTTCCAAAGATATTTGGGATTCCATGAAGAAGAAATATGAAGGCTCTGCTAGAGTGAAGCGTGCACAGCATCAAGTTTTGAGAAGAGATTTTGAGACTCTACAAATGAAGGAAGGAGAATCTGTCACCAGCTACTGTGCCAGGACTATGGAGATTAGCAACGAAATGTGCTTTCATGGTGAAAAGATGGAAGATGTCACCATTGTTGAAAAGATATTGCGTTCCTTGACACCAAAGTTTGATTATGTCGTTTGTTCCATTGAAGAATCGAAAGACATAGATGCATTTTCTCTTGATGAACTGCAGAGCTCCTTGCTAGTCCATGAATAGAAGATGAACCGAAGTTCAACTTCAGAGGAGCAAGCTTTAAAGGCTTCTATCTCTACTCATTTCTCAAACTCTAGAGGAAGGGGTAGAGATAGAGGAAGGGGAGATCGAGGCAATAGAGATGGCAGCAGACATTTCAAAGCCAATGATGGTCAATTTCAGGGCAAAGGCAAAGGACGAGATCAACATTTTGACAAATCCAAGGTAGAGTGCTTTAGATGTCATAAATTTGGGCATTATCGTTCTGAATGTTATACTAGGCTACCTAAAGACAAAGAAAAGGAACCGCAATCGAATTTTGTTGAAAAGAAGGAAGTGGAAACTTTGTTAGTGGCTATTCAAGTTAATCAGGAACCTGAATCTGATGTTTGGTATGTGGATACGGGCTGCAGTAACCACATGTGTGGAAGTAAGTCTTCTTTTTCTTATTGAAATGAATGCTTTTATTCTATAGTACGTTTTGGTGATTGTTCTACTGTTAAGGTGATGGGAAAGGGTGATATAGAGATAAGAACCAAGAATGGTTTTGTAGAAACAATTTCTAATGTCTTTTATGATCCTGACTTGAAAAGCAATTTGTTAAGTGCTGGTCAATTGCAAGAAAAAGATTATATAATCACTATTCAAAAAGGTGTTTATGAGATTTATGATCCTACTAGAGGAGCCATTGCTGTTGTGCAAATGAGTACAAACAGGTTGTTTCCATTGAAGGTTACAAGTGTGCAATCTTGTTTGGTAGCTGAAGTAAAAGATTCTTCTTGGTTGTGGCATTTTCTTTATGACCACTTAAGCTTTGGTGGATTAAAGACCCTCCAACAGAAAAATATGGTGGCAGGTCTTCCTCAGATTAGTATTCCTTCCCAAGTTTGTGAGGAATGTGTTGTTGGCAAACAACATCGTTCTCAATTTCCCCAAGGGAAGTCATGGCGAGCAAAAGTAGCTTTGGAGCTAATTCATTCCGATATATGTGGCCTGATAACACCATGTTCTAATGGAGGTAAAAGATACTTAATTACCTTCATTGATGATTATACTCGAAAAACTTGGGTTTATTTTTTACAGGCAAAATCAGAAGCTTTTTGTGCATTTAAAAGCTTCAAGCCTTGTGTGGAAAATGAAACTGGAAACACCATTAAGACCATCTGAACAAATCATGGTGGAGAATATTGCTCAATTGAATTTGAAGTTTTTTTTGAAGATCATGGCATTCGAAGAGAGCTGACAGCTGCTTATACACCACAACAAAATGGTGTATCAGAGAGGAAAAATAGAACCATCCTTAATATGGTTAGAAGCTTGTTGACAAGAGGGAGAATTCCAAAATCCTTTTGGCCTGAAGTTGTAAATTGGAGTATTCACATTTTGAACAGAAGTCCTACATTTGCTGTTCAAAATATGACACCAGAGGAAGCATGGAGCGAAGGGAAACCTGCTGTAGATCATTTCTGGATTTTTGGGTGTATCGCCTATGCCCATATTCCAGATGAGAAGAGGAGGAAGCTAGATAACAAGGGAGAAAAATGAATTTTTCTTGGTGTTAGTGATAAGTCAAAAGCTTATAAACTATACAATCCTAGCACCATGAAAATTGTCATCAGCCGTGATGTGGTGTTTGATGAAGAAGGCACCTAGTTATGGAATCAAAATGGTGTTAAAGAAAGTATTCCAGCAGATTTTGATGATGAAGAGAAAGGGCAGCAGCCTATGGAGAATGAGCAAGAAGAGGAAGCCACTCAAAATGTTCCAATAGCTGATCAAAACCCACTTACAGCTGACTCAACTTGTTCAAAAAAGACCAGCATGGATGTATGATTATGATGTAACTGGAATTGATCAATCTGAAGATCCACTCATTCACTTTGCTCTGTTTTCAGATTGTGATCCTACCAATTTTGAAGTGGCTGTCACAAAACCAAAATGGAGAAAGGCTATGGATGCTAAAATTACAACCATTGAAAGAAATGATACTTGGGAGCTGACTGATCTTCCAAAAAGGCAGAAAACAATTGGTGTAAAGTGGGTTTACAAGACAAAACTGAAGGAGAATGGTGAGGTTGACAAGCATAAGGCACGTTTGGTAGCTAAGGGCTACAACCAGGAGTTTGGTGTTGATTATAAAGAAGTTTTTGCTCCGATTGCAAGGCATGATACAATCAGATTGGTGATTGCTATGGCAGCTTAAAACTCATGGCCTATCTTCCAGTTGGACATGAAATCGGCATTCCTCCATGGAGATTTGAAAGAAGAGGTATTTATCGATCAACCTCCTGGTTATGTAAAACTTGACAATGAGCATAAAGTGTATAAGTTAAAAAAAGCTCTATATGGATTAAAACAAGCTCCACGAGCTTGGTATAATCGTATAGAAACTTATTTTTTGAAGGAAGGATTTCAAAAATGTCCTTATGAATATACACTGTTTATAAAAATTGAAGATGAAGGAAAGATGCTCATTGTTTGCTTATATGTGGATGATCTAATCTATACTGGAAATAATACAACCACGTTTGAAAGCTTTAAGAAATCTATGATGGTTGAATTTGAAATGTCTGATCTTGGTATGTTGCATTACTTTCTTGGCATAGAAGTAGTGCAATCAGCCAATGGGATCTTTATTTCTCAAAAGAAGTATGTGCAAGATGTTTTGGACAGGTTTCAGATGAAGGATTGCAATCCTATAAGCACTCCAACTGAGTTTGGCTTGAAGCTAAACAAAGATCATGAAGGGAAGAAGGTGGACAGTACACTTTACAGGCAAATTGTTGGCAGTTTGATGTATTTAACTGCAACAAGGCCATACATAATGTATTCTGTGAATTTAATAAGTAGATATATGGAGAATCCAACAGAAATGCACTTGTTAGCTGCCAAGAGAATCCTTCGTTACTTGCAAGGAACTAGAGATTTTGGGCTGTTCTACAAGAAGGCTGAAAAGTTAGAATTGTTTGGGTTTACTGACAGTGATTATGCAGGAGATCAAGATGATAGAAGGAGCACTTCGGGCTATGTTTTTATGTTGGGCACATGGGCTGTATCGTGGTCCTCTAAGAAGCAACCAATTGTCTCCTTGTCAACTACAGAAGCTGAATTTATTGCTGCAACAGCTTGTGCTTGTCAAGCTATCTGGTTGAGAAGAATTCTTGAAGAGCTGCAGTTCAAGCAAGTTGAAGCTACTACAGTTTTTTGTGACAACAACTCAACAATCAAACTCTCTAAGAATCCTGTACTACATGGAAGAAGCAAACACATTGATGTGAAATATTATTTCTTAAGAGACCTCAGTAATGATGGAACAATCAAAGTGGTTTATTGTCGAAGTGAAGACTAGATTGTAGATATATAGACCAAGCCTCTCAAGTTGGCTGCATTTGTGAAGTTGCGTGGTCTACTTGGAGTGTGTTCACATGCTGCTGCAAAGGAAGACTTTGTAGAGGGTTGATTTTTATTTTAAACTGATTTCTGCAAATTTCAGTTTAAGGGAGAGTGTTAAGATTTAAATGTTTTATTTTATAATATTTATTGAAAGTATCTTTAGATATTTGGTAGTTTGACCAAGTCTTAATTTAGATATTTTGTTATTTGATCTCAGCCAGATTTCATGCTGAGAAAGTGCCTTACGTTGCTATTATAGTTTGTAAGAGTTGTGGATAGTGCTTTCCTATTTTATAGAAGTTATGGTTAATGCTAGATAAAGTATTCTGATGTATTGCCTATTTGTAGGCCCTTTTCCTTATCAATAAAATTCATTCAGTTTTACCATTCAACACGTCTCTTTTGTTTTTTGTTAACTCTGTATCAGCAAATGGGTCAAAACTTAAGAGCCAGTTTGGGAAGAGTGTTGTGGTTTTGGTTTTTAAATAATATGAAAACTGTGATTTAAAGAATGTACTAAAAATACGTTTTTTGAGTACTTATAATATATAAAAATGTGTTTGATAACTTTTTTTTTATAACAATTTTTTTTTAACTGAAAAAATATAATTGAGAATATGGTATAAGAATCTGTTTTTAAGACAAAAACAGTAAATTAACTATTATTTTAATTCAATGAGAGAGAAAAGTCCCACGCAAAGACAACAGATCTCCCTTTCTCTGCTTCCTCTTCGCCCCAGACAACAGATCTCCCATGCATCATTCAGATTCATTCAAAGTTAGATCGGCTCAACGTTCATAAAATTAAATTATTTAACTATCAATATTTAGAGCTTCTCGTCAACTTATGCATTAAAAATTAATATATTTTGCATTACCAAAACCCACTTTAATTATTTATTTTACATCATTAGCTAACACATTGTCGTTCTCTATTTTACATTTTTAATACGTTAAATTAATATATTTTCTATCTGCAAGTTGCAACAATGACATGGGTATGCCATGTAAAACCCACTTTAATTATTTATTTTACATCATTACGTAACACTTCGTTGTTCTTTATTTTACATTTTCAATACATTAAAATAATATATTTTCTTTCTATCAAAAAATAATAATGATAATAATAATAAATTTTCTATCTACAAGTTGCTACAATAACATGGGCATGCCACATAGAGAGAAAAAAGATTTACATTGTGCTACAGTACTATGTCACTGTAGCAATTAGCAACCTGTATTATTTTCTACAGTGAGCCAATGGACTGTGTTTTTTGTGTTTTGTTTGCTAGAATCATGCAAAATGCAATTTACATCATCCAATGGCAATGCCCTTACAAATGTAGTACCTTTTTTTTTTTTTTTTAACAAAAAGGGAGATTTGAATTATTCTTCTCTTTAGGGAAATTGAGTAATGTTACTATAAATTAAAAGGCTTTCTTTCATCAAAAGATAATAATAATAATAATAATTAAAAGGATCTCAACAATTATGTTTTTTTTTTATATTAACGATATTAAGACACAAAAAGATATTTGATTTTATAGAAGAGTGATAGATATATTACAAATTTTTTATTATATACTATAGTTTACAAACTAAATATCACCTATCATGAATAAACAATTTAATATTGTGTATGCATGTTTGTTTCTTAAAATAAAAAGGGTAATTGTTCTACATTGCTTTATAATATATTGTGTGAAGTATAACTTGTTTCATCATCCCTTAAAAGTTATCATGACTTTTGAGTGAAGTTTATAGTGTGTCTTTATGTTAGAACCTATTTCCCTCTCCCTATTCATTTGTTCATAACATGTTAGTTGCATTGGTGCATCTAATAAGAAAGAACTTAATGGGCTCTCTTATTTTTATTACTTAATTAATACCTTCCAATACTCATGCAACAAACCATAAAATCTGTAGTATCTTTTACATTTTACTTAATAGAATAAGAGTGACTTCCAATTAGTTTAACTTGTAATATTTCTGATAATTGAATAAGAGATCTGAAATTTAATCCTTACCTACACCAAAAACCGATTAATATTTTGGACTAATAATTAAAGAGTTATCATTGAATATCACGGAATATAAGAGGGTGTGTGGCTCAAGTATCTTACATAAAAGTGTGGGGTATGAAAAGTAGGAACTATTGTAGAAGCTGCGAGGTTGGTTGGGTTATGGAGTCATGGGTGGGCTCCTTGGCTACATTTCCTCCAAGCGATAAAACTCAACGTTGAATAGTATATTAAGATTGACTCAACCTGCACTTTTCTATGTCTTGGCATGCTCTTCCATGCATGGGCAGCTCATTGCTTGGTCGAATGGAGTCTTAATAATAGGTGGCAGGGATTTGTTAATGAATCATCCTTACCTAATCAGCTTGTGAATGTGATCAGGAAGATGCTTGTGAACTGTACTTTCTAATGCTTTTGTTTTATTATTATTATTATTTTATTTTATTTTTCCTTCTAATGAAGCTTGATTGGCCTTCAAAAAAAAATTCCTTTGTTGTTCAGTATTTATTTTCTCTTCATTCTCTCTCTCGTTGAATTCAATCGTTGCTCCTTATGTATGATAGGCTATGGATTTTTGGAATGGACAAGTCTACCTCACCACGTTCAGGACCATCTTATACTTATCCTGACTCACTCACAGATCACAATGCAAAACACTGCAATTTGTTACACGTCATGAGACCATATATCATTGTCTAGTTTCTTTTTAATATATCCAGTTTACCAAATATATATATATAAACACACGCATATATGCGTGTGTGTCATTGCACCATGTATTTTACTACAAACTCTGAGACACAATTACTATATGAATATTTTGTATTGTCTTGGATAAGGATTGTATGCAATTCCCACGTGGGAATTTCACCCATGGTTTTGGACCAGAGGCCAAGGCCTCCAAAAAAATTAAAAAAAAAAATTAAATAACAATTAGATATATATAACCTCATCCCAATTTTATTATATATAATTAAATTTTAAATGTATAATTTTTTTCTAAAAATCTAAAAAATATATATCTAAGAGTAACTTGGATTGAATAAATACATAAACCAGTTGGACATTTATAATTCTTTAAAGAAACAAAATTGAATATTCATAAAATTATAATTAATGAACACGTGGACAATGTCACTCCAACAATTATCTCAAAAATTAAAGATAACAGCAGACTTTTTTAAAACTCTTTCCTCATAAAATGTTTGTTGATTAAAGACAAATTCATTATCAAAAATAATAATAAGTTCAAGATACTTTTAAGTCTTATTGTCAAAATTTGTTGAAATTTAATAAGTATATATTTTGTAATTTGTAGTACACGTGAGTTATATAGTACTATTTTATAATACTGCTTTTTACTAGTATATATGCATAATATATATACCAAAAGGGGGTAAAATAAAAACAAAAACAAAAAACTTAGTGTTGAGGTCCAAAATATTACAAGTATTGAAATTCAAAACTAATGGACTCTCAAGGATAGAAAAAGCCCAATCCATGAGCCAAGGCTCATTTAAAATGGGTAAAAGGAAGTCCAAGCTCATAAATGGGTAAGTCTTGGGCCTTAAAGAATGAAGAAAAAGCAGAGGAATTTTGGCCCAGCCTCTATGAGAAGAACCCCCAAGGAGCCCAGAAAGAGACTAGACTAGGATACCAAAGAGTAGCCAGAATCACGGAGGTGATCATCGGGAAGTGCAGGAAAGAATAAGCTCGGAGTTGGACAGCTCAAGAAAGCATGCTCATGGGCACAAGGAACAAGGAAAGACAAGTCCCATTAGCCGCCTACAACTCAAAAGAAAAGGCTTTGGAAACAAATGATGACTTAGGAACCAGCACCTATGAAAGGAAACCTGGTACCTCGGGAAGAGTAACAAGGTGAACTATGGAGGAAGGTGGCTGAGGATCTTTCAACTTGACAAAGGAGAATCTGCCTATTTAGATAAAAAAGACAAAGGATAAGGTAGACAAAAGGAGGTTTTGAAAAGTCTCTTTAGAAGCCATGGAAAAAGAGATTAAAGGTCAGCCCCTAAGACCTCTTAAAAGAGAAAAGTTAACTAGGGACTTTTTGGGGGGAAACCTCAAAAAAAGAATATAGTGAGAAAATGAGAAAATGACTAGCCACCAATATTGCTGACATAATATTAGTTCTGGTATCCAGTGCAGCAAATGGTGAGAATCAATGGCACACTAAAAACCCTAGGAAGATACTATAAAAGGGGGATCAAGCCATCAGTAGAATTCATTCAGCAATAATTAATTAGAGCAAAAAGAGCCTTTGAAAAACTCTTTTAAACCTCAGAAATAGGAAACAAAGAGAGGAGAAAACACTGTGAAGGATTCTAAGATAAATACTAGAGGATATACTTGGATTCAAAAGGATTCAAATCTCACAAGTCTTGGAAGCCTACAAAGAGCTATCTAATTCTGTGACCTTTGAACTTATTTGAACCTTGTGACATATCCTAGTGAAAAGCAGGGTTCAATGTACTAAAACTCAATATAATGACATATCACTTTATTTTCTGAGGATCCCTGACGTCTCTACGTGTTTTTTCTTTATTTCTTTATTGTTCCGCAGCCATTTACTTTACAATGCATATATATTTGTATGTATAAATATGTATGTGTCGTAGAATCCATATTTTGTGCACAACTTGGTTTGTAATAAGCCCAATATAACTGCAGTGAACCAAGCCCAATCCACCAAATAACAAGTATAAAACTCTTTGGGGGCTCAGAATCCTTGATTCCACTTGGGCGTGGGTACTTTTCAAAATAAGAACCCACACTTAGTCATCAATTTTTTTTATTCAACCTTCCGCAAGAACAAATTCTTAGCTATGACGGATTGAATGTATACAGAATAAGGATTGAGTCACAATCCATTTATATATTAAGATGGACAGATATTATCATCGTTAAACTGGTGGTGATCACATCGGACAAAAATAAAATGTTCGAATTGTTTCAATATCATTGTACAAGAAATGGCAATGATTGAAACTGACATTATAAGAATAATCTGTCTTCACGTTGCTTTGGTGCATGGGTTGAAGAAATGCAGAATAACGATTGGAGAATATATGGACGTAAGTAAGTTTATTCTTTTTAGAGTGGTAAAGACTTCCAAGTTGTTGCATGACAAGAATGGACAAAATTAAGAACCAAGGTAATGAATATCCTATACATGTTGTGTCTAGGAAGATGTACATGTTGAACAATTGACTTGGAAGTCGGAACACTGGTTGCATAAATTTTTGGTTTGTATTAAGCACCCGCGGGGTGTGGTGGGTGTGAGCAGTATCTTCTACGTCTTCAATACCAATTTATTAGGACTTAGGAAAAGTAGAAGTAATAATGGGGGATCCATCAAGTCCATTGATATATAGAGAAAGTCTTTACGTCTTGATCACCACTCTAACAGGAAATATATATGTTTCTAAGAAACCAAGAACATAGAGAAATAAAATAAGTGTCCTAAAAGAAGTTTCCATTTCAAACTCCATCTAGGAAGCAAAGATAAGAGTACGAATACAACACAACAATATAAGCAATTTTTGAAAAATTATAACACGACATAGTGAGTAAAATACCAATATGACACTGGTATGATATGAATACGACACAGGTATAGGCTAGCACCTCAAATGAAGTGTCCGTGTTTTCTAGAAGTCCATCAATCTAATTCACAATATAAAAGATAGCATTTGAACTTTTTGCAAGAAGAAATAAAGTACAAGAGAATTGAACAATAATTAATAAGTAAAATTCTTCAACAAAAAGGTTGAAAGATTTAAAGAAAAAAAAAATAGAACAAGAAGTGTATATATATATAAACTACTCACTTTGTTGACTTTTTCTCAATGACTGTGACTCAACCCTCACACTTGCACTCACAACAATTAATACAGTACATTTAGAAAGATTAGGTATCAATTATTGTTTGTGTTATTAAATAGTGTATTTTGCATTGAGTGCAGCTTCTTACTTCTCAAAAAGAAAAAAAAAATAGTGCTACTATGCAATGTTGGTACATTTAGACCTCAGTTGTTAGAATTAAAAAGTTTTAAATTCAAGTTGTTAATTAAATCTATTATGAATAATCCTTGTTCAAGCAAACAAACATTAATACCATGTCAATATCATGCACAACCGAATAGTAAATAAGACAAAATATGATGACTTAAGAAAACCAATGAAACAAACTAGTTTTACAGTAAAAAACTTGGGGGTAAATCTTCTCAAAAAGTAATCCACTATAATGAAGAGAAGTTTCAAATCTAATATAAAACCTTTATCCTTGGACTCTACAAACCCAATAGATGAACTTACAACAGAAACCTTCTACTGCTTCAGAACCTATGAACTCTTCAATATATGAGCGTTCCACCCACAATCACAATTGGAAACTCCAATTGACTTGAAGAACCTCTTGAAAATTTTCCTCACAGTAGCAAGTCTGTGGTGGTTGCTATGACTTTAGCTTCTTCACTAATGGAATCTTCAGATCTACTTTGAAACTCTTTAGTTTAGTGAAATAAAGAAAACTTGGTTACAAAACTCTAGCCATAAAAACAGTGTTTCTCTCTCTTTAAAAAAAAAAAAAAAAAACCTTCTAATAGATGGCTTATGATGTCTTTTTAATACTGGTTCAAACGGATCTCAATTCGGGTTTCATATGAATAAGTTATGGGCTTTTTCGTGTTGCTGATTTTTGTTGATCCTCAAAGCTCAATAGATCAAGCTATTATCAAGCTTCTATCGAGAACAAAATCTTGATAGATCGAGCTACTATCTAGCTTCTATCGAGGAAACAATAAGTTTCTAGCTTCTAGCTTCTATTGAGCTACTATCAAGCTGCTATGGAGATTCATGCTGAAAATGTGTTTTTCTTGAACTTTTCCTAAACAAACTTAATTTGTGTCTTCAACTTGATCTTCAATTACAATTTTAAGACACATCAAAACTCAATAAAAGACACATAATTTGGCATGGTTGACAATACCAAAACACATGACCTTAACAATCTCCCTCTTACTCAATCTATGACAAAACCTCAAGTACGAAAGTAATTATAAGCCCAATAAAATAATAACCCGAATACAATGAATGAACCCATATTCAAATATACTAGCCTATCTAAAAACAACCAGTCTTGAGAAACCATAGCATGAACTATGATTGACTGTTTTGATTGGCTTCGTACCTATCTTTTCTAAAATCACTCAACAAACATGCTATGTGCACCATGTGGAAAACAATGACAAATAATAAACGAGTAAAAGCTCAACTTCCACCCGCCCAGCCAGTTGCATCAAAGGCATTCATTCCGGAGTGGTTTGCCAAGAGGGGAGAAGGGCAAGCAGGTCTCCAGAATGGTCTCAGAGTACGTAAGTCTAATTTCGATTGGAGAAAAAGGTCGGGGTTAGGTCAAGAAGAGATAGATTGGTTCCATTTCCGACTCCCCGCACTTTCTGTAAGGGAAGCCCAGGCAATCCGTTCCATTGCATTTTGTCATAGGATATGCCAATTTCATAAAAATATGAACCTAACAATCTCCTTCTTTGGCTATCCGTGACAAAACCACAAAAGTACATTGATTACAAAATAAGCCTAGTCTAAAAGATCTGAACCTTGGAAGTTGCTACAAGAAGAAGGCTTGGAATCTTGACTTGGCTTTAACTTGTCTTTCCTGAAAGGCACTAAACAAGACGTATCAAGGTACAATGTGGAAAATAATGACAAGTTAAATAAACAAGAAACATGTGTATAAAGTGAGAAAAGAAACAACACTTGTGAGATAAAGAGTGAAACACACACATCATCATCATATATAGAAACAACATATGATGTATGTAAATAGCTACAAAACTAAAAGATGCACAACACAAAAAAAATCAATATCAGTGTATCAAACTAACTCTCCCCATAAGTTAGTTACATCAAAAAAATTTCTTCCCTTTAACATGAAGTTCCCCCCCTAAATCTATTACTTCCTCTGAGGAATGACATTCAAATCTCAAATTTCTCCCGCTTTTTGACACGATTGTCAAAGGGCATAGAAAACCAAAAAAACTTGACCGGAGACAAATAGAAAACTGACATAGAGGGAACAAGGATAACAAGGAACCATAGGCCTACAAAAAGAACATGACAACAAGATGCTATGGACACAAAGGAAAAAAAAAATGCAAAACTCAAAACTCCAAAAGACTTGTTAAAGCAAAAACACAATTTAAAAAAAAAAAAAAAAAAATACTCACACTAGTATAAGAGTAACTTTAAATGATCAAATCATATTGTACCTATACATTGTATCAAGAGTAGCAAAAAAAATGCATGTTGTGTGTGAAACTTTTGCAAGAAAACATAAGTGTCTCATTATAAATACATAATTTGGCATGGTTGACAATACCAAAACACATGATCTTAACAATCTCCCCTTTTGTCAATCCATGACAAAACCTCAAGTACAAAATTAAGCCCAATACAATAATAACCCGAATACAATGAATGAACTCATATTCAAATAAACTAGCTTATCTAAAAACAACCAATCTTGAGAAACCATAGCACGAACTAGAATTGACTGTTTTGATTGGCTTCATACCTATCTTTCCTGAAAGCACCTAACAAATATGTTATGTGCACCATGTGGAAAGCAATGACAAATAATAAACAAATAAATTGTGTTTTGTCATAGGATATGTCAATTGTATAAAAATATGAACCTAACATACAGGATGGTGCACCTACCACCCCACCATGTCAGATGAGATGCAAATATTGTATATTTCAAAATGTGAATGGATCCTAAAAGGTTTCTCCACTTTCACAATAACATGACCATTCTTTTTAATTGTCACATGGTGGGAGGTAATTCTTATAAATGTCATACATAAAGAGATTAGGTTGGTTTGTTTGTTTGTTTTTTTTTTTTTTTTTTTTTTTTTTTTTTTTTTTTTTTTTGAGAATGATTAGGTTTGTTTTTAATTGTTAGTGATAGGTACAGGAAAATTAGGTCCTCCAAGTGAATGGATGATCTAATATTGGGTTGACTTGTGCCCTGATATATTTTCAAATTTTATATTAAAAAAAAAATCAGACCTTGAAATATCATTAATTTTGTTTACGAAAAAAGAAATTGAACATTTTTTTAATTTTGGCAAATAATTTCACAAACAGCTTGCTTTTTTTTTCTTTTTTTTCTTTTTTTCTTTTTTTTTTTGAGAATGATTAGGTTTGTTTTTAATTGTTAGTGATAGGTACAGGAAAATTAGGTCCTCCAAGTGAATGGATGATCTAATATTGGGTTGACTTGTGCCCTGATATATTTTCAAATTTTATATTAAAAAAAAAAATCAGACCTTGAAATATCATTAATTTTGTTTACGAAAAAAGAAATTGAACATTTTTTTAATTTTGGCAAATAATTTCACAAACAGCTTGCTTCCAATATAAAAGGGCCCATCAAAAGGAAGATGCCTATTATTGTTGTTGATGCTTTCCTTTTGAGTCAGCGTTAATGTATCATGGGATGTAACTTAAAAAAGTTTGGTTTAGAATTGGCATATTCTTTCACAAAAATGAATTTTAAGCTTTGTTTGTTTTGACAGAAATTGATTTCCCAAAAAAAAAAAATTTCCTCATTTGAAAATGTTAATTTAGGACAACTAAAATTGTTGGTCAATCGGAAACTTTTTTTTTTTTTTTTAACATAAAATAAAAGCAATTCTAGCGGAAAATGTTTTAATCTTTTATTACTTTTATTTGCAATCCTTTCAATTTTCATCTTACTCAAACCTCATCAATTGAACCTCCATCCCCACTATTAGTCACCCAACCATCATCCACTGGCACCACTAATGTCCCAAGTCACTTACCATTGCCGCCGATCACCGATCACAATTATTTTGATCTAAAAATCTTGTTAGGTTCTAAGAAATTAGGAACTAATGTATTAGAACTTCAATGTGTAATGTTAGCAAACCATGATCAAAACGTTTAGTCTAGATTTAGGCTACTCAAAGTGTGTTTATGTGTAAAGTTAGAATTGAGTGTACTATAGGATTTATTGTGTAAATCTACAAAGCTCGATCAATCGAAAATTAGACTCGATCAATCGAAACTCGTGCAGATTGTTTTTCTGCAAAATTTTCCAACTCAGCCCAAGCTCATATGATGTGTAGGGTTTTATGGTTTGCCTTAAGTATAAAAGGAAAAACCCTAGCCATGTTTTTAGGTTTTTGTTTATGCTGTGTGTATGAATCTCTTGTGAGATCTAGAAGTGTTTGCTTTCATACATACTTAGGGTTATCAAGATTGAGATTGATGTCGAGAGCTTGGTGATCGCTTTAGTTGCTATAAAAAGAGCTTAAAGAAAACACAAGTGGGAGTACTTGTGGTTGCTATGAATCCAAGAAAGAAGTAGTCCGTAGACTCGGAGCTGTCACGTGGTCGTTTTAGTAAGTTTTCTACTCGAGATAAAAATAGGATATTAGTGGTCTAAGTCACTATTATAAAACTTCAATTCTTTCACAGTGGATCTGTTTTACCTTGAGAATAGCTAGGTTAAATCCTCCTCGGGTTTTTTACTAGTTTGGTTTTCCTGAGTTATCATATCGTTGTGTTTTTTATTTTCCGCATTGTTTATATGATATGATTTACTTGTGTTAACCTAGAGTTGAATAATTTACCTAAGTAATTACTTGGCTAAATAACTAGATTAATCAACTTGTGTTTTAAGGGATCTAAAAACATTCAAATCTCATTTTTATTATATATGTGCTTGGAAGATGAGAAAATGTGAAATAGTAGTAGAAAATATATTTTCGTAACATTTTCAAGAATGCAAACAAATACTTAAAAATATTATAGGAACTATTTTCAAGAATGCAACCAAATATTTTAAAATATTTTCTTTTTCAAAAAATATTGTCACTTGAAAATATTTTATGGTTGGAAATTTTTTTCCGTAAAACCAAACACAACCTTAATTTAATCTCTTGAAATTTGACGACTTTTCAGGCTTGTATCCACTGATATGATTATGAAATGCTTGGAAAGGAATATCAAACTAATTCTATTTCATCAAGGATAGCTCATACTCATCTAGACGGGATATTCATGAATCATATCCTCAAATCAATGTCAACAACATTGTAGGGGGAAATAAAAAACTTTTTGGCTCATTGTTTTGACTTTCATAGAATTCAATAGCAACACAAAATTCAAGAATGAGGTTTCATAAATTCAAACAAAAGTGCACACATTATAATTATAAGTTGTAACCAAATACAAACAAGTTTTTTTTAACTCAAATCAATTGGGACAAGTATAATTTTGGTTAGCAATGCTAGAATTTGTATTATTTTATTCTTAATGAACAAGTTGATTGGTTGATTTGAGGCTATGAGCTCCTTCTTGAAATAGGTGAATCTAAATTAATACATTTTACACTAAGTAATTTGCTGCAAGATTTACTAAGTGAAAAATGCATGTTTTTCTCTTTAAAAAAACATGTAGCTCTAACCCAACCCATTTATAACTCATTTAAGATGATCAATTTTTACCTAAAACTGATTGGCCCCGTTTGCTACGTCATTTTTACTTAACTAGGTTAAACTCAAGATTTCAAGTTAGAGGGGGCTACAGTATAAGAAAAAATACTCTAAAGAGGCATCCATATAGTATTAACAAATTATAAATACACAAAATCATTATTTCTTAATACATTGAGATGCAATCATCTACCAACAAAGAAAAAAATAATAATATTAATTTTTTTTAAATACTAGGCTGGCTAGGATTTTTTATTTTTACTTTTGAAATTAGAGCATTCACAAAAGTGGTGTGCACTTCAAAATGCTATTTTATCTATTTTACCACCTCAATTTTCAATACAATCAACATCAAAATTTCTATTTTTTTACTACTTCATTTAAAATAATATAAACAACTCATTAAAATAATAAAGGAAGAGAGAGAATTCGAGTTTTTTAATTGAAGGAAAAGAGATAATCTTAATAAAATAATTTATTTTATTTTTAACAACTTACTATATTCAATTGGAATTGTGGGGCTCATGGGCCTAACAGCCACGACCCATCGCGTAGTAGGCCCAAAGCCAGCGCCAAGGATGATTGACCAGCCAAGGCTAAATTAGACAAAGCCTCTTTTTTAACCTACGCCGAGGACCTCTTCGTCCTCGGCATACTAAGGATAATTTTTGGGAGGGGACAAGCCCAGAGCAAGTTGTCACATTCACACTTAATGCATTCACCTAACCCCTCTGGCCGCATTAATGGAGATATAACCCCTTGGCAGGGCAACGTTGATCAGAGTGAACCACTTGAGTATCGATAAGGCCTCTGATGGGACGGATGGCCAGAAGGGAAGCGAATGGATGATTAACAAATGGAAGAAGGAGATAGGAAGATGAAGACTATATAAGAAAAGCAAGTAAAGTAAAGGAAGGGGGGGGGAAGAAGACTAGAAGAAAAAAGGCTCCTCGGCCATGTGCCGAGGAGCATTCCCCAGTTGTAACAGTTATTTTTTTTATATAAAAGAAAATAGGTTTTTGCATGGGGGACGACAGCCAACGCCTAACCCTTCTACCCATTCTCTACAAATTTATTGTTTGGGCTTGTTAAACTGTAAACCCGTTTATATCCTGGGTCCAATAAAAATGAGTCCCTACAATTGGCGCCGTCTGTGGAGAAGGATTAGGGTGCTGGCCGGCGCATCATACGATTGTTCTAAGTGGTCGTTTTACAATAGGTAAAAAAAAAAAAAATATATATATATATATATATAGAAGATTTGACAATGAAGAGAGAAATTCTGATATTATTATTTCATAAATAGAAACAATACAAATTACAATCAAAGGCTCAGGCAGGTGTGTTTCACACAAATTTACAAGCTAATTCCACCAGTTATTCCTACAATCAGAGGCCCAGGTGAAGCCATCCTAAAAAAGCTAGCCGGTGGGAAGTGTCAAGCCGTCCCTTTATTGGCATAAAGAGAATGGGAGAGCTTGACACAAAAGGCAGAGAAGGGGGAGGGCCATCATGTTTCCAGGCCACCGACAACTCCCTTCTCGGCGGGGCGGAACTGGAACAAAGAGAGAAGCAGATGCAGGGGCTCTGAAATACCTTCCCCCAAGATGCTCCCCTGATTCTCTCCGATCCTCACGAGTGTTGGTCGTTGGAGACGGCAACACTCGGGCACCGCCCATGAGGTGAATTCACACGTCTTCTTCGTCGGGGGTGCGCTCCGAGGAGAAACGTTAGGTACTCTAACAACATCCCTCTGGGCCACTTTGTAGGGCGCCATCGGGGTTATGCCTAGATTCTGCCGCACCGGAAGCCCAATGGGGGCTGCGGCCATGCCGGCTTTTACCAATTCTGGTCACAATTCCGACGGGATTGTTAAAAGGACTTGGGGAGCTGGAGGAATGTGTTTTCTTTTTTCTGTTTGTGTTAAGAGGTCCATGGATTGTGGAGAAACCATCTCCTCACCTTATATAGGGGATGGGGGTTGGTGAGAATTAATTCATGCAGAGTTCGAAAAGAGAATTATCAGCTGGGCTAATAATGAAGCTACCAATTTCCAAGGAGGCCGTAGATTGTTGGACTCGTGTTAATTCACAAGGACATTAATGAAGGCGCGTTTCGCGCACCGAAGCGTCAAGCGCAGAACACGAACAGACAAAGGGCGCATCATAAATGAAAAAGATGAGGCCTCGAGCTAGAGGCAAGATCAACGCCACGTGTAAAAATCATAATCCGATCTAAGGAGGAATCACCTCCAGTAAAGCGGTTCGAGGACAAATCTCTGCTGTAGGAAAATAGAAGTGGTAGACAGAACCAAGGTATTGCATGGTCCTCGGACCCAAGCCTATGGTAAAACTATACACACCATTATACCTGAGTACTAAACAGAACCAAGGTATTGCATGGTCCTCGGACCTAAGCCTATGGTAAAACTATACACACCATTATACCTGAGTACTAGACAGAACCAAGGTATTGCATAGTCCTCAGACCCAAACCTATGGGGAAACTAGATACTTATAGAAAAATAGAAGTGGTAGATAGAACCAAGGCATTGCATGGTCCTCGGACCCAAGCCTATGGTAAAACTATACACACCATTATACCTGAGTACTAGACAGAACCAAGGTATTGCATGGTCCTTGGACCCAAACCTATGGGGAAACTAGATACTTACAGAAAAATAGAAGTGGTAGACAGAACCAAAGCATTGCATGGTCCTCGGACCCAAACCTATGGTAAAACTATACACACCATTATACCCGAGTACTAGACAGAACCAATGTATTGCATGGTCCTCGGACTCAAACCTATGGGGAAACTAGATACTTACAGAAAAATAGAAGTGGTAGACAGAACCAAGGCATTGCATGGTCCTCGGACCCAAGCCTATGGTAAAACTATACACACCATTATACCCAAGTACTAGACAGAACCAGGGTATTGCAGGGTCCTCGGACTCGAAACTATGGAGAAAATAAATATTTGGAGAAAAACCAAAGCGTTACCTATAGTGAAACTATGATACGGTGTTTATATTAACGTTTGAAGGATAACAGGCAATTTCGCGAGACTAACTCCAAAACAGAATACAAATATTGAGCAGAATATTATAGTAGAGTAAACAAAAGAAAATATCTGCAGTTGGAAGCAAAGTACTAAGCGTTCAGCTTAAACTGAAAGTATACAATTTCCTTACAACACCACTAAGGCAAGAAACAAAATGAAATGAAAGAGAAAATAAACAAAATTATCCTATGTCGTATACCAGTTCCTTTAACTCAGTAGACAAATTAGTTTGATCAGCATATCGAAGGCTTTAACCAAGGCCTAAGGGCTTTGCTTCGTAGGGTCCGCAAGGAGTCTAGCCACATCTTGTGGTATTTCCTGACCCTCGGCTCTAGCTCCCCCCAACGTCCTCTGAGGTTCAATCTCCTCGGATGGTTGGTCAGTCAAAGATATATCCTCGGCGGTCTTATCATGACTCTCAATCACTAGTAAGGAAGACCCCTCCTCGGGAGCATCGATGGCAGTCTCGCGAATTGCAATAGGGTAATATACCCTATCCTCCCTCCTAAGGTCAGATGAGGCGTCAATCCCTACTTAGTTGAGAGCTTTATGCCAGGTCTGAGAGCAGTAATGTCTGCATACTGCAGGAACTTGCGCCCGAAGAATGGCTTCAGTCTTGGCTACCCCACTTGCAAAGGCCTCCTCCTCTGCCTGTTCTACAGAGCGCTCAGCGTCTATTTTTGCAAATACTACCTCATCTCTGGCTCTCACAGCCTCATCCCTGGCATACTCGGCAATGCCTTTCTCATGAATTGCCTTAGTCAGCTCTTGCTTCAGGTAGACATTGTCTTCCTTGGCATTCTGCAACTGGCCCTCGATGTCTTGCAAGCGGGTGGTTTGGTCCTCAGCTTGCTTCCTGGCCACAGCCAGGTCGGAGGCAGCAGTGTCTCTGGCCCTTCTCATCTCCTCCAGGTCCTCGGTTGCCTTTTTCAGGTCAGCCTCAGACTTTTTAAGGGTACTAGCAGCTTTCAAGAACTTGTCACGCTCTTGTGCCAAGGCACTGCTTTGACCATCGACCTCCTCGTCTAACCTAAATAGAGCCTGGATAGCCTGCCAATGAAAACAAGTAATTCCGTAAAAGGAAATGAAGGTACTAGGCGACAAAAGTTGAGTAAAGTAAATAAGTACCAAAGGACTCACCATGCCCAGATACTTCTTAAGGTCAAGGACAACCTCGGACCCACTCATTCTTTCAAGCTCGGCCATGTCAGTGGGAAGAAGAAGAGACTTCTCCAGGGCATCGGCTACGAGGGCCCCCTCAACCCCTTGAGATTCCCGTATAAACGCGTCATCCGTCAGGGGCTAATCATGAAGCATGGCAGCGAGCAGCCAGGCTTGAGCCTCAGACGGTTGGGCGATCTTCTTACTTTTTTGTGGACCACCGAGTTTCAATTGTTTCGGAGGCCTGCGAGATTTATCCTTCTCGAGCGGGGAGTAAGACTTACTCTTATCCATTGGCTCCTTACCCTTGTCAAATCTTTTCCTTTTCGGATCGAGAGACTTTGTCTGAGGGTCTGGTGCTACAGGGACAGAAGATGACCTAGTTTGCATAGTTAGTGTCTGGGGCGGAGGTGTTGAAGGCTTCAGTTGCGACTCTTCCGGTGCGCTCTTCTTAGAACTGCCTTCGAGTAGGTCGAGAAGATTGGTTTGGGGCTATCTTTTTAAACCCATCTCAACCTGGGTACCAGCTCTTAAGGATTGAAGGTCGGCTTTGGACAAATGGGGATCTCCTAGGTCACTAGGGGGATCCTCGGACTGATCAGCTAGGTCAAACACACTATATTCATCTTCGGAAGAACTCAGTTCAACCACCTCCCTTGTCTTCTTAGATAGTCCTTCCTCGGCCACCGTTACTTGTTGGGATGAGGAGGGACCTGCTAGTGGTATGCCTTCAAGTATGTAAGACCCTTCGGAAAATGTAAAACCGTCCTCCACCACGGTAATCTGAGTAAGCTGAGGATCACGAGCCCTAATTACGTACTTCGGGATTGGGAATGATTTCTGAGCTGGGTCGCATCCGAGGATTTTATGAGCAACCCTAACCTGATTATCGGCTTCGTTCAGGAAAAGTTTTGACCTAAGAACTGTCTCCAAATCCGCTTTGTTGACCAAGTGGAAATGACGTGCGAAAGTGTGCGGATCTACAAAAAGAAAAGTGAAACTCCTGTGGTTAGTCAACCAAGGCAAATATACAGTTATGAAAAATAAAGATACTAAAACCCTTGCTTCAAATATCCTACCTGGCTCCCCCTCTACCGTTGGGCAATGAAGGCCATTATGCCACTCCCCCGACACTATAAAGAAATCTTGAGTCAACCCCTTATTGAAATCAGGAAGACACTGGATGAGATGAACCCTATCGTCCCTCGTCTTCATGTAGTACGTCTTACCCCTCAAGTGATGAAAGTTGTAGCACCAGTTCACGTCGTGGTGAGTCAATCTCGGCCCCATTTTCTCATTCAAGATATCTACACAACCTAATATCCTAAATACATTCACGGCACACTAGGTAGGAGCCAGGCGAAAATGCCTAAGATAATTGAGGGTCACCGGCCTCATAGGGATTCTCATCCCTCCCTCTACGAAGGCAACTATTGGGATCACGACTTCACCCTCATTCCTCTTAAAGTACCATTCTCCTTCTTCACAGTACTTCAAACTCACATTACTGGGTATTCCATAGTCAACAATGAACTTGTTCATCATCTCATCAGAATCAACCAACTTCTTAAACTTACCCATTCCCCAAGGACGACTAAAAGTTCTAAAAGAACAAAAGGAGAAGTAAAATCAAGAAAGTTTAGGGTCGCTAGAAGGAGAAGACTTACAGAGATATGGTGATTCTCTTCAGGTAGTGCGCAAGTTGAATCAGATTCAAATCATACACATCAATGGTTGTAGGTGCGAAAATGAGGAAATCATGCGGTTTATACAGGTGCTTATATTCCCCCTTTAGGTTCCTCAAATGTAACTGCCTGCCCGTAAAAGCAGGAAATCCCCACCGAACGATTACCATCACACCATTAAAAGTGGGAAACGTGGTGCTGCCAAAATTTAATGTGGGCACACATTAAGTCTTGAAACACAAAAAATGCACATCAAATAGTCGAAAAGTCGCCAGCATTAGCGCAAACCAAAGTGGGGCGATTCGCCTAGAAGGGCCCGTAGGTATCAAAACCCTCCTCCCCGTCGGAGGGAACGTGCAGCAGGGTTTTGAGGGGCTATTGTGGGGCCCATGGGCCTAACAGCCACGGCCCATCGCGTAGTAGGCCCAAAGCCAGCGCCGAGGATGATTGACCAGCCAAGGCTAAATTAGACAAAGCCTCTTTTTTAACCTACGCCGAGGACCTCTTCGTCCTCGGCATACTAAGGATAATTTTTGGGAGGGGACAAGCCCAGAGCAAGCTGTCACATTCACACTTAATGCATTCACCTAACCCCTCTGGCTGCATTAATGGGGATATAATCCCTTGGCAGGGCAACGTTGATCAGAGTGAACCACTTGAGTACCGATAAGGCCTCTGATGGGACAGATGGCCAGAAGGGAAGTGAATGGATGATTAACAAATGGAAGAAGGAGATAGGAAGATGAAGACTATATAAGAAAAGCAAGTAAAGTAAAGGAAGGGGGGAAGAAGACTAGAAGAAAAAGGGCTCCTCGGCCATGTGCCGAGGAGCATTCCCCAGTTGTAACAGTTATTTTTTTTATATAAAAGAAAATAGGTTCTTGCATGGGGGACGACAGCCAACACCTAACCCTTCTACCCATTCTCTACAAATTTATTGTTTGGGCTTGTTAAACTGTAAACCCGTTTATATCATGGGTCCAATAAAAATGAGTCCCTACAGGTATTATACCAGTTTACTGTAGTTACAAAAAAATTAGTTTTAACTTCTCCAATAACACATGACTTTTTGGTTCTTTCATGATAAAATAATTTTTTATGCAAAAAATTAAGGTGACTACATAATATAGTCCACATCTTAATTCTCAGCATCTCCCAAGAAAATGAAGAAAAAAAAATCTACTATAGTTTCTAGAAAATTTTAACTTTCTTATTTCTCTTTTGTTAATTGCCTCCTATAATTTTACTTGACTAGGTCCACAGTTTGTCTACTAGTGAGTGGTGTCCAAGTCTGGTCCTCGTTACCTACTAACTTTTTCTTGTAGCTAAGGGGCTTAATTGAGGGATTTTGGTTGAGATTATACCCAATAGAACTGGCCCCACTAGACACAAGCCATGTCCAATTGAGTGAATTCCCGCTATCATTAATAAAACTTAACAAAATTGGACCCGATCTGAAAATTCAACTTAAACCTGAAGGAAAAATACCCAATATGAATTCAAAATTTTAAACTTATGGTCTATTTAGGGTTCATTTATTTTGCTAAAACTGAAAACTTTTTGTTAAAAGTATTATAAATAAAGGTAAATGTTAGTTGAAAAAGTACAGTGAGACCCATGAATAGTACCAAAAAGTGCAGTGAGACCTATGAATAATAGCAAAAATAAGCTGAATAGTAAAATAAATTGGCAAAAAATAAGCTAGTCAAATAGACACTTAATGTAAAAACTGTACATTTTTAGACCCCTTAACATAAGTTGTTTAACTTAGTTATTTAGCCAAGTGTTTACTTAGATAAATTATTCAATTCTAGGTTAACATAATAAAATTATATCTTGTAAATAATACGGAAATGTAAAAAACACAACGATATGATAACCCAAGAAAACCTAACAGGTAAAAAACCTGGAGAGGATTTAACCTAACTATCCTTAAGGTAAAACGGATCCACTATGAAAGAATTGAAGTTTGTACAATAGAATTTAGACCACTAAAATCCTATTGCTACATCGAGTAGAAAACTTACTACCACGATTACGTTATAGCTCCGAGTCCATGGACTATTTCTTTCTTTAATCCACTGCAACCACAAGTTCTCCTACTTGTGACTTTGAGACTTTACTCAAAGGTTTCAAATCTTCTTTAAAGTTCTTTATATAGCAACTGAAAAGATCATCAAGTTCTTGACATGAATCTTGATCTTGATAACCCTATGAGTGTATATGAAGGTAAACATCTCTAGATCTCACAAAAGATTCAACACACAACTCTCAAAAGACTACTAAAACTTAACTAGGATTTTTCTTTTTATACTTGGAGTAAACCACAAAACCCTACTCGTCAAACGGGCTTGGGCTGAATTGGAATTTCTACAAAAAAATAAATTTGCACGTGGTTCGATCGATCGAGTCTAATTTTCGATCAATCGAGCCTTGTAGATTTAGTCCAATAATTTCTGCAATCACTTGATTCCAATTTTACAAGTAAACACACTTTGAGCAAGCCTAAACCTAGACTTTATGCTTTAATCATGGTTTGCCAACACATTACAAATTAAAGTTTTAATACATTAGTTCCTAAAGTTTTAGAACCTAACAAACTTCCCCTTTATCAATTCGTGACAAAACACATCATAAAAATTAAATGCTCAAAGTAAAAACAGCCCATTCAAAAATTAAAATGCCCTAAATACAATTCAACCTAACTACTATCTATCAGTTGCTAAAGTAGACAGCAGCCACGATTGAATTAACCTGTAAATTCTTGAAACACTTAACAAACACATAAACATGTGTGTGGAAAATACATGTAAAACAAATTAAACTTCTTGATTTCACAAAACATAAAATAAAAGACAGATATCATGAATAACCTCATAAATATAAATCAGTAATTAAATGTACCATATGTGAAACAAGAAACAATAAAAGAAAACAAACACAAAGCATAATGTCTTCCCCTAACATATACAACCCATAAAAAAAATACATCAAAGCCAAAAAGAAATACATCATGAAGCTCCAAAAATACAATCTATAATCTCCAAACTCCCCCTATCTCCATGTGTATGTGTATGTACTCCCCCTTTTTGTGACAAATTGCCAAAGGGCAATCAAGAATCATCATCGAAAAGTGGAGCCAATGGAATAGAACCTCTAGCACCTGCCAAATTTGCTCGTAAAGCCTGAAGCTCAATGAGCACATCCAACAGATACTGTCCATGCGTCGCCTGAATAGTCATAACTGTATCTAGCATGCTCTGTAAGGACGAATCGCTTGATAAAGAAGGTGGAAGACCTATAGCAGCTGTAGGGTCTACATACACCTCAGCAGTAGGGTCACCAGATGGAGGAAGCCTAGATGCATCACCTGTAGAAGACTCGACTCTAGGGTGCTTAGAGCTAGCTTTCAACTGAGCTTCTCTTTGCTTAAGGAAGGTGGCAGCTATAGGAGCTATGATATGTACAGGCTCAGATGCGGGAAAATCCTCTAAACCTAAATCCAACAAAATCCTATGATTAAAAACCAGAAAGAATAAACCATGAAATTTTGCACTACTCCTATGAACCTCAACAAGAGATCTAATAAAAAGAGTAGAAAAACTCATAGGAGTATCATTGATAACAGCCTACAAAAATGCACATCTCTCAATAGGAATAGTATGAAGGTGAGAGATAGGCCAAATACTATGACGAGAAATCTGGAAAAACAAATAGTTAAGCTTAGTAAGCTCATGGGAAGTGACATAAGAATCAGTATTCCAACTAATGGTAGTACCGGTGATGAGTAACATGATGTCATCAAGGTGAGGGGTTTTAATGTCACACCCCAAACCCAAAAGGGTCCAAAGTGTGAGAGAAGAACCATTAAAAGCGAGAACATAGGAGTTTTTTTTTTTTTCTCCTCGACACATGATAAGAATAAATAACCATACTAAAATCTCCATATTACAAGTCAGAGCTCTATAACACATTTACAAATAATAACTCAAATCATGTGCCTCCAAATAATACATGAATATATTTCAAAGCTTCAAATGGATAACTAAAAACCACAATCCCTTCTAGAATTCACAACCTCAACATTGAAGTTAGGCCTACAATGCCTAAGGCTAACAAACCTCAAGTATCCAACCTCCAATAGAATTAATTATGATCTCGTTAAACTTTGCAAGATTGAGTCATCAACCATTTATGGCCCAAGTCTCCCAATTTAACATAGCACTCCAACCACCACCAATAAATTAAGCTCCATGCTCGACATGTAGCTAATTTACCTATAAAACTGTTGGAGGTTGGGATGAGCAAAAACCAAGTAAATAGCATAATTAATGGGGGTGGAGAAAATGCAAGTCTCATGATAATGGGCATTCTACAAAACATGTTATACTTTGAGAATTTCAATGAAAATCCAGCAAATCCATTTCTATTGGTAAAATGACAAGAATGATTTAAATGATGTAACTCCAACCACCACCAATAAATTAAGCTCCATGCATAGCTAATTTACCTGTGAAACTGTTGGAGATTGGGATGAGCTAAAGCCTAGTAAGTAGCACAATTAATGGGGATGGGGGAAATGCAAGTCTCATGATAATCGGCATTTTACAAAACATGTTATACTTTAGGAATTTCAATTAAAATCCAGCAAATCCATTTCTATTGGTAAAATGACAAGAATGATTTAAACAATGTAACACCAAGCTTTCTCAAAATATTTTAACATGAAACTACATACTATTTATTGTGAGCTATCAAAACACCATTCCAAAACTTGAAAATCCAACCCAAGGCCATGTGACAACGTTGTCTCAAAGACGAAACTCATCTACCGTCCCAAAGATAGAACTCATCGCCGACACACAGCCAGAATTAATTTGCCATCACAAAGACAGGTGCTAAGATACCAATGTCACACAGACTATAGTATCTAGCTAGGTAGTCACTGGGTAATCATATGTCATGGCACAAAGGTAAAATATAAAGAGCTCACAGATTACATGAATTCAAAACACAATTCATTTCCAAGTAGTTTCACAAAACTTTTTAATATTCAAAGATATTCACAAGCTTCTCAAAGCCTTCAAACTCATTTCTTGTCAAAAAGATTTTGTATCAACTCTCCCAATTATCAAAGCATCTTTAAATTTTATGAATAATGCAATAAATCCATAAAATTCATTCTCAAGAATTTAGTCAAAGGTGCTTTTCTTTCCTGTGCCAAATATTCATGCATTTCCCCATATGCAATATTAAACATGATGCACTTTTCATAAATAGTTATATACATTAAGGTTACAACACAATAGTTTTAAGAAAGATTTAGTTCCACAAATAATTTTCCAAAATGTGTTTAACTCAAAAACAACGTTTATGCAACATGATTATTTTCCAAAAATCCCATTAAAAGCTACTTACCTCAGGAGGCTAACCAATTTTACCTCAACCAAGCACCGCCACCTAAGCAAGCAATCCAATTACTAGGTCCATCACCAAGAATCTCGAAACCTAGAAACACAATGATCAAGCCTATCAGTAACAAGGCCTATCACAAAGTACCTTCAAACTTGTCTCCATAAATCGAAAATGGTCCCCTAAAATCAAATCAAGGGCCTAAAGCCTAACTTGACTATCCCAAGGCACCTATTCCCAAGGGACATCAAACAAGCATACAAGTGATCCAAAGGACCATAACACAATCAAAGCATTTTAATACACTATTGCAAGAGATTAAACCAAACCACTATTAAAATTAACTAAGTAAAACACATGTCAAAGAAAATGTAAGAACAAGCTAACCCACTCAACAAAGGTTTCAAGTAAATTCCACAAAATGCCAACATACTCATCATACTTTCAAATTCACTACACAGCAGGTCAGCCCTTTTGTAAAAACCTTTTGGTCCATGAAAAGTTATCCAATCAACTTGAAATTAAATAGGGATTAGCTCTTATATGTTTAGTATGTACCATAAAAAATTCGGCATAAAATAATTTTTTTATAATTTATAAAAAATCACGTAGTGCAGCTTACTCAAATCTGTCAAGGACTGACATATTTAGAGTCCCAAAAGAAAAGTACTATAATTTTAACACTATGCCAAAAGCTTCGAGACTTGGTTAAACCTTAGAGCTACATGAGTTAGCACATATAAACTAGGATTACTACCCATAACCTCATATAACAATCATCACAACACAAGTCAAGAAATTCAATCCCATAACTCATATAGGTAATTTATTGAACACTTGGCACACGACAAGCAAATGCCCACATTCACATATGTCAAAGTCACTCAAATGCAAAGGAAATACACTTTAATCAATTCATATCAAAATATGCAACAACAAGACCCATATTTTTGATCTAGCAAACCTACCCTCAAATACCCATTAGAAAACTAATCAACCAAAACCATTGCTACCCAAATCATCTTAACCCTTTAATCTTCCATTATTCACCAAAACCCGTCAAGTATTCACCATAATAATCATTAAATAGCAAAACCCAAAGGATTTCATAGAAGAAATTAAGATAAAAGCTTAGATTTTTACCTTGGGTTTAATCCGCTTCAAAATCTCATGGAGTTTTAGCTACTAGGAAAACCAATGGAGACATAATCCTCCCTAACAAGGAGGTCTCGACTAGAGAGAGATAAAGAAATGAGGAAAGAGATATGGGAGCTTGGAGGTTCAGTCATCATTGGGGAAGAACTAAGAAGAAGAGTGAATATGAGAAGAGAGGGGGAGGGAGAGAGGGAGAAGCGATTGAAGAAAAATTTGGGGGGGAGGGGGGGTGCTTACCATATGGTGATGTATGAGTTATTATAGACTACTCATTACAAAAATATATTGGGAAGAAATTTACCATTTCACCCTTAAATTTCTTCTCTTCCTTAATCCTCACCTAGCCCATCATCACAAATCACTTAAATGCCACCTCAATCTTTTAATATTAAAAAGACCTCTACAAAATAATTAACAACCTTATTGAAAAAAATAAAATTCGCATGAGATATTATTCACATTGTGAAATTACTTTAAAAATTTTGGGGTGTTACACTCAGTGTATGGGTACACGAGCTACTGTACCAAAGGTACACCAAGAGAGAGGCCACTATAGCAGGAGTAATAACATACTCTTCACCCTTTATCCAACTCTTCATAACCTGAATGTTGGAATCATCAAAGTGGACAAAGTGGTTCGAATAGAACTCTCTTATCAAAGAAGCTGGAGGAGGGTGCTTAACCTCTAAAAGTGGTAACCAACACCTACGCTCAAAATTCCTACATATCTCTGGATCAAGCTCATCTAAAATGACCTTACGCTCAGCCCAAACTGACCTAAAGCTATTCAGCTTCTCATAGGTTTCTTGGTTTTTCAAAGTCCTAAACCTATCACAGAAGTAGAAGGGGTGGTGGTTTTCTTGGCTCTAGTCTTCCTAACTATGATGCTAAGGGTTTAAAGAAAGGAAAGATAGAAACAAAGAAAGAAAACCAAGGGTAGATTGCATTAGAAAGGGTTAGAGCACAAAAATCTCAATAAATAACAATCTATATGATGCATGTAATGAATGCACATATGATGCATGCTCTAATGCATCGAAATTTGTTCAATTATACATTATAAACCATCAATTGACCTGAACAAAGAATTTTTGTCCAAAAACCCCAAATTTGAAAAACCCAATTTCAAAAATTCAACCATATTGAACAATTAACCATTATACTAGCTAGAAAACATCATATAACGAATTAATCTATCAATAACACAAGTCAATTTTACCAAATTAAGCCCAATTGAACAAAATCCCCAAATTTACAAAGTTCCAAGCCCTAGAAATTTCAATTTTCCTCAAATCACAAAATTTATCAAATTAATGCATGAAGATCATGTTTATATCATCTAGGAACAAAAACCCATTGATTAAAAATGATTAAAAAAAAAATGAAATGAACACAAATCCTTAAAATACTATGTTCAAAATTTTCAAATAAAATGCATGAAAATGCATGAAACATGTGAGTAAATGGAAAAAGAAAGGGTATAAAAGACTTACTAGTGCTTAAGGACAAAAACCTTGGAGATATTTGTGGAAGAAAATGACAAAAAATCTTTAGTTTGGATCAGTCGAAGAGAGAAAGTGAGAAAGATGTTTGAAAAGTTTTGAAAAAATGAAGAACACGTGAGAAAGACCTTTTTTTAAAAAAAAAACACTCAGCTTTCGAATTTCTATCGATCGAAATTAAGCTTTGATCGATCGAAAAATAGATTCAATCGATCGAGCACTGATCAAGCCAAGCAGATTCAAACCAAAATTTTAATTGGTCAAGCAATAGCTTCGATCAATTGAAAATCTGGAAAAGTAACAGTTATGAAAAACAATAAAAATTTTATGCAGAAACCAATCAAACCAACAAATTTCATGAATGAAATGCTTGAGCATGCGTTTAAAAGTTTTTCAAAAACACATGAATTCAACCCAGATCTTCCAAAAACAAGTTTCTCAACCTTTTTGTCCCCAAAAACTCAAACATAAAACATATTTTGCATCAAAATCAAGGAACATATAATCTTGAATGGTCAAAACAAATTTACACACAATATCATGTACTAAGTTTAGCAAAAAATAACGTGTGTAGTGTGTGCAACTAGCAATGGCATGAGATACATGTGAGGTGATATGTAGATAGTAATCAATCACAATTTCTACATTATTCATCATATAAGTTTGAAAGAGACTATCACCTAAAGAGTTACATCATATAACTCTCACATCTCCTAGAAAATAAGCTTGCAATTATGTAAATTTTTATTATTACTATTATTATTTTTTGCCTCATAATGTACACACCCTTTTTTTTTTCATTGTGAAATTGATATTTTAGCTAGATAATGTACACACCAATTTTATTATTAATCCGAGGCTACACTTTATGTTCTTCTTGTGCATGTGTTACACTTTCTCAAGTATAAAATCTTATGATATACACTAAGGTATTCATGATTGGTTAGTAAACAGTGGTGAGACGATTATTTATGTCTTTCTCATTAGGTTTTAGTCCAAACAATCAAAAGCATGTGACTTTAAAATTAAGATCATGTGATCAAAAACTATAAACAACTCCCACACAACATGCACTCCATAGCTAATACTAGCAAAGTGCAGAGGAAATAAGCTCATCCAAACTAAACAAGGTATATAAGCATGTTATGTAAAGACAATAGGCCAACCTTGATTACAGATCCAAGATATATAATACAAAACTTTTTTTTTTATTTTTTTTTATTTATATTTAAAATAAAAAAACTAATCATGAAATGCATGAATGAAATGCATAAATATAATGCAATGCAAATCCTACAGTCAAAAAGAAAACAAAACACCAAAAGAAGAAAGGTCTCAAAGAGTATTGAGATGAAGCACAAGGATCATGTCAGAAAGACTCAATTAGATTGAGCCTTCTGCATCCAAAACTTCTTAGATGCAACTCTGACATTTGAGTTATTATTCATATTAAAATGACGTCCAACTCCAAGATTAGTAAAGGTTTAAAACCTTTACCAATTCACCAATAATTATCATAAGATCTTGTGCTTAAAGCACAGATACTTTTGACTTATTTGCTCCCTTTGCAGCTTGCAACTTGAAACAGTTTGGGCGAATATGCCCAGCCTTTCCACAAAAATGACAAACCCACAAAGGTCTATCATGCAACTTATCCTTAGGGAGTTTAGAATTCTTAGGCTTAGACTCTTTAAGATTAAACCTAATCTTCTTAGGAGGTGGTGTAACTTCTACTGGTTTGACAATCTCACTCTTAGGGAGCTTAGAAAAAGAAACAAAGTTTGTGGAATGAGTTTCAAACACCGAGATGTTATTTGCAAAACCTAGACCAATTTTGTCTAGGGGTGTGTGCAGTTCGGTAGGGGCGGTTTTTTTCCAAATTAATTACCGAACTGATAGAGATTAGTTTTTTCATAATTGGAACCGATGCACACCGCCTAGGATCGGTTTTCCGACCTATAGCAGTGCGGTTTTTGCAGTGCGATTTAGTCAGTTTGGTCGGTTTGAAATATTAAAAAAAAAACTGTTTTTTTTTTTAATAATAAAAAAATTGGGCTTTCAAGCCCAATATCAATATATCAACCTGTTCAAGATTTCATGTTACTTATAAATTATTATAGTTAACACTTAACAAGACATAAATGATAGAGATAAACCTCCATAAAAATATTTAAGCAGCCCATTCATATCCAATAAAAATCTGAAGTTATTTCATTCATAACATTTTACTTTATATTCTATCAATTTTAATATGTCATGTGTCTTCTTCTTTTTTTCTTCTTTTTTTCATTATAAATTTATAGTTACTTTAAGAGGTTTAAAATGTATATAATTTTTTAGAGTGAATGAAAAATAAAAAATTGTAGAGATCTGACAAACTGCAATAGATGAAACATTAACAACAAAGGCTAATTTAGACTTATTCTTCTACGTGCAGTTATGTGGATAACAATTGAAAGTTGAAACTGTCTGCACCCCCCAAATAAAACCACAAATTCAGCTAATTAAGTGGGTCATTTTAATTTTTAACATTTTTTTGCTGGGTCTGTTAGACACTTAATATTTTTAACACTTAATATCTATTAGACACTTAATATTTGCTGGGTCCATTTAACTCTATTAGACACGTTGGGCCAACAACATGTTTTCTCATAAAAATTAAAACAGAGTACAATACAAAGCTCGTAGCATGTAAGTAAAATAACAAGAAACAGTGAAACACAAACCCAAGACAACAAGAAAGTAGAAACACAAACATGACAAACCCATGTAAGGCAAACATTCACAAAGAAACACAAACCCAGCATGTGAACATTGTAAAGTTTGTACTACAAACAACACAAACCCAGCAGTGGCACCCATGGCCATGGACCTATAAACTAACTCAAACTATCGCAAGGTGAGAGAAGAGTTTATTGAAAAGTGAAAACAGAGGAGCTTAGTGGCTTTACCCATGATTTGCCTCAATAAGCACTTGTTGGGCACCAGCTGCTGCAGAGGCGAAAGGCGAGAGCAAGAGAGAGAGAGTTAAGGGACCTCTAACTCAGAAAGAAAGAATTTATACTGAGGGAAAATCTGGGAACCTAGCAAAATATGACACCGTTCTTATTGTTTTTTCTTTTCTTTTTTTAATAACACTCAATAGATACAAATACGATGACGTTTTGTTAAAAATAAATGATATACAAACTCAGTGAAACGGCATCGTACCAAATGGACACCAAACCAAAGTCACCAAATGTCCAAACCTGAAACTGAAAGTTACATTACATCGCATCGTATCGGTTCGGTTCGGGCAGGGACTCGGTTTCAGGCTTTTGATTCGATGACTACACTGCACCGGCATCGAAAAGCCATTCGCACTCCAATCGCCGCATTAGCTCTATCAGTCGGTGGAAACGGCAGTGTGGGACGATCGGCGCCGGTTGGTTTCCTTGGTGACGGTAAGCTTTGGCACGCCCCTAGTTTTGTCTAAGGGAGACTTCTGAACACTCAACATGTGATCAAGTTTAGAACTAATAGACATATTTGTTTGTTCTCTAGCAACAAATAATTCTAGTTCTAAGTTCTTAATCTTATCAAGCAACATCATGTTTTCAATCTTCACCTTATTAATCAATTCATTAGCATCAAGCAATTTCAACAACAAATTTTTCTTATCAAGTTCAAGGGAGGCAATCTTCTTTAAACCTAAGTTAACACTCATTGCATCCTTTGTAGCAACCTTGCATAGCTTATTAAAAATTTCTTGCAAATCAGCACACCCAGAGAGTTCCCCATCAGAAGGGTTCTCTTCAACCACAAAACTTTCGTCAACTACAGTAGTAGCTGTGAAAGCAATAAAGTTTCCACTCTCATCACTACCAGACTCATGATTAGAAACTTCATCATCACTAAGTGTTACAGCCATAGCTTTACCTTTTGACCTTAAGAATGTAGGACATTTAAATTTCACATGGCCATACCCTTGACAACCAAAACATTGTTGACCTAAAGAATTACTAGACATTTGTCCAACTTTCTCTTTAGATTTATTAGTGTTGTTCACTTTAGTGGGTTCATTCCTCTTAAAATTCCTAGGTTCAACATTTGTTAGGTTCTAAGATTTTAGGAACTAATGTATTGAACTTCAATTTGTATTATGTTGGCAAACCATGATTAAAACATAGAGTATAGGTTTAGGCTTGCTCAAAGTATATTTATTTGTAAAATTGGAATCGAGTGACTACAGAATTTATTAGACTAAATCTGCAAGGCTTGATCGATTGAAAATTAGACTCGATCGATCGAACCACGTACAGATTGTTTTTTTCGCAAAAATTCCAATCCAGCCCAAACTTTACTTAAACATATTGGGTTTTAAGTAAAACACTCCTAGTATATAAAGGAAACCCTAAGGACATTTTTATTATGTTTTTTTTAGAGAGATTAGAGTGCAACTTGTGACTTTTTTTTAAAGCTAGGGTTTTGTACCCAAATGCTCTCTAAAGTCTTTGATGTGCTGTGTGTTGAATCTTTTGTAAGATCTAAAGGTGTTTGTCTTCATACATACTTAGAGTTATCAAGATCAAGATTGATGTTGAGAGCTTAGTGATTGCTTCAATTGCTGCATAAAGAGTCTAAAAAAAAACACAAGTGGGAGTACTTGTGGTTGCTATGAATCCAAGAAAGAAGTAGTCCGTAGACTCGGAGCTATCACAAGTTTTCTACTCGAGGTAGCAATAGGATGCTAGTGGTCTAAGTCACTATTGTAAAACTTCAATTCTTTCATAGTTGATCTGTTTTACCTTAAGGATAGCTAGGTTAAATCCTCCACAGGTTTTTTACCTGTTTAGTTTTCTTGGGTTATCAGATCTTTGTGTTTTTTATATTTTCCACTGCTATATTATTTTTGGTTATTTTTGCTAAACCTAATCTTGAATAACAATCTTGTTAATCAACTTGGCTAAATAGCTAGGTTAAGCAACTTATGTTTTAAGGGGTCTAAAAACCTACAACATTGTTTTTACCTCTTGCCCTTCTGTTGTTGTTCCTAAGAAAGTTTCTAAAGTTTTTGACAAGATACGCAATCTGTGTAGAAGAGAGTTCATCATCAAATCCATTCTCATCAACAACATCAACTGACTTAAAAGTCATTGATTTGGATTTGTTTGTCTTAGGTAAGTCTAGCTCATAGAACTGGAGAGATCCTACAAGCACATCAATCGGAATGGAGTCCACATCCTTGCTTTCAGTAGTGGCAATTACTTTGGGTCTAAAGTCCTCAGTTAAGGATCTAGGTATCTTCCTAACAATCTTAGATTGATCATAAATTTCACTCAAATTATAAGCAAAATTAACAATATCATTAAGTTTAGCATAGAATTCATCAAAACATTTATCATCAGACATTTTAATGCTTTCAAATCTAGTAGTTAACTGCTGCAACTTATTAATCTTATCTGCCTTTATGCCTTCATGCACAATTTGGTGAATATTCCACACTATATAAGCAACCTCAACATTTGAGATTCTCTTGAATTCCTCTATAGAAATAGTATTAAAAATAGCATTCATGACTTTGCTATTAAAAGCGGCTGCCTCTTTTTAAGAAGTTGACCTCTCGCTAATAAGAGTAGTCAGTTTCTCCCATTCGTATTCAACAGAGTTTTATACTCTCTCATCAATGGATTTTAGAAATGCTTTCATCCTTACTTTCCAGTAGGCATAGTTGTTCCCATCAAAGTAAGCTGGGATTGCAAGAGAGTAACCATGTTTCATGACAATAGGGATCAATGAACAACTCTTAGATCAAAAAATCTAAAAACACAACATCTAACCTACTTTGAGACCACTTGTACTTTTTTAGACCCCTTAACACAAGTTGTTTAACCTAATTATTTAGCCAAGTGTTTACTTAGATAAATTATTCAATTTTAGGTTAACACAATAAAATCATATCATGTAAATAATGCGGAAATATGAAGAATACAACAATATGATAACCCAGGAAAACCTAACCAGTAAAAAACTTAGGGAGAATTTAACTTAGCTATCCTTAAGGTAAAACAGATCAACTATGAAAGAATTAAAGTTTGTACAACAGAACTTAGACCACTAACATCCTATTGCTACATCGAGTAGAAAACTTACTACCAATACCACGTGACAGCTCCGAGTCCATGGACTACTTCTTTCTTTGATCCAATGCAACCACAAGTTCTCCTACTTGTGACTTTGAGACTTCACTAAAAGGTTTCAAATCTTCTTTAAAGTTCTTTATGCAGCAACTGAAGAGATCATTAAGTTCTTAACATGAATCTTGATCTTGATAACCCAAAGTGTGTGTATGAAGGTAAACACCTCTAGATTTCACAAAAGATTCAACACATAACTCTCAAAAGACTGCTAAAACATAGCTAGGGTTTTTCCTTTTATACTCGGAGTAAACTACAAAATCCTTCACGTCAAACGAGCTTGGGCTAAATTGGAATTTCTGTAGAAAAATAAATCTGCACATGGTTCTATCAATCGAATCTAATTTTCGATTGATCGAGCTTTGCAGATTTAGTCCAATAATTTCTGCAATCACTCGATTCCAATTTTACAAGTAAACACACTTTGAGCAATCCTAAACCTAGACTCTATATTTTGATCATGGTTTGCCAACACATTACAAATTGGAATTCTAATACATTAGTTCCTAAAGTCTTGAAACCTAACAAAAACGAGTTGACTTATGACTTGATACATTTTTTTAAAATTGTATGTTTTTTTTTTTAAATAATAAAATTCAGCCCTAAAATATCATTTACTTTATTTATGAAGAACAAAGTGAACATTAAAAAAAATGGTAAATAATTCCATAAATAGCTTGCTTCCAATGTAAAAGGGAGCATTAGAAATAGTGGTGGCGCCACGTTAAAGGCAGGGTGGTCCCAAGACCACCCTGACTTGAAATTGTTTTTTATATATAATAAAAAAAATTATTTGAATACCCTTTAAAAAAATTTTGGGAACACCCTCAATTTTTTTTATGCCAATAAAATTAAATTTTGCTCCATTATTTGTTCTACTTTCAAGCAAAAAGAAAATGCCCAAAAAACAAATTTTAACTAAAATCTAAAATAATAATAATAATAATAATAACAACATAGCAAGCCAACAGGGAAAAAAATCCCAACATCAATCCTAAACAAAACTAACCCAAACTTTGGAATCACAAAAAATTGTTAGTTAAATTTTTATTAACTAAATACGGCCCAACTGAAATGGATTCTCAAAAAAAAAAAAAAAAAAAAAAAAAAAAAAAAAACCAACCAAAACCCAAATTACCAATATGCATTTGTCGATTGATCAAAATCATCAAATGGAAAAGCAAATTAGCAAAACTGAAACAGAACTCCTAATCTAAACGAAAAAAAAAAAAAAAAAAAAAAAAAAAAAAAACCTCATCAACAACCAAGTTCCAAGCACATCGACGCGACGTTGCCTTCGCCTGGAACACCTCAAACTCGAGCAACAGAGCACATCGGGCCTTAAACTTGAGCAACAGCGACAGCGAGATCGGAGATCGGATCAAAGATTGCTTGGCTTGGCCTCGTCACCTTGACCCTCGAGTCCTCGCCTCAACGTGTTGTCGTGGTGCCGCCCCTCAGGCCTCAAGGTATTTTAGTTCTTTACTTCTCTCTCTTTTTCTCTATCAGTCTATCTCATCTAAATCTTTCATCTTTGGCTTTGGCTTTGTTGTGCTCTGATCTAAGAGTGACTGAGTGAGAGCAAAGCTCTCTCTCTCTCTCTCTTTCTCTTTGAACTGAGAGTCTGAAATGAGATTCTCTTTATCTCTCTGTTTCTTTGTTTCTCTATTTCTAAATATCTAATTGCCTTTACTTTATAACTTTATTTGACATTTTGACTTTATTGGTTTGTGAGTGTGTCATTTTGTGTATTGTGAATTTTGTGTGTTGTGAATGTTTTATATGTTTAATATTTTTTGAATTGTTGATTGGCTCTTATGACTCTTGTCTGTTAAGTGGGCAGTGGATGGGGGCAATGGGGCCATGGGGTGGGATATTTGAATTGGGGAAGTGGACAAGTAGAGGTAATAAAGGCTGAAGGCATGCAGAGGCAGTATAAAAGAAAAAAAAATTAATTATATTAGGCACTAGGCAGTGGGTTGAGCCATGGATAATGCACATAGAGTGTGTGCTAATGCATAGTGGGGTGTGTGCTAGACTGCTAGTAGTCAGTAAAGAAAAATAATGAATCAACTAAACAACAATAATTAATAATTTAATTAACCAATCTATATATTACTAAAAGATGAAGCGTAGCATTTAATGTTGCTACGCTCCCGTTGAGCCACATTAGCTGCCATGTCATTTCTAATTTTTTTTCCTGAATTTTTCCTATAATTTTAAAATACTTTTACTAAAATTTTCCGTAATTTTAAAATACTATTAAGAAGAAAATAATTTCCAGCCATATCTCCACCATAAAACCCAATCTTAATAGCTTTAATTATGTTAACCTTAAAGCCCAAAAATGAATGTTACGTTACTATCCAACATTAAGCCCAAATCCAACCCTTTATTCTTTTAAACGCCAACCCTTTCTCCTTCTTCAGACCTTTAGCATGACTGTCCACCGTTAAGCCCAAATCCAACCCTTTAATCTTTTAAACGCCAACCCGTTCTCCTTCTTCTTCAGACCTTTAGCATGACTAATGCCAACCTTTCTCTCTTCCAAAGACAGATTCAATACTTCAGACGTTCGGCTTTCTAACTCCAACCTTTTTCTTCCCTTCTTCGTCTCTTCCTCTCCTTATTTAAGGGAATCACTCCTTCATACCTCATCACTATCTCCCATCCTTTTGCTCTTCCTATCTTTCACGGTTTCAAAACTCCTCATTTAATTTAATCAAAAAATATCATATTTAAAGAAAAGCTCAGAATGGATGATTCACTTTAGGTATTTCACCTTTGTTCGTGTTTCATTTGGGACTGTTTCTTCTGAATGATTTGCTCAGATTGATGGGTTTGGAGCCCTATAGTGGGTTTTGCTAATTTCAATTATTGGACGCATTGCTCTCTCTTTTGTGTTTCAGTAATTCAATCAACATTTCGTTTCCTATCCATATCCTTTTGTGAGAGGCAAATTGGTTCGACCACAGGCCAAGGTTCAAGGCCACCGTCAACTTTAATGGCAAGGAGTTGTTAGCTGCCTCCTCTATAAGAACCGTTGAGGTATACTTAAATTTTATTTTCTATGTATATTTAAAATGTTTAGGGTTAATTCTTCTATGTTTTCCTGTTTGGGTATTGAGTTTATGGTCTGTAGTTTTTTGTATTTTTAATTGTTGCTATTGGCTATAGAGAAAAGCTCAGAAATTAGGGCAAGGAAAATTACCCCAATCTGTGATTATTTTTATTAGGCAATTATATCAAGTTGAGGCTATACAACTTCAGGGGGATCAGAGGAGGCATGTTTCTACCTTCCTTGTGCAGGCTGGCATTGTGAAGAAGGAACATATCAAGATTCATTGTTTTTGAATAGCTACAGCCTGCAGGTCAATCTCCATATGTGGTTTACATTATTCTTGCCACACTATAGTGAATAGTTTATGATCTGAACCTTAGATTGTAGCCATAATTCATGTGTCTTTGTTATATGTATGTCTATCTTCTGTGTCAATTTGGTAGTTTTGCTACTTGCTGAGTTGTGTGGGAGAGATGGTACGGATTGTACCAAAGCCTTCATCCATACCTTAATCAATAATACTAATTTCCTGTTTTATATAGATGATTTTGCATTGATTGGATGTATTTAAATTTCTAATTGATTTAATTGTCACATAATTAGGCATTGCCACATTCAGCTATGATAAATTGATAATAGAGTAGATAAACTAACAAAAAAGGTCAAGAGTTATTTAAACAAGAGATGAACAACTTAATAACTTATTCTTTCGTTGCAGATGCTTGCATTTTTTTTTCTATGTTTGTAGCTGTATATCATTAAGCAAGGGTTACATATGATTCTTTATTCATTGTTTATTTGTTTTCCTTTTCTTTTTCTTTTTTTTGGTAGTAAGCTTAATTTAATTACTACATTTGAAGTTTTTTTCCTCTTTTGTTCTTTCTTATGTTTTTTTTTTTTTTTTTTTGTTTGCTTCAAAAGAATGTACTATATATGTAGTATGTTAGTTGGAGTTGTTGTGCTTGGTTAAATGAGATTTTTACTTCTTTTTTTTTTTTTTTTTTTTTTTTGGGTTTCAATTTTTATAATTTTTAGCTATAAGTTCCTTAGGGCTCGAGTTTCTTAGGGATTTTGTGCACGATAAGTCTCTCTCTCTCCCTCTTAAATTTGCTTATTTTATAGAGTTTACCCAAAAAGTTTTTTTTTTTTTTTTAAATGAAAGAATTTTGATTTTGTTAATTTTTAAATTTTGAGCAAGTTATCGGGGTTTTAGTTCATAAATTTTGCAGTTAGAATATTGTTTCAAATTTGGTGAATTTTGGGGAATGTAATAGTGTGAAAATTTTATAAACTTTTACTACCTAGGAATCCAACTTGAGTCTAACAAGAAAGCCATGAACCACTTAAATCCAACATGAAGGCCATGAACATCCAAGTAGTCTGTAGGCATGTTTTTGTTTCAATTCTTTTCCCTCCCCTAATATAGCTTTGCCGTTTGATTTGTTAGTTGAAATTGAAATAACACAATTTTCTTATTCTAGATGAAATTGTTTATGGTTTTTTATTTTATGTATAGTTTTCAATGCAACTAACATCAATTCAATACACAAACATGAAGGTGAAAATAAGAGTTCTTGATGCTCTTTTTTAAAGATCTCTCTGATTTATTAATTTTTGTTTCTTATTGTTTCAATGTTAAGGATTCAGTGACAAACTTATTTTGCATTTGTACTATAGTTTTACTTGTGCAGAAAATTTTATGAGTTTTCTATGTTTGTGTTTTGTAGTTCGTATTGATTTGTTGGATGTGAATGGTGATGTGGGGGAACTTAGACGAAGATAATGAGCTACCTGTCTTCTATCTCAAGGTTTTTGTTTTTCCTTTATATTAAGCTGTAAATGCGTAATAGTTTCTTTGAAATCTTATATAGATTCTATTTAATAGGTTCAACATAATATTTTCAAAGAAACTCCTATTAATTATTTTTTTTATTGAGTTATTGAATCAAACATGCATTCAAAATCTGTTTTCAATGGAAATAATTCAACTGATGATTATTTACCTTTTTTTTTTATTTTTATTTTATATATATATATATATATATATATATATATATATATATATATATATAGACTAGAGATAAAGGCTTACACTGAATTGTGTACCTGATGGTGCACTCTTACACATAGAGTGGAAGAAAACCATAAACTAGAGTTCTATGGAGTTCTTGAAAACTTGCCTTAAGTTATGATTAGGAGTTCTGTGATGATTGTATGTAACTTATTATAGAACATGGTGGAAAAATTGAATCAAAAGGAAAGATGAACCATTTTGGATTAGCACATGTTGACAAGTTTGGGGTTTGATGTTGTCATAGAAGTTTCAGTGGAAGTCTTCTCTCAGTTGCTAAGCTGTGTACGTAAATTAGGTTACTTATTGAAAAAAAAATTGTAAATTAGGCTAGATATTGAAAGTTCTTGCTGAATGCTATAATTACTAAAAGCTATGTTTAGCTACTAAACTACTTGAGATGTTCCTTAAAATTTTGGGATATAAGTTAATAAGAAATGTCTTTTACATTATGCTTCAGATACAATTTTTATTCAACTTTGATGTTGGTTTTTATTCCCTTTTAGATTTTATAGAGAAGTAGGAACACAAAATTTGTATTTTAATTTTGTGTGTTTTGTGTACGCATATCCACATTCCCGCACACAATATATACACTATCAAGTTATATAGTTGCATGGCTAGATAGTTTAGCAAATACCTGTTAGTCTTAAATGGGGTTTTGCATTTTAATAAAATTTGATGAATTGAAAGTGGAAATTTGTTAGATACCACCAATTGTGTTTTCAACCAAGTGAATATCAAAAAACATTTGACATTTTTTTTTTTGGTTTATATAACGTGCCTCATTAAATATATCAATCTTCAAATATTTAGAAACAAATTATAAGTGGCATCTAACTTTGCAATATGAACTAAACATTAGACTTGCGTATCTCTTTTCCAACTACAAAATGTACCAATACTAAGAAACACTATTTGAACTGAGATTTAATTGGAAAATAATTGTGCTTGCTGAAGGAGGAGTAAAAATTCATAAATTTGCTTTTGTAAGTTTGGAATGAAGTATTTTTAAAGATTATAATTATGGATTCATCAAACTTGCAACATTAAACCATTTAAATTTGCTGTTTAAGTACATGAATATTAGGAATTAATCTTATAGCTTTCATCAATCTAGAGGAAGATGAATTAAAAAAAAAAAAATTTCTTGAACATTTTTCTGAATTTTCTGGTGCATCGTACAAGTTAGCGACTAGTACATTATAAAAGACAAACAAATTAAATTATATTAGGCAATGGGCTGAGCCATGGATAATGCACAGTGGGGTGTGTGTTAGATTGTGGGTTGAGCTGTGTATGCTTCTTAAGGAACACCCTAAGAAAAATTCAGGGAGCTACCACTGATCAAAAAGAAGATGCCTATTATTGTTGGTGATGTCCTTTTGAGTTATTGTTAATATATTATGGGATGTAACCGATAAAAGTTTGATTTAGAATTGACATGTTCTTTCACTAAAATATGTTTTGGGCTATGTTTGTTTCGATGGAATTGGATTTATGGAAATAAATAAATAAATAAAATTAAAGAAAAATACTACATTTACGGGTGTTAATTTGGAGCAACTGAAATTATTGGTCAATTGGAAATTGTTTTTCGTAAAATAAAAGCACTAGCCGAAAAATATTTAACACTTTCATTTGCGGTCCTTTCAATTTTTGCCCCACCCAAAATTTATTAATTGAACCTCCACCCCTCCCTCGCCCCCACTGTCAACCACCTAACCACCACCCCCCTGCTAACGTCCTCAATTGCCAACCATTGCCATTTTCAAGAACTCAACCAAACAGTTGAAATATTTTCTTTCTCAAAAATATTTTCACCTGTTAAACCCAATGTAGCCTTAATTTAATATCTTGAAATTAGGTGACTTTTCCAGGCTTGTATCTATTGATATGAAGATGAAATACTTTGGAAAAGAATATCAAACTAATATTTCATCAAGGCTCATACTCATCCAGATAAGGGATATCCATGAATCAATGTCAACAAAATTGTAACAAAAAATAAACAACTTTTTGACCTATTGTTTTAACTCTCATAGAGTTCGATAGCAACACAAAATTCAAGAATGAGATTTCATAAATTTTAACAGAAAAGTGCATGCATTATAATTTGTTTACTAAGTAGCAAATACATGTTATATATATATATATATATATATATATATATATATATATCATGTGAAAAAAGAATAAGGGCACAGCGCATATCCGTCTTGTCTGCTTGTGTCATAGTATGTGAAGGGAGGAATACATTGATAATAGTGTAGAACAACCTTAGTAAAAAAGCAAAATTTTTGTTACAATTTATTTTATGAGGTCAGGTAAATTCCAAGAATTATGGGTTCTTGTAATATAAGATTAAAATCTATTATTTAGGAAAAAAACATAAAAATTGAATTTATCAACATAAATACATCATGTGAGACTGTCATGGTCATGGACTTCATTCACAAAAAAATTAATGTGCCTCCATCTCAATTCTCAGCATCTCCAAGAAAAAAAATGGAAAAAAAAAAAATCCGCTGTAGTTTCTAGAATAATTTGAACTTTCCTCGTTTTCCTTAGTCTTTTATATATATATATATATATATATATATATATATATATTAATTACTTATGTAGAATGTTGAAAGAGCCTATTCATCTTTATCTTCATCTTCATCATAGTTGAAGGGTAGTGGCACAGACTTGAAAGCTCGGTACTTGCCAACATTGTTCAAATGTTCGTTCTCCAATCTGAGCAATTATGCAAAAAAATTTAGGTTAATCACAAAAATTAAAGAAGTTTTTTTTTTTTTTTTTTTTACCAAAATGACTTAATAAAATCTTTGTTACCTGAAGAAATTCCATATGCCACGACGAATGATCTCTAGGCTAGCTACAATGGCTATTAAGGAATTTTTATGTAAGAAAGACACTTGGAAACCCAATACAGTCTGCATCCATGCAAACCTTAGCAACACATTTAACACCTGCATGGTCATGAAGTTAAAATTAGCAGTGTTACTGTGTTAGATGTTGATAAAAGCTAAGAAGCCTGCACATGGAGTCATGGACACTGACACAGACACGAGACAGATGGGGTTGAGATAGTTAATAATTAACATATATCTTTGAGCATATTTTATGTTTATTTTAAGTTTTTAAAACAAATAACATCTATCAAAAGCCATGTAGATGCTACAGTTATTTTTTCTCTTACCATTGCTCCAAAATATACACTTTTGTGAGGGACTAATAGCTTGTCTCTCAACCAGCGGTTCTTAGATCGACGTTGAAGAAGCCCCCAATCTATAACAAGGTCCCAGTATGTAGAAACAATTGCTGCAATGGCTGAGAAAATCCAGGCTAATGTTTTCCAACCCATTCCCTTGTCAAGACCATACGTAGTCCTCAAGATAACAGCCACAATAGTCAGAAAATATTTAATGCCATTATATCCTTGCATAGGATCTCTCTCTTCATACAGGCGCCTAAGGCACTGAAAAAACAAATGAAAGAAAATTATGTCCATCAAGCAATTATCATTTAATTTGTGGCAGCAGATGAAGAAGAGCATGTGGGAAAACAAAAGGAAATTAAGTATGTCCACAAAAAAGCTTTCATAAAATTTTTCACAACTTTCTTAGATATTAAATTATAATTGGTGTAATATCACTTTTACATTATTTCACCAATGAAACCACTTTTACATGCACCAATTCCAATATGATACCATTACAATTGTGAATTTTTTTGTCCCTAAACTTATAAGAAGAAGAAATGTTAAGGTTCGTACCTGAAGGAGTCGAGACCAGTATGGAATTACAGCAACAATGAAATAAAAAGTTTTGTATACATCGCTTCTTCCACAAGTGTGATGTCTGTGCTTGAAGTCTCCCCAACCATAGTAGCAAATGTAGAACTCAAAACTTCTCAAGGCTTGCACCTGCAAAAGAAGAATAAAATGATCAATATTATGGACTTCTAGATAGACAAGAGATGAGTAAAGCTGTCAAATTTTTTACTAAAAATGGTTTCCAAACTGATGAACAATGAATGTGATTGGAGCTAAATTAATAACATTGTATATCAATTTCTTTACTATTATTATTATTATTTTAAAAGTTAACACATCAGTTTATAAGGATTATTATTTTCTTTTTATTCTTAGGTTATTGATAAACAACATGCAACAATTTACCAACCTGGCTAGTGAGCTGATCAGCCAAGAAGAAATCTGGGAGCGTCACCTACAGTAGAAAGAAATTCACAACGTTCATACTTCATACAAACCACCCCAGTTCAACTTACTAATCTTATGCATTACTTTTTCTTGACCAATATATACCTTGTACAAAGGGGCAAGAATACAGTGAAAGAGACATGTAAGGAAGAAGAAACGACTTGAACGATACATGATGTTAAATGGGCAAAATAATATGATGAGTACAAGCTGCAAAAAAAGAGAGGAATCACAGGATTAGGTTCTGCCTATGTATTCAGAGGTTAAATTAGGAAATCATCAATAAAGTTTGATAATTCTTACAAAAACCAAGTTTAGAGGCAGAAGTTCGGTGTATGTTCCATAATCTTTTGTATTTGGATCCATCTCCATGTCAAGGTTTAAGAGCACACTGGCTAGTGCTAACACTGCAAGACCAAAACTGAGGAGGAGAATTTCTCGATACCCCAACTCAGTTCCTTGCTTGAATCCAAATATGAAGGAATAATTGACCCGGTATCGCCTCCAGAAGAATATATTGGCAGCATACATAATCATGTGTAGAACTATAAAGCCAAACAAGCTGCAAGGAGTTCAACATGTGAAACAAAAGAGTTATAGATCCCTATTGTTGGAAATGGACGTCATGTTCATTTGAATCTATTTTTATTCAGCTAAAACCACTTAATACTAGAATGTCTTGTTTATTTTGTTGAGTTAGAATAATGATTAAATTCATCACTTTTTATTTGTTTAAGCTTTTGGACAAATTAACTTTTATCATGATATTAGAGTAGAAAATCCTAGAAATTCAATTTAGGAAGAAATATACCTGTAAAGGGGAAACATGTTTTCCATGTACTTTGTTGCCTCTGGCTTATCCATGATATTGCGTGTGCGAATGATTAAAATAAGGGCTAAAATCAGAGCTACTGTGCAGCCAGCAAAAAACCCTGAAGTTTTAACAAAGACCAAATTCAAGGGAAAGAAATTGATATCAGAATTGGTCCCAATTCACTATTAAGAAGTTTAATTCATCCTAATAAAAGATCTTACCAGTGGTAAATGTTGTCCTATGTCTTTCCCTCATTGCCTTGGGTCTTAAGATTTTCATGCCTTTGGTGCGATTAGAATTAGAGAAATGTTTGATGAACGTAGCTTCAACCCTTTCCATAAGTTTGGTAATCTGAAATGGCAAATGGAATGTCATAAGTCTGGTCTCCCCTTTCTTTCTTGCATTTTGCTAATGAATAGAGAAATTTTACCTCATCAGAGCTGCCAAGGGAGGAGTCATCCACCATTTTCATGTAAGATTTTGATGCATTCCTCAAAGTGATCTGCAATGTTAAGCCCAAAACGTAAGAACCAAAATCAATGTCCAAACCTTGGGAATAAGAGTAGTGTCTGTTTTCTAGCAGTTTTTTTTTTAGTATCTAAACATATTTGTTTATGTACAATTTTTTCTAAATACAACTATACTTGAACCAACTTTTCAACAATAAGCAAATCAACAAAGTTCTCATTCTCATCCAAATGCACCTATATACAATTTTTTTTTTTTTTGGGAGGGGAAATACCTTATCATATTTCTTCATGATCTTTGAAAATGCCAGAATATTCAAGAAGCTGTATCATTCAAAGCAAAATGATTTACTGCATTCATTTGAAAGAAAGACAAGAAAATCAATCTAACCAAATTTAAAAATAAACTACCATATAGTACCTGTAGTTCTTTAGAAGCCTAAGCTTCTGGTAAAATTCAACAAAAGCTCGCTTAAGTTGATCTTCAACTTTCCTCAAATTTTCCTTGGTAAAATTCAGCTCTGTCTGCAAGGGGTAATTGAGGAAGCCCTTAATGGTTGAACGAGGAGTCTCTAGAGTGTTGTTCATTTTCACATGACTAAGTATTTCAAGAGGAGCTGGTCTAGTTCCCTTCTTGTTCTTTAGCCTCTGTTCTTGAACCATTTGGTTTACAATTTCATTCTCTTTGTCATCACTTGATTCATCTGATGATGGTCCATTGCTGCTCGGACCCTCTTCAATCAAATCCATGGACATGGGAACTCTTCCTGATCATGGAGCATTAGATTTATTTATTGCAAAGTTCTACTAATTGATATCATTTTGCAAACACTTAGATATTCTTGGCCTTATTATGAGTATGAAACTAGTGAAGCATGGTCATAACAAACCACTATTTTAGTAAAATAAGTTCACACTACAAGCACGTTGCATATCTGACCAAAAACACTATCCCAAAGTGATATTACAATTGCTGCAACTTTTATTACATAAACCATATAAATTGATTTACTAATATACATTTTTTTTATAATTCGATAATTATAATAATGAGAAAGAGAGATTCGAACCCGTTCTCCTCATAAAGAAAAGTGCCAAGAACCTACGAGGCTCTTGGTGATGCATATTTTTTTAATACAAAATAAATAAATAAAATTTATTTAGAAATTTATTTTGTGTTATTGATCTGGGCACCAATGAAGTCCATTGTTAGTTTAATTTGTAAGATCTTTATTGTAAAATTGATAATAATTTTAGTATTTTTCAACGAGTGTAACACTAGCAGTTAACAACAGTACGGAAAGGCTTCCAAAAAAAAAATTAATAAATAAAAAGCTTCAAAAACTTACTACTTGCTCTGGCTCCTTTTGGTGTAGAAGCAGCCAATGCAGCTGCTGAAGCAGCAACATCAGAAGCAAGACGAGTCATCTCCACAGACCTATCAAACCACCCTTGAGGATTCTCCACTTTGATCCTAAAAGCAATCAAAGCATCCATTTGCTTGTTCAGCATAGCTGCTTCCTTCATCACCTCCTCCACTTTAGCCTTGTAAAACTTGTCCACTTTATTTAATTCATCATCAAGTCTTCTAAAGTAAACCAATTCATATTCACCACCTTCATCGGAGGACATGAGAAACGAAGTTTGATAACTTTGCGAGCCACCATGGTTCACAGAATTGACAAGAATGGCTTGGCTTTCAATGTCATCAGAAGCTGATGATGGGCTTGTGGGGTGGTTGTATCTTTGTGTTAAGCCACTAAAAGCTCTATAAAGTGTGAGCTTTCGTTTAAGGCCAGCTGGGGTTGCTGGTGGCTTGGTTCTTTGCTTGAAGCGTTGGATTTCTTTCAAAAGGGATTTAAGTTGATTGTAATCCATGTATGCTGTTTGCCATTCAGGCACCATTTGTGCTGTGAATTCCTTCCCAAATTTCATGTTTTTTTTAGCCTTTTATTGCAGCACCAAACAATAGTGAGCTATAGCTTTCTTAGGGAGTGAAAGAGAAGACCTTTGATGTAAGTAATATCTCTCTCTCTTTCTCTCTCTCTGTGTAACTATTTATATACACACACTTGTTGAGGACAATCCTTGTAGGCTGGATCTTATGTTTCTTCGTGGAAAATTCATGCAGTAAAATTCCTAATGAATAGCGAGCAGACATGTGGACACGAAAAGTTTGATGAGCTGTTGTACTCACAAGCTGTTTTTTCACCCTAATAAATGAAAACAGCTTTTTATTTACGAAGCCAACATGTAAAGCAAAGCAACAATTAACAAGCAACGAAAGAACCTAATGTATTTATAAACAAGCAATGAATTTATAAACAAGCAATGAAAGAACCTAATGTATTTATAAACAAGCAATGTATTTATAAACAAGCAACAATTAACAAGCAATGAAAACACTTTAATTTTCCTTTATTGGTGAGTGTAAAAATTAAAATAAATAAAAAATTTCCAAAGCCCTCATTGTATTTATAAACACAAAATTTCATAATGGGAAAATAAGATTTGTACATGATATTTTCAATGTTGTGGACTGGATGTTAGGACAAGTGTGAGCTTAAACTTCTCCTTAATAAATAAGGATGAATATGTGAAATTTTAAAAATTTTAAATGAAAAACAAAGTGAAGAATTGAACTCAAAACCTATTTTCTCTAATAATATGATGAATTATACTCTCTTTGTCCCAATTTTTTTGTCATGTTTGAAAGTCAAACTTTTTAAGGGAATATCATTTATTGTCTTATCTACCTTTTAAAAATGTATAAGTTTCCAAAACTACTCTTAAAAAAATTCATTAAAAAATTGAGTTAGTAAATTAATAGGGATATAATAGGAACATTAGTAAATTAATGACTTTTATTTTTAGAAACATGACAATATTTTGGGACATCTCAAAATGGAATAGATAACAAAAAAAAGGGAACGGAGGGAATATTTAATTACCTAACCATAATTCTAACAAAACCACAATTTAAGATTTTCTTTTTTCCGTTACTCATGTGTTTGAGAATAGATTATCTGCATAGTGTTTATTAAAATATATAATTTTTAGTAAATTATATTTTAAATGTGCAATAGCTGGCTTATTTTAACATATGTTTAAAAAAAATTAAAAATTGGAATATCTGAAAAAAAGAGCCAAAAAAAAAAAAAAAATTCAGATAAGCCCAAGCAAGAGTCAAACACAGTCTATTTCTTTTACACACGTTAGTCAATTCCCTCCTATCATTTTACTTTACTATGTCCACGGTTTGTCTGCTAGTGAGTGGTGTCCAAGTCTGGTACTCGTTACCTACCAGCTTTTCTTGTACGGAGTTTAATCGAGACTTGTTTTCGTGGTCAATTTCAATGGACAATTGGGCTATTTTAACGTATCCAATCAAGTGAATTTCTCTTATCATTAATAAGACTTAAGAAAATTGGACCTAATTTGAAAATTCAACCTATATCTGAACTCTGAAGGAAAAAAAAAAAAAAAAAAAAACCCAATATGAATTTGAAATTTTTGGCTTAGTGTAAAAATAGGGTTGACCTATGACTTGATACATTTTTTTAAAACATAATTAAAATTCAGCCTTGAAATATCATTAAATTTATTTATGAAGAAGAAAGTGAACATTTAAAAAAAAATTTGGTAAATGATTTCACAAATAGCATGCTCCCAATGTAAAAGGGAGCATCAAAAAGAAGATGCCCACTATTATTGTTGATGATGTCCTTTTGAGTTATTGTTAATATATCATGGGATGTAACCTATAAAAGTTAATTTGATTTAGAATTGACACGTTCTTTCACAAAAATGTGTTTTAGGCTACGTTTGTTTCAACAAAATATGATTTCTGAAAATAAATGAATTAAAAAAAAATACTGCATTTGCTGGTGTTAATTTGGAGCAACTGGAATTATTGGTCAATTGGAAATTGTTTTTTGATATGTTTACAGTAAAATAAAAGGACTTCTAGCAGAAAATATTTTACACTTTCATTTGCGGTTCTTTCATTTTCCGCCCTATCCAAAACTCATCAACCGAACATCTACCCCTCCTCCACCCCCACTATTGACCACCTAACAACCCCCCCCCCCCCCCCCCCAACGTCCTCAATTGCCAACCATTGCTGCCTGCCATTGATCTCTATTTTTTTAAATCTAAATTTCATTTTTTATTATTATGTATATGCTTGGGAGATGAGAAAATGTGGAAAAGTAGAAGAAAATATGTTTTTGATAGCATTTTCAAGAACACAAAAAAACACTTGAAAATATTTTCTGGAGTATTTCAAGAACTCAACAAAACATTTAAAATATTTTCTTTTTCAAAAGATATTTTCACCTATCAAACCAAACACAGCCTTAATTTAATATCTTGAAATTATGTGACTTTTCCAGGCTTCTATCTATTGATATGATGATGAAATGCTTTGGAAATGAATATCAAACTAATATTTCAACAAGGCTCATACTCATCTAAATAAAAAATATCCATGAACCAGTGTCAGCAAAATTGTAACGAGAAATAAACAAATTTATAGCCCATTGTTTTAACTTTCATAGAATTCAATTGCAACACAAAATTCAAGAATGAGATTTCATAAATTCTAACAGGAAAGTGCATGCGTTATAATTATAAGTTGTAACTACATACAAACAAAATTGTCTAACATAAATCAATTGGGACAAGTATAATTTTGTTTAGTAATACTAGAATTTGTCTTATTTTAGTACTATAGAACAAGTTGATTAATTTGTTGATTTGAGGCTCTGAGTTCATTTTTTAAATGTGTGAATTTAAATTAATACATATTACATCAAGTAATTTACTTACTATGTGGCAAATACATGTTTTTCTTTTATATATATATCATGTGAAAAAAATAAATAAGGGCACACCCTAACCCAACCCGTTTGGACCCATTAAAGATTACCTGTAGTGTAGTTTTGCCTTTTTACCTGACTAGGTTCAATGTTGTTTGATTGTGTCATAGTTCGTGAAGGGAGGAATGCATTGATAGTAGTGTAGAAGAACCTTAGAAACTAAAGAAATTTTTTTGTTACAACTTGTTTTATGAGGTCAGGTAAATTCTAATAATTATGGGTTCTATATAAGATTAATAAAAATGATATATCTACAATATTTTTATAACTAATCTTAAGTAACAAGTTGTTACTAGTTGTTATTATTGGGGCAAAAAAGTAATCGAGACTGTTATGGTCAAGGACTACCTTCACAAAAATATTAAAGCACACAATTTGTGGACAAGTGCACCAAGATCACCACCGCGTTGACCAGGTGCATGGAAGCTCACGCCAATTACTATGAGCCGATAATTCGAGCCGAGCAGAAGGCCAAGGAAGAAGTCATCAAAGAATTGGAGAACGAGAAAGAGAAAGAGAAAGTAGAAGTTGCTTCTAATTGATATAATTTGATGAGGTTAGTTTGCTTTTTGATTCTGTTTTAGAACTCAAGATTTAGTAGTTTTTTTTTTTTTTTTTTGCTGCTATTTTGTGCAGTATGAGCCGCGGTGATAAAAGTATAAAAGACATGATTTTTCGGAGTTTTTTGTTCAGGATATGGAGGCCTGGTTAGAGGCAATTAAGGAAATCTTGATAAATGGAAAGTGTTTTTTTAGCCAACTTTTTTTCTTTGTTGATTATGTTCTTATGTTGGCATTTACAAATTTATGATTTTTCGAGTGTTGGTAATGGTCGGATTTTTATAATGTTGAGAAGGCAAAAGAGAAAGAAACGTGTCTAATTGATAATTTGATGAGTGTAGTTGCCTTTTTTATTCTGTTTTAGAACTCAAAAGACATGATTTGAGGCAATTAAGGAAGTCCTGATAAATGGAAGTGTTTTTAGTTAACTTCACTTTGTTGATTATGTTTCTCATTATATTGGTATTTTCGAGTAGATAATGAAAACGGTGTTACTATTAAGTTTTGTTGGGTAAGTACATTTTGGTGAATCAATTTCCATGGGAGCAAAACTTTAAGGACAGTTCCTTAGATAACACCTTTTGTGTTGCATTGGTCTTGGTTGAATTTAATTGATGGTTATTTATTTATTTATTTTACTATAATTTAATTGTTACAACAAGTTGGGGAGCGGGATTCAAACCTTGTTATCCTCGTAAAGAAGACCAGGCAACACTATTGAGGTACACACCTAAGGAATCGTAAAAGTTTTCCCTTTCCATGGCTTGTCCATAAATTTCCCTATTCTGTGCTTAGACACGCTTCAAATGTTTGTTACTTTATGCCCTTCTAATGTTCGTTGGCATGTTGTTGTGCAATTGCTTGATTTGCTGTTAGTTGTTTAGATGTTTAGTACTTTAACCATGCTCATACGGTGTCTAATTCTTTCCGTGAGTGCAGACTTATCCTACTTGTTAGTGGAGACTATTTTGTATTTTGGTGTGTTGGAACCTTTTTTGATCCTTCCCTTTATGTGGGAGTTGTGTGTCCATTGTACCATTTCAGTTCAGCATGCTTGTTCACAACTTCTAAGTCAATATGTGTTAACAATGGGTGTAAGATCAATATCTTTGCTTGATTTGGACATTTATTTTGTATTTTTAACACACTTCACCTGTTTCTGGATGCTTTTTACCGTGTCTATGCAGACATGTTTGTTTAGGCAACTTGGTTGAATATTATATTTTCGCTTAGTAGAGATTAGTATTTTCACCACGCCCGTATGGCTAATGCTTTCCATGTGAATCCTCAACCTGAACAAATTCCTGGTCTTTTGCTATAGATTAGGGTTCCTTGCATTGCTTCAATTTTATTTGTTTGCTTCAAATTGGTTATTTGACCTGTGTTAACAATGAGGTATAATCAATATTTTCTTCAGTAATGCTGTATTTTGTTTCATATAAATTTGCTATTGATTTTCAAAGTTCGATAAGTTGATGTCCTCATTTCCTGCCACTTCCTGTTCCTGCATCTTGTTTTACTGATGCTGTCCAAGGTACTGTTCTAGATTCATCTAGATTACAATTGTAAGATAGATTTTTCAGTCTGTTCCAAATTTTTCAGGTTTTATCAGTACTTTTTTTTTTTAATGAAAAAAATTCCCCCTTCTGAGATTCTCGTTTTTAGGTTGAAATTAAGCTTGCATATTTGGTGCATGCTTTGTGCAGCACAGACTGACAGATTGTGCTCATGAGGTTTTCTTTTCTATGAAAAGTTGAAAATGAAATTATATAAAGGTTATTCTACTGGTCAACTGCAAATTTCTTAGATATTCAGGAAATTGGACTGTGCATTAGTGCTTTTTTATGTTTTCTTTGCATGGCTCATGATCTCCAAATTAATGTTATCTGGTAAATTTGGATTGATGCTTTTGTTGATTGTGATGATGAGGAAGTGCTTATGTAATTGTCTAGTTATGCATTTTAACATGGTTTTTTCTTCAAAATGATCTGCCAAGCACCTTTTCCTACCTGGGTTGGGATCCTATTTGCTAGTACAAAGGCAGGAATTTTTTTTAGTGTTCTACTATACTTCCATATGGCTGTTTCAATTTATCAAACTTTGTGTTCGGTGAGGGGTTCTTTCATGCTTTACGTGTCCTGTTTCAAAGGTTTTGCAAATCAGTAACTGTTGTGTAGATGGATGTTATGATTCGAAGAGAATGCAAGAAAATTCATAAAATACCTTGATTTATGGTGAGAGCAAAATCAACTTGAGGGTTCAAGTGATAGAACAGTGGTAATGTGGTTTGAACCCCACCTCTGAAAAAGGACAGTGCAATCAGACTTATTTGAAAGATCATGACTAAGTTTTGCTTGACCAGAGATTAGTGCCTTATGTTTAATGTGTCCAAATGTTGGCAAACTTGACCTTGGGGAGTTGATCCAACTGCTGTTCAAGATGAACTATGTGGGAAGACTCTTTTTTATTGGGAGGGGATGGGAACAGTTCTCTTCAAATTACAAACGACAGCCCATTTATCAATAGAGTGAGTAGGACATTGTTTTCCCCTTTAGTACAAGTAACAGAGTAACATACCAACAATAGTGTGAATAGCAACTTTCAGGCAAGCTCATGCTTGACAATATACTGCTTCACAATGACTATGAGGCCCTAGTGGAAGATTTTGGCACGGCGAAGCCCATGGATAATGGGAATTCACGTGTTACAACATCCCCATAGTCATTGTCAAGCACTATGTTGTCAGGCTTTGGTCAATGCAAGTGATGGGGTTGGTTTGGGCTGTATTTGATTGGACCATGTATTTGGGCCATGAGGTTTAAGTTTGGGTAGTGAGCTTGGGCCTTGGTTTGATTGGGCAGCATTTTTGGGTTTTTTTTTTTGGTGATGTTTGTTCAGCTGGGTTCTGGTTTGGTGAGTTTGGAGGGGACTGTGTGAGGACTGAGGAGGTAGTCTTTACATTTTGATAGCAATTAATTTGATTCCTATATTTTGATAGCAATTAATTTGGTCATTATTGTTTTCAATTTATAGTTAGTTTCTGTTGGTGAGTTGACAGTAGGAGCCAAACTGACTGCAAGTTGAAAATAACATGGACCAATGATTCTGACCAAAATGTATAAACAAAATTGACAATAACTTCAAAATATTAGGTACAAAATGATATTTTGGCCTTAAACTTAGTTGGAATTATCATCCCCTCATTTACTATACCTAAGTAGTCTTGCCTAATAAATGAAGGATCTGTTTTTTTCCCCTAATAAATAAAGACAGCTTTTTATTCATGAAGCCAACATGTTCTCTCCGCTCTTCTTCTCCACTTGTAACTTGTCATTTGTCAAAAACAAGCAAAAGCAACAATGAACAAGCAAAGAAAGAACTTAAATTGCACCATGCTCATACAGTCTACAAATATAAGAATATGACTATGAATTTTTGTTCTCGTTTTCACTTTAAAGTTCCCATCATCTGCAAGTCATGGTGAAAGTGAAACACTTTAATTTTTCTTTATTGGTGAGTGTTAAAAATAAAATAAAAATTACCAAAGCCCTCACTGTATTTGTAAACACAAAATTTCAAGTTTTATGAGCTGGTTTGGATGAGACGTGCTGTGTGAGGAGGTGGCTTGTAATGAATTATGATTATAATTGTCTTGTTTACATACATATCAGAAATTAATTTGGCACCATGTGTGGCATTGAAGGAAATGCAAGGTTTCATAATGAGAGAATAAGAACTGAACTTAGATATTTTCAATTTTGTGGATTAAGATATTAGGAAATTGTGAATTATATGACAACTATAATTCTAACACTTCTCATCACGTGTAAGCTTAAACTCTCCTTTAATAAATGGAGTTGAATGTGGAATTTTTAAAATTATAAATGAGAATGATTGAACTCAAAACTTATTTTCTTTGATACCATGATAAGTTATATTTAATCAGTTAACCACAATTCTAATAAAACCACATTATAAGATTCTTTTGTTTCTATTTTTTTTTTTTTTTTTTCATTATTCGTGTATTTGGGAATAGATTATTTGCATAGTATTTATTAAAAGATATAATTTTTATTTTTTAGTAACTTTTATATTAAATTTGTGACAAAAAGCTAAAATTTTGCTTATTTTAACATTTTTTTAAAATAAAAATTAGATTATTGGATAAAAATTGAAAAAAAAAATCAAATAACCAAGAGTGAAACACTCTTCTTTAAAAATGTAGATCTGACACTCGATGGATCCAAACCAGTAGATCTGACACTCATTTCGAGTTGATTGCAAGTTATGATTTTCCCTACCCAAAGTGGTCGGATCAAGTCCAAGTCAGGCACAAACTCGACCCAGATCGACTTGTGGACAGCCATAGTGTGTTGAGGGAAGCATGCATTGATAGTAGTGTAGAACAACCTTAATAAAAAAAGCAAAATTTTTGTTACAACTTGTTTTATAAGTTCTTATAAACTCCAATAATTATGCATTCTTGTAATGAAAGTTTAAAATCTATTATTATTCAAGAAAAAATAACAGAAAAATTGAGTTTATCAACATAAATACATCATGTGAGACTGTCATGGTCATGGACTGCCTTCACAAAGAAATTAATGCGCCTCCATCTCAATTGTCAACATCTCCCATGAAAAAAAAAATCCGTTGTAGTATCTAGAATAATTTGAACTTTCCTCATTTTCCTTAAGTCTTATATATAATATATTACTCCTATTTATGTAGAAAGTTGAAACAACCTATTCATCTTTATATTCATCTTCATCATAGTTGAAGGGTAGTGGCACAGTCTTGAAAGCTCGGTACTTGCCAACATTGTTCAAATGTTCATTCTCCAATCTAAGCAATTGCGCATAAAAATTTAGGTTTATCACAAATGTTAAAGAAGTTTTTGTACCAAAAATGACTTATTAAAATGGTGCGGACACGAGATACAAGCCCCCAATTACACGCACGTATAGTGGAAAGAAGATGGCCCAACATGTGGCCTTATGGCTAGGGCCTATTAGTCATTGGGCTTAAGTTTCAGCAAGCCCAAATATTTAATAATTAGGGTTTCTTTAGGGTTTCTTTATGTTAGCTATTTAAACACTTTTTAGGATTATTGTAAGACAGTTTTGATGATTATTAAAAAAACGTGTGTTTTCTTTTACTGGTGCCGACTCCAGTTTGCTTGGTGCTGACTCCAAGCAACCCCTAGGTGCTGACTCCTATGGTTTTATCTCTTATTCTATTGTTTTTGTGGTTGTCTACAGTTGTATTGAATGGATCGGAAGTTTACTTTGATACTAAACTGACGTAGGACAACCACAAAAACAATAGAATAAGAGATAAAACCCTAGGAGTCAGCACCTAGGGGTGCTTGGAGTCAGCAGCAAGCAAACTGGAGTCAGCACCAAGCAAACTGGAGTCAGCACCAGTAAAAGAAAACACACCTTTTTTTAATAATCATCAAAACTGTCTTACAATAATCCCAAAAAGTGTTTAAATAGTTAACATAAAGAAACCCTAATTATTAAATATTTGGGCTTGCTGAAACTCAAGCCCAATGACTAATAGGCCCTAGCCATAAGGCCACAGGTTAGGCCATCTTCTTTCTACTATACGTGCGTGTAATTGGGGGCTTGTATCTCGTGTCCCCACCAACTGACCGCCCATGGCAGGATGTGAGTATGGACTTTATGTTAGGTTTGCCCCGCACCTTTAGGAAGCATGATTCCATTCTAGTAGTTGTTTGATCGCTTCTCTAAGATGGCTCATTTCCTACCCTGTTCGAAGACCTCTGATGCTTCTAAGATCGCAAAGCTCTACTTTGATGAGATTGTCAAACTGTATGGTCTTGCCAAAACCATAGTGTCTGATAGGGATGTTCGCTTCACGGGTTATTTTTGGAAGACCTTGTGGCATTTAGTGGGCACTAAATTGAAATTTTTCACAGCATTTCATCCTCAAACTGATGGTCAAACTGAGGTGGTTAATCATAGTCTAGGCAATCTCCTTCGATGTCTAATGGGTGAAGCTAATAGAAATTGGGATTCAATTCTTCCTGTAGCCCAACTTGCATATAATAGCTCTGTCAATAGGTCTATAGTCACTAGTCCTTTTGAGGTTGTGCATGGATATACACCTAGGAAGCCCTTAGATCTTTTGCCCATGTCCCCACATGTTAGGGTGTCTGAGTCTGCTGAGGCATTTGCATAACATATTCATGATTTGCATAATGAGATTTGCAAAAAAATTCAAGCAAGTAATTCTCAATTAAAATTCATGCTGACACTCATCGGCATCATGCAGAGTTTCAGGTAGGGGATTATGTCATGATTCGGATTCGACCTGAACGGTTTCCCTCTGGGACCGTTAAAAAATTGCAGGCTCGTAGTGCTGGACCATTCAAGGTATTGAAACGAATGGGCCCAAATGCTTATGTCATTGAACTTCCTCCTAATTATGGTATTAACTCCTCCTTTAATATTGAGGATCTAGTTGTTTATAAAAGTCCCACAGCTATTCCTGATACCTCTTTTGATGAGTCTTTGCCTAATCCTATTGATGCCCATGTTCCCACCCCTTTACCCTTACATCTACCTTATGCACATAAAGAATCTATTGATGCTATTTTAGATGAACAGATTGTTTCTACCAGGGATAGAGGAGTTCACCGTTTCCTAGTTCGGTGGCGAGAGCGACCAGATTCTAATTGCACTTGGATTACTCAAGATGAGCTACAGCGACTGGATCCTAACTTATTGGAGTATTATCAGAGCTCTTCAGATTTCCACTTGACGGGGTCGAGTTCTTCTCACCCGAGGGGAGTTGGTGCGGACACGAGATACAAGCCCCCAATTACACGCACATATAGGAGAAAGAAGATGGCCCAACCTGTGGCCTTATGGCTAGGGCCTATTAGTCATTGGGCTTGAGTTTCAGCAAGCCCAAATATTTAATAATTAGGGTTTCTTTAGGGTTTCTTTATGTTATCTATTTAAACACTTTTTGGGATTATTGTAAGACAATTTTGATGATTATTAAAAAAATGTGTGTTTTCTTTTACTAGTGCCGACTCCAGTTTGCTTGGTGCTGACTCCAAGCAACCCCTAGGTGCTGACTCCTAGGGTTTTATCTCTTATTCTATTGTTTTTGTGGTTGTCCTACATCATAAAATCTTTGTTACCTAAATAAATTCCATATGCCACGACAAATGATCTCGAGGCTAGCTACAATGGCTTTTAAGGAATTTTTATGTAAGAAAGACACTTGGAAACCCAATACAGTCTGCATCCATGCAAACCTCAACAACACATTCAACACCTACATGGTCATGAAGTTAAAATTAGTAGTGTTACTGTGTTAGATGTTGATAAAAGCTAAGAAGCCTGCACATGGAGTCATGGACACTAACATAGACACGAGACAGATGGGGTTAAGATAGTTTATGATTAACATATATCTTTGAGCATATTTATGTTTATTTTAAGTTTTTAAAATAAATTATATCTATCAAAAGCTATGTAGATGCTACAATTATTTTTTCTCTTACCATTGCTCCAAAATATACACTTTTGTGAGGGACTAAGAGCTTGTCTCTCAACCAGCGGTTCTTAGATCGACGTTGAAGAAGCCCCCAATCTACAACAAGGTCCCAGTATGTAGCAACAATTGCTGCAATGGTTGAGAAAATCTCGGCTAATGTTTTCCAACCCATTCCCTTATCAAGATCATAAGCAGTCCTCAAGATAACAGCCACAATAGTCAAAAAATATTTAATGCCATTATATCCTTGCGTAGGATCTCTCTCTTCATATAGGCGCCTGAGGCACAGAAAAAACAAATGAAAGAAAATTAAGTATGTCCATCAAGCAATTATCATTCAATTTGTGGCAGCAGATGAAGAAGAGCAAACAAAAGGAAATTAAGTATGCCCACAAAAAGTTTTCATAAAATTTTTCACAACTTTCTTAGATGTTGAGTTATGATTGGTGTAACATCATTTTTACATTACTTCACCAATGAAACCACTTTTACATACACCAATTCCAATATGATACCATTACAGTTGTGAATTTTTTTGTCCCTAAACTTATAAGAAGAAGAAATGTTAAGGTTCGTACCTGAAGGAGTCGAGACCAGTATGGAATTACAGCAACAATGAAATAGAAAGTTTTGTATACATCGCTGCAAGTGTGATGTCTGTGCTTGAAGTCTCCCCAACCATAGTAGCAAATGTAGAACTCAAAACTTCTCAAGGCTTCCACTTGCAACAGATGTAAGAATAAAATGATCAATATCATGGACTTCCGGATAGACAAGAGATGAGTAAAGCTGTTAAATTTTTTACTAAAAATGGTTTCCAAACTACTGAACAATGAATATGATTGGTGCTAAATTAATAATATTCTATATCAATTTCTTTTTTATTATTATTTTCTTTTCTTTTTTCAAAAGTTTACACATCAGTTTATAAGGATTATTATTTTCTTTTTATTCTTAGGTAATTGATAAACAACATACAACAATTTACCAACCTGGCTAGTGAGATGATCAGCCAAGAAGAAATCTGGAAGCGTCACCTGTAGTAGAAAGAAATTCACAATGTTCATACTTCATACAAACCACACCAGTTCAACTTACTAATCTTATGCATTACTTTTTCTTGACCAATATATACCTTGTACAAAGGAGCAAGAATACAGTGAAAGAGACATGTAAGGAAGAAGAAACGACTTGAACGATACATGATGTTAAATGGGCAGAATAATATGATGAGTACAAGCTGTAGAAAAAGAGAGGAATCACAGGATTAGGTTCTGCCTATATATTCAGAGGTTAAATGAGGAAATCATCAATTAAGTTTGATAGTTCTTACAAAAACCAAGTTCCGAGGCAGAAGTTCGGTGTATGTTTCGTAATCTTTTGTATTTGGATCCATCTCCATGTCAAGGTTTAAGAGCACACTGGCTAGTGCTAACACTGCAAGACCAAAACAAAGGAGGAAAATTTCTTGATGCCCCAACTCGGTTCCTTGCTTGAATCCAAATATGAAGGAATAATTGACCCGGTATCGTCTCCAGAAGAATATATTGGCAGCATACATAATCATGTGTAGAACTATATAGCCAAACAAGCTGCAAGGAGTTCAACATGTGAAACAAAAGAGTTATAAATCCCTATTGTTGGAAATGGAAGTCATGTTAATTTGAATCTATTTTTATTCAGCTAGAACGACTTAATACTAGAATGTCTTATTTGTTTTGTTAAGTTAGAATAATGATTAAATTCATCACTTTCTATTTGTTTAAGTTTTTGGATAAATGATACTTTGTGCTCGTTTGTTTTAGCTTTTAAAAGCTTAAACGCGCTTTTTTTAACCAAAAAAATAAAATCTGTGTTTGGTAAGTTTTTAAAAGTTACTTTTACTAAAAAGCTGCATTTTCATTTTTGAAGAAAAAGCCTAAATTGAGAAAGCAACAAAGAGCTTCATTGCAAAAAAACGTTGAAGCGCATTTCATGTTACCTTGGAAGTTGCGCAAATTTCCCAAATTGCCCATTAGTTTTTCATAAAAACCCAATTTTATCCTTTTGTTTATAACACAATTTTACAAAGGAACCCAATAATGAAATCATAACCAAAAAAAAAAAAAAAAACCGATCTAACCCAATTCTACCGCATGTCGTTGGCAGTGGGGAAGAGATCAAGCAGTGGTAGGGAGGAAGACAGGCAATGATGTAGGCAGAGCACATCAGCAGACGACAGAAGCAAAAGGCGGAGGTGAAAGACGCAGACGATGGAGGTGAAAGACACAGATGACGGAGGCGAAAGACCCATCTCACTATCTTTGTTTGATGAGAATCAAATGATGTGGTTGTGTGTGACCTTTGAGTTTGTGTGTTTTGATGGGATAGAGTGAAAGAAACTTGCAAATGAAAGTGGTAAGAGAAAAGGGAGAAAGGAAGAATGAAAATAAAAAAAATAAAAAAAGAAAGAGGAAGAAAGAGAGCTCTGTAGAATGTTCTGGAGTTTGGATAAAGTGGTAGGGAAAAAAGAGGAAAGAAAGAAAAAAGAAAAGAGGAAGGGTACATGCTTGGAGTAGAAAAAAAGAGGGGAAAAAAAAGAATAGGGAAATATGGATGAAAAAAAAAATAAGGGAAAAATAAAATAAAAAATAAGAAATTAAAATTGAGAAATGTTATCACAATAAATCTTAAGTGGTAAGTTACTATTAGCTAATATTGGTGAGAGAAAAATAATTTTTTTAGAAAGAGAAAAAAATAATTTTAATAGTAGTTCAAATTAAAATCAATATCAATTTATTACAAATGATTTTTTGTGAAAGTATTGTAAAAATATTATGATATAGTTTTTAGAAATGAATGAAGAAAAATTGATTTAAGTATTATGAAATAGTTGATTTAAGTATGAAATAAACTCTTTTATACATATATTGTCATTTTTGGTAATTTACCACTCAAACCACCACTTTTATAAGTGCTAGCCAAACACTCAGTTTTTTCAAAAAAACACTTTCTAACAGTTTTTACCAAACACTCAGCTTTTTCAAAAAGTCTAGTTTCATACCGCACTTTTTAAAACCTTCACTTTTTTAAAAAGTACAATGCAATATCAAAAAGCTGAACCAAACTCACTCTTTGTCTTGGTATTAGAGTAGAAAATCCTAGAAAATTCAATTTAAGAAGAAATATACCTATAAAGGGGAACATGTTATCCATGTACTTCGCTGCCTCTGTTGACTCTGGCTTATGCATGATATTGCGTTCGCGAATAATTAAAATAAGGGCTAAAATCAGAGCTACTGTGCAGCCAGCAAAAAAACCTGAAGTTTTTGCAAATACCAAATTCGAGAGAAAGAAATTGATATCAGAATTGGTCCCAATTCACTGTTAAGAAGTTTAATTCATCCTAATAAAAGATCTTACCAGTGGAAAATGTTGTCCTATGTCTTTCCCTCATTGAATTGGCTCTTAAGATTTTCATGCCTTTGGTGCGGTTAGAATTAGAGAAATGTTTGATGAATGTAGCTTCAACCCTTTCCATAAGTTTGGTAATCTGAAATGGCAAATGGAATATCATATTAGAAGGAAAGCACTTGACATTAGCAACCCTTTTATAAGCAAAGCCTAAAGGTTAAGTAGTTTTGAGAATGAATGATCGGGTCTTCCCCTTCTTTCTTGCATTTTGCTAATGAATAGAGAAATTTTACCTCATCAGAGTTGCCAAGTGGGGCGTTATCCACCATTTTCATGTAAGATTTTGATGCATTCCTTGAAGTGATCTGCAATGTTAAGCTCAAAACGTAAGAATCAAAATCAATGTCCAAACCTTGGGAATAAGAGCAGATTCTATTTGCTAGCAGTTTTTTTTTAGTATCTAAACATATTTTTTTATGTACAGTTTTTTTTCTAAATACAATTATACTTGAACCAACTTTTCGACAATAAGCAAATCAACAAAGTTCTCATTCTCTTCCAAATGCACGCTATATACAAATTTTTTTTTTTTTTTTTGGGGGAGGGGAAATACCTTATCATATTTCTTCATGATATTTGAAAATGCCAGAATATTCAAGAAGCTGTATCATTCAAAGCAAATTGATTTATTGCATTCATTTGAAAGAAAGACAAGCAAATCAATCCAACCAAATTTAATAATAAACTACCTTATAGTACCTATAGTTCTTTAGAAGCCTAAGCTTTTGATAAAATTCAACAAAAGCTCGCTTAAGTTGATCTTCAACTTTCCTCAAATTTTCCCTGGTAAAATTCAGCTCGGTATGCAGAGGGTGTTTGAGTAAGCCCTTAATGGTTGAACGAGGAGTCTCTTGAGTGTTGTTCATTTTCACATGACTAAGTATTTCAAGAGGAGCTGGTCTAGTTCCCTTCATGTTCTTTAGCCTCTGTTCTTGAACCATTTGGTTTACAATTTCATTCTCTTTGTCATCTTTGTCATCACTTGATTCATCTGATGATGGTCCATGGCTGCTCGGACCCTCTTCAATCACATCCATGGACATGGGAACTCTTCCTAATCATGGAGCATTTGATTTAGTTATTTCAAAGTTCTACTAATTGATATCATTTTGCAAACGCTTTGATATTTTTGGACTTGTTATGAATATGAAACTAGTGAAGCATGGTCATAACAAGCCACTATTTTAGTAAAATAAGTTCACACCACAAACGCATGGCATATCTAACCAAAAACACTGTCCCAAAATGATATTACAGTTGCTACAACTTTTATTACATAAACCGTATAAATTGATTTACTAATATAAATTTTTTTTTTTATAATTTCATAGTTATAATAATGAGAAAGGGAGATTCAAACCCATTCTCCTCATAAAGAGAAGTGCCAAGAAGCTCCAAGGCTCTTGGTGATGCATCATTTTTTTAATACAAAATAAATAAATAAAAGTAATTTAGAAATTTGTGTTATTGATCTGGGCACCAATGAAGTCCATTGTTAGTTTAATTTGTAAGCTTTTTACAGTAATATTGGTAATAATTTTAGCATTTTTCAACAAGTGTAACACTAGCAGTTAACAACAGTATGAAAAGGCTTCCAAAAAAAAATTATTAATATAAAGTTTCAAAAACTTACTACTCGTTCTGGCTCCTTTTGGTGTAGAAGCAGCCAATGCAGCTGCTGAAGCAGCAACATCAGAAGCAAGACGAGTCATCTCTACAGACCTATCAAACCACCCTTGAGGATTCTCCACTTTGATCCAAAAAGCAATCAAAGCATCCATTTGTTTTGAAAGCAGTGCTAACAGCACTTGTAAGCTTGAGAAAATTGAAGATGAAGCAAGTGTAGTTCCAATATAAAGAAGCACAAGTGCAAGACTAAATAGAACGGTGTCGTTTAGTCTTTGGTATATTGATATCTTAAGTCTGGCACGTATGCACGTGTGAGAGGAAGTTATATTTAACTCAGTCTGTAACTAACTTTCCCTCCACAATACTGTGTATATATATAGTGTACAAGTCTCTGTATTTGTGTGAAATTCATTTTATATCAATACAATTGTTTCAATTCAATAATTCTTTCTCTCTTTCTCTCTCTCTCTCTTCTCTCTTTGTTATACTCTGTTCTTCGTTCATCTCTGTAATCTTTCATGGTATCAGAGCATTGATCTTTATCCATGGCTTCCACATTTGCAACTTCGTCTTCAACCTTTGGTTCAACCCCTGCTGTGACTAATACAGCTTTACCTGTCAATACTTCGTTGCTTCTGTTATCAAACATGTCTTCGATGATGACTGTTAAGCTCGATTATAACAATTACACTGTTTGGAAGCATCAAATTGAGATAATTCTTGAAACTTACTCTATGATTGATATTCTTGATGATTCAATTACTGTTCCAGAACGTTTTCTAAAGGATTCTTCTGGCAATCTCACTACTGAGATTAGCCCTAATTTCATTTCTTGGAAGAATCGTGAACAAGCAATGTTCACTTTTATCAATTCTACTTTATCACCTGCAATTCTTGCTCTCACTGTTGGGCAAAGATCTGCCAAGGGAGTATGGGAGGTGTTAGAAAAATGATTTGCCTCTATGTCAAGGTCTCATGTTATGAGTCTTCGCAATGAACTGAGTGCAGTCAAGAAAGGAAATGATTCAATTGATGGATATTTCCAAAGGATCAAACAGACTCGTGATAGATTGACTGTTGTTTCTGTGATCATGAATGATGAAAAGCTTCTTCACATAGCTCTTGATTGTTTACCTTCAGAGTATGATTCTTTCAGTTCTGCAATCAAAACTCGTAGTGATGTATTGTCTGTTGAGGAGTTAAATACTTTACTTAATGCTGAGGAGAGAGTAATCAAGAAGAGATCTAATGGTCTGGTTCCTCCTTCAATGGCTATGAATGCCAATTTTCAGTCTCCACATTAAGGTTTTTCTAATCAGAGAGGCAGAGGGGGTAGATATTCTAATCAGAGAGGAAGAGATGGCAGAGGTCATCACAGTGGATTTAACAACAACAGCATTGGAGGTTTTGGTAATACTATCTATCATCCTACCTCAGGGCAATATTCTAAATCACAAAATCCCTCTACCAAACCTCAGTCAAACAGATCATTTTGCCAAATCTATGGAAAGGGTGGTCACACAGCCCTTGATTGTTACCATAGAATGGACTTTACATATCAAGGTAGGCATGCCCCAGCTAAGTTAGCTTCAATGGTGGCTAACTCGTCTCAAATCCAGAACTGCAATGGCTGGCTTACTGATACAGGCTGCTCAGATCATGTCACTCCTAATCTGTCACAGTTGAGTCTTCATCAACAACCTGGTGCAGGAACTAAAACAGTTATAGTAGGCAATGGTTAGGAGCTTCCAGTCACTCATGTTGGTCATGGTGAGCTTAAAACATCTTTTCACAATTTTAGGCTTAATATTATACTTAGAGTTCCTGATCTTGCTTCTAATATTTTGTCTGTCCATAAGCTGTGTCTCCAAAATAATGCATTTTGTTATTTTGATGCTCACAAGTTCTTAATTCAGGATTTACCTTCGGGGAAGATCCTCTACAAAGGGTTGAGTAAAGATGGAGTATACCCTATTCCATCTCCTTCCACACTTATCATCTTCCTCAGCCTTCAGTTCCAAATCCATCATATCTGCTTCCAATTCCATCAAGTGTGATGTCCTTCTACTGTGGCATTACAGACTTGGACATCCTAGTTCTAGGTTGCTATATTCTGCTTATTTCTATCATTCAATCACTTTGTCTCAAGTTGTGAACATTTGTTCTTCTTGTGAATATTGTATAAGTGCCAAGATGCACAAATATCCTTCAGCTAAATCCCCCATTGTATCAAAATCTGTACTTGACATGTTCATAGTGATGTTTGAGGTCCAGCTCCTTTATCTTCTGTTCTTGGCTTTTCATATTATGTGATCTTTGTGGATGACTACACTAAGTTTGCTTGGTTATTCTTGCTCAAACATAAAAGTGAAGTATTGTCTATTTTTAAGCATTTTAAGGCTCTTGTTGAAAATCAATTTTCTACTTCTATTAAGGTGCTTAGATCAAACAATGGTACTGAGTATACCAATTCTGCCTTTCAAGCATTTTGGTCTTTAAATGGCATTTTGCAGCAAACCTCTTGCCCTCATTCCCCTCATCAAAATGGAGTTTCTAAGAGAAAGCACAGTCACATTGTTGAAACTGGTCTCTCTTTAATGTATAGATCACATCTTCCTTACAATTACTGGTCCTATGCTTTCTCTACTGCTGTTTTTCTCATTAACAGATTACCCTCTTCTGTTTTATGCTTCAAATCTCCTTAGGAAGTTCTATACTCTACACCACCTCCTCTTCAAGCTCTCAAGGCCTTTGGTTGTGCTTGTTATCCTTATCTTCGACCATATACTAAACACAAGCTTCAGCCAAGGTCTCAAGAGTGCATTTTTCTTGGTTATCCTCCACTGTCAAAGGGCTACATTTGCCTTGATCCTACAACCAATAAGATTTACATTGCTTGTTTTGCCCTTTTCAATGAGTCATTGTTTCCTTTTGCTCAGCCTTCATTCTCTGCTGATCCAACCACTCCTTTCTCCACTACCTTCTCTCATTGGTTTCCTCATGCATCCTCTACTCCTTCTGATTCTGTCAGTCCCATTTCTTCTAATTTGCCTTCCAATTCTACCTTTATTCCTTCATCTACCTCTTTAGACCTCACTTCTTCCTTACTTCCATCTTTAGTACAAGCCTCCATTCCCATTCCTATAGTTCCACATCCACCTAATCCACCATCTTCCCTTACTGAATCTGTTGACCATTCTACTAATCTTCCTCCTTCTCATTCTTCGGATCCAACTCCCTCTTCATCTATCCCTGCTTCTCATAATTCTCATCCTATGGTTACCAGGTCTAAGCATGGTATATATAAGCCTAAATTTTTACATGTTAAGCTTGACTACTCTGTGACTGAACCTCCCTCCTATGTTGTTGCTGCTAAACACCCTCAATGGGTGGCTGCCATGGACTCAGAATTTCAATCCCTCCAAAAGCATGACACTTGGTCCTTGGTTCCTTTACCTTCTGACAAGAATATAGTCACTTGTAAGTGGGTGTATAGGCTGAAGAAACATGCTGATGGATCCATAGCTAGATATAAGGCTAGACTAGTAGCAAGGGGCTATCTGCAGTAACATGGTCTTGACTATGATGAAACCTTCAGTCCTGTGGTTAAACCTACTACAGTGAGACTTCTTCTGGCTTTAGCTATGCATCATGGTTGGGAATTAAGGCAGCTTGATGTAAGTAATGCGTTTCTTCATGGCATTTTGAAAGAAGAAGTGTACATGAGGCAACCTCAAGGATATGTTAACTCTCAGTTCCCATCTCATGTTTGTCTTCTTCATAAGGCGCTATATGGCCTCAAACAGGCTCCTAGGGCCTGGTTTGACAGATTCACCACTCATCTCTTTCACATTGGTTTCTTGGCTTCTGGGGCTGATAGTAATCTGTTCATATACAGACATGGTAGTCATCTGGTGTTCCTTTTGTTGTATGTAGATGATATCATTTTAACTGGGAATGATAAGGCTTTCAATACTTCCATTATCAAGCTTTTGAGTTCTGCCTTTGATCTTAAGGACCTTGGGTTGCTTCATTACTTTCTTGGATTGCAGATTGAGTACACTACTTCAGGTCTATTTATGCATCAGACCAAATATGCTACTGATTTGTTGACCAAGTTTGCCATGACAAATTGCAAGCCTTGCAAGACTCCTTGTTCTCCCAATCAACACTTGCTACCCAATGATAGTTCTCCCTTGTCTAACCCCTTTTCTTATCGAAGTCTTGTTGATGCCCTTCAATATCTCACATTTACTAGACCTGATTTGTCTTTTGCTATTCAACAAGCCTGCCAATACATGTGTTCTCCCACTCAGAACCATCTACAAGCTGCCAAACATATTCTGAGATACATTAGAGGCACTCTTCATTTTGGCATTGCTTTTACCCCTAGTTTTCCTTCCTTGTCTACCTATTGTGATGCAGACTAAGTTGGAGACCCAATGGATCGCAAGTTTATCTCTGGCATTGTTGTGTTCTTTGGCAATTGCCCCATTACATGGTCTGCTAAGAAGTAGTCCACAGTCACCAGATCATCCACTGAAGCTGAGTATAGAGCATTGGCCTCTACTGCAGCTGAATTATATTGGATACGTATGATTCTCAAAGATTTGGGAATTTTTCTCTCTACTCCTCCTTTACTGTGGTGTGATAATGTTAGTGCCTTGGCAATTGCTTCTAACCCTGTATTCCATGCTCGAACAAAGCATATTGAGGTGGACTACCATTTTATGCGTGAGAAAGTTCTCAGGAAGGATCTCATGGTCAAATTTATTTCTTCCTATGATCAGCTTGCTGACATTTTTACCAAAGGGTTGCCTTCTTCACGTTTTCCCTGGTTAACTTCCAAACTCATGTGGAAATTCCCATTCGTTTGAGGGGGGATGAAAGCAGTGCTAACAACACTTGTAAGCTTGAGGAAATTGAAGATGAAGCAAGTGTAGTTCCAGATATAAAGAAGGCACAAGTGCAAGACTAAATAGAATGGTGTCATTTAGTCTTTGGTATATTGATATCTTAAGCCTGGCACGTATGCACGTGTAAGAGGCAATTATATTTAACTTAGTCTGTAACTAACTTTCCCTCCACAATACTGTGTATATATATAGTGTACAAGTCTCTGTATTTGTGTGAAATTCATTTTATATCAATACAATTGTTTCAATTCAATAATTCTTTCTCTCTTTCTCTCTCTCTCTCTCTTCTCTCTTTGTTATACTCTGTTCTTCGTTCTTCTCTGTAATCTTTCATGTTTGTTCAACATAGCTGCTTCCTTCGTCACCTCCTCCACTTTAGCCTTATAAAACTTGTTCACTTTATTGAATTCATCGTCAAGTCTCCTAAAGTAAACCAATTCATATTCACCAGCTTCATCAGAGGACATGCGAAACGTAGTTTGATAACTTTGTGAGCCACCATGGTTCACAGAATTGACAAGAATGGCTTGACTTTCAATGTCATCAGAAGCTGGTGATGGGCTTGTGGATTGGTTGTATCTTTGTGTTAAGCCACTAAAAGCTCTATAAAGTGTGAGCACTCGTTTAAGGCCAGATGGGGTTGCTGGTGGCTTGGTTCTTTGCTTGAAGCGTTGGATTTCTTTCAGAAGGGATTTAAGTTGATTGCAATCCATGTATGCTTCTTGCCATTCAGGCACCATTTGTGCTGTGAATTCCTTCCCAAATTTCATGGTTTTTGTGCCTTTTATTGCAGCACAAAATGAAGAAATATATAGTGAGCTAGTTGCTATAGTAAATGAGTGTAATGTAACACCTTGATGAGATACATTAAGTGCTCCTTCTGATGCAACTCTCTCCCTATATATGTACATGTTGAGGACCATAGTATTAGCTCATGTTTTGTTCGTGGAAGATTCATAAGGAAAATTCAAATGAACAGGTAGCTCACACGTACATCCGTACATGTATATGTGGGCTTTAACGTAAAATAAATAATAATTAAAAAAAAAAGGAGTTAACTCTATTAATAAGTACAAATTCACAACTTTTGCCATAATTTTTATATATAATATAGATTGTTCACAATTTTTACTGCAATTTTTATATATAACACAACTTTTGCCCACAACTTTTTTATCCAACATAAATTGTTAACAACTTTTACTCCAATTTTTATATATAACATAACATAGATTATGATTAATTATTTGTCATTTTTACATAAATTAAATTTTTGTTTACAGCACACAATTAATCACATAAAAAAGTTGGGAAAAAAATTATGAATTTGTTTGCCGTATAGAAGGGTTTTCTTTTAGTAAAAATGTCATTTTTTGGGTGTAGAAAATAGGATAGCAGTCACTATTGAAAATGTGAACATCGGAGAAAATGAAGAATGATTAATGTTGACACTTGACAGGGATATCTTTCCATTACTATTAAATTTTCTGTTCATTTTCAAAGCCACGTAACTTTTTCACTTGTTTTTCTCTCCTGTCAGAGTTGCCAGGCATGTTCTTTGACCATTCTTTGCAAAGTTTCCAACGTCCAAGAAATATTAATATATTTTTGTCACTTCCTATCGTTTACATCATTATGAACTTTCAAACAGAAAATTAACCCCATTGACCACTAATTAATCAAACTAATTATTATTAGCTTAGAAATTTTTACATACTATTTGACCTAATTAATTTTACTAATTTATTTTACTAGTTAGAAAATGCTAACAAGTGTTCTTAGACTACTAGTTAATAATCCATTTAAAAAAAAATTTTATAGGAAACAAAAAAAAAATTAATTAATATTTTGACAGTTTTTTTCATTTCTCATAAAAATTGTATCAAAATTTTCTTAAAATTGATTATTAATAAATGCCCTAAAAGCACTCGTTACATGACCCATTTATTTTTGCAATTATTTATATGTCTCATTGTATTTTGTGATACTATTTTTGAGGTCAGGATTAAGTCCAATGTCCAGTAATATTAGATCTATTGAGATGATGACATGTGTCTCCTTTTGGACATGTGTCATCATTTTACCGGGTCCAATGCATTCAGTGCACTGGACCTAAACTAAGTCCATGAGTCACATTATATTATTTTAGCTAACTTTTATCTTTATATCTTATAAAAAAAAAAATTACCTTTATATACAGTACTTTCAGCAAAAAATTTTTAATTTCAACAAAATAAACAAATCTCAAACATACTCATAATCACTTTAGGCAGATGAATAGTTCATGAGTCATACTATACTATTTCAGCTAATTTTTACTTTTATATCTTATAAAAAAAAAATTACCTTTATATACAGTACTTTTAGCAAAAAGTTTTTAATTTTAACAAAATAAGCGAATTTCAAACATACCCATAATCACTTTAGGCAAATGAATATTTTCAAAATTTTAATGCTCTTAAAGGTCAATTTTGCAAACAATGCGGGAAAGGAGTAAATCAATCAATTATAATTAAAAATAAAAATAAAAATAAAAAGTAGTAAATCAAGCAAATTCGTATGTACCTAAAGTCATCCTTGGATCTAAAGACCTCATTACCTCAATACCCAATGCTTGTAATTTTTTAATTTTTTTTCTCTCTTTTGGCCTAACAAAGAGGAAGAAGAATGTAATTTTCTAAGGGAAAAAAAAAAAGATTTTTGGACATGTGATTTTTGGTGAGTGTTAAAAAATAAAATAAAATAAAATAAAAATTACCAAAGCCCTCACTGTATTTGTAAACACAAAATTTCAAGTTTTATGAGCTGGTTTGGATGAGACATGTTGTGTGAGGAGGTGGCTTGTAATGAATTATGAACATAATTGTCTTGTTTACATACATATCATAAATTAATTTGGCACCATGTGTGGCATTGAAGGAAATGCAAGGTTTCAGAATGGGAGAATAAGAACTAAACTTAGATATTTTCAATTTTGTGGATTAAGATATTAGGAAATTGTGAATTATATGACAACTATAATTCTAACACTTCTCATCACGTGTGAGCTTAAACTCTCCTTTAATAAATGGAGTTAAATGTGGAATTTTAAAAATTATAAATGAGAATGATTGAACTCAAAACCTATTTTCTTTGATACCATGATAAGTTATATTTAATCACTTAACTATAATTCTAATTAAACCACATTATAAGATTCTTTTGTTTCTTTTTTTTTTTTTCATTATTTGTATATTTGGGAATAGATTATTTGCATAGTGTTTATTAAAAGATATAATTTTTGTTTTTTAGTAACTTTTATATTAAATTTGTGACAAAAAGCTAAAAATTAGCTTATTTTAACATATTTTTTTAAAAATAAAAATTAGATTATTGGAATAAAAATTGAAAAAAAAATCAAATAAGCAAGAGTGAAACACACTCTTCTTCAAAAATGTAGATCTGACACCCGATGGACCCAAGCCAGTAGATCTGACACTCATTTCGGGTCAGTTGTGGGTTATGATTTTCCCTACCCAAAGTGGTCGGATCAAGTTTGGGTTGGGCACAAACTCGACCCAAATCAACCTGTGGACAACCATAGTGTGTTGAGGAAAGCATGCATTGATAGTAGTGTAGAACAACCTTAATAACAAAAGCAAAGTTTTTTGTTACAACTAGTTTTATAAGGTCAGATAAACTCCAATAATTATGCGTTCTTGTAATGAAAGATTAAAATCGATTATTATTTAGGAAAAAATAACATAAAAATTGAGTTTATCAACATAAATACATCATGTGAGACTGTCGTGGTCATGGACTGCCTTCACAAAGAAATTAATGTGCCTCCATCTCAATTGTCAACATCTCCCATGAAAAAAAAAAATCCTTTGCAGTATCTAAAATAATTTGAACTCTCCTCATTTTCCTTAAGTCTTATATATAATATATTACTCCTATTTATGTAGAAAGTTGAAACAACCTATTCATTTTTATCTTCATCTTCATCATAGTTGAAGGGTAGTGGCACAGACTTGAAAGCTCGGTACTTGCCAACATTGTTCAAATGTTCATTCTCCAGTCTGAGCAATTATGCATAAAAATTTAGGTTAATCACAAAAATTAAAGAAGTTTTTTTTACCAAAATGACATTAAAATCTTTGTTACCTGAAGAAATTCCATATGCCACGACGAATGATCTCTAGGCTAGCTACAATGGCTATTAAGGAATTTTTATGTAAGAAAGACACTTGGAAACCCAATACAGTCTGCATCCATGCAAACCTTAGCAACACATTCAACACCTGCATGGTCATGAAGTTAAAATTAGTAGTGTTACTGTGTTAGATGTTGATAAAAGCTAAGAAGCCTGCACATGGAGTCATGGACACTGACACAGACACGAGACAGGTAAGGTTGAGATAGTTAATGATTAACATATATCTTTGAGCTGATTTTATGTTTATTTTAAGTTTTTAAAATAAATAACATCTTTCAAAAGCTATGTAGACTGTTATCATTTTTCTGTTACCATTGCTCCAAAATATACACTTTTGTGAGGGACTAAGAGCTTGTCTCTCAACCAACGGTTCTTAGATCGACGTTGAAGAAGCCCCCAATCTATAACAAGGTCCCAATATGTAGAAACAATTGCTGCAATGGCTGAGAAAATCCAGGCTAATGTTTTCCAACCCATTCCCTCGTCAAGACTATAAGCAGTCCTCAAGATAACAGCCACAATAGTCAGAAAATATTTAATGCCATTATATCCTTGCATAGGATCTCTCTCTTCATACAGGCGCCTGAGGCACTGAAAAAACAAATGAAAGAAAATTAAGTATGCCCATAAAAAGCTTTCATAATATTTTTCACAACTTTCTTAAATATTAAGTTATAATTGGTGTAATATCACTTTTACATTATTTCACCAATGAAACCACTTTTACATACACCAATTCCAATATGAGACCATTACAGTTGTGAATTTTTTTGTCCCTAAACTTATAAGAAGAAGAAATGGTAAGTTTCGTACCTGAAGGAGTCGAGACCAGTATGGAATTACAGCAACAATGAAACAGAAAGTTTTGTATACATCGCTTCTTCCACAGGTGTGATTTCTGTGCTTGAAGTCTCCCCAACCATAGTAGCAAATGTAGAACTCAAAACTTCTCAAGGCTTGCACCTGCAAAAGAAGAATAAAATTATCAATATCATGGACTTCTGGATAGACAAGAGATGCGTAAAGCTGTTAAATTTTTTACTAAAAATGGTTTCCAAACTGATGAACAATGAATGTGATTGGTGCTAAATTAATAACATTGTATATCAATTTCTTTATTATTATTATTATTTTCTTTTTCTTTTTCTTTTTCTTTTTCTTTTTAAAGTTAACACATCAGTTTATAAGGATTATTATTTTCTTTTTATTCTTAGGTTATTGATAAACAACATGCAACAATTTACCAACCTGGCTAGTGAGCTGATCAGCCAAGAAGAAATCTGGGAGCGTCACCTGCAGTAGAAAGAAATTCACAATATATGTTCATACTTCATACAAACCACCCCAGTTCAACTTGCTAATCTTATGCATTACTTTTTCTTGACCAATATATACCTTGTACAAAGGGGCAAGAATACAGTGAAAGAGACATGTAAGGAAGAAGAAACGACTTGAACGATACATGATGTTAAATGGGCAAAATAATATGATGAGTACAAGCTGCAGAAAAAGAGAGGAATCACAGGATTAGGTTCTGCCTATGTATTCAGAGGTAAAATGAGGAAATCGTCAATTAAGTTTGATAATTCTTACAAAAACCAAGTTTAGAGGCAGAAGTTCGGTGTATGTTCCATAATCTTTTGTATTTGGATCCATCTCCATGTCAAGGTTTAAGAGCACACTGGCTAGTGCTAACACTGCAAGACCAAAACTGAGGAGGAGAATTTCTTGATACCCCAACTCGGTTCCTTGCTTGAATCCAAATATGAAGGAATAATTAACCCGGTATCGCCTCCAAAAGAATATATTGGCAGCATACATAATCATGTGTAGAACTATAAAGCCAAACAAGCTGCAAGGAGTTCAACATGTGAAACAAATGAGTTATAGATCCCTATTGTTGGAAATGGAAGTCATGTTCATTTGAATCTATTTTTATTCAGCTAAAACGACTTAATACTAGAATGTCTTCTTTGTTTTGTTAAGTTAGAATAATGTATGTGTTTGGATTCCGCGAAAGTGTGAAATTCTCTCTTTTTTTTTTTTTTTTGTTCAGCCTGCAATTGTTGACAAGTCAACAGTGAACAATGCTCCCGTGCACATGGCTCCTACAAATTACACTTTTCAGCAATTTTTTCTTTAAAAATGAGTCCATAGCACTATTTATACATTTTAAAAATTATTTCGCTACAGTATTTTCAGTTTTAGCAAAATAAGTTCTATCCAAACGAACCCCATGATTAAATTTATCACTTTCTATTTATTTAAGCTATTGGACAAATGATCTTTTATCATGGTATTAGAGTAGAAAATCCTAGAAATTCAATTTAGGAATATACCTGTAAAGGGGAAACATGTTTTCCATGTACTTTGTTGCCTCTGACTTATCCATGGTATTGCGTGCGCGAATGATTAAAATAAGGGCTAAAATCAGAGCTACTGTGCAGCCAGCAAAAACACCTGAAGTTTTTGCAAAGACCAAATTCAAGGGAAAGAAATTGATATCAGAATTGGTCCCAATTCACTATTAAGAAGTTTAATTCATCCTAATAAAAGATCTTACCAGTGGTAAATGTTGTCCTATGTCTTTCCCTCATTGCCTTGGGTCTTAAGATTTTCATGCCTTTGGTGCGATTAGAATTAGAGAAATGTTTGATGAATGTGGCTTCAACCCTTTCCATAAGTTTGGTAATCTGAAATGGCAAATGGAATATCAGATTAGAAGGAAAGTAATTGACATTAGGAACCCTTTTCTAAGCAAAGCCTAAAGGTTAAGGAGTTTTGATAATGAATGATCTGGTCTCCCCTTTCTTTCTTGAATTTTGCTAATGAATAGAGAAATTTTACCTCATCAGAGCTGCCAAGGGAGGAGTTATCCACCATTTTCATGTAAGATTTTGATGCATTCCTCAAAGTGATCTGCAATGTTAAGCCCAAAACGTAAGAACCAAAATCAATGTCCAAACCTTGGGAATAAGAGTAGTGTCTGTTTGCTAGCAGTTTTTTTTTTAGTATCTAAACATATTTTTTTATGTACAATTTTTTCTAAATACAATTATACTTGAACCAACTTTTCAACAATAAGCAAATCAACAAAGTTCTCATTCTCATCCAAATGCACGCTATATACAATTTTATTTTTTTTTTGGGAGGGGAAATACCTTATCATATTTCTTCATGATCTTTGAAAATGCCAGAATATTCAAGAAGCTGTATCATTCAAAGCAAATTGATTTATTGCATTGATTTAAAAGAAAGACAAGGAAATCAATCCAACCAAATTTAATAATAAACTACCATCTAGTACCTGTAGTTCTTTAGAAGCCTAAGCTTCTGGTAAAATTCAACAAAAGCTCGCTTAAGTTGATCTTCAACTTTCCTCAAATTTTCCCCGGTAAAATTTAGCTCTGTCTGCATAGGGTAATTGAGGAAGCCCTTAATGGTTGAACGAGGAGTCTCTAGAGTGTTGTTCATTTTCACATGACTAAGTATTTCAAGAGGAGCTGGTCTAGTTCCCTTCATGTTCTTTAGCCTCTGTTCTTGAACCATTTGGTTTACAATTTCATTCTCTTTGTCATCTTTGTCATCACTTGATTCATCTGATGATGGTCCATGGCTGCTCGGACCCTCTTCAATTACATCCATGGACATGGGAACTCTTCCTAATCATGGAGCATTAGATTTCGTTATTGCAGAGTTCTACTAAGTGATATCATTTTGCAAACACTTTGATATTCTTGGCCTTATTATGAATATGAAACTAGTGAAGCATGGTCATAACAAGCCACTATTTTAGTAAAATAAGTTCACACCACAAACGCATGGCATATCTAACCAAAAACACTGTCCCAAAATGATATTACAGTTGCTACAACTTTTATTACATAAACTGTATAAATTGATTTACTAATATAATTTTTTTTTAATAATTCGATAATTATAATAATGAGAAAGGGAGATTCAAACCCGTTCTCCTCATAAAGAGAAGTGCCAAGAAGCTCCAAGGCTCTTGGTGATGCATCATTTTTTATAATACAAAATAAATAAATAAAAGTAATTTAGAAATTTATTTTGTGTTATTGATCTGGGCACCGATGAAGGCCATTGTTAGTTTAATTTGTAACATTTTTACAGTAAAATTGATAATAATTTTAGTATTTTTCAACGAGTACGTAAAGGCTTCCAAAAAAAAAATTAATAAATAAAAAGCTTCAAAAACTTACTACTTGCTCTGGCTCCTTTTGGTGTAGAAGCAGCCAATACAGCTGCTGAAGCAGCAACATCAGAAGCAAGACGAGTCATCTCCACAGACCTATCAAACCACCCTTGAGGATTCTCCACTTTGATCCTAAAAGCAATCAAAGCATCCATTTGTTTGTTCAACATAGCTGCTTCCTTCATCACCTCCTCCACTTTAGCCTTGTAAAACTTGTTCACTTTATTGAATTCATCGTCAAGTCTCCTAAAGTAAACCAATTCATACTCGCCACCATCATCGGAGGACATGAGAAACGAAGTTTGATAACTTTGTGAGCCACCATGGTTCACAGAATTGACAAGAATGGCTTGGCTTTCAATGTCATCAGAAGCTGATGATGGGCTTGTGGGGTGGTTGTATCTTTGTGTTAAGCCACTAAAAGCTCTATAAAGTGTGAGCTTTCGTTTGAGGCCAGCTGGGGTTGCTTGTGGCTTGGTTCTTTGCTTGAAGCGTTGGATTTCTTTCAAAAGGGATTTAAGTTGATTGTAATCCATGTATGCTTCTTGCCATTCAGGCACCATTTGTGCTGTGAATTCCTTCCCAAATTTCATGGTTTTTTTGCCTTTTATTGCAGCACAAAATGAAGAAATATATAGTGAGCTAGTTGCTATAGTAAATAAGTGTAATGTAACACCTTGATGAGATATATTAAGTGCTCCTTCTGACGCAACTCTCTCCCTATATATATACATGTTGAGGACCGTAGTATTAGCTCATGTTTTGTTCTTGGAAGATTCATGAGGAAAATTCAAATGAACAGGTAGCTCACACGTGTTGGCTAGGTCTATTTCTTCATGTAGGAGAGAGGTACATCCCTACATGTATATTGGCTAGGTCTATTTCTTCACAACTTTTACCACAATTTTTATGAGTCCGGTTAATGTGTGCCCTGCACATATTAAGCTTTCTATTTAGAGAAATATTTTTTCAAGAGTTGAAAAAACTGTCATTACTTTTTTAATTCTCAAAAAAAAAAAATTTCAAAAATGAAAATTAATATGTACACACATTAGTAAAATCCTTTTTATATATAACATAGATTGTTCACAATTTTTTCTATAATTTTTATATATAACGTACACATAACTTCTGTAACAATTTTTTATACAACATAGATTGTTAACAACTTTTCCTACAATTTTTATATATAACACCGATTATGATTAATTATTTGTTATTTTTACATAAATTAAATTTTTTTATACCACTCACAATGAATCACATAAAAATGTTGGGAAAAAAATTATGAATTTGTTTCCCGTATAAAAGCGTTTTTTTTTTTTTATTTTAGTAAAAACTGTCATTTTTTAGGCATAGAAAATAGGATAGCAGCCACGGTTGAAAATGTGAACATTGGAGAAAATGAATAATGATTAATGTTGACACTTGACAGGGATATTTTTCTATTTCTATTAAATTTTATGTTCATTTTCAAAGCCACCTAACTTTGACCAGGCATGTTCTTTGACCATTCTTTGCAAAGTTTCCAACGCCCAGAAATATTATTTTATTTTTGTCATTTCCGGTCTTTTACGTCATTATGAACTTTCAAACAGAAAATTAACCCCATTGTCCACTGAATAATCAAACTAATTATTATTAACTTAGAAATTTTTACATAGTATTTGGCATAATTAATTTTACTAATTTATTTTATTAGTTAATTTATTTTTGTAATTATTTATATGTCTTATTATACTTTTTGGTATTATTTTTGGAGTCAAGATTAGGTTCACTGGATTCATTGAGATGATGATCGGGTCCAGTGCACTGAATGCACTGAACCTAAACTAAGTCTCTATTCATAAGTCTCACTATACTATTTCAACTAACTTTTACCTTTATATACAATATTTTCAATAAAAAGTTTTCAATTTCAACAAAATAAGCGAATCTCAAACAGACCTATAATCACTTTAAGCATATGAATATTTTCAAAATTTTAATACTCCTAAAGTTCAATTTTGCAAACAATGCCTTAGAAAGGAGTAAATCAAGCAACTATAAAATAAAAAAAAAATAAAAAATAAAAAATAAAAAAAGTAGTAAATCAAGCAAATTCGTATGTACCTACAATCATCCTTGGATCTGAAGACCTCATTACCTCAATACCCAATGCTTGTAATTTTTTTTTTTTAATCTCTCTCTCTCTCTCTCTCTCTCTCTCTCTCTCTCTCTCTCTCTCTCTCTCTCTCTCTCTCTCTCTCTCTCAAAAATAGGAAGAAGAATGTAATTTTCTAAGGGGAAAAAAAGATTTTTGGACGTGTGAAATTATTTAGCGTAACTAGTGCACTGAATTTTTTAATTATTTTTTCCATTTATTATAGTAAACCAGGAGTACGGATTGATTTCTATTTTAATAAAATTTTAGTTTCTTAGAGCTGATTTTTAATAAAAAAAAAAAATTAGAGGGAAGAGATTATATAGACAAAAAAAAAAAAAAAAACCTCCAAAAAGTATAATAACTTATTAATCTTCGTAAATAACCTTTATGCACAACTCTCAAATAATCATAGAGTTGAACTTTTGTTTCTCTCGTTAATATAATGCTCCATTTTTAAATCAACTTGAGATTGGTAGAAAAGGTCATGTCTTTGACAAGTTTGATTCTCTTGCTTCCTTTTTGCGTTACAGAAAATTTGAGTTTTGAAATGTCCTTGGTAGAAAATAGTGGTCTTGCTTCCTATCCAAGCTGTATAGTAGTCTTTAATAAACCTTATTCCTATTGTTCTTTCAGGTTGGGCCCTTTTTGACGAAGGAAAATGCAAATGGGTCAAAGCTTAAACTTCGAGACTGTCTTTTTCTTTTTTTTTTGGTAAACAAGAGCTTCAGCTTAGATTAAATATTAGAGTTGAGGCAGAGCCTTTCAAAATACATGCCAATAGAGTCATAATACAAAAGCATAGACATGTCCACTGGGGGATCATCATAAATCCTAAAGTCTTGGTCTTGAGCAGCTCCTTTCTTTGCCAAAAAGTTTGCGCACTGGTTAGCCTCCCTAAAGTAGTGTCTGAGCTTAACTCTAGGCATTTGCTCCATGAGGTACCTGTAGTCCAAAATGAACACAGAGTGAGCAATGTTAATATTAGTACTTCCCACCACCCAATCAACCACAAGTTTTGCATCAATCTCAATCTCCACTGCTTGCATCCCCATTGCACAACAGATCCGCAGTCCATCTCGTAAGGCCCATAACTCCACATCCACACTCGAAGATATACCTATAGCTTGAGAGAAGCCTTTAATCCAGCCACCCTCATGGTTTCGGATTAGTCCTCCTCCTCCAGCCTTCCCTGGGTTCCCAACAAAAGAGCCATCTGTATTCAACTTACACCAATTCAATTTAGGTTTATTCCATCTCACACTAACTGGTACCTTTGCTGCACGCTGCCTAGTCCGCCCAGCACAATAGAAAAAGTTTGTGGCTAGATTATGAGTCTCTCTGGCGAATCTGAAGTTTGGTTCATCATGCTTAAAAACTCTTTTATTCCTATGGATCCATAAGCTCCATATACCAAAAGCAAACTGAACTTCCCATGGAGTTTGCCCAATTGCCAAGTCCTTAGAGTCCTTTAGATTACTTTTCAACCAGCCACATAGCCCAAAGCTAAAGAAATCCTCATCACAAAGGGTGTTGTTCAAGTTGGTCCAGAAGTTCTTTGCAAAAGTGCAATCTCTCAAGACATGGAGTATTGATTCACTACCCAGTCCACAGTATTCACATACCCCATTTTCAACAAAGCCCCTTGCAACCAGTAGCTCTTTGATTGGGAGGCTATGGAGATAACATTTCCATATAAAGCACTGAATTTTTGGTAAGGTATTCACCTTCGATATCCATTTCCCTTCAAAAATGCTAGCTTCTCCCCTTTCCCCTTTAGCAATTCTGTAAGCACTCTTGCCATCAAAGTTTCTTGAGGGTGAATAAGCCCAACTGATACAATCAAGAGTGGATGGGGACATTGGTATTGGTATAGCTCCAATTCTCCTCCCCAAGACACTTGGTAAATCAAAGGAAATTTGTTGCAAACCCCACCTTCCATCTAGGATCATATCTTTCACCTGCAGCTGATCTTCACCTCTGTTGAGAGGTCCTATGATAATATTCTTGAGAGGCCCATCCAATAGCCATTTGTCATGCCAAACATTTAAGTTGCTATTTCCTCCCACTATCCATTTGGATCCTTTGTTGAAGACATCCTACCCTTTCTTAATGGCTGACCAGGTACGAGAACAAGGCTGCTTGGGGTTTATGTATTTACTCCTCAACACCTTAGCCCAATTTTGGTCTTTTTCCACATGCATACGCCAATTGAGCTTAGCTAGCAAAGCTACATTTTGTGGCCTTGCCGCAGTCACTCCTAGTCCTCCTTCTTTTTTAGGCTTAGTGATTTTTTCCCAACTCACAGTGTGCAACTTCCTTTTCTCCACCAATGAGCCCCAAATGAAATTTCTGCTGGTTTTGTCTAATGCATCAATAATTTTTCCAAGGAGCATGACACCTTGCATCACATAGCACGAACTGAGTAAGAACCACCCTTCCTACAAAGGATAAGGAGTGGGCCTTCCAACCTGCCAATCTGCCTTGGAATCTTTCCAACACAAAGTTAAAGTCTTTATTAGAATAACCCGGGCGCTTCAGAGGAAACCCCAAGTATTTCCTAAGGTTTGGGGTAGAATGCAACCTCAAGCAAGTGCACAAGTCTTCTCTATCACCACTATTCACATTTGGAGAGAAATACACACGAGACTTACTACTACTCACCCTCTGCACCGAAAGTTCACAGAAAGAATCTAGAGCATCCTTTATATTCTGAGAGTTTTTCATATTCACTTTCCCTAAAAGAACTAAGTCATCAGCAAAGAAGAGGTGGGAGAAAGCCAGACCCCCCTTACCTTCTGCCCTGAAAGTTCACAGAAAGAATCTAGAGCATCCTTTATATTCTGAGAGTTTTTCATATTCACTTTCCCTAAAAGAACTAAGTCATCAGCAAAGAAGAGGTGGGAGAAAGCCAGACCCCCCTTACCTTCTGCCTTGAAAGTTCACAGAAAGAATCTAGAGCATCCTTTATATTCTGACAGTTTTTCATATCCGCTTTCCCTAATAGAACTAAGTCATCAGCAAAGAAGAGGTGGGAGAAAGCCAAACCCCCCCTTGAAGCTTTTACTAGATCCCAAAGATTAGAATCGCATTTGTCTTTAATCATATATCCAAGCACCTCCATGCATATGATGAATATGTATGGGGATAAAGGGTCTCCTTGTCTGATCCCCCTTGATGGTTGAAATTCCTCCAAAGCTCCACCATTCAGCAGCACTGCTATACTTGAAGAAGAGACACAACTCATTATCACATCCACAAGATACTTAGGGATATTAAACAGTATAAGAGTGTCACATATGAAACTCCACTCCAATCTGTCATAAGCCTTTTCAAGGTCAATTTTTAAAGCCATGAAACTCGTTCTGCCCTTTTTACCACTCATAGTATGGATAATCTCTTGAGCTATGATCATGTTGTCTAGCCCTTTCCTCCCTGGAACAAAGACAGATTGCATTGGAGAGATTATTCCAAGAAGGAGAGGTCTGATCCTCATAACAATTATCTTAGTAATAATCTTGTAGACTGTGTTACATAGGTTGATTGGCCTATAGTTACTTAGCTTGTCAGCACCTGGGAGCTTGGGGATGAGAGTGATAAGGGTCTTATTTAAGTTTTCTGGAACCTTACCAACTGCAAAGGTTTCCTTAACTGTGTAATTGACAAAATCACCCACCAGGAGCCAAAAACGTTGGAAGAACCCTGCATGGAGTCCATCAGGACTTGGTGCCTTAAAGGGTTTCATAGTCCACAACGCATTTTTTATTTCCTGATCCTCAATGGGACAAAAGATGCTCACTGCCTCCTCATCCGAGATTTTTAAAGGCCAGTTAGAGATGCTCCAGGGTCTTCTATATCCCATCTCCATGTTAGAAGTGAAGAGAGACATGAACCCCTCCCTTACATGAGTAGCAAGTTCGCCTGGGTCTTTAAGCCAAACCCCATTAGAATCAACAAGAGCATTAATCTGATTCCTTTTTCTCCTGGAGATTGTGGATGTGTGATAAAAGGTGGTGTTCCTGTCCCCTTGAGCCATCCACTCAATACGCGATTTCATCACCCAGTACTCTTCCTTTATTCTCTGTAGTTCTGCATAATCTCTTAGCAAGTGTTTTTCCAAGTCAATCAAAACCTGCAATGGGTTTGTGCCATTGGCTACTTGAATACCCCTGAGCCTGGCTTCTATATTCCTTTTACAAGCAAATATATTCCCAAACACCTCCTTGTTCCACACCTTTACTGAGGCAGTGAAGGAGGTAATTGCATCATTGAGCCTCTCTGTATTACTCCAAGCCCCTCTAATCACGTTAGGAAAATCCGGGTGGGAAAGCCATATAGGTTGAAACTAGAAAGGCCGAGGGAATGCTTTTCTCTAGTTCAATTAAGATTGGGTAGTGGTCAAAGTTAACTTTCACTAAGTGTTTAACAATAGCTTCTAGATACAGTAGTCTCCAAGCTGCATTACAAAAGCTTCTATTAAGTCTTTCATGTATAAGGTCTGTGATGCATCTCAGGTTTGACCAGGTATATTTCACACTACTGAAATCCTATGTCAATCATGCCACAGGCATCTAGGCAATCCTGAAACTTCAAGGCTCTCCTAATGTTCACAGGTCTCCCCCCAAATTTTTCAGAACCCAGCAACACTTCATTGAAATCACCCATCATAATCCAAGGGAGATTATGATTGGCAGCAACCTCCATAAGATTATTCCATAGGACAGACCTTTCTTGGAACCTAGGACTAGCATAAATAGCAGTTAAAAGCCAAGATAAGTTAGAAAAACTGACCTTAACTATGGCATGGATTTCTTGTTCCGTAGTGGCAATGTGATTAACTTCAACTGCAGCTAAGTTCTAAAGCACCCAAAGGCCTCCCGCATAGCCAATAGTATATGTGTGGATAGCACCATCAAAAGGTAGCATGTCTGTGATTTCTTTAGCACGATCACCCCCAATTCTGGTTTTCATGACGATGAGAATATCTGGAGCACTTTCCTTAACCATATCCATAATAGTTTGTCTAAAGTTTGGGCTTAAGGCCCCACGAAAATTCCATACCATTATATTCATCATTAAACAAATAATGGGTAAAGGCCAAACAACATCATTGGGACATATTCCTTCCTGGGTCCACAACCCCACCCCGATTGCTTTCAAAACTTCGAGACTGTCATTCCTAGATCCATGCTTCTTCTAGATCCAGATTCATTCAAAGTTAGATAGGCTCAACGTTCAAAATCTATCAACTGGCCCACCAAAAAAGGTTGTAGTAGTAAATTAAATTATTTAACCATCACCTAGCAATCCCATCAACTTATTCATAAAAAATATATGTAACGACAGAGCCCCCACAGTTCCCGACTGCCATGCGCACATACTTTAACCCAGGTTTAGGTCCCCGAGTTTTCACAAACTTCTGGGGTAAAACCTTGTGCACACGATAGGGGTTGCCCATCACTAATGAACCTTTGCTTTTGGTCGCTCACTTTACGATGTGGGATCAGGACTTTTGGACTTAGATCCCCTCACCCTACCACACCTTCAAGAGGAGAGCCGACCTCGGCTCTGATACCATTTGTAACGATAAAGCCCCCACAGTTCCCGACTGTCGTGTGCACATACTTCAACCCGGGCTTAGGTCCCCGAGTTTTCACAAGCTTCTGGGGTAAAAGCTTGTGCACACGTTAGGGCTTGCCCATCACTTATGAACCTTTGCTTTTGGTCGCTCACTTTGCGATGTGCGATCAGGACTTTTGGGCTTAGATCCCCTCACCCTACCACACCTTCAAGAGGAGAGTCGACCTCAGCTCTGATACCATTTGTAATGACAGAGCCCCCATAGTTTCCAACTGTCGTGTGCACATACTTCAACCCGGGCTTAGGTCCCCGAGTTTTCACAAGCTTCTGGGGTAAAAATTTGTGCACACGTTAGGGGTTGCCCATCACTTATGAACATTTGCTTTTGGTCGCTCACTTTGCGATGTGGGATCAGGACTTTTGGGCTTAGATCCCCTCACCCTACCACACCTTCAAGAGGAGAGCCAACCTCGGCTCTAATACCATTTGTAACGACAGAGCCCCCACAGTTCCAGACTGCCGTGTGCACATACTTCAACCCGGGTTAGGTCCCCGAGTTTTCACAAGTTTCTGGGGTAAAACCTTGTGCACACGTTAAGGGTTGCCCATCACTTATGAATCTTTGCTTTTGGTCGCTCACTTTGCGACGTGGGATCAGGACTTTTGGGCTTAGATCCCCTCACCCTACCACACCTTCAAGAGGAGAGCCAACCTCAGCTCTAATACCATTTATAACAACAGAGCCCCCACAGTGGAGACTACCGTGTGCACATACTTCAACCCGGACTTTTGGGCTTAGATCCCCTCACCCCCACAATTCATGCAAAACAGCGTCATTTTGGCAGCAGTAAGATTTGTAACGGAGCCTTAAATTGACAAAAATTGAAAGTTAGAGTACTAAATTAACAAAACTGAAAGTTAGAGAACTGAAATAAATAAAAAAATATGAAAGTTAAAGAGTCAGTTTTGCATTTTTGCCTTATATTTTTAGATGTTACAATGGCGACGTGTATTATTTTCTACAGTGAGCCAATGGAGTGTGATTTTAGTGTTTTGTTTGCTATAGCATAATGTAAAATACAATGGCGATGCTCTTACAATGTACTGAATGCGGTACTTTTTTTTTTTTACAAGGAGATTTGAATTATTCCTCTCTTTAGAGAGAAATCAAGTAATGTTACTATAAATTAAAAGGCTTGGCTTTCTTTCAAAAAAAAATTAAAATTAAAAGGCTTTCAACAATTCTATATTTTTTTTATTAATGATATTTACACATGATAAATTGTCTACTTTTATAAAAGGGTGGTGTTAGATATACTATAAATTTTATTATATATTATAATTTACAAATTAATGTGTCACCAATCACAAATAAATTACATTTTAGTCTTTACATTTTCAAGCGATTTTCATTTTAATCCCTACATTTTATTTTTACCGTTTTTAGTCCTTATCCTGAAAAACGGTTCTTGTTTTGGTCCCTGCTGTTACATCATAAACGGATATTGTTGACGTGGCAAACGGCAAGAATAAATAATATTTGTTTAATGTCTACGTGGCTTAATTAATTATAAAAAAAAAAAAAAAAAAAGTTTTTTGGCATTAAAAAATGCCACGTCAACATCTAAATTAAAAAAATTAATTTATTAATTTTAATTAAATAAAAAAAATTAAAAATAGAATTAAAAACAAAAAATTGTATGAATTGAGATTTGAGTGTATCTTTAACAAGAACAATAAGAACACAAACTCAGAAAAAAAAAAATATATATATATATATATATATATATAAACCAAATAAACTTTCAGAGACCAAGAACGCCAACTACAACCCAACAACCCCATAGTTGAAACAAGGCGTACCCTAGAGCGAAGATGCGACCAGCCCTAAGTGCGTTGTGACCAACTTCACTGTTGCCCATGTCATCCTCTGTTGGAAGACCTACTGCAGAATCATGGGCCTTAACCAACCTCCATTTATCAGGATCACCCTAAACAACATACCAAATAAATTTTTTTACTTTTTTTTCATTCAATAACATACAGATCTGAGGGTTGAGAGAAAATCAAGAAGTGGATCTAATGGCAAGGGCAGTATATATTATCAAATAAAAACCTTTTTGAGGGAATCCATAGTGGGAGTCTCGGCGACATGGATGCAGTTGTACTGATCAGGCTTGGCCTCAATGCCGCCGATCTCGCCGATACCAGCTTGCTTTCGTTTGCTAGGTTTTATTTTCTTCTTCTTCACTGTTTTCCTTTATACGACGTTGTTTGTTTGTTGGGTCTTCAATGGCACATCTGGAAGGGAGTCCTAGCAGCTCGTCGATTTCTCAAGTGGAAACGGGAAAGGAAGCTTTCTGGGTTAGTCGAGAAATTTGGAAAAAGAGAGTAGAAATGAAAGCATTCTCTGTTTGGTTGCCGAGAAAACTCAGAAAAATAATTTGAAAGTGAAAGTTTTGTTCTTTTCTGGGTTTGTGTTCTTGAATCTGGGATTGTGTTGTTATTGTTCTTGTTCAAAAGACTCAGATCTCAATTCATACAATTTTTTGTTTTTAATCCTGTTTTTAATTTTTTTTATTTAGTTAAAATTAATAAATTAATTTTTTTAATTTAGACGTCGACAAGACATTTTTTAATGCCAAAAAAAATTTTTAATTATTAATTAAGCCACGTAGACATTAAACAAATATTATTTATTTTTATCGCCTGCTATGTCAGTAATATCCGTTTATGATGTAACGGTAAAAACCAAAACGAGAACCGTTTTTCAAGATAAGAACTAAAAGTGATAAATATAAAATGTAGGGATTAAAATAAAAATCATCTGAAAATATAGAGACTAAAATTTGATTTTTGTCATTTTTATATTATAAAATTTATACTTTTGGTAGTGGATGCATTGGTGCATCTGTTAAGGAAAATTTTAATCTGGCTCAATAATTTTTTTTTTTTTTTTTTTTTTGAGAAGAGAACAATAAGTGTTTTTTTTTTTAATAGCTTTTTTTTAGGGTGGCTCAAATATCTTTCATTATAACAAGTGTGTTTTTTTTTTTTTTAATAGAATAAAAGGGTGGCTCAGGTGTGTGTGTGTGTATATATATCTTTCATTATAACAAGTGGTTTTTATTTAGGCAAAAAGCACATTTTCGTCTCTATATTTTCACACGATTTCTATTTTGGTCCCTAACTTTTTTTTTTACCGCTTGTAGTCCCTATCTTGGAAAACGCCTATTGTTTTAGTCCTTACCGTCAACCAACTAACGGGAAAAGCTAAGGTGGCGGACGGAAGATTCTATTAGCTGATGTGGCACTGATGTGGCGCTGATGAGGCGATTAAAATATTATTAAAAAAATATTATTTGGCATTTTTATATGCCACATCAGCATTTTAATTTTTTATATATAAAAAGCCACGTCAGAAAATTTAAACCAAAAAAAAAAAATTAAAAAACAAAACTTTTTTTTTTTTTTTACTTTCAATTATTTTTTCCTAAGAACTGAAGATGTTCTTCGTGTTCTTCCTAAATCCATGAAATAAACCAATCTCCAGCAAGCCCTAAATCCAAATCCAAATCCAGCAACCAAATCTACTCCATCAAATCCAGAAAAACAAGAAATAAATCTAGGAAACCAAACCAAACCATAAATAAATCAAAGAAATAAACCCATAAACCCAAATCTAAACAAACTCCGTCACTCAAGTCTCAAACAAACCCAGATACCCACTCGTCCAAGTTTCAAGCAAACCCAGATACCCACTTGTGCAACAATGGATTCTCTTCTTGATGCATGCCACGGCCACCACCTCCAAACCCCATCCTCCACCGAAACCTCCATCCAAACACCATCCTCTACCGAAACCTCCAACAAATCAAACCCATACACCTAGAGAAATCATCAAACCCACAAAAAAACAAACCCAGAAATTTAAAACAAAACCAACACCCAAATGGACTGGCATAGGGATGTCGAAGAGGAGACCAGTGGCGATGTTGTAGAGGGAGGTGAAGATGAGAGTTGTGCCGAGGTCGAGGTGGGAGACGAGGGTGAGGGTTAGGACGATGGGGATGTAGGTGCCGAGGTCACCCACGGCGCCTGAGAGCTCAGAGGAGAGGGAGGTTTTGAGGCGGAAACGGTGGCGCCATGGGGTTGAGAGGAGAGGTGTGGTGGTGGTGGTGGATTGGTCCATGGTGGTGAGAGGTGCTCTGAGAATCGGATCTGCCTTTTATTCTTGTGTTTGTGTTTTTTGGGTTGTTCTGAGGACTGTGCCATGGAGCTCTTTGGATTTGTGTTTGTGTTTTTTTGGCTTGTTGCTAGTTTTGCTGAAGAAGGATTGATGGGTTTGTGTGCTGGATTTGTCAACATTTGTGTTTGTGTTTGTGTTCGTGCTCTTACTGGATTTCTGTTTGTGTTGTTGCTTAATCTTGTTTTTGCTTTCTAAGGAAAAAAAAAAAAAAAAAGAGAAAATGTCAAATACAGGAAAATATTCTTGTTCTTAAATATGTATTTGTGTTCTTATTGTTCTTGCTTTTAGATCTCAATTTATGTGTTTTTTTTTTGTATTTAATTTTGTATTTAATTTTTTTTATTTAGTTAAAATTAATAAATTAATTTTTTTTAATTTAAATACTGATGTGGTATTTTTTAATGCCAAAATAAATTTTTTAATTATTATTTTAATGTGCCGTTAGCCACCTCAGCTTTTTCCGTTAGTTGGCTAACGGTAAGGACTAAAATAACAAGCGTTAATTGGATTAGGGACTAAAAGTGGTAAAATAGAAATGTAGAAACCAAAATAAAAATAACCCCAAAATGTAGTAACTAAAATGTGTTTTTCGCCTTTTATTTATTTTATATAAGATGACAAGTGTTCTTATCATAGGAGGAAGCTGCGAGGTTGGTTGGTCATAAACCCATGGGTGGGTACATTTCCTCCAGCTCCAAGCGACAAAACTCGAAAGGCGCAGCCTCCACTGGCGGCTTGCACTTTTCTGGGTCTTAGCGTAGTCTCCATTTCCTGCGTTGTTGTTCAGACTTGCTTTTCTCTTACCTTCTCTCTCGTTGAATTGAATTATTGTTTGTTGCTCCCTATGTATGATGGACTATGGATTGTCGGAAAGGACAAGTGACCTCACCATGTCCAGGATAGCTTATCCTGACTCACTCACAGATCACAATGCAAAACACTCCAATTTGTTCATATATTTTACTATAATATCTTGAGCACAAGTACTATATGAATATATTTTGTATTGTTTTGGATAAGGGTTACACTCGAAAATAAAAAATAAAAAAAATAAATAAAGAGAAAAAGAAAAAGAAAAAGAAGAAGAAGAAGGAGAAGAAGAAGAGGAAGATAAGTGTTACTACTGTATGAATTTGTATTGTCTTGGATAAGGATTGTATGTATGATCAGGGGGAATTTCACCCACGTTTGGGACAGAGGGATGTCCTCCAAAATTTTAAAAAATTATTACTAAATACTAAACTATTATATCTATATTATGTATAGGGTTTAGCTTACTTTCAATATATTTTTTAAAATGAATCTCTTTTTATTTTAATAAGAAACTGTTACATCACCCACTTACTAAATAAAAAGATAAAGATTAAAATTCACTACCATTTGTCATTATATATTTAAAATAAAAGAACATGTCCAGTTAAAAAAGTACTTGAGGTAAGCCAAACTCCTATATATAAGAGGATTCTCCTCTTTCAATTGAACTTTTATGTGATTCAAAAAATCATCATTAATGAGGGTAATTTTATTTAAAAATAGGGTCATAAATGTCAAACAACAAATTTTATATTGACTTCAAAAAGAGAATTCCTAATATTTGGGATTTTTTTTCCTTCACGCCCAAAAAAGAAATTATAGTTACTGTTTATCTCTAAAATTTATCATTTTTATTTATTTGAAAAATAAAAAAATATATTTCTAAATTATAATATATACAAATTATTAACCTTTATCCAAAAAAATAGAAAAGCCTCTGAGTACGCGCTCACACAAATTTCTTTTTGATTTCAAGAAGAGAATTCTTTAAATTTAGTATTTTTTTCCCTTCACGGTCAAAAAATAAATTATAATTGCTGCTTATTTTAAAAGTTTATCCTTTTTATAGGTATAAAAAATTAAAAAATATATTTCTAAATTATAATAGATGCAAATTATTAACCTTTACCTAAAAAAATAGAAGAGCCTGTTGAAATTTAATAAGTATATAGTCTTTTGTAATTTGTAGTACACATTATTGTGAGTTATAAAGTACTTATTTTGTATTCACAATCGCTAACCCATGGAATGCACGGGATAATCAGTTAAATAACTATTACAAATAGTTTTTAAAAAAAAAAAAAAAAAAACCATGTTCTTTGATTACAAATGTAGGATATTCCACATAACACATAAAGGCCACACCTTGGTTGCTTTATGGCAATGAAAACATTATTACCAACATTCCAATAGCTCATAAGTCATAGCTTCATACACAAATTTGGGCACAATCTTTATTTTCTAATAAAGAAGAGAGTAGGACTTGTAAAATAAGGGGGAAAATAGGCTTTTGCTCTTTTTTTTAAAAAAAAAAATTCAGTATTTTGCGCAATTTCCCAAACTAATTAGGGAAATGCTCCTGTTTTGAAACTTGATTTTCTAAAAATCGAATTTCAATTTAAAACTCGATTTTTGGACAACCGAGTTATAAAAAACTGAAAATTAAAAGGAAAAAAAATTCCTTGAGCCCTATAGTGGCATTTTAAGGAGCCATATAGTGGCATTTTAAGGAGCCATATAGTGGCATTTTGGAACTCGAGTTCCATGCAACTTTTTTTTTTTTTTAAGTTTGATCGCCCCATACCTATAGTGGCATTTTAAGGAACCTATAGTGATGTTGAAACTCTATTTTGAGAAAATCAAGTTTCAAAATAGGGGCATTTCCCTAATTAGTTAAGGAAATTGGGCAAAATGCTGGAATTTTTTGCGCGAAAGGGGTAAAAGCCAATTTTATCCATAAAATAAGTATTATTAAGTTATTAATATGTAAAGGGTATAATTTATAACAATAATAGTTTTATACTGAATTTTTTTTTTTTTTTTTGGTTTAGCAGTTATTAGTAGAACGTAATTAGTTTAAATTTCTTTATTAGTTCTATCATTTCAGTCAAAAAAAAACTTTATTAGTTGATTTAAATTTCTTTATTAGATAAGAAAAGAAAAGCGAGAGTTATATATTAATCTAAACTTTGTGATTGGTTTTATTTAGAATAGTGATTTTAAAGAAAAGGGGGAGTTATGTATTAATCCAAACTTTGTGTTTGGGTTAAACTTATCTAATACAATATTCTTTAAAATTGGATAGATTGGATTGTTATAAAAAATTTAAAGTTTTTTTGTTAAATTTATTTTGGTAATAGGTGGGATAAGAATAAGATGATCCAAAAAAAAAGGTGGAGTAACATTGAAAGCAAATTTTTACATTGCAAATATTTTGAAGGGATAAGCATAAGTTTAAACATGATAACTGATAAGCTTATGTTTAATTTTTTTTTTCTCATTTCATGTCATGTAACCATGATAGACATCTTCTGGCTTCTACCACTACTACCATCCACCATTTAGCAAACGAAAAATTGTGCTGTATTTGATTTCTCCTCAAATATAAATATAGATATTATATAGATATAGATATAGTTTTATTTAAATAATAATAATAATAATGTGGCAAGTTCTATACCCTTTTGTTGAATGTTGATTGCAGATTTTCTAACCAAACCTAACATTTACAAATCAAATGGCAAAGAATCAAAGTCTGATTTATGGAATCAACAACACATCAAACCATAACAAAACCAATTACAACAAAACTTAAATCTCACCATAAAACCATAATAGAACCAACCCAAAAAAATAAAAAATTAAACATGCATAACAGAATGAACAACACATATTCATTACAGAGCAAACAAAAATCAAAATTAAATTGCTGCAAAACCATTACAAAACAAAAAGGGCCTAAAACAAAATTGGAGCAGAAAATTAGTAATTTCATAAGACCCAAAACTGTAAGCAATCTTTTTTGTAATTTTCGTAATCTATAAAATAGCTTGACTTGAATATGAAAAGACACAAACAAAATCATAAATCAACATGTTCTCCAAAACCAAATAGGATTACAAGAACGTACCAAACTTTAGCGGTCAAGACTTGAGCTAGCAAAGGCTATGAACAGAGAGAGCGAGACTGAGAGAAGAGGGATGCTCTGCGTTTTAGCCAAAGAGAAAGAAATGAGCGGCAATGTGAAGAGAGAAGAGTAGATAAGTATTAGGTTTTGAAAATAGTGTTTTTAATTTAATTTTTTATTTTTTAAATATTGTGTTGTGCTGATGTAAAAAAATTGTGGTGTCAGCAGAGGTTTCAGTTATATATATATATATATATATGCATAATATATAACAAAAAGGGAAAAAGAATATAAAATATCCGTTTGATACATGTGTTTAAAAACTGAAATTTTTTGTTTAAAAGCTTTTTTGAAAATACGTGTGGGGTGAAAAAATGTGTGAAAATACGTAAAATGTTGTTTAAAAACTGAAAATTGTTGTTTGAAAACACTCACCAAACACTCCCAAATTTTTTATTCAACCTTCCCCAAAAACAAAATCCTAACTAAAATATATACAAAATAAGGATTTGACTCTCAATCCATTTATTAAGATGGACAAAAACTTTATAGGTCCGTTTGGATACAACTTATTGTTGCTGAAAACTGATTGTTACTGAAAAAACTATAGTAAAATAATTTTTAAATATATGAATAGTACCGTAGGACCCATTTTTAATATTTTTTTTTTCTGAATAAAATGGTTGTAGGTCTCATGAACAGTGCATAAACATTGCCAAAACAATACGTGAACAGTATTTTTTGTCTCATAAACAGTAACTTTTGTCCCTAAATGTGTGAAAAAAAAAAAAAAAAAAAAAAAAAAAAAAAAAAGGAAAAACGTGCCGCAAGATTCAGCGGAAAACGAACAGTAACTTTTGTCCCTAAACGTGAAAAAAAAAAAAAAAAAAAAAAAAAAAAAAAAAAAAGGAGAAAACGTGCCGCAGGATTCAACGGAAAACGCTGAATCCAAACTGATAAATAGTGCCCCATGACAAAAATAAAAGTTCAAACGCAGAATAACGATTGGAGAATGGACGTAAGTTTGTTATTTTTAGAGTGGTTAAGACTTCCTAGTTGTTGCATGGCAATTCTACAAGAATGGACAAAAATAAAAACCAAGGTAATGAATTTCCTATATATGTTGTCTAGGAACACATCACACCGTTGAACAAATTGAATTGGAACACTGGTTGCATAAATTTGTGGTTTGTATTAAGCACCGGGGGATCTTCTACGGCTTTAATACCAATTTATTAGGACTTAGGAAGGAGAAGTAATAGGGGATCCATCAAGAGTCCATTTATATATAGAGAAAGTCTTTCACGTCTTGATCACCACTCTATGAGGTAAAATTTATGTTTCTAAGAAACCCAGGACATGCATAGAGAAATAAGTGTCTTAAAAGAAATTTCCATTTCAAAGTCGATCTAGGGAGCACAAACAATGTTATGGGTATAGGTATGATGCAACGATATGAGCAATTTTTAAAAAATTATAACACGACACAACAGATATAACACTGATATAAAATGAATACGATATTAATACAGGTACAGGTACAACACTCCAAATGAAGTGTTCGTGTTTTCTAGAATCCATCAATGTAATTCACAATATATAAAAGTTAGCATTTGAACTTTTTGAAAGAAGAAATAAAATAAAGGAGAACTCAACAACAATTAATAAGTAAAATTCTTCAACAAAAAAGTTAAAAGATTTTAAGAAAAAATAGAACAAGAAGTATGCTAAGATAGTAGTGTGGAACAACCTTTAATTAACAAAAGTAACATTTTTGTTGCAACTTGTTTTAATTATGAGCTCAGCAGGTAAATTCCAATAATTATGGTTCTTGTAATAAAAGATTAAAATCTACTATTATTCAAGAAAAAAAAAACATAAAAATTGAATTTATCAGCATAAATACATTGTGTGAGACTGTCATGATCACGGACTGCCTTCACAAAAAAAATTATTGCGACTACGTAATGTAGTCTACATCTTAATTCTCAGCATCTCCCAAGAAAATGAAAAAAAAAAGTAATAATAAATAAATTCTGTTGTAGTTTCTAGAAAATTTGAACTTTCTTATTTCTCTTTAGTCTAATATATATATATATATATATTTCTCTTCTCTTTCCTTCTCTCAAAAAAATGTAGAAAGTTGAAACAGCCTATTCATCTTTGTCTTCATCTTCATCATAGTTGAAGGGTAGTGGCACAGACTTGAAAGCTCGGTACTTGCCAACATTGTTCAAATGTTCATTCTCCAATCTGATCAATTATGTGTAGAAATTTAGGTTTATCACAAAAAATAAAGAAGTTTTTGTACAAAAAGACTAATTAAAATTATTGTTACCTGAAGAAATTCCACATGCCACGACGAATGATCTCTAGGCTAGCTACAATGGCTACTAAGGACTTTGCATGTAAGAAAGACACTTTCAAACCCAATACAGTCTGCATCCATGCAAATCTCAGCAACACATTCAACACCTGCATGGTCATGAAGTTAAAATTAGTAGTGTTACTGTGTTAGATGTTGATAAAAGCTAAGAAGCATGCACACGTTCATAGACATGGACACTGACACAGGATACTGCAACACAATAATTTTTGAAAACTTAGGACATTAGACAAAGGGAATGAGACAGTTAATAAGTAATATATATCTTTATGCATATTTTATGTTTATTTTAATTTTTAAAATAAATAACATCAATCAAAAGCTATTTAGATGTTAAAAGTTATTTTGTCACTCACCATGGCTCCAAAATATACACTTTTGTTATGGATTAAGAGCTTGTCTCTCAACCAGCGGTTCTTAGATCGACGTTGAAGAAGCCCCCAATCTATAACCAGGTCCCAGTATGTAGAAACCATTGCTGCAATGACTGAGGAAATCCAAGCTGAACTTTTCCAACCCATTCCCTTGTCAAGACTATAAGCAGTCCTCAAGCTAACAGCCACTATAGTCAGAAAATATTTAATGCCATTATATCCTTGCATAGGATCTTTCTCTTCAAACAGGCGCCTGAGGCACTGAAAAAGAAAAGGAAATTAAGCATGTATGTCCATCAAGCAATTATCATTCAATTTGTAGCTATAAAAGAAGAGCAATATTAGAGATGTCACAAAAGGCATTCATTAAACTTTTCACTACTCTCTTAAATGTCAAATTATAATTGGTGCAGTGTCACTGACACCACTTTTAGTATGTGCCAATTACAAATTAATGATACCATAATGGTTTTGATTTTTTTTTTTATCCCTAAAATTATTGCACCCGAAGAAATGTCTAGGTACCTGAAGGAGTCGAGACCAGTATGGAATTAGAGCAACAATGAAAAGGAAAGTATTGTATATATTGCTTGCTTCACAGTTGTGAAGTCTCTGCTTGAAGTCTCCCCAACCAAAGTAGCAAATGTAGAACTCCAAACTTCTCAAGGCTTGCACCTGCAACAAAAGTAGGAATAAAATGATCAATATCATCTACTTCTTGATAGACAAGAGATTAGTAAATCTACTAACAATTTTACTACAAACAGTTTACGAACTTACTGATAATGAATGGGATTGGTGCTATGTTAATAACATTGTAAATTGATTTCTTAGTTATTATTATCATCATTATAATTTTATTATTCCTGTTTTTTGTATTTTAAAAGTTGACACATCAATTTATAAGGATTATATGGTAAAATGCGTGGTAATTGTAGTGTTATTCTTGGGTAATTGATAAACAACATGTGGACCAATTTACCAACCTGGCTAGTGAACTGATCTGCCAAGAAGAAATCTAGGAGTGTCACCTGCAGTAGAAAGAAATTCTCAAGTGTTCATACTTCATGCTCAACCACCCCAGTTCAACTTACTAACCTTATGCATTATGAGTTCTTGACCAATATTTACCTTGTACAAAGGAGCACAAATACAGTGAAAGACACATGTAAGGAAGAAGAAACGACTTGTGCGGTACATGATGTTAAATGGACAGAATAATATGAAGAGTACAAGCTGCACAGAAAGACAGGATTAGGTTCTGTCTATATATTCAGAAGTTAAATGCGGAAATCATTAATTAAGTTTAATAAGCTTACTAAAACCAAGATCAGAGGCAGAAGTTCGGTGTATGTTCCATAATCTTTTGTTGTTGAATCTACCTCCATGTCAAGGTTTAAGAGCACACAGGTTAATGCTAGCACTGCAAGACCAAAACTGAGGAGGAGAACTTCTAGATACCCCAACTCGGATCCTTGCTTGAATCCAAATATGAAGGAATAATTGACCCGGTATCGCCTCCAGAAGTATATATTGGCAGCAAACGTAATCATGTGTAAAACTATAAAGCCAAACAAGCTGCAGGGAGTTCAACATGTGAACAAAAGAGTTATATATTGATCAGCTAAAACGACTTCATACGAGAATGTCTTGCTCTGTTATGTTAAAATAATGATTAGATTCATCGTTTTCTATTAGTTTATTAGTTTAAGATTTTAGAAAACACGGCATTTTATTATGGTATCATAGCAGATAGTTCTACAAATTTAGTTTAAGAAGAAATATACCTGTAAAGGGGAAACACGTTGTCCATGTACTGTATTGCCTCTTTCTTAGCCATGAGTTTGCGCGCACGGACAATTAAAATAAGGGCCAATATCAGAGCTACAGAGCAGCCAGCCAAAAAACCTGAAGTTTTTACAAAGACCAAATTCAAGGGAAAGAAATTGATATCAAAATTGGTCCCAAATCACTCTTGTGAAGTTTGATTCATACTAAAAAAATTCCTTACCAGTGGAAAATGTTATCCTATGTCTTTCTCTTATTGCCTGGGGTCTTAAGATTTTCATGCCATCAGTGCGGTTAGAATTGGAGAAATGTTTGATGAATGTAGCTTCAGCCCTTTCCATAAGTTTGGTAATCTGTAATGGCAAATGGCATATCTGATTAGAAGGAAAGCACTTGACATAGCAACCCTTCTATAAGCAAAACCTAAAGTTTGAGTGGTTTTAAGAATGAATAATCTGGTTTCCCCTTTATTGTAGTTTGCAAATGAATAGAGAAATTTTACCTCATCAGAGCTGCCAAAGTAGGAGTTATCCACCATTTTCATGTAAGATTTTGATGCTTTCCTTGAAGTGATCTAAATGTTAAACTCAAAATGTAAGAACCACAATCAATGTCCAAACCCTAGGAATAAGAGCAGTGTCTGTTTGCTAGCAATTTTTTTTTTCCTTTTAGTTTTAATTGTAAATATAATTATACAGTTTTTTTAAAATCTCACTATTTTTTAAGTATAACCATTCTTACACCAACTTTCAACAAATAAGCAAATCAGCAAAGTTCTCATTCTCATTCAAATGCACGCTACATACATTTTTTTGAGAGGGGAAATACCTTATCATATTTCTTCATGATCTTTGAAAATGCCAATGTATTCAAGAAGCTGTATCATCCAAAGCAATATGATTAACTGCATTCATTTGAAAGAAAGATAAGCAAACCCAACCAAATTTAATAATAAACTTCCATCTAGTACCTGTAGTTCTTTAGAAGCCTAAGCTTCTGGTAAAATTCAACAAAAGCTGGCTTAAGTTGATCTTCAACTTTCCTCAAATTTTCCCTAGTGTAATTCAGCTCTATATGCATAGGGTGCTTGAGTAGGCCCTTAATGGTTGAACGAGGAGTCTCTAGAGTGTTGTTCATTTTCACATGACTAAGTATTTCAAGAGGAGCTGGTCTATTGGCCTTCAGGTTCTTTGGCTTCTGTACTCGAACCTTTGGGTTGACAATTTCATTCTCTTTGTCATCTTTATCATCACTTGATTCATCTAATGATGGTCCATGGCTGCTTGGACCCTCTTCAATCACATCCATGGGCATGGGTACTCTTCCTGCTCATGGAAAATTTAGTTTAGTTATATTGCAAAGTTCTACTGATTGATCGATAACAGTTTTTACAAAAACTTTGATATACTTAGCCTCGTTATGAATATCAAACTTGTGAAGCATAGTCCTTACTTGCCACTATTTTAGTAATGCATCGAATTTTAAAAGTAATAATTCAAAATTTATTTATTACCATATGGACATCAATAAAGTTCATTGTCAGTTTAATTTTTACATTTTTTTATAGCAAAATTGATGATAATTTTAGCAATTTTTCAACCTGTGTTATATTAGCAACAGTATTTAGTTTGCTATAATTTTCAATAACTTAATTATTAAATATGAGATAGCAAAGATAAAAGTTAGTTTATTTTCAAAAAAAAAAAAAACAATTACGGTTTTTTAAATTAAGCCAGAGACAAAAATAATTTAAATAAATAAATAAAAACAAAAACAAGAAGCCAATTACTTTTTCCCAAGCACACAACAACCATATGAAAAAGCTTCAAAAACTTACTAATGCTTGATCTGGCCCTTTTTGGCGTAGAAGCAGCCAACGCAGCTGTTGAAGCAGCAACATCAGAAGCAAGACGAGTCATCTCCCCAGACCTATCAAAACCTCCTTCAGGTTTCTCCACTTTGATCCTAAAAGCAATCAAAGCATCCATTTGCTTGTTCAGCATAGCTGCTTCCTTCATCACCTCATCCACTTTAGCCTTGTAAAACTTGTTCACTTTATTTAGTTCATCATCAAGCCTCCTAAAGTAAACCAACTCATATTCACCACCTTCATCAGAGGACATGAGAAATGTAGTTTGATAACTTTGTGAGCCACCATTGTTCACAGAATTTACAAAAATGGCCTGGCTTTCAATGTCATTAGAAACTGATGATGGGCCAGTGGGGTGGTTGTTTCTTTGTGTTAAGCCACTAAAAGCTCTATAAAGTGTGAGCTTTCGTTTAAGGCCATCTGGGGTTGTTGGTGGCTTGGTTATTTGCTTGAAGCGTTGGATTTCTTTCAAAAGGGATTTAAGTTGAATGTAATCCATGTATGCTTCTTGCCATTCAGGCACCATTTGTGCTGTGAATTCCTTCCCAAATTTCATGGTTTCTTTTAGCCTTTTATTACAGTCAAATTGAAGCAATATAGAGTGAGCTAGTTGCTAGTTTTGCTAGTTGCTTTACTCCAAATCCGCCACCACCAGCAACCTTCGTTTGGATTCCTATTCTCTTGTCTGATCTCCAAGCCCCTTAAGCTCTCAGCTCCTATTTTCTGATCTGGGTCTGCAAATTCAAGCCGCAAAGTGAAATGGGTCTCTCTGGCCTATGCATGCTTTGCTTTGCTTTGTTTCAAATTGGAACTTTGGCTCTTTACGGTTGGTTGAATGGGCTATAATGTTGGTTTGGTCATTTTTCTGGTGGAGATCTTACGTAAACATTTTGGTCTTTTGACTTGCTAAACCTTGCATGGGATTTGAAGAAGACAAGGAAGAAGGCGGTAGTGTGGACCAGCTGGCAGAGAATGACGCCAGAGATCTCTTACTAGTGTCACCGGCAATGATTGGTGGTGGTGAAAGAATGTGTTGTGCTTTTTTTTTTTTTTTTTTTAATATTTATTTTCAGCAACTGAATCAAAAAATTGCAAAAATTTATAATTTTATTTAATAAGTTTACCTGTGACAAGTTTTTATTTGTAGAATATAAAGTGATTCAAGAACTAGAAAAGAAAGTTTGAACTATATACATTTGTAGAAAATGAAGAATGATTGGTAGAGAGATATGTTTCCATTTCTAGCAAATTGTAGTTGCAGAGCCCACCTATCCGTTTTTCTAGCAAATTTGGTAAAAATAGAAATAACAGTCACCATTGAAAATGTATACTTTTGGAGAAAATGAAAATGATTGACAGAGATATTTTTCCATTTCTAGCAAGTTTTCTGTTTAGCTCCAAAGCCCACCTATCAAGGGGCGGAGCTACTTGTGGACTAGGGTTGGCCATGGACCCCGTAGGTCCACAAGTAGTTCCTTTATAACATATATAGTTAAAAAAAAAACAAAAAACAAAAAAACAAACAAGTATGACTAAGAGGTTTTAGAAGTTATAAACTAAATGTGGCATGTCTTTATTCAACCCAACTTAAATTTTTTAAGTTAGAGCTCAAATTTTTATTCAACCTTTCCTAGCTCCTAAGAACAAATTCCTAGCTATAATGGATTGAATATATACAGAATAAGGATTTGAATCTCAATCCATTTATAAGCTGGACATTGATTTTAGTATCATTAGACCAGTAGCGATTACGATCATTGAACAATAAATGATAATGTGTGAAACTAACACTATATGAATAGTCTGTGTTGATCAGGGGTAGAGGCACATGTAACGTTGGGGCGTCCCCCCCCCCCCCCCCACTTTGAAATCTCTTTATAATAATATATTAAAATAGGCTGGATTCTTAAAATTGTAATGATTGGCCCCCATAAAAATTTCATAGATCCCAGTCTATGTGAGTTTGCCGATTCTTTTCTCTAAAATCAAACGATGGCCCCTTTAGTTAGTTTGCCCAACTGTTAGTTTATCAAGTAGACCTCACGCAATTAAAGCATAAACTTTTACCAAAGCCTAACAAATGCCTAGACGCCATGTGTCATTTCTATTTTATAAACATACAAAAGTGTAGTGCATTGTGTTCCTTGCATCCAAAAGTGCACTGTATTGTTACCAAACAAAAAAGTGCACTTTGTTCCTTTTATATATTTTGTGCATCGGCAACACAAACCTATGAGTTCTTTTCTTCGCAAATTTGATCCTTTCGTCATCATCTCATATTTTTCCTGGCTAATTTTATCTTTTAATTTTAGTTTTAGATGCAATGATTTGAGTTTGGAAATAATATTATTATATTTTAAATTTGATCATTTCGTATACCATATATTTATAAATTTAACATAGAAATATATAATTCAGCCCCCAAGCAAAATATCCTAGCTCCGCCCTTGGTGGTGATTTGATGCATGGGTTAAACAAATCAATATATATATAAAAGCAGAGACCTTATGCAAGAGTGCATGAGGTCTTGCCATGTGGTGCTTTACATGAGTTCTTTGTAGTTTGCACTTCTCTTTATGAAATGAAGTTGTATCATTCCAACCTCTGAAATTAAAACAATGTAGCATTTATGTTCAGAACTTAATTCCTTTCAGCAAAAAACAGTTCACTTATTTCTCTCTCTTAACTTTTTAGCTTCCTTCTCTCTTCTAACTCTTCAGTTCATCTAGCAAAAATTGTACTCTTTCAGCTCCCCTTTCCGTCAATATATAAATTTCTCTTCAGTTCATTTCTTTTCCTTTCTCTTCCCTCAATTGCAGTCAAAAAAAGTGTAAAGATTTATTGGTTTATATATTGATGGATCCACTCTTCTTCTACGAGCTCATGGACAACAACTCCTTCATTAGTGTCTAGGGTGCTAAGTTTGTGCTTTGCAATGTTTGAGGGAACTTAGACATAGAGAGATTAAAGCTTTCAACTTTACCCATTGCAATCAGCGGGACTAAACCCAAGGAGGAAAAACACTGGCCCCTAATTTATCAAACCCTTCTTTTGTGTCAAAGAGGTACAAATGGTAATGGATTTTTGATAATCGGAATAGATGCTGGTTTTTTTTTTTTTTTTTTTTTAAATTTTAATTTATTTTATTTGAATTTTTTGCTGGTTGAGATTTTTATTGTAATTTTTGTAATTTATGACTTGGTCTTTGGATAAATGATATAAGTATGTTACATGGGGATGTGATTAAGAAAATTTGTGAAATTTGCTACTACAGGCCTTAGGGAAAAGACAAGTTGATAAGTAATTTGGTTTTGTTGGGTAGGTAGAATGATCAATGAGGAAGAAGGTTAATAAAAAAAATCGAGCTCCTTCACGCATGTGTAATCAAAGCATAGACCCATGTATCTGTATGGATTGGCTCACATTCAAAACATCAATTGAGGCCAAAATTTTGTAGGATTTGCATTGCAAAGATCCCAAGAGTAATTATAAATTTTATTTTGAATCCATAATGTTTGATAAAATGCTTGAAAGAAAATTTATAAATTTTATCTCAGACTTGACAATTCTTTTAATCATATTTGTTTGTTTTGTATTTAGTTGGGGATTAGAAATAGTTAAATTGGGAAAAGTTTATTAAAGCACTTGCATATACATAGCTTGCATTCATTTTTTTTTTCCCCATGTTATATGCTAACTAATCGGTGTTGTTTGGTTCTCAAGGATTGGTTGGTCTCACTGTGTTTTCTTTATTGTTGCTCATGCCAATTTTGGTTCAATGGTGTATCAACCTCTAACTAACACGAGTGAAAAAAAAAAAAAAAAAAAAAAAAAAAAAAAAAAAAAAAAAAAACAAACTTAGCTACGGGTAAGAAAGTTTTTATTATTTTTAAGTGAATAATTTGGTAGCAAATTTTGGATTAAGGATTGTTTGATAGAAATTTTTAAAAATAATCACCACAATCTACCCATATTCTATATGTCCTACTAAATGACAAAAACTCATTTGCCAAAAATAGAAACAAAGAGAATCTTTTTGTATAGCTTAGAATCTATATAAATTTAGAATCTTTTTGTATGAAAAACTGTCTTCTTCTTGGTATTAAAAGAAAATTGTTAAATATGTTTTACAGGTACACCTTTATAAAATATGTTGAACCATGTCTAGCTCAACCATCATTGAGACTACTTACTTTTTTCATTTCATTGTACCATTGTTTGGGTATCATGGCCCGAGAGAGCCTTGACAAAATCAAATTGTGTTTGTTGCTTTGCCTAGACATGAATCACTAAGCTACTTTGACACTGTTATAGTTAAACTATTATTGAAGATGCTTGATAAGATTAGCGCATTGGTTAGACATGTCATATGACAAGGGATAGGTTCAAGGAGTTTGATATGCACAACGAATGCTTGCAGTTAATTGGTTCACGATCAACTAATAATAGGGAACAAAATATGGCTATTTGCTTTGTGGTTTTTGCTATAATTTTAGGTGATTTCAGTAATGAAAATATCCACAATTTCCAAAACCACCTTACACAAAAGCTTTTAGCATTATTCGCGCATCGCACGGGCAACGTACTAGTACATAATAAAGATTGGAGTCCATTAATTTTGAAATTAACATAAGTCTTTCTTTTAGAGTATTGATCAAGACATAAAGAGCTTCTAGTTTTTGCAATTGTACAAGAATGGACAAAAATAGAAACCAAAGGTAGAAACGACATGTCCTATATATATGTTATCTAGGAACACATGTTGAACAAATTGACTTTAATGCCAATTTATAAAAACTTTGGAAGGAGAAGTACTAGAGGATGAGGGGATATCCAATGATATATAGAGAAAGCCTTTACATCTTGATCACCATTCTAACAGGTAAAATTTAAGTTTCTAAGAAACCCAAAACATAGAGAAATAAGTGTCCAAACTCTTAAAAGAATATTTCAAAGTCCATAAATCTAAATCACAATAAAAGTCAGCATTCGAGCTTTTTGAAAGAAGAAATAAAGTACAAGAGAATTGAAGAACAATTATTAAGTAAAACTCCTCGACAAAAAATTGAAACAATTTTAATATAAGAAAATCTTAGCAGATTTGACATAAAGTAATTAACACTACCCATACATTAATATGTAGCATACTTCTTGTTGAGGAATTATTATACTTAATAATTTTTTCTTCAATTCTCTTGTACTTTATTTCTTCTTTCAAAAAGTTCAAATGCTAACTTCTATTGTGAATTAGATTGATGGACTTTGAAATATCAACTACTCAATTTCTTTACTTTTTCTCAAAGATTGTGATTCAACCCTCACTCTTGCACTCACAACAGTGCCAGACAAGACATAAATATTGGGCATAGCAAATTGGGCTTTTGAACTTAAATTAATCCACCTAGAAATCTGGCGAACATAAGGCAGCAAGCCTAGAGAGGAGACCCTGGTAAGATGGTATAGCCAAAATAGCCCAAAAGGCCATCAGCCTTTAGAGGTCCATAGAAGCCGACAGGAGTAGAATATAAAAACTTGAATGGGCCGGTTTGATAATAATTAATTAATACAATAAAAATCCAAAAATAGCTTCTTCTTCTTCTTCTTTTCAAAATAATTAAAAATATATAAAAGACTCTTCCAGACATATGATTTTAGCCGCTCTAACTAATGGTTTAATTTATTTTATTTATAGTAAACTAAAATTCATTCAAATATTAACAAATAAAAGTATCAATATTGAACATATGCAGTCATAGCACAGAGTACAAAAGATGGAGGATGATCAAAAGTTTCAAAATCAAAGTTCACCTCCTAGCAATTGGCTTCTTTACCCTGATTTGAGGAATATTTGGCCCATCAACACCCTAAAATCATCATTAAGGACAACAAAATCACCATTAACTATTGCTTTACTGTGCATGCATGAAAGAGACTATTACACTAGTGTCAAGTTCTACTTCTAAGTTTTGAATATTCAATTGTTGACACCCAACATTAACCCATCATAATATAATGGTTTAATTGTTATCCATATTCCAGATTTTACAGATACTTCTATTCCAATAAAGGATGTTGCTGTAAGCCTATAACTTCAATTCTTTAATAAAAATGAGTATATAAATTGTGAGGTGTAGGGTCAGAGATTTGTTTCACCAGTTAAATACCATAACCAAACTATAGGCAAGTAACCAATTTCAAGAAGGCAACAATTTTTTAGGAGTAAAAGTAAGTTATTCAAGTGAGTAAAGAACAGCCCCATAGAGGATATTTGCACCAACTCTCACGAAGAGAGATTTGGGACACTCAATTTTTTAAGGATTTGAGAGAATGCATCATTGGAGCTCTTAAACTAGGCAACTTCACTAAATCATTATCATTCTTCTTTAGAGAGTATCAATTGGGAAGGAAAGGCTTGCAGCATTTGTGATAAGCCTACCAAGAGCAAAGCCAACAAATTAAAGAAACTATCCTTAAATCATATCGAAAATATATGAGATGAACCACTCACCACAAACCTTACAGCTATTTAACGAATTTGAGTTGAAAGCATATCAGGAATTGTTTAGAAATTGTTTACACATGCAAGAATTTTTATAAATGTTAATTTTTTGCAGGTAAACTACAAGTTTAGTCCCTAACATTTACACTATGTTTTATTTTAGTCTCTAATGTTTCAAATGTGTCAACTTAATCCATAACCTTTCGTTAGTGTGTCAAAATAGTCTCTGTTGTCAAATGACGAACCAAAATTCTTTTTTGGGTACGTTTTCATGACTGACCCAAACATCAACCAAAAGATTTACTAGAAGATTAAAGGAGAAATCAGTCAATTAATGGAGAAGAGAAACCGCTAAAGCAGAGTTACACAAATTTTTGGATTCCATTGCATGGAGCTCAGCTAGACTTTTAGAGACTACTGTTAAGTGATTGATGAAAAATAGTCCCTACTGTTACTGTGGCTTAAACTTGCCAAGTCAATTAAAAGTTTAGTTGATCTCCATGCAATGGAACCCAAAATTTTGTGTAACTCTACATTAGTCGTTTCTCTTCTCCATTAATTGTCTGATTTCTCCTTTAATCTTCTATTAAATCTTTTGGTTGATATTTGGGTCGGTCACGAAAACATATCCAAAAAAAAATTTGGTTTGTCATTTGACAATAGAGACTATTTTGACACACTAACGAAAGGTTATGGATTAAGTAGGCACATTTGAAACATTAGAGACTAAAATAAAACATAATGTAAATGTCATGAGATGAATCGCTCACCACAAACCTTACAGCTATTTAATGAATTTGTGTTGAAAGCATATCATGAATTGTTTAGAAATTGTTTACACATGCAAGACTTTCTATAAATATTAATTTTTTGGGGTAAATTACAAGTATATTCCCTAACGTTTATATTATGTTTCATTTTGGTCTCTGATGTTTCAAATGTGTCGACTTAATCCCTAACAATAGAGACCATTTTGCAAAATAGTCTCTATTGTTAAATGGCGAACCAATTTTTTTTTTTTTGGTACGTTTCATGATCGACCCAAACATCAACCAAAAGATTTACTTGAGGACTAAAGGAGAAATCATACAATTAATGGAGAAGAGAAAGAGTTAACGCGAATTACAAAAAAAATTGGGTTCCATTTGCATTTAGGTGAGGTGGAGCTCAGCTAAACTTTTAATTGACTTGGCAAGTTTAGACCACTTGGCACTCTATATGGTATTCTATGTGACATAAAAATAATTTTTTATTTTATCCGTTACTAACCACATTAGTATTTTTTATCCATCACTTAATGGTAAAAATTATTTTTAAACAGTATCAAAAAGTTAGAAACTAAATTGACACATTTCAAATATTATGAACCAAATTGATACATACTGTACTAATTAGGAACTAAACCCATAATTTACCCATTTTCTCCGGCAATTGAATCCCCAAGGGTTAGTGGTACTATTGACCATGAATAATATTATACCTTATAAAAGATATAAGTTATTAGCCCGAATCTGTTCTTTTGGCTTTCCTCTGCCCAAACCCGATAAACAATAACAAAGTGCAGTTATATAGGTCGGTCAGGTTGAAAATTTCTAATATTGTTATTCAAAATAATGTAAAAATTATAATCTAAAAAGTATTATAAAAACACGTGTTTAAAATATTTATAATATAAATATTTTTTAAACTTACATTTTTTTAATGTTTAAATGCTCACTAGAAACTATTATTTGGAATAATCAACAAACAAGCATAAATTCTTTCTTTCTTTCTTCTTTTTCTTTTTATTTTTTTTTTATTTTTTTTTTATTTTTTTGGATAGGAAACAAGCATAATTCTTTAAGAATGACAAATGTGCACCTTTGTGAAAATCAGAAAAAATTCAATTTTATTATTTAGAAAAAAGAAACTACTTACATACATTTGATAATTATAACACATGACATGCATTTATTACGTGGGATTTGATGTGGGGTCCTTGTTTATTTGGTTATTTATTGTTCATCGAGATCTGCGCTTTTAAAACAATTTCGTACGTTTGACTGTTTATGTGATAGTTTTCGTTTTTAAAATAAGTATATTAATTTATTTTTTTTACTTTTGTTAATGAAAATAATATTTTTATATACTTTTATAAAAAAAATCTAATTTTGTGAAAATATCTAAAAAAAAATACACACAATTATATTAAATTTATGCATATATATCAATAAAGTATTAAAAAAATATAATCTATTTTTCAAAAAATACATATTACAACTCATAATTAAATATTTATTAATTTTAATATATGCCCTTACAACAACCTAATTTTTTTGATAAAAAAGAAAACTAAGTGTGTTAATTAGAAAATGGCAAAAGTTGACAACATTTTTGTAGAAATAAATGCAGATGTGCTTGTGTATTTGCTTTCAATTCAGTTGTCTATAAACCTTATATTGAAACAGTAAAATCCCGTTTAACCGATTACAGGAACATGACGAGTACCTTCTTTCATTACACAGTGGCGCATGTATTTAATAAAGCTAATAAATATGCTGACATTCTAACTAAGATGGGAGCTAATCTTAAAATGGACTTTCTCCTTTTGAATGATACATTTCTTGTGGTAGAAAGTTAAATAGATTTTTTTTTAAATAAGAATTTGCTGTAAATTAAATTGCAATAATTCTTGCAAAATGTACACATATTAATGTCTTAAATAGGCCCCATTTGATAAAAATTTTAATCTTGACATGAAAAAATATAAACCTAAACAGATGTCTATCCGAAACATTAACACGTGTGCATTGTTACCGAAGTTACTACAACTTAATTTGTAGTCAATCTTTACTATTTTTTTTTTTTAGAAATATTAACAAATATTCTAAGAGTATTTTTGATAATTTTTTATATTTTTCAAGAAAGTAGTACTAAATTTTTTTTCATATATTTTATTAACAATTAACTAATAGATCCATTAACCTAACATTTTTTTTGTAATAGACTATTGTTCTGTTATTAATATTATGAGCATGTTTTTAACTAAAAAAAAATTGAATAAAGTTTCCTGCTTTACTTTTATTTATTTTAGACATTAATATTCGTGGCTGAAATTAATGGGGGGTGTCGGAAGTTGAGTTGACAATGGAGAAATTAGCAGTTTCTTCACGTAAATATGATAATAAAAACCAGTCAAACTCCAACTCCAAAAAAAAGCTTCATTCCTTCATCAACAGCAAAACTAGTACCATCTCTTAATGCCTTCCTGCCCTTTTTGTCCACCCTTGCTGGTACGAACCCCTCCAAGCCATACTTTTAAAATGGAGTATTAGATTATGATTGGATGAGTTTTTTTTATTACTAACATTACCCCACACGCGCTTTGAATTATTAGGTAATTTTTTTTGTTCGAAGAGACTTTTTTTTTTTTAATATCAAAAATTTTCAGAAAAATAAAAAAGAAAGAAACAACTAAAAATTATATACAATAATCAAAATCATATGAGTAATTTCTATCAAAAAAATAATAATCTTATGGGCAATGAAATGATAAAAAAAATAGCACTAAAAGAATTACTTTGGTAAGAAATGATCACTCCTTGTGAGAGACAAAGAAAGAGTTTTTTATTTTTTATTTTTTATTTTTTGAGATAATTACAGTAAACTCACATACGATATGACCCGTTTTCACTTCATTTACCCGTGGTTTAATCATTTACATTTTGCCCACCTGAACTTTAATCTGTTTACTCTTCATTACCCACCTCACTCTCAAACGTTAGAAAAACACATTTTTAATACAAATCAGAACACAACACGGATTAAAAAAAACAAACTATTGAAACTTTTCCTCACAAGCCGTAGAAACATGAAAACCCCCCTTCTTCTTCTTCTCCAAATCCTAAGAAATTGAAATTCACACTCAATCCCCTCATCTGCAGCTTATTCTTATTCCTTAACTTCCCACCGCCACACTAGTTCAGCAAAAGACAACTTTGGACTATTTGCTAATGTACTGCACTATTTGCTTGTCTGCGTGTCCACTGGAGATCAATCCATCGAAACAGCTGGAACAAGCTTTGTATTTCGTCTACTATGTGGACTGGGTTAGATAGATCATAGATGAGGCCCTTTAGATATCTCCCAGCATTACAATAACGTCGTTCCTAAGCCCCCTTTATCCTTTGGCAATGTCCCTGTCTCCCACTCCAATGATTTTCTCAGCTTCCAAGTTGCATTTTTCTTTGGTAGAGTCGGACTCGTCAACCAAACTACTGAGTCCGAGATATCTCTCTCCTTCGACCCCTCATATATCAAAAACACCACCTCCCACGACGTTCACAAGGTCAAAGCCACCCTATACATTTGAGATCCATGGAAGTACTCTATTTTCAGTTGGCAACATTTAGGAAGTATTAATTATTGGAAAGACGATTCAGTGTTTTTGGTTAATGGGTATTGGTCAAAATCTTCTAGGAAGCTCCGTGTGGTCAAATCAGGGAAGAGTAATGTTGGTTCGTTTAGTTTAAAATACCCAGATGTTGTTCTTAAGCTTAATTATTCAAAAAATAATAGCATTTATGGTAGTTTGATCGGTGGAACATTAGAATGTTTGCATATGAAAAATGATTATAATTACTTTGAACCAATTGTGATATTGGGGTTGTCTCATAATTTCTAGGGCTCGTGAAGAAAAGTTTTAATAGTTTGTGTTTTTGATCTGTGTTATGTTCTGAATTGTATTAAAAATGTGTTTTTCTAGCGTCTGAGGGTGAGGTGGGTAACAGAGAGCAAACAGATTGAAGTTTAGGTGGACAAAGTGTAAATGATTAAATCACGAGTAGGCAAAGTGAAAATGGGTCATACCACAAGTGGGTTTACTGTAATTATCTCTTATTTTTTAATGATTAAACAAAGAGAGGTGCCATGTCCACAACATTTTCACAACAAATTATAGGTGATAAGTTTTTTTTTTTATTTTTTATTATTTATGAGTTGTTATTGGTTATACTTTGACTCCACAACTTAAATTACATTTTTGCCCACCCATAACGACCAATAATAACCTACTAGTACCACCTATGATTTGTTATAAAAATATTGTGAACATAACATCTTTCCTTAAACAAAAGAAGAGATATATCTATTTGGGTTGATTTTTGATAGGCCAAGCATGTATTGATCAATTTGGTAAATTAATCAATTAATTAGCCAAGTGAATTAATTAGATCAATTAAATGCAATACACGTGGTAGCACAAACAAATCACCAAATAACTAAATACAGCGAAAATTAAATTTGACACAAGTGATTTGTTTACAAATGGGGAAAACCACTAAGGAAAAACCTCATAGGGTAAATTTAAGGTCACCATTTCTGAGAATCCACTATTAACAAAACAAGTGGTTACAAGTAAAAGAATTCTAGTACCTTATACCAACCTGCAATTGAACTTTTATCTCAATACCTAGTTGGACTTGTAACGTAGTGACAATCTCTCATTTCAATGCACGGCTCTAAGTACGTGACTAACCAATCGATGCACGGATTCCAATACATGACTAACACACCAACTTGAGAAGGATGTTAGCTGCAAAGTTTTTCAGTTCATCTACATGATGAAGATTAAGAAGTTTCTTAGTTACAAAACTCTACGGCGTACAAATGCAAAAGTTTCTTCAAGAGAAAGATGAATTAGGGCAAATTGTCTATTGTCACAATTTGAGTGAATTATCACTTTGCATCAAGTTGCATCACCTTTGACGGCCCTTAAAATAATCATTATATATATATATATATATTGAAGGTTGTGAAAAAAGAAACCCTATACAAATAACTTGGATATATGTGAAACATAGATCTAGAAATCTGAATTTCGTAATTCTTGATAGATACTGCTATCAAGCTATCTGTTGAGTTTCAAATATTAAATCTCGATAGATACATCTGTCGAGCTTCGAGCTCTAATGAACAACACTTCTTCGTTTGATTCTTGGACAGATTTGCATGGTTTCAATACTTGGACAAATTTGCATGACTTCAATACTTGGACAGATTTGCATAGCTTCAATACTTGGACTTGAACTCTTGTTCCTTAAAGTATTAAACACATCCTAGATTTACCTAATTACAAATAAAATGCGTTTTGTTAAAAAATTAGTAAATTCTAAATGATATATGTTCATAACATGTTCCATATATGTCCTAACAATTTTAATAACTTGCTTACCGTTTAGAGAATGAATAAAGAAATATGAAAGTGGCTAATTTTAAGGGACGTGGATAAGAGGTTATGATTGAATTAAAATAAATTAGCTAAAAAAAACTTATATAAGAGAGATAGAGTGAAAAAACTGCTTTCATTTATTTAAAATTTAGGAGTATTTAAATTAATAATTTTAGATATTTAACTTTATTATTTAAATTTTTTAAACATTTGAATTTGAGAGAATTTTAATATTCAAAATAATGAATTCGAAATATATTAGTAGTATAAATTATTATTTTTATAAATGAAAAGTCTGTAAGTAAAAGCTAGAAAGTTGGTAGATGTTATCTCCTTTAAAATATTGGTCCATATGTATCCGGATAAAAAAAAGGTCCATATAAAAGGTGTCAGATAGAATCTTTTTTTTTTTTTTTTAACGTTTAAATTGACTAAGACTAAAGATTGAAACAATTGAGTATTATTGTAGTATTATTTGTATAGAAAATTATACTGCCGAGTCCAGGACCATTAGTTTTGAAAAAAAAAAAGTCCAGGACCATCCGTCCACTACAAAAATGTCTACATCTCGATTTACACATCATTACCAAGATAGAAGATAGGCACCCTTTCCGCCACTTCATTTGCCTTTGTTATTTGAATTTGAAAAGCTATATGGGACAATACGAGACACAGCGTGTACTATACTTTAATTATTATTTATTTGTGAATTTCAAATTTTCGGTTTGAAAGTTATAAGTTGAAATTTTATACTAAAAGTCTTATAACTTAATTAAGATTTCGTTATACAAAAAGTGCTTAAAGGTCAAAAAGAAAAAGGGGTTAAGTTGCAAAATTAGTAGCATTAATATCAATTTACCAAATTTGTTTTCCTATATTAGAATAAGATTTTATTTTTTCTATTTTAACTTTTCCTTTTTACCACATTAAATTTTCATTTTGAACCTTATTTTAAGACATATATTAATCATCTATGTTATGAATTTTTTTTAAGAGAAATTGAAAAAATTATCAAAAAATAGCTATATTTTCATTTTTTTTCATAAAAATAATTACTAATATATTCCATTTACATGTTAGTAAAACCCATATGAAAATAGACTGACAATCTAATGTGATTTTTTTTTTTATAGTGATTTTTGGTTTTTCTATATTTATTTATTTATTTATGAAACTAGTTTTTCTTTACGTAATGTATAAAAAAATAAGAACAAAATTTCTATTCAAATTAATTTGAAGAGAAATCCTACAAATTCATCATATATATTTATATTAAGTCTGAATTTTGAAAATCTAAACGTTAGATTGCATGTTCTTATTACATCATTATTGCTTATAAAATTTCAAAAAAATTAAAGATCAATTGTTATATCATTAAATAAATGTTATAATTTCTAGTTTGCATAATCTAAAATTATATATAAAAAATAAATTAATTGATTAAATAGTAAATAACATCTTATTTGAACGAAATTTAATATATATATTAAGAATATAAAATTTAACAGTTAAAATTTTAAAATTTATACTAAAAAAATAAAAAATTTAAAAAATTTCATTGCGTTAAACTTTTAAAATTTGCAAGTATAATCCCAAAGTACGTACTATTATTATATGTGTGTGAAAATGGGACTCTTTGTTCGATGAATGAGACTAATCAATACAATGCCTTGTAGCAGTATATTATTGACATGTATGTATGTCGGCATTCGAGACCACGACCTTTCTATTCTAGCTGTGTCACTGTCTACTGCCTATTGCTCTCATTTGCTTCTTTGTCACCCCTCACCCTATTAACAATCTCTTCGATATGCGTGCATGTCTTATTTTATTTGGATTCAACACTTTTATGTACTCACTCTTTAATCTCTTCTGCACTCTCTCTCTCTCTCTCTCTCTCTCTCTTTCTCTTACTCTCACGATAGGACCTTCTGGGCTGTGATCCGGCAATGATGGGCGGTAGATTGGAGCCTCTCGGTGATTCTTGGAGCAGAGTGACGGCGGAGGTCGGAGATCTTTTCAGGCCACCTTTTGGTATGGTTTTTGTTACCATGGTCATGAATTTTTTTTTTTTTTTTTTATATGGATTTTGATTCTTAGCTGAGAAAATGTGGTGGTTAACACTTTTTTATTTTAAGAAAATCTTGTTATACACACTCTCTTTTGGTGGTTTGAAAACACAATTTCAGTTAAAATTGTGTGCTTGCGATCGTGTTAGAAGTGTTTGTACGATGAATGTACAATAACGATAATCATTATGCTTTTTAAGCAAGAGTATAATTATGTTTCTGGGTCAAGGTTAGATACTTAAATGAGTATATGTACCTTATCCTTATTTAGTTTTGTATCAAAGCAACAAACTTGAAACTCGGAACTGTTTTAAGGAGTGTGTGTGTGTGTGCGCGCGTGTGTTGTGATAGTTATAATGGGAGCTCAATTTTTAACATTCAAAAACTCTGGTGTGTGTGTGTGTGTGTGTGTGTTGTGGCAGATTTGGAGGAGAGGATGAAGATGCTGGTATTGAACAGTGCTGAAAATGGTGACACATTTGCAGAACGTGCTGAATCTTACTACGAAAAGCGACCTCAGCTACTGGCTCTCTTGCAAGACCTCTACAATGGTTACATCACATTGTCTGATCGCTACATTCAAACATTGGCCAAACATCATCAGCATCAGCATCATCGGAGACAATCTTCTCAAATCTCAACCACTGATTATGATTGCTATGATCAAGAAGACGATGCAGAGAGTTCCCTCTCTTACCAACAACCTCAGTCAATGCTTCCAAACAAGGGTGTGTTGGAGTTTGATGCTGATGCTGTTAATGTAATTGTTGCTGACTTAGTGATAAAGAATGTTGAGTACGATGTGTTAGTGCACGAGATGAGCATTATGGAGAGGCGAACTAGTGAATCATCAAGAAAAATGGAGTTGCAGAAGAACTTGCTTGAGGTTTTGGAGTCTGAGAGACTCATTCTTTTGAATGAGAATGCAAGGTTGGGGTATAGAGTGACAGCATTGGTGGAAGAGAACAAAGGGTTGGTGTCAGAGTCTATGTTCATGAAGAGGAAGGCAAGTGAGCTAGCTAGGTGTGTGCTAAAGATGAGGGAGGACCATAGGGTATACATGCTGAATCGCAAGATTGAGGATCTTCAGGGGCAGATTTATGGGTTGGAGAAGAGGAACAAGGAGTACTATGAGCAAATTGTGAAAAGAGACCAAAATGTTAAACAAGAGAAAGCTAGCATTGATGAGAAGAAGAATGTTCATGATTTGAGCTTGGATGGTTGCTCTAAAATGGAGGTGGTGGTGGTCAATCAGAGGTTTAAGAAGAGGGGTAGTGCTAGTGTTGGTAAGAAGGGTGGTTCTAGATTGTGGGAGAGGGTCAAGAACATGGACTTGTTTTTATGTGGGCTTGAGCCAACTTGTACTTGATAGCGCCTTCATATATATAGATTAGTAAAGTTTAGACTATTCGGAGATATAATTTTGTTATTTTTGCTTTCAGTTATTATTATTTTTTTTTTTTTTGATAAATGCTTTCAGTTATTTTTATTTTCGCATAATCAGGAATATATATTAGCTCAAAGAGTTCAAACTAGAAGTGAACACGGTTCAGTGTAGCTGATTTCTAGAAATATTTTGGGCCACATTGTGGGGATCAGTATTTTAAAATCCCAACCATTGTTGCACCGCAGGGTTGAAATTTCGACCCCATCGGCTGACAATGTTGTCGGTGCGGTAGTTGGTTTTTTGTTCTTTCAATTATATCCTCAGTTAACGCGCAAAAAAATAAAAAACCACAACCATGATAGAAAGACAGAATAGATATGAGGGAGAGCTCAAAGGTTCAAAATCCAAAACAAACACAAATAAATCACAAGAAGTTTACTCACCACTAATAAAAAACCCATAGGTCATAGCACTAGAATCTCAAATCTCAAATTCAAATTCAAATTCAAAAAAAAAAACCTTTTGTATAGATTTGGAACCTTGAGCATGTCTCTCTCTGATTTGGAGTTTGCAAGATTTGTTTTCTTTGAGTTGAGTGTGGGGCAATAGAAGTTGAGGAATGGATTGAAGGGACTGAAATGGACAAAGTGAATCAAAATAGGCTGAAGGGATTGAATTGAATCGAAGTGGACCGTATTGGACCAAATAGATTGAAATGGATCGAAGGGACTGAAGTGGACCGATATGGACCAAATGGACTGACATAGACCAAAGTACACCGAATTCGACTGAATGGACTGAAGTAGACTGAAAATGAACTGAAGTGGACTGAAATAGACTGAATGGACCAAATGGACAGAAGTGGACCTCATAAACCAAAGTAGACCAAAATAGATTGAAGTAGACCGAAATGGACCGAAGTAGGCTTAAATGGACTGAATTGACCAAATGGACCAAAGTGGACTAAAAATAAAACGAATGGAATGAAATAGACGGAATTGGACCAAAAGAATCAAATAGACCGAAGCAGACCACATTGGACCAAAATGAATCATAGTGGACATAATATGGTCTTCAAAAAGAAAAAAGCATAGGGGTATTGAGGTTACATGTGTGCAACAAGATATAAGCATGTGTGCATATTTTATGTGTTATCATGGTAGGTTTAACATGTGCGTCATCAGGTAGGTGTAGAGGTTGTTAAAAGGATACGTAAGTTTGTATTTTGTAGGGATGGACCTAGGTGGGGAGGTGGTATATCATGCATCAGACGTATATTTCCTCCCTCTTGCATGGAGGTGGACCCTATACATGTGGGGTCCACCTTCATGTGAGAGAGAGAAAACATGCATCTAATGCATGGTGTATTTTCTCCCTAGATGGGAGCCCAGGCCCTGTTAGTCCTTTTTTTTTTTTATATAAATTTTTTATACTTATTATATATATAATTTTTGTAGTTTCTCCCATTCCAAAACTTTAGGCCCCCTCCAACTAGCAACTATCCAACCCAAAAATTTAACAAAAACAATAAAAACATTCACAATGGTGATTGTATTTTAGCAAAAAAAAAAAACTATTTTACCAAAAAAAAAACTGTGTTATTGGAGAAGCTAAAACTAATTTTTTTGCAACTACAGTTGTAAGGACACAAAAATTAGGGGCCCAAACCCATGTAGAATAGTGAAGCTTGTATCACCCAACTAGGCCCAAACAGATAAATATTTGTTTAGAGAGTGGATAAAATAAGTCGGGCTCAAATCCGAAGATTCAAACAGGAAGGGAATGAACAGAAGTTAAAAACAAGTATATTGATGATTCTATACAAACTCGCCCAAGGACGAAGTTCTTATGCAAGGATACACACTATTCTCTCTTTCTTTCTTCTTACTGTTCTTGTTCTAATCTCTTTTTCTTAATTTTTTCCAACCCCTTTCATCTAAAAGTTCTCTTCCTTTATATACTTCTATGCTTCTTGCATCCTAACCCTCCATCTGCAATCCTCTAGGTCCTCCTTAGGACACTTGTCCCATTAGACTCCTGTTGAATGTGGTAGAAGAAGCTGCTTACTTGTGAACCTACTGTTCAGGAGTCATTTTCTCATTAATGCAGCTAATAAAACTATTGCCAACCATTTAATACGGAGGTAGTAGGTGAGCTTTCATAGGAAACTTCTTTCTACTTCCTTGACTCTCTCTCTCTCTCTCTCTAAACGCCATTCTCTCCACCTAGATTTCCAGGAGGTATTTTGTCTCTTCCCCTCCTCTCCACGAGTGACCCCTCTCCTCGAGCTTAAAGTGCTTTCACCTGAGGAACGAACAATGGTAACAGTGGTTTTATCCTTCCTCAGTCCTCGGGCCCCCACAACAATAAACTGGTATAAATATTTTATTAAGATTATCTCTTTACCTTCAATTACCAGTTGATTGTAGCAAGTTGTTAAAAATAAAATTCAATATTTTATTAAGATTATCTCTCTACTTTCAATTAAAAAACTCAAACTCTCTCTCTTTCTTTATTATTTTACTGAGTTGTTTATATTATTTTAAATAAAGTGGTAAAAATAGAACATTTGATGTTGGGTGAGTGAGGTGATAAAATAGATAAATTAGCTTTTTAAGGTGCTAAAAGCTAAAATTTTTAGCACTATTACTGTGAATGTTCTAACTTCAAAAAAAATAAATAAATAAAAATCCTAGCCAGCCTAGTATTAAATTTTTTTTTTTGTTTTTTTGTTTTTTGTCTTTGTTGGTAGATGATTACATCTTAATATGTTAAGAAATAATGATTTTGTGTATTTATAATTCGTTAATACTATATAAATGCCTATTTACAGTTTTTTTTTTTTCCTTATACTTCGCTTCCCTTTAGCTTGAAATCTTGAGTCTGTCTTGGTTACAGTGCTTGCTTTTGGTTTGTGGATACTACTTTCCAAATGACTTCAAAACTAATTCCCATGATAAAATTAAAAAGGGATTTACTAACGTGTACTCTTAGAACATACATTAATAAACAATTTTAGAAAACTTTTTTTTATAGAAAAATGAAAAAGTTATTAATTATTTTGACAACTTTTTCAATTCCTCATAAAAACTTTCCTCAAATAAATAGTCAAAAGAATACACTTTGCCTTTTGGTTTTCTCAAAGCATCATATGATAATTTGAAATTTGAATTGGTATCACCAATCTTTTGACACGCGGGATTGGCATTTATTGATTTAGGTGGGTGTTTGATTATTTAATAGTTTTCACTTTTATATATTCACAAGTCGCTAACCCGTGCGATGCACACAAAAAAAAAAAAAAAAAGATCATGAAGCATTGTCATTTCCACCTTCGTGTATACTGAATTGATATTAGTTGCATTGAAAACTACAAATAAAATATAAAATAAAATACTAATTGTACAAATAAAAACCCATAAACCTTTTTCTTTTCTTTCTAAACTAAAAATAGTGCCAACCCAAAATAAGGGAATCATTGATTCCATAACATCCAAATTGTGAGCAGCATAGAAACGTTGAATCAAAGAACACTAAGAAAAGTGTCAAGTGGACTTTGCATTAAAATCACAATTACTTGTAGTTACTTGAATAAACAATTACTTTGAATCATTATCCGAAAGAGGAGAGACATAAAAACTTGATAAGTCTCAAAGATGAAGTTCCTCGGATATATTTTAGCATCAATGTCCAAGTTCAGCCCTATGTATAGCAAGCATTAGCAAAGTATCCACGACCTTCCTCCTTCGGAATTCACAAAGCTACTCCAAAGAAAAATTGTTAAACAAAGGTATACCACTCTACACACATATTTACTTTCTTTAAAATAAAATTTTAAAAAAAATTAATAAAAAAAAAAAAAAAAAAAGAGGAGGAGAAGAAGCATAAGACAACAAAAAGAAATAAAATCTAACTTATATAATTGAATAGTTAAGTCAATAAATTTGTTTGAATCATTAAAATTCACCTTCATATTTAGCCTAGAAGACCACATGCAAAGGATCTAACAATATCAAAGATAATTATTCACCAAAAGGAACAATAACTCAAGGAACTATAGATTGGAGAGGGGAAAAAGTAGGAGACTATTATGCTGCAATGAATATGAACAAAAATCATGTACTAAAAACATGCAATTATATAGAACACAACCTCCAATGCATGCTTAAATATTGCAAGAGGCACATAACCCCATTTTTGTATCCTATCATCTCATGAGAAAAAGATTAACAAATGTAAATGTAACCAAGCCTAAACCAACAAATTCTAGCCCAATATTAATGATAGGCTATGAACTGAAAAACACAAGATGAAGATAGGGTGTTTTACATTTTCAAACAGGAGAACATGTATGCACAAAAATTCAATGATGCTATTAGTTAAGAATTATGACAATTCAAATTAAAAATGAAAAAAAAAAATCAACCAAAGTAAAAGCCTAGATTCCCAAAAGGTGCTCATCAAAATTGTAGAAACCATTGGCAACCTAGGGCCCTACATCATTCAAATTAAAAAACCCAAAATTGTCCCCACATAAAAAGACTAAACATGGTCACAAAATACAAACTCAAACAATTTCATCCAGAATAAGGAATTTTTTTTTTTCAATTTCAACTGACAAATTAAACAACAAAACTATATTAGAGGAAGGAAAAGAATTGAAAGAAAAACATGCAAAGAGACTACCTAGATGTTCATGGCCTTACTACTAAACTCAAGCTGGCTTCCTGCACAGAGAAGTTTCTAAAATTTTCCCACTATTCCATTACCGTAAATTTGCCAAATTCAACACACTATTCTAACTTCAAAATTTATGTATTAAACCCCCAATAACTTGCTCACAATATATCAAAATTCTTTCATTAAACCAAATTATACCTTATGGTAAAATACATACATAGCAATACATTCTTTTGGTGCTAATTAAAAACAACATATAAAATAAAAATTAATAAAAACAAAGGAGAAAAAAAATTCAAATACAGCAATTAAATTAAGCTTATTACAAAAAAAAAAAAAAAAAAATCAATAAAGCAAAAATAGTATGTAACCCTATCTTCATCATGTACAATCACAAACATGAAAAAATAAATACAGCAAGTACATGCAATGAATAGATAGATGGCCTCTATATTTTAATTTTTGTCTAATACATTTATTGCTTTTATGGTGATTCAATTTTTATATAAAATAAAATGACATTCAAGGTGATCAATGTGAGATTGCTAAAACATAAACACAATTTAACATCTACCTCTCAAAACACACATATACACATAACCAAAAAAAAAAAAAAAAACAAACAAACAAACAAAAACAAAAAACTAATCGATCCTTTACTCAAGAACCTCAAAAATGTACAATTTTCCAAAAGCAAAAGCACATAGACATGCATAAGTACATGTCTACATAAATATCACAATCAACATGTATATATCTCAAAAAGAACAAAGAGCATATTTGTTAATGTTCTAATTGTCAAGGCAAACAATCCCAAGTTTACTACCAAAATAAGTGTCATAGGAATAGGAGGAGATTGACATTTTAGAACAAATTCATTGAAATTGTAGCCTCTCTCACTTGCAAGCTATTCGCTACCTACATCTAATAAATTATTTTGTAAATTTTTTGGATGCCTTTGCCAAATTGTAACTTTAATATTTATCTATGCCTTCATCTTAAAAAAAAAAAAAAAAAAAAAAAATCTCAAAAAAAGATGAAAGGAAGAAACTTGTTTATCTTAGATTACCTCTATTCAGCTTTGCAGTGGTTTTGGTGAGAGATGATGATGAGTTCACCTTGGGCCTACGATTAAATGGCAAATCACAAAATGCATTGAACACAACCCAATAAGTAGCAACAATTTATAATTTTAATAAACACAAAGTTGTATTCTTTAATAGATAAACAAAAAGAATATTTTCAAATCTCATCAACAATAACAAAATACATAGATGAAACACACATTAATAAGAAACCCCAAAAATGATGGAGAGAGATTGCTATGGAGAGGCAGAGGCTGCATCAGAACTCGCCAAAAGAGAATGATTCTTTTTAGTGTCTGAACTCGTCCAAATAATAAGACTCTAATAGATTGGAGAAGATTAAATTTGAATAGCAAAAAGTAATTCAAAAAATATATTAAAGAAATATGTAAATTTCTAGCATATGAAAATAAAATTTAAAAAGTGATAGGAACATAATTGTAAACCTAAAGGATGAGGAAAGCAAATTGATTGAAATAAGAGAGGGGCTAACCGTGTGGGTTTTTTGGCATGGGCTGAGGGAGAACAATAAAAACTGACTACGTTTCATTCTTTGGTGTTTTAGAGCCCTCCAATGGTGCCCTTCTCATTCTCATCTCTCTAACTCTCTCAAACCAATTCTAAATTTTAAACTTTAATCAAAACCAAATCTAGGCCTGCTACGTAAATCAAAACTAAGTAGTCCAAAACAATCAAACCTAAATCATAATAACTACCAAAATTTGTGTATATAAGAAAATACCTTTATCGTTGAAGGTGGGTGCTAGCTTGACAACATTCTAGCTTTTGGGGCTTTGCTATGGAACAATTGTCTTAAAATTGTCATAGGAAATAGAGTGAAGAGAGCAAAGGAGAGAGGGAGAATAACATACAGAGAGAAGAAAGAAGTGGTTTAACAGAAACGTGGTGCAGTAAATGTGAAACCTTAGAACAGAAACGTGGGGAGGAAAAAAAAATACATGGAGAAAGAAAACGCGGAAGGGGAAGGGGTAGGGTTTTGCGTGAAAATTTTTGTAACCGTGTGTCAGTAAGTTTTCACAAAGAGTCTAAGTTGAAAAGGTTTTGGGTTTGGGCTTTATGGTGGAATTAAATGTATAAGAAGTGGGCTTTTATGGTGGAAATGAGGCTTTATGGTGGAGACTATTAGTATTTTAAAATGTATCAAAACTATTTTAAATTTATGGTGGAGATTATTAGTATTTTAAAAGTTGTACAAAATTTTTTAATTTGTAGGAAAAATACAAAAAAAGGATGGAAATGACATAGCTGCTGATGTGGCTCAACGTGAGCGTAGCAACATTAAATGCTACACTTTAGCTTTTAGTAATATGTAGATGTAGATGTAGATGTAGATATAGATGTTAATACCTCTATCAAAGGAAATTTAAAAAGTTGCCAAAGTGATATATTGAGTTATTAGAAATATAACTTTGGATATTGTATAAAATAGTAAAAAATAACGATAATCTCAAAATAGTACACTGGTATTGAATGAGAATGAAATATTTTGTTCCCCTGATCAAATTAACATAGCTTCGGGTATACTAACTCCCTTGATGTGTGCCCTTAGAGAATACTATAGTAAACTATTTTAGGAAATTTTTATGAAAAAACAAAAAAATAATTAGCTATTTTGACAACTTTTTCATTTTCTTAAGGCACACATTAATCGAATTCAATTAAAAATAAATTTTCAAATATTAAATTCTATAATATTATGCATGACTATAAAAATAATTTCTTATAAAATAATTTTAAATAGATTTAAACTGTACTGTACATCGCACGAGAGATTAAATTAGTGTGGTTGCACAGAAAGTTACGGTTTCAATGCAAAAAATGAAAAAAAGTGTTTATAGTTATGTGATTTGACTGATTTTAATGCAAAATAAAAAGAGTGTGAAATAAACATTAACCAGGTAATAAAATGAGAAAGAAATGGTAGGATTCAATTGCTAAAGCGCCTGTGTATCCAGATGTGATAAGATTATACATTAGCAAAAAAGCAAAAGCCTATCCACAACCACAATCTATAAAATCCAAGTAAAACCAACCCACATCTCATCTCGACATACAGAGAGAGAGAGAGAGACACACACACAGAAAGTGAGAAGACAACAATGATGACTACCTTCACTACTCTATCTCCATCCTCTACTTTCATGATCTCCCCCATCATCAAAACCTTAAAAAACCCAACAAAAACACTTCCACCCTTCAGAAGAAGCAGTACTCTCACACTCTCTGCCACTCTCAGCACCACCCCCACAACCACCACCACCTCCTCTCTTCAAGAACCAGTCTCTGACTCAGTCCAGACCTTCTGGCAATGGCTAAAAGACGAAGGAGTAGTGTCTTCAAAGACTCCAGTGAAGCCTGCTGTAGTTCCTGAAGGTCTGGGACTCGTTGCCCAGAAAGACTTGGCTAGAAACGAGGTCGTTCTGGAGGTCCCCAAGAGGTTTTGGATAAACCCAGATGCTGTGGCTGCCTCGGAGATTGGAAGTGTGTGTAGTGGGTTGAAGCCTTGGTTGTCTGTGGCTCTGTTTTTGATCAGAGAGAAGAAGAAAAACGACACGTCGTCGTGGCGGTATTACCTTGACGTTCTTCCTGAGTACACCAATTCTACTATATTCTGGTCAGTTTGGCTTGGTTTTGATTGCTTCTTTAGTTTTAGTTTATGTTTTAGTTTTAATTTTTTGTTATTATTATTGATTCGAAGTATACTACAAATTTACTGGGCAAGCTTTTACAATTTGACATGTGAAGTGGCACCAATCACTTTTATTGCAATTGTAGAACTTTTGTTGTAAAAATTGGTAACAACTTTAGCTTCTTCTTTTTTTTCTTTTTGGTTTTGAAATTGTGGGGTTGATGTATGTGGTTTAATGGTTCCAGAATTCCGGTGCAGGTCAGAAGAGGAGCTGGCTGAACTTCAAGGTTAGTGTATGTTTTGAAGTTCTTATTTTTATTTTATTTTCGGCTTAAGCTTATGTACAAACTTTTAAAGCATTAATTTTTCTAGCTATAGTTGTACTTGTGACTAGCTTATTTTTTAGGACAAAACTTAGGTTGATGTACCTTAGGTTCTCCGATAGAAATAAACCTTAGGGTTGTAATGACCAATGCAACAGAAACAGTAATGTATTTTCCAAGGATAATTAAATTCAACCATACAATACATTATTCAATACAACCACATAGTTGAATTTAATTGGAGAACCTACAGTACAAAATCTTAAGAACTGTACCAAAGTTATATTTGTTAAGCCCAATAAATCAATGAAAATAATCTATGCAAATGAGGACTAAGGTTTGGATCTAACAATGGAGTGGTTCTCAATATTTAATTTTTTGGTATTTCCAACTTTGGTTAGTGGGCTAGTTTGGCTCGAACTAATTTTGTTGGTGTGAATGTTGGCCTTAAGCTAGAAAAATAATGCTTGTGCAAATTGCTTATTCAGTCTGAGCTTATGGATAGGCTTTATAATGTGTATACACACATATGATGATGACGACTATAAAATCACATTCAAAATGGTAATATTTGCCTCTTATGGATCCTCTATTCAAAATGTAAGTGCATTGGTATGACACTCTAAATAAAATTTATGCTGTGAGGGTTTGGTTTGGTTTGGTTTTTTTTTTTTTTTTATATGAATTTTGATTGTTAATTGACAGAGGGAGGTGGATGGTTAAAACAGTTTTTTTTAAGCTCCTTGGGGAACTTGAATCTTTTGCAGGAGTGATCCAGGCCTTTGTAGCCAAACTAATGGCGTCTTCTAAGTTGTAGAGACTATATTATATTCATTGGAAAATTTTTAATGTGCTTACCATGGTCACAACCACATTGTTTTAGCTGTCCAATGGATTAAGTTCATCTATGCTTCCTTAGGCAATGTATAAGACCATAATGTAGCTTTGATGATGACAGATGTGATAATCTAATCTGCAGACTGCCTTGTTTCTTTCCATTTTTCATTGGAATTTGGTTGAACCGACATTTTCAGGAACCCAACTTTTGAGCACGACATTGAGTGTGAAAGATTATGTGCAAAATGAATTTCTAAAAGTGGAAGAAGAAATCATAGCCCCTAACAAGCAGCTTTTTCCTTCTCCTATAACACTGGATGACTTCTTTTGGGCATTTGGTATACTCAGATCAAGGGCATTTTCACGCTTACGTGGTCAAAACCTTGTTTTGATCCCCCTTGTAGACTTGGTGAAGTATTTTTCCCCTCTTCATACAAGTTTTCAGTGGCAATTACTCTGATTTATGAATTGTTAATTACTCTAATCTGTTGGAAAATGTGAAGAAAGTCTTACCCTACAATATGTTATGGACCCTTAGTATTGTGATTACATTTATTTTTTCACCCTGGTATTTAAGAAAAGATTCTTCAGGATATCCTGGAATTAATTCTTTAATAATAAAAGATTAATTGTTCATCTCCATGAGGGTGAAGATTATCAAAATTGATTGGGTAAAAGCTGCTTGGGCATCCCATAGTGCATGCTATAGAACGCCTCTAAAGGCATATAGAATTTAAACTTACTAGGTTGTACTGTATTTAATTCATGCATCTGAGTGCTTGCAATTGAAATTTGGTGTCAAGGAACTGTCCTATAAATTTCTTATTAAATTTGACTTTACTAAGACCAAATTTATGAATCAGATAAACCACAGCTCCAGCATAACCACAGAAGATCATGCATGGGAAATTAAAGGAGCAGCAGGTCTCTTCTCTTGGGATACCTTATTTTCTTTACGGACCCCTGTTTCTGTCAAGGCTGGTGAGCAGGTGAACTAGTCCAGCGTCTGAGATTTCCTATTGTACTTGGTTCCATTTTGCATCCCATTAATCTAAACACACACACATATATTGTTTACCATTTGACATAAATGGTAGGTTTTTAAATCGTCCACAAGTTGGGGTTTGAATGTTCTATGAACTCACCTCATTTGTTGACTCCATACAATACTATCATATCAAGGATATGTTCTATTACAAGTTATTGAGCCCACAAATCTATTCCCTTTTGTGTGCATATGTGTATGTCAGTATGTGTATGATTCAGTGGACTGCCAAATACAAAATTGAGAGCTATTTTGTGTCAATATGAGGTGAGATGTGCCAAATGAAGTGGCAACATTAAGCACTGTTAATATTAAGTGAACTAAGAAACACTGCTTTTTCCCTGAAATCCATGACTTCTCCTTTTAAGTTTACATTGTTAGCCCCTTCATCTCCTTTTGGATGAGTTCTTATTGGAATTTTTTTCAACAGGTTATGATTCAATATGATATCAATAAGAGCAATGCTGACTTGGCTCTGGACTATGGGTTCATAGAATCCAAAGCAGATCGCAATGCTTTTACTCTAACACTTGAAATATCAGAGTCAGACCCATTTTTTGGGGACAAGCTGGACATTGCTGAGTCGAACGGTTTGGGTGAGACTGCATACTTTGACATTGTTTTGGACCGTCAAGTTCCACCAGCAATGCTTCAATATCTGCGGCTGGTAGCGCTTGGGGGAACTGATGCTTTCCTGTTGGAGTCTATTTTCAGAAACTCTATCTGGGGCCACCTTGACTTGCCTATAAGCCGTGCCAATGAAGAGCTCATATGCCAGGTGGTCAGAGATGCCTGCAAATCTGCTCTATCAGGCTATCACACAACCATTGAAGAGGTAAACCCTTATCCTCCATGTAAGTTTGCACTACTAATTACTTCTCTTGTGATGTTATCAGTTCTTGTTATATGTGCTATGCATGTGGGGCATATGTAGAAAACCCCTTATTAAATAGGTTCAACATATTAGGACTTTACATCATAAGGATGTTAAAGTTCATCTGAATAATTGTGTGGCGATCATGACAAGTCAATTCACTTGAATCTCCTGAACTCAATACTTTAGAACGTATAGGTTTCTGTTTAGTAGGTCATCATGTGTGGCAACTTAGCTATTCACGTTTTAGCCATCCAGAGAAGGTAATTATGCTGCAGATTGGTTAGTGAACAGATTGTCAAAATGTCTGTGTACAACAGCTCTCCATCTGGTCTTTGACAATTTCTTTTCAATGATGTTATTCAGGTTATGGCCCCAAAACTATGTAATATGTAGGTTTGAGGTTATACCAGTTATTTTCTCATCACTTGTTCTATTAGCGTATTAACAAGGGTATTTGTGTAATTATGTTATAAACCCTAATATAAATATATGCTTTGCTCAAAAAAAAAAAAAATATATATATATATATATATATGCTAAGGTGGAGGCTGACAGATTATTGCCTAAACCTTATTTTCTTCTCTGTCACTCTCTCCCTTTATTTTCCCTTTCTTCTTACTTCTCTTTAACTTGAATTTCCATGGTTTACAATTTAACTATACCTTTCTTGAGGAGAAAGTGTCTTTTGTAATAGTCATACGTAGGCATCCATGTAACAAACCAATGGGTGATTTTTTTTTTTTTAATCCAGTGGATGAATATTATATGGGAATTTGGTGGAATCAACTCTCTAATAAAAGAGTATAACTTGAAATGCATGGTGTTCACTCATCGTGTTGTTACATGAGTGACTTGGTATGACTGTTACAAAGAGATACTTTCTGCCTCCAAAGAACCCAAAGAAAAACTTAGCTCAGCAAGCCCCAGCTACAGTCAGCTACTCAGATCCATTGTTTCTTCCAATACCCAATATATATAAACTCGTAATAACTAAACAGAAATGTGGATTGCAGGATGAAAAGTTAAAAGGAGAAAAGCTTGATCCAAGGCTAGAAATCGCAGTTGGAATAAGACAAGGGGAGAAGAAGGTGCTCCAGCAAATTGATGAGATCTTCAAGGATAGGGAATCAGAATTAAATGAGTTGGAATATTATCAAGAAAGGAGGCTCAAGGATCTTGGTTTGTGTGGGGAGCAAGGTGAGATCATCTTCTGGGAGCCCAAGTAAGGCCGAGTCTTCAAATGCGACTGCTATACTAAGCTTGTTGTTGCCTTAATGAAATACATTTTGGAGTTCTCCGAGAGAAGAGAAGGAAAAAACCCAACAGACAACCTACTAGAGTAAAACTCTCTTCAATTGTCTCAAGTAGATGTGGGATTGAGTGTTCCACAAAGTGTTAGTTCTGCAAAACAGTTTCTACTTGTAATTAAGAGGAGCAGCAAGATGTCTTGAGCTACAATTTGTCTTGATGGTTAACATAACATAGCTAGTGCTCATTCTTGTGTATTATAGTGATTAATTTTGGCATTTTTATGCACTATAAACTTAATGGTTGAATCACTCTTTCCTGACCAGGAAAAAAGTTAAACATCATGATCTTCTGAGTGAAGTTCACATGCATATAGCTGCATTAATTGTTCATTGAAATAAATATAGGTTTTCAATGCTTTCATATTCGCTGTCCCACCAGTTCATTTACCTTTTTTGGGCAGCCTCTTGTGATAAAAGCCATTAATACAACATCAACTTCTCAATGCATGGCCAAAATTTGGCTAGACACTGCGTAAGGAAAAATGTCTCGTCTAAATATGGACGTCCCAAAAAGTGTCGTACATGTTCAAAAAATTGAGCTGTCCCACTTTTTTTTCTTTTTCTTGTTGAAGTTTGAGTGTTTGCTTTTCATCATCCAGGAAAAATGGAGTAAATTTATTGCCAGGAAGAGCAACTCCGTCCAACATTTAGTTATCTCTGAACAATTCGTAGTGGGCAACTTTTTTAACAATGATCTACATCATTTGATATGTTTCTATGTGGAGTTACATCAAAACCACTAAACACATCAACTAGAAGAAGAACCAATAAATATATAAACAAAAAAATTAATAACAATAGAGACCACATCTTTTGACACCCAAATGGGGCATTGAAGTGTTCTTTTCTGCCGTTTCGTGCAAAACTCTGTTTCAAGTGTGTATATTCATAGTCATTATGCCTACTCTTCTGAAAGAAGACATAAATCCTGTCCACCAAATTACCACAGAAAAATTCAGTGGAATGTTATCAACGATGATGTAGAGTTGTTCGCTTGCAGTCACTGCATTTTACTTGAGTTCCCATGCCCTAGCAAGTCACAATTTGTTCCCTCACAAAGGCACTCCTGTGGGTTTGCATAGAAATAATCTTCCTCCTTTGGCTTATCTACAATAACCCTACGATGAGTTGGCTGTCCCATTCTTTTCTCATGAACCAATGCAACGGCAGCTACAAACTCATTCCATGAAAGTGTTCTATTTTGATGCATATCCAGTAATGGTACAAGACTTTTCCGATCTAGCAGGATGGTTTTTTTAAACCCAAGATACCTGCAAATCAGAAACTCTTCAAGATCTTTTAGAAATGCAATAGTTTAGCTGTTTTGCCATCGAATAAAATTAAAGCCCACCTCATCATGGTGGGTATACAAACCTGCGATGACCTTCCACAACTTTTGCCATGTTTCCATCGTAGGTGGGAATGAAAGTGTTACTAGCAACTGAAACCATAAAATCTAAAGCCGCCATTTGAGATGAATGATTCTGGAATTGTTGCAACTCCGTTGGGGCCAGCAGCATTTCCTTTTTCACCTGAAATTTTTATGGGATCTCAAATTTTAGAAGAGTCATATGCAGACAAACACACAACAAGCCAACGAACTACTTTCAGAGAAGCTTATCATTGAAGGGAAAATGGAGAAGATACATGTATCAAATAAGGAAAAAGATGCATATTCTTCTCTTTTTTTGTCAGCAAATATACAAGCATCCAATGGGTTTTAACTTTTAAACCAACAACCTTGTGCCCCACCTTGCTCTTAAAAAGGAAGAAGATGCTATTTGTTAAAAAACACATATTAGCCTCAATGAGATATCTATCAAATTTAAGTTCTGGGAAAATGATCTAAATTGTTTGTCAATTATATGGGTAAATCACCCTATCACTTCTCAACTGTTCAAAGATATTAATATCAACTATTAAGTGATAACTTATAAAGACTGAAAGGAAAAACAAATCCTTGATCGTCAGCATGTTCCACAAGCACCAAACAGTTGGACAGTTTTCAATATATTACAACTGGGGACCTAATCAGAATAACAGCCAGACACTGGGCAAAAGCCAACTACCATTAAAAGAAAATAATATCACAAGTTGCAAAATCACAGGACAGTAAGGCAAAATGCAGATTATTAATACACTCACAATATTTGGAAATGCAGCTCTTAACACTGCTAGTCGACGTTCACTTCCATAAATCTCACCAGCTGCAATATAAATCTGCGTATCCTTACCAAAACCCAATGCCTGCAAAATTAGTGCTGCCTCCTCTGGTGTAAGAGGACACAAGCCTTGAGATCTCCTCTCTTCGGATACTATCTCTTTCTCTCTCCACCATGGGTATTGATACCTGAATGAAAGATACAATACAATGAAAGTTATATATGAGTGCACATCATAGTAAATGGACGAATACAAATTATTTTGATCATAAGATACTTCCATAGATTTAAGTTAAAATAAAAAAATAAAGTTCCAAGTGCTAATAACTGAGTTTGTTAGGTTAAGAAACAAAAAGACAGGAACCATCCTTATCACATTGGCCAGGAAGCTGTCCCATTTGGTCATTTCTGATTATCCCATTGGAAAATCATCACACATGTGGCATCCCTTCAATATGCATTAGGCATTAAAATATGGAAAAATCTTTTGATAATTTGACTACAATCTATTACTGAACTAAGTTTCTTTCTCCTTTGTTCTATAAATCTCCTAGTAAAGCATACTATGCTTATATAGAACATTTTTCAGGTTATTGAAATGAGCATTACACCACAAACCTCATCTGCTTGAGCACCTCAGCTTCTTCCTTAGTGCAGCCTTGAGTACAACCCGAGAAAGCCAACATGTCCATCTCGTATCTTAGATGCAGAGCCACAAAAGGTCCCTTTTCTCGAAGCATGCGAACCAATTTGTACCCCAAAGTCTCAATCTGAGGAGTGAATTTCAGTGCCTGGAAATTAACACGACACCTGAGTTTTTGAAGATCAAATGGGATCCCATTGTTTGCCAAACGTGCATCTGTTTTATTGAAATGTAACACTTTATGCTTGCCAAAAAGTGGAAGAATCTGCACAATGGGATTGAAGGCATAGGATCAGGATGAATCACTAAAACGAAATGTATGAACATATCAATTCCTTCATTCACCAAAAGACTTAAAAGTTTACTTTTATTATTTTATTCTTTTTTTGGTTGGGAGAGGGCGGGGGGGGGGGGGGGGGGGTGGTGTTGGGTTAAATTGATATCCCTTTTTTTAATTTTTATAATGAACACCTTTAATGCTGATCATCACCTTAAAAAGTGTTCACATTATAATTTGATAATGCAAGCCCCACCACTACAGATATATTCACTAGAGAAAGGAAGCATGCCATAAGTGATCTCTCCCACTGTTAAAAGGAATTCCTCACAACCATCTTTTGCACCTCCAATAAATTCAGCAGAAAAGAATGCACCTTCAAAAAGAGTAAATAAAAACAGGCTTTTCAGCCTCCATAATAAATTACTCTTTGATCTATAGGTGGATGAAGGTTTTAGTTTTGGAACAAATCCACTGAATTTATAGTTATGACGCCAAGAATGTCCTCAAACAGCACTTAGTTTTTTCTTATTTGAAATCCTCCCTCTACAGTTACATAAGTTCCACACTAATAAGATTGATAACTGTCTTCATCTTCATCTCTCCATTTCTGCTAAGAGACTGGTTAAGCAAATCAAAAGTCAGACGGCAATTTTTTTCTCTTGCCCCAATTGGTATGTCAATATTTTTATTTTTGTTAAATAAGATGATATTATTAAGACAAATATTAAAAATTCTATAAGTGCACACATGTATGGATGTAGGTACATATTGACCTATACAGTTACCTTCACCGTCAATTTATGAGCTTATGTGTACATACATTCAGACACAGTCCACCTAGAGCAAACCAAGGGGCAGAACTATTTTTAATAACAGTAGCAATAAATCTACGTACAGGCCTTTAAGTTAATTAGCAACATAGATGTTCATTGCTTAAATATACAAACTAGTAAAAACTACACAAACCTGTTGTAAGTAATATTTTTCATTTGACCAGCTAACAGGAGGCATCTCGAGAGGAATGAATCCATGTTTTCTGTTAAACCTCTTTGGAATCCTTTTTATGATTCGAACTTCATCTCTCAATGAATCAATAAAATGTCTCACATCAAAGATGTCATTAAAATTGCTGCAGCAAGAACGTCAATGGTTAAAATCTTCTAGAAAGGACATTAAAGAAGGCAATTAAGTCACATTTGCAGCTGCAGGAATGCAAAGAGCAAAAATAACCATAAAAGAAAGTATTTAAGCCAGTTTTTTCAGAACAATGAATACACCTAGGGTCAGCCCAGAAGGATGTCTTATCAAGCTCCGGAACAACCAAAGTGAGATTCAAAAGCCGAGCAACAGTCACCATGTCACATATCTGAAATGCCCAACTAGCTGAATCAACCATTTGACATATCATAACAAAAACAGCCAAAGAAAAGGGCAAAAGGTACAAACCGCTGCTCGCATTTGATTCAAGCCTCCATTGCAGGACACTCTAAGAAAACCATTGCTTGTATACTTCCCTGCAACATTTCAGGAGTTCAGTTCTTATTTGCTAGCAAAAGACAAATATCATATAAACTTTCATCAATTAAAAAACATGAGCTTCATATCCTAAAATACAATAATATTTTAACAACATGAGAAAGATATTCCGACCTCTCACAAGCTGATTATGGTCTTGACATAGAAATCAGAGTAGAGGACAGATGTGAATGCATGTAACGCCACTAGTGTTTCAGGAACTAACAGACAGGTGCAACAGTACATGCTTAGAAGTTACTTAAGAAATTTAATCACCTAAACTCTAATTCCAAGAATGCAGAAGTCGTATTGTCATATTAATAATTCAATTTTCACAAATTCTGACTGTCATCCGGTGTTGCTTAGAGTATAGCTTATGCTGCTCTCATTATTCATTCTAAAACAACTTATTGCCGTAAGTCTTTTCCCTTTCCCGAATCAAAACAAACAATGCACCCAATTGTTCACGCTTAGATATCATAGTGCAATACAAGATTGTTCATTTACAATTTCATCTACATCATAGTACTAAACCAAGACAAACTGTGCAGTGACTATAACAATAATCCTGATCACAACAATAATCATAGCAAATTACTATTAGACTAAATTGCAATTTGCACCCTTTAAAGTTTTGGGTCATTTTGATTTTACCCCCTAAAACTTAAAATTTTACATATCATTTGGATTTAAGCCTTTCTGTAAATGCATCGTGATGAAGTGCTCAGCTCAAAACGAGCTCGTTTATTATTCAAAACCACGTCTTTTTGAACCCTATCAAAGCCACATTAGATATAATTTTGACTAATTGCTGTTTTCCTTAATTCTAATCAAATCAAAAAAATGCATCGAAACTCTCACGCTTACAATATCAAAGTCCAATAAAAAATTCTTCATCCAAAATTTCATCTTCAACAGCCAGAAATCTTACACATACAGTAACTAAACCTAGCCGAATTGAGCAGTTTAACTATAACTATAATCTTAACAATGCACACAAGGTCTAATCGAAAATCGAGCAGTTTAACATTACGAAGATTACAAAGCAAACTCACTTGGAGGAACAAGAGGCGGCGGCGGCGAAGAAGAAGAATGCAAACGCGCCTCTTCGTCGACGTTAAGCTCGGCGGAGCTCGAAATCCGGCTGGTGATTCCGGCGAGTAAATGCGGGTGCCACAGCTCACAAACCGCGACGAGCTGAACCAGACAAGTCCAAAGCACAATGCTCGAGCAAACGCGAATGAACCAGACCTGCAATCGCGTCCTCGCGATCGCAGGCACGGGAGGAGAACCACTCGCTATCTTATCGCCGATGATACGCGCCGCGTCCGATGATCTAACCTCCATTCCTTTCCTTCAAAAAACCTCATCGCCGTAGCTTCATCGATCAATCCAAAAAAAAAAAAAAACCCTAACCTCCTCCACAACCACCTCCACCACCACCACCACCGCAACCACCGTCAATTTCGCAATTCAAAGATTGAATTTCACACACATTGTAAAACCCTAAGCTTAGCTACAAAAATTGAAAATTCTCGTTAGCTTTCAACAACCACAGCAAAACCGTTAAGAATTTTTTTTTTTTTTTTTAACTTTTCCGGGAAAATTTTCTTTCTTTCTTTTTTTTTTTTTTTTTTCTCACAAACTTTCTTTCAGATGCTAGAATATTAAAAAAGTAAATAAAATAAATAAATAAAATTCTTTTTACTTTATTATTTTTTCACTGTGTCTCTCTCTCTCTCTTAGCCACAGATAAAGAGAGAGAGAGAGAGGGAGAGATGTGTGTATTATATAGGTGGGAGGCAGGGAGGGAATGTGAAGGAGATCTCTCTCTTCCGGTTCTGACGGCTGCGATTGATCCCAACGACTTTTTTTAAAGCCCATTTCTGCATATGGAAATATACCTGTTAAATATTATTTTATTTATTTATTGTGATTTAATTATTAAACCAACATTTTTACATGTGAATTCCAATTCTTGTGTTCCACAAAGAATATAAAAAATATAATTTTAAGAGAAACTCATTGAATTTTATTTTAATGATTTTTTTTGGACAACTATGGCTGGAAACCTATTTAGAGTTGGCTATAAAATTATTTATGTGTATTATTTAAATAAAATATGAAAATAAAATTACACATTTAAAATCAAACTTTTTTTTTTCTAGGTAAATAGGAGGATGCATTGGTCAATTCAAAGGTGTCACAAGAAGTTCTCAGATCACTCGGAAAAGCTCTTAAATCCCATAGGCTAATTAGTAATTACATTGCTTATGAAGTAGATATTATAAATATTATAGTTTCAAATTCACACTTTTGTATTAAATAAACGGTTTCGTGAATAGAGAATGCTTTGATAATATCATTAACAAAAATGTCTTAAAAATTTAATATATTTTGTCAAGACTTTTATAACTTAACTAGCATTTTTGTTGTGTTTTTGACAAAGATTTCCAAATTCAAATCCTTCAATATTCGTTGTATCTACACCAATGTGAATATATGTGTATGCTTTGAATCTAAGCATTTGTTAAAGCATAAGTTTAATTTCAAATTACACCTAATTTTAGGTATTTAAAATATAATTTACCTTCATTTTTTTTCTTTTTTTACTTTTTGGGATATTTTTTGAAATGATTTTATTTGGATTAGCCTACTATGGGCTATGGTCCTATGGACAGACATTCTGATTCTTCATGTTGTCTTGGTAATACTTTTGCCCGTACAAACAATTTATGAGTTGTAATTTCCAGACCACTTGTTTTTCCCCCTTTTTTTGATGATAAGTGCTGCAAATGTCAGTGTAATAATTAGATCACTTAAGTTAATGTACGGATTAAATGATGATGGCATTTTAATTGAGGTATTGAAAGTTTTAAGGCCAATAATAATTTAGAATAAAAAATAAAAAATCGATAGAGATTTTATTTTGAGATATCCTACGATATTTGTCTATTTTTAAAAAAATTAATAAGTACATTTTTTTCATTATCTTTCTTAATTATCCATTGGTTTTCTTGAAAAATCAATACTTAATTCTCATATCTTTAATTTGAGGTGAATAATTTCATATTACATTGCCCCTTATTTATCCATGGAGTTTCTTTTGATTGTTTCTTATAATTCTTTTATGAATCATTAAAATTTTCCCTTTAAATGATACTTTTGCAAATCTTTTGGGCACCAAACATGTGAATATATTATCATCTTATCAATCAATCAAATCTAAACATCTAATCGCCCAAATCGAAAATTTGATCCAAAAAGCTCACACAGTTGACTAATCACCCAAATCCAATGAATTTCATGTAAGTGAGAAATTTAAACGCAACAAGTCTTCAACTATTACATTTACTTCTACCCGCATATACTTTATATATATATATATATATATATATTTGAAATTTTTGACTTTTTGTTAACTACTTTTTATTGTATCACGTGGCTACATAAATTAATGTCATGTATACATTTAAAAACATTGAATAGTTGTGACTTTTCATTTTTCAATAAACACTTTTACATTCAATAGGTACATTTTCAGTCAATAAACACATTTTCATTTAATATGCATCTTTTCAATCAATAAGCACCTTTTAGTATATTTGTCATGACATTTCAATAGGTACATTTTCATTCAATAGACACATTTTCATTTAATAGACAAATTTTCATTCAATAGACAAATTTTTAGCCAATAAGCATATTTTCATTCAATAGACAATTTTTTGGTCAATAGGTACTTTTTTAGTATATCCAATATGAAATGTTATGACATTTTAATATACACTTTTTAATGGACACATTTTCATTCAATAAACACATTTTTGGCCAATATGCACATTTTTATTTAATAGGCACATTTTCGGCCAAAACGCACTTTTTGGCATATATATTACAATCTATCTTATATATATATATATATATTTGACATGTGGCTATATAAATTAATGTCAAGTATACATTTAAAAACACTAAATAGTTATGCCATTTCATTTTTCGATAGAAACTTTTTTATTCAATAGGCACATTTTCGGTCCATAGGTTACTTTTTTTCATTCGCTAGACATCTTTTTGGTCAATAGGCACCTTTTGGTATATCCAACATAAAAAAAATTATGACTTTTCAATAGACACCTTTTGGTAAGTACATTTTCATTCAATAGACATATTTTCAATCAATAGACACTTTTTTTCGACCAATAAGGACTTTTTCAGCCAATAGACATATTTTCATTCAATAGATACCTCTTCGGCCAATAGGCATCTTTTTGGTCAATAGACTCCTTTTAGTATATTCAATATGAAGGGTTATAACATTTTAATAGACACTTTTTTGGTAGACACATTTTTATTCAATAGACACATTTTTGGCCAATAGACACAATTTTGGCCAATAGGCACTTTTTATCATATATATTACAACTTATCTTATATATACCTAATATATACAACACAAACTAAACTAGAGACACAACACTTTGCATCTTATTCCTTCACACAAAAAAACTAATAAATAAAACAACATTACTATCTTCTACCTAACTGATAAAACTTTGTGCTATTTTTTTCAATATATATATTTTTAATTTCATCTATTTTTGCTTACTACTCCAACTAAAAATAATGGCGTGTTCTTTCCCTGAAACTCATTCAGTAACTATTCTCATGCATCATACATGTTAACGACTAATATATACTAATAGTCAATGCTGAGAGAAAATCCAATCAAATTCTAAATTTGAGTCTAATTTTATACCACGTGTCTTACTAATTGAATTTTAATTAGAATTAAATTTTGCGTCATGTGTCCTATCTAATTTTTTAATTTTTGTGGTAAGTAAATTATTAAGTGTAAAAATTGAAGAGCCTAGATCTAATTAGATTCTAAATATTAAATATATATAATAAAATATAAAATGAAAAATTATTATATATTTTAGAAATTTATGACTTAAAAAATGTGTATGTTTGTAATTCTTACACACTAGATACTCTTAAAAGTTAAAACCATCTTGCAACACTGAAATCCTTTGAAACTCACCTAGAATGAACCTCGTTTATCATCCTATACTCTAGAGGGAGAAATCTCAATCAAATTGTTCCCCTGCTTGCTTTTCTTTTCTTCTGCTGGTCCCAACAAAGCTATTAAAAAAGTCAACTCTCTTGTGCATATATACTCAAATATTTGCAACGTGTACGTTGTGATATAAAAGGAATGCAGCGAGTTTGTGTTTGAAGACTTGTCTTACATAAAAAAAAATCAATAAAATCTTTTGGTAGATATCCAAGTAACACAAATACCAACAAATAAAAAAAAGGGTGTTGTTAGTCCATAAAAAAATTGAAAGAATTTATAGACATTTATGGATATAAAACACATGCATGTGTCCACGCGGCACTTGCACATGCAAATTAATCTTAAACAAAATTTAAAAGATAACTATTTTTACTTTTAAAAGCTAGAGAAATTTAAATTAAAATTTCAATTTAGAGTTTCAATTTTGCGCCATGTGTCTTTAATTATTTATTCTTAAAGAGTTTGATTTCTTAATTTTAGAATCAAATGTGGAACCATATCAGAAATATTCATCCAAATAAGTTATTAAGTATAAAAATTAAAGAGTTTAAAATAAATAAATCATAAAAAAAAAATGTGCTTCACAATAATAAATAAATAAATAAGCATAAACAATTTACATTTTATATCTAATTATATCCTTACAAAATTTTTTAAAGAGTTAACAAAATGTAAGAATGACTATCAATAGTATTTAAATTATATATGTAGGAATTATATTATGCATTTTATTGTATATCTTTAAGTGTATTCATGTATATGCATTGGGTTACAAGTTGTAAATAAATTAACAGACCAAATGAAAGTCAAATATTCAATTTTGCAAAAAATTCTCTTAAAAAGAAATTTCAAGATTGTTGATTATAGTTGGTGGTTTTATTGTATCCTAAAGATGAATTGCTCTTAACTTGACGGCAAAACTCTTTTAAATAGAGACAATTACTTAAAAGTAGGGTTCAACACACGTCTTAATCTAAAAGCCGTGATATCTTTTCTAATCATTATTTCCTACTCAATTTCCCTAACATGCATGGTATCATATGAACCTAGATTATTAGGATTGCCTATTCATTTTGTAACTTGCATATTGTACAATGTAAAACTCACTTCTCCATTTAGAGTACAATTTCTATCTCACAGAATAAATAAATAAAAATAAAAACCTTTCCTTACACGTAAAGCTTAAGAGTTAAGAGGCAACATATGAGTGAGGCAATAATATTGTGGATCATATGTTATTTGAAACAATATCATGATGCGTAAGGAATGAACAAATTTGAATGTATATATATGTTATTCAAGGATAGTGCACAGTAGCTAATGTTATATGGTGCAGTGATGATGTAGCAAAAAAAAAAGTGTTCATGTTCATAACATATTGCCTCTGTCACACTCTAATAAAGCCAATATCATAATTTTGGTTGAAAGATTTTATAGAATTGATTTAGAAGTTCTGCTTATTTGGAAGAAAAGTCAAACAAAATGGTATTCAAGTTCCTTAAAGAGTTTTAAATTAATTATCAATGAGTAATGCTGGTGCCAAGGGCACAACTTGTACCACAGCTCGCAAGTTGTGGTACAAGTTGTGTCATTTTATGTGACACCAACATTATTTATTATCAGTAGCATGCTCACAAGTTCAAAAGCGAGCTCACAACTGTCCTCTTTGAAGAACTTCTACGTTTACTTCAAATTTTTTTCCTTATGGTTTATGGTCCACCTTGACAGAGACATGTTGAGGAATGAGGAAGATCCAGCTTTGAATATATGTTCACATAGTGGACAAAGAAAATGAGGATGAAGAAAATGCTTCATAGTGGGGAATAGAATAGTTTTATATAAATGCAATGATAGATGGAGCTCAGATTCATGGGCAATGGTTTATTTGGGTATGTCTGAATTTGGGTTTATTTTATTTATTTGACTCGGTATAATTGTCTAAAATTTCAGTACAAATATGCTCATCTAAACTAATTCTTAACATGCATTAATTAGTAAACCCTTTTGTTTTTAACTTGCTTATTTATACATAACTTTGAAAAGTCTCTCACTTTTTTAAGTACAGCCATTCTTTAATCCATTTTCAATCAATCAAGGTTAATCCAAATGCACTATTAAGTGTATTGCACGACTTGCATAGTAACAAGTGTTTAAATATTAAGTAGTTGATGTCACTGCTGATTAGTGAAAAGAGGGCTGAGCAGCCTGAGCTTACTATTATAAGTAGTAATTTAAACTATGGTCAACACGTGCTTGTTGTGCTAAGTTTAGTTACAGTGTCGGTCACCGACCTATGACATTAATGGTTGTGCCCCTGCTAAGGATAATCATCATTATCAAAGTCTTTCCAGTTTTCATAGGTTATTTATAATATTATATTTTTTTTTTTTTTTGAGAAGGATTTATAATATTATATTAGTAACTAAAATTTGTGGCACCATCATTATGAAAGTGACATCAGGCCCCACTAAACCTATTTGATATGGTAGCTTTAGTTTACTCAAGTCAATCTCCTTAAAGAAAGGATTAACAAGTTAGGCCTTATTGGAAATTTGAAAACCAAATTACTAGTGAGGGGTTGTTGGTAACATAATTTAAAAACAATTTTAAAAACAATTTTCAGTTTTTAAAACTTGAAAAATGGTGGATCTCACTTTTTAAATAATGTATTTGGTAACTGAATTGTAAATATAGTTAAAAAAAATCCTATGTTAAAAACATATATTCTGAAAATAATCACATCTTCTAAAAACATATTTCAATGACATTACGGTAAATATTTTGAAAAAAAATGGATCCCACCAAAATCTGACATGACAACACTTCTAAAAATATATTTCAATGACATCACAATAAATAATTTTAAAAACATAGATTCTACAAAAATCTGACATGACAACATTTAATGGAAATAGGTTTTCATTTACGAGCTCTCCCTCTCTCTCTCTTCTGCTTGTCTTTCACCCCATATCTCATTCAAGCCCTATTTCTTGATCTAAAAGTCAATACTCTCTCTATGTTTTCTTTTCTTATTTTATTTTATTTTATTTTATTTTTAATCTTAGCAGAAGGTTGGGTTTGTGGGTATTTTTCTTTGGTGTTAAGTCTTAGGGTTTTCGAGGTTTTAGGCAAGCGATGGTTAATTGAATTTTTTCAAATTTGAGGTTAATTTCAGCATGGGTTTTGTTGTAGATAAGTGTTAGGTATATCTCCTTTGAGTAATCTATACACTGTGTGGGTATGTTTTCTATGTTAGATTGGTAGATAATCGGGTGGGGTTAGCAACATGGAGAGATGGGAAGAAGAGACAAAGAAGTTGTCGTCGGTTCTTGTTGAAAGAAAGAGAGAGATTTCACTTTCACTTTTTCTTTAATAACTTTATGTGTTTTGTCATAAAAAATACTTTATCCCCAAAATTGAAACGTCGTCCTAAACAAAACTTTTGTGCTTTTAGTTCTTAAAATATTTGACACGGTAAAATGGTACTAAATACACATTTTTACCCTTACCAAACAAGCCCTAAAGTGAAAGAAGTGGGTTTAAGTGTCTGTTTGAGATCTGTTTATTTTGATAAAATTGAAAACTTTTTACTGAAAGTAATATAAATAAGCGTAAAAGTTAGTTAAAATAATACAATGAAATCTATGAATAGTATCAAAAAGTACAGCAGGACTCATAAATAGTAAAATAAGATGGCAAAAATAATTTTTGCCAAACCAATAGTAATGTACACAAATTTGAGTCCATAAAATTGTCTAATTGTCCGAAGGTAAAAGAGGAAAGCAGAACTATGGCAACGTAAATGTTGCAGTATTGGGCTTTAAGAAAATCCATTTAAAAACACGCCATTACCTAAACTAGTCCAGCTGAAATTGGGCTGTCCTTAGTCAAAACCGAACCCAAATGGCACTTGATTGAAATCTCTTTTGGTCTCAGCTCTACAACCTAGAGAAAGTGTTTTTCCATTTGCTTAGGGTGAGTTTGGTTCAGTTTTTTGTAAAAGTGCATAATAAAAATGTGTATTTTCAAAAAACTGAGTGTTTGATAAAAGCTGTTAAAAAGTGCTTTTTGAAAAAGCTGAGTGTTTGGTTAACACTTATAAAAGTGACAGTTTGAGGGATAAATTACAAAAAATGACAATGTATATATAAGGGAGTTTATTTTTTTATTTTTATTTTTTTGGATGTGAGTTTATTTTATACTTAAATCAACTACTTCATATACTTAAATCAATTTTTCTCTTTCTAAAAAAATTATTTTTTTTCTCATTAATATTAGCTAATAATAACCTACACTTTAAGATTTATTGTGAAAATATTGTGATAAAAAATGATATTGATTTTAATTTTAACGTACTATTAAAATTATTTTTTTTCTCTTTCTAAAAAATTATTTTTTTCTCACCAATATTAGCTAATAATAACCTACTCTTTAAAATTTATTGTGAAAGAATTGTGAAAATATTGTGATAACATTTATTTCTTTCATTTTTTTTTTCCATTTTTTTCCCCTTTTTTTTTCTCCTCCACACACCTCCACACACGTATACTTCTCTTTATTCTTTATTCTTTTCCCTCTTTCCCCTTTTTTCCCTCCAGAACATTCCACTTTACTTTTCATTTTGTGTTCTTTCTTTCCCCTTTTTCTCTTTCACTTGCTCCAGAACGTTCCACACTTCCACCGCTGAGCTATTTTTTTTTTTTTTTGACAATTCGAAAGCCGAGAGGAAGAGAGAAGATGATGATGATGAAGAAGAAGATGAAGATGATTGAAACATTGCGTTTGTATTTGATTTTGATTTTGAGTTTGGGTTATGGATTTTCAATTAATGGGTTAAATTTTGAGTTGATTTTCTGTGGATTTTGGGTTTGATTTTGAGTTGATTTTGTTTTGGGTTGATTTTGAGTTGGGTTTGAAATGGGTTTTGTTGATTTTGTTGATTGTGTTTTGGGTTGATTGTGGTGTTGATTTTGTTGGGTGGTGCTGTGTTTGTAGCAAAACGGTGAGGGAAGAGCAGAGAGATGAGATGAGAGGAGAGGAATGAGGCGCACGGATGACTTACCACGGAGAGGGCAGAGCAGAGAAGAGATGAGCGTGAGTGAGTTTCAGGGCTTTACGGCAGAGAGCAGATAAGAGCACAGACTGAGAACTGATGTTTATGGACCTTCAAGGGTAATTTGGTAATTTTTGGAAGAGCCAACGGATAGCTTCTAGAACGCGCATTCCCTTTTTGTTTATGGACCTCAGCTCCATAAATTTTGCGCGTTCCCAGAGCGTTATTTGCCTTGGCCCAAAACGCAACTTTTTTCAAAAAGTTGCGTTTTGGGCTGAACCAAACGCAAATATTGCTTTAGCTTTTTGCAAAACGCGCATATTGGGCTCAAAATGCCCAAACAAACGAGCACTTAATATGGGCCTTAGGAGTCCAATCACTCAATATTCCCCCCTTTTCAAATCTCTTTTAGAAATTAAAGTTTCAAGTGGAACATATTTTCGCAAGCGATGTTGTGATATAATTGTGATTGATATATAATAAAAGTTGTGTTAGTAGGAAATTTATGTGAAAGTCACGTTACTTCAATCACAACTTGTTATTTTAACAACACCCAAATGGTTAGTTTAGTTGTTCACTAGATCTCAAGAGATCCATGAGGTTTTGAATTCAAAACTCTTAACCAACACCTTGGAATTACCTTAAAGATTCCTCCATGTAGGTGTGTATAAGACTGGAACATTACGCACACTAGGGGCGTAGCTATGTACAAGGGTGGCCCCCCCAAAATTTTGAAAAATTTTAAAATATATATATAATTATTTTAATGTTTTCAAAATTTAGTCTACAAAAATAAGAGTTGGCCCCCCCAAATATTTAAATTAATCCAATGATGCTCTTAAAAAAAATAATTGATCTAATAGTTATAGAGACGCAACTTTATTTTTCGCAATTCTATTTTTTATTATAAAATGTCTTCTTATATTTGTTAAATATTTGATAAATTTTGGTACCAAATATGTTTGAATCTATTTTTTTCAATCCGTTATGTGGGGATTAACAAGTCATTGACTCATTAAAAAAATCATGTCACTAAAACTACACATGAAATGTCTCTTTAGTTGCCACATAATGGGTTAGAGCAATATAGTTTCAAATATGTTTGGAGCCTAACTTATCCCTCCAAGTTTTGGATCATTCTTGTTTTTGAAAATTTCATTAGTTCAATTTAAAGATTTTTAACTTACTTTAGTATAAAATTTGATAATTTGTATTGAAAATGAAACTTTTTAAGAATTTCATCATGAAAATGGTAAAAATAAATTTTATTTATGAAAGATTGCCATCAAACATAGTTTTGATTGAAAATACTAAGCTCTTTTATCTTTTTTGGGTGTGTGTATATATATAACTTATCAAATAAAAAAGTTTGTATATATGTGTTTGTGGGGGGTTGTCTTGATAAATATATTAGCGTTGCAACTTGGCCCCCCAAACAAAAATTCCTAGTTCCGCCCCTGATGCACACCTAAGAGAATAGTCCAGTACTCAAAGATAAAGCCTAAATTACAATATATAGCTTTAAAGTTTTGGATGACTTTGATTTGTCCCATAAAGTTTCAAAATGTAGATCTATACCCCCAATAATTACTACATATAATTTGGATTTTAAGTTATTTCATCAATGTGTCGTTTGAGATGTCAATTAAATGCCAACAAAAAATTATAATGATTGAATCTTTTAAGTTACTATATATTAATAAATTGAGTCAATATTCATATAAATACCTAAATTATAAATCATAAAAGAATATTGAATTTGACTTATTAGGAAAATATATAATCAAAAGATGCAATAATGAAAAAAAAAAAATTGGACATATTTTAAAAATGTCAACACAAAGAAGAGTTATTTCATTAAGAGAACAATATTATGAAAAATTCAAAAAAAAAAAAATTGAAATGAAAATAATTTACATCATTTTGAATGTACATAATTTTTCCGAAATAAATCTATCAAAATTAAGAGATACATTTTAGAACATTCATGTATAATGAAATATATTCTATTAGTTGATTTCTTTCCTTAATAAAGTATTTAATTTCTATACTTCAGTTGTTAGATATAATGAGACTTGATAGAGGATAATTCAAACCCTAGTTCTCCTTATAAAAGAGATTATGTAACGTACTTTACTCTAGAGATTCCTCCATATAGGTGTGTATGAGACTGGAAGATTACACACACCTAAGAGAATAGTTCAATGCTCAAAGATAAAGCCTAAATTACAATTTACACCTTTAAAGTTTTGAATAATTTTGATTTGTCTCCTAAAGTTTCAAAATGTAGATCCCCTTAACAATTACTGTAGGGTCACAATTCGTAGCCCAAGCCCAAAAGATATGAGATATGAGCCAAATGAGCTCAGTACAATGAATTTGTAGAGAGTAGGTGAAAGAGCTGGGCTTTTGGTGAATTGGACAACGATTAAGGACAACGATTAATAATGATTTTAAAAGATGAACAAGCATGCAATACACGTAAACCTCAATAAAATGATTGTCCGAGGAGATAGATTATCAATTAATCTGATAGTTTTGATGATCAATACAATTCTTAGTGCTACAGTAATTTCTTTTCTCTCCTTTCTCTCTCTGTTTTTCTGTCCCTCTATTATGGGAGGTCTTTTACATTATATAGCTCCTTCCAGGCCATCGTCATCGTATTATTTATCATCTAAGCCTTCACTCGAGTACATGTCCCATCAAACATCTTCTTTAGCTCTCTGCGAATGGTGGTAACTGAAACTACATTGTTCAGGGGTCTTCTCCACATAAATGCGGCCAGAAAAGTTGCTGCAGTGCATTTAATGCGATGGTAGCAACTTTTCTTTTAGATATTTCTATATTCTTATCACCTTTGTACGTTCTTGAGATTCATCTTGATCATCGTTGGAACTCCCTGGAAGGTTACCTAAATTACCTAGATGTGTGCTTGACCGATATTCATCGTGTCCGAGAAGAAGCTACTCCTCGGACTATATGCCTCCATTCTTTTCTTCCGTGATTCTCAACTTTGGGGCCTTTTCTAACCATTTGCTCCTCCTTGGACATATCCACGTCCTCGAATAGGGTCCAAGGCCCAATATACAAATTTGGGCTCTTATCCCCACAATTACATATCATTTGGATTTAAGTCATCTCATCAATTTGTCATTTGAAGTGTCAATTAAGTGCTAACAAAAAATTATAATTATAATGATTGAATCTTTTAAGTTACAACATATTAATAAATTGAGTCAATATTCAAATAAATACCTAAATTATAATTCATAAAAGAATATTGAATTTGACTTATTAGGAAAATATATAATCAAAAGATGCAATAATGAAATAAAAAATTGGACATATATTAAAAATGTCAATACAAAGATAAGAAGAGTTATTTCATTTAGAGAACAATATTATGAATATTGAAATGAAAATAATATATGTAAGGGCACGTTTTTCTCTCAAGCCCAAAGGATAGATGAACTTAAGCCCAAAAAGTCCAATACAATGAATTTGTAGAGAGTGAGTTGGAAAACTGGACTTTAATGAGTTAGATAACAAGTAAAGAAGATCCAAGTAATAAGAAAATGAAGATAGACTGGTTTAATCTAAAAAAAACTCCCTCCCTCCTGAGAGGGTTTCTTTCATTATATAGCTCCCTTTAGATGATCTTGGCCCTTCATTTGTTGATCGTCCATGTCACTACTTGAGTGCTTGTCCCATCGGACACCCTCTTTGGCTCTCTGTGAGTTGGTGTAGCCAAAGGCATCACTGTTCAGGAGTCTTCTCCACATAAATGCAGTCAGAAAGTTAACTACAGAGCATTTAATGAGGTGACAGCAGCTTTCCCTTTAATATTTCCCAGCTCCCATTTGTCCTGTACGTTCACAAAGCATATCCTCATCAATAGAGTTTCCTAGAACCTCACCTTGGACGACAAAACACACTTTTTGACCTCCACCTCATTAGCTGAGGAGATACTCCTCATCGGCATACTTCTCCCATCTTTCACAGTCATAGCTTACTCGTAAAGTTCAAAGTCTTACATCTTCCTTACTGTTGATCTGTCCTCAGACCACTGAGCCTCCTCAACCAAGCTCAAGGCCCAACATATATTTTTGGGCCCCTTGTCCCTACAGTATACATCATTTTGAATGTACATAATTTTTCCCAAATAAATCTATCAAAATTAAGAGATATATTTTAGAACATTTATGTAAAATGAAATATATTCTATTAGTTGATTTCTTTCCTTAATAAAGTATTTAATTTCTATACTTCAATTGTTAGACAAAATGAGACTTGAGAGGATAATTTAAACCCTAGTTCTTCTTATAAAAGAGATTATATAATGCATATTCCCCTGGATTGAATTTAGAAAAATAATTGATTTTGAGATTCATGAAAAAACTTGAACGTTTCCAAAAATACTGGATTACACATTATCCAACAAATTTGATTATGTTTGATTTGTAAGCTTAAAAAATCTAATTAATGGGTGTGCCAATGCTAAGGATAATCATCATTATCATTGTCTTTCCAGTTTTAATTCATAGGTTATTAGTAACTAAAATTTGTGGCATCAGCATTATGAAAGTGCCACTAGGCCCCCACTAAACCTAGTCACTTAAGTCTAGTCCAGTTCAACCTATTTGGTACACTAGCCTTAGTTTACTCAAGACAATCTCCGTAAAGAATGGATTAACAAATTGGGCCTTACTAGAAATTTTGAAAACCAAAATAATAGTGAGGGGTTGTTGTTGTAGGGGTGTGTAGCTAACCCGCCAAAATCGATCCAATTCAATCCAATCCTTTGGATTGGGTCGATTTTTAGGAGTTGATGAGTTGGGTTGGGTTGTGAAATTTCTTTTCGAGTTGGGTTCGGTTCATAAGATTCACAAATCTACCTAACCCAACCCAACCCATCTACATTTAATATATATTTAAATTAAAAAAAATATTATACAATTTTGTTATTTACTTTTTTTTCTTCTCTTCCTAAATAAAACTCAAATCCTAAGTTCTCTTTGTTTAGTTTGTATTGGTTTGGTGTTATGCTTATGATTTTAGTCATAAATTTGCTTTCATTTGTGATGAAATTGTTCTATTGCTCAATTTAATAATAATAATAATAATAATAGTAATTAAAAAAATTGTCCAACCCATGGGTCTAGCCCAATCCACGTGGATTGGGTTTAACCCTTGTGATGGGTTGGGTTGGATTTTTTTAACCCACCATGGTGGGTTGAGTTGAGAAAACCCCTCAACCCGATCTATGCACACTCCTAGTTGTTGGTAACATAATTTAAAAACAATTTTTCAATTTTTAAAACCTTAGAAATGGTAGTTCTCAGTTTTAAATCATGTGTTTGGCAACAGAATTGTAAATACAATTTTCAAAATACGGTGTTAAAAAATAAAAACATGTATTTTGAAAACAGTTTTTGATGACATTGTGGTAAGTATTTTGAAAAACATGGATTCCACCCTAATCTGACATAACTACACCTAACGAAAATAATCTCTCTCTCTCTCTCTCTCTCTTTTTAAATTTTAATCTTAGCCGAAGGTTAGGTTTGTGGGTATTTTCGTTGATATTAAGTCTTGGGATTTTGGAGGTTTCAGGTAAGTGATAAGTGTTATGCATATCTCCATGGAGTAAGTAATCTATACACTGTGTGGGTATGTTTATTGTTACTTGCAAATTGTGGATTGTTAGATTGGTAGATAATCGGGTAAGGTTAGCAACATTGAGATGGGAAGAAGAGGCAAATATGTTGCCGTTGGTTCTTGTATGAAGAAATAGAGAGATTTCACTTTTCCTTTAATAACTTTTACTTTTGTCATAAAAAAAATTTTATCCTCAAAATTGAAACGTGGTCCTAAACGAAACTTTTGTGTTTTTTTGTTCTTATAAAGCTTGTCCTAGTAAAATGGTACCAAACACACTTTTTTTTTTTTTTACACACTTTTACTCTTACCAAACAAGCCCAAAAGTTAAAGAAAGTAAATTATATTTTAACCTAAATTCTTTTAAGGCCATTAGTTTATATAATATTTTAAAAAACTTTTATTGAAAAAGAGGAAAAAGATTAGCTACAAAATTGGTTGTAACGTAAGGTTATAACCTTACTTAATATCTTTTTATTGGAAGTGAATTTTGACAAATCTACTGTAGGGGGAAAATGCCCAATCTAGCGTAGTGGGCCTAGGGCCCTATTTGAGGATTAATGTGTGTCCGAAGAAAAGGAACCGGTTGAGATAAAGTCCATCTGGAAGAAAGATACCTGGAAACGAAGGAGGAGTACAATCCGAAGAGGTCACCAGCGGTCTGAAGAGGTCATACTCCTCGGATACGAATAGTATTGATTAATCAAACGTGTGGAAGGTCCGAATGATCTTCCTAACAATCCCAATGATCAAGATAAGCTCTGAGTATATCTAGAGAAGATAAGAACGAAGAAATATCTAAAGGAAAAGCTGCTACCACCGTATTAAATGCACTGTAGCAACTTTTCTGACCGCATTTATGTGGAGAAGACCCCTAAACAGTGTAACATCAGCTACCGCCACTCACAAAAAGCTAAAGAAGATACATGACATGACATACACTCAAGGAGGTACCCAGATGAAGAACAAGTGGACGATGGGGATGAGGGGGAATGATACTATATAAAGAAGAATGGCTCCTGGAGAAGTGGGAGAGGAAAAAAGAAAAAAGAAAGAAGAAAGGTTTTACTGTAACTCTAAGAATTGTAACCAGTATTTAATTTATCATAAGTCTCTTCGGATTTCAATTTATTTGATCTTTATATGTATTTTTATGCTGGTTTATACTTGGACATTGTAATAAACCATTGTGAGCTCCACAGTCAACCTAGCTCTATCATCCACACTCTACAACTTTATTGTTTTGGGGTTGGGCCACAAATCCTAACCCTACATCTACTATTGGATTACATCTTCTTCTTATATCCTCTATGCTTGTGAAATTTTTAGAAAATTAAAGATCAATAGCTATGTCATCAATAAATTGTTTAAATTACAATTTTTTGTAGTTTAAAATTATGTATAAAATATAAGATTATAGATCATATAGTAAATAATATCCGATTGATACAAAATTTGACATATGTATTAAGAGCATAAAAAACATGCAGTTTAACGGTTAGATTTTTAAAATATGTAGTAATATTTATTTTATTGAGTAAGATTGTAGCCTTAAGCTACAATTAATTTTGTAACTAAAATTTGTTTGAAAAGAAAGGAGTAACTAATTTTTTTGACATTTTTTTTATTAATATTTTTTATAAAAGTATTACAAAACCTTTCTAAAATAGTCCATTGACAAATTTGAGTAGGAAGATTCATTAAATGTACACAAATTTGAGTCCATAAAATTGTCCGGTTGTCCGAAGGTAAACGAGGAAAGCAAAACTATGGCAACGTTGCAGTGTTGGCCTTTAAGAAAAGTCAGTAAAAAACATGTCATTACCTAAACTAGTCCTGAAGTTGGGCCGTCCTTAATCAAAACTGATCCCAAATGGTTCTTGATTGAAATCTCTTTGGGTCTCAGCTCTATAACCTAAGGAAAATGTTGCTCCATTCACTTAAAATGGGCCTAGAGTCCAATCACTCAATATGCCCCCCTTTTGAAATATCTTTGTGAAACATTTTTTGAACCCAGTGGAATATTTTTGAGGTACTGACGTATTTGTGATTAATATATAATAAAAGTGGTGCCATTTGAAGGTTGTTGATATCCATTTTCACGACATATTTTCACAAGTCCAACTTTTTTGTGGGCTTAATTTATGTATTATATTTTATTTTATTCTTTTAAGTATGATCCAAGCCCATGCGATATATTGGAAGAAATTGAGAAAGTGTGGTTTGGAGGGTATGTATCGGTTTCTTTCGGACCTTTTGCATAAGCTACCCCATGTGTGCTACCAAGTGGGCAAGGGATACTAGTAGCACCTCAGGCTCATGGAGGAGGTCTTATACCTAAAATTTCCATCCCATAAGAGGTTTTACACTATGACTGATGTGGCCCAAAGTTTTTGCCCTAAACCATTTTTTCCTTTAAAACATAGTTGGCTCTCATTGGCCAACTCCAGCTACTAGCCCTCACTTAGGTGAGTATTCCAATAAACTAAAATGATTGGCTAAAGGCAGCCAATTAGAGCAAACCCCTTTTATTTCATAAATCATGTTAAAAGCATGTCAAACTCTTTCCTAAACAAAAGTAATCCAAGCCAAGGCACCAAATTAGTGTCATGGGGGATAAAAACCTCTTCTACCACCAAAAAGCCAGTCATTAGTGGCACCCCAAATTCAATATAAAACTCTCCCATCAACTCAAAAACCAACCAATCCACGTTCTACCCTTAGAGCTGAAACTTTAGAGCAAAAGCCCATTTGGCTAACGTTTTCACAATTCTGAAGCTTAGGGGTGGAAATATGGGTATGGAGGAACCTTCCCTCTCTTCCTCATAACCTTTTTCAATTTCCTCTTCTCGCTAACTGTAGGTCAAAATTTCGGATTTGTGTACTTTTTCTGCATTTTTTTATATTTCTATTACGACATTTTGATTTCTCTCTTGTTAAAGCACTATTAGCTTTTTATTCATTATACATTTGAAATTTTGGGCTTGATTCTCCATAAATAAACATTTCTAATGAACTCAAGGGGAAATTTGGGCTAATCTTGTATTTTTGGCCCTTATCGCAAAAACGTCCCCAACAAAGGTCTATATGAAAATAATATTATTTTTATCATAACTTGTCATCTTAACAACCCCAAAAGGTTGGTCTAGCTGTCTGGTTGTTGACAAGGCCTTATGAGATACATGAAGTTTTGAATTCAAAACTCCTAACAAGTATCTTGAAACCACTCTAAAGATTCTTCTATGTAGGTGTGTATTGGACTAGAAGGCAACACAAATCTAAGAGAATGGCCCAGTGCTCAAAGAGCTTCCGACACTCTTTTTTTTTTCCAATGTCATTTTAACAAATTGTGATTGTGTTCATTAACTTTCAACTCAAATTCGTACATCATTAAACTTAAACAACAATTTATTTACTAAATGAAAGCTGAAGATATTCAGCCCCCAAACAAGAACGAAATTGCCTTAGGGCTGAGGGGGGACATGTCGCCGCCCCCCCCCCCCCCCCGGCGCCTTTGAAAAAAAATCTTATAGTATATATATTTACACAAAAAATTTACTTTAAGCTCTAAAATTTATATACTTGGCCCCCCTCCCCCAAAAAATTGACAAGATGACCCATTGTGGTGGGCCTTTTTTTGTAATGTTGGGCTGTACTACCTCCTGCCGTGCTGGGCCCAAGTGTTTTGAGTAAGGGAGTTGAGACCGGTCCAACTATAACTCACTTTGGTTCGGCTTATGCACAAACTATGTCTTGTTTGCCAAGAACTTCGTTCACATGCCCATGGCAGGCAGAGCTACTTTGGATGAGTCATGGCAAGCAGACATGATAATAATAATAAAAGAGGGTACTTTTGCCTTTAGACAAAGCGAATAAATAATCCCTAATTAAAATGATAATCACAATGATAAGAAATACCTTGTAAAGAAAATGGTGGAAATAAATAAGTAAGACATGAGTTATCTAAAGAAAGAAAATGGTCAATATGTTATGCCAAATTATGTCACAGGACCAAGACCAAGGAGGGAACCATTTTCCTCAATGTGAATAATCTCCCAAGGAAAATCCTGCTGTTGAAATTAATCACTGTGAGGGAAAACGGACCTAAATGGCTTGTGCCCAAAAGAATCTCCTTGCTTTTGATAGAGAGAAGAACTTTTGGAAGGAGAGAGGGGATCAACCTATTGGTGCATGCTTGCCGTTCTAACTCTCTGTTTTCTTTCCTTACTTTCTAATTGTTCCTTTTCTCTTTCTTTTTCTCTTCTTTTCTCAGTACTTGTTTCTACTTCGTGATTCTTTCCTAGAGGTTACTATTGCTGTCCTCCCCCTCTTGTGCACGGCAAAGGTCTTTTATATAATACCCGTCGTGACCGGATTTTATTATTTTAGCCTTTAACTACCTTTATCTGGTCTGGGTGTCCTTGTCGACCACTACTAGTTTGTCAGTCGCCCAGCCACCACCACTTAGCTATGCTGGCTGTGCCACCAGACAAAGAAGATTATTTTGTTTGCTTGCTTACCATGACACTCTTACCTGCTACGGTGTGGATGCTCTCTCTCTTTCTATCCCTCATGGCATGCACCTAGTGGTTCCAACTCATCCTTGCTTCTTTTGGGTGGTATGTCATCCCAGCAGGACATCTCCCCCAAAAGAACCTGAGCAGGAACCCCAGAATAGGTTTTCCCCTCTCCCCACCACCAAACCATACCCTCTTACCTCTGACCCATGACCCATGACCCATGACCCACCACCTTCTTTATTAGCTGGGTATAGGCTGGTGAAGATTGGGCCTTGTGCATGCTCAACTTCTGCGTGTGTCTAAAACTTGCCTGCTACTCATGCGTCTGTTGTGGCCTAGAGGCTTGTCTACATATTCTACCGCCCATCCTTGGCTTCTTATGGCGTGAGCTATTTTCTAACTTCTCATTCTTTAGGGCCTGCTCCCTTCGTGGGATGGGCTTTGCTTAATTGTGAGTTTTTCCTCCTTCAGCCCATTCTTTTGCTCTTTTATGCAGTCTTTGCATTTTTTGCTGCACTATTCTGCCATTCTTGCTGTGATCTTATTTGACTCAAGCCTGCTAGGCTTCTTTGGGCCTGCTACTTATTCTTCTCTTAATGACTTAGTATGGCCATTGGGCTTTTTGTTATATTGCTTGCAGGCTCCTATGTCTCATTTATTTCCTCTTGGGCATCCTTGGCCAATTTACTTTCCTTAGGCATCCTCGACCCTTTCTAATTCTACGTTCCCATCGGCTTTTACTAACTCCTTTGGCCTTCCCTGGCCCAATTACTTTATCCTTTATCCTTAAGGCTTATAGATTTTGCATCAACCCCTTCCTTTTTTTACTTGCATTACTTTGGGTCTACTGTGACCCATTTTCACTTTTCTATATCACATGCTGCCCATGGATTTGCTACTTCTCTCTTTCCGGGCTCCTTTAGGCCCGTTTACTTCCTCAAAGCCCATTTGTTTACTTTACAGGCCTATGATCCATTATTCTTGCCGCTTGAGCTTAATGGCTTTTCTATCCAATTACTAACTCATTTCTACCCATGTTGCTGGGCTTCTTCTTTCTACTGGGCTTCCCAAAATGAGCATCAACACCCATAAATCTCAAAAATAGATAACAAGAAAAATCTTTTTTTTTTTTTTTTAAAAACACATATCCAGATAATAAGAAAAATCTTTGGACAAATCATAAATATGGTCTAAGCAAAAACAATAACAACAATCAATTACAAATCATAGCAAAACAAATCACAAAAATCCAATAATTTTTACCTAATTTCTCCATCTCATTTGAGAGCTCTATGCCTCTCTCAAATGACTCCACCTCATAGACACAAAGACAACTCTTATATTGTTAATCGCTTCATCCACACATTAGTTAATCACCAACAACTTGGATCAGTTGGTGTCTTTAACTCATCAGTGGAAAAAATTATCTATTTTTTGAATGGTAGAATTTTATTTTTTATTTTTAATGTTTTATTAACTTTGGGACACACTTGGCATGCATTTGTGACTTAACTAAATTAATGTAATGATGGAAAAAGTTTTATTATTTACTTAGTTAAAGACTCAAAGTTACCGTCCATTATCATGTGATTGTTTAATAGATCTCTTTTAATATTTTTTCTTTACTATTTTTTCAAACTTGCAATTTTTCAAAGGAAAAATCCTCAACCTTACTAAGACATCAATAATTGTCTTACCCTTTTTTACTCTGAATATTAATGCATGATATTTGTAGGGTCGGTTTTTGTAGCCCAAGCCCAAAAGATATGGGTTAAAGGCCCAACGAACCCAGAACAATGAATTTGTAGAGAATGGGCGAAAGAGCTGGGCTGGTTATGAAGTAGACGATGGTGGGCTAGATTACTTGCAGTGAGGATAACATGAAATAATGCTCAAACAACTCCATGAACGAATGTCCGAAGAGGTGTTTTATTGAGTGAACAGTGATTACAACATTCAGAGCTACAATCAAGCTTTTCTCTCCCTTTTTCTCTCTCTTCCCCCCCTCTTATTAGGGACCCTTTTTCTTTATATAGCATCCTCTCCCATCATCTCCACCATCCACCTGTTCTTCATCTGCGTATCCACTCAAGTGCACGTCACGTCAGGTGTCTGCTTTAGTTCTTGGTGAGTGGCGGTAGCTGAGGTTGCACTGTTCAGGGGTCTTCTCCACATAAATGCGGCCAGAAAAGCTGTTGCAGCGCATTAAATATGGTGGTGGCAGCTTTTCCTTTAGGTATCTTATTGTTCTGATCATCCCCAGACCTACCCAGAACTTATCATTATCATTGGGATCGCTGAGAAGATTGTGTGGATCTTCCCCACGTTTGTTTGATCAAGACTATTTGTGGCCGAGGAGTAAGACGTCTTCGGACACGTGGTGGTCTCTTCGGACAGTACTCCCCCTCTACTTCTGGGCTTCTTGCCTTCAAATGGGCCGTTCCTACCCAACTATATCTCTTCGGAAGTATGATACTTCTTAACCCGGTACTTTAGGCCCGTTAAGTGGCTCTCAGTTTTTATCCCCCACAATATTATTAACCATTATTTTGGCTGTTTTATTAATATAATGCTTGACATAGATTTGAATTTTTAACTATAGTTTTTTGTATTTTTTTTTTTAAGAATCTTTTAACTATACATATAGCATTATGAAGTTATTAGTTATAGAAGTATGTGAAAATAGTAGATAATTTTTTTTTTTTAAATTTATAATGTCGATAGAATAAAGAATCAGACTAATCTTGGTTAGACCTTGAAAGTATTAGGACGTGCCAATTGACTTACAAAACTCTTGATTATAAATTGTCATTTGTAATTTTTTTTTTCAAAATAAAAAATACAAATGATTAAAAAATTAATGCTATTAATGCATTGTTGTCAACCTCTAGTATTGATATTTCAATTTTTAAAAATTTTTGAACAAATAACTTTGACCCCCCTAAGTTTGAATCCTAGTTCCGTCCCTGATAAACTACTTTTAATATTTGGTAGAAAAATGGTGCTTTTATCACACATGAGCCTCCCACTCGGTCATAACTATTAATTTCGTGTCATTTGATTGTGAATAGCAAATTGCAACAAAATATTTTGTGGCTAGCTAGCCTCCCAAGTTTCCTGGCAAAAGACTTTTTCTTTGTTATTGACTTACTACTATTGGGGTACTCGTCTTTACACCTAATGTTATTTAAATAACACCCATTTTTTTTCCTTTCAAATGTATTATTGGACATGCTTAAATATCTTTTCTAACTATCAATATGCTAGACCACAACCTTTCTCCTTTCTACCACAAAATTGGGCTATGCTATAGGACCCAATACTTTCTCATAAAAAAACCCGAATTATTTAGTAAAGCGAGATAAAATCTAATCTTTTCTAAAAGACCAAGAGTACTTATGCTTAGGCAAGGTTTGAAAAGCTCATGATTCAAATCCATGGCAAAACAACTTTATCGATGGAATTCAAGTCCATAATCAAAGCCCATGGTTTAAACCCATAGTAATTTATTTATCCAAAAGCCCAATCCTCATTGGCAATATTTGAAGCCCAATTTTTCATTGGTAGCATCAAAACCCAATTCTCATTGGCAATATCAAAAGCCCAGTTCCCGCTAGCAATATCAAAAGCCCAATCTTCATTGGCACTATTTTATCAAAAAACCCGAGATTATTAACGCTTGGCAAAGAGAAAAATATCATGGCATAATTATTGCTTAAGTATTACTATGGCAAAAAACCATGGCAATTGTTTTATAAAAGCTCATAGGGAGTTATCTTGAAGAATATGTTCTCATATTATAACCCATGAAACACATGGTCATCACTTGCATCACAACATCCATAAAATATATCTTCAACGCTCATAGAAAATACTCGATCCCACAAGCTTATCATTTAAATTATGATGCGACTATTAGAAGCCATGAACATTATTTATGGAATCCATCATAGTAAAGGTTATTTTCAAAGGTATTTTGAAAACTTGTCATATTGTTTCAAACATCACAATTAATTGCCCAAAAGACCCATTGCAAGTATCTAAAAAAACCCAAAGAATATTTACCAATAAAAAGTCCATGAGGAAGGAAAGTCCAAGGCAACATGTGTTGTTGATTTTGTAGGATGCACACAACCCAACCAAAGGGAACCAGGCCAAGTGAACATGCCCAATCAAAGAGATCCCAGCAAGGAGCAGAGGACTGAAAATAGGCAAAAACAGCCCTTGTTCATCCCTAACCGAAGTACAACAAGAGAACCAAGTCCTTAAGAATGAACTAGAGGTTGTCCCATCGGCTTTTGGTCACTCTCTGCCTGACGTGAACGATACCCAAGGCTTGTAACATCAGCTGAAGTCTAAAGGGTGATAAGACTCCATCATCTTTATTCAAGATTGCACTTCCAGCAGAAGGGGAGCTGAAACCAAATTATTCAAATTCTAACAAATTGATGCTATAAATGTTAAAAACGTTCAAGACATGATTTATGTGCCAAGCCCATGAATCCTAAAGGGGAAAAAATTGGGAACATATGGTTTGGAGGGCGTAAGAGGATCTCCAGCAGAACCCCCTGAAGTAGGCTTAGAACTTGACACTTGGCTTAGGGTGTTGAATCTTACTTCTTGGGGGTCTAAATCTTAGTTGTAGCCTTAGGATTTGCTCTTGATACACGCCCAATCACATTGATTAAGCTCAGCCCCAGAAATTCTGGCATTTAATGCAAAATCCCATTATTACCCAAAGAAGCAAAGCAGCCCATAAAGCAAACCTTCTACTTCTGACCAAAAAATTCCAGGAAGATTAACCTTGGTTCTCCACCCCTGAATCAGACCTACGTTTTTGGATTCTTGTTAATTAATGCTCCTCTAAACTCCATTATAAAAGCATAAGCTTCTCAGCCCACAAACACAACAACTGCCCTCTGAAACTTTTTGATTGATTAGTCATTTTGCTTGCAATTCAACTCTCTTTAAGCTCACTACTCATCCCTTTCAGCCCACATTCATCTAACCTCATACACTCTTTTCCTTTCTTTTACACAAACACAGCCCATAAATGCCTCCCACTACTCACAAAAAGCCCTAATCTCAGAGTTAATCTCATTTCACTCACTAAAACAGCCCACATTGTCTCATTCATGCCTTATGAATACACACCCACCAAAATCTTAGTTTAATACTTGCTGCACTGAGCTGGGATCCCTCTCTCCCTTCACACCATGCCAATTAATCCTTTCCCTCTTCCAATGGAACCTTTAATTTTTTCTTTTTATTTTACAGTTGAAGGATATAATGTATATGTAACAATCGAACTTTTCCCTTTCATTGATGTAATGACGGTTGAAAGTACAATGAACTCCCCTAACCAAGACATGCAAGGACCCCCAGGAGCTAACACATTCCTAAATTTATTTAATCATTGACCATTGGACTGTTTAAATCTGTCTTTTCTAGACTAAGTGTAATTTTACCCTTACCGCTGGAGATTTTATTTCACTTGAACTATCAGACCAGGACCACTAATGTATTAATTAAGTATTGTAACGTGTTTTTCATTGGGCTTTTTGTTGCTATTTTGTCAAGTGCAGCATTTGTTTCTTGTTTGGATAGGCTTCGTCATCACACCGAAAGCCTTTGGGTATCATCTCAAGAGCCCATAGTCGAGTTTCGACTTGGCTTCCCAACATCTTAGATAGAGGCATCAATTTCTCCCTCGACAACTACTACGTTGGGTTAAGACTTACAAGCCTTATTGCTTATGGTACGGTACAATTCCGTTGACTTGCTTTTCTATGCTTGCTATTTACTTCTTGATCAGCTTTCCTCTAATAGCTATTTTCCTCTTTCATGATCAAAGTAACATCCTCATCATTTTCATTAATAAAGAAATGAAATTACAATATTTGAATATTGAACTACGTGATTTTGATATTTGAACTACTTGATTTTGATTTTGATTTTCATTAATGGTATGCTACAATGTTTGAATATTTCACTCGGGACTTGGCCTGAGTCGCAAATGACTCGTGAAATCTAGCTTGTCAAAGACTCTTCAAATTCCAGCATGTACTTCTCGCGTGGCCTATTTTGCGAGCACGAGTTGGCACTCGCGAGCTAGTCATGAAATCCTCATTTTCACAGAATCTTCACCAAACTCTCACACACAACTCTTACATTAAATCCCACAAAAATGCAGGGAAATGATTGAACATAATTACAATCAAATTTGACACAGAATTAAAACCAATAAAAAACATAGTTGTAAATCACAATTTACAAAACTCTTGGTTATAAATTGTCATTTGTGATTTTTTTTTTTTACAAAATAAAAAATACAAATAATTAAAATAATGCTATTAATGCATTATTGGCAACCTCTAATATTGATATTTCAATTTTTAAAAATCTTTGAATAAAGAAATTCGACCCCCTAAGTTTGAATCTTGGTTCCGTCCTTGATCTCACATATAAGATGAAATGTTTTCAAGTTAGAAGCATATATGGTTTAAAAAATCGGAGTGGACAAAACCAAAAAAGAAAGAAAGAAAACTCAATTAAATTAACACACCACCAATCATCCCATTTATTTTAGAGTGTACAAAACCACAAACCCAAGCACCAAACAGAAGATGTTTTGCACCGGTGGGAGAGAGAGAAAGAGAAAACGCACTAAGCGTTGAGGAACATAAGAAAAAAATCAAAGGAACCTGCGAATAACGAACTTAACACAAGTGGGATGAATCATGAATGCAGAACAAACTGCCATGCATGAAAGCCCTAATTACGAGCCATGCCCGGTTCAGGAATTGGAGCTGCTCTGTATTGGTTCATTATCTCAGCATAGGCGGCCATCCAACCTTTATATATGACACCCATCACAAAAACAAAAACACAAAAAAGAGATTAAAAATAATGAATAATAGATCATGTTTGATTATTATTAAAAGCTTGTGTTGGAATATTTTTATAATTAAAGATTAAAATATTTTTGTTGAGTAATGTTACAAACACAAACTTTTTTACAAATTATTGATATGGTGAGTGATTATTAATAATAAAAATATGATGTTAATGGGGGACCCCAATGAGAACTAGTATGAATTTGCCACATCAATAAGTTGTAAAAATATTGTAAAATAGTTTGTGGACTCTATTTTGTTAAATGCTGATTTAAGTGATTTAATAGAAATTAGTTTTCTTTCTTTGATGTCTTTCCTATTATGAGTTGGCTATATCAATGCATATTGATTAGCAAAATTTTCCATACTTTGGAGCCTTTAAAACTAATTGAATATTTTCCTTATTAAATCTTTTACTTTGCCAAACCTTTTTTTCAAAGGTTTAACGTTAGTAAAATACCTATCTGCTACTTACAATAGATTTTGTGGGTACCTAAGGCATGCTTTGCAACGTCTTAGGCCGACCTCGGCATGCTTTGCAACGTCCTAGGCGTCCCACATCGAAAGAGTCTTCCCCCACTTTTTGCTTTATAAGCTCTGAAGCGAAGGAGTAGTGTACCACTAGTCATGCCTAGGATGTTGCAAAGCATGCTGAGGTCGGCCGAGGACGTTGCCAAGCATGCCTAAGACGTTGCAAAGCATGCCTTAGGTACCCACAGATTTAATTAGTGATACACTACTCCTTCGCTTCAGAGCTTATAAGGCAGAAAGTGGGGGAAGACTCTTTCGATGTGGGACGCCTAGGACGTTGCAAAGCATGCCTAGGACGTTGCAAAGCATGCCTTAGATACCCACAGATTTAATTGGTCAAAGCAATAAAAGGGAACTTTATTGCTAACAATTCATCTGATTTTTAATTGGCAAGTACCCTTTACTATATATATACATATAGAGTATAGACCAGTGGGTAATATTCTATGACCGAGTTTTTTGTTACAGATATAGCAAGTGTCAAAATCATAACAATAGATTTAATTGGTCAAAGCAATAAAAGGAAACTTTATTGCTAACGATTCATCTGATTTTTAATTGGCAAGTACCCTTTCCTATATATATATATATATATATATAAAGCCTTTACACAGTATTCAAGAGTTACCGGCTTTTGTATACTATGAGTTGTGTGATATTAAAGGTTCATCCCCACTCCCTGTGTGTGTATTGATTACTTGTCTTCTCAAAAAAAAAAAAAAAATATATATATATATATATATAGACCAGTGGATAATATTATATGACTGAGTTTTTTGATATAGATATAGCAAGTGTCAAAAGCATAATGTGGTCAATTTTTTCCCCTTGACCCTTGCACGCAGTAGCTATTTTCAAAAACCTTTGCTTTGTCAATTTTTCACTTCTTTTGAGAATATATGTGTTTTTCATATATTATATTCCTCTAGATAAAAAGAAAGTACTATTTTGAGAAGCTTCATATCCAATAAGCTGTGTAAGACAATCAGTACATGACTGGATTGTTGTATTTTAGGGGTGGTACACATAATATTGTTAATTTACTACATTGAAAATCTTACAAACGGCGTGTATCATCTCAAGATAGTAACATGGTTTACGCTTTTACTTTGCCATATAAAAACTTATGAATTGATGGTACATTATTTTCATGCTATGAGATAACTTCAAGGCATCATCGATGTAATATCTCTCAATTGTTTTCTAATTTTATGGTAAATTCTAATTTATGCGATATATGATTTTTTAATTGATATTTTGAAAATTATTTATTTATCAATTATTGTTCCTAGTAACAATAGCTTGTAATTCAGTTGTGCATGTAAATTTATGGACCAATATATTGTGCAGTAGCTAGTAGTTAGGAAAATATTAAAGTCGCAAACTATTTTACCTCCCGCTGGATCCATTTGACGGTTTTTGAGCTCGCGGTGCTCTTGGCAAAGAGCGCAATAACAGCATAGGTGATGGACACAGCAATCCCCGCAGGGCCCGCGCGGCTGTTCTGGCAACTGAAAGCGGTGTCTCAGTTTGGTTCGGTACGTGCTTACGTATAAAGTTGCACCCAAAACCGGCAGGAAAATGAGAAGCACCAAACAGTTTCGGCCTGCGACATAAGCAGCTGCATGCAAAAAATAGCAGACAATAAACAAAATTTATAAGCATATATATAGAATCACCCCCATGACCATGTCTCCATGAGACTGAAACTTTTCAACTTAACTCACAAATGTTCTTTGTTGATGAGATAGCGTGTACATGTGTGTACACACACACACATCTATATAAAAGCACCATTTATTTCTCACACATAATACGCACTCACAAGTCATGATTTTGAACTTTGAATTCGTGACTTCAAGTTATGTTTTCTCTTGTTTTTTGTGTGTATACTATGTGTGATACAGTTTTCCCATAATGGCATAATCCCATGTATATATATCACAAAACAATGAGTAGAATTTGCTTACATGTTCGTCCCTCGTCCACTATCTCAGCATTGCGGCCAAAGGTGAGGCAGGGACACACGCCGGTAGCCCAGCCTTTGGAGAGAGACAGAGAAAAAAAGACAATAGAATTTGTTAAAAAGATGTTGAAAGCATTTGAACTTGGAAAACAACACTATGAATAGATTCCACTACCCCAAAGGCCACCCATTGTATTCTAAACAAAATACAAGCAAAGATTTTCACCCATCTGTTAGTATTTTAACCAAAAAATTACAGTTAATTTTACCATCAACTAAAAATTGAGTTATATGAAACACTTCAATACTGAAATTTACAATTTATGCATGTTGCTCAATTATAAGTTCAAACAAGATCATATTATAAAGTTTGGGATTTTTTTTTTAAAATAAAATAAATAAAACAACAGAGGATTCCTTTACAATTGGGGCATTCTTCAAAGCAACCAAATATTCCGGTGGACCATTGTCCCCTAGGTGGAGGCTGTGGAGCAGCCATATTTTAGAGATGGAAAGATGTATCAGGAAGAGGTTGGCAAATTCAGAGCTCTATAAGCCTCTACCTGTTTGATCAGTTCTGTTTATAAAGAGATTGGATATGGTTTTTTTATTCACTCGCAGACAAGTCATCGGCCACGTGACTTTTGTTTTTGGAGGAAATTAAATGAGGTTATGAAGAGGTAAAAATCTATCATGTATCTACATTCTACCCTCTCGGTATCTCATATATGTGGGATCCATCTCTTGTGAGAGGATAGATACGTATATCTGTACTGCACCATGGGTCCAGTCCACTTGTAATAGACATGCTCATTTAAACTTTTTTTTTTTTTTTTTTTGATGGGCATTTAAACTTTTCTTAATCATAAATTATATACAAAAGTCAGTCGGGATGAGTTATTGGGGTTGGTTGGCTTAGGTGTGTTCGACACGCTAAGGGGAAAAAGAAAAAAGAAATGGGTTGATGCATTAAGAGCATTCACATTTTATATTTTCAAATTATTTTATTTTACTGTCTTAAAAGTTACTTTATATACTATATTATATTATTTTACAATACATTTAACATCTTAATTTTTATTTTACAATACAACATATTAAAATAATATAAATTATATAATAAAATAATAAACAAAATTCTCTATCTCTCCCCTCTCTCATTTCTGTCGCTGCCTCTATGTCCCTCTGTCAACAACCCAGTCACCACCAACATCAAGAATGTTTAGGTAGAGATAAGTCAAATAATGGAGATAGCTAGAAAGTAGCAATCAACCATCAGATCAATTTTCTTCGTGGGTTCTAAGACCATCCTCCAAAGATCAAATAATAAAATAAATCATTGATGCATACTTGAATCCATTCTTCCATGTGTGATCTCATGTATTTTTTTTTTTTTTTTTTTAGATTTAAGAAATAAAATCTTAAATATATAATGAATTCTCTCCCTTATACTTGAAAATGAAACGGAGAATGATTTAAAATCGTATATATTTTTATATATATAATATTTATTTTGAAAAAAATTCTTAGTTTATATTGTACTAACAATGTAAGATTTATATTGTAAATTAAACAAATGCGTACGATATTGCATACTTGAATCCATTCTTCCATGTGTGAAACGAAGAATGATTTGGAATAGAGTACATTTATATATATATATATATATATATATATATATATTTGGAGGAATATTTTTAGTTTACATTGTACTACCAATATAAGATTTATATTATATATTAAACAAATGTGTACAATATTGTACACATCTGTACATTTGTAAAAAGTGTAAATTGATAGCTTTTCAAAAATCAAAATCTCCCTTAAGAGCAGTAGTAATTAACAAAAAAAAACCATAAAAGTTAAGAACAACTTACTTACTGCCCCCCCTAGAATTTTAGCAAAAAATATAGACATGTTTTAGCCCTTAAATCTTGAGTTTGTTCAGAAGAAGAAAAAAAAAATTGGCCCATTTCTTCAGCCCATAGCTCCTCTAAAATGTAAACCCAAAAAAAAAAAAAAAAAAAAAAACAAATTTGTAATAACACAACAAATAAAACCCAAATCTTTTCTAAATCAAGACTCCTAATTAAATCAAAATTAAACTACACAAAAATTGCATAGTTAATATATAAACAACTCTAAGCTTCACATCCGTTGTAGGACCGCACACTTTTTCACAATTTTTGTCACAATTCTAACATGACAAATTGTGAATGGTTGTCTATCACTTATACATGAACCTACCATTTTTTTTTTTTTTGCGCATTAATGAAGGCTTTACTGAAATAAAATGTTAGGACATATGTAAATCATGTTAGAAACATATGTTATTATAGAATTGGTTAAACCTTTGACAAAACGCAATTTACTTGTATTTGGGTAGATCTAAGATATATTTAATACTTCAAGGAACAAGTTTCAAATTCAAGTATTAAAGTCATGCAAATCTGTCCAAGAAACAAGTGAAGGAGTGCTAATTCATTAAAACTCGATAGCTCTCGATAGCTTGCAACAGATAGCTCAACAAATAGCTATCTATTGAGAATTATGAAATTCAGATTTCCAGATTTGATTTTCGGCCCATGCAGACATGTATGTGTAGGGTTTCTTTTCTCACAACCCTAGACATATATAAGACTTATTTTAAAGGTCGTTACATAAGAGAATACAAGGAGAACATATGCAAAAGGTGACCGGTGCCTTATTCTCTCTGAAAGAAGCTACTGCGTCTTTATACTTTAGGATTTTGTAACCAAGTGCTTTCTTGATCTTCATTGTTGATGAAGTGAAGAATTTTACAGTCAACATTCTCTTCAAGTTGGTGTATTAGTCACGTACTGGGAGCCATGCATTTTTGGATAGTCACGTACTGGGATTCGTGCAAAAAGAGTGGTGTTCATATATTGAAGAGTTTAGATGTTCTAAAGCAGTAGAAGGTTTCTGTTGTAAGTTCATCTACGAAGATTGTAGAGTCTAGGGACAAAGGTTTTGTACTAGATCTTAAACTTCTCTTTACTACAATAATTTGCTTTTCGAGAAGGTTTCCCTCCAGGTTTTTTTACTATGAAACTAGTTTGTTTCATTGGTTTTCCTGAATCATCATATCTTGTCTCATTTACTTTTCTGTTGTGCATGATTTTGATATGATATTGATATTAGTTTGTTTTAACAAGGTTTATTCATAATAAATCTAATTAACAACTTGGGTTTAAAACTTGTTAATTTTATTAATCAGGGTCTAAATTTTCCAACATAAAAGTTAACAAACACAATAGAATTTGAACGGTTTTAGACCCTTTAAAACAACCAGATTGGTTAGTCTAGATTAATTAGTCAAGTTGTTACTTGGTCAAATTATGCAATTCTAGGTTAAAACAATCAAATAATCATATCAAGTTATAAAGCAGCAGAAAATAAATGAACACAAGATATGATGACCTAGGAAACTACACGGTAAAAACCTGGGAAGGATTTGACCTAGCTATCCTTAAGGTAAACCTGAATCTACTATGCGAAAGAATTGAAGTTCATACAGAAGGACTACAAGCTCCCTGCTTGACTTCCTAATGCTACCCACCAGTAGAACTTACTGACATGACCACGTGCAAGCTCCGAATTCACAGACTCCTTTTTTCTTGGATTCTTCAATCAGTTACAAGCATCCACGCTTGATATTCTTTAAGTTTCAATGGTAGCAACCAAGTTGATCATCAAGATATTGATATTATCTCCAACTTGAAAACCCTAAACTTTGTGTAAAAGAAAACTCCTCTAGATCTCACAAGAGATTTACACAAAACAGCAATGTATGAGCAACAATACAATTGGAGCAACCTTTAAAAACGTGGCTAGGGTTTAGTTTATATACCTAGGGTAAAAACATAAAACGCTAAACGTTTAATGAAGTAGGGCTGAGTTGGAAATTCTGCAGAAAAATCAACCTGTGCGATTTTCGATCGATCGAGCCAGGCCGAAAGTCCCAAGTACTTCTGCAGCCACTCGATTCCAACTTTACAATAATAAACCAACTTTGAGCAAGTCTAAACAAGACTAAATACATTGTTTTAATCATGATTTTCCAACATTACAAATTAGAGTTCTAAATACATAAAATCCTAAGACCTTAGAACCTAACAAACTCCCCCTTTGGCAATCCGTGACAAAACCCTAATTAAAAGCTCAAAGTTTTACAAGTAAAAATCCCTTTACAAAGAAATGCTCATAAACTTCAAATTCAGCCTAACTACTATCCATCGGTTGCAAGTGTAGACAGCAGCTTAGTTGAATCAACCTGTATATTCCTGAAATACTCAACAAACGCATAAACGCATGTATGACAGAAAAGAGTAAAACAACAGGTATAACATTCTTGTAAGATTCACACAACACAAAATAAAGACATATATAAATGATCAACTCATAAATATAAATCAATAAGCAGTGAATCATAAATCAACAAGAATCAATAAAAAACATGTATATCAATCAATGTTACTCCCCCTAACATAAATATCTCCAAAAATGATATACAAAGTGAAGCACCTAGATACAATCTAAAAACTCCACAAGCTCCTCTCAACAAGTAACAAAAATCTCCCCCTAACAACAAAACTCTACTACAAGTCAAAACTCCACTCCTCCTTTTTGTGACGGAATGCCAAAGAGCAATCATGAGTCGCCATCAAAAGGAGGTGGTGAGGGTGAATGAAGACGCGCCAAATCGGCTCGAAGAGCACGAATCTCATCGAGTAAGTCTACCAAAACCATAAGCTGCCTGAATGGTCATGACAGTCTTCAGAGTACGACGAACATTAAAGTCGGTCGAAGGAGGTGGAGGAACATCAGCATCAGCAGCATCATCTCCAACTGGATCAGGAACATCCTCACCAGCAATACCTGTAGAAGAAGAAGGAGGAGGTGTGTTACTAGACGACTCAGACCTAGGGTGTTTAGAACTAGCTTGAAGATGAGCAGCCCTCTGTCTAAGAAAAGACGCACCTATGGGAGCTATCATATGGACGGGTTCAGAGGAAGGGAAGTCACTAAGGTCAAGATGGAGAAAAATCCTATGAATGAAAATAGGATGAACAAGGGCATGAGAAGAAGATGAACTCCTATAAACATCGTTCAAAGAACGAAGAAAGAGATGGGGAAAACTAATAGGAGCATCAGTAATTAGAGCGTACAAAAATACACACCTCTCAAGAGGAATGGTGTGAACATGAGAAATGGGTCAGATGGAATGACAAGCTATCCTAAAGAACAGATAGTGCAACCCAGTGAGCTCAGTAGAAGTGATCCTAGAATCAGAACCCCACTGGATAGAAGTCCCAGTGATGAAAGACAAAACGTCGCTCAGCTCGGGAGACTCGTCATATGGATAGACAAGATCTCTAACTAACGGTACTCCTAGAGCATCAGCCACTACCTGAGGAGTAATGGTGTACCCTACACCTCGTATCCAACTCTTTACCAAAGTGTTGGAATCATGGACGTGGATAGAGAGGTTCAAATAGAACTCTCTAATCAAGGCAGAAGGTGGAGGAGGATCAGAAATGTCCAACAAGGGTAACCAGCCCTGACACTCAAAGTTTGCCCTAATGGCAGGATCTAGCTCATCTAACAAAACAGAATGCTCAGCCTAAATTTTCCTCTTAAGGTTAAGTTTCTCAAAAAACTCTTGGTTTTTCTCACTCGGAAACCTCTCACGGTCAAAGGAAGGAGGGGATGGAGAGGAAGAGGGAATGGACCTACGAGCTCTAGTCTTCCTAGGCATGATGCTAAGGAATGGACAGAGACACAAAAGAGAAAACCAAAAGAAAACACAAGAAAAACAATACCAAGGGCAGACTGCAAGTTAGCAGCAAAAATAATAGAATGAAAATCTATATGATGCATGAACAGATACAATGCCATGATGCATGTACTAATGCAATGAGCAATTAAGTTCAATTGAAATTAAATTGACAAAATTGGCTTGAGCAGGGAATTTCTTAACAAAAACCCCAAAAATTTAAAACCACTTGAAAATTTTTAAACAAATTGATGAATTGAGCATTACAAAACTTAGCACATAGATTATAATGCTTAAATTCATCAATACAACAAGCCAATTGCATCAAATTCTACCCAATTTAACAAAATCCCCAAATCGGATCAATTAGAAACCCTAGATTTTTCAATTTTTCACCAAACTCAAAATTGATCAAATTAAACTATTAAGATCATGTCTATAGCATGTCCCCACAAAAACCCATTGATCAATTTCACAAAATTGGGCTTGAATCAACAGAAATCCCAAATAGAAAAAGTTCTAAAATTTTAAGCATAAATGCATGAAAAATGCATGAAATATGTAAATAAACTCAAAAAGGAAGAGCAAAACAGACTTACCGGCTTGAGGAAAGAGAGATTTTGCAAAAACTTCGGAGGAAAAAGATAAAAATCATTATGTGGAGCCTTGCCTCGTTGGAGAGAGAAAAGAAAAAGTTTGAAAAGTTTGAAATAGAACTTTGAAAAAGTCAGATCTGAACTTTAAAAAAAGCTTTTTCACGATTTTCGATCGATCGAAAATTACATTCGATCGATCGAAAATTACATTCGATCGATTGAATGAAACAGTCATTTTAGAACAAACTAAAGCACTTTTTCGATCGATCGAAAAACAGACTGGATCGATCGAAATGGGTAGAGGCTCACTAAATTTTGAGAAAAAATCCAGTTTTGAAAAACACAAACCTAATTTTGAAAAACAACTCCTCAAAGCATGAAACAAGGAAAGCAAAATGCATGAGTATGAGATGGAATGCCTTTTCAAAAACCCAAATTTTTAAACCCAAATTTTGTCAAAAACAAGTTTCAATCATTCTCTCATTGAATTTTCTCAAGCAACAAAAATGTTATGCACAAATCTCAAGATATTTTCAAACTTGGTTGGTCAGACCAAAAACACACACACACTAGCATGTACAGTGTTTAACAAAAAGTAACTTGTGTAGTGTGTGATACTAGCAAAAACTTGAGATACATGTGAGGTGATATGTGAATAGCAATCAAACACAAAGTCTACACAATTCATCACATAGAATTTAAAAGAGACTATCACCTAAAGAGTTACATCCTATAACTCCCACATCTCCTAGAACAAAAGCTTGCAATCATGTAAGTTTCTTGCATTTTTGCCTCTTATTTGTATGAAATGGCATTCAGCCTAATAGTACACACCGATTTGAATTAAGTGAATTGGCATCAAGCCTAATAGTACACATCAGTTTTAATTTAATTTGAGGCTACACCTTATGTTCTTTTTGTGCATGTGCTACACTTTCTCGAGTACAAAATCTTATGATATGCACTAAGGTGCTCATGATTGGCTAGTGAACAGTGGTGAGATGGTTATTTATACCTTTCTCAAAAGAGTCAAGTCCGACAGTCAAATAACATATTACTTCATGATTAAGACAGAGTGATTAAGAACCATACACATCTTTCCCACACAACATGCACTACAAAGTTTCAACTAGTCAAGTGCAATGAATAAGTTCATCAAAGTTAAACAAGGTACACAAGACATGACATGTGTAAAAAGATAGACCAACCTTGTTTTTCAAACATCAAGAAAAATAGTGTCAAACAAAATTTTTGCTTTCTCCTTTTCCTTTTTTTTTTTTATTTATTTATTTAAGAGAAAACAAATAAATCCTAGAATGAAATGCATGAATGTAATGCAATGCAAATCCTAGAACAAAACAAAAGATAACACAAAAACCAACGAACAATGGTCACAGAGGAATGAGCAATGAAGCACAAGGACCATGTCAGAAAGACTCAATTAGGTCGAGTCTTTTGCATCCAAAACCTTTTAGATGCATCACGAGCATTGGAGTTCTTATTCACATTCGAGTGATTTCCAACTTCAGAATTGGAATAAAGGTTCAAAACCTTTACCAATTCACCAATATGTGCCATAGGATCTTGTGCTTGTGACACATACACTTTTGGTTTGTTTGCTCTCTTAGCAGCTTGAAGCTTGTAACAGTTAGGACGAATGTGTCCAGACTTACCACAAAAATGACACACCCAAGCAGGTTTACCATGCATCTTGTCCTTAGAAAAGGTAGGTTTAGTTTCTCTCAGATCAACCCTATTCTTCTTAGGAGGTGAAACTTCTACGGGTTTGACTACCTCACTCACAGGTGGTTTGACAGTTTTACTCACAACCTCACTCACGAAAGGTTTAGAAGAAGAAGAAGGAACAAAATTCGTGGAATGCAGTGCAGAGTCAAAGATGCTTTCAACATAACCTAACCTAGATTTATCAGAATGATACTTTTGAACATTCAGCATGTGATCAAGTTTAGAACTAGCAAATCTAGCAACAGATAAATCATGTTCCAAAGTTTTAACTTTATTAAGCAAAAGCATGTTCTCAGATTTAACATTGTTCAAAAGATCATTAACATCAAACAGTTTAACAAGCAAATTTTTCTTTTCAAGTTCAAGAGAATCAATTTTCTTCAAGCCAAGTTCTACATTCATAGCATCCCTAGCAGTAATTTTGCAGAGTTTATTGTAGGCTTTTTGAAAATCTGCATCCTTAGAGAGTTCCTCATCAGAAGGGTTCTCTTCAACAGATATGCTTTCATTGACTACAGCAGTAGCAGTGAAAGTAATGAAATTTTCATCCTCATTACATCCGAACTCATCATCGGAAACCTCATTATCGCTAAGGGTTACAGCCATAGCTTTACCTTTAGTCCTTAAGAATGTAGGACATTCAGATTTCACATGACCATACCCTTGACAACCAAAGCACTGAGGACCCAGAGAATTATTTGAAGACTGACCAACTTTTTCTTTTAGTTTTTCAAGGTTATTAACCTTAGTGGGATCATTCTTCCTAAAATTTCTAGGTTCAGCAGTGTATGTACCTCTTGCCTTTCTATTGGTATTTCTAAGAAAGGTTTTGAAATTTTTGGCAAGATAGGCAATTTCTGTAGCAGAGAGCTCATCATCAAATCCGCCACCATCAACATCATCAACTGACTTAAGAGCCATTGATTTGGATTTGTTCACTTTAGGTAGGTCAGACTCATAGGACTGAAGAGATCCTACAAGCTTATCAACAGGGATGGAGTCCATATCCTTGCTTTCAGTGATGACAGTCACTTTGGGTCTAAAGTCTTCAGTTAAGGATCTAAGTATCTTCCTAACAATTTTAGGTTGATCATAGATTTCACCCAAATTAAAAGTAGAATTGACAATATCATTTAATTTAGCATAGAATTCATCAAAAGATTCATCATCAGACATTCTAATGCTTTCAAATCTAGAGGCCAATTGTTGCAATTTATTGATCTTAACTGTCTTTGTGCCTTCATGCACAGTTTGGAGGATTTTCCAAGCAATATGAGCAACCTCAACATTAGAGATTCTCTTAAATTCCTCCATGGAAACAACGTTGAAGATGGCATTCATAGTTTTGCTATTGAAGCCAGCTGCTTCTTTTTCAGAAGTTTGCCACTCACTTACAGGAGTAGTGGGCTTCTCCCATCCATACTCAACGGAATTCCAGACTCTCTCATCAATGGATTTTAGGAATACTTTCATCCTTACTTTCCAATAAGCATAGTTGTTCCCATCAAAGTGAGGAGGAACAAACAGAGAGTGTCCATGCTCCATGACAACAGGGGTCAAGGATCAGCTCAGAGATCAAGAAATCTCCAACAAAAGAGCTACCTACTCTGATACCATTTGAACGGTTTTAGACCCCTTAAAACAACCAGATTGGTTAGCCTAGATTAATTAGCCAAGTTGTTACTTAGTCAAATTATGCAATTCTAGGTTAAAGCAATCAAATAATCATATCAAGTTATAAAGTAGCGGAAAATAAATGAACACAAGATATGATGACCCAAGAAACCACACGGTAAAAACCTGGGGAGGATTTGACCTAGCTATCCTCAAGGTAAACCTAAATCCACTATGCGAAAGAATTGAAGTTCATACAGAAGGACTACAAGCTCCCCGCTTGACTTCCTAATGCTACTCACCAGTAGAACTTACTGACACGACCACGTGCAAGTTCCGAATCTACGGACTCCTTCTTTCTTGGATTCTTCAATCAGCTACAAGCACCCACGCTTGATATTCTTTAAGCTTCAATGGTAGCAACCAAGTTGATCATTAAGATATTGATATTATCTCCAATTTGAAAACCCTAAGTTTTGTGTAAAGAAAAGCTCTTCTAGATCTCACAAGAGTTTACACAAAACAGCAATGTATAAGCAACAATACAATTGGAGCAACCTTCAAAATCGTGGCTAGGGTTTAGTTTATATACCTAGGGTAAAAACATAAAACCCTAAACGTTTAATGAAGTAGGACTGAGTTGGAAATTTTGCAGAAAAATCAACCTGTGCGATTTTCGATTGATCGAATCTATTCTTCGATTGATCGAGCCAGGCCGAAAGTCCCAAATACTTCTGCAGTCACTCGATTCCAACTTTACAATAATAAACCAACTTTGAGCAAGCCTAAACAAGACTAAATACATTGTTTTGATCATGGTTTGCCAACATTACAAATTAGAGTTCTAAATACATAAAATCCTAAGACCTTAGAACCTAACAGAATTCACATCGCTAACTAAGAGAGCAGTAACTTACAAAACAAACTAAAACCTAACAGGCAAACCAAACACTAATTTAAAAACAATATCACCTGAAGGTCCTGAACTTGTAATACACAAAACAACAATCTATCATTTTTTTTCTCCACCACTTATATTTTGTCACATTATGGTAAAAACGTTGTGAGATAAATTGTGGTATTAGATTTTTTCTTTAATTCTTACCGTCTTACATATAGATGATCAAAGCCTATATGGCTATAGCCATGCTAAAATAAACTTGTCTAAAAAGGCCGGGAGGGGCACTCCGTGCCATCCCTACTTGTAAATGAATGAAAAGTACTGTGAAAGGAAGACAGCCCGCATGGTGTTAAAGATATGTGAAAGAAAGAAAAGTACTGTCTGGACCTTAATTCAAGACACAGATGCAGGCATCTTTTTTAATTTCATTGCCATAAACCGGAAAAAAATACTACATAAAGACCTTGGCGGCTCCAAGATTTTTTGTGGGTCAACAAAAGATAAACTATAACCCTTCATTCATTTACAAGTAGGGATGGCATGGAGTGGAGACAGCTGGCATGGTGTTAAAGATATGTGAAAGGAAGAAAAGTACTCTCTGTACCTTAATTCAAGACATAGATGCAGGCTTTTTTTTTTTTAATGGAAAACGGAAATTTCAGTACCATTAACTGGAAAAGTACTGTTAAAGACCATAGCGGCTTTAGGATTTTGGTGTAGGGTCAATAAAAGATAAATTATAAGTTTATTTATTTATTTTTTTTTCTGATACAATAAACATATTAATTATTATTGTCAAGTAAACTTAATTATTATATTTTTTCTAAAGAACATTGATTTTCTGGGTTTAAATCTTCGAAACTTATAATTTATCTAATAAAAAATTCGATGATATATGTCTTTTGTTATCTTTTTTTTTTTCCTTTTCTTTTCTAACATTGGAGTTCATAAAAACTAATTAAGCTAAAGATTGCACCTAAACTCATGTAAAATGATAACGAAGAAAGTATGAATGAAATTTTTTTCATTGTATATGGTACGTATTTGATGAAAAGTTTCAATTGTAGTATACAATATCATTTATTGCGAAAATTTAAATATTGCAACAAGGTTTTAGCAAAACTCAATTACTTATTGTTGGAAGATGATATTCGTTATCATTCTTTAAAGTTTTTAATGAGTGGATATTGTCTTTGGCTAATAGGTATCAAAATTCGAATACGAATGAAATTGATTTTGTATGAAATACATTTTTTATGTATATAGTTTCATATTTCTTCAAATAAAAATTTTATCTTAATTTTCTCACTCAAGAGGTAGCACGTGCCTTGTACATGCCATCTATATATATAAAAAAAACACCAATGCGTAAATGCACAATAGCTACAATGTGTTTTGGTTTGTTCAATTGGCACTATAGCTACAATGCCTACCTCTTTTTTTTTTTCTTTTTTCTTTTTTCTTTTTTAAATATTTATATGAGCTAGCAAAGTGGCAATGACATATATATTGTTATACTAACACAAAAAATTTTATAATATTTTCACAATTATTGAGGTGTCAATTTTTTATAGGTCGAAATAAAATAATAAAATATGAGAATGTGACCAATCACAACATAAAATAAATGTTTTGAGAAAATGTTGTAACACTTGTTGTGTGAGTGTGTAAAAGCTACAATACTTTTTAGTTTGTTCAATATGTACTGTTCATCACTTCATTGACCTTTTCTTTTTCTTTTCTTTTTTTTCTTTTTTTTTTTCCTTTTTTTTTAGTTATCAATTTGTGCTCTTTTAAAAAAATATATATTTATATGAGCTGGCATATATATATATATATATATTGTTATACTAAGAGAACAATTTTTTTTTTTAGCCATTGGTTTGTGGCTTTTTTGTCTTTTAAATATTTATATAAGCTGGTATATATATTGTTATACTGATACAACAAATTTCACAATTATTGAGGTGTTAATTTCTTATAGGTCGAAATAAAATAATAAAATATGAGATTGTGATCAACCACAACTGAAAATAAATTTTTTTATGAAAATGTTGTAACACTTATAGTGTGAATGTGTAAAAACTACTATACTTTTTGGTTTGTTCAATATGTACGGTTCATCATCTCATTGTTTTTTTTTTTTTTTTTTTTTTAATATGGGTTGGCATATATATTGTTATACTTGCAACAAATTTTTTTTTTTCCAATCATCGGTTTGTGCTTTTTTTTTTCTTTTAATTATTATATGAGCTAGCATATATATTGTTATACTAACACAACAAATTTCACAATTATTGAGGTGTCAATTTCTTATAGATCGAAATAAAATAATAAAATATGAGACCGTGACCAATAACAACTGAAAATAAATGTTTTGTGAAAATGTTATAATACTTGTTATGTGGATGTGTAAAAGCTATAGTACTTTTTAGTTTGTTCAATATGTACTATTCATCACTTCATTGGCTTTTTATTTATTTATTTTTTCAGTCATTGGTTTGTGCTCTTTTTTTTTTTTATTTAATATTTATATGAGTTAGCATATATATTGTTATACTGACACAACAAATTTCACAATATTTTCAAAATTATTAAGGTGTCAATTTCTTATAGGTCAAAATAAAATAATAAAATATGAGACTATGACCAATCATAACTGAAAATAAATGTATTGTGAATACGTTGTAACACTTTTTGTTATCACAATATTTTCACAATTGTTGAGATCTCAGTTTCTTATAGATCAAATAAAAAAAATGCTAAGTCCACAACATTTTCACATTAATTTCAAAACAAATCATAGGTAAGCTACTATTGATGGATAAAAAATTGATATCAGTCGTGGGTCCATTTTAAAATCAGTAACAACTTGTCATCTAGAATTTGTTATGAAAATATTATGGAGATAGCATTTCTATAAAATAAATAATAATATATCAGAACGAAACTTACCATGACCGAAAATAAAGGTATTGTGAAAATATTGTGACATTTTTTGTGTTCCTAGACTTCTTTTTTGGTTTAGTCAAATTTGGCGAGCAAAATTTACTGTTTCAAGCACAATTTTCTTCTATTGGTGTTTTTTATTTTGATTTTGTTTTTGTTTTTGTTTTTGTTTTTAATGCATAGTTTAAAGTGGTTGTCCCAATTAAAAATCAATAACAATTTACCGCTTACGATTTTTTCTAAAAATGTTGTGGACGTAACATTACTCTAAAATAAAATTATAAAATATCATATCAGAGCCCACCATATGTCATAGTAAAATTATAAAATTATAAAATGGTTGTAAATATTTAATTTGTTAAAGAGTTTCAATTGTATCATATGTCATTATTTATTGTGAAAATTTAAATATTATGACAATATTTTATCAAAACTTAATCATTTATTATTGGAAGATGACAACATTTGTTATCATTCTTAGTAAAAAAAATTTGTGAGTAGATACTGTCTTTAGTAAATAGGTTCTAAGAAATGAAAAAGTATTTTATTTCAAATGATATCATATCATCCGTATCAAAATTCAATGAACAAGAGACATGTGTGCAAAAAAAAAAAAATATCCACTAACACATGTCTTTCAATTGTTAGCGTGTTAGTTATTTTTTGTTGACATGTCTCACACTTATTAGATTTTGATACTGCTGACATGGGGTTATTTGATACCAAATACATTCTCCTAAGAAATTATCATACTAAATAGATAGTCATATGTTAAATAACTATTCTAAATTTAAATAACTACTTCAAAAAACAATTCTATTTTAAGTTTTCTCACTCAAGGGACATATATGGACTAGTGGATAATATTCTATGACTGAATTTTTTGATATAGATATAGCAAGTGTCAAAAGCATAATGTGGTCAATTTTTTCCCCTTGACCCTTGCACGCAGTGGCTATTTTCAAAAACCTTTGCTTTGTCATTTTTCACTTCTTTTGAGATTATATGTGTTTTTCATATATTATATTTCTCTAGATAAAAGAAAGTACTATTTTGAGAAACTTCATATCCTATAAGCTGTGTAGGTTTGTAAGGATAATCAGCACGATGATTGGATTGTTGTATCTTAGGGGTGGTACACATAATATTGTTAATATACTACACCAGAAATCTTATAGACGACGTGTATCGTCTCAAGATAGTGACATGGTCCATGTCTCTATTCCGCTATCTAAAAACTTATGAATTGACGGTAAGTTATTTTCATGTTATGAGATAACTTTAAAGCATCATCGATGTAATATCTCTCAACTGTTTTCTAATTTTACAGTAAATTCTAATTTATGTGATATATGATTATTTAATTAATATTTTGAAGATTATTTATTTATCAATTATTGTTCTTAGGGACAACAACTTGTAGTTTAGTTGTGCATGTAAAAGAGAAGAGAAAAATATAGAGAGCAAGAGAAATGGCCATTTGGTAATGTTGTTCTAGTAACATTGTTTGTATTTTTTGGAAATACATGTGAGTGAAAAAATGTGTGGAAATACATCTAATGTTGTTTAAATACTGAAAACTGTTGCTCAAAACACCTTATCAAACAGCCCCTTGTGAGAGATATACAATGAGGAAGAGAGCAGTGAGTGAACAGAAATAGAGATTTTTTTTCTTTGCTCAAGTTGTATATCTAAGTGTTGTAATATCTATTTAATATAGTGAAATTATTCGGAGTTTGTCCCGTGGTTTTTACTTTTAAGGAGAAAGAGTTTCCACGTAAATCTTTGTGTTCTTGTGTGGTTGTAGTTCCACTGTGCTTGCTGAAATTTATTCCCACTTATATAGAATTTTTCCCAACAATATCTAGAGCATAGCTAGGATTTTTCACTTGGGGGGCCGAATCATATCTATTTATACATTAGTCATAACTCATAACTAATAACTATATTTTATTATTGAAATATATCTATAACTATGATGATAATGAGGGGGAAAAAAATAATACTTTGAGGAAAACAAATTGATGATATGAGAAAAATGTAAAATTTTATGAAAAAAATTATGATGAGAGAAATAAATAAATGAAATTTGAAGACTAGGAATGAAGAAGAAACACACATAAATTTGAGCAACGCACATTGCATTTTACAGTTGAAAACAATTTGTATTCTTAGAAAAAATAAAAAGAAAGGCACTTGGAGGCTAGGGATTTATTAGGTTTTGGTAAAAGTGTGTGTTTTGTTTGGTTGAAGTCCACTTGAAAAACTAACTAAATATTGGAATTGTAAATGACTAATGCAATCATTGTTAGATTTTAAAGGGAAAAAACATAAAAACTAACAATGGACTTGTCACGACCCAAATCCATGGAACATGAATTTAGATGCATGACTAACTTGCTAATCTTACATAACTCAATAAGAATAATTAATCCAAAATAATTTAAAACTCCAAAAAAACAATGCTCTTAATAAATAACCTCTTACAAAAAACTAAACTCCACAAATTGGAAATAGTCTCCAAAATATAAAACATGAATTACAAAATAAAGGTAACTAAAATTTTATAAGTCTTCAAGTAATATTGAAGTCTCCTACAACTTCCACGCTCTACCTTGCACCTTACAAAGCGATCCAAATGTTCTATATTCTCAACTATAATTTAATCTGAAAATAGTAATTGATGGGGTGAGCCACACTTCTAGTAAGTAATTATATAGAATACACAACGGAATAGAATCAAGCAAGGCACGAGTTTGATTTCACAATTTCACTCAAAATATTCAATATAGTTTTCCAAACATGTAAAGAACCACTTAATACATATATAATCAAATCTTAAAGTCATTCGAAAACACACAGATAATTGATCAGAGCACAGTATCACATATACACATCACATATTCTCACATACAATCCTGTGAGTGGATTCCAACATCTCCCCCCCCCCCCCCCACATATTCTCACATATAATCCTGTGAGTGGATTTACACATATATCTGATCAATTCTGGAAAAAAAAAAAAACACTTATTTTGAGTCACATATCACCAAAAAAACAAAAAACAAAGTTTATACAACATAGAATAATTTTCATAATATTAAAAATTATTCCAACAATAAAGGCATATTGAATTGATACATAAATCAAAGGATACTTGACCCCCTTAGGGAACAAATAGGAATTGAGGAATTTATACAAATATATTACAATTCTTGAGTAAATCTGAAATTTCAATTTGCTAAAAGAAATATTTTAAATACCAATTTGAGAATAGGAATATGACTTTGAAATCACTTAGTTTTAACAAATTTAAAGAACAAGAACCCTTTTAGAAAACTTACTTTGAAACTCAATTATTTTCGGTAAATAGTTTAGTTTAAAAATTATCTTTTAAATGAGATTTGGACATTTAAAATGTTATTTAAAATTCGAAATTTCTATTTAAAACCTTATCTAAAAGTTGAAGTTTCTCTTTCAATGATGTAAAAAATTGCTTTCGATAAACTTTAGAAAACGCGAGCTTTAAAAACATAACTTTTGAAAACCTTTAACTTCTAAGAACCTAAAGAACAAACTTGTGCATATTATGCATACTTACTTACAGCACTTGAATCACTCTAAAAGTCCAGCTGAAACACCCTCCTAATAGTCTCAAAATACTCTTAAATATGACTTATAATCAATCATGGAAATATACTTAATATCTTCTACAAAATATAAAGCTTATAGAACTATACAAATAGACTCGTTAGGATTATACTTTGCTGAATTAATAACACTTTCAACACTAAATTAACGTTTCTCTAACCAATGGTATTCTAATCAATCATACATCCTTGCATTAATCGAAACTCATTTAACCATGAGGAATGCAGTAGCAACACTTTAGGAATATATAACCCCAATGCAAACGGTGGGCCAAACCAATATGATCATTTATGAATTTAAATTTCATTGACCCTACGGATTTAATATGAGAATTTTGGTATGAAAATCTCAAATCTGTCCTTATCCTTTTCAAAAATACTTGTAGACGTGTTGAACCCTTAAATGGTTCGTTGTGTTTGGAATTTAGTCAACACCTAGGCAATAGACTACCAAGGCCATTAAATTTTTTTTTTTTTGAGTAAAGAGGATAATGCATTAACAACTAAAAGACCTCTGAAACAGAGGCAATAAACCAATCATACATTGTTCCAACAGTATCTAATTTAAGCAAAAATGCAACATCAAATGGGGGATCCATAAAAATAGTAAAATCCTAATCCATAATAGCTCCCCTTCACACTGGTGCATCGGCACACTCATTTGCCTCCCTATAGCAATGTTGGATTCGCACCAAAGGGATTTGTTTAAGCCCTTCTCTGCAGTCAGCAACCAGAACATCAATGCCATTTGCTTTCTCCAAGTCTTTCTTCAAAAGATCAACTACCAACTTTGCATCAAGCTCAAAAACCACCGCTGGGATTTTAAGGAAGATACATAAGCGAATTCCATCTCTTAATGCCCATAGTTCAGCTGCAACACTAGTGCCAAGGCCATTAATTCATCCATCAGAGAACTTGGACTTTGACAAAAGTGAGAGCTAACTAGTGGGACATGGTAGGGTCGGGTGGAAATTCTCCAGCAAAACATAAAATAAACCTTACGGTATAGATCAGCAGCCCAAAAGTTCTTATAGCCCTATAAAAATGATGCAAGTCTTATTCAAGGATTTAATATATATTAATCCAACGAAACAACGTTTAAGCCCTCCTAACGTTAAAGCCATCCTGTAATATATATATTAACCACAATTGAAATTTTACAGCCGTGTTCTTGAATTAGGAATTGAAATTCCATGAATCTGCTCAAGGACCCACATACTGGGCAGTGGGCAACCTAGGATTCAAGGACTAACGCAAAAGTGTAAACCAAATTCTAGGAAAAGATATCTCTTCGAAACAAATTTACATATCACTAACTCTTTTAATTCTTTGATTCTAACAAATGAAAAATCATACCTGGAACAATTAGTTGCCTCTTTAATTAACTTCAAGGAAAAATACACCTCCTAGCCTCCTTAGTGATAAAACCCTTCTTATGAAAATCCTAATATCTTTTCCTCATATTTTAACGCATCAAAGATGTGGGCTTGATGGGTTAGTGGGCTAGAGTTTAAAACCCACTTGAGCTTATCTTTTTAGTTTCCAAGAAGCCCATAAAACATCTTCATCTTTTCTTTTTATTTATTTATTTTAATTGCCTCACTAAATTGTATGCACTAAAACTTTAATTTTTTCACCTATTTGTAGCACTACAAAATTGTCTACTCCCATCTTACTATGCACACACATATAATACCTCAACTCTATATTAAAATTGACAAGGTACAATGATAATCTTAAAATCAAAATTGGGGTACTACAAGCTTGACTTCTATGATATTCATTTTTTAAGGAAAGTCATAAGATTTCATTATCCAAAAATAGAGTACAACAAAAACAAAGCAAAACAACAGTAAAAAAATTAGCATGAATTGTGAAGATGATGAACATCCATAACTAATTGGAACTTTAAAACCAGGGACTCTCTTCTATCCAATAGTTTGGAAACTCCAAGTTCTTGGCATGTCATGCAAGTAGGTGAGCCGCTTGGTTATTGTCTCTTTTAGTATGATATAATTTAAACTAAGTTAAGAGTAATCTTGCCTCATGTATTAGGTGGCCTATGCAACTATGCTAGACCTAGGGACGAAGCCAAGACTTAGAGTTAGGAGGAACAGAAGTATAAAATATATATATATATATATATATATATATATATGAAACTCCAAATAAGCATTCATTTAGTATTAGTAAACCATCAACAAAGACAAATACACAAAATTATTATTTTTTAATATATTACAATATAATTATTTATGAAAATGGAACTCATTGTTTTTTTAAATCTTCGAAATCATCTATAATTGAATATGTACTAATTGTCACAACAATGTCCCTTTTAATGAATAACATCATTACACACAATAGACAAGCACCATATACACAAGCGCTCAACAACTAACCAATAAATTTCAAAGTAGTAAATAATCTCTTTAATTATTTTTCCAAAAAAAATCTCAATAATTTTTTAAAACTCACTAACAGCCAAAAACACTATCAAATGCACAAAGTGACAAAACAACTCATGGCCATGGGTGATGTGTTACAATGTTCGTCACAAGACTCACCACTATTATTTAAAAAAAAAAAAAAAATCCTTTTAGCTTTATTAAAGAGAGAGAGAGAGAGAAAGATGGAGTCTGCCTCTCTCTTTCTCTCTTTTATTTTCGGATGTGGAGTGTGGACTGTGTGGAGCTCTCTCATCTCTGCATCTCTTTCAAATTTCAATTTTCTTCACAACTTATTATCAAATCTAAGTTAATCAACCAAGCACTAGTGATATAGACATGAGAAGGATAAAATATTCTCATCCAAAAAAAAAAAAAAGAGAGATTCGATATAATTACCAAAAACTAGACAGTGTTGCAGTGGACTGATGGTGGCGTCTGGCGTGGTGGTGGTCTGCTTTTGCTACACTGCTACTGCTGTCTGCTGTGTTGCTGCAATGCCACTGCCCAACCCCTCCTAGGTCTAAGGTCTCACTTAAGTCTTAGTTCCCGTTTGTTTGGGCGTTTTGAGCCCAAAAGTTGGTTTTTTAAAAAAGCCAGCCCAAGTTCAGCGTTTCGTGAGTATAAAACGCAACTTTTTGACAAAAGTTGCGTTTTATATTTGTGAAGAAACACGTATTTGAGAAATGGCTTGTTTCGGTCCATAATTGTAAAAGCTGGTGTGGGCGTTAATATATATCCATTGGGGTAACTTCAATTACCAAAATTGCCCTTCAATAAAGGGCAAGGTGTCTTCTTCAAATCACGCACAGCCTCAGCACATTTTCCTCTCATCTCATCTCTCTACTCTCCCTTTGCCTTGAAGCTCACTCATGCAATAAAATTAATCAAACCACAACAATAAAAGCAAAAAAATTCTTGCTCTCATAAAACTGATATAATTTAAACAAAAAATCTAAGATCAAAACAAAAACAACAGCAGATCAAGAACAAAAAAAAAATTAGAACAACAATAAATGATCAAGAAAAAAAAATAGAAGCCAATCTGAGACAAATCTAAAATCAGAAACAACAACTAATCAAGAACAAGGAAAAAAAAATAGAAGCTAATATGACCCCTGGTTGCATGCACTCCGTAGTGAGGAGGAGGAGCAGCGGTGGCGGTGTGGTGGAGCAAAGGTGATTTCTTCTTTCTCTCCATGCGTCTGTGTGTGTTTGAAGATAATGACACCAAAGGCAAGCAAGATTTATGTGAGACATATCACAGAGAGAGCTAGAGAATTTATGGAATCAAGTAGAAAAAGAAAAAAAAAAGAAAAAAAAAAAGAGTAGAACATGAGAGAGTTGGAGAAAGAAAGAATGAAGGTGCTTCTGGAACCAAGTGGAAGTAAAGAAAAAAAGAAAAAAGGAAAAAGGAGAGGATGTATTGTGTGGTGGGTATACGTGTGTGGAAAGGAGCTTTTGAAATCAAGTGATGGATATACGTGTGTGGTGGACAAAATGCAAGAGAAAAAAAAAGGAAAAAAAAGAAGAAGAACCGTATGGATGAAAGAAAAGGCAAAAAATAAGAAATCAAAATTTAAAAATAATAGCATAATATTTTCACAATAAATTTTAAGTAATTAGCTAATATTGGTGAGTAAAAATATAATTTCAATGGTGGGTTTAAATTAGAACTAATAACAACTTTCCATATAAGATTTTGTTATGATTCTTGTGAAAGTATTGCAAAAAATATTGTGGATGTAACATTTTTTGTTGAAAAATATAATTGTTGAGAATGAATAGGAAAAGAATAAATAAAGATTAAAAAAGAATAAATTTGATTAAGAAATAAAAATTAAAAAAGTGGATAGGCAAAAAGTAAATGTCACTGTTGATTGTCCAAACAATACAAAAATTTGTCTAACCTACTAGAAATGCTCTTATATATACATTGTCCTTTTTGGTAATTTACCCCTCAAACTGTCACTTTTATAAGTGCTAGCCAAACACTTAGTTTTTTCAAAAAGCACTTTTTAACAGTTTTTACCAAACATTCAGCTTTTTGAAAATGCACTTTTTCATTATGCACTTTTTGAAAACTCAACTTTTTCATTATGCACTTTTATAAAAAACTGAACCAAACTCACCCTTAGTAGGTTAGGTTTTTTTTTTTTTTTTTTTTTTTTTTTTTTGGGGTGTGTGTCTTGCGTGTTTTTGTTTTTGGGGTGTTAGTTGGGCTTAAGTTTTGTGATTGGGCTAATATAAATGCTAGCCAAACACTCAGCTTTTTCAAAAAGCACTTTTTAACAGTTTTTACCAAACACTCTGCTTTTTGAAAATGCACTTTTTCATTATGCACTTTTACAAAAAGCTGAACCAAACTCACCCTTAGTAAGTTAGGTTTTTTTTTTTTTTTGGGTGTGTGTGTCTTGCGTGTGTTTGTTTTTGGGGTGTTAGTTGGGCTTAAGTTTTGTGATTGGGCTAATATTTTTTTATAGCTTTAAAAATATCAATAATATTATGGAGGGGTAAAGCGTAATTTTATTGAAACAAATTGCCAAAAGTAATATATTATATATATACTTTTTTTTTTTTTTAATCTGAAGGGCCACTGCCCCCACGTCCAACAATAGCTCCGTCCTTGGCTAAACCAATCCTTTTCCATTAACAGCATGAAGGCTCTCTAAAATTTTTTGGTAGGAGCCGAATTTATTTTTATACTGTACTATAAGAGGGTTTCAAAAGACTATATGTGCCTCCACACCTGGCCTTAAGGGGTCTGGGTCTTAGTTGTTGATCGTGATTTTGGTTCATAGTTAAAGTTATGGGGTTGCAAATAGTCTTGGGCAGTGGTGAATTTAGTTTGCAATGGCCCAACTTTTTCCAAGTTCAAAAACCTTGCTCCTCTTCTGAGTAAAAACTGTGCTCCTCTTCATTTATGGTATTGGATCTTTCACAACTTTTAGTATCATTCTTGTTGTCTTGCATCCAAAATAAAGAAAAGTAGATTTTATTAATTAAATTTAGGACTTTTATATGTTTATACTATTCTTGCAATATAAACTTACATTTGCATTGTAGTCACACAAAAAGTGACAAATGTTACACAAATTTACAAAAAGTGATAAATATTGTATAGATTTTGCAAATGTATATAACATTTGCCACTTTTTGTCTCTCTACAATGTAAAACACTGTACAGTACAATGTAAAAGAAGAATTTTCCTTAAATTTATTTATTTAGTATTCCAAAAATATAGTAACCCGATATTTTCACTTGAGGGTGGGGGGCGAATCATATCTATTTATACGTTAGTCATAACTCATAACTATATTTTATTATTAAAATATAACTATAACTATAATGATAATGAGAGAAAAAAATATATATTACTACGCAGAAAACAAATTGGTGATACGAGAAAAATATAAAATTTTGTGAAAAAAAATGATGATGAGAGAAATAAATAAATGAAATTTGAAGACTGTAAAGTTGTGATTTACAACTATGTTTTATGTTAGCTTTATTTCATGACAAAAAATGTTGTAATTGCTTTAATTTATTTCATTGATTTTGTGGGATTTTATTGTATTGGGTTTAATATTAAGTTGGTGAAGACTCAAGCTTAATTGAAGATTAGTGTATTTCACGACTAGCTCGCGAGAAGGGTTCCTACGAAAAGGGCATGTGAGGAGCATATGACTGGAAGCTGAAGAGTCGTACCAGGTTGTCGTTTTCATAAGTGTCTTGCGGGTAAGGCCTTCCCGCAAGGTAGTCACGAAACATTCTGCCTAGAGGATTTTAATGTGTGACTTTCTTACCCTTCACCCATACTATATACACCCTTATTACCCACAAATGTAGAAAAAAAAAATCCTAAATAGGTTTTCTACAACACACACACCCATCTTTTAGAGAGAGAGAGTTACTTATCCTTAGTGAGAAATTATTGTAGCCTCTTCTTCATCCCTCTCCCATTGTCATACCTTGAGAGGAGATTTGTATCCAAACACAACCCACACCTTTTCAGAGTGTAGATAGTGTTTTGGAGCTTGGGAAGCTTTAGGGATTTGCCAAAAGAAGCCGGTGAGCCTTGGCGGATGCAATCGGGCATATTGTGGGATTCGAAAAGCTAGACAAAACATGGTTCCGAGAAGTCTTGTTAGAGTAGGAGCTTGGAGGGCTTAGGTACATCGGGTAGGTTAGGCTTAGAAGGCCTCTTGCTAACTCATGTATCCCAACTAATTGTCTAGTGGATCAATTACCGCTTAGAGGGCGGCGGAGAGGTTTTTTGCCGAGTTCTTTGGTTTCCTCTTCGATAATACATCGGCGTGTTATCTTGTGCTTGCATTTCTCTTCCCTACTCTTTTACATTCCATTTTACTAATGTGTTGTTAAGTTTATGGATTAGAGTAGCTTGTTTGTTTATCCGCTCGCATTTACACTATTCTGCACTTAGTATTAAGTTAGTGTAAAATCAATCAAGCCGTAACTTTAATTTGGGGGTCTAAATAGCTCTTGTGTTTTCAACACATTTTAAAACTTTCAAAGACTAAGAATGAAAATGAAACACATAAATTCAAGCAATGCTCATTGCATTTTACAATTGAAAACAAATTGTATTCTTAAAAAAAAAAAATTAAAAAGAAAGGCACTTGGAGGCTAGGGATTTATTAGATTTTGGTAAAAGTGTGTTTTGTTTGGACGGAATCCCCTTTGAGAAACTAACTAAATATTGGAATTATAAATGGCTAAATGCAATCATTGTTAGATTTTAAAGGGGAAAAAAAAAAAAAACATAAAAACTAACAATGGACTGACCTCTATGATATATATATATATTTTTTTTAAAGGAAAGTCATAAGATTTCATTATCCAAAAATAGAGCAAAACAACATTAAAAAATTAGCATGAACTATGAAGATGATGAATATCCATAGCTAATTGGAACCCTATAACCAGGGACTATCTTCTATCCAATAGTTTAAAAACTCTATGTTCTTGGCATGTAATGCAAGTAGGTGGGCTGCTTAATTATCTTTTCTCTTAGTATGATATGATTTAAATTGAGTTAAGAGTAATCTTGCCTCATGTATTAAGTGGCCTATGTAACTATGCTAGACCAATCCTCTTTCATTGACAGCATGAAGGCTATATAAAATTTTTTGGAGGGGCCAATCATTACATTTTGTAGAAGCCCAATTTATTTTTATATAGTACTATAAGAGGGTTTCAAAAGATTATATGTCCTCCACCCCTGGCCTTAAGGGGTCTGGGTGTTAGTTGTTGATCGTGATTTTGGTTCATAGTTAAAGTTATGGGGTTGCAAATAGTCTCATAGATGAGTTCAAGTTACACCTGGTGTAATTCCTTAAGAGTTACACATTTTTTGTACTGTAGATCTCTAATAAATCCAAAGGTTGAAAAAGTAGCATTAAATGATTAAGGATTTCCACCTTATTTACTTAATTAATAACAGAATTTCTCTATCTTCATTTGTTATTTTCCATAGACCTCCTTAGGTGTTGTTTAACTACATCCCTTTCTTCCTTAAAAAAAATAAATTAAAAAAAAAAAAAACATTGTACCTCCGAGTCACACCAACCTCTTTCTTCTTCTTCCTGCTCAGGATGGAATTAGGCCAAATCTATTTCAATTAGCAGAATATTGTAGACATTATACATAATACGAATTTCATTTATAATTAGAAGGCGTTGTAATGAAAATATCCCTTCCCTGTAACTCTTGTATCAAGGAGTATATATATGGTTCAAATATTTCTTAACCACAAAAAAGAATTCAACATGGACCACATGGCGACAATAAAACAGGCCAAATTTATCATGTTAGATGTTTTTTTTTTTTTCCTTTAATAAGTATCATGTTAGATGTTAACCACCTAAATCAAGCAAGCCCATTCATTACCAGTCTGACTATAACATGCTTTTCATAACTTTTTTTTTTTTTGATACACATGCTTTTCATAACTATATGAACACCGATTTGCCAAATTTTTCAATTAATCAAATGGATACTTCTTTGTAGATTATGGTCATCATTTATTTTCAACATTATAATAAAACACACACACACACACACACACACACACATATATATATGTTCACTTCTTTATTTTATTTTGTGATCTCATATCTGCCCTATCTTCAATAGATTTGAGTTTTGTCATGTGTTTTTGGGAGAAAATGGGCAAATGCCCTTTTCGCGCAAATTATTTAGCGTTTTGCCCCCATTTCCCAAACTAATTAGAGTAATGCCTATCTTTTGAAACTCGATTTAAGATAAATTTAGTTAGGCCCTATAGTGGCATTTTTAAGGAGCCTATAGTGACGTTTTAAGGACCTATAGTGGTGTTTTGTAACTAGACCTCCATGAACTCGAGTTATAGGTAAAAAAAAAAAAAATTGCTATAACTTGAGTTCATGGAGGTCGAGTTACAAAACATTACTATAGGTCCTTAAAACGTCACTATAGGCTCCTTAAAATGCCACTATAGGGCTCTAGAATTTTTTTTTTTTTTTTTTTAACTTAATTTTGATCCAATCGAGTTTCAAAAAAGGGGCATTTCCCAAATTAATTTGAGAAAGGGAGCAAAATGCTAGAAAGTTTGTGTGAAATGGGCATTTGCCAATTTTCTCTTGTGTTTTTGCTATAATGTGTTGAAACTGGAAACCACAAGGCTCTTGCTCATTTTGTGAATTATTTAGGGGTAGTTTTGGTAGACTAAGTGTACTTATAAAATCACAAATTATAATATATCTTTAGATCTTACTCACTGGCACCCAAGGATTTTGAGAGAAGAAAAATTTGAACTTTTTTAGTCTTTGTTTTTTGCCTAGATTCATATATATCCAGGAATTTTAGGAAGAAAGGGACACAGTTAAACACCCAATGAGATTTATGAAAAGTAATAAATGAGGATAGAGAAAATCTATTACTAATTAAGTAAATAAGATGGAAATCCTTAATTATTTAATGCTATTTTTTCAACCGTTGAATCTATTAGAAATCTACGGTACAAAAAATGTGTAACTCCTTAAGAGTTACACCAGATGTAACTTGAACCCATCTCTTAAATAAATGTGTACAATATTGTACATATCTGTACATTTGTAAAAAGTGTAAACTAATAGCTTTTCAAAAATCAAAATCTCCCTTAAGAGCAGTAGTAATTAACAAAAAAAACCATAAAAGTTAAGAATAACTTACTTACTGGCCCCCCTAGAATTTTAGTAAAAAATATAGACATGTTTCAATTCTCAAATCTTAAGTTTGATGATAATAATAATAATAATAATAATAATAATAATAATAATAATAATAATAAAAAACCCAAAAACAAGAATAGAATTTGGCCCATTTCTTCAGCCCATAGCTCCTCTAAAATATAAACCCAAAAAAAAAAAAAAATTAACAAATTTGTAATAACGGAACATATAAAACCCAAATCTTTTCTAAATCAAGACTCCTAATTAAATCAAAATTAAAACTCCAAAAAAATTGCATAGTTAATATATAAACAACTCTAAACTTCACAACCGTTGTAGGATCACATACTTTTTCACAATTTTTTGTCACAATTCTAATGTAATAGATTGTGAGTGGTTGTCTATCACCTATACATGAACCTACCCCTTCTTCTTTTTTGCGCATAAATGAAGGGTTTATTGAAATAAAAGATAACAAACACAACAGAATTCACACCGCTAACTGAGAGAGCAGCAACTTACAATACAGACTTACAAAACAAACTAAAACCCAACAAGCAAACCAAACACTAATTTAAAAACAACATCACCTGAACTTGTAATACACAAAACAACAATATACCTTTTTTTTTTCTCCACCATTTACATTTTGTCACATTATGGTAAAAACGTTGTGAGATAAGTTGTGTTACTAGATTTTCTCTTTAGTTCTTACTGTCTTAAATATAGATGATCAAAGCCTATATGGCTATAGCCATGCTAAAATAAACTTGTCTAAAAAGGCCGGGAGGGGCACTCCATGCCATCCCTACTTGTAAATGAATAAAAAGTACTGTGAAAGGGAGACACAGATGCAGGCATCTTTTTTAATTTCATTGCCATAAACCGGAAAAAAATACTACATAAAGACCTTGGCGGCTCCAAGATTTTTGTGGGTCAACAAAAGAAAAACTATAACTTTTCATTCATTTACAAGTAGGGATGGCTTTGAGTGGGGACAGCCGGCATGGTATTAAAGATACGTGAAAGGAAGAAAAGTACTCTCTGTACCTTAATTCAAGACATAGATGCAGGCATTTTTTTTTAATGGAAAATGGAAAATGGAAATTTCATTGCCATAAACTGGAAAAATACTATTAAAGACCATTGCGGCTCCAGGATTTTTGCGCAGGGGTCAACAAAAGATAAACTATAAATTTATTTAATATATTTTTTAATACAATAAACATATTAATTATTATTGCCAAGTGAACTTAATTATTATTACTTAAAATACTATAATCTATTAGTTTATGTCTTTTACTCTTTACTATATTTTTTTTTATGAGTAATGCTATAGACATAAACGACTTTACAACATTTTTATAAACTGTTGATGTAACTTTAGTATTTTCTAAATTGTTATTATAAGTAAAAATGTGATGTTAATGATGAGCCCATATTAAAACTGGTAGAAATTTACTACATCAGTAGTTGATAAAAATATTGTAAAATAGTTTGTGTCTGTAACATTACTTTTTTTTTATGGGTTTTACTAACGTGTACCCTTAAGGTATATATTAATAAACTATTTTAGAAAATTTCTTAATGAAAAAGTGATTTACTGTTTTAACAACTTTTTTAATTCTCTATAAAAACTTTCTCAAAATGGGTGATTAATGTATTCCGGCCTACATTAACCAGACCTTTTTTTTTATTAAATTCAAAAAATATTTTGATTAATTTTTTTTTTGCAATTATTTAATTTAATTTGTTAGTTTCTGTCCCATTAACTAAGTGTTTACGATTATTTAATTTTTAAGTTTACAATTCTTTAATTGTTTAATACTTTTACCGTTACTAACAGACCCACCCACATACCCAACAACTACTCCCATTGTTACAAGTCAAATTCGGTCAAAGACTCAAAAGTGCAAAAGACAAGAACTCAAAACTCAAAAAAAAAATTGAGCTAGTTGGATAATTTTGTTCTAATAACGTTATTTAAGTGTTTAGAAATATGTGTGAGTAAAAAAGTATGATAAAAATATGTATTGTATTATTTAAATAACCAAAGCTATAGTTCAAATACGTAAAACACTACGAAGTACAAACAACAGTAAACACACGTAGCAAGAGATCATCAAAGACTAGAAACTCCAAAAAATTATCAAAACACTGTAACTACATGCACGGTAATTCAGTGAAAGAGACTTTATCATAAACATGCACTCACATGGCGAAAGAGAGAGAAAAAGAGAGAGTTGAAAATACTAGATGAAGCAGCTGCAGACCAACACACACTTAAGAAATAGTGCGATTCCCTTCAAAACGGAAAACAAAAAATATAAAATAAAGAGGGGATTTACTCACGAATATGTTACTAAACTATTTTAGAAATTTGTTTTTATGAAAAAAGGGAAAGTAACTAACTAATTTAACAATTTTTTCAATTTTTCATAAAATATTTCCTAAAATAGATGGTTAATGTGCATCCTACATTAATTGGACCCAATAAAGAGATAGTGCACTTAAAAATTAGTGGAGTGCTGTTGTTGCCAACACATCACTACATTATTGGTACACATTTATGTTCTGGGTTCTTCTACCCGGTTAAATTTCTAAATTAAAACTCTTTATTTTGATTCTTGGAAAAATAAAATAAAAATAAAAAAATAAAAAATAAAAACACTCTTGAGCAATTAGCACTAGTCATGACACTAGGGTTATAAGTCAAGAATTAAGCAGTAGCAATAACTACCATAGAAACCAAGTCTTAGGTTGTGTCTGGTTCAACGTAAATTGAATTCCGAGTGTAAAATAAATGCAGGGGAAGGTGAATTCCTGTAAGGAAAATGAAATCTAGGTGTTTGGTTCTGCAATGGAAAATAGTCCAGAAAACGATTTCTGGTGTTTGGTAACATTATGAAAATACTATTTTCCTACCATTTTTTTCACATTTTCTCAGCTCCCAAACAAATTTTATAACAGAAAAAATCAAAATACACTAAACACAACCAAAAAATCAAAATAAAAACATCTTTTATTCACAAACTCGGTGAGAGGAGGAAGAAAGAGTGAGAGATTGAGGGAAAGAGAGATAGATCGGGAAAGAGAGGATCGGAGTGGATGGGGGCGGCAGCGGCCAGTGGGGGTTTGAGAAATGGGTTTGCAGAATGGGTTCATCGGAGTGGGTTTGAGGAATGGGTTTTCTGGGTTTCAGGGATGGGTGTGGTGGGATGCAACCAAATTGGGTTGAGTTTGAACAAGAAAAAATGGAGGGGATGATGAAGCTGGAGGGGACTTTAGACGAAGCCTTGTGGTTGGGCATTGCTCGACGAACGAGCTCGGTCTTGGGTGGGTCGAGGACGAGATCGGTTTTGGGTGGACGGTCTTAGGTGGTGATGATCTAGATGGCGGCGCCAATGAGCTTCCAGCAACGACTATGGGTGTGATCTCGCCGGTGCTAGGTGCGATGAGACCGGTGCTTCTGGTGCAATCTCCTTGTTGTTTCTTTCTCTCTCTCTTCTATTTTCTTGGGGTGTAATTCATTTGAAGGTAAAATAAAACCTGAAATAGTGTTACACCCTTCAAGCCTTATTTTACAGTCAACGCAGAAAATTAATTCCATTTGACCCAATTTTCTGTACCTACCAAACACACATGTTGGTGTAAAAGCATTTCTGGAAATGATTTGAAGCCAAAACAAACGCAGCCTTAATCTAATAAAAAATTTCTTTTAACTTAATAGTTAGTGGGTTAAAGGAATCACACAAATTTCTAATTTGGAATTAACTAGAACTCATTTCTCTTCCAAAACTTACCATATAACCTCTCTAGGAACACTATCATGTTTTCTCTAGATTAAACAAAACCATACGAATTTCTCTACATGCCTCTCGTGAGGCCATTGCTGCTAGCCATGCTCTTGAGTTTGGTTTAAAACTTAGAAGTTGGGATTGATCAAGCTATATTGGAAGTTGACTTGACGGTGATTATGAATGCTCTAAAGCATGATTGAATTGTCTTTAGCTTCCTTTGCTCCTTTGATTTAGGATGCCAAGGTGTTTTCAAGATCTTTTACTCAATTACTATACTCTCATATTAGGAGAGAAGGTAATAATATTGCCCATAGTCTGGCTAGGCATTCTATTAATATCTCAGATTGTGCTATGTGGATAGAGGATGTTCCACCACTGTTTTATTATGTACTTCAGACTAATATAGCTTTTTTTTTTTTTTTTTTAATTATAAAGTTTCAATCTTTTTCCTCAAAAAAAAAAAAAAAAAAAAAAAAAAAAAAAAAAAAACACTACTTCATTCCATTTTATTCAAAAAAACCCATGGTTAAAACTCATGACAATTATTTATTGTGAAGGCCCAAGAAGCTACATCATATGTGCAACCTAAAAAGGAGAGCCTTTAAACTTGGTTCACTCTAAGAGCTTCAGCCAAGTGTTAAAGTCAAAGGAAACAACCCACAACTAAAGCCCAATTTAGAAGTTGAGTATAGTTAGCCTAGTTCTCTTATAGATCAAACTGAGCCAAGCAACAACTCGACCAGCAAGCAAGTGCAACTAGATGTCTGTTTGGGAGCAGCTTATTTAGCTTTTTGTTGAAAGTGTGCTAAAATATACTCGTACTTTGAAAAAATTTGAAAAAATGAAAAAAGAAAAAAAAATAAGGTTTTAAAAAGCTATACATAAAAACTAGAAATTAAAAGCTGAAATTGATGCCAAATAGGCTTTAAGCCTTCGAATCAAGATCTGAACTCTACAAATGGCACACTGAGGTTAAATTTCTCTCCCACCAGCTGCTAACTTGGACAAGACCCATGAGCTGTGCTGGCTTGTCAAACATGAAAAAGAAGCAAATATCCCTCTCTCATTCAAATTTTCAACCCAAGAGCAGGGGCGTAGCCAAGAATTTGTACATGGGGGGGGGGGGGGGGGGCGACCACTTGTGCATAGAGGTGTTGACCTACATGAACCCACCACTTTTTCCTCACCACTCACAATTCGCCGCATGGTGAGTTGTGACAAAAATTGTGTAAATTTTTGTGATTCTTGCATTTTTCAATAACTTAAGCCCAACCCTATATTCTTGTCTATCTCCCTCCTACTACACACCTTGACTCAAATGACTGCTAGGTTTCTTTAATGGCTTCTAGGGTTGGATTGGAAGTCTTTGATACCAAGTTGGAGTTGAGTTTGGAAGATTAACGAGAGAGAGAGAGAGAGAGAGAGAGAGAGTAGTTTTGATATATAACCTAAGCAGTTTGAGTATTTTTTTTCTTCTTGGGTACTAATTTTGCATTTGGCTAATTATGACATTGTCAACATTCAACAAACATATTAATTTCATCATTTCTCAGTACTCAATTAAGTCAGAGATATCTAAAAAAAAAGTAGCACAAAAATATAATCCAATGTGCAAATGAATGGTGAGGAAGAATTCAACGAAGAAAAGGAGACTGAGATAAGAGGAAGTAATATTGTGAGACAACACCTAATTACCTATCAGCTTGCCATTAATGAAAACACGCAACACATCACGCATGCTATCAATTGTCAGTGTTGGTCTAACTTCCTTTTCCTCTCACAGGTGTCCTAATTTCTGAATTGCTAACATCTTTTTTCTTAAAGAATGCATCAATTGTTTTTTGTTTGCTCATAATTCTTTTTTCTTTAAGAATATGACTCAAAAATTAACTTGAAAAGAACTTTGAAAAATAAAATTTTAATTAGAAATTTTTACTTAGTTATATGATTGTTATTCATACTCAAGAAAAAACAAAATTTCCACTATAATTTAAATAGTCAATCCATTTTTAATACGACTTTAATTAATAATAACCCCTCAAACAAAAACAAAAATTAAACACACAAGTATTGGTACACAACATAAACCAAACAATTTAACAACACTTACAGCCACATCCATAGCAATATGATATTTAACTAATCAAAAATAGGTAATAAATCAAAACAATTTTACCTTAGAAACTTTGCAAAGATAGGTCACCCAGGTGGCAATGCCTATTGCCTCTGCCTCCAAAAGATCTTCCCTTCAAGACTCATCGCAAACAATCTCCCCATGCCTTCAATCATGTATTTCTCTAAAAATCTATGAAAATATAAAGAGCATGTGAATATTTAGGTGTAGATAGTTGAGAAAATTTAAAAAAAAAAAAAAAAAAAAAGACACTAAAAAGAGATGAATCATGAATGTCTAATGCTAAAGAAAGAGAAGAAAACTCACCAGGCAGTCACCAAGTTCCAAAACTAAAGTGGAATCAATTGATGAAGAAAGAAAAAATTGGTCAGATTTTTTTTTTTTCCAGACTGTGAGGACAAAACAAAGGACTGGAGTGTTGGGGGCTGGTAGGCAGTGGTACCAGTGTTGAAAGTGTATCAAAGAAGACAAAACAACCAAGTTCCAAAACTAAAGCTGAATCAGGTGATGAAGAAAGAAAAAATTGGTCAGAATTTTTTTTTTTCTTCGGACTGTGAGGACAGAACAAAGGATTGGAGTTTAGGGGGCTGGTAGGCTGCTATACCAATGCTGAAAGTGTATCAAAGAAGCCAAAATAAAAGAATAAAAAGTAAAAAGGGAAAGGGATTCCGTGGGTCAGGGTGGGATTTTTGAGATGAAGGGAAAGTGTATTTTTGTTGTTATTTGGATTTAAGAGTATTTAAATGTTGGACTTATGAGTATTTCCGTGGGCCAGCAGGTTTTTGTTTTATTTGGATTTACCTAAAACTAAAGCTGGGGCTGGGAGTGGGCTGGGAGAATAGGTGAGAAATGGGTGGGGGGGCCGGTTGTCTAATGTTGGGGGGGCCTATTTATTTTTTCTTCATAGTCTAATGGGAATTTTTTTTTTTTTTTTTTAGGGGCCACAGCCCCCCCAAGCCACTATGTGGCTCTGCCCCTGCCCAAGAGCAAGAAAGCCATGCCAGAGCCTCAAGCCTCTGTATTTCTTCATTACCAGCTCAAATCTTTCATCAAAACAGTATTGTAATTGATTCATGAACCAAGCAAATGAATCTATAAAGGGAAACTTAAGGAAACATGATTTGGATATTCATGGTTTTGAAAAAAGTTTCAAAATATAGTGCTTGCACTATGTGGGTTGTACTTGTATTGTTATAATACTTACGGTTAAGGTGCTCACATAGATTTAGACATATCAGGCGCTTTAGGTGTTTTGATTCTCTTTGCTTGTTTTGAATTTACTTGTGATGCAGATTGATATTTTTGTTTGCATTGAGTGATGTTTAGAGGCTAATAACTAGAACATTGCATTTTTTTTGTTTGTTTTTTTTATCAATGGCTTCAATTAGATGATGATCATGGCACTAATGCTTAAGTGAGATAGATGCCTACATGTTGTACTTGAACGGAACCTTTCTCCATCAAAGTTCGAAATTTCTCCCCCATAGATTCCAGTTTGGCCACTCCCACTTGTTTTCTAGTTTTGTCTTTTCCGAAATGACAAGGCCATGTAATTCTCTCATGCAAAATCTGTTTCAATTGGTATTCTTAATTCTTTCTAGCGTCATCTTGTCATTTTGCTAAAGGAAGATGGTGTTTTTGTTTTTGGAATTTAATAATTTTGCTTTGTGTTAAATCCACATTCCTTCTCCCTTATGTGTGGTTATTTCTAGGGCTGTCCAGCGAGTCAATTGACTCAACCAAACCGACTGGATCTGCCCGACACGAAGCCCAATGGGTGGGTCCAAATAGTATGGTCGGTCAAATTTGGGTCATGTGCTATTAAAAACTGAAACTTCGATTCGGGTGGCAGGTTAAGGAATTTTAAACTCGTAAAAATTGACCTAACCCGCTCATAAAATTTAAAAGGAAAAATTTTTGTTCTCTCTACCATTTTTACGCTTAAGACCCAAACACCATCTCTCTTTCTCTAATTTGTCTTTCTGATCTCTCTCTCAAACCCCTAACCCTAGCCTATGCCTTATTGCCGCTGTAGCCAAGTTTGCCCTATTGCCACCGTCATGGGTTAAGTTTTGCTCAAACCCACTCCCTTGAAGTAAAGCCTCCTCTAATTTGCTTTGATCTTGTGAAAATCTGATGGGTGGATGTACTGATATTGTGATGGATGTAGACATGCAGTGATGGATGCAGTGATGGTGGGAGGAGGGAGTGGTGGCGATGCCAGTTGAGTCTTATTTCTCCTCTTTCTTTCTCTTTCTTTTAGTCTCAGGTTTGGGTCTCCTCTTTCTTTTGGTCTTAGATTTTGACTTTGTGGTGTTTTTGGTGCTATTTTGTTTTAATTTCAGATATGGGTCTCCCCTTTCTCTCTTTATTTCAATCTCAGATCTGGGAATGTGGTGTTTTTGGTGCTATTTGGTTTCAATCTCAGATGAGATTTGGGTTTGTGGTATTTTTTGTTTTATTTGATTTCATTTGATTTCTCTAGTTTTGGATTGTGGTTATGACTTCTGAATTGTCTTCTTTAGGTTTGGGTTTGATTTCTTCAGTGTTGATCTCCAAACTCGAATTCACCTGACAACCCCAACCCAATCAATCGATGACCTGAGATATCGGTTTTGACCCGAATATTCGGTTGGCCACGGGTCTAGTTTTCATACACTTAATCCAATTGGGTCGGTTGCAGGTTAACCCCAAACCCGATCTAAACTGACCTATAGACAGTCCTAGTTATTTATATATATATATATATATAGCGGTGTTTTAAAGTGCCATGATAGGGGAAAGACCTGCTAAAGTTAATTTTAAAAAGAAAAAAAGAAAAACCCTTTAGCGGCGTTTTAAAAACATCACTATAGGTGAAAGATCTATTTTCAAAACGTAGGTTTTGAAACACTATTATAGGACCTGTAATGTATAATTATAAAAATGTCTTTAACACTCTCTTCTTATTTAAAACCACTTCGATTATAAATTTCCTTAAGCCGTGTACAATAAACGTCTTTTTTTGCCGAATTATAAACGTCTCTCATGTGCACAGACCACAAATACACTTCTTTTTTTATATTTTATTTTATACTTTTTGTGTTATTTCAGCTGTGAAAAATGTTTTGTCTAGCATTACCCATACTTTGTGCTAACAAGCTCTAAATGATTATATATATAATAATATTCTGGATCGGAGCAACCGGGTTGTAATAGTGGCTCTCTACCCCATTGTGAAAGAGAGTTTCCCAATATACCACGACATAGCAGAAAATAATGGTATCTTAGTTGACCGTTTCATGGAGCAAGAGGCCCACGGCTGTGTGAAGATCTACAAGATATTTTGCCGAGCTTGCAAGCAGTTTGGTGAGCTTGACTTGTTCTATGGCTGGTGCAAGGGTATTGGGTACACAGATTGTGTGAAGATTACCCTCAAGTAACTTCGAGGTCATGGGTGGAAGGCAGAGGGTTTGTGGATATTCTTCTTTGCTGTTAAGTCTTGGGATTTTGGAGGTTTCATGTAAGTGAGAGTAAATTCTAGGACTACAATAATTATTGCATAACAACTCTTTCTATAATTATTTTATATGGCAAACTATGATTGGTTGTCTATCACTTTCACATAAAATCACTATGTTTTTTCTCTACCGCTCACAATTTGCCATATCAGAGTTATGGTATTAGATTTTTTGGGATAAGTGATGGTTGATTGAATATTTTGGTTAATTTCAACATGGATTTTGTTGTAGATGTGTGTTTTATAGATCTCTTTGTAGTAGCTCTATAAACTGTGTAGGTATGTTTCCTATGTTAGATAGTTGTTTGTGAACTGTTGATTGTTAAATTGGTAGATAAGTAGGGTTAGCAACATGGAGATGAGAAGAAGAGATGGATGTTGTCGACTTGTCGTGAAGAAATCAAGAAATAGAGAGATTTCACTTTTTCTTTAATAACTTTTACTTGTAAGAATAATTCACTTTTTATCCTCAAAGCTGAGACATGGTCCCAAACAAAAATTTTGTGTTTTCAGTTCTTAAAAAAACCCGTCCTAGTAAAATGGTATCAAACACACATTGTTTTCTATCCCAATTTTATGAATACTGTTTTAACATTGTTTTGAAAACAAAAAAACGAATGATGTCACTAAAGTTAAAGAAAGTAAATTATATTTTAACATAAATGGTAATTTTTAATTCACCCACCTTGTTATGTACGTCATATACACAATTTAATTTTTGAACCGAAATTATGATTTTAAATTATATTTCAATTCAAAAACTAAAATATGTGTACCTCGTCGGTGTGTGTAATAGGCCATGTGTAATAGACATTGCCAAATTTAATAAATGTACACAAATTTGAGTTCATTATGTCTGATTGTCCGAATGTATAAGAGGAAAGCATAACTATGGCCCTATCAAAAAAAGAAAAAAAAGAAAGCATAACTATGGCAACGTTGCGGAATTGGGCTTTAAGAAAAGTCATTAAAAACGCGCCGATACCTAAACTACTCCTGAAACTGGGCTGTCCTTAGTCTAAACCGAGCCCAAATGGTACTTGATCTAAATCTCTTTCGGTCTCAGCTCTACAACCTAAAGAGGGTGTTTCTCCATTCACTTAATATGGGCCTCTAGAGTCCAATCACTCAATATTCCCCCACTTTTTAAATCTCTTTTAGAAATAGTGGAACATATTTTCGCAACCGTGATATATTTGTGATTGATATATAATAAAAGTGATGTTAATAGAGAATTCATATGAAAGTCACGTTACTCCAATTACAACTTGTCATCTTAACAACACTCAAGGGGTTAGTTTAGTTGTTCACAAGGTCTCATGAGATTCATGAGGTTTTGAATTCGAAACTCTTAATCTACACTTTGGAACAACCCTAAAGATTCCTCCATATAGGTGTGTATGAGACTGGAAGATTATGCACACCTAAGAGAATAGTTCAATGCTGTTTCTCAAATTAAAAACAAAAAAAAAAAAAAAAAAAAAAAAAGAGAATAGTTCAATGCTAAAACATAAAGCCTAAATTACAATTTACCCCTTTAAAGTTTTGAATAATTTTGATTTGTCCCCTAAAATTTCAAAATGTAGATCTGTACCCCTAATAATTACTACATATAATTTGGATTTTAAGTTATTTCGTCAATGTGTTGTTTGAGATGTTAAACTGTCAATTAAGTGCCAACAAAAAATTATAATGATTGAATATTTTAACTTACAGTATATTAATAAATTGATTCAATATTCAAATAGATACCTAAATTATAAACCATAAAAGAATATTGAAGTTGACTTATTAGGAAAATATATAATCAAAAGATGCAATAATGAAATAAAAAAATTTTGGAAATATTTTAAAAATGTCAACACAAAGAAGAGTTATTTCATTTAGAGAACAATATTATGAAAAATTCAAAAAAATTGAAATGAAAATAATTTACATCATTTTGTTGCACATAATTTTTTTCCTAATAAATCTATCCAAATTAAGAGATACATTTTAGAACATTCATGTATAATGAAATATATTCTATTAGTTGATTTCTTTCCTTAATAAAGTATTTAATTTCTACACTTCAATTGTTAGATAAAATGAGACTCGAGAGAGGATAATTCAAACCTTAGTTCTCCTTATAAAAGAGATTATATAACATACATTACTCTAGAGATTCCTCCATGTAGGTGTGTATGAGACTAGAAGATTACACACACCTAAAAGAATAGTTCAATGCTCAAAGATAAAGCCTAAATTACAATTTACACTTTTAAAGTTTTAAATAATTTTGATTTGTCCCCTAAAGTTTCAAAATGTAGATCTATACCCCTAAAAATTACATATAATTTGGATTTAAGTCATTTCGTCAATGTGTAGTTTGAGGTGTCAATTAAGTGCTAACAAAAAATTATAATTATAATGATTGAATCTTTTAAGTTACAACATATTAATAAATTGCGTCAATATTCAAATAAATACCTAAATTATAAATCATGAAAGAATATTGAATTTGACTTATTAGGAAAATATATAATCAAAAGATGCAGTAATGAGATAAAAAAATTGGACATATTTTTAAAATGTCAACACAAAGAAGAGTTATTTCATTTAGAGAAAAATATTATGAAAAATTTTTTAAAAAAATGAAATGAAAATAATTTACATCATTTTGAATGTACATAATTTTTCCCAAATAAATCTATCAAAATTAAGAGATGCATTTTAGATCATTCATGTATAATGAAATATATTCTATTAGTTGATTTCTTTCCTTAATAAAGTATTTAATTTCTATACTTCAATTGTTAGATAAAATGAGATTTGAGAGAGGATAATTCAAACCTTAGTTCTCCTTATAAAAGAGATTATGTAACGTACATTACTTTAGAGATTCCTCCATATAGGTGAAGATTACACATACCTAAGAGAATAGTTCAATGCTCAAAGATAAAGCCTAAATTACAATTTACACCTTTGAAGTTTTGAATAATTTTGATTTGTCCCCTAAAGTTTCAAAATGTAGATCTATACCCCTAAAAATTACATATCATTTGGATTTAAGTCATTTCGTCAATGTGTAGTTTGAGGTGTCAATTAAGTGCTAACAAAAAATTATAATTACAATGAATGAATCTTTTAAGTTACAACATATTAATAAATTGAGTCAATATTCAAATAAATACCTAAATTATAAATCATAAAATAATATTGAATTTGACTTAATAGGGAAATATATAATCAAAAGATGCAATAATGAAATAAAAAAAATTGGACATATATTAAAAATGTCAACACAAAGAAGAGTAATTTCATTTAGAGAACAATATTATGAAAAATTTAAGAAAATTGAAATGAAAATAATTTACATAATTTTGAACGTACATAATTTTTCCCAAATAAATCTATCAAAATTAAGAGATACATTTTAGAACATTCATGTATAATGAAATATATTCTATTAGTTTATTTCTTTCCTTAATAAAGTATTTAATTTCTATACTTCAATTGTACATAAAATGAGGCCTAAGGGAGGATAATTCAAATCTTGTTTATCCTTATAAAAGAGATTATGTAAACTACATTACTCTAGATTGAATTTAGAAAAATATTTGATTTTGAGGTTCACGAAAAAACTTACATTTTTTAAAAAACACAGGTTACACATAATCAATCAAATTTGATTATGTTTGATTTGTAAGCTTAAAAAATCTAATTAAAGACTCAGACTAATCTAAATACCAGATCATAGGACTACTAATCCTATCGGTCGGGTTGACTCGGGTTTAATAACTATCTATAGTTCTTTTTTTAATTTAAAAAAAAAAAAAAAAAGAAGAAGAAGAAGAAGAAGAAGAAGAAGAAGAATTAGAGATAGAACCAATGAACCATAGATGATAGTATCACAAATAAAAGACCCAATCTCCCATCTCCCAAACCACTTTAAATGACTTTATGTGTCCCCTCCAACCACATTTTACCACGTGTCACAAACCCAAAACACCCCCTTCAAACTACTCCTTCTCGATTGCACACTTTCAACTCTCTCTCACACAAAAATTGTCCAAACTTAACATAAACATAGTATCAGGTAGACAGGTACCAAGCAACCTTAAAGAAAAAAAAAAAAAAAAAAAAAAAAAAAAAAAAAAAAAAAAAAAAACAGACGAACAAACAACAAAGCACACAGATATTACTCGCTATGGCAACGTGCGGTATTGGGCTTTAAGAAAAGTCATTAAAAACACACCAAAACCTAAACTAGTCCTGAAATTGGGCTGTCCTTGGTCAAAACCGAGCCCAAATGGAACTTGATTGAAATCTCTTTCGGTCTCAGCTCTACAACCTAAAGAAGGTGTTTCTCCATTCACTTAATATGGGCCTCTAGGGGTCCTATCACTCAATATTCCCCCCCCCCTATTAAATCTCTTTTAGAAATTAAAGTTTCAAGTGGAACATATTTTCGCAAGCGATATTGTGATATATTTGTGATTGATATAAAAAAAAGTGGTGTTAATGAGAAATTTATGTAAAAGTTATGTTACTCCAATCACAATTTGCTATCTTAACAATACTCAAGGGGTTAGTTTAGTTGTTCATAAGGTTTCATGAGATCCATGAGATTCTGAATCCAAAACTCTTAACCAACACCTTGGAACCACCTTAAAGATTCCTCCATATAGTCATATATGAGACTGGAAGATTACGCACACCTAAGAAAATAGTTCAATACTCAAAGATAAAGCTTAAATTACAACTTACACCTTTAAAGTTTTGAATAATTTTGATTTGTCCTCTAAAGTTTCAAAATGTAGATCTATACCCCTAAAAATTACATATCATTTGGATTTAAGTCATTTTGTTAATATGTCGTTTGAGGTTTCAATTAAGTGCTAATAAAAAATTATAATTATAATGATTGAATCTTTAAAGTTACAACATACTAATAAATTGAGTCAATATTCAAATAAATACCTAAATTATAAATCATAAAATAATATTGAATTTGATTTATTAGGAAAATATATAATCAAAAGATGCAATAATGAAATAAAAAAAAATAAACATATTTTAAAAATGTCAACACAAAGAAGAGTTATTTCATTTAGAGAATAATATTATGAAAAATTCAAAAAAAAAATGAAATAAAAATAATTTACATCATTTTGAATGTACATAATTTTTCCCAAATAAATCTATCAAAATTAAGAGATACATTTTAGAACATTTATGTATAATGAAATATATACTATTAGTTGATTTCTTTCCTTAATAAAGTATTTAATTTATACACTTCAATTGTTAGATAAAATGAGACTTGAGAGAGGATAATTCAAACCCTAGTTCTCCTTATAAAAGAGATTATGTAACGTACTTTACTCTAGGGATTCCTCCATATAGATGTGTATGAGATTGGAAGATTACAAACACCTAAGAGAATAGTTCAATGCTCAAAGATAAAGTCTAAATTACAATTTACACCTTTAAATTTTTGAATAATTTTGATTTGTCTCCTAAAGTTTCAAAATGTAGATCTATACCCCTAAAAATTACATACCATTTGGATTTAAGTCATTTCGTCAATGTGTTGTTTGAGGTGTCAATTAAGTGCTAACAAAAAATTATAATTATAATGATTGAATCTTTTAAGTTACAACATATTAATAAATTGAGTCAATATTCAAATAAATACCTAAATTTTAAATCATAAAAGAATATTGAATTTGAATTATCAGGAAAATATATAATCAAAAGATGTAATAATTAAATAAAAAAATTGGACCTATATTAAAATTTTCAATAAAAAGAAGAGTAATTTCATTTAGAGAACAATATTATAAAAAATTAAAAAAAAAATTGAAATGAAAATAATTTACATCGTTTTGAATGTACACAGTTTTTCCCAAATAAATCTACCAAAATTAAGAGATACATTTTAGAACATTCATATATAATGAAATATATTCTATTAGTTGATTTCTTTCCTTAATAAAGTATTTAGTTTCTACATTTCAATTGTTAGATAAAATGAGGCCTAAGGGAGGATAATTCAAACTTTGGTTCTTCTTATAAAGGAGATTATATAATGCACATTCCTTTGGATTGAATTTTAAAAAATAATTGATTTTGAGATTCACGAAAAAACCTTGAACATTTTCAAAAACCCTAGGTTACACATAATCCAACAAATTTGATTATGTTTGATTTGTAAGCTTAAACAATCTAATTAAAGACTCTGACTAATCTAAATACCAGATCATAGGACTACTAATCCTACCGGTCGGGTTGACTCGGGTTTAATAACTATCTATAGTTTTTTTTTTTTTTTTAATTAAAAAAAAAAGAAAAAAAAAGAAGAAGAATAATTATCTATAGATCATTGGAGAGATAGAACCAATGAACCATAGATGATAGTATCACAAATAAAAGACCCAATCAAGCCACTCTCCCATCTCCCAAACCACTTTAAATGACTTTACGTGTCCCCTCCAATAGCATCTTACCACGTGTCACAAACCCAAAACACCCCCTTCAAACTTCTCCTTCTCGATTCGACATTTTCAACTCTCTCTCACGCAAAAATTGTCCAAACTTAACATAAACATAGTATCAGATACCAAGCAACCTTTGAAAAAAAAAAAAAAAAAAAAAAAGAGACAAATAAACAACAAAAAACACAGATACTATTCGCTATGATTCAAATCGAAACCCAGAAGAAGCTATTGATCCTTGTAATAACATATGGGTTGTTATCGTGTACAACGGAATCAATTCGGTTCGAGCTGAAATCGAGTCACACCAAGTGCATCGCCGAAGAGTTAAAGGTCAATTCCATGACTGTTGGCAAGTACAGCGTTGTCAATCCCAACGAAGACATACCCTTACCCGATTTTCACAAAGTCACCGTTCGGGTATTTTTTTTTTCTTCTATATTTTATTGATTTTTTTTTTTTTAAATTTTAATCTATAGCGTCTGCACCACCATTTATCATCGACTTCAAGACACCAATTGGGTTTGGGTGTTGGCGGGATGCCAATTTGACGAGAAAAGATTTTACGAGTTGAGCTAGCTGGAATCGGGTATTATTTGAAATTTGATTAGTGTTGTTGTTTTTGACTGGGATTAGGTGACTTCGTCGAATGGGAATACTTATCATCATGGGGACAAAGTGCCGTCGGGGAAGTTCGCGTTTATGACAGTGGAGGCGGGAGATTACATGGCGTGTTTCTCGGCGCCGGATCATCAGCCTCCCATCACTTCCACCATTGATTTCGAATGGAAGACTGGTGTGGCTGCTAAGGATTGGTCTAGTGTTGCCAAGAAAGGCCAAGTTGATGTAAGTTTTTTTTATTTTTTTATTTTTTTAAATTATTAGTTGCAACATTTTGTCATTTTCTAGAACTATAAATTTGTTGTCACAAATTGTTTTGGTAGATGTTTTAGGTGTCCTGTTGTGATTGATGTATAATAAAAGTGGTGTTAGCGATGGTTGATGTGAATGGATGCGGTGTTGCTTTGATCACGACTTGTTAACTTAGTTAAGTTGTGAAAATGGTTGTGACTTGTGTGTGTGTTTTTTGGGATTGTGTGGTTAGGTTGTTGGTGTGGTTATTATTTATGTTTGGCTTTTTGGGTAATGAAAAGTTTGAGCCTTTTTTTAGCTAGTGGGCTTGAAGTTGAGGCTTGTAAAATGAGTGAGAATTGAGAATGTTGAATTTCAGGGTTTAGTATTGTGGTATTAAGGATTTTTATTTATGGGTAAGTTACATACTCTCTGTAGACTATGAATTTTGAACCCATGACTTCTCCCTCTAGTTATTGTTGTCAGAAGAGAAGGTGTTGTTTGAGCTAGAGTTCATTGGTGAGTCAAGGGGACTAATTTGCTAAGGTATGGTTATTGGTCAGTATGTGAAGTTGATTAAATTGACTTCTAGATCGATATAGAGAACCCTATTTTGCAGCGTTTTCGGTGGGGAAAAATATGCGTGGTGTTTGGCAGATTTTTGATGGTGATTAGGCATGATTGAAAAATTGGTCCCTAAATGCATTGTATTTTGAAGCCAAGCTGTTCTCTTTGAAAAGTGAATGAAAACACTAATTATAAGGTTATGGATTCTGCCTGCTGGTCATTTGTGGTCCTTAGTGCAATCTAGTGTACGTGTTCTGAAGTATTTTAGTGTTAATATTGAGGGTTGGCTTGTGATCATTCTTCTCTGATCCCCAAAAAAAGGGAAGAAAGAATGGCATAATGGTTAAAGATGGCAACTTTGAGCGTTTGTCATCACAATGAAGTTGTATTACAAGTGTGCCAGACCCCATAAGTGAACACTCCAAGCTACATGCATGGTTGGTGAGTACAGCCAAATAGAGTGTATGCTTGTTTACAATTCAAGATCAATTGTAATACAAAACAAATCTGGTGAAATCTTCACAGCCTTCTTTTGGTTATAAGTGTAGATCTCACTTTTGATAGTTCAATAGAAATGATCTCCCTGGATCTCTTGTTTAATGTCTTGGGACAGGAGGGATTATGCTCTGGTAGCTTGATAATATTTTAGGTGATGGAGTCATTTTGTATGGCAGCTTTCACTGCATGGTATGCCACAATAGCAGTTTAGAAAGTAGTAATGAATCTTTGTGGTATCTTATTCTTTTAAATTTTTTCTAGAGGATAATTATCAGCTTATTGCTCATATACTTTTGTATTTGTAGCCTGTAAGAACAATTAAAGTAAAAAGGCAATAATTTGATTCTGATTCCTGGTGTTAGCATTATATTGGAGTAAAAACTGATGTACTTGCTTCCCTAATATCTCTCTATTTAAATATGGATGACATAATGTGCTTGTTATTTGTGGGGAATTGGGTGATTTGAACCCAGCTTAGGAACCCCCCTTGTAAGTATTTTAATTTTTACATGTGTGGAGCAATGTGAAACATATGAATTTTTTTTTCCCTCGGTATTTATGCACTAATTTGTTTTTTGATAAGTGATTCTTGCACTAATTTGTGCCTCTTGGTGTGTGTGTTTTTTCTTTTCTGATAGCGTCTTGTTAGTGTCAAAGTCATTTCATTTGCATATCCTCAACATTATCTACTTACTCTTAGACAATCTTTATTTTTGCAATTTCTCTTACTACGAAAAGTTCGTGCAAATGATTCTCTTTTTTCTGCACTTTTGTTTATTGGTGAAATGGTTTATCTGGATAGTTTTTTTGAGAATAGGTTTATCTGGATAGTTGATTACTGGGATTGGAAGTGAAACTAAATTGGCAATTTTCATGTCTCTATCTTATGAGAGAGAGAGAGAGAGAGAGAGATTATGTCTTATCCAGTGCTGATCTCAGTTAAGTGAGGTCTCTCTGAACTTGGGCAGGGTTTTACCCTTACGCGTTATTTGCGCAAACTGGCTGCTATCAAGACTCGAGTCCATGCATTTGTGCTTAGCAATCATGCTAGAAATGTATTAGTTCTGACCTTCATTTTTAGTTAATTTAATTATCATTGTGTTGCAATTTTTTAAATAAGATATTACAAGTTGTGTTCACAATATGGATAGGAACTTATCCTCTTGTCATTATTTTAAATGCCAGCTCATGGAACTTGAACTGAAGAAGATGTATGATACTGTTATTTCCATTCAGGAGGAAATGTTTTATCTCCGTGAAAGGTAAGAAAACTTATCGTATTTCTTTTACAGTTCATGAAAAGTGCGATATCCATCTCTTTTTAATCAATGCTGTTTATGATTTATATTTCAGAGAAGAAGAAATGCAGGTGCTCAACAAAACAACTAACAACAGGATGGCCTGGTTGAGTTTTCTTTCCCTTATTGTTTGTTTATCAGTAGCAGGCTTGCAAGTTTGGCACCTGAAGACCTTTTTTGAGAAAAAGAAGCTCATATAATTTTTTCTGGACAAGTTCCATAGTTTTCTCGGGTTTAAGTGATTGTTTAGTGGCAATAGCATCTTTTGTAATACCTCATGTATGTGGTTCAAACTTCAAACCCCATCTCCTCTTGTCCGCTATCTGCCTTTCAAAAAAAATTTACAGTTTCTCATCTATGATTTTGTAGCATATTTCAGAAACCATGTACTTCAAAATAGAATAATTCTCAGGTCACATTGTTAGATCAAGCGGGGCTTTCTATAACAGTGCAGAATCTCCTCGTGGTTATAGGTATCTCATATCAATGTAGGACGATATAGGGGCAATAAAGTTTAGTTATCTGTTATTCAATTTCTGTCGAATTGGAGATGCTAGAAGGTTTTAGTTTTTAAATTAAAGTGAGATTATTTCCAAAGAAGTGGCATCATTTTTTCTGTCTTTTACAAATAATTCTTAGAAGTCATCCCATTGTTCTAGGATATTGATTGGCGTTCAAAAGTAGGGTGTGTCACTAACTCGCGAACCTATCAACCCACTAAAAGTGACCCAATCTAATCCAACTTGCTGATTTGGGTCAATTTTTAGAGGTTGAAGGGTTGGCTTGGATTGTGATTTTTTTTTTTTTTTTTTTTTTTTAAATTTTATATATATATATATATATATATATATATATATATATATATATTTACAGTGGGTCAGGTTAGGCTCAAGTCATAATATTCACAATTTCGCCTAATCAACCCACCCCCACCTAAATAAAACTCAAGCCTTAAGTTCTTCTCAAATTGTTTAGTTTGTGTTGGTTTGGTATTGTTCTAATGCCCAATTTAATAATAATAGTAATTAAAAAAAATTTATCCAATCCATAGATCCAATCTAATTCATGTGGGTTGTTTTGGGCTTGGTTTTTTTTTTTTTTAATCCATGATGGTGGGTTGGGTTGAAAAAACCCCTTAACCCAACCTAACCCAACTCGACTCATACAAATCCTTATTTAAGAGTATAAACTTACAAAAAAGATACATAGAAATTCTTATGTAGTGGAGATAATTATCTCATGCATATATGTAGTTAGAGAGTTTCAGTGATATATTGTCGATGATAATGACATTGCCTATCAACAAGTACTCCATTTTGCTTGGTACGACGACATGCAAGTGGGAAAAGAATGAAAGCATAAATAACAGAATCATCTCACTTAAAATTATCTTTAAACCAAGATATTGTCTCGAACATTGCAATCCAAGAGTTCTTCAAGGTGTGTGATTGTGAACATTTTTTTCTATATTTATTTATTTATGTTTATTATTTATTCATAGATTTTCAAAACCATTTTTTTTTTTTTTGGTTGTAAAAAGTAGAATTATATTTTAACCAATTTTCAACAAACAAAATTTTAGCAAAAAATTGCAACCAAAGTCCAAACAGACATGATGTTACCATGTGTCAGGGGCATTTTTGCGATAAGGGCCAAAAATGCGAGAATAACCCAAATCTTCCTTTGAGTTCTTTAGAAGTGATTGTGGAGAGTATCAAGCCCAAAATTCCAATATTTAGTAAATAAAGGTTATATGGATATTGGGCCCAGGAGTCCAGCATTTGTTTGCATTTCAGGCCTGGGGCCTAATCCGAGGACGAGAGGTTGCCCGAGGAAGAAGAATATTTATTAGAAAAGACTGTGTTAGTAAATGGAGATTAGTTTTAATCATAATGGCTCCAGAGGGTGGACTGAGGATAAATGCATCATTGGCTGACCAATACCGAGGTCCGAAGATGTTGTTTGTCATTCAGGGTGACATTCCAAGAAGTTTCATTAGTGTTGACAAGCATCGTAGAGATGTTAGACAGGGGGAAAGTCTTGAAATATCTTAGGAGAAAGCTGCCGCTATTGCATTAAATACTCTGCAGCTAACTCTCTAACCGCATTAATGTGGAGATGATACCTGAACAGTGGTTTTTCAGCCTTACAACTATTACATGAGGACTTATGTGAGGCGTTGATGAGACAAGTATCAGCACCAACCATCTAACATGCACGTGGTAGGTGGAGATGAAAAGGAAAGATAGCATAAAAGAAGAAGGAGGTAACGAGACTAGAGGATCGAGAATTAAAAAGAGAAATACTGTAGCATTCAAGGACAACATTTGTAACCGAACTTAAGAACAATATATAAGAACAAATCTCCTCGGACTTTGCCAAGGACGATTTTTCTTCGACACAACCCTTTTTCTTTTCATTCTCTTATCATCTAAACCCGTTCTAATGTTTGTTTGATTAACTAAACCCCAGTTTTCTAACCCATTCTCTACAAATTCATTGTTTTAGACTTTTTGGGCCTAAGTCCATCCATTTATTGGGCTAAGAATTCAAATCTAATCCTTACAAAGGTTAATGATGCTTTAACAAGAGAGAAATCAAAGTGCCAATAACAAAAATTCATAGAAACTGGTAGATCCGAAACTTCAACCCACAGTAAAAAAGAAGAGAAATTAAGAGAGTTTGTGAGAAAGAGAGGGAATATTCTCCTGTACTCATGTTTTTACCCCCAAGATTCAAAATTGGAAGTGAAACTAAATTGGTAATTTTCATGTCTCTATCTTATGAGAGAGAGAGAGAGAGAGAGAGAGAGAGAGAGAGTATGTCTTATCCAGTGCTGATCTCAGTTAAGTGAGGTCTCTGAACTTGGGCAGGGTTTTACCCTTATGCATTATTTGCCCAAATTGGCTGCTATCAAGACTCGAGTCCATGCATTTGTGCTTAGTAATCATGCTAGAAATATAGTTAGTTCTGACCTTCATTTTTAGTTAATTTAATTATCATTGTGTTGCAATTTTTTAAATAAGATATTACAAGTTGATTTCACAATATGGATAGGAACTTATCCTCTTGTCATTATTTTAAATGCCAGCTCATGGAACTTGAACTTTTTTTTTTGGGAGAAATATCTTGGAACTTGAGCTGAAGAAGATGTATGATACTGTTATTTCCATTCAGGAGGAAATGTTTTATCTCCGTGAAAGGTAAGAAAGCTTGTTGTATTTCTTTTACAGTTCATGAAAAGTGGGATATCCATCTCTTTTTAACCAATGCTGTTTATGATTTATTTTTCAAAGAAGAAGAAATGCAGGTGCTCAACAAAACAACTAACAACAGAATGGCCTGGTTAAGTTTTCTTTCCCTTATTGTTTGTTTATCAGTAGCAGGCTTGCAAGTATGTTACCTGAAGACCATTTTTGAGAAAAAGAAGCTCATATCATTTTTCTGGACAAGTTCCATAGTTTTCTTGGATTTAAGTGATAGTTTAGTGGTAGTAGCATCTTTTGTAATAACTCATGTACGTGGTTCAAACTTCAAACCCCATCTCCTCTTGTCCGCTATCTGACTTTCAAAAAAATTTACAGTTTCTCATCTATGATTTTGTAGCATATTTCAGAAACCATGTACTTCAAAATAGAATAATTATCAGGTCACATTGTTAGATCAAGCGGGGCTTTCTATAAGAGCGTGCAGAATCTCCTCGTGGTTATAGGTATCTCATATCAATGTAGGACGATATAGGGGCAATAAAGTTTAGTTATCTGTTGTTCAATTTCTATCGAAATTGGAGATGCTAGAAGGTTTTAGTTTTTAAATTAAAACTAGTTGCAGAATCACGCGATGCATGAGAATATATGATTACTTTGTAATTGTGGTATGATGTATGATTTGTTCTCTCTAAAAATGAAAAAATTTCTAAAATTATTTTTCATCTATATATATATATATATATATATCATTTTAGTATTTTAGGTGTGTTTGGTTGAAATTATTTCTTTTTGAGGTAGTCCATATTTTTCTAAATTATATTACGGTACATTGTGTTTTCATTCTTATTCTTTTTTTTTTTTTTTACAACTAAACTCTTTATATTATTCAAACTTCTCATTTCTTAAATGAGATAGTGTAATAATCAAAATTCATCACAAAATTATACTTGATATTACTTAAATAGTTGAAAAACACGTTCAAATACATAGCAAGATTGTATTTTGATATAAATTCTAATTTTCAATTTCAAAATAACTAAGTATTATGTCAATAAAATCAAACAAAAGCTACAAGATGGAGAGAAAAGGCGTGTGATGGAAAACTCATAAACACACACAAAATCGTATATTGACCCAAAACAATGTTATAAAAAAAGTAGAATGATTATCAACCTAAAGTCAAGTTGCAAGAAAGAATAAATAATCTAATCGAAAAAGAGAATAATCACCTTTTTTTGGGGAGAGACCTGAATTAGATAAATTTATAGAAAATAAGATGAGAAGAAAAATAGTCAAAATAAAAGATATAGTCACACCAAATTATCTAAGTCATGCTATGTAATTGAATAACATTATATTCTTATATATTATCTTTATAATGCAATATGATAGTATTTGACAATCAAAGAAAAGAAAAGAAAAATAACAACTTAAAAACACAAAACCAAAAAGTTTGGAGCGTGAAATACAATTTAATCCTAATTATTTTTTGTAGGGGTATGCATCAACCTAAAGTAAAGTTCTAAAGAACACACAAATTCATTAACCTAAAGTAAAGATATAAAACATTAAAAAAAAATCCACACAAAAAAGGGAAAAATTTTGAGAGAGAGAGAGAGAGAGAGAGAGAGAGAGAGAGAGAGAGAGAGAGAGAATAATAGTAGAGTTCTAAATAACATTGAAATTCATCAACATAAAGTAAAGATACCAAAAAAAAAAAGGTGAGAAAGAGAGAGAGTAATAACCTTTATATGTGATAAAATATGTATAAAGTGAGAAAGAATAGCAATTTTATAGTAAGAGAATGGAGATAAGAATATTCAAAATGAAAGAAAGATGAAGGGATAAAGGAAGAGTGATATTGATGTTGATAGTAGTGGGGAAATGAAAAAGTAAAAAGGAAGGAAAAAAGTTAGAGAAAATGTAACAATAAACTACAAAATTAATAAATAAATAAAAAGAGTCAAAAAAATAAGAGAAAAATAATTGAAAATAAGTAAATGATAAGGTCACAAATGTGGCTCAACTGGAATATAATAAGAATAAATATTACACTTTAACTTTTAGATATATATCTATATAGATGTATAATAGGGTGTAATTCAGTGAATGCAACAATAATTTACCTTAAGAAATGTATGTGTTCATACGGGCTAACACTGATTCTTTAGAGCATTCCCATTAAGGATGCCAAAAGTGCCATATGTTAAATTTTAGCACCAATACACCAAAAAACCAACTCCATAAAATATTTCAAATCTCAAAAATTTTGAGATACTGCTACAGTGAGATTGTATTAATACAACCTCATTGTAGCACAAATCCTAAACCAAAAATTATTTTTTTATTCCAACGATAACTATGCATATATTTGTTTTTTATTTTTCCCTTCTTTCTTTTCTCTCCCCTCTCACTTTCCTCTTCCTCTTTCCTATAGCTTCTCTGTTTCTCTTGAATTCACGGTTTGAGCCCCTCCCCTCCAAGGTTTGTCAGTCAAGAACTTCAAAGCCCAAATGCCTTCGGAGTGTTGTCGCTGATATGGAGGTAGAGCTTGACGGCAAGTTGATTTGATTTTGTGGGTTGTAAATTTGTGATTTTGAATTGTGATCGTCGTGGGTCTGGTTGTGGGTTTGTGATTTTGGATTGTGATCGGTGTGGGCGTGGGTTTTTGGCTTTTGGGTTTGTGACTTTGGATTATGTTCGGTGTGGGTCTCTGGGTTGTGGGTTTGGGTTATAGTGGGTCATGGTGCAATGGATCGGCGTGATTGGTTTGCTTTTGTGGAGGTTTGCCGTGGTGGGTTTGTGTGTGTGTGTGTTTTGCTCGTCCGCGTGATGGGTTTGCCTCTCTGTCTTTCTTCTTTCTTCTTGCTGATTTGGGTTTTATGATTGCAATGGTAGTTGATTTGTGATTTGGAAGAGGAAGGTAGTGCCTGGGCCCTTTTTTTTTTTGTTTTTTTTTTTCAATGGTGGTGGCTGGGATGGATATGGATTTGTTGGGTTGAGATGGAAGAGTGTGAGTTTGTTGGATAGATAGGTGCGTATGGGTGGTTGGTGTTTTTTTCCCATGGTGGTGGATGGGTTGGGTATGGGTTTGCTGCGTTGAGATTGTAAAGTTTGCTGGGTTGAGAGTGACAGAGAGGAAGACAAAGAAAGAAATATAATTGAAGAATAAAGAAATAAAAAAAAATTATTTAAATAAAATGGTAAAAAATATAGAATCTTTGATGTTAGATGTATTATAAAATAAGTTATTAAAAGTTAAAATTTTAGATTTTGAAGTGATATATGCTAAAAATTTTACTTACCTTGGTGGGAGTGCTCTTATGGCCTATCTTTCCTTACCCACCTGTCCCCCACTGCCACCGCTTAACAGTATCATCGTATGCAAATGCAAATACAAATACATTGCGTGAAAAGAAGATAAAGGCAGTCAAAAAGGAAAAAGAAAAAAAAGTATAAAGAGAAAGGTCAAAAAGGCAAAAGAAAAAGAAAAAGAAGAACCACGAAGGAAACAAAAATGAGTGAGGTGGTCAAAAAAGGGAAAGGAAATTGTATCCTACTTTCTTTAAGTTTATTTTATAGAAAAGTTTTGAAGTGAATCAATATTGTAATGTAAACTCCTCTCCAAGTCTCCATAACCATAATAGTATTTCACACTAAAGTCACGACCAGTTCTCTCAAATTACACGTTTGGGCTACATAACTGTGAAATTTCAGGTGGTGTTTGGTACATATACTTAAAAATTAAAATATATGTAGAAATATGTGTGAATGAAAAAGTGCATGTCTACTTTTTTTAGTAAAAAAAAATGTATAAAAATACATGTAATATTATTTAAAAACTAAAAATATGTGTTTAAGTGAGTGTACTAAACGGAACCATTCTCTAAAAAGTGAATCAGACTACAAGCGGTATGTTAGTATTTTCACAATAGATAAGACCGGCTCAACAATTTTGAAGACCATAAACAAAAATTTAAGTAAAATATTTTTTATATTTAAATAGTAAGTAAATAATATTAATTAAATTTTTTTATTTTATTTAAAATCTATTTTTTATTTTTATTCATTACGTGATTTAATAAATTAGTATACATCAAATTATTAATGAGTATAATAGTTAATAATAATTGATAAAGTAAAAACTTGCATTAAAAAAAAAAAAATACTAATTTGAGTGGAGATACATTGGGTGTGGCCCGTGCAGGTGGATTAGGGAGTTTGTAGCTGTGTTGGTGGGGCCTAAAATTGTTTTCCACTTTTTTAGATTATAAAATGTTATCTACTCAACAACTGCACTGTGCCTATGCAGTGCTAAGTCCTGTCATTTTATAGATTTACGCCTTGGTATTTGACCTGGTGCAATACCTTATCAAAAGCTGAGTTTGAAAGTTGAAAAAGAAATTTTCAATCTCAGCCATTAAATAAAATATATTAAAAAAATAAAAAAGTTAAAGTTAAAAAGTTAAAAAAGTTAAAAAAATTAAAAAAAATTGTGAAGAAAATTGAGGTATTGCAGGGTATTGCACCTAATGCTGATCCGTCATTTTATCAGGTACCAAGCTTTGTGCAGTGTCATTAGCGCTGTGGAGCGTGAGCAGATTATGCAAGTAGAAGAGCAAACTCAGCGTGTTGTCCTTGTCCACTCAATCAAGTAGATTAAAAAATATAGGGTAAAATATCATTTTCGTCCCTAAACTATCACAAAAGTTCGTTTTCGTCCCTAAACTTTCAAAAGTTCTATTTTCGTCCCTAAACTATCATAAAAGTTCGTTTTTCGTCCTTAAACTTTCAAATGTTCTATTTTCGTCCCTAAATTTTCAAAACTTCTGACAGAGTGCTGACGTGGCTTGACAGAGTGCTGATGTGGGAGGGACGAAAATCAATACGTTTGGAAAAGTTTAGGGACGAAAATAGAACTTTTGAAAAGTTTAGGGACGAAAAACGAACTTTTGTGATAGTTTAGGGACGAAAATAGAACTTTTGAAAGTTTAGGGACGAAAAACGAACTTTTGTAATAGTTTGGGGACGAAAATGATATTTTACCAAAAAATATAACTTAAAATGAATGATTAGAAAGATCTAGAATCAAGATGGAAAAAAAAGGGGAAAAGAATATAAACAGGGAGGCAGACAGATAGAAAGATATAAATATGCCCGTAGCGTAAAAATGGAAAGAATATAAATAGGCCCGAGCATTTCAAATAATCATTTTTAAATTTTAAATAATATTACATATATTTTTATATATTTTTTACATAAAAATTTATAGTCTCTATTTTTGTATATTTTATGACAATTATGTTGTATTATTAATAAATTTGTTTAGTATTAATTTTGATTTTAACATATTTTAAGAACAAGTTAATGAATTTGTCTCTTAAAATTTAATTTTATTAGATGAAGTTTGGCTATTTTTGTTTTTTCTCTATTTAATCTTTTACATTTTAAAATACAATGAAGCTTTTTTTAATGCATTTTACTAAACAATAAAAGGGCTAAAATATTTTTTTGTTATTAAAAAATATATATAAATATTACGACCACACACACACACATATATATATATATATATAAATATATATTTTCAAGTGGAGGCCTTCTTTTATTTGGGGCTTTAAGCAATTGTATTAATTGCATCTATTGTTCAGCTAGCCCTAACGACAGACCATCATTATCTTCTTGGCCTAATAACAACTAACATTCAATTTCTTCAATCTACCATTCCTGTTCTCTCTCAAAAATCCCTTTGAGACAAATCCCTCTTATTTTTAATTTTTCATTCACTTTTCTTTTCCTACGTTATCACATATTTCTTTCTTCTCTTCCTTTTAGATCATCTAACTGTTTATCCAAATCACAATGACTTTTCTTACCATAAAAAATAGATTCCTCTTCCTCTTTCACGCTACTATGCAAAAGATAAAATTTAACTACAAAATTAATTGTAGTTTTAGAGTACTACTTTAATCAATATCTTTTTATTGAATGTGAATTTTCATAAATCTACTATTAGATTACATTTTCTTCTTATATTTTCCATACTTGCAAAATATATAGAGAATTATGGCATGTTTGGATGGAAGGGGAAAGAAGGGGGAGTAGAGGGGAGTAGAGTAGAGTCGGCTAAAAATAAGCCAATTTTGTGTTAAATTTGCTCTACTCTACTCCCCCCTCCCTCTCCCTCAATCCAAACAAATTATTAAAGATCAATAGCTATGTCATCAATAAATTGTTTAAATTACAAGTTTTTGTAGTTTGAAATTATGTATAAAATAGAAGTTTATAGATTATACAATAGATAATATCCGATTGACATAAAATTTGACATGTGTGTTAAGAGTGTAAAAAAATGCAATTTAATAGTTAGATTTTCAAAATATGTAGTAATATTTATTTTATTAAATAAGTTTGTAACTTTATGCTACAACCAATTTTGAAGTTAAACTTTGTCCCTATGCAAATACAATAAATTCTTGAGTTTTAGAGGTCAAAATACTTGCGTGGATTTTACGAGCAATTAGAATGGGTTTTTGCATTTAAACATAGCTAAACTTGTAGCAATCTTATAAAGTTTTCTCTTTAAATGTTGCAGATTTGTTTACATGGCATGCTTTGATTGTTTACTAGGGAAAGCTAGATCTGACAATTGAAGCAATGAGAAAATACAACCCTAAGATTGCGTTTTCAATGCAAAAGTCATGTATAGATGCAATGCTGTGGGTAGCTTGTAAGGAATGGAGTTGAGGTTATTGAACACTTTATCAACAAGAATCTATTACGATAATCTAAATTTGATAGAAGAGCTGCATAACAGAACATCAATAATAAAAAAAAATAAAAAGAAAAAGAAAAATTGAAACAGAGTATTACACATCACATGTCTAATTGAAATTTTACCAAACATATGGTAAAAAACAAAAAAATTGCTACACTAAATGAATCAGATATTGGGACTGCCGAAGCAAGTGTTTCCTAACATGATACTAGAGTCAAATTGTCAACAAGACCCTTAATTTTAAGGCATTGATAGATTTGGACACAACCTTACTGAATCTATGAACATCATGAAACCATTTTTCCCATTAATAATAAAAAAATATATTAGCATGTTCACATAGGCAGTGAATTACTACACTCTTTACAACCTGGAAATTACCATAGCACCCCAATGTAGAAATATCATAATATTATAAGAGTCATGTAACGGGTGTCCTTAAAGTAATTAACAATAAACTATATTAACAAAATTTTAAATTTCACTTTTATGAGAATTATAAAAAACTGTCAAAAAAATTAATTGTTTTATTATTTTTTATAAAATATTTCTAAATTATCTAAAAAAAATATTTCTAAAAATAATTCTTAAACTAATGCCTTTGGGGCATTCCATAACATTCCCATATATATATATATATATATATATTTTTTTTTTTGACTTTTTAAAGTATTATAATATACAAACACACAACAGCAAATACCTTTAATCGAATTCAATTGGGCCAAATCAGTCATCGTAACTGTATGTATAACATAATGACATCACCAACCAATATGGACTCTAACGGTTTATTTTTTATTTTTTCCCTGGGTAGAAAGACTCAAAGATTTCAACATATGCATTTCATAAAGACAAAGTATAATTGATTGTTTATTGGGTCATACAGAATACAGATAAATTCAACCAGATCTTTTTTTTTTTTTTTTGAGAAGGAAAATTCAACCAGATCTAAAACTGAAATGCAGAGTATCTTACACCCGGCCTAGCGGAAGTTTCTTCGTACTTTCCTGAGTCCAAAATTTTGAAAGTTAATCAGAAAATGCACATCAGCTTCCAGCTACACTCCAAAGTCCTACTCCAAACGCCAAAGATAAAATATTATTGGTTAACCATTAAAATATATATATATATATATATATATATATATATATATATATATATTATTGGTTAGAATATAAAATATTATCTCTAACAACTCTTCCTGTCTGCTGATATGTTAGTCCTAGTCTCCCAGATATAATAAACTAATGAAATAGGTTCCATAAAGAGGAAATGGATCATTGAGACCCATTCAACACGTTTTAAATTTTTGGCCCACATTATTTTTATTTTTTATTTGGGGTTAAATTTTGATACTGCAAAGAGATTTCTTTGAACTTTCCTGGATCAAAGAAAGCGCGTGTACCCAAAAAAAATCACTTACCAGTCAAAAAAATACTACTTATTTTAGCCTGACATCACAACAACTAAAACTCAATTCATTGACTCTCTCATTCTCAGCCAATTGTCGTTCTTTCTCAAAAAACCATTGTGAAATATCTCTCATTTTTTATTTCTCATTCACTTCGCTTCTTAAACTCTTACCATTTTAATTTCGTCACATCTTTATTTTCTTTCTCCTCTCCTCTTCCTTTTAGATTTTCTCAACTGTCTCTGCATCAAAATCACAATGGCCCTTTTGACCACCAAAGGAACCTCCTCTTCCTCTTTCACCCAACGATGCAGATATGATGTGTTCTTGAGTTTTAGAGGAGAAGATACCCGCAATGGTTTTACCAGCCATTTGAATGGTATTTTGCGTTATAATGGTATTAACACTTTCATGGATGATGAGCTTCCAAGAGGAGAAAAAATTTCCGCTGAACTTCTTGAAGCTATTGAAAGTTCAAAGATTTCGATAATTGTATTCTCTAAAAATTATGCATCCTCCACTTGGTGTTTGGATGAACTTGTCAAGATTCTTGAGTGTAAGAATAATGGCCAAGTAGTGTTACCGGTTTTTTACAAGGTGGATCCATCAGATGTACGTAACCAACAGGAAAAGTTTGGAGAAGCACTCGCAAAGCATGAAAAAAAATTCAAGGATAATAAAGAGAAGGTGCAGAGATGGAGGGCAGCCCTAAATGAAGCCAGCCATATATCTGGTTGGCATTACAAAAATGAGTATGTGTTTAATCTCTACTTTGTTATCACCAATTAATTTTATTGCTAAACAAACAACCCCCAAAAAAAAACCCTTCGTGTTTGCTTTTTTATTAGAAAAAAGAAAAGAAAAGAGATTATAAAAAATTTATATTTTGATCATATCTTTTAGTAGTGAGCTAAATAGGATATAAGGTTCAGTGATAGAAAGGGAAGAATATATGATAGATACTCTTATCAATTAATTTGAAACTTCTCTCATGTCATGTTTAGAAATTTTCCCCTAAATTTTATAATAAATTCATTCAAGTGTTAGAAGTGGATATTCAACGAGTTTGTTTCCTTTCCAAAGCAAATATTCCATGCATCTTTGTGCTAAAAGCCTAAAGTCGATGTTTGACCTTAAAAAAAAAAGTTCATAATGATAGTTCTCAAATCTATGAATTACGTGCCATTTAATTTGACTAACAAAATTTATGTTGTAGTTCACAAACTAAACATTTTGAATTCAATTCAAGATCATATTTCCATTTTCTAACATGTTTTAAATGCTTTGTGATTTGCAGCCGCCCTCAATTTAGATTTATCGAAGAAATTTTAGAAGAGATCTTAAGTGCTAAATTAAATCGTACACAAGTATTTGTTGTTAAATACCCAGTTGGAATAGACTCTCGCATAGAGGAAATAAGTTGTCTATTAGATATTGAGTCAAATGATGTTCGCATGTTAGTGATCTATGGTCTTCCTGGAATAGGGAAGACAACAATTGCAAAAGTTATTTTTAACTTATTTGCAAATCGTTTTGAAGGAAGTAGCTTTCTAGAGGATGTTAGAGAAAACTCAAAAACAAATGATGGTGTACTCCAACTACAAAATGTACTTTATTATGAGATCTTAAGGGCTAGAAAATTGAAAGTGCATGGTATATCTAAAAGAATCAATGCGATAATGGAAAAGCTTCGGTACAAAAAAATTCTTTTAATTCTGGATGATGTGGACAAATTAGAACAAGTGGAAAATTTGCTTGGAAAATGCAATTGGTTTGCTTTTGGAAGTAGAATTATTATCACAACAAGAGAGAAAAAGTTGCTATCTACTTTGCGAGAAGATTGTCATTTATTTTACTATGAGGTTAAGGAATTAGACGAATGTGAATCTCGTGAACTCTTTTGTCAACATGCACTCAAAAGAAACAAGCCTACAGAAGATTATTCGGAGCTCGTACACCAATTTATAGGTTATGCCAAAGGACTTCCATTAGTTTTAAAAATAATAGGTGCTAATTTATATGACAAAAATTTACAATGTTGGAAAAGTGCATTAGATAAGTACAAAAGAATTCCTAATTCGGATATTCAAGAAGTACTTAAAATAAGCTACGATGGATTGGACCAAATTCAACAGGATATTTTCCTTGATATTGCATGTTTTTTTAAAGGATTCTACAAGAATTTGGTTGTAGATATATTACAAAGTAGCAATTTTCATGACCCGTACTATGATATTGAAAAACTTATCGATAAATCTCTCATAGTCATTACAAAAAATGACAAATTATTGATGCATGACTTAATACAACAAATGGGTTTGGAAATTGCTCGACAAGAATCAGAAGCGTCAAAAAAATATAAAAGGCTATTGTGTTATGAGGATGCTCCTGAAGTACTAAATGAAGATACGGTATAAGTCCTTTTGATTTACCTTTTTCTTTTTCTTGCAATGCAAATATAAATAATTTTTTCTCATTGTATTTGAATTATCATTTTAATGTTGAAGATGATTTTGTTTTAAATTTAATAATCATATGTTTTGTTGTCTAACGTGATTCATGTGATTCTTTGTCCAATTAGGGATTAGATGAAATTCGAGGCATGACATTGTCCTTGCCACATCCAAGAAAGATGCAATTGAATCTTGGAAAGATGAAAAGCCTCAAATATTTGACAATTCGCAATGTAATTTGTGAAGACCTTAAATATCTTCCCAATGGGTTAAGGTTACTTGATTGGAATGAATTTCCTTTATCGTCCTTGCCGTCCACCTATGAACCTACAAAACTCGTTGTACTTAACATGCAAAGGAGCCACATTGAATTGGACGAGCATTTCGAGGTATAATCATAGCATTTATAAATTCTTATTAGATTTTTTTTGTTAACGAGTACCTTTAGAGAATAAGTTAAAGTGCATTTTTTTTGTTGCTAAAACAAAACCATGCATTTAATACTATATAAAATAATTTTTCTATACATTTTTTTAATATATAAAATCAAATTGTGTACAAATATTTAAAAATGTACACGTAACCATAAAAAATTTATGTTGCAAATCAATGAACTATTGACAAATGTTTTTTTTTTTAATTTAAAAAAAAAATAGTGTTATAGATATTACAAGTTTTACTGCATTGAATATACAAACTAATGTGTTACAAATTATAAAGAGACAATATAAATATTTATTTATGAGGTGGTTAAAACCTACTAATCACATTCATTGCCACATTAATTTGAAGGCTTTATGTTTATAAAATTGTAGTACCTTTAACATTTTTATTTTAAAAGTGTGTATTATAATTCATAATTGAACAATTATTATTTATGTTTCTCAAAAAAAGAAAAAAAAGAAAAAAAAAGAGAGTTATTATTTCCTAATCTATGCCCTTAGCCCTTTTTTTTTTTTTTTTTGAAATGAGCTCTTAGCCTTATTTTGTTTCTTTTTAATAATAAATTTCAAAAAACAAAAAAAATTTCTTCTTCAATAGAGGTGTCGGTTTGAAACATTAAAAAATATGGATTTCGCACATTGTAAAAGTATTACAAAAGTACTTGACTTATCAGTGACAGCCCCAAACATAAAGAAGTTGGAGCTTTATAGATGCATAAATTTAGTCAGGATTCATCAGTTTGTTGGTTGGACTTCATGTAATTTTCTCCACAAATAAAGTTAAAATTGTGCACAAATATTAAATAATGTTCACATAGCCATGATGAGTCTATGGGTGCAAATCAATAAAATATTTGACACCAATCACATTCATTGCAATTTGCACATTTTTTCATGACGTCATAGGTTGAAACTAATATATATATATATATATATATTCATTACTATATGAGTTTGTAAGATTTATGTAGTAAAACTTATTATACTTTTAAAATTTTTATTTAAAAAAATGTGTATTATATTTTTTTTAAAGGAAACAAAAATGTCTATTATAACTCATTATTGATCATTTATTAATCTATGCTCTTAGTCTATCATTTTAAAGTTTGTTTTCTTCTTCCTAATAATTTTCAAAACCTTTCCTTCTTATACAGAGATGTCGGTTCGAAACATTGAAATATATGAATTTCAACTATTGTAAAAATATTACAAAAGTACCTGACTTATCAGTGACTGCCCCAAACATAAAGAAGTTGGAGCTTTACAGATGCATAAATTTAGTTGAGGTTCATCAATCTAATGGACTTCTTGAAGAGCTTGAATTCTGGGATCTCAGTGGATGCCAAAATATTAGAATTTTTCCAAGAAACCTCCAGTTGAAATCTCTTAAAAGGTTTTATTTTAGTTGGAGTGGAATTCTTCTGCAAAGAACGGAAAGATTAGCGGTGCTTTCATCAATAGGATATCTCATTAGCCTTCATAGCTTGAGTATAACTTTAAAAAACGTGAAAGATTCAAGTAACATCTCTAATTTACAAAATCTTAGGAACCTCATTTTGTATGATTGTGAAAATTTTCCAAAAGCCAGGGATACTTCTGGTTGCTTCCCCGAATTACGATATTTAGGTTTCCGTAACAGCAACATCACTACCCTCCCTGAAATTGCACGCAGATGTCCGAAATTACAGACCCTTTGGATTCTCCATTGCCGGAACCTTCGGGAAATTCCAAGGCTTCCACCTTGTATAAGAAATGTAATTGCAACAGGGTGCAATTCATTGAAGTCACAATGTAGAAGAAGATTATTTAGTCAGGTATCTCTCTAATTTATATTTAAAAAAAAAAAATGGTTAACTTTCCTTACTGAATTTGTTGAACTGAAATTTTGTTAATTGCAAGCAGCTTGGAGATGCGATAGGGCTTCCACGGAATTTAGTATGCGGTTATTCTAATATGGGATCATCACATCAGGATTTTGGATCTGAATTGGGCACTTCATCTGAATTGGGCTTTGCTTCTAAGTGGTCTCGTTATAACCTTGCACTTCCAGGAACTACAATTCCAAAGTGGTTCAACCATCAGAGTCATGGAAGTTCCGTATCATTCTCAGTTGGTCAGAAATTTCCATCATTTGCTTTTTGTGTTGCTTTAAACGTAAAACGCAAGGATAATGTGCCATTTACATCTCAAGTGTTTCGTTGTTCTATCTACTTGTTCATTAATGGTTTTGAAGAAAGGCTCACGAGAAGTAAATTTCGACTTGATTCATCAAATTTTATGTGGTTTTATTATGTTAGACATAATTTATTGGAACGAATAATTTTAGGCGATCAGAATGATGTTACTCTTCTGTGTGAAATTTCAATTAACCATAGAGAAATAGCAGATATTACAATAAGAGGGTGTGGGGTCCATGTGGCATGCATATGTCCCCCTCGGAATTCTACCACAGATAAGGTATTAAAAGAAGCATCTTTTGATGAAAGATTGAAATTATTTTTATCCAGAGTGGCTGCAGAGGTTCTTCCCTTCGAGCAAGAGATGGTCGGACACTTTGAAACCCAAAATGCCAATTACTGTCCTCTTTGTGAAATAGCAGAAGATTCAGCCTTACATCTATTTCAATGTTGTCCCTATGCCAAAGGAATGTGGTATGGTGGTAGATGGGGTTTTCGAGTTGAAATGATTCAAGCTAAATCTGTAAAGGAGTTCATTGAACAAATAGTTGACCCCCCAAAGGAATTATTAGCAGAAAGAGTCACCAAAGATGAATTCACACTGTATGCAGTAGTGGCGATGAAAATCATTTGGGATGCACGGGTGAAAGCTCTAGTTTCAGAGACTAAAGAAAGCATAAATCAGCTAGCCCATCGTCTTAACACACAGTATGACTCTAACTTGAGATCACTTAGGACTACGAGGGGAACTAAAGAGCAAAAATGGGAAAGTGCTTGGACCAAACCACCTGATCAACTGGTGAAGCTTAACTTCAATGCGTCGTGTGATCAAAATAATGTAGGCTTAGCTGTGGTTGTCAGAAATCAAGAGGGGAATGGCAGAGCAATCAGACGTGGGATAAGCCTCTGCAGTAAGCTGGGCAATGCCATTGGCAAATGAGGAGAGACTTGAACAAGTTGTGATAGAGGGTCTAAAGGTAAGCACCCCAAGTATTTGATAAAATGTTACTATGGATATATATAATGGTAAAATACAGTACAGATTGCACAATTGGATTGCTATTTCTCTTCCTTTTTTTGTAGTCCAATGAATCTGTGCTAGAGATCATCTTTCTATTGTTAGCTGGTTGTTGAGGATTTATCTTTTAAATTGCAGCTACCATCATCAACTTCATTGTAAATTCAGCTTGCAAGCTCGGCTGGGAATGGAGGAGAATAATGAATGATGTTTTGGCTTTGGCTTCTTTTTTCAGATAATAATGCAGTGAACAGCCTCATAAAATGGGCAGTGGGGTCTAATGACTCTAGTTTATTGTTGCCTGTACATGTTCCCCCAATTGTAAGCAGATAGAAGTTTGTTACCTCTCTTTCCTCTTTCTAATATGTTGCTCACATAGTCACACATCCTGGTGGACTTGCATTCGTTTTCTGCTCTTCTTCAACATGTGTATTTGGACTATGATTTACCAATTTATTAATACTTGGCACCAGTTCCGAAAGGTCACTCAGATGCTATTGAGGTTTCTCTTGGAATTTTCGACCCTTTTGAAGGTACTAAGTTCACATTATATGTATACTAGCTAAGTAATTGTTGGAAATATAATTTGATTTTAATATGGGAGTAGTCATGAGGTTACTCTAGGCCTAGCTTGGACTGTTTTAATTTTAGTTAGTATGACTTAAGGCCTTCTGTATTGTAGTTCTGTTAAATATGACAAAATATAAATAAGATCAAATGAATTGATATTCAAGTTGGCCAAGTTTAGAATAAATTGTCTTATTGAATGAAATATGATTTTTATGTTGTTCTTCTCATACAAATAATGGTTATTTCTCCTTGTGATCTTGAACATACCTCATGTTAGAGTCTAACTGGGACCTTTCTCCTGAATTGATATCCCTTAGCACTAAATTTAATATTCACTTCACCTAAAACAAAAATTCATGTATTAAAAATGATTTGGAACTATTGGCTGAATCTTAGATACTTTTCTTTTGTGGTGGTGGAGTTGGGGGGACTATTGCAATGATTGTCATTTACTATTTCAGGAAGCAGAGCATCTTTGCTTAGACAACTGCTTGCTAGAAAATGCACTACACTTGAAGAGCCAAAGCAGTCGACCAAGACAAAGCTGCAAGTCCAATGCAAGCACCACACTGCCCCCAATCAGCCTCTCGGTACTGACAATTGATAAACCACTTCTCTAAGCCCACCATCACTAGCTGAAAAAATATGGTAAACTTAGAATTATTAAAAACATCTTGTTCTTGAATAAACCCTAAATTTGTTCTTCTCCAGTTGCCTAGGGTCAAACTTATTGAAGACTTGACAGAGGAAAAAGTGTTGAAAATGAGGGTTTCTTTCACTATCTCACACACGCCAAAAATAGATCATGCCCTACATTGCAGCATCAGTAAAACTTCTATGGCTCTAGTTTTAAATTGCTTTAATTGATGGATTTACTATGAAGTCATTGTGTGGCTATAGCTAAAGTTGATGCAAGGGCAGCAACATTCATTGGCAGCAACATTCATTATGAGCTGGAACTAAATGAACTTTTGACTGTTCTTAGATACACACCTTCTCCAACTCAAAACTGTCACCGCAGAAGTAAATAACCAGGGTGACAGTATTTGTGCTCTCCTTTGCCACTTTAGTGCCTTGGATTCCCATGGAAAGCCCAATAATTTTCTTCGCTTAGAATAAATACATGATTCATACCAGCAGTTCTCTCTTCCGGTGAGTATTTTTTGAAAATTCCCCGTTCTACTATAGCTTCATTGTTGAAATCCTCATCAAGATTGAGAATCCCACATTCCAAAGCTATCACTCTTGCTGCATGTTCATTGTCACCGGTGATCATTTTAATGTTTACCCTAGAGAGTGCATATTACTCTTCCTATTTTCGAAATCCCCACTTCTATTTTTCTTTGAATTGAGGGCCTTGACTTAGATTATCTCAGAATTTTTCTTGATTTTATCGATATTGATACCTAAATTGTAGATAGCCCAATAATGTAGTACTTTTGCTGTATGGCTTCCAAATCCTTCAATCGGTCATGTAGAAATCCTGTTTGTAAATTGTACTAGCTGTGTTGAAACCAAAAACTTGTTGCCTTATAACAAAAACATTTTCTACTTTTTCTTAGGAAGTGCATTCCCTCATTGTTTCTTTACCAAGCCAAGATTTTGTTAGCTTCATCTCATTAATTGTCAAGTGCCTGTTTTGTTAGTGAAGAATTTTTTTTTTTTTGGGCTCAGTCCATTGTGTAACAAGCAGAAGGTTCTCTAACCATGGTGTAATCAGGCATCAAGCATTTCATAGAATATGCCACATGTAAGAGTAGCTGATAGAGGCAGACCTTCCGGAGTTGCCACCACCATAACTATGACTACCGAGGCAAAAAGGCATGATCAATCATCGTGCACTATATCTATAATACTTTGAGTTTTAAATATTTGTATGAGTATTAAGATTTAGAGTATTAGAGCAACAAATGTTCTCTCATGTCAGCTCTTAAAGTTGCATACTATGGTTTTGTTATTTTAATTTTCTGTTCACTTTTTTTTTTAAACATAATATCTATGTTTTCAACCAACATCAATGTAGTGGTTATCTTTAACATAATATTTTTGCTTTAAATCAAGCTTCAGTATGACCAGGCTGCTTGTCTTGTGCTATTACTCTTAAGAAAGAGGCCGCACCAGAGAATGATGCTTCCTGTTGGTAGTTGAGGAAAGGTGATTGGTTAAATTCATTTTTTTTCATGATTATGTTTCAATCTTCCATTATTTTCATTGTAAATGCATACATATGTGAAATTTAGCATTCATACATTATCATGTTAGATGTTGATTTCGTTTACTCTTTTTTCCCCTTTTGTTACTACATCACTAGCGAGTATTCTTTGGCTTTGCCTTTTATGGAGACCACTTAAGAAGATTGGCTTTTAATGTCTCTAGGAAGTTTCCTAAGTCCTACATGCAGTACATATAGTTGTGAGTCAATTTTTTGTCATTTACTTTCTGTTCAACTATGTTTGCCATTTACAACTCTTTCCCTATATCAGACTATATTATCATCTTTATGAGTTATAAAGAGTACAAGGGAAATACACTTTATTTTAAATGCTTTATTTTCTTGTGATGAAATGCATCAATGTAGAAGTTATTTAATTTGTGGGGAATTTTTATATTGCAATCATAGGAATGGACCCTTTATGCATGTGTCTGATGTTTTTACTTGCATGAAGAATCTTTATGCTTAAGAACTTGTGATCTTGTTCGCAGAAAAGATGAATGCTCTTAACGAGTGAAAAGGCAAAGACCAAGTTGCAATTTCAATAAAAGTACCTAATTGCCCTCACTCCAGCCTCCCAGAATTTGCTTAGGTCATTGAGGTATGTTCATAAGCATTACTTTGTGTGTTACTCTGCTTGGGATATCTTGAATTAAACTATTGAAAACTCTATCAAATTTTGATTATCTTTCTTGCAAATCAAACTAAAACTTACTTTGAGCTTTAGGTTAATAAAACAGTCACCTAAAACAAGCCTTGTCAGAGGTGATTTGTGCACAAGTTAGCTTGTAACTATTGTGGCCTGGTCATGAGATTGTTACTGCTCGGGCCAAGGCATTTATAGCTTTGTGAAGGCCAGGTCACCCAAAATTAAAGGCATTAACTTATAAATTAGTACACTTGGCCCATAGCTTTTCATAGTCACCTTGTCACGAAATCAATCAACTTCTTTTTCTCTACATTGGAATATGATCATACATTCTTAAACACTCTCTCCTTAGTTAGCCACCTTGTTTAGGCCAATTTTATGTATATTGCTCCTTTCTAATGAACACACTTTTTTTTTTTCTTTATAATATGACCTAGGGTCTTTTTTAAGGGGACAATAACATATTCAGTTGAAGGAAAATATATGTATATTTCAAATAAGGTATGGCTAATAGTAAAATTTTAATGCAAGCAAAAAATTCTCTTAGTAAGGACCAATAATTTTCCTAGTGTACCTTTAATGTTAACTTAATCCCATCAAAACATCTCACTTTCAAATGGGATTATGTGGTTTTGATATCTGAAACAGTGGAGAAATTGGGGCATACAGTACAAAGTTTTATCTCTCTCTCTCTCTCTCTCTCTCTCTCTCTCTCTCTCTCTCTATATATATATATATATAATAAAATATTAAATAAAACTAGTGTGTGTATATATATATATACACATATACATAAAAGAAATATTAAAAAAATCAATCCCATGGGAAGCAACAGCCACCCTGGCCTCCCTTTACTTTGCATTGATCATGGCCTGCTTAATTCGTACCCGTACTGCTTAATTCCTTTTGTGGAATTGTTGTTCTCTTGCCAGAGTTACCACTATACTTAGATGTACTATGACTTGAGCATTGTTGCAAAACCTTGGGAACTGAGTATTTTGATAATTTCTTTGGTGTTTTTCTCCTTATTGAGGCAAAAAATTTAAAGTCTGATTTGTTGACAATTGATCATCTTTCTATACCAATTATCCAATTGATGTAAAGATGGCATACAATTTCCTTCTGTAAAATATTTATAAAAAAATACTAGTATTTTTTGGTAACTTGTCAATGTGTAAATGTGTTTTTTTCTTTTTTCTTTTCTCTAACTTATAATAATTGTTGGTAATATAATTTGGTTTCAATACTAGAGTAGTCATGAGGTCACTTTGCTCCAAGTTTAGTTTGCATATGCTTCATTGTAATTTTAGTTAGTATGATTTAGAGCCTTCTACATTGTTGATTTGTTGAATATGACAAAAATATAACTAACATTAAAAGTGGTCTAATATTTTGGTTAGTCAAGTTTGGAGCAAGTTGTTTGATCCACTAAAGTTTGAATTTTTTAATATGATTCTCAAAGTAATGGTGTTTGTTACTTCTTTGTCCATTTGAATGTATGAAATTCACCTTCAATGTCGTTGGTCATTTATTTTTTAACTGTATTCCTATGAAAATTCAAGGATGAATGACTATTTTTTTTTTTTTTAATTTCATAGGAATTTTTGATACTTAATAAAACTAATAATTACTTTGGAATAGCTATTGATTTGTCATAGGATTGGTCTTATTTACTGAATTGGCCTTGGGGGGAGAGGGGGGGGGGGGGGATGCTTTTCTTTTTACCCTGATGTCCTATTAAAGGCTGGCTAGAATGTGGTCTCTTGAATATATATCCTTTTGTCTTGGGGGCTCCCTTCTTGTGGGCATGAACAACCTTCTCACTCTTCATCTTCACTTAAAATTCCACTTCTGTTTTTCTCTGAATCAAAGTCTAACACGGATTATAGAATTTATTGATATTCATACTCATATCAAAGACAAGCCCAAGAAAGGGTCGCTTTCTTGGTAGGGCTCCAAAAATCTTTACAAGCGATGTAGAATCTACTTTGTAAATAGTATTGGTTATGTTTAAACCAATTGCTTCTTGTTTTATATATCAAGAGCATTTGATACTGTTCTGTACCTTCCCTCATTGCTTCTTTTAAAGGAAAATTACTGTTACCTTCATCTCATTTAATGTACAAGTACTTGTTTTGTTAGTGCAGATACTTATGTCTTACTCCAGTGTCTCACAATTAGAGATCCCTAGCCAAGGCATGATCAACTATCACGTATTTCATAGAATAAGCAAAAGTTGTCTTCTAGCCTAAGGCAGACCTTTTGCAATTGCCAACACCATGATTATGACTAGCAGTGACAATACGAACAAGTGCATTGAAATATGTTGGTGCTGCTCATCTCTCAATATGTCCACCCTGATGTCTCCACTCTTTAGGGAGAACTTTTCAAATTGCCTAGATTGCTTGAAGTTACAGACAACAGAAGCAGTAACTACCTGAACGACAGCAACAATAATACTCCAACCATGATAATCGTATGTTGTTTGATTCCAAAGGCAGAGAGATTATAGCACAGGCCAAAAGCACAATAACAGTGGTTGCCTCAAACGCTTTAAAGACATAACTGAGTAAGCCTTTTGCTAGTTCTTTTTGGTACTTTTTGGCACCAAAAACATTCTTTCAATGAATAAGATTAGCCACATTACCACTAATAACTTGCTTTATGTAGGTTCCAAGAACCACAACTAGTGCTTTTACTCCAGACTGAAATGAAGCCTCAAAGTTCTTATTTCTCATCATGTCACTGAGCCACTTCAAATCGACACTGAGAAAGGAAATGGATTTGTTTTGCAAGCAACCCTCATCAACAGGCTACACATCAATGGTCTTGGTCAATTGGTGCTGTATATGTGAAAGATCAGTTGTAAATTAGTACACCATCGTTGGTTCATTGCTTAGTAGGTCTTGATTTGTGGTCCTTCCTTCTATTGCTTTTGGGTTACATTGGTTGATGCCAAGAAGGTGATAGATGTTATTGCTTTTGGAAAGGTACATATAATCAAAACACAAGTAGCATCTGGCAGTTCCTCATTGTCTTATGTGGACAATTTGGAGGGACTTGAATAACTGAACATTTGAAGGCATGGAAAAACTAGTTAAGAGATCAAATCTAGTTTCCTGAATCTGCAAATTGAATGTTGTACAATGAATTTTTGGGGACCTTTTAAATTTATGATTGTAATTCTTTAAGAGGCTCTACATTTTGAACACTACTCTTTAATAAAACTCATTAATTACTTATAAAAAAATATGTGTTTGATTGTTTTACTTCCTTGGCCTATTCCTAGCTTATATTTCTGTTAAGATTGTCAATTAGTATGGCCATTGGTCTTTGTACCAATGGCTTCTCCTTTCCCTCTCATAAGCAAGGGGAAGATGTTGAAGTTGTGGGTTTAATCTAAAATGTGTAAATGATTAGTATTTACCAATCAAAACTGCAATGTGATCATTGAATTCTATTTGTGAAGAAAAGGAGGGAGAAACTAACATAGGAAGCTCTGTGTTTTGATGGCTCTCTCTTATGATGTTTAGCTCTAGAGTGACACTATTTAGGAAGAGTCATAGCATGCACACCTTCAACGCTTTAATACAGATGTAAGTTTGAAAATCTTACATAAGATACAATTATCTCTCCTTGGCCACTCTAGAGCCTTGAATTCCTATAACCCAGTACCTAATGGTTTTAGGGATGGCACATAATTGGAATGGCCTTTGAATATGGCTTTTTCTGCTTCAAGCATGTACCCATCATAGCCTTCTCTAAAATGTAGGATCTTGTCATCATAAAAATATCAACGTTTTCCATCTGCTCTTCAGGCTAACAATTTTGAACATTACAATGTCCACTTCTGCTTTACCTACTAAATCCTTGTTTGGCTTGAGATTTTAGACTCTGCACTAAATTAGCTATAGCTTTGGAGTTAGTCTCTAGTGATCATCTTAACATTTAACTTTGGCGATTATGCCCTACTGTTCACACAAACCATTTATTTTGTCGCAGTCCACATTGTTTCTGCTATTCTAGCACTGGATGAGATCATTCAACACCGCTAGCCTTGATAGCTCGAATAAGATCTGAGGGTTTTCTTCAAGGTCAGCATGAACCTTCTCATTCTCCTCCTGTTTTGTTGGACAGAGGTGTTGTATTCCAAGCTCATATCAGCTGTATCACTATGATTGCAAAAATTGCATTATTTTCTTTTGATCCATATACCTCTTAGCTATCTTTCTTTGGACATAATATTTCAAATATATTCCCAGTATTTTCCGTGAAAGAGAAATAGCATCCCATGTTGCACTTGATGTTACTTTGTTTTGCTTGGCTGGGTGCTTAGTTACTAGAATATTCTAGCTATTGATGATATGATTAACTTTCCCATACTGCATTGGTGGGTCTGGAGAATATTTACTAACTGATGATTTGCATAACAAATATATTAAATGAGAGATAGCATTGTTCATTAGATTCTCAAAAGTAATAGTGAATGAAAATTATATATATATATATATATATTTATATATATTATAAATAAGCTTAAATGAAAGGTCAAAAAAGAAATTTTAAAATTTTCTAACTTTATTTCTTATGTAATTTCTACTACTACCAAAGAACATCTTTTTTTTTTTTGTTTTTTTTTTTTATGATTAATATGGTTTCCATAGTTAGAATTTGATTAGTTTTAAATTTAAAATACTATGATTGTATTTAATTATTGATTTAATTCTTTAAGTGAATTTAACGGTTTATTTTACTACACTGTAAAGTTTTTAATGTTCTCCATACGACAATCTTTATTTTATTTTTTACTTATCCTTACAACCTCTTTGTTTTCCAATCAAAGGTTACTAATCGACGCTTGATTTTTTTTCTTTATCTACTCTTTATTACTTTGTATTGTTTTTTTTTTTTTCTTTTCCACATCTCTCTCTCTCCATTGGCAACCTATCGTTATCCAAAATTTGATGATGATTCTATGACATTAAATATGCATTAATAGTTTTTAATTTTTTTAATTTTTGTGTTTCTAACCTTTTTTTTTTTTTTTTTTTTTTTGAGAAAGTAGTGTTTCTAACTTGATATGTTTTGTATTTCATTTTTCCTTTGATGCATTGGGTGTGAGAATGAGTGTTTCCCTAGCATTACTTCACTTAATAAGGACAATTTTATTTATTTAATTTAGACCAAATATTATATTTTAAATTTTTAAAAATTAAAAAGTAGAGGAAATTAAACAGTAAACACTAACTTATCCAAATCATTCTATGATGTTAGGTTCTAAAGACTTAGGATTTGATGTATTTAGAACTCTAATGTGTAATGTTGGCAAATCATGATCAAAACAATATGTTTAGTCTTGTTTATGCTTGCTCAAAGTTGTGTAATTCATGTAAAGTTGGAATCGAGTGGCTGCAGATGTATTAGTGCATTTCGGCATTGCTCAATCGATCGATCGAAAGTCGGCCAGAATTTTTTTTCTGTAGAATTTTCAACTCAACCCTACCTTATTAAACGTTTAGGATTTTATGTTTTTGCCCTAGGTATATAAGGCAAAACCCTACCCACGTTTTTATGAGTTACTCTGATTATATTGTTGCTCATATTTTGTTGTTTGTGTGAATCTCTTGTGAGATCCTTGAGGAGCTTTCCTTCACATAAACTTAGGATTTTCAAGGTAAAGATTATATCAACATCTTGATGATCAACTCAGTTACTGCCATTGGAGCTTAAAGAAACACAAGCGGGGGTGCTTGTATCTTGTGGAGAATCCAAGAAAGAAGGAGTCCGTGGATTCGGAGCTTGCACGTGGTCGTGTTAGTAAGTTCTACTGTTGGGTAGTATTAGGAAGTCAAGTGAGGAGCTTGTAAATCCTTTTGTATAAACTTCGATTCTTTCATATAGTGGATTCAAGTTTACCTTGAGGATAGCTAGGTTAAATCCTCCTCAGGTTTTTTACCAGTTTGGTTTTCCTAGGTGATCATATCATTGTATTATTTACATTTCCATTGCTATATTTCTTGATATGATTAATTGATTGTGTTAACCTAGATTTGCACAATTTGATTAAGTTAATCACTTGGCTAATAAACTAGGTTAATCCAATTATTGTGTTTTAAGGAGTCTAAAAACTTAATGTATGCAATATAATAATAATATATTCTTATATACTATCTTTAATTCTTTATAATGTAATATGATAACATTTAACAATCAAAGTGCTAAAAAAATTAAAAAAAAAAAAAACTTAAAACACAAAACTAAATTTCATCAACCAAAATAAAATTCTAAAGAATACAACACTTTATCAAGCTAAAAATAAAGATGCAAGAAAAATAAAAATAAAATCCACTAAAAATTTGAGGGATAAATAGTGGGAAATGACCCATTTTTTGTGAGAGAAAATTATGTAAAGAATAGAAGAGTGAATGATAAATTTATACTAAGAGAATGATAATAAAAAGAAACAATATAAAGAAAGATAAAAGGAAAGAGGAAAGAGGAAGAGTGATATCAAGGTAGAATGTTTAGGGAGATGAAAAGGTAAAGGGAACGAGAAAGGTTGAAGAAAGTGTAAATGTTAAAAAAATGAGTACAATTTGTTGACCACAATTTTCTTTTATTTGAATTTGAGTAAAATATTACATTTTTATTTTTTAAAACAGAGAGAGAGAGAGAGAGAGAGAGAGAGAGAGAGAGAGAGAGAGAGAGAGAGAGAGAGAGAGAGAGAGAATATCAATAATTTAATGATAAGGAGGATGTGTTTGAATTTGAATATTGAATAAAATAAGATGAGAAGAAGAAGGAAAAAAAAAAACTAAAAGATTTAATAATAAAAACTAAATTATCCAAATTATGCTATATAATGGAATACTATTATATTTTTATCTACTATCTTTAATTTTTTATAACGTAATTAGATAAAATTTAACGATCAAAGATAAATAATAATAATAATAATAATAACTTAAAACACAAAAAGTTGAAATATTTGAGTGATGTGAAGTGAAACCAGTGTGCCAAATAGGTGGGGTTTAGGAAATTGGGGTATTTTAAGTGATGAGTAATAAGCGATGAGTGATGAAAATTAAGTAAGGAATGATGGGTGATGGTTTTTAAAAAACCAAACAACCCCTAAGTGTCTCCCTCAGTACTGAAATTTTATATTTTTTATTCTTAAAATGGAAATGGCTAGTTACAACCCTTAAAAGGTTCCTAAGGGTGTGTTTAGTTGGGATGATTTTAGGGAAGATGGAAAATGAATGAAAGAAAAGTGGAGAGAAAATAATATTTTTGGTTGTTTGGTTGAGAGTGGAAAAGAGGAGAGCTTTTGGTGGGGGCCACAAGTTTTCTCTTCTCCCCCTTCAAAATACAATTTCTCCAAATTGGAGAGAAACTTGGAGTGAAAAGTGGGAAAAATATTTGGACAAAACTGCCCCTCACCTCTTTTAACATTTTTGGCTTCTTCTTCTTCTTCTTCTTTTTTTTTTTTTTTTTACTTTTCCTTTCTCGACTAGTGCTGGCTTTTTGTTTTTGTTTTTTTTCTTTGGTTTTGTCAAGAAGTTCTGGGTTCTTCTTTTCCTTCTTTTTTTTTTTTTAATTTTTATTATTATTATTATTTTAAGAAAACACTTTTGGATGATTCCTTACGCTATTTTTGAAATGTCCACTTTCATTTATACACAATTTTTTTTTTTTATCTCTCCACTTTTCTACCCTCTCAATCAAACACAAATGTGGAAAACTATAAACTTTTTTATCCTTCCACTTTTCCATTATTTATCTATTTTCTATCCTCTCACTTTTCCATCCTCCCAACCAAATGGATTCTAAATGTGTCTTGAGTTCAACATAGGTACAATTCCCCAAATGAGTTGCACGTGCTTTCCATTCATACCCCCAACTAGTCAAACATATTCAAATCAGAAAATAATTACAGTATTAAAAATAATCAAATTACAAAAATACAAAGGCAAAATTACATTTTCAGTACATATGTTTTGGGGGATTTCTTTTTTTTTTTTTTTTTTGCCATATATTTTGAAAATTTTCAATTTGGTCCTATAAAATTTCAAAACATAAGTTTTCAAATTGATTGCCAAGAAAGTGGAAAAAAAAAAAAAAAAGAAGTGGGCTGTTGGGCATAATCTTAAGAAATAATTTTGATTTCACTCCTATAGTTCCATCCAATATTTTTCTGTTGCCAAGTTTTTTTATAAAAAAAAAGAAGAAGCTGTTTTTTAAGTTTATGTTTATTTTAAGGCAAAACAAAATTAGAATTAAAATAAAATAAAACCAACAAGGAGAACAACCAGATCTGGGGTGGAGAAAGGGAAAAAGAGGAACAAGAAAGATCAGAGGGGCAGGGGGGCCGGTAAAGGACAGACAAAATGCAGTCATTTCTCATTTTCTTTTAAAGAAAAAGTCTGTGGAAATCTTTTTTTTTTTTTTACTGCCTTGTTTTGATAGAAGAATAGATGAAATCCAAGTCTCAGTCCAATGTTATTTTGCAAAAGACCCGTCAAACTAACTACTGAAAGGACATAAGTCAGTTTGTAAAAATTCCACAAACCTGGAGCTTTGTGCTGTTCTTGGCAGCTTCTATAGCTTGAAGGCATCTCCGGTGGCTTCTCTGACGCGTTTTTTGTTCTGCTCTGAGATTATTATCATTTTTAACAGAAAAAATTACATAGAATATTTAAGAAACACATTTAATGAGACTGTGATTGTGTGTTAGTAGTCTTAGTAGTGTCTATTGTTCTACTTGAAAAATATTTGTGTTATCATTTTATTGGATGGGTAGAAAATGAGATTTACACATCCCTACTGAATTTAAACTCTTTTTTGAATGCTAAGATCAGTTATAAAGATGAACAGAAAAACCATTTTGAAAACGGAATCAAACATCGTGGATTTCTTTTAACACTCTTGAGTATCACAAAATCCAGAATCTGATCGACCATACTAAAATTTATGTGGAAGCAGAGTTCCCCAATGTTGAAACAAATCCATTGCTTAGGCATGATGGTGCCGTGAACATAATAGAAGCAGACATGATGACTACAGAAAGCCAAGTCCGAGAAGATCTAGATGTCGAATATATACCGTATCCTTACCTACGGTGTCTGGCTTAGGAAATAAGGCCAGAAAATAGGCAAATAAATGGCTTAATTAGGTACTTCGGACCTTCTCAGGAAATTATATCGAAAATAATTCTGATGATTTGATTCAAAATACCTTACAATGATAGCAACGTTCAAAAAACTAATATGAGGGTGATTAATAAACAATAACAGTCTTAACTGCTAAAAATAAGCTTGCAAAATAAATACAGAATACAGTTTACACAAACTTTTAGCTTCTTCTTTTCCATTGAAATACAAACACACAAAAATGAATACTTTTAATTATACATGAATCGGAACTCTTGGGTTGATCCACGTATGCAGCTGACACCACCTTCTCATACCTTTGTCATCTGAGGGCATCTATCGCGAAAAAGAGTATTCCAGCAACCTGCAATCACAATAACAGAAAAGGCCGAAGCAAAAAGCGTGCAAACAAAAAAAATAAGTATAACGTCGACACTCTTGAGGAAAATCTTTAAACTCCACCTCTGAATTATTGCTCGTCTCGTCCTCTATATTTGATTCCAGACCGTTCTCAAGATCCACTAGCTTCTTTTGCACTTTATTTCTCCTGTAGACTAATTTATCTTTTTCAACTTTAGCTTGATTGTACTTGAACCCGGTTCTAAGCAGGGAAAACAAGTTTTGTGCTGCAACTAATACAGATAATACGAAGAGGAACCAACGGCCGAAGGACCACAGATCCGATGATGGACAGTTGCTAAGTACTAAGAAGATAACTGCTTGGAATAAAAAGCAAAACGTCGCATGAGAGAAAGCATACCATAAAAGGAGATTAAAGACTATTGTTTTGCTCTGATATTGCTTCCTTCAATTCCGTTTTCTCCTTATCAAGTTTTTGCATCTCATTTTCAGGATCACAAAGGCCCATAGGAAACGAGAGTAGGTTGTTCACGGGAGACGACTCAGAGGATAAATCCCTTCTCTCTCTCTCTCTTCCATTTTTTTTTTATTTTTTAAATTGACAGAATAGATCGGCCTGATATTTGGAGGCCATACTACCTTGTTAATAAAGTTGTGTTATGAAGAGAACAACAATACTCGGGCCCACAAAACGAGACTATGACTTTTTGTTTTTTTGAAGATTTATCACTACTAAATGTCTATTTGAAAAGTTTCTCTCTGCTAGTGAAGGGTGGTTTCTCCATTCTCTCCTAGAGAGTATAATAGGTGTCCCTTCACTTGAAGGTGTTATTGTCCCTTAAGCTAATAGGTTTATCTTGAGGCTTTGTTGGTTTTTTTCAGGGGATTTCAGGAAACAGATAGTAGATTAGGATGGAGGAACTCCCAAAAAATTGGAACAACCTAACCCTCTCAGAATGTGAAGGATCAAACTTTCGCATCAAGGCAGAACAGGCGAAGATGGAGATTATTTTAGCAGCTAAGTTCTTGACTAAGAGAGCTCTCAACATAGATGCTATAGCCAAGACTTTCACTCCCCTCTGGAGATCGAAAAATGGCTTCAAGATCAAAAAGGAAGGTGATCATGTGGTTCTATTTTCGTTTGATGATAAGAGTGAGATGGAGAAAGTCATAGTAGTAAAGCCTTGGAGCTTTGACAAACGACTAATGGTTTTGCAATGATATAGTAAGGAAATGGACGTAGGTGACATGGAGTTTAGTAAGGTGACTTTTTGGGTGCAAGTACACGATCTTCCAATCAGATTTCGGACTAAAAGAATTGTTGAACAGCTGTGTGAAGCTATCGATAAGGTGAACACAGGGATTGATGAAGAAGAAGCAGAGGGAGATAACTTCATGCAAGTCCGGGTTACTATAGATATATCTCAACCATTGAGTAGGGGACGAGTGGTCTCACTTGACAGTGGTAAGGAACTATGGGTGAACTTCAAATATGAGAGGCTCCCAAGCCTATGCTTATGGTGTGGGTGTTTCATGCATGATGATCACGATTACCATCTTTGGTTTGAAAGTGAAGGAAGTCTCTGACCTGAATCCAAACAGTTCAACCCATGGCTTAAGGTAGCACCATTTGTGCCGAACCGAAAGTATGTGGTTAAAGTGCTCAGTTTCTTTGCTAGAAGAAAGGCTGAGGTAGTGAAGGAAAAGCTTGAAATGGTGAAGAACAAGCCTATGGTGGTGGTCCGAACAAGCAAACAAGCAACGGAGATGTGTAGGCTCGAAAATGAAAATTTTGAAGTCCCTAACATTGGAAACATGGATTCGGTTTTTCAGGAGGTCCAAAAGCATGATTTAAAGTTGGCAATAGAGAAAAAGGCAATAAAGCAGGCTCGGTTAGGTGAGGAAAAGCAGCTACAGCATGTAACGACACCGCCCCAACTTTGTAGATATTGTCCGCTTTGGGACCCATATCCCTCACGGTTTTGTTCTTTCCCAGGTTGCGCTAGGGAAAAGGCCTCTACACATTGAAAGGAGGTCATTCCTTATAAACACATTCCCATGTGCTTTCCTAGGCGATGTGGGATTCCATGGAATGTAAGACCCCCCTTTTTGGGTCACTATAATCCACCCCCCTTACGAGCACACGCGTCCTCGTGTGTGGGACCCACACTTCCAGCTAGGGTATGGCTCTGATACCATCTGTAACGACACCGCCCCAACTGTGTAGATATTGTCCGCTTTGGGACCCATACCCCTCACGGTTTTGTTCTTCCCCAGGTTGCGCTAGGGAAAAGGCCTCTACACATTGAAAGGAGGTCATTCCTTATAAACACATTCCCATGTGCTTTCCTAGGTGATGTGGGATTCCATGGAATGCAAGACCCCCCTTTTTGGGTCACTACACAGCAGGCCGGTTTAGGTGTTGAAAAGCTAATACAGCAGGTTGGTCTAGTAGAGGACAAGGAGCTGTTAAAAGTGGAAGGAATCTATGATGACATGATGCTACAACAGGCCTAGTCAGCTGAGGAAAAGGTGTTAGGGAAGAAATTTGAGGAAGTAATTGGGGAGTTAGATGAGGAAATAAACAAATATGACTCAAAAGACTTTGTGTTAACCAGCCTAGGTGTTAGCATGGAAAAGAAAAATTTGGGGGGCCAGCCTACAATTAGTGAAGCTTGCATGCCATGTCCATCAATTCACGCAACCAATTTGTCCTTAGCTCCAAGAGTACCTTTGGCAGAGTTACCATGTTCCTTTATCAAGCACGAGTATACTGAAGGGGTTTGGAAAAGGCTTAATAGAGTAGGGGTGACAGAAGATATAGGTATGTCTAAAGCAGTAGGGGTAAAAAGAAGTGGAGATAGGGAAACAAACCAAACTGAGTTACCAAAAAAAAGAAGGGTTTCACGGGAAGGTGCAACAAAAAATAAGATATTGGCAGAGGCTAGCAATCAGCCCTGCCAGAAGCAATGAGTCTATTATTATGAAATTGTCATGGGCTTGGGAACCAACGTACAGAGAATGAGCTTATTAGTTTAATACAGGCAAAAGATCCATTTATCGTGTTTATAGCCGAAACATGGGTAGACGAAGCAAGGCTTGATCATACTTTTAGCAAGATTAATTTTGACAAGAAGTGGGTGGTTCCAAGGCTGAATAGAGGTGGTGGATTAGTATTATTTTGGAAAAATTCTATCAACATTGAGGTGGTTAATTCCCACAAGTATTTTATTGATACGATCATCAATGGGAACACTGAAAATGCATGGCGTTTCACTGGCTTTTATGGAGAGCCCAAAACCCACAGGAGGAATGAAGCATGGAGCAAATTGAGAAGTTTAAAGGCTAGAATGAATATCCCTTGGATTTGTGGTGGTGATTTTAATGAAATAGTTCGCTAAGAGGAAAAATGGGGTAGGGCTCCTAGAGATCATAATCAAATGCAACTATTTCGTGACGTGATCGATGAATGCCAATTCATGGATTTGGAATATGTGGGGCCTAAATTCATGTGGACAAAACATTATGTGGATGGTCATTCCATAAGAATAAGATTGGATTGATGCATGGCCACTAATTCTTGGTTCAAAAAATTTCCAGGAACTAGGGTACATCATCTTAGTTGTATGTCATCGGATCACTCTCCTTTACTAATCAATTTTGTCGGGGATGCCTGAACTTAAAAAGAAGAGATGTTTCAAATTTGAAGAAATGTGGTTATCGGATCCAATTTGTGGGGAAATGGTTGAGGAAGTGTGGAGTAGTACAAGGGAACCAAATCCAAGCATAGCCATTCTGAAAAAAAGTGGCTAACTGTGAACGAGAATTAACATGGTGGAATAAACACAATTTTGGGCATGTGAGAAAGGAACTAGAGATCAAAAAGAACCTACTTGTTTTGGCCGAGAATGAGGCTATGGTGAGTGGGAACAATACCCGGGTTAGGAGCATAAGAATGGAGATTAATTTGTTACAAGACTGGGAATCAAGGATGTGGTGTCAAAGGTCTAGGGTGTTATGGTTAAGCAAATGGGACAACAATACAGCCTTCTTTCACAGTAGGGCTACAAAGAGATTTAGGAAGAATTTGATCAGAGGTATAAAAGACCAAGATGGAGCATGGTTGACCGAACACGAGGAAATTGGGCATCTAATGGAGAATTACTGCAATGAACCTTTTTTCCACCTCCAATCCGATTCTTGAAGCTGATTCTCTTGAGAAAATGCCATGCATGGTGACTGAGGAGATGAATGCTGACTTGATGAAGGAATTTTTAGAAGTGGAAGTGAAGAAAGCTTTGAATCAGATGGCACATCTAAAAGCTCCAGGTCCTGATGGTTTGCCACCGTTGTTCTATCAACACTTTTGGTCAACGATGCAGCATGATGTTACTTCAGTCATTCTCTCATGGCTGAATTCAGGTATCCTACCCGAACCCATTAACCATACACTCATTACTCTCATTCCTAAGATAGCTAACCCTGAACATATGTCTGAATTTCACCCTATTAGTCTGTGCAATGTCCTATATAAGATCTACTTTAAGGTCCTAGCAAATAGGTTGAAGAAATTTTTACCTTCCCTAATTTCTGAACATCAATTTGCCTTTGATAAAGAAAGACTCATTTCAGACAATATTATGGTTGCATTTGAAACCCTTCATCATATGAAGAATCATAATTCAGGAAAACATGGGTTTATGGCTATCAAGTTAGACATGAGTAAAGCCTACAATCGGGTAGAGTGGGTGTATTTGGAGAGGCTTATGGAGAAAATGGGTTGTTGTGCTAGATGGGTCGCTCTCATGATGAGTTGTGTGAAAACAGTGTCGTATCCTATCATGGTGATTGGTGAGCTAGCTGGGATGATCTACCCTAAGAGAGGAATTAGACAAGGAAACCCTCTTTCTCCTTTCCTATTCCTTTTATGTGCGGAAGGCCTTCATGCTCTCTTTAAATATTCGACAAGGAATAGGGACATTAAGGGCTTTTCCTTGTGCAAACGTGGCCCTAAGCTAACCCACTTGTTTTTTGCAAATGATAGCTTGCTTTTCTGTAGGTCTATCTCTGAGGATTGCAATAATGTGTTGAGGATTTTGGGTGAATATGAGTCTTGGTTAGGGCAAAAAATAAACAAAGATAAGACCGCAATCTTCTTTAGCAAATCCACCACGGATGAAGCAAAATCAAGCATAAAGAATCTCTTCCATGTCCAAGAAGAGAAGTCTTATAAGAAATATTTAGGGCTACCATCCTTTGTAGGAAAGGGAAAAAAGGCTAGCTCCAATTATATAAAAGAGAGGGTTTGGCGAAAACTCTAAGGATGGGAGGGAAAATTGCTTTCACAAGCTAGGAGAGAGGTTTTAGTCAAATCCGTGATCCAAGTCATCCCTACTTATGTGATAGGATGCTTCAAATTGCCATCAGGGCTTTGTGACGACATTGAAATAATTATAAGGAAGTCTTGGTGGTAGCAAAGGGGAAATAGAAGGAAAATTCATTGGATCCGGTGGAGTGAATTGACTAAATCCAAAATGGTGGATGGTATGGGTTTTCGCGACTTGACTCATTTTAATGATGCCCTTTTAGCAAAACAAGCATGGCGGCTTTTGCACAACAAGGAAACTCTCTTCTACAAAGTTTTCAAGGCAAAATTCTTCTCTAATCATTCTCTTTTAGAAGCTAAGGAAACAAGTTCAAGGTCCTATGCTTGGAAGAGTATACTACATGGTCGAGATGTTATCCTAGATGGTGCTTGCTAGAGGGTAGAAAATGGAAAATCCATAAAAATCTAGCAACACCATTGGCTGCCTCGAAAACACCCAACTAAGGTGCTCTCCCCAATGGTGGAAACAATGGAAGAAGCTACAGTGGATTGCTTAATTGATGAGGGAACTAGAAAGTGGAACGTTGCGATGATAGATGGAATTTTTGCTCCACAAGAAGCTGAAGAAATAAAGAATATTTAGTTTGCTAGAAAAGATATAGAAGATTCTTTATTTTGGCTGTTGGAGAATGATGGGAGGTATAGTTGCAAGACGGGATACTGATTCTTGAAGGAAGATGAAGTTGGTCATCAGGTGGCTGTGCAACAAGATCATAAGAAAGGGCTTTGGAAGAAGATTTGGGCTTTTGAATGCCCAAATAAAGTTAGAAATTTAATTTGGAGGGCCTGCCATAACTCCCATCCTTCGAAGTGCAATCTATTCTGATGAAGAATTATTTCAAAGCAGTGTTGTGATCGTTGCAAGGCAGAAAATGAAGACGCTTTGCACGTAGTGTGGAGCTACAAAATGTTGGACGACATTTGGGGTGCAAATAACTCATGGAATTTTCGAAACCAACAATGCTTTTCTAGTTTCAATGAGCTCATGGCTTGGATTTTAGATCATCAAAGGAATCCAACACTATTCGCATTCACCGTGGGCTCAATCAGCCCATCGACCCCTGAACCTCATTTCACAGTGGGTTCACGATAGTTAAGTAGAATTCAAGGCACTGAAAATTGCACCATCTCTGAGTAGACCGGCGAGAAGAACACAGTGGAAACCTCCAATCCAGGAAATGCTGAAAATTAATTTTGATGGTGCCATCTTCGTCGAGGAAAAGAGCTCTAGTTTGGGTGTTATCATTTGTGATAGGAAGGGTCTCGTTATTGCGTCCATGGCCACTCAGGTCCCTCAACATCTCCGGCCGGTAGAGATTGAAGCATTGGCTACTAGTAAAGCTCTTGAGTTTGCTAGAGAGTTAGGTATAGCAGAGGCCGTACTGGAGGGAGACTCTCAAGTAGTGATGTCGGCGTTGAAATCAAAGAACACTGGTTTAGCTCCGTTTGGTTTACTGATGTAGGACTCCTTAACTTTATCTGTTGGTTTTTCAAAATTGTTCTACTCTCACACTAAGAGAGAGGGCAACACAGTTGCACACAATTTGGTTAAGTTAGTAGTGAATTTTACAAATTGTGTAATATGAATGGAAGATGTTCCATCCAATGTATTGTCTTCTTACCATGCTGATTTAGCTGGTATTGCATAATTTAATGCACCACAGTGCTGTTTCTCAAAAAAAAAAAAAAAATATATATATATATATATATATTTGGCAAAAATTATTTTTGTCAACTTATTTTATTATTCAGCTTATTTTTACTATTATTTATAAATCTTACTACACTTTTTGGTATTATTCATGATCTTAGTGTACTATTTCAGCTAATTTTTACCTTTATCTATAGTACTTTCAGCAAAAAAATTTCAATTTTTGTAAAATAAGCGAATTCCAAATGGACTTTTCTAGATAAAAAGAGTAAGCTAATAGCTCTTTCAACAGTGTCTTGGTTTAGTCAAGTTTTGTTAGGCCAAAACGCACCATTTCATTGTTCACTTCAATTCCATCTTGGTGAAGCAAAACTGTTTGTTTTGTTGATTTTTTTTGGGCATGGAAGGGGCGGGAGAAAGTAGAAACGGAGATTGGTGTGGGTGAGAGAGGGAGAGTAGGGATTAGTAATAGCAGAGAACTCGAAGTGCATTCACATTCCAAAATTCTATCTTATCCTATTTTACTATCTCAAAAAATTATTTTATTAATTATATTATACAATTTTACAATACTCTCAGTATCCCAATTTTTATTTTACAATATAACACATAAAAATAATATTTTTACATCGTAAAATAATATATCTTAAAACTCAAATAAAAACAAAATTTTAAATAAATGAATTGATAAAGTAAGTGAATAAAATATTAATTTTTTTAATTGAGTTACAATATAATTTTAAAAATAGAATTTCACGGTTGTACTATTGCAAATTTTTTTCAATTGTTAGAGCATTTGCAGCAGTGGAGTTAAATAGCTAAATTGCTATTTTAGCTCCACCAAAACACCAAAAAAGTCACACAACAGTGGAGCTAAACCTATATTTTTTAGCTTCATTGCTACAGTGCACATCTATAAATAGATGTGCACTGTAGCTGAGAGCTAAAAATAATAATAATTTTTTATTCCTCAGCCGGATTAAAATATTATTTTTCCTTATCTTCTCAGAACTCTCACAGTCTCATAATCCCTCAACTCTCTCTCAACTTTCAGACCTCTCACGCCACCGCCACCCCCCCTGACCCATGTCGCCGACACACACCGCCACAGACCCAGCTTCGACCACGGCAACCCCCACCACCACCACCACCACCACCATCACCACATCAGTCACAAATTCAACCATACCCACACTCATCAAACCCACCACCACCAATATCAATCACCACCTCCACCACCACAGCAACCCCCACCACCACCACCACCACATTAGTCACAAACCCAACCACACCCACACTCATCAAACCCACCACCACCAGGATAAAAAAAAAAAAAAAAAAAAAAAAAAAAAAAAAAAAGAAAAAAAAAGAAAAAAAAAAAAGAAGAAAAAACCCACCGCCAAAATGGTTTCTTCTGCAATTTTTTCCTTTGAACCCAAAAAAAATAAAAATAAATAAATAAACAAACAAACCATGAACTAGAGGTTGATAGAGGCGTGGTGATGGACCTAGTGGAGCGGAACTGAAGCTTGCTGAGAAATAAAGAAAGAACATTTGAATAAATGGAGAAGGAGATGAGGAGAAAAAGTAACAAAAAAAATAAAATAATAAAAAATAAGAAATGGTTGAAAGTTAAAAAGTGTGGCTGAGGGTGGACAAGACAAGAGGAGTACGTGTGTGGAGGAGAAAAACAAAGAGGAAAAAAAGAAAGAAAGAAAGAAAGAAAGAAAGAGAAAAAAGAAACGTGTATTTGAATGAAAAAAAAAAAGATAATGGAAAAAATAAAATTAAGAATAATAAGAAATTAAAATTAAGAAATGTTGCCATAATATTTTTGTAATAAATTTTAAGTGGTAAGTTATTATTATTTGAAAAAAAAATAATTTTTTTGATCGCGGCGGTGGTGGCAGTAGTGGTGGCGGCGGTAGTGGCAATGGTTGCGGGTGGTTGTGATTGTTGTTTATTGTAATAGATATATTATTTTTTGGATAGTGAGATATATTATTTTACTGTAAGGGATATATTATCTTATTGTAATATTTATATTATTTTATTATGTTAAAAGTTAAAATAAATTCACTGCTGTAGCATATGTATAGGTAAAATAAATAAAGTAACTTTTAGTGGAGCTTATTGCTGCGATTGCTCTTAATTTTTCCAAGTTCAGAGTTTTTATTCTAAATTTCCTACATATAGCACGTGTCATTCCCAACGTGAATGCCCTCAGTTTCTCTCACTGATCAGCACTCTGTTTGCTGAAAGAGCAGACAGTACTTTACCTACTTGGAGGATGGAGGTTCAGCTTCTGCTTTACCATACCACTGATGGGTTCCAAAGTTCGAAAATCAACATCTTCAATCGTCACTTCAAACACAAGCAGGTAATATCTATAATTATAAATCTCTAAAGGCTAAACCCACTATTTCGTTTACCTATTTCATTAGTCAATTTTTTAATCGAAATAATTCAGAAGGCATGCATTTTTCTTGTCTTTTCTCAATGAATCAGGGGAAAAAAAAATCAGACCTTTTTGCTAGATTTATGTGTTTTTCTTCTTTTTTTGAATCAAAAATTTCATTTTGATTAATCCCTTACAAAATTTCAGTTCTGATTACATCCATCACATCTACTCACGGAGCGTTGGGATGGTATTCAAGACTCCCTGATGCTGTATTGAAAGTATGACCTAAAGATATGACTCACTTTTTCTTCGACTTTTTATTTCTTTTGCTTCCAAAAAGTTACATAATATATTTTTTTTTTTCTTTCTTAGCGTTCTAAAACGTGTTAGCTGTCAGGTTGGGGTTTCTGCCACCAGCAATGGGCCTGGCCTTAACAAAGAAATGTAGAAGTTTCAGGGTTTTGACTGGTACAAGTAAAACTGGTGCCGGGGTTGGTGGTGGGTTTTTATCCTTTCTTTCCAAGGAGGTTGATAAAAATCAAATACCCATTTGCTTGTACTTTGGCGAGGCTCCCTGGACAAGTATGTATTCTTTTTCCATACTACAATAAAGTTTTCTATGTGAAGAAGCTAAAGGTACCAAAATATTTTACTGTACTTAGAATTGAGTTTTTAGTTTGTTAAGTGGGTTTCTCTTGGGTGGATTATCGATATTTGTCTTGATGGGTTTTGTCATATTAATTAAATGTGTTTTAAATCAAATATAAGTAATATAATAAGAGAATCCATAATAAAACTTATTTTACTAAAATGAGCAGTTCAATGCCATGACGAATAATTGTATTTCTACGTTCTTTGTAGTCGTTGATCTTCCAGAAATAGTCCAAAAGGAGTGTACCTTTGGCATGAAACACGATAACTTTTTTTCACCATATTGGAGATTTTCCAATACTGAAATTGGATTGTTTTTTGACATTGAAGTGCTTTAGGATGAGTCTGGCTAATTGAATCAGAGCCCACATTGACTGACCTCAATTGATAATTCCCAAGTGTGTAGGTGAACAAAAAGTGTAATATTGACTCATTTTGGGCGTGTATTCACCTCAAATGAGCTAAAAGCAAGGTAATGTGACCAAAAAAAATCTAAGTGGGTGTGCACTCCCCATCAGCTTATATGGGTAATTAGAGGCAGTTCCTCGAAACTTGGTTCACCTGAATCTAAATGCAATGCTTAGCCACATTCAGGTTGGATGACGTTAGAAACTTTCATCATCAATTCATTCAAGTATGGATATTGGATAATAGACCAAGTATGCTACCATTTCTACATCTTCAATCAGTGATTTAATTGTCACTTGAATGCTTAGGGGAACTCTCTTTGTGTTGCACAAATATTTGCTCAAATTGTGTTACCAGTCTTCTTATTCATTTCTCATAGGGAAAGTATTGTTGCACATATGAAATAGACATACGGTGCACATAATGGCCTGGTAATCTTATTTAATGGAAACTTCGAATAACACATATCTTGACCCTGTTTTTTCCATAAAATTTAGACTTTCCTAGCTTCTTCTCTGGTTTTATCTGATTTTATGTCATTCTAGGTAAGAAGATTGACAGAAACTCAATTAGTTACAGTTTGCTTGTTTGGTATTTGTTGGGTGATGCCGCAAAGGGTAGTGGATTTGTTGGATTGTTGGTCATGCAATTTCAGGCGACATCGTAATATAGTTATATGGAGGATTGTGTCGCATTGTTTGATGTGGTGTATCTAGCGGGAATGGAATACTTGAAGCTTTGAGCGATGCGAACGGTCCATTCTTGAGTTTAAGTCTTTTTTCTTTTTTACTCTTCTCGAATGGTGTTTAGTTTTACCATCTTTTTCTTGTCTTTCCATTCCTGTTTTGCTTGATCATTGTAATCGTGCTTCTTGATGTTTATGCCTCTTTAGTACATTTCCTATGTACTGGGCTGTGTTCTTTTTAATAAAATTTTTATGTTACTTATCAAAAAAGAAAATATATATATATATATATTTGAGGTGATGGAGTCATTTTGTGTAGCAGCTTTCACTGCATGGTATGCCACAAAAGCAGTTTAGAAAGTAGTAACGAATCTTTGTGTTATCTTATTCTCCTTTTAAATTTTTTCTAGTGGATAATTATCAGCTTATTGCTCATATACTTTTGTATTTGTAGCCTGTAAGAACAATTAAAGTAAAAAAGGCAATAATTTGATCTGATTCCTGGTGTTAGCGTTATATTGGAGTAAAAACTGATGTACTTGCTTCCCTAATATCTCTCTATTTAAATATGGATGAGATAATGTGATTGATATTTGTGGGGAATTGGATGATTCCAACCCAGCTTAGGGACCCCCCTTTGTACTTATTTTAATTTTTACATGTGTGGAGCAATATTGTGAAACATATGAATTTTTTTTTTCTCTGGGTATTTATGCACTAATTTGTTTTTTGATAAGTGATTCTTGCACTAATTTGTGCCTCTTGGTGTGTGTGCGTGTGTTTTTTCTTTTCTTTTTCTGATGGCATCTTGTTAGCGTCAAAGTCATTTCATTTGCATATCCTCAACGTTATCTACTTACTCTTAGACAATCTTTATTTGTGCAATTTCTCTTACCATGAAAAGTTCATGCAAATGATTCTCTTTTTTCTGCACTTTTGTTTATTGGTGAAATGGTTTATCTGGATAGTTTTTTTGAGAATACGTTTATCTGTATAGTTGATTACTGGGTTTGGAAGTGAAACTAAATTGGTAATTTTCATGTCTCTATCTTATGAGAGAGAGAGAGAGAGAGAGAGAGATATTATGTCTTATCCAGTGCTGATCTCAGTTAAGTGAGGTCTCTCTGAACTTGGGCAGGGTTTTACCCTTATGCATTATTTGCCCAAATTGGCTTCTATCAAGACTCGAGTCCGTGCATTTGTGCTTAGCAATCATGCTAGAAATATAGTTAGTTCTGACCTTAATTTTTGTTAATTTAATTATCATTGTGTTGCAATTTTTTAAATAAGATATTACAAGTTGTGTTCACAATATGGATAAGAACTTATCCTCTTGTCATTATTTTAAATGCTAGCTCATGGAACTTGAACTGAAGAAGATGTTTGATACTGTTATTTCCATTCAGGAGGAAATGTTTTATCTCCGTGAAAGGTAAGAAAACTTATCGTATTTCTTTTACAGTTCATGAAAAGTGGGATATCCATCTCTTTTTAACCAATGCTGTTTATGATTTATATTTCAGAGAAGAAGACATGCAGGTGCTCAACAAAACAACTAACAACAGGATGGCCTGGTTGAGTTTTCTTTCCCTTATTGTTTGTTTATCAGTAGCAGGCTTGCAAGTATGGCACCTGAAGACCTTTTTTGAGAAAAAGAAGCTCATATAATTTTTTCTGGACAAGTTTCATAGTTTTCTTGGGTTTAAGTGATAGTTTAGTGGCAATAGCATCTTTTGCAATACCTCATGTATGTGGTTCAAACTTTCCATCTCTCTTGTCCACTATCTGCCTTTCAAAAAAGTTTACAGTTTCTCATCTATGATTTTGTAGCATATTTCAGAAACCATGTACTTCAAAACAGAATAATTCTCAGGTCACATTGTTAGATCAAGCGGGGCAATAAAGTTTAGTTATCTGTTATTCAATTTCCATCGAATTGGAGGTGCTAGAAGGTTCAAAAGATTAAAAAAAGAAAAAAAAGTGACGTGCTTGCAACAAAAGGAACGGAAGAAAACAAAAGGCTTCACAAAGGTTTTGATTGAGAAGGCTTTGGATTTGTGCTTTATGGTGGAATTAAATATGTAAGAAGTGGGCAGAGATAAGGTTGGGAATTATTTTAGATTTATTAGTATTTTAAAATTGATAAAAACTATTTTAAAATTGTAGGATAAATTAAGAAAATATGATGGAAATGATATGGTTACTGATGTGGCTTAATGTGAGTATAGTAACATTAATTATTACATTTTAGCTTTTAGTATTAAATAGATATAGATAATGCACATCTAAAACAGCAACACAAAACAAACTCCATCATAGATCAATACTATATCATCTATTGGAGCTTGGTCATATACAATCTTAGCATGTAAGGAATTCATGCAGCCTAAGCCAAAAGCCAATGCACATATAGGTATTCTCTTGATGGAACAAAGAACGTATTAACCTTTGGTAAAAATGTTGATGATTTGATAGTAATTCTAACTTGTTCTGCTTCTATTGGGATTGTTTTGGAGAATGACTGCAGAAAGGAAGAACGGTTTGATTAGTATATCAAAGAGTGAACAGTGAAATCTGAAGTTGTATACTTGAAAAAAAATCCTATCAAACTTAGAAAAAGGAAACACTGATTTAAAAGATAATACCACATTAAAAGAAAACCCTTAAAAGGCATATGCAAAAGGATAATAACACATTAAAAGTATGTTGTTTTGCATAAGAAAAGGAAATAAACTCACCTCATGTTAGAGGGAAATTAACATTGATTTATATATCAAACATTGAAATGCTTACACATGATACTACAAATCGGCTCAAATTTGAAAAATAGATGTTAGAAAAACTTAAACTTAGAAACATAGTTAGTAATTTTGTATATAAAAAAGCAAGAAAAATGAAATTAAAAAAAATAAAGTTACAATATAAAATTTAAATATGATGTTTGATTTTTTTTTTTTTTAATAAAAGAACTCACCTCATTTTTTTGGTTGATCTCATAATATTTTTGCACTCTTTTATAGGAATTTACCTAGTTCCTGAATTTGTGAGAAACAAAAAAAATAAATAAAAAAAAAAATAAAAGAAGAAAAATAACACACATATTTATTTGTTTATTTGTTTTTGTTTTTATCCAATTCATTCATGTTTTGCTCTGTATCGTAGTTTTTGTCTAATCTATTCAACAAGCAGGGAAGCTACATCCACTACTAATACAAAGGTACGCAAGTGATTTGACTTTTTATTGATTTCAATATAATTTCATAATGTTTTTGCTTGAGTCCTAAGATGTAAAATTATATTCATCAGTAGTTGATCCTAGAAACTTTGAGTTGTACGAGAGCTATTCTCTGTTTCTCCTAGCAACCAAAGCACCCATACAAAACTGACACCACCCACCACGTAAAAACAAAAACGTCCCAATGAATCTAATTTTTCTTTTCTTGAATTTCTCCATACATATGGTGATTTGTTTTCTTTCGTCCTACTCAAGAAGACCAACACTCAAGAAGAGGCCAAAGTCTTTGGTTTGAATGTTGCTGTTCCTTATTTCGTATGTAGTACTATTTTGGAAAATGTTTCGTTATGACTAGTCTATTGATACTAACAGCTTTGCATTAATTGAGGATACCCAAACTCAAGAAAATTAAGGCCGAGGACTTTTGGGGCAATTGCTAGGCCATCCCTTAACTTTTTCCTCTTTTTTAAGACTTGGACTCAACTAAATGCTGAGAACTTAGGCCTCATCAAATCAACTACCTTTTATGAATTCATATCCTGTGCTTTCTTGGAAAGTGGTTCATAGTAAATGCTAGTCTATATCACTAATATTATGAACTTTGCACCTAGACCACGAGAGTTGAAGACTTTGACGTACATTGTATCCTTACACCCACCCCCATGGAAATTGTTTTTCAACTAAAATAAAAGGTGGGAAAAAAATTATTCATTTTCTTTGAGAAAAGAAAAAAAGACAAAGGATATGTGCTTTCACCAAAGAGGTGAAAATGCTATGAATATTATAAAAAGATGTAAGGATGTAGCTCCAACATGAAAAAATAAAAAATATTGGCACAATGAGCTGGGCTGGCCCCTGGGCAAGGCCACTTAAGCCATTGCTTAGGGCAGCAAAAATTTTAAATTAATAATTATTTTTTATAATTTATAAAAAAATTGAATTCCCTAACTAAATGATGGGAATAATAAAAACCCAACTCATTTGAAATCCTAAACTTCTTGGAAAGTGTTTCATGGTGAATACTAGTCTATATCACAAGTATTATGAACTTTGCAGTATTTGAGATAACCTAGAATGTGACAGTTGAATACTTTACATCCAATCATGTCTTTCCACCCACCCCTTGAGAGTTTTTTTTTTAACCAAAATAAAATAAAAAGGTGAAAAAAAAATCCTTGTCAATGAAGAAAAAAATTACCTAAAGGTCGTCAATGGGCTGGGTTGGGCCAGGCCGGCCCATTTTTACTTGGCCCATTGGCACAATGAGTTGAGCATAATGGGCTATTAACTAGTTAACGGGCCGGGTCAGGTTAGGCCGAAAGAGAAAACCTCAGCCCATAAGCCTACCCATGGGCAATGCCCATTTTGTCTTTAGCAAGCTGGGTTATCAGGGTAGGCCTAATGGGCTACTTATAGGTTTGTGTTAGCATATTATTTTATTATTTTTATAAGGAAAGAATCAATTTTTATAAGAGAATAATCAATCTATTTTTTTAAAGGAAAGAATTAAAGAATTTAATACTTAATTACAAATTTTTTTCAGCCAAATCTATTTAATTTTTTAGTTTGTTGATGGAAACCTATTTAATTTTTTTTTATTAAGGCTTTAAATAGTTTTTTATTTTTATCTTCAATAAAAAAAAAATTTCAAATGTTTAATTCAAATTTTCTAGACTACTAGAAAAATATATATTTAGTAAACTATGTTTAGCCTAATTACTTTGAGTATCTTAGTGGTTCAGGGAGCTCTCTTAAGAAATTCCTCTATAATATCTCAAGATCAATTCTTCATACACTTCCTATATATTGTTGTTATGAATTATGAGTTATTGGACTAGGCCAGTGGGTTAGGCCAACGGGCTAGGTAACTGGTTGGGCTACTGGGCTAGCCCATTGGGTACCCATGGGCATAAAAACTAGCCCATGGCCTGACCCACTGGGCTAGTGGGCTATCCATGAGTCTCAATACCAACGGGTCGGGCCACCCATTAGCCCGGTGGGTTGTTGGGTTTCTAGGTCGGGCTATGGGCTGTGGGCTATTTGATGACCCTTAAAATTACGTTATAAAACAATCTCATGGATCATTACTCTCATGGTTGATGGTCCCCACATACTTGAAGACTCACATGCTATAAGAGGGATGCACCATGAGATAATCTCATAAGAAAATTTTCCTATAGATAGAGATCATTACATTGTGCATCTCTCTCAAAAAGAAAATAACCACCATGAGACAATCTCATAAGATAATTTTCCTATAAATAGAGGTCACACGTTGTGCATCAATTTCAAAAGGAAAATAACCCTAGATTTTCAGCTTTTCAAATTACTAGCAAATGTGGCTTTAGTTTCTTCCTACAAGGAGTCTCTAAAAAAATTGTTTTTTAAATAATGAAACCTCTTCATATTTGCTAAACAGGATTATTCCAAATTTATTACTGTGAATGTGAATGTGAATTTTGCTAATGGTTTGAATTAGTGCCACGAATGTGACTGTTGCTATTGGTTTGTATGAAAATTTGCGTGTTGAACTTAAGTCATATTTTGGAATGAGGTAGCTTGGAACTTAAGTCATACTATTTGTCTTATGTGTTTTGCATTATTTGTGAAGACCTGGACACAACAAAAGAACAAAGACTTGGAATAAACTATGCTTTCCCACGGGAAAATTTGATATGATTATTTTTTATTAGATAATTATTGAATTAATATATTAGATTGTATATTTTTAAAAGTTCAATATGTGTTATTTGAAATTACGTTTGAAATTATAAGTTTTTTGTAGTCAAGTATTATATATAGTGAGATATGTATGAAAACAAAATGCAATAATTTTTTTTAAAAAATTGATAGTGTGAGAACTATTAGACCAAGTTGTAACTAAGTATACTTTGTTTATGACCATACAGATGTATGATATTCAACTCTTATAGGTATATTTTTCTCCAAAACATAGATACACATCTCTTTCTTCCCCACAATTGGGAAAAAGTAAATAAAGATAACTATACAATAGATCATTAATCAATAAATCATATATCATAAAGTGGAAATATAAAATAAAATAAAATGCAAAAAGAAAAAATTCCTTAAGTATCTATACATAAAAACATTAATAGCTTAATGATGCTCTAGAGCAAATTATATTTTATCTTATTCTCTTTTTGGCATTTTCAGTAAAGATAATTAACTAAGTAAAATTAAAAGCTTACCAAGAAAGTTCAAATTAACTAAAAAATTGATGGTGGAGATACTAATTATTTGTAAAAAAATGACCAAAATAAAAATAAAGAAGTCAAGGAACTTATAGCAAAATGTTTTCTATACAAAATTCCAGTAGAAGGGAGACTAATAGGCCCTCCACTTTCTCAAGACATAGGGGATTATAAAAGACCATACATCTTTTGCCTACTATTTTCTCTTTCTCAAATTCACATTACCAAAGAAGTATATGAAGCGAAAAATATTGTAAATACATCTCTATTCAGTGAAAGTACGTTGGTAGGCACATTCAAATTCGTAGCCATGTATAAACTCAAATTTCTATTAAAAAAAAACCCACATATTAACCCATACCAAAATTCAACCAAAGCTATAAGAGTGATTTGTGATGGGAAATTTGAAAAATACAACACAAAAAAATTAAGTAAAAAACCATAAACCTAAATTAGAGTTTAAAGTAAGAACAAAAATCGAGAGAGAGAGAGAGAGAGAGAGAGAGAGAGAGAGAGAGAGAGAGAGAGAGAGAGAGAGAGTACTCAAAATTTGGATTGAATGGAATAAGTTATATCAAATTTATACAAAATAAGATGGAGAGAAGAAGAGTCAAAATATAAGAAAAAAAATGATGAAGGAAGTTTAACGATATAGTAAAGAGTAGTGGGGAGATAAAGAGGCAATGAGAGAGGGGAAAGGTTGGAGGAAGAGAAGAAGAGTTTCTTTTTTTTTTTTTTTTTTTTTTTTTTTTTTTTTTAGAATAGGTAGATGAAAAGTTTAAATATTCAATTTTAACAATTACTTGAAATTAGAAAGAAGAAAACGAAAATTTGAAATCAATTTGGGTAGTTGAATATAATCAAACATTTGCATCTAATGAATAGTAATGTTTGTAATGAATAATCAAACATGTGCATATATCCACTAAAAGATAATAAATTATTTAATTTTAACAATTACTTGAAATTAGAAAGAAGAATATGAAAAGTTGAAATCAATTTGGGTAGCTGAATAGTCAAATATTTGCATTTAAAACAAATGAATAGTAATATGTTGAATAGTAATGGAGTGCATTAACAGGTTTGTCTATGAACTATATTGGATTATTTTATATAAAATAAAATAGAAAAATCATAAAGGAATTTTTTTTAAAGGATAACGTGGCTAATGAGATGGATCAATAGGAGTATAGAAACATTAAATTGTACATTTCAACTTTTAGATATATATAAACTAGTTGTAAACCCATGCAATGTGTTAGGACATATGTGATTCATTTGTTAAGAACGTATGTCACTATTTTATGTAGTTGGCAAATCTTTTAACAAAACGCACCTTACTTGTATTTGGGTAGATCTAAGATGTGTTTAATACTTTAAGAAACCTTGTTTCAAGTTCAAGTGTTAAAGTCATGCAAGTCTGTCCAAGAATCAAGTAAGAAAGTGCTGAATTTTAAAACTCGATAGCTTCTCGACACCTCCTTGACACCTGACTATCTGTCGAGATCTTCAGCTGATGCTTATCGCAATCTCAATAGCTTCTCGATAGCTGGTCGATCGATCGAGAAAGTTTTTGTCTCCTCAACACCTTCTCGATAGCTGTATTTGTTGAGATTCATTAAACCTCGACACCTGCTCAACACATCCTTGATAGCTGCTATCTGTCGAGGTTACGAAAATTCAGATTTCTATTTTTGGGCCAGGCTTATGTATTTGAGTAGGATTTCTTTTTTCACAACCCTAGACCTATATAAAACTTATTTTAGAGGCCGTCACATAAGATAATACAAGGAGAACATATGCAAAAGGTGATTGATGCCTTATTCTTTCTAAAAGAAGCTATTGCGTCTTTGCGCCTTAGGGTTTGTAACCAAGTGCTTCTTGATCTTCATTGTTAATGAAGTGAAGAACTTTGCAGCCAACATTTTTCTTCTTCAAGTTGGTGAGTGAGTCACGTATTAGGATTTGTGCAAAGGAGTTAGTTATGTATTGAGATCCGTGCAACAAAAAGGGTGGCATTCATATATTGAAGAGTTCAAAGGTTCTGAAGCAGTAGAAGGTTTCTGCTGTGAGTTCATCTACAGGAATTGTAGAGTCTAGGGACAAATGTTTTGTACTAAATCTGAAACTTTTCTTTACTATAGTAGATTGTTTTTCGAGAAGGTTTCCTCCCAGGTTTTTTTACTATGAAACTGGTTGGTTTCATTAGTTTTCCTGGGTCATCATATCTTGTTTTATTTATTTTTTCGTTGCATGATTTTGACATGATATTGATGCTTGTTTGTTTTAACAAGTTTTATTTGTAATAAATCTAATTAACAACTTGGGTTTAAAACTTGTTAATTCTATCAACCGGGGTCTAAATTTCCCAACACGATGCGTGGGAATATATGATTACTTTGTAATTGTGGTATGATGTATAATTTGTTCCCTCTAAAAATAAAAAAAATTCTAAAATTATTTTTCATCTATCTATCTATCTATCTATATATATATATATATATATATATATATCATTTTAGTATTTTAGGTGTGTTTGATTGAAATTATTTCTCTTTGAGGTAGTCCATATTTTTCTAAATTATATTATGGTACATTGTGTTTTCCTTCTTCTTCTTCTTCTTCTTTTTTTTTTTTTTTTTTTTTTTTTTTTCTTTCTTACAACTAAACTCTTTATATTATTCAAATTTCTCATTTCTTAAATGAGATATCGTAATAATCAAAACTCATTACAAAATTACAGTTGATATTACTTAAATAGTTGAGAAACAAGTTCAAATACATAGCAAGATTGTATTTTGATATAAATTCTAATTTTCACTTTCAAAATAACTAAGTATTATGTCAATCAAAAATCAAACAAAAGCTATAAGATGGAGAGAAAATGCTTGTGATGGAAAACTCAAAAACACACACAAAATTGTATATTAACCCAAAATAGTGTTATAAAAAAAAAGTAGAATGACTCATCAACCTAAAGTTAAGTTGCAAGAAAGAATAAATAATCGAGAAAGAGAATAATCACCTTTTCTTCGGAGTGACCTGAATTAGATAAATTTATAGAAAATAAGATAAGAAGAATGGTCAAAATAAAAGATATAGTCACACCAAATTATCCAAGTCATGTTATGCAATTGAATAACATTATATTCTTATTTATTATCTTTATAATGCAATATGATAGCATTTGACAATCAAAGAAAAGAAAAGAAAAATAACAATTCAAAAATACAAAACCAAAAAGTTTGGAGCATGAAATATAATTTAATCCTATTTATTTTTTGTAGGGGTATGCATCAACTTAAAGTAGAGTTCTAAAGAACACACAAATTCATAAACCTAAAGTAAAGATATAAAACATATAAAAAAAAAAAATTCCACACAAAAAAGGGAAAAAAATTGAGAGAAAGAGAGAGAGAGAGAGGGAGAATAATAGTAGAGTTCTAAATAAGATTTGAAATTCATCAACATAAGGTGAAGATTAAAAAAATAAATAAAAAAAATTGAGAAAGAGAGAGAGTAATAACCTTTTTATGTGATAAAATATGTATAGAGTGAGAGAGAATTGCAAATCTATAGTAAGAGGATAGAGATAAGAATAGGCAAAATGAAAGGAAGATGAAGGGATAAAGGAAGAGTGATATTAATGTTGATAGTAGTGGAGAGATGAAAAAGTAAAAATGAAGGGGAAAAGTTAGAGAAAATGTAACAGTAAACTACAAAATTAATAAATAAATAAAAAGAGTCAAAAAATAGGAGAGAAATAATTGAAAATAAGTAAGTGATATGGTTATAAATGTAGTTTAACTGAAATGTAATAACAATAAATACTAGGTTTTAACTTTTATATATATATATATATATATATATAGATGTATAATAGTGTGTAATGCAACAATAATTTACCTTAAGAAATGTGCGTGTTCATACGGACCAACACTGATTCTTTATGGCCTATCCTTCCTTACCGACCTGTCCCCCACTGCCACCACTTAACAGTATCATCGTATGCAAATACAAATACATTGCGTGAAAATTAAGAAGAGGAAGGCAGTCAAAAAGGAAAAAGAAAAAGAAGAAAAGAAAGTATAAAGAGAAAGGACGAAGGAAACAAAAATGAGTGCGGTGGTCAAAAAGGAGAAAGGAAATTGTATCCTACTTTCATTAAGTTATATTTTACGGAAAAGTGTGAAAGTGAATCAATATTGTAATGTAAGCTACCCTCCAAGTCTCCTTAACCATAATAGTACTTCACACTAAAGTGACGACCAATTTCCTCAGATTACGTGTTTGGGCTACACAAATGTGAAATTACATTCTCTAAAAAGTGAATCAGACTACAAGCAATATGCTAGTATTTTCACAATAGACCATCGTTGTCATCTTGGCCTAACAACAACTAACAATCCTCCCAAAAAAAAAAAAAAAAAAAAAAAAAAACAACAACTAACTGTCAATTTCTTCAATCTGCCATTATCATTCTCTCTCAAAAATCCTTTTGAGACAAATCTCTGTTATTTTTTATTTTTCATTCACTTTCCTTTACCTAAGTTATCACATATTTCTTTCTTCTCTTCCTTTTAGATCATCTAACCGTCTATCCAAAACACAATGACTTTTCTTACTAGAAAAAAGAGACTCCTTTTCTTCTTTCACACTATTATGCAAAGGAAAAAGTTAAATTACAAAATTGGTTGTAGTTTTAGAATGCAACTTTACTCAATATCTTTTTATTAAATGTGAATTTTGATAAATTTACCTTTAGATTACATCTTCTTCTTATATCCTTCATACTTACAAAATATATAGAAAATTAAAGATCAATAGCTATGTCATCAATAAATTGTTTATACAGTAAATAATATCTGATTGATATAAAATTTGACATGTGTATTAAGAGTGTAAAGAACATGCAATTCAAAAGTTAGATTTTCAAAATATGTAGTAATATTTATTTTATGAAGTAAGTTTGTTACTTTAGGCTATAACCAATTTTGTAGCTAAACTTTGTCCCTATGCAAATATAATATATTCTTGAGTTTTAGAGGTCAAAATACCTGTGTGGATTTTACGAGCAATTAGAATGGGTTTTTGCATTTAAACATAGCTAAACTTATAGCAATCCTATAAAGTTTTCTCTTTAAATGTTGCAGATTTGTTTACATTGCATGCTTTTGTTGTTTACTAGGGAAAGCTAGATCTGACAATTGAAGCAATGAGAAAATACAATCCTAAGATTGCGTTTTCAATGCAAAAGTCATGAATACATGAAGTGCTATGGAAAGCTTGTAAGGAATGGAGTTGAGGTTATTGAACACTTGATCAACAAGAATCTATTACGATACCGGAGTCAATGTTTCCTAACATGAAGCTAATGTTTCCTAACATGATACCGGAGTCAAATTGTCAACAAGACCCTTAATTTTAAGGCATTGATAGATTTGGACACAACTTTACTGAATTTGCGAACATCATGAAACCATTCTTCCCATTAAAAAAAAAAAATTAGCATGTTCATACAGGCAGTGATTTACTACACTCTTTACAACTTGGAAATTACCATAGCAACCCAATGTAGAAATATCGTAATATTATAAGAGTCATGTAATGGGTGTCCTTAGAGCAATTTTTAATAAACCGTATTAGAAAAATTTTAAACATCACTTTTATGAAAATTATAAAAAAAATTAATTGTTTTATTATTTTCTCATAAAATATTTCCAAACTATCTAAATAAAATAAAATATTTCTAAAAATAATTTTTAAACCAATACCTTTAGGACATTCGTTAAAGTTCCCAATATATATATATATATATTTTTTTTTTTTTTTTGACTTTTTAACGTATTATAAAATACAAACACACAACAGCAAATACCTTTAATCAATTCAATTGAGCCAAATCAGACATCATTGACTGTATGTATAACATAATGACATCACCAACCAATATAGACTAAATGGTTTTTTTTTTTTTTTTTTTTTCCCTTCCTGGGTAGAAAGACTCAAAGATTTCACTTATGCATTTCATAAAGACAAAGTATAATTGATTGCTTATTAGGTCATACAGAATACAAATAAATTCAACCAGGTCTGAAAGTGAAATGCAGAGTATTTTACACCCGGCCCAGCAGATATTTCTTCGTACTTTCCTGAGTTCAAAATTTTGAAAGTTAATTAGAAAATGCACATTAGCTTCTAGCTACACTCCAAAGTCCAAACGCCAAAGATAAAATATTATTGGTTAACCATCAAAAAAAAAAAATTATTGGTTAGAATATAAAATATTATCTCTAACTACTCTGCCTGTCTGCTGATATGTTAGTCCTAGTCTCCCAGATATTATAAACTAATGAAATAGGTTCCATAAAGAGGAAATGGATCATTGAGACCCATTCAACACGTTTTAAATTTTTGGCCCACATAATTTTTATTTTCTATTTTTTATTTGGGGTTAAATTTGGATACTGCAAAGAGATTTCTTTGAACTTTCCTGGATCAAAGAAAGTGCGTGTACCCAAAAAAAATCACTTACCAGTCAAAAAAATACTACTTATTTTAGCCTGACATCACAACAAATGAAACTCAATTCATTGACTCTCTCATTCTCAGCCAATTCTCGTTCTTTCTCAAAAAACCATTGTGAAATATCTCTCATTTTTTATTTCTCATTCACTTCACTTCTTAAACTCTTACAATTTTAATTTCATCACATCTTGATTTTCTTTCTCCTCTCCTCTTCCTTTTAGATTTTCTCAACTGTCTCTGCATCAAAATCACAATGGCCCTTTCAACCACCAGAGGAACCTCCTCTTCCTCTTTCACCCAACGATGCAAATATGATGTGTTCTTGAGTTTTAGAGGAGAAGGTATCCGCAATGGTTTTACCAGCCATTTGAATGGTATTTTGCGTTATAATGGTATTAACACTTTCATGGATGATGAGCTTCCAAGAGGAGGAAAAATTTCCGCTGAACTTCTTGAAGCTATTGAAAGTTCAAAGATTTCGATAATTGTATTCTCTAAAAATTATGTATCCTCCACTTGGTGTTTGGATGAACTTGTCAAGATTCTTGAGTGTAAAAATAATGGCCAAGTAGTGTTACCGGTTTTTTACAAGGTGAATCCATCAGATGTACGTAACCAACAGGAAAAGTTTGGAGAAGCACTCGCAAAGCATGAAAAAAAATTCAAGGATAATAAAGAGAAGGTGCAGAGATGGAAGGCAGCCCTAAATGAAGCCAGCCATATATCTGGTTGGCATTACAAAAATGAGTATGTGTTTAATCTCTACTTTGTTATCACCAATTAATTTTATTGCTAAACAAACAACCCAAAAAAAAAACCTTGTTTGATTTTTTTATTAAAAAAAAGAAAAGAAAAGAGATTATAAAAAATTTATATTTTGATCACATCTTTTAGTAGTGAGCTAAATAGGATATAAGGTTCAGTGATAGAAAGGGAAGAATATATGATAGATACTCTTATCAATTAATTTGAAACTTCTCTCATGTCATGTTTAGAAAATTTCCCCTAAATTTTATAATAAATTCATTCAAGTGTTAGAAGTGGATATTTAGTGAGTTTGTTTCCTTTCCAAAGCAGATATTCCACGCATCTTTGTGCTAAAAGCCTAAAGTCGATGTTTGACCTAAAAAAAAAAAGTTCGTAATGATAGTTCTCAACTCTATGAATTACGTGCCATTTAATTTGACTAACAAAATTTATGTTGTAGTTCACAAACTAAACGTTTTGAATTCAATTCAAGATCATATTTCTATTTTCTAACATGTTTTAAATGCTTTGTGATTGGCAGCCGCCCTCAATTTAGATTTATCGAAGAAATTTTAGAAGAGATCTTAAGTGCTAAATTAAATCGTACACAAGTATTTGTTTTTAAACACCCAGTTGGAATAGACTCTCGCATAGAGGAAATAAGTCATCTGTTAGATATTGAGTCAAACGATGTTCGTATGTTAGTGATCCATGGTCTTCCAGGAATAGGTAAGACAACAATTGCAAAAGCTATTTTTAACTTAATTGCATATCGTTTTGAAGGAAGTAGCTTTCTAGAGGATGTTAGAGAAAACTCAAAAACAAATGATGGTGTACTCCAACTACAAAAGGCACTTTATTATGAGATCTTAAGGGCTGGAAAATTGAAAGTGCATGGTATATCTAAAAGAATCAATGAGATAATGGAAAAGCTTCAGAACAAAAAAATTCTTTTAATTCTAGATGATGTGGACGAATTAAAACAAGTAGAAAATTTGCTTGGAAAATGCAATTGTTTTGCTTCTGGAAGTAGAATTATTATCACAACAAGAGAGAAAAAGTTGCTATCTACTTTGCGAGAAGATTGTCATTTATTTTACTATAAGGTTAAGGAATTAGATGAATGTGAATCTCGTGAACTCTTTTGTCAACATGCACTCAAAAGAAACATACCTATAGAAGATTATTCGGAGCTCGTACACCAATTTATAGGTTATGCCAAAGGACTTCCATTAGTTTTAAAAATAATAGGTGCTGATTTATATGGCAAAAATTTACAATGTTGGAAAAGTGCATTAGATAAGTACAAAAGAATTCCTAATACGGATATTCAAGAAGTACTTAAAAGAAGTTACGATGGATTGGACCAAATTCAATAGGATATTTTCCTTGATATTGCATGTTTTTTTAAAGGATTCTACAAGAATTTGGTTGTAGATATATTACAAAGTAGCAATCTTCATGGCCCAGACTATGATATTGAAAAACTTATTGATAAATCTCTCATAGTCATTACAATAGATGACAAATTATTGATGCATGACTTAATACAACAAATGGGTTTGGAAATTGCTCGACAAGAATCAAAAGTGTCAAAAAAATATAGAAGGCTATTGTGTTATGAGGATGCTCCTGAAGTACTAAATGAAGATACGGTATAAGTCCTTTTGATTTACCTTTTTCCTTTTCTAGCAACGCAAATATAAATAATTTTTTCTCATTGTATTTGAATTATCATTTTAATGTTGAAGATGATTTTGTTTTAAATTTAATAATTATATGTTTTGTTGTCTAATGTGATTCATGTGATTCTTTGTCCAATTAGGGATTAGATGAAATTCGAGGCATAACATTGTCCTTGCCACATCCAAGAAAGATGCAATTGAATCTTGGAAAGATGAAAAGCCTCAAATATTTGATAATTCGCAATGTAATTTGTGAAGACCTTAAATATCTTCCCAATGGGTTAAGGTTACTTGATTGGAAGGAATTTCCTTTATCGTCCTTGCCATCCACCTATGAACCTACAAAACTCGTTGCACTTAACATGCCAAGGAGCCACATTAAATTGGACAAGCATTTCGAGGTATAATCATAGCATTTATAAATTCTTATTTGGTTTTTTTTTTTTGTTAACGAGTACCTTTAGAGAATAAGTTAAGGTGCATTTTTTTTTGGTTGCTAAAACAAAACCATGCATTTAATACTATATAAAATAAATTTTCTATAATTTTTTTAATATATAAAATCAAATTGTGTACAAATATTTAAAAATGTACACCTAACAAACAAATTGATGTGTCACAAATTATAAAGAGACAATTCAAAAATTCATTTAGGAGGTGGTTAAAATCTACCAATCACATTCATTGCCACATTAATTTGAAGGCTTTATGTTTATAAAATTGTAATACCTTTAACATTTTTATTTTAAAAGTGTGTATTATAATTCATAATTGAACAGTTATTATTTCTGTTTCTCAAAAAAAAAAAAAAAAAAAAGAGTTATTATTTCCTAATCTATGCTCTTAGCCTTTTTTGTTTTGTTTTTTTGAATGAGCTCTTAGCCTTATTTTGTTTCTTTTTAATAATAATTTAAAAAAAAAAATTCTTCTTTTGCAGAGGTGTCGGTTTGAAACATTAAAATATATATGGATTTCACACATTTTAAAAATATTACAAAAGTACTTGACTTATCAGTGATTGCCCCAAACATAAAGAAGTTGGAGCTTTATAGTTGCATAAATTTAGTCGGGATTCATTAGTTGGTTGGTTGGACTTCATGTAATTTTCTCCACAAATAAAGTTAAAATTGTGTACAAATATTAAATAATGTTTACACAACCATGGTGAGTCTATGGGTGCAAATCAATAAACCATTTGACACCAATCGTATTCATTGCAATATGTACATTTTTTCATGACATCATAGGTTGAAACTAATATATATATATATATATATATATATATATGTATGTATATATGAATTCATTGTTACATGAGTTTGTAAGATTTATGTAATAAAACTTATTATACTTTTAACATTTTTATTTTAAAAAATGTGTATTATATTTTTTTTAAAGGAAAAAAAAAAAAGTCTATTATAATTCATTATTGATCATTTATTAATCTATGCTCTTAGTCTATCATTTTAAAGTTTGTTTTCTTCTTACTAATAAATTTCAAAAACTTTCCTTCTTATACAGAGATGTCGGCTTGAAACATTGAAATATATGAATCTCAGCTATTGTAAAAATATTACAAAGCTACCTGACTTATCAGTGATTTCTCCAAACATAAAGGAGGTGGTACTTTATAGATGCATAAATTTAGTTAAGGTTCATCAATCTAATGGACTTCTTGAAGAGCTTGAATTCTGGGATCTTTTTGGATGCCAAAATATTAGAATTTTTCCAAGAAACCTCCAATTGAAATCTCTTAAAACGTTTTATTTTGATTGGCGTGGAAGTCTTCTGCAAAGAACGGAAAGATTAGCATTGCTTTCATCAATAGGATATCTCATCAGCCTTCATAGCTTGAGAATAAGTTTAAAAAACGTGAAAGATTCAAGTAACATCTCTAATTTACAAAATCTTAGGAAGCTCATTTTGTATGATTGTGAAAATTTTCCAGAAGCTAGGGATACTTCTGGTTGCTTCCCCAAATTACAATATTTAGGTTTCTGTAATAGCAACATCACTACCCTCCCTGAAATTGCACGCAGATGTCCAAAATTAGAGACCCTTTGGATTCACCATTGCCGAAACCTTCGGGAAATTCCAAGGCTTCCACCTTGTGTAAGAATTGTATTTGCAATAGGGTGCAATTCGTTGAATTCACGATGTAGAAGAAGATTATTTAGTCAGGTATCTCTCTAATTTATATTAAAAATAATAATAATAATAAAAAATTTTGGTTAACTTTCCTTACTGAATTTGTTGAACTGAAATTTTGTTAATTGCAAGCAGCTTGGAGATGTGATAGGGCTTCCACGGAATTTAGTATGTGATTATTCTAATATGGGATCATCACATCAGGAGTTTGGATCTGAATTGGACCTCGCTTCTAAGTGGTCTTTTTATGGCCTTGCACTTCCAGGAACTACAATTCCAAAGTGGTTCAACCATCGGAGTCATGGAAGTTCCATATCATTCTCAGTTGGTCAGAAATTTCCATCATTTGCTTTATGTGTTGCTTTAAACGTAAAACACATGGATAATGCGCCATCTATACTTCAAGGGTTTCATTGTTCTATCTACTTGTTCATTAATGGTTTTGAAGAAAGGCTCACGAGATGTACATTTCCGCTTGATTCATTAAATTTTATGTGGTTTCATTATGTAAGTGTTGGAGATAATTTATTGAAACGCATAATTTTAGGCGATCGGAATGATGTTACTCTTCGGTGTGAAATTTCAAATGACTATAGAGGAATAGCAGAAATTGCAATAAGAAGGTGTGGGGTCCATATGGCATGCATATGTCCCCCTCGGAATTCCACTGCAGATAAGGTATTAAAAGAAGCATCTTTTGATGAAAGATTAAAATTATTTTTATCCAGAGTGGCTGCAGAGGTTCTTCCCTTCGAGCAAGAGATGGACGAATGCTCTGAAACCCAAAATGCCAATTATTGCCCTCTTTGTGAAATAGCAGAAGATTCAGCCTTACATCTATTTCAATGGTGTTCCTATGCCAAAGGAATGTGGTATGGTGGTAGATGGGGTTTTTGAGTTGAAATGATCCAAGCTAAATCTATAAAGGAGTTCATTGAACAACTAGTTGACCCCCCAAAGGAATTATTAGTAGAAAGAGTCACTAAAGATGAATTCACACTGTATGCAGTAGCGGCGATGAAAATCCTTTGGGATGCACGGGTGAAAGCTCTAGTTTCAGAGACTAAAGAAAGCATAAATCAGCTAGCCCATCGTCTTAACACACAGTATGACTCTAACTTGAGATCACTTGGGATTACAAGGGGAACTGGAGCAAAAAAGAGAAAGTGCTTGGACCAAGAGGGGAATGGCAGAGCAATCAAATGTGGGATAAGCCTCTGCAGTAAGATGGGCAATGCCATTGGCAAATGAGGAGAGACTTGAACAAGTTGTGGTAAGAGGGTATAAAGGTAAGCACTCCAATTATTTGATAAAATGTTACTATGGATATATAATGGTAAAATACAGTACAGATTGCACAATTGGATTGCTATTTCTCTTCCTTTTTTTGTAGTCCAATGAATCTGTGCTAGAGATAATCTTTATATTGTTAGCTGGTTGTTGAGGATTTATCTTTTAAATTGCAGCTACCATCATCAACTTCATTGTAAATTCAGCTTGCAAGCTCGGCTGGGAATGGAGGAGTATAATGAATGATATTTTGGCTTTGACTTCTTTTTTGAGATAATAATGCAGTGAACAGCCTCATAAAATGGGCAGTGGGGTCTAATGACTCTAGTTTATTGTTGCCTGTACATGTTCCCCCAATAGTAAGCAGATAGAAGTTTGTTACCTCTCTTTCCTCTTTCTAATATGTTGCTCACACAGTCACACATCCTGGTGGACTTGCATTCGTTTTCTGCTCTTCTTCAACATGTGTATTTGGACTATGATTTACCAATTTATTAATACTTAGCACCAGTTCTGAAAGGTCACTTAGATGCTATTGAGGTTTCTCTTGGAATTTTCGACCCTTTTGAAGGTACTAAGTTCACATTATATGTATACTAGCTATGTAATTGTTGGAAATATAATTTGATTTTAATATGGGAGTGGTCATGAGGTTACTCTAGGCCTAGCTTGGACTGTTTTAATTTTAGTTAGTATGACTTAAGGCCTTCTGTATTGTAGTTCTGTTAAATATGACAAAATATAAATAAGATCAAATGAATTGATATTCAAGTTGGCCAAGTTTAGAATAAATTGTCTTATTGAATGAAATATGATTTTTATGTTGTTCTTCTCATACAAATAATGGTTATTTCTCCTTGTGATCTTGAACATACCTCATGTTAGAGGCTAACTGGGACCTTTCTCTTGAATTGATATCCCTTAGCACTAAACTTAATATTCACTTCACCTAAAACAAAAATTCACCTATTAAAAATGATTTGGAACTATTGGCTGAATCTTAGATACTTTTCTTTTGTGGTGGTGGAGTTGGGGGGACTATTGCAATGATTATCATTTACTATTTCAGGAAGCAGAGCATCTTTGCTTAGACAACTGCTTGCTAGAAACTGCACTACACTTGAAGAGCCAAAGCAGTTGACCAAGACAAAGCTGCAAGTCCAATGCAAGCACCACACTGCCCCCAATCAGCCTCTCGGTACTGACAATTGATAAACCACTTCTCTAAGCCCACCGTCACTAGCTGAAAAACTATGGTAAACTTAGAATTATTAAAAGCATCTTGTTCTTGAATAAACCCTAAATTTGTTCTTCTCCAGTTGCCTAGGGTCAAACTTATTGAAGACTTGACAGAGGAAAAAGTGTTGAAAATGAGGGTTTCTTTCACTATCTCACACACGCCAAAAATAGATCATGCCCTACATTGCAGCATCAGTAAAACTTCTATGGCTCTAGTTTTAAATTGCTTTGATTGATGGATTTACTATGAAGTCATTTTGTGGCTATAGCTGAAGTTGATGCAAGGGCAGCAACATTCATTGGCAGCAACATTCATTGTGAGCTGGAACTAAATGAACTTTTGATTGTTCTTAGATACACACCTTCTCCAACTCAAAACTGTCACCGTAGAAGTAAATAACCAGGGTGACAGTATTTGTGCTCTCCTTTGCCACTTTAGTGCCTTGGATTCCCATGGAAAGCCCAATAATTTTCTTCGCTTAGAATAAATACATGATTCATACCAGCAGTTCTCTCTTCCGGTGCGTATTTTTTGAAAATTCCGTGTTCTACTACAGCTTCATTGTTGAAATCCTCATCAAGATTGAGAATCCCACATTCCAAAGCTATCACTCTTGCTGCATGTTCATTGTTACCGGTGATCATTTTAATGTTTACCCTAGAGAGTGCATATTACTCTTCCTATTTTCGAAATCCCCACTTCTATTTTTCTTTGAATTGAGGGCCTTGACTTAGATTATCTCAGAATTTTGCTTGATTTTATTGATATTGATACCTAAATTGTAGATAGCCCAATAATGTAGTACTTTTGCTGTATGGCTTCCAAATCCTTCAACCGGTCATGCAGAAATCCTGTTTGTAAATTGTACTAGCTATGTTGAAACCAAAAACTTGTTGCCTTATAACAAAAACATTTTCTACTTTTTCTTAGGAAGTGCATTCCCTCGTTGTTTCTTTACCAAGCCAAGATTCTGTTAGCTTCATCTCATTAATTGTCAAGTGCCTGTTTTGTTAGTGAAGATTTTTTTTTTTTTTTTTTTTTTTTTTGGGGCTCAGTCCATTGTGTAACAAGCAGAAGGTTCTCGAACCATGGTGTAATCAGGCATCAAGCATTTCATAGAATATGCCACATGTAAGAGTAGCTGAAAAAGGCAGACCTTCCGGAGTTGCCACCACCATATCTATGACTACCGAGGCAAAAAGGCATGATCAATCATCGTGCAGTATATCTCTAATACTTTGAGTTTTAAATATTTGTATGAGTATTAAGATTTAGAGTATTAGAGCAACAAATGTTCTCTCATGTCAACTTCTTAAAGTTGCATACTATGGTTTTGTTATTTTAATTTTCTGTTCACTTTTTTTTTTTTTTTTTAACATAATATCTGTGTTTTCAACCAACATCAATGTAGTGGTTATCTTTAACATAATATTTTTGCTTTAAATCAAGCTTCAGTATGACCAGGCTGCTTGTCTTGTGCTATTACTCTTAAGAAAGAGGCCGCACCAAAGAATGATGCTTCCTATTGGTAGTTGAGGAAAGATGATTGGTTAAATTCATTTTTTTCCATGATTATGTTTCAATCTTCCATTATTTTCATTGTAAATGCATACATATGTGAAATTTAGCATTCATAAATTATCATGTTAGATGTTGATTTCGTTTACTCTTTTTTCCCCTTTTGTTACTACATCACTAGCGAGTATTCTTTGGCTTTGCCTTTTATGGAGACCACTTAAGAAGATTGGCTTTTAATGTCTCTAGGAAGTTTCCTAAGTCCTACATGCAATACATATAGTTGTGAGTCAATTTTTTGTCATTTACTTTCTGTTCAACTATGTTTGCCATTTACAACTCTTTCCCTATATCAGACTGTGTTATCATCTTTATGAGTTATAAAGAGTACAAGGGAAATACACTTTATTTTAAATGCTTTATTTTCTTGTGATGAAATGCATCAATGTAGAAGTTATTTAATTTGTGGGGAATTTTTATATTGCAATCATAGGAATGGACCCTTTATGCATGTGCCTGATGTTTTTACTTGCATGAAGAATCTTTATGCTTAAGAACTTGTGATCTTGTTTGCAGAAAATATGAATGCTCTTAACAAGTGAGCGAAAAGGCAAAGACCAAGTTGCAATTTCCATAAAAGTACCTGATTGCCCTCAGTCCAGCCTCCCAGAATTTGCTTAGGTCATTGAGGTATGTTCATAAGCATTACTTTGTGTGTTACTCTGCTTGGGATATCTTGAATTAAACTATTGAAAACTCAATCAAATTTTGATTATCTTTCTTGCAAATCAAACTAAAACTTACTTTGAGCTTTAGGTTGATAAAACAGTCACCTAAAACAAGCCTTGTCAGAGGTGATTTGTGCACAAGTTAGCTTGTAACTATTGTGGCCTGGTCATGAGATTGTTACTGCCTGGGCCAAGGCATTTATAGCTTTGTGAAGGCCAGGTCACCCAAAATTAAAGGCATTAACTTATAAATTAGTACACTTGGCCCATAGCTTTTCATAGTCACCTTGTCACGAAATCAATCAACTTCTTTTTCTCTACATTGGAATATGATCATACATTCTTAAATACTCTCTCCTTAGTTAGCCACCTTGTTTAGGCCAATTTTATGTATATTGCTTCTTTCTAATGAACACACTTTTTTTTTTCTTTATAATATAACCTAGGGTCTTTTTTAAGGGGACAATAACATATTCAGTTGAAGGAAAATATATGTATATTTCAAATAAGGTACGACTAATAGTAAAATTTTAATGCAAGCAAAAACTTCTCTTAGTAAGGACCAATAATTTTCCTAGTGTACCTTTAATGTTAACTTAATCCCATCAAAACATCTCGCTTTCAAATGGGATTATGTGGTTTTGATATCTGAAACAGTGGAGGAATTGAGGCATACAGTACAAAGGTTTATCTCTCTCTCTCTCTCTCTCTATATATATATATATATAAAACAAAATATTAAATAAAACTAGTGTATATATATATACACATATACATAAAAGAAATATTAAAAAAATCAATCCCATGGGAAGCAACAGCCACCCTGGCCTCCCTTTACTTTGCATTAATCATGGCCTGCTTAATTCGTACCCGTACTGCTTAATTCCTTTTGTGGAATTGTTGTTCTCTTGCCAGAGTTACCACTATACTTAGATGTACTATGACTTGAGCATTGTTGCAAAACCTTGGGAACTGAGTATTTTGATAATTTCTTTGGTGTTTTTCTCCTTATTGATGCAAAAAATTTAAAGTCTGATTTGTTGACAATTGATCATCTTTCTATACCAATTATCCAACTGATGTAAAGATGACATACAATTTCCTTCTGTAAAATATTTATAAAAAAATACTAGTATTTTTGGGTAACTTGTCAATGTGTAAATGTGTTGTTTTCTTTTTTCTTTTCTCTAACTTATGATAATTGTTGGTAATATAATTTGGTTTCAATACTAGAATAGTCATGAGGTCACTTTGCTCCAAGTTTAGTTTGCATATGCTTCATTGTAATTTTAGTTAGTATGATTTAGGGCCTTCTACATTGCTGATTTGTTGAATATGACAAAAATATAACTAACATTAAAAGTGGTCAAATATTCTGGTTAGTCAAGTTTGGAGCAAGTTGTTTGATCCACTAAAGTTTGAATTTTTTAATATGATTCTCAAAGTAATGGTGTTTGCTACTTCTTTGTCCATTTGAATGTATGAAATTCACCTGCAATGTCGTTGGTCATTTATTTCTTAACTGTATTCCTATGAAAATTCAAGGATGAATGACTATTTTTTTTTTTTTTTTTAATTTCATAAGAATTTTTGATACTTAATAAAACTAATAATTACTTTGGAATAGCTATTGATTTGTCATAGGATTGGTGTTATTTACTGAATTGGCCTTGGGGGGAGAAGGGGGGGGGGGGGTGCTTTTCTTTTTACCCTGATGTCCTGTTAAAGGCTGGCTAGAATGTGGTCTCTTGAGTATATATCCTTTTGTCTTGGGGGCTCCCTTCTTGTGGGCATGAACAACCTTCTCACTCTTCATCTTCACTTAAAACTCCACTTCTGTTTTTCTCTGAATCAAAGTCTAACATGGATTATAGAATTTATTGATATTCATACTCATATCAAAGACAAGCCCAAGAAAGGGTTGCTTTCTTGGTAGGGCTCCAAAAATCTTTACAAGCAATGTAGAATCTACTTTGTAAATAGTATTGGTTATGTTTAAACCAACTGCTTCTTGTTTTATATATCAAGAACATTTGATACTGTTCTGTACCTTCCCTCATTGCTTCTTTTAAAGGAAAATTACTGTTACCTTCATCTCATTTAATGTACAAGTACTTGTTTTGTTAGTGCAGATACTTATGTCTTACTCCAATGTCTCACAATTAGAGATCCCTAGCCAAGGCATGATCAACTATCACGTATTTCATAGAATAAGCAAAAGTTGTCTTCCAACCTAAGGCAGACCTTTTGCAATTGCCAACACCATGATTATGACTAGCAATGACAATACGAACAAGTGCATTGAAATATGTTGGTGGTGCTCATCTCTCAATACGTCCACCCTGATGTCTCCACTCTTTAGGGTGAACTTTTCAAATTGCCTAGATTGCTTGAAGTTACCGACAATAGAAGCAGCAACTACCTGAATGACAGCAACAATAATACTCCAATCATGATAATCTTATGCTGTTTGATTCCAAAGGCAGAGTGATTATAGCACAGGCCAAAATCACAATAACAGTGGTTGCCTCAAACGCTTTAAAGACATAACTGAGTAAGCCTTTTGCTAGTTCTTTTTGGTACTTTTTGGCACCAAAAACATTCTTTCAATGAATAAGATCAGCCACATTACCACTATTAACTTGCTTTATGTAGGTTCCAAGAACCACAGCTATTGCTTTTACTCCAGACTGAAATGGAGCCTCAAAGTTCTTATACCTCATCATGTCACTGAGCCACTTCAGATCGACACCGAGAAAGGAAATGGATTTGTTTTGCAAGCAACCCTCATCAACAGGCTACACATCGATGGTCTTGGTCAATTGGTGCTGTATATGTGAAAGATCAGTTGTAAATTAGTACACCATCGTTGGTTCATTGCTTAGTAGGTCTTGATTTGTGGTCCTTCCTTCTATTGCTTTTGGGTTACATTGGTTGATGCCAAGAAGGTGATAGATGTTGTTGCTTCTGGAAAGGTACATATAATCAAAACACAAGTAGCATCTGGTAGTTCCTCATTGTCTTATGTGGACAATTTGGAGAGACTTGAATAACTGAACATTTGAAGGCATGGAAAAACCAGTTAAGAGATCAAATCTAGTTTCCTGAATCCGCAAATTGAATGTTGTACAATGAATTTTTGGGGGCCTTTTAAATTTATGATTGTAATTCTTTAAGAGGCTCTACATTTTGAACACTACTCTTTAATAAAACTCATTAATTACTTATAAAAAAAAATGTGTTTGATTGTTTTACTTCCTTGGCCTATTCCTAGTTTATATTTCTGTTAAGATTGTCAATTAGTATGGCCATTGGTCTTTGTACCAATGGCTTCTCCTTTCCCTCTCATAAGCAAGGGGAAGAGGTTGAAGTTGTGGGTTTAATCTAAAATGTGTAAATGATTAGTATTTACCAATCAAAACTGTGATCATTAAATTCTATTTGTGAAGAAAAGGATGGAGAAACTAACATAGGAAGCTCTGTGTTTTGATGGCTCTCTCTTATGATGTTTAGCTCTAGAGTGACACTATTTAGGAAAAGTCATAGCATGCACACCTTCAACGCTTTAATACAGATGTAAGTTTGAAAATCTTACATAAGATACAATTATCTCTACTTGGCCACTCTAGAGCCTTGAATTCCTATAACCCAGTACCTAATGGTTTTAGGGATTGCACATAATTGGAATGGCCTTTGAATATGGCTTTTTCTGCTTCAAGCATGTACCCATCATAGCCTTCTCTAAAATGTAGGATCTTGTCATCATAAAAATATCAACGTTTTCCATCTGCTCTTCAGGCTAACAATTTTGAACATTACAATGTCCACTTCTGCTTTACCTACTAAATCCCTATTTGGCTTGAGATTTTAGACTCTGCACTAAATTAGCTATAGCTTTGGAGTTAGTCTCTAGTGATCATCTTAACATTTAACTTTGGCAATTATGCCCTACTGTTCACACAAACCATTTATTTTGTCGCAGTCCACATTGTTTCTGCTGTTCTAGCATTGGATGAGATCATTCAACATTGCTAGCCTTGATAGCTTGAATAAGATTTGAGGGTTTTCTTCAAGGTCAGCATGAACCTTCTCATTCTCCTCCTGTTTTGTTGGACAGAGGTGTTGTATTCCAAGCTCATATCAGCTGTATCACTATGATTGCAAAAATTGCATTATTTTCTTTTGATCCATATACCTCTTAGCTATCTTTCTTTGGACATAATATTTCAAATATATTCCCAGTATTTTCCATGAAAGAGAGATAGCATCCCATGTTGCACTTGATGTTACTTTGTTTTGCTTGGTTGGGTGCTTAGTTACTAGAATATTCTAGCTATTGATGATATGATTAACTTTCCTATACTGCATTGGTGGGTCTGGAGAAAGTTTTGTGGCTCAAATGTACCCTGTATGGCATGCATTGGGTGTATTACGATCTGTCTTGGTATTGCATTCTACAACTACATTTTCTAAATCAGCCAATCCTAAATGCAAAGAAAAGTGTTACTGCACTCCTTCAAAACTGAAAACTTGCACTCTTGGTTCAACATTGGTGAGCTTGTTGCATATTTTAAAGATACTAGTCGCATACCCGCATGTTGTGCGTGATAATTTTTTTAAGATGATCTCATTAAATATTTTATTAATACTATAATTTTAGTTATTAACCATTGGTTTTTCATTAGTTTTTAAGTTAATATAAACCTTAAATATTCCTTTTTTTTAGCTTTACACACACACACGCTCACACACATATATATAATGTGAATTTTTACACATACCTTTAAGAAAACTCTATATATTCCATTTCTTTGAATGCGTAAAATTATAGACATCTACTCTATAATGATAGTGGCTAATTCATTTTATATGTTTTTTTTAGTGATCTCATTTGCAACGCTTCTTACCATTATCGTATATTTACTAACTGATAATTTGCATAACAAATATATTAAATGAGAGATAGCATTGTTCATTAGATTCTCAAAAGTAATAGTGAATGAAAATTTTATATATATATATATATATATATATATATTATAAATAAGCTTAAATGAAAGGTCAAAAAAGAAATTTTAAAATTTTCTAACTTTATTTCTTATGTAATTTCTACTACTACCAAAGAACATCTTCTTTTTTTCTTTTTTGTTATGATTAATATGATTTCCATAGTTTGAATTTGATTAGTTTTAAATTTAAAATACTATGATTGTATTTAATTATTGATTTAATTCTTTAAGTGAATTTAACGGTTTATTTTACTACACTGTAAAGTTTTTAATGTTCTCCATACGATAATCTTTATTTTATTTTTTACTTATCCTTACAACCTCTTTGTTTTCCAATCAAAGGTTACTAATCGACGCTTGATTTTTTTTCTTTATCTACTCTTTATTACTTTGTATTGTTTTCTCTCTCTCTCTCTCTCTCTCTCTCCATTGGCAACCTATCGTTATCCAAAATTTGATGGTGATTCTATGACATTAAATATGCATTAATATTTTTTAATTTTTCTAATTTTTGTGTTTCTAACCTTTTTTTTTTTTTTGAGAAAGTAGTGTTTCTAACTTGATATGTTTTGTGTTTCATTTTTCCTTTGATGCATTGGGTGTGAGAATGAGTGTTTCCTTAGCATTACTTCACTTAATAAGGACAATTTTATTTATTTAATTTAGACCAAATATTATGTTTTAAATTTTTAAAAATTAAAAAGTAGAGGAAATATAAATAATTTAATGATATATATTGGGGATGTGACTGAATTTAAATGTTGAATAAAATTATATGAGAAAAAAGTAAAAATAAAATATATAACAGTAAACACTAACTTATCCAAATCATTCTATGCTGTTAGGTTCTAAAGACTTAGGATTTGATGTATTTAGAACTCTAATGTGTAATGTTGGCAAACCATGATCAAAACAATATGTTTAGTCTTGTTTAGGCTTGCTCAAAGTTGTGTAATTCATGTAAAGTTGGAATCGAGTGGCTACATATGTATTAGTGCATTTCGGCCTTGCTCAATCGATCGATCGAAAGTCGGCTAGAATTTTTTTTCTGCAGAATTTCCAACTTAACCCTACCTCATTAAACGTTTAGGGTTTTATGTTTTTGCCCTAGGTATATAAGGCAAAACCCTACCCACGTTTTTATGAGTTGCTCTGATTGTATTGTTGCTCATATTTTGCTGTTTGTGTGAATCTCTTGTGAGATCCTTGAGGAGCTTTCCTTCACATAAACTTAGGGTTTTCAAGGTAGAGATTATATCAACATCTTGATGATCAACTCAGTTACTGCCATTGGAGTTTAAAGAAACACAAGCGGGGGTGCTTGTATCTTGTGGAGAATCCAAGAAAGAAGGAGTTCGTGGATTCGGAGCTTGCCCGTGGTCGTGTCAGTAAGTTCTACTGGTGGGTAGCATTAGGAAGTCAAGTGGGGAGCTTGTAAATCCTTTTGTATGAACTTCGATTCTTTCATATAGTGGATTCAAGTTTACCTTGAGGATAGCTAGATTAAATCCTCCTCAAGTTTTTTACAAGTTTGGTTTTCCTGGATGATCATATCATTGTATTATTTATATTTCCGTTGCTATATTTCTTGATATGATTAATTGATTGTGTTAACCTAGATTTGCATAATTTGATTAAGTTAATCACTTGGCTAATAAACTAGGTTAATCCAATTATTGTGTTTTAAGGGGTCTAAAAACTTAACGTATGCAATATAATAATAATATATTCTTATATACTATCTTTAATTCTTTATAATGTAATATGATAACATTTAACAATCAAAGTGCTAAAAAAATTAAAAAAAAAAAAAAAAAAACTTAAAACACAAAACTAAATTTCATCAACCAAAATAAAATTCTAAAGAATACAACACTTTATCAAGCTAAAAATAAAGATGCAAGAAAAATAAAAATAAAATCCACTAAAAAATTGAGGGATAAATAGTGGGAAATGACCCATTTTTTGTGAGAGAAAATTATGTAAAGAATAGAAGAGTGAATGACAAATTTATACTAAGAGAATGATAATAAAAAAAAAAAAAACAATATAAAGAAAGATAAAAGGAAAGAGGAAAGAGGAAGAGTGATATCAAGGTAGAATGTTTAGGGAGATGAAAAGGTAAAGGAAATGAGAAAGGTTGAAGAAAGTGTAAATGTTAAAAAAAATGAGTACAATTTGATGACCACAATTTTCTTTTATTTGAATTTAAGTAAAATATTACATTTTTATTTTTTAAAACAGAGAGAGAGAGAGAGAGAGAGAGAGAGAGAGAGAGAGAGAGAGAGAGAGAGAGAGAATATCAATAATTTAATGATAAGGAGGATGTGTTTGTTTTTGAATATTGAATAAAATAAGATGAGAAGAAGAAGGAAAAAAAAAAAAACTAAAAGATGTCATAATAAAAACTAAATTATCCAAATTATGCTATATAATGGAATACTATTATATTTTTATCTACTATCTTTAATTTTTTATAACGTAATTAGATAAAATTTAACGATCAAAGAGAAATAATAATAATAATAATAATAATAATAATAATAATAATAACTTAAAACACAAAAAGTTGAAATATTTGAGTGATGTGAAGTGAAAACAGTGTGCCAAATAGGTGGGGTTTAGGAAATTGGGGTATTTTAAGTGATGAGTAATAAGCGATGAGTGATGAAAATTGAGTAAGGAATGATGGGTGATGGTTTTTAAAAAACCAAACAACCCCTAAGTGTCTCCCTCAGTACTGAAATTTTATATTTTTTATTCTTAAAATGGAAATGGCTAGTTACAACCCTTAAAAGGTTCTTAAGGGTGTGTTTAGTTGGGATGATTTTAGGGTGGATGGAAAATGAATGAAAGAAAAGTGGAGAGAAAATAATATTTTTGGTTGTCTGGTTGAGGGTGGAAAAGAGGAGAGCTTTTGGTGGGGGCCAGAAGTTTTCTCTCCTCCCCCTTCAAAATACAATTTCTCCAAATTGGAGAGAAACTTGGAGTGAAAAGTGGGAAAAATATTTGGACAAAACTGCCCTCAACTCTTTTAACGTTTCTGGCTTCTTCTTTTTCTTCTTCTTTTCTTTTCTTTTTTTTTTTTTCTTTTCTTTTTTTTTTTTTTTTTTTTTTTACTTTTCCTTTCTCGACTAATGCTGGCTTTTTGTTTTTGTTTTTTTTCTTTGGTTTTGTCAAGACGTTCTGGGTTCTTCTTTTCCTTCTTTTTTTTAAAATTTTTATTATTATTATTTTTTTAAGAAAACACTTTTGGATGATTCCTTACGCTATTTTTGAAATGTCCACTTTCATTTATACACAAATTTTTTTTTAAAAAAATATAATGTGTTACTTGTTATTTTATTTAAAAGGGATATGATGGTAAATTTATACAAACCTTATTTTTAACCAAATTAAAAAGTTTTCTATCTCTCCACTTTTCTACTCTCTCAACCAAACACAAATGTGGAAAACTAAAAACTTTTCTATCCTTCCACTTTTCCATTATTTATCTATTTTCTATCCTCTCACTTTTCTACCCTCCCAACCAAATGAATCCTAAATGTGTCTTGAGTTCAACATAGGTACAATTCTCCAAATGAGTTGCACGTGCTTTCCATTCATACCCCCAACTAGTCAAACATATTCAAATCAGAAAATAATTACAGTATTAAAAATAATCAAATTACAAAAATACAAAGGCAAAATTACATTTTCAGTACATATGTTTTGGGGGATTTCTTTTTTTTTTTTTTTTTTTGCCATATATTTTGAAAATTTCAATTTGGTCCTATAAAATTTCAAAACATAAGTTTTCAAATCGGTTGCCAAGAAAGTGAAAAAAAAGAAAAAAAAGAAAAAAAAAAAGAAGTGGGCTGTTGGGCGTAATCTTAAGAAATAATTTTGATTTCATCCCTATAGTTCCATCCAATATTTTTCTGTCGCCAAATTAAAAAAAAAAAAAAAAAAAAAAAAAAAAAAAAAAAAAAGCTGTTTTTTAAGTTTATGTTTATTTTAAGGCAAAGCAGAATTAGAATTAAATAAAATGAAATAAAACCAACAAGGAGAACAACCAGATCTGGTGCGGAGAAAGGGAAAAAGAGGAACAAGAAAGATCAGAGGGGTAGGGGGGCCGGTAAAGGAGACAGACAAAATGCAGTCATTTCTTATTTTCTCTCAAAGAAAAAGTTTGTGGAAATCTTTTTTTTTTACTGCCTTGTTTTGATAGAAGAATAGATGAAATCCAAGTCTCAGTCCAATGTTATTTTGCAAAAGACCCGTCAAACTAAATACTGAAAGGACATAAGTCAGTTTGTAAAAATTCCACAAACCTGAAGCTTTGTGCTGTTCTTGGTAGCTTCTATAGCTTGAAGGCATCTCCGGTGGCTTCTCCGACGCATTTTTTGTTCTGCTCTAAGATTATTATCATTTTTAACAGAAAAAATTACATAGAATATTTAAGAACCACATTTAATGAGACTGTGATTGTGTGTTAGTACTCTTAGTAGTGTCTATTGTTCTACTTGAAAAATATTTGTGTTATCATTTTATTGGATGGGTAGAAAATGAGATTTACACATCCCTATTGAATTTAAACTCTTTTTTGAATGCTAAGATCAGTTATAAAGATGAACAGAAAAACCATTTTGAAAACGGAATCAAACATCGTGGATTCCTTTTAACACTCTTGAGTATCACAAAATCCAGAATCTGATCGACCATACTAAAATTTATGTGGAAGCAGAGGTGCCCAATGTTGAAACAAATCCATTGCTCAGGCATGATGGTGCCGTGAACATAATAGAAGCAGACATGATGACTACAGAAAGCCAAGTCCGAGAAGATGTCGAATATATACCGTATCCTTACCTACGGTGTCTGGCTTAGGAAATAAGGCCAGAAAATAGGCAAATAAATGGCTTAATTAGGTACTTCGGACCTTCTCAGGAAATTATATCGAAAATAATTCTGATGATTTGATTCAAAATACCTTACAATGATAGCAACGTTCAAAAAACTAATATGGGGGTGATTAATAAACAATAACAGTCTAACTGCTAAAAATAAGCTTGCAAAGTAAATACAGAATACAGTTTACACAAACTTTTAGCTTCTTCTTTTCCATTGAAATACAAACACACAAAAATGAATACTTTTAATTATACATGAATCGGAACTCTTGGGGTTATCCACGTATGCAGCTGACACCACTCTCTCATACCTTTGTCATCTGAGGGCATCTATCGCGAAAAAGAGTATTCCAGCAACCTGCAATCACAATAACAGAAAAGGCCGAAGCAAAAAGCGTGCAAACAAAAAAAATAAGTACAACGTCGACACTCTTGAGGAAAATCTTTAAACTCCACCTCTGAATTATTGCTCGTCTCGTCCTCTATATTTGATTCCAGACCGTTCTCAAGATCCACTAGCTTCTTTTGCACTTTATTTCGCCCGTAGACTAATTTATCTTTTTCAACTTTAGCTTGATTGTACTTGAACCCGTTTCTAAGCAGGGAAAACAAGTTTTGTGCTGCAACTAATACAGATAATACGAAGAGGAAGCAACGGCCGAAGGACCACAGATCCGATGATGAACAGTTGCTAAGTAGTAAGAAGATAACTGCTTGGAATAAAAAGCAAAACGTCGCGTGAGAGAAAGCATACCATAAAAGGAGATTAAAGACTATTGTTTTGCTCTGATATTGCTTCCTTCAATTCCGTTTTCTCCTTATCAAGTTTTTGCAACTCATTTTCAGGATCACAAAGGCCCATAGGAAGCGAGAGTAGGTTGTTCACGGGAGACGACTCTGAGGATAAATCCCTTCTCTCTCTCTTCTTCTTTTTTTTTTTTTTTTTTTAATTGCAAGAATAGATCGGTTAATAAAGTTGTCTTATGAAGAGAACAACAATACTCGGGCCCACAAAATGAAACTATGACTTTTTTTTTTTTTTTTTTTTTTTTAAGATTTATCACTACTAAATGTCTATTTGAAAAGTTTCTCTCGGCTAGTGAAGGGTGGTTTTTCTATTCTCTCCTAGAGAGTAGAATAGGTGTCCCTTCACTTGAAGGTGTTATTGTCCCTTAAGCTAATAGGTTTATCTTGAGGCTTTGTTGGTTTTTTTCCTGGTATTTTGGGAAACAGATAGTAGATTAGGATGGAGGAACTCACAAAAAATTGGAACAACCTAACCCTCTCGGAATGTGAAGGATCAAACTTTCGCATCAAGGCGGAATAGGCGAAGATGGAGATTATTTTAGCAGCTAAGTTCTTGACTAAGAGAGCTCTCAACATAGATGCTATAGCCAAGACCTTCACTCCCCTCTGGAGATCGAAAAATGGCTTCAAGATCAAAAAGGAAAGTGATCATGTGGTTCTATTTTCGTTTGATGATAAGAGTGAGATGGAGAAAGTCATAGCAGTAGAGCCTTGGAGCTTTGACAAACGATTAATGGTTTTGCAATGATATAGTAAGGAAATGGACGTAGGTGACATGGAGTTTAGTAAGGTGACTTTTTGGGTGCAAGTACACGATCTTCCAATCAGATTTCAGACTAAAAGAATTGTTGAACAGCTGTGTGAAGCTATCGGTAAGGTGAACACAGGGATTGATGAAGAAGAAGCAGAGGGAGATAACTTCATGCAAGTCCGGGTTACTATAGATATATCTCAACCATTGAGTAGGGGACGAGTGGTCTCACTTGACAGTGGTAAGGAACTATGGGTGAACTTCAAATATGAGAGGCTCCCAAGCCTATGCTTGTGGTGTGGGTGTTTGATGCATGATGATCACGATTACCATCTTTGGTTTGAAAGTGAAGGAAGTCTCTGACTTGAATCCAAGCAGTTCAACCCATGGCTTAAGGTAGCACCATTTGTGCCGAACCGAAAGTATGTGGTTAAAGTGCTCAGTTTCTTTGCTAGAAAAAAGGCTGAGGTGGTGAAGGAAAAGCTTGAAATGGTGAAGAACAAGCCTATGGTGGTGGTCCGAACAAGCAAACAAGCACTGGAGATGTGTAGGCTCGAAAATGAAAATTTTGAAGTCCCTAAGAGCATTCACACCAGTACATGTAAAATCATGTAAAATAGAAAAAAATACTGTTTTTACACATTTTGGCTCAAATTTGCACTCCATCAGTCCCTCTAAAAATGTTTAAACTCGTGTATATCTATACACGAGCTACAGTAACCGTGTAAATTTACACGGTTACTGTAGCTCGGGTATAGATTAATTTATTAATTTTTTTTCGCTCCTTTTTCTTCTCTCTCTTCTCCGGGCTCAACAACCTCACCACTTCTCATCTTCTTTTTTTTCTCAGATACACACAACACTCTCACACACAAACACATCCACATACAGCTCCGATCAACACAGATCCACTTGCTCAAAAAAAAAAAAAAAAAAAAAAAAACAACGAGATACACAAACACACCCACACAGAAGCAAACCCACAGCCAAACCACGAAGATACTGATCGGAGCTTGACTGGAACGATTGGAGCTCGTTGATGGAGCGGCGCGTAGATCGGAGATGCGGCGTTGGTGGATCGGAGCGGAGATCGGAGTGGAGCGTAGATCGGAGAACTGGCGTTTGGTGATCGGAGCGGAGATCGGAGCGGACCGTAAATCGGAAAGGATATCGGAGATATGGGGTTTGCTGGATCGGAGCGGAGCGGATCGAAGCGGAGATATGGCGTTTGGTGGATCGGAGCAGATCGGATCGGATCGGAGCGGATCGGAGCGAAGCTGAGTGGATCGAAGCGAAGCTGAGCGGAGCGGAGCGGCGCGGTGAGGAGATATGGCGTTTGGTGGATCGGAGCAGATCGGATCGGATCGGAGCGAAGCTGATCGGAGCGAAGCCGAGGGAGCGGAGCGAAGCCGAGGGAGCAGAGCGAAGCCGAGGGACTGGAGCGGAGCGGAGCGGCGCGGTGAGGAGATATGTGTTTTGTGATCCGGGAGGAAGGCCAGAGAGATGGAGAGAGGGAGAGAGAGAGACAGTGAGAGAGTGAGAAATCAGAAATCAGAAAATGTGTTTGGAGAGAGAGAGCGCGCGTATTTAAGAAGTAGTTGGTGAGAAATAATAAAAAATTAGAGTATAATGTATATTTTATTGGGATAACTTGTAAAATAAATGAATTGATGTAGGTGTTTTGTAAGAGTGGATGTGTAAAATAGAAAAAGTAGGTTTTTAGTGTAAAAGTAGATGTGTAAAATACACCTACTGATGTGAATGCTCTAACATTGGAAACATGGATCCGGTTTTTCAGGAGGTCCAAAAGCATGATTTAAAGTTGGCAATAGAGAAAAAGGCAATAAAGCAGGCTCGGTTAGGTGAGGAAAAGCAGCTACAGCAGGCCAGTTTAGGTGTTGAAAAGCTAATACAGCAGGCTGGTCTAGTAGAGGACAAGGAGCTGTCAAAAGTGAAGGGAATCTATGATGACATGATGCTATAACAGGCCGAGTCAGCTGAGGAAAAGGTGTCAGGGAAGAAATTTGAGGAAGTAATTGGGGAGTTAGATGAGGAAATAAACAAATATGACTCAAAAGACTCTGTGTCAACCAGCCTAGGCGTTAGCATGGAAAAGAAAAATTTGGGGGGCCAGCCTACAATTAGTGAAGCTTGCATGCCATGTCCATCAATTCATGCAACCAATTTGTCCTTAGCTCCAAGAGTACCTTTGGCAGAGTTACCATGCTTCTTTGTCAAGCACGAGTATACTGAAGGGGTTTGGAAAAGGCTTAATAGAGTAGGGGTGACAGAAGATACAGGTATGTCTAAAGCAGTGGGGGTAAATAGAAGTGGAGATAGGGAAACAAACCAAACTGAGTAACCAAAAAAATGAAGGGTTTCACGGGGAGGTGCAAAAAAAAATAAGATATTGGCAGAGGCTGGCAATCAGCTCTGCCAGAAGCAATAAGTCTATTATTATGAAACTGTCGTGGGCTTGGAAACCTACATACAGAGAATGAGCTTATTAGTTTAATACAAGCAAAAGATCCCTTTATCGTGTTTATAGCCGAAACATGGGCAGACGAAGCAAGGCTTGATCATACTTTGAGCAAGATTAATTTTGACAAGAAGTGGGTGGTTCCAAGGCTGAATAGAGGTGGTGGATCAGTATTATTTTGGAAAAATTCTATCAACATTGAGGTGGTTAATTCCCACAAGTATTTTATTGATATGATCATCAATGGGAGCACCGAAAATGCATGGCGTTTCACTGGCTTTTATGGAGAGCCCGAAACCCACAGGAGGAATGAAGCATGGAGCAAATTGAGAAGTTTAATGGCTAGAATGAATATCCCTTGGATTTGTGGTGGTGATTTTAATGAAATAGTTCACTAAGAGGAAAAATGGGGTAGGGCTCCTAGAGATCATAATCAAATGCAACTATTTCGTGGCGTGATCGATGAATGCCAATTCATGGATTTGGAATATGTGGGGCCTAAATTCACGTGGGCAAAACATTATGTGGATGGTCATTCCATAAGAATAAGATGGATCGATGCATGGCCACTAATTCTTGGTTCCAAAAATTTCCAGGAACTAGGGTACATCACCTTAGTTGTATGTCATCGGATCACTCTCCTTTACTAATCAATTTGTTAGGGATGCCTGAACTTAAAAAGAAGAGATGTTTCAAATTTGAAGAAATGTGGTTATCGGATCCAACTTGTGGGGAAATGGTTGAGGAAGTGTGGAGTAGTACAAGGGAACCAAATCCAAGCATAGCCATTTTGAAAAAAAGTGGCTAACTGTGAATGAGAATTAACATGGTGGAATAAACACAATTTTGGGCATGTGAGAAGGGAACTAGAGATCAAAAAGAACCTACTTGTTTTTGCCGAGAATGAGGCTATGGTGAGTGGGAACAATACCCGGGTTAGGAGCATACAAATGGAGATTAATTTGTTACAAGACCGGGAATCAAGGATGTGGTGTCAAAGGTCTAGGGTGTTATGGTTAAGCAAATGGGACAACAATACAGCCTTCTTTCACAGTAGGGCTACAAAGAAATTTAGGAAGAATTTGATCAGAGGTATAAGAGACCAAAATGGAGCATGGTTAACCGAACACGAGGAAATTGGGCATCTGATGGAGAATTACTGCAAAGAACCTTTTTTCCACCTCCAATCCGATTCTTGAAGCTAATTCTCTTGAGAAAATTCCATGCATGGTGACTGAGGAGATGAATGCGGACTTGATGAAGGAATTTTTAGAAGTGGAAGTGAAGAAAGCTTTGAATCAGATGGCACATCTAAAAGCTCCGGGTCTTGATGGTATGCCACCGTTGTTCTATCAACACTTTTGGTTGACGATGCAGCATGATGTTACTTCAGCCATTCTCTCATGGCTGAATTCAGGTATCCTACTCGAACCCATTAACCATACACTCATTACTCTCATTCCTAAGATAGCTAACCCTGAACATATGTCTAAATTTCACCCTATTAGTCTGTGCAATGTCCTATATAAGATCTACTTTAAGGTCCTAGCAAATAGGTTGAAGAAATTTTTACCTTCCCTAATTTCTTAACATCAATTTGCCTTTGATAAAGAAAGACTCATTTCAGATAATATTATGGTTGCATTTGAAACCCTTCATCATATGAAGAATCATAATTCAGGAAAACATGGGTTTATGGCTATCAAGTTAGACATGAGTAAAGCCTACGATCGGGTAGAGTGGGTGTATTTGGAGAGGCTTATGGAGAAAATGGGTTTTTGTGCTAGATGGGTCGCTCTCATGATGAGTTGTGTGAAAACAGTGTCGTATCCTATCATGGTGAATGGTGAGCCAGCTGGGATGATCTACTCTAAGAGAGGAATTAGACAAGGAAACCCCCTTTTCTCCTTTCCTATTCCTTTTATGTGCGGAAGGCCTTCATGCTCTCATTAAACATTTGACGAGGAATGGGGACATTAAGGGCTTTTCCTTGTGCAAACGTGGCCCTAAGCTAACCCACTTGTTTTTTGCAAATGATAGCTTGCTTCTCTGTAGGTCTATCTCTGAGGATTGCAATAATGTGTTGAGGATTTTGGGTGAATATGAGTCTTGGTTAGGGCAAGAAATAAACAAAGATAAGACCGTAATCTTCTTTAGCAAATCCACCACGGATGAAGCAAAATCAAGCATAAAGAATCTCTTCTAAGTCCAAGAAGTGAAGTCTTATAAGAAATATTTGGGGCTACCATCTTTTGTAGGAAAGGGAAAAAAGGCTAGCTTCAATTATATAAAAGAGAGGGTTTGGCGAAAACTCCAAGGATGGGAGGGGAAATTGCTTTCACAAGCTGGGAGAGAGGTTTTAGTCAAATCCGTGATCCAAGTCATCCCTACTTATGTGATAGGATGCTTCAAATTGCCATTAGGGCTTTGTGACGACATTGAAATAATTATAAGGAAGTCTTGGTGGGAGCAAAGGGGAAATAGAAGGAAAATTCATTGGATCCGGTGGAGTGAATTGACTAAATCCAAAATGGTGGATGGTATGGGTTTTCGCGACTTGACTCATTTTAATAATGCCCTTTTGGCGAAACAAGCATGACGGCTTTTGCACAACAAGGAAACTCTCTTCTACAAAGTTTTCAAGGCAAAATTCTTCTCTAATCATTCTCTTTCAGAAGCTAAGGAAACAAGTTTAAGGTCCTATGCTTGGAAGAGTATACTACATGGTCGAGATGTTATCCTAGATGGTGCTTGCTAGAGGGTAGAAAATGGAAAATCCATAAAAATCTAGCAACACCATTGGCTGCCTCGAAAACACCCAACTAAGGTGCTCTCCCCAATGGTGGAAACAATGGAAGAAGCTACAGTGGATTGCTTAATTGATGAGGGAACTAGAAAGTGGAACGTTGCGATGATAGATGGAATTTTTGCTCCACAAGAAGCTGAAGAAATAAAGAATATTTAGTTGGCTAGAAAAGATACAGAAGACTCTTTATTTTGGCTGTTGGAGAATGATGGGAGGTATAGTTGCAAGATGGGATACCGATTCTTGCAGGAAGATGAAGTTGGTCATCAGGTGGCTGTGCAACAAGATCATAAGAAAGGGCTTTGGAAGAAGATTTGGGCTCTTGAATGCCCAAATAAAGTTAGAAATTTAATTTGGAGGGCCTGCCATAACTTCCTTCCTTCGAAGTGCAATCTATTCTAACGGAGAATTATTTCAAAGCAGTGTTGTGATCGTTGCAAGGCAGAAAATGAAGACGCTTTGCACGCAGTGTGGAGCTGCAAAATGTTGGACGATGTTTGGGGTGCAAATAACTCATGGAATTTTCGGAACCAACAATGCTTTTCTAGTTTCAATGAGCTCATGGCTTGGATTTTAGATCATCAAAGGAATCCAGCACTATTCGCATTCACTGTTTGGTCCGTTTGGCATTAGAGAAACCAATCACAAACTCAGTCAACCCATCGACCCCTGAACCTCATTTCATAGTGGGCTCAGGATAGTTAAGTAGAATTCAAGGCGCTAAAAATTGCACCATCTCTGAGTAGACCGGCGAGAAGAACACAGTGGAAACCTCCAATCCAGGAAATGCTGAAAATTAATTTTGATGGTGCCATCTTCGCCGAGGAAAAAAGCTCTGGTCTGGGTGTTATCATTCGTGATAGGAAGGGTCTCATTATTGCGTCCATGGCCACTCGGGTCCCTTAACATCTCCGGCCGGTAGAGATTGAAGCATTGGCTACTAGCAAAGCTCTTGAGTTTGCTAGAGAGTTGGGTATAGCAGAGGCCGTACTGGAGGGAGACTCTCAAGTAGTGATGTCGGCGCTGAAATCAAAGAACATTGGTTTAGCTCCATTTGGTTTACTGATGTAGGACTCCTTTACTTTATCTGCTGGTTTTTCAAAATTGTTCTACTCTCACACTGAGAGAGAGGGCAACACAATTGCACACAATTTGGTTAAGTTAGCAGTGAATTTTACAAATTGTGTAATACGGATGGAAGATGTTCCATTCGATGTATTGTCTTCTTACCATGCTGATTTAGCTGGTATTGCGTAATTTAATGCACCATAGTGCTGTTTCTCAAAAAAAAAAAAAAAAATCTATTTGGCAAAAATTATTTTTGTCAACTTATTTTATTATTCAGCTTATTTTTACTACTATTTATAAGTCTTACTACACTTTTTGGTATTATTCATGATCTTAGTGTACTATTTCAGCTAATTTTTACCTTTATCTATAGTACTTTCAGCAAAAAAAATTTAATTTCTGTAAAATAAGTGGATTCTAAATGGACTTTTCTATATAAAAAGAGTAAGCTAATAGCTCTTTCTTCAATGTCTTGGTTTAGTCAAGTTTTGTTAGGCCAAAACGCACCATTTCATTGTTCACTTCAGTTCCATCTTGGTGAAGCAAAACTTATTGTTTTGTTGATTTTTTTTGGGCATGGAAGGGGCGGGAGAAAGTAGAAATGGAGATTGGTGTGGGTGAGAGAGGGAGAGACATGGATTAGTAATAGTAGAGAACTCGAAGTGCATTCACATTTCACAATTCTATCTTATCCTATTTTACTATCTCAAAAAATTATTTTATCAATTATATCATACTATTTTACAATACTCTTAATATTCCAATTTTTATTTTACAATATAACACATTAAAATAATATTTTTACATAATAAAATAATATATCCTAAAACCCAAATAAAAACAAAAATCTAAATAAATGAATTGATAAAATAAGTTAATAAAATATTAATTTTTTTTAACTGAGTTACAATATAATTTTAAAAATAGAATTTCACGGTTGTACTATTGCAAATTTTTTTCAATTGTTAGTTTTTCCAAGTTCGGATGTGTCAGAGGTTTTGAGTTTTTATTCTAAATTTCCTACATATGGCACGTGTCATTCCCAACGTGAATGCCCTCAGTTTCTCTCACTGATCAGCGCTCTGTTTGCTGAAAGAGCAGACAGTACTTTACCGACTTGGAGGATGGAGGTTCAGCTTCTGCTTTACCATACCACTGATGGGTTCCAAAGTTCGAAAATCAACATCTTCAATCGTCACTTCAAACGCAAGCAGGTAATATCTATAATTATAAATCTCTAAAGGCCAAACCCACTATTTCGTTTACCTATTTAATTAGTCAATTTTTTAATCGAAATAATTCAGAAAGCATGCATTTTTCTTGTCTTTTCTCAATGAATCAGGAAAAAAAAAATCAGACCTTTTTGCTAGATTTATGTGTTTTTCTTTCTTTTTTTGAATCAAAATTTTCATTTTGATTAATCCCTTACAAAATTTCAGTTCTGATTCCATCCATCACATCTACTCATGGAGCGTTGGGATGGTATTCAAGACTCCCTGATACTGTATTGAAGGTATGACTCAAAGATATGACTCACTTTTTCTTCTACTTTTTATTTCTTTTGCTTCCAAAAAGTTACACAATATATATTTTTTTTCTTTCTTAGCGTTCTAAAACGTGTTAGCTGTCAAGTTGGGGTTTCTGCCACCAGCAATGGGCCTGACCTTAACAAAGAAATGTAGAAGTTTCAGGGTTTTGACTGGTACAAGTAAAACTGGTGCCGGGGTTGGTGGTGGGTTTTTATCCTTTCTTTCCAAGGAGGTTGATAAAAATCAAATACCCATTTGCTTGTACTTTGGCGAGGCTCCCTGGACAAGTATGTATTCTTTTTCCATACTACAATAAAGTTTTCTATGTGAAGAAGCTAAAGGTACCAAAATATTTTTCTGTACTTAGAATTGAGTTTTTAGTTTGTTAAGTGGGTTTCTCTTGGGTGGATTATCGATATTTGTCTTGATGGGTTTTGTCATATTAATTAAATGTGTTTTAAATCAAATATAAGTAATATAATAAGAGAATCCATAATAAAAGTTATTTTACTAAAATGAGCAGTTCAATGCCATGAAGAATAATTGTATTTTTACGTTCTTTGTAGTCGTTGATCTTCCAGAAATAGTCCAAAAGGAGTGTACCTTTGGCATGAAACACAATAACTTTTTTTCACCATATTGGAGATTTTCCAATACTGAAATTGGATTGTCTTTTGACATTGAAGTGCTTTAGGATGAGTCTGGCTAATTGAATCTGAGCCCACATTGACTGACCTCAATTGATAATTCCCAAGTGAGTAGGTGAACAAAAAGTGTAATATTGACTCATTTTGGGTGTATATTCACCTCAAATGAGCTAAAAGCAAGGTAATGTGACCAAAAAAAATTAAGTGGGTGTGCACTCCCCATCAGCTTGTATGGGTAATTAGAGGCAGTTCCTCGAAACTTGGTTCACCTGAATCTAAATGCAATGCTTAGCCACATTCAGGTTGGATGACGTTAGAAACTTTCATCATCTATTCATTCAAGCACGGATATTGGATAATAGACCAAGTATGCTACCATTTCTACATCTTCAATCAGTGATTTAATTTTCACTTGAATGCTTAGGGGAACTCTCTTTGTGTTGAACAAATATTTGCTCAAATTGTGTTACCAGTCTTCTTATTCATTTCTCATAGGGAAAGTATTGTTGCACATATGAAATAGACATACGGTGCACATAATGGCTTGGTAATCTTATTTAATGGAAACTTCGAATAACACATATCTTGACCCTGTTTTTTCCATAAAATTTAGACTTTCCTAGCTTCTTCTCTGGCTTTATTTGATTTTATGTCATTCTAGGTAAGAAGATTGACAGAAACTCAATTAGTTACAGTTTGCTTGTTTGGAATTTGTTGGGTGATGCTGCAAAGGTTAGTGGATTTGTTGGATTGTTGGTCATGCAATTTCAGGCGACATCGTAATATAGTTATATGGAGGATTGTGTTGCATTGTTTGATGTGGTGTATCTAGCGGGAACGGAATACTTGAAGCTTTGAGGGACGCGAACGGTCCATTCTTGAGTTTAAGTCTTTTTTCTTTTTTACTCTTCTCGAATGGTGTTTAGTTTTACCATCTTTTTCTTGTCTTTCCATTCCTGTTTTGCTTGATCATTGTAATCGTGCTTCTTGATGTTTATGCCTCTTTAGTAAATTTCCTATGTAATGGGCTGTGTTCTTTTTAATAAAATTTTTATGTTACTTATCAAAATATATATATATATATATATATATTGCGACAGGGAGTTCTTGATAACTTCCGCATCTGTTTACAGTATCAACAGGGAGTACGAAACGTGCTACTTGTTACCTGAAGAAACCTTGGTAAGACATCAGAATGATGGATATCATTATATCCACATTGGTTTAGTCCAGGTCGGAGTTAAACCCTTGATCAGAGAAGGTTTGAATGCCTCCATCCTTATGGCCCTTAGAAACACCCGTCATATAAGATTCAATGACAGCCTCTTAGGTACCGTAGAAACTAGTCTTTGTAATGGTCCTGTCCATTTTGACTGCTTTCCCAACTTCTCAGTGACTCTTGAAGACCCACATGTTATGAAAACCCTCACCCTCAATATCAAGACCTTTGGTACCCTTGTGTTACCCGGAGTCAGACAGTTGGCCTTGATATACAGAGTGTATTACAAGTGCATGAGGACGAACTTCAATGTTCAAGCACTTGACAAAAAAGTTAAAGGAGAAACTACCCTGATCCAGACCACAGACACTAGAGCTAACATTCAGGTACCCAAAACCCTGAAATGGTCTCAGGTTACTTTCCCTCCAGATTGGATGATTGAGAATGAGAATTTCGCTCATTAGATCCAAAACCCAGCTAGGAACCCTGATCTAGATTATGTCCAACAACTAGCCGATGGTAAGGTTAGGATAAGTTTTGACCGTTCTAGATTAAGACCACCAGTAGGTTCACCCTACTACACCCCATCAGGATATGAGGAACTTGACAATAGATCCCCAGTAGATCCACCCTATAGGCAGTCACCTAATCTCTTAAGAGATAGACCTGCATCCCAGTGTAGTACATCCAGACCTCTAGCACCCTTCCCTAAGTCCAGGAGAGACTTAGATCTAGAGCTCCAAGGTGTCCAGACCAAATCCCAGGTTAGCACACCCTGCTACACAGCCAGACAAGAATCAGTTGTTGATGAGGACGAAAAGAAAGGTCCAAAGAAACCATCACCAACAGGTAGTGATATGGTAAATCCCTACCAACAGGAACCCCAAGATCCATTTCAGGAAGAACCTGGAGTAGATTACGAGCTTATGGTTATCAGGAAAGAATTCACTCCTGATATGGATGCCCTAGGCAAAGAGTTTGAGTCAGAAGAGAACAGACTCAAAAGAGAAGCCTATAGAGCCAACCATACCCTTGACCAAAAGAAAGAAGTTCTTGCAAATTGGCAGACCTTCATGAAAGAGATATCCAGTAATGTCCCTTTCTTTGAGTACTTTGAGAAACACTTTGAGTGGCACAAGAAGTCCTGTGCTCTCACCAAAACCAATTGGACAAAGCCCCCTAGTAAAGATGCTAGTGGCAAACCCAAACCCCCAGAAGTTGTTAGATCTCACCATCCACCCCAGGAAGCCATAGTCTTCAACCACCATGGAACAGATCTAGTTGCCTCTCCCTTCAAAACCCCTACCACTCAAGAGGAAACGGTAGTGAAGAAGGTCATAGAGCAAAACAACTACACCAACCAGTGTTTAGGTGTTATAGGAAAACAGCTTGATAGGATAGAAGACAGAATGGAAAGCAAGGTCGTTCCCCAGCCAGGAAGCCCTAGCAAACCTGTCAAAGCCTTAGAAAAGCCTTTAGTCAAGCTTCCTACAACTAAGCAACCCAGCCTTAGGCCTAAGGATAAGACAGTCTTAGAAATAGTCAACCAGAGACTTGCAGAGCTAGTGAAGCAGGAACCAGTCACCCCTTCACCAGTTAGCACCTCAACCAGTGTTGACCCCCGTCTAGAAGCCAACCGATTAGTTGCCTTAGACGTCCATACAGCTTCTAGTAGTTCTAGCCAAACCTCCTCAGATAGTGAAAAGGAGATAGAACACCTAGAAAGCCAGTTCAGGGATTTAGAGGTTAACAGGCTTACCAACCCCAAGGTAACCCCTACTAGCCTAACCAGAAATTGGTATCCCAGACCTACACCTCCTGACCTCTAGTTCGAGGAAAGGAACCTTAGTAACCAGTTCTCTGTCACTTCAGGTAAACTCTATGAATGGAACATAGATGGTTTGTCTGAACAAGAGATCCTCAACCGACTCCAGCATATGACCATGGTAGCCAATAACTACATCAGTGAAGGACATTCCCATACTGAGGTCATAGGACTCATTTCCTTAGGATTCACAGGTAAACTCCTCCAGTGGTGGAACAATTGCCTTACCGAAGAATCTAGGGAAGACATTAGGCATGCTGTCCAAAAAGATGAGGAAGGTCTCCCCATCTTTGATACGGATAGAGGAAGTGGTATTCCCGACGGAGTCAATACCCTGGTCTATACGATCATGAAACACTTCGTAGGAAAACCTAGCAACATCACATCTAGGATTTACGACCAGTTAAGTAACCTTAGATGTAAAACTCTTAGCGACTTTAGGTGGTACGAAGATGTGTTTACTACCAGAGTCATGCACAGAAGTGATTGTAACTCTCCATTTTGGAAGGAGAAGTTCATCAATGGTTTACCTACCCTTTTTGGAGAAAAGGTTAAAGAAACCCTGTGTAACCCCTTAGGTGTCATAGATTATGATAACCTAACTTATGGAGACATCTCTAGCACCATTCGAAGTGAAGGAATGAAGATGTGCAGAGATCTCAAAATCCAGAGCAAAGCCAGCAAAGGAAAAGCCAAGTACGAAGTAGGAAACTTCTGTACACAATACGGCTTACCCTCCATCCTTCCTAAAAGGAAATCCAAGTACAGAGGCAAGGAACCCTCTGAGCATTTTCATAGGAAGAAAACCAAAGCCAAGTATCGTAGAAGAGAAATGTCCAGCAAGGATGACTTCTATAAGAAAGGCAAATCCAAATCCAAGTCCACAGGAAAATGGATTCCCAAAGCATCAGGAAAATGCTTTAACTGTGGCAAGAAAGGTCACCTTAGGAAAGAGTGTAGAGCTAAGGCCAAATCCCTTATCAATACCCTCGTTAGTGACCAAGCAGGAAAAGATGAAATCCTTAAGCTCCTAGAACTCAACCACTCAGACAGTGAGACTTCTAGCGGTGAGATTCATCAGTTCTACCAACCATCCTCTGATTCCTCTAGAGCTTCTTCTAGCACCTCTAGTGGCCCAGATGAACCCATTCCATGCATGGATAGTTGTTGCAGAAACAAAACTATCAATGTCCTCTCTAAACAAGAAGAGCTTCTCTTAGATCTCATAGAACAGATCGAAGACCCAGTCATCAAAGCTCAGAAGTTTACAGAGTTTAGAAGAACCTTAGTTAAGGAAACCAGTAAACCTGAAACTAAGCTTCATGATCCCAAAGTTGATTTGGAACAAATCTACAAAAGATTTACCAAATCCAAGAAGGAAGTTACGGTCAACGACCTTCAAAAGGAAATCAAGGAAACTAAGTCTGAAGTTAGAACCCTTAAGCAGGAACTAACCATCCTTAGAGTTGATCACAATTTCCTTGATCAAAGATTGAAGAATCTAGAAAGCACTTCTCATCAGGACAATGAGGCAGGAACCTCATACCAGAAGTCCTCTGATGATGAAGAAGAAGAGACAGTTAACCCAACTGCAGATATGGTTCCAACTCAAGACCCTGTCCCACCAAGTGACAAGTTCTTAGTAACCATCAGTAGGATTAACTTCCAAAAATGGCACTCCAAAGTCAGGATTGTCATAAGCAAAGATTTTGAATTCGAGACTATCGCCTTGATGGATTCAGGTGCTGATCTCAACTGCATTCAGGAAGGAATCATTCCCACTAAATACTTCCAGAAAACCAAAGAAAGGTTAACTTCTGCAAGTGGAGGGAAAATGCAGATTGAATTCAAAATACCCAAAGCCCATGTGTGTCAGGACAGCACATGTTTCAAAACCACATTCGTCCTAGTGAAGAACATGACAGATAGAGTGATACTAGGAAATCCCTTTATGTGTCTGTTATACCCTTTCACCACGGATAGTGAAGGAATCACTAACCATCCTTTTGGCAAACCAGTTAAGTTTAAGTTTCTTAGAGGCCCTGAACCTAGAGATATTAGTACTCTCCAGGAAATTGCTGTGTCTAAGACCCTTAACCTTATACAAGCCAAAACACACCATCTCAACTCCCTTCAGGATGATTTGAAGTACAAGAAAATTGAGGAACAATTATCTTGTAAATCCACCCAGGATGAGATCAGGAAATTTGAAGAAAAACTTAGAAAAGAAGTCTGTTCTGACCTTCCAACAGCCTTCTGGCACAGACGGCGACATGAGGTTGCTCTCCCCTATGTCAAAGATTTCCATGAAAAGGACATCCCAACTAAAGCTCGGCCTATCCAAATGAATCAAGAACTCATGGATACCTGTAAAGCTGAAATTGAGGATCTCCTTAAAAAGGGAATCATCAGAAAATCTAGGTCCCCCTGGTCCTGTCCAGCCTTTTATGTCCAGAAAAATGCTGAGATTGAGAGAGGTGTCCCTAGATTAGTCATCAATTACAAGCCCCTTAACAAAGTCTTAGAATGGATAAGGTACCCAATCCCCAACAAAAGAGACTTAGTTAATAGGCTTAGTAAAGCAGTGGTTTTCAGTAAGTTTGACATGAAAAGTGGTTTTTGGCAAATCCAAATTAGAGAGTCAGACCGTTACAAAACTGCCTTCACCACACCCTTTGGCCATTACGAATGGAATGTAATGCCCTTTGGTCTCAAAAATGCACCTTCTGAATTCCAAAACATCATGAATGAGATATTTAACCCATTCTCCACTCATACCATTGTGTACATTGATGATGTTCTCATCTTCTCTGAATCCCTGGACCAACATAAAAAGCACCTCCGAGCATTCTTTCATACAATCAAGCTCAATGGTCTTGTTGTTTCAGCCCCAAAAATCAAACTTTTTCAGACCAAAGTTCGATTCTTAGGATTTGATATCCACCATGGTGTCATCAAACCCATAGATAGAGCCATTCAGTTTGCTGATAAGTTTCCTGATGAAATCCTAGAAAAAACACAGCTCCAAAGATTTCTAGGATCCCTCAATTACATAGCAGACTTCTATCAAAATCTTCGGCAACAATGTAAGCCTCTTTTTGATAGACTTCGTGCTAACCCTCCTCCTTGGACCCCACACCATACTGCTGTTGTCCAAGCCACAAAAAAATATGTAAAGACACTCCCCTGTTTAGGAATTCCTTCAGACAATTCCTTCAAGATTGTCCAGACAGATGCCTCTAACATTGGTTATGGTGGCATTCTCCTCCAGCGTGCTAGTCCCACTTCCCCTGAACAGATTGTCTGTTACCATTCCGGAATTTGGACTCCCACTCCGTTAAATTATAGTACTATTAAAAAAGAAATTTTATCTATAGTACTGTGTATTTCAAAATTCCAAAGCGATCTTTTGAATCAAAAATTTCTATTACGCATTGCAAATCTGCAAAACATGTTTTAGAAAAAGATGTTCAAAACATTGCATCAAAACAAATTTTTGCACGATGGCAAGCCATCCTTTCTGTTTTTGATTTTGACATTGAATTCATAGAAGGAACTCATAACTGCATTCCTGACTTCCTAACCCGTGAATTTTTGCAGTGTCCAAATCAAGATGTCCGGGAAAAAACCCGTACAACCCCAACCCCCAAAACTTCCTAAACAGCAAGCTACCTCCAGTACCAGTCAGGTCAAGAACCTTCCTGGTCAACAGTTAGTCCCACTCCCCGCCTCTACTGTTGCCAACAGATATGTTGTCTCAACCATCCCACGACCCAACTACCTTAGACCAACTCAAAGACAGACCACTTACAGTTCTGCCTTAGCCTCTCCTCCCCCAACACAAATCACCCCATATACTGTTGAAGACCCTTTTGGACCCATTGTGCCCCAAAAGCCTTCTTACCAGCCCAGACAATCCACCTCCTGCTACGTCAAAAAACCATTTGTCCAGCATATCTCTTATATTGAACCTCATCTGGTCCATATAACAGATTCCTTAGCCCTGGCCATGGAGATACTACCCAATGGTTGGCACTTTCTCCCGAAAAGCCCCGGGAAAAATATCAGATTCTATAAGAGCATACTCCTTCAAGAGGATTCTGTTCGAATAGAAAACATCATGAACAAGAAAGACCATTCACAGGTTCTCTATCACAAGTTCATCATCCAAAGTTTTGTTAGCTGTTCTGATTGGGGACAGCATCCCTCTCTCCTCAAAACACTCACAAAAACCACAGGCCTCACAGAACTCCAGTACAGCTATTATGACTACATGGACGCCTTTGAGAAAATCCTGTTCTATCAAAATCAGGACTTTGATCACTCCTGGTTTATAATGTTTGACAAGGGTTTCTCCAGTCAGATACCTTCTTGGTTCCTAAAGTGGTGGGAAATGTTTGGCTCAATTCCACAGATTCTCCCAGAACCTTTACAAGAGGCCCTGAGGTATTTCGGCTCCAGACACCAACCATCAGTACATGGTTCTCAATTTCCGGCAATTCTGCATATGACAGTCATGTACAGAATCCACTGGATAAGCAGACGGAACTATGCACTCCATGATAACTTGCTAGATAGAGAATTCTCTGTTAAATGGTGGGACAGTTTCAGGTTCAAAGAAGTCATCCGCAAGATTGACAAGGACTTTCCCCCTCCTATCCAGAGAACCATTCCCTATAACACAAGATCCCAATCCAGTCTAGAATCCGTCCAGATCTCCGGAAAATCTAGCAAACAACTGAAAGATCTTGCCAAGCAGATTCAGATCCAAGCTGAGAAGCTAGAGTCAGAAGAAAAAGTTTCTCCTTCCTCTTCAGCTGCCTCAGTCAACAAATATCCTTTTGACCCTTTCCAGGATTCACAGGATCCCTATGAAGGCTACAATCTGGATGAAGATTAGAATCCCCAACGGACAAATCACTATTCCCCCAACAGTAAAGGTGAACAGTGATTCTGAAAAGCAAGGGGACAAAACACTATTCATTGTACAGTGACCGTTACTGTTCACTCTACAGTGCCCCGACAGATAATCACGAGGTTACTAATTGCTTTCGGCTGAAATGATTATTCATCCGAGGTTAAAGCATTTTACCTTCCGGATTTTCAGCAGTCTTCAGCAGTTCCAGACGCTCCCTTCTCCTATAAAAGGCAGCCTCCTCTCCAGTCTGAAGCAAGCATTAATTTAGTTCTAGTTCAGTTTCTAAATATTGCTCCCCTCTCTTTACCAAGTTGTAAACAGATGGCTTTTATATCTTGTATCTCAGTTTGCACAATGTGTAACCTGTACCCTTGTATCACAGTTTGCAGCAATTGCAACCTGTCCCTTTTATGCTTCCGCACCCAGATGGCTATGTTTACCCATCTCCCCCAGTCCCTGTAACTTACCCCCTAGGTGGCTGCCTATAGGGTGGATCTACTGGGGATCTATTGTCAAGTTCCTCATATCCTGATGGGGTGTAGTAGGGTGAACCTACTGGTGGTCTTAATCTAGAACGGTCAAAACTTATCCTAACCTTACCATCGGTTAGTTGTTGGACATAATCTAGATCAGGGTTCCTAGCTGGGTTTTGGATCTGATGAGCGAAATTCTCATTCTCAATCATCCAATCTGGAGGGAAAGTAACCTGAGACCATTTCAGGGTTTTGGGTACCTGAATGTTAGCTCTAGTGTCTGTGGTCTGGATCAGGGTAGTTTCTCCTTTAACTTTTTTGTCAAGTGCTTGAACATTGAAGTTCGTCCTCATGCACTTGTAATACACTCTGTATATCAAGGCCAACTGTCTGACTCCGGGTAACACAAGGGTACCAAAGGTCTTGATATTGAGGGTGAGGGTTTTCATAACATGTGGGTCTTCAAGAGCCACTGAGAAGTTGGGAAAGCAGTCAAAATGGACAGGACCATTACAAAGACTGGTTTCTACGGTACCTAAGAGGCTGTCATTGAATCTTATATGACGGGTGTCTCTAAGGGCCATAAGGATGGAGGCATTCAAACCTTCTCTGATCAAGGGTTTAACTCCGACCTGGACTAAACCAATGTGGATATAATGATATCCATCATTCTGATGTCTTACCAAGGTTTCTTCAGGTAACAAGTAGCACGTTTCGTACTCCCTGTTGATACTGTAAACCTGTTCTATGGTTCGGACATTAAGGCTGGTTTTGAAAGCATTTCTAAGGGTCCAAGAAGACTTATAGATCTTGTCGGTGGGAACCTTAGGGATGTTCCAATCTCCTAATTTTAGATCTAGATCTGACGACTGGTAACTCTCAGAGTTGATTACACCATCTGACTAGGGAATCTCTCTCATGGAGGTACTACTAGATCTAATGCTGGTGGAAGAGTTACTTCTAAACAATCTTCTCATGTTCATGATTAAAAGCCTAGTTAAACAATCATAACCTTATTACCTTTAACCTCAAACTTCTGGATCTATCCTTAGATCTGAAACAGGGTGTACACATAGACACTGCCTAACCCGTGCAACTCAACTTCCTACTGCCACAATCTTACTCTGAGACAACTCCCTTTCGCTCATGCCCTACCCGTCGGGACTTATTGTTTGATGCGGGACACACACTCAGCCTGGGATTTACTGGTCTTACTGGGTTGACAATGGCACAGATCACGGTCTTACAAGTCTCAACAGTACACATCTGCAACAAATGGGCTGGATAAAAACAGAAACAAGAAGAAGCAGATAACTGGGAAACAATTGATCAACATGAACAAATAATCAAAGAACAAAAGCAGATAGATAGGAGGCTCAGCCTTCCAACAAAAGAATAACAGTAACAACAACAAGAGATATGAAGGAGATGATGAATAGTAACTGGAGAGTGGTCAGAAAATAGATGTAAAATAAACAAATAAGAGAGTGCATTCAAAATAATGAATATAATGCAGTCAAAATAATTTGATAACTATGGCGGTAGAACCGGCCAACTTGATTTAATTCAAAAACATTAACTTACAACACTACGATCGGCCAAACTTGGCTCTGATACCAAAAGGGGGTAAGTTACAGGGACTGGGGGAGATGGGTAAACATAGCCATCTGGGTGCGGAAGCATAAAAGGGACAGGTTGCAATTGCTGCAAACTGTGATACAAGGGTACAGGTTACACATTGTGCAAACTGAGATACAAGATATAAAAGCCATCTGTTTACAACTTGGTAAAGAGAGGGGAGCAATATATATATATATTGCAACAGGGACTTCTGGTGTAATCAATTCTGATGTCTTACCAAGGCTCTGATACCAACACTGGTGCGGAAGCATAAAAGGGACAGGTTGCAATTGCTGCAAACTGTGATACAAGGGTACAGGTTACACATTGTGCAAACTGAGATACAAGATATAAAAGCCATCTGTTTACAACTTGGTAAAGAGAGGGGAGCAATATTTAGAAACTGAACTAGAACTAAATTAATTCTTGCTTCAGACTGGAGAGGAGGCTGCCTTTTATAGAGGAGGGGAGCGTCCAGAACTGCTGAAGACTCCTGAAAATCCGGAAGGTAAAATGCTTTAACCTCGGGTGAATAATCATTTCAGCCGAAAGCAAAGAGTAACCTCGTGATTATTTGTCGGGGCACTGTAGAGTGAACAGTAACGGTCACTGTACAATGAATAGTGTTTTGTCCCCTTGCTTTTTAGAATCACTGTTCACTTTTACTGTTGGGGAATAGTGATTTGTCCGGGTACTGTAGCTGTGCAGAATCTTGCATAGTAACCGAGTCTGGGACTGTTCCAAATAGTGACTGGTGCTATTTGGGGAATCGAAACTAGGGAATCCAATGGTGCAGAATCTGAAATCTGATCTACTGTCTTTAGCTTTTCTGCCAGAATTGTTGGATTGGAGCTAGTCTATGTCATAATACTCTGAAGGAGGACTATGATGATAATCATGTTCATGGAAGGTAGCGAATTGGTTACAAACACCACACCAATTCAGAGCTTCATAATCCGGTGTCTTAGCAATGAAGCGTCATGGATCATTATTGTATCTAATCCATTGGAGGTTCATGGCTGCTTCGGAGTATGGTTTGGTGGTGAAGACAGAAATTCTTCCTGTGCTACCAACAAAATGGTAATTTGCCCACAGATCTTGAGCAACAGTGAGAATCTCATTGGTGAAATAGTTACGCTAGCAATCTACAAGGTCATTGGGTTCTCTGTAGGATAAATAAGAGTCTCCTTCAAACCAGGGACCTTGGTAGGTGTAACCATTGATGAGAACAAGGTGTCTGGAGGGTATGACAGTCATCCAGTTGTTACCATCCCATTGTGGTAGGGTGCTCCAGCATCTAATGGAAACAAACGGACTTCTGTTTTTTCTGACAACTTGCTGTATGATTTGTGGGAACTGGATAATTTGGTCATGGCGTGTTAGCTTGATTAGTCTAACAAACCCATATTCAAACATTCTGGAAAGCCAGCTTGAGTTCATGACTTCTTCTTCTGTTCCATCGTCTGCACCATCCTCATAGTTGATTATGAGACCAGGGAAAGGATGGCGGTTCTCATAAGCTCTGTGGCTGCTACCAAAATATTGTTCCCATAGAGACTGAGCAAGGGCACGATCGACTTCTGCATCAACATCCCTATTTTCTCCAATGATTGGGAAATGGGTGGTGACCAAAACTCTGAAGTGTTCGCACCATTGATCATAGGATTCAAACATAGCCTTGCAACCAAAAATATTAGTTTGTATTTCTGGGGGCAAGTTGGCAATAGCACTTCTTAGGATAGTTTGAGCCTTAAGACTAAACTTTGCATAATCAGTGCCCATAATAGTCGTTTTATCCATTGAATGGATATCCTCTTTGCCAAAGAGTTGACTAGTGATAAAATTATTTTGAACCTCAAGGTTGACTAGGTATATTTCTAGGGCTTTGAGGGTCCTTTGGAAAAGGCTGTTTTTATCTAATGTCCAAGCTGCTTGGAAGTTATCAAGGATAAATTTGATGGAGAGGGGGAGGTCTTTGAAAGAACCTTTATCCCATCTTAATTCTTTATCTAAAACTTCCTGCAAAACAATAGCCATGTCACAACTGGAGTATGTCACCTCTGCTGGGACATAGTCCTGAAGGGATGTTGATCCTCTTTGGTTTCCCTTAGAGGATGCACCTTCATGCATTACAAAAGGAGATCTTCCTACTGCAGGAGTCCTTTTGTCTTGCGGATAGCTCGACGCCGATGCTTTCCCCTTGTTCTTCTTTTCTGCTGAAGAAGTCAACTTACGCCACATTTTTGCGGGATAAGATTTTTGCTCTTTTTCCTGCCAAGGGTAAATATCATGAATTTGCATGGTTTTGAAATTATTTAAAGCATGCAATGTTATGGAGCAAATTCTTTTATGCAAAATATGAGTATTAGAATAATATGATGTTCCTTGGAATGGATCAGAAGGAATATCAATTGTGATAGAAGAATTAGGGTTTTGCGTTCTCCTATCAAGAGAAGAAAGGTTGAGGTTTTTGGAAACTGAGACATCTTAGAGAATGGTGATCTCACTTTGTTCAGGTCCTCTGAGAAACTCAAACTTAACTGGTTGGCCAAAAAGATGGGTAGTGATTCCTTCACTATCCGTGGTGAAAGGGTATAACAGACACATAAAGGGATTACCTAGTATCACTCTATCTGTCATGTTCTTCACGAGGACAAATGTGGTTTTGAAACATGTGTTGTCCTGACACACATGGGCTTTGGGTATTTTGAATTCAATCTGCATTTTACCTCCACTTGCAGAAGTTAACCTTTCTTTGGTTTTCTGGAAGTATTTAGTGGGAATGATTCCTTCCTGAATGCAGTTGAGATCAGCACCTGAGTCCATCAAGGCTATGGTCTCGAATTCAAAATCTTTGCTTACGACAATCCTGACTTTGGAGTGCCATTTTTGGAAGTTAATCCTACTGATGGTTACCAAGAACTTGTCACTGGGTGGGACAGGGTCTTGAGTGGGAACCATTTCTGCAGTTGGGTTAACTGTCTCTTCTTCTTCATCATCAGAGGACTTCTGGTGTGAGGTTCCTGCCTCATTGTCTTGATGAGAAGTGCTTTCTAGATTTTTCAATCTTTGATCAAGGAAATTGTGATCAATCCTAAGGATGGTTAGTTCCTGCTTAAAGGTTCTAACTTCAGACTTAGTTTCCTTGATTTCCTTTTGAAGGTCGTTGACTGTAACTTCCTTCTTTGATTTGGTAAATCTTTTGTAGATTTGTTCCAAATCAACTTTGGGATCTTGAAGCTTAGTTTCAGGTTTACTGGTTTCCTTAACTAAGGTTCTTCTAAACTCTGTAAACTTCTGAGCTTTGATGACTGGGTCTTCGATCTGTTCTATGAGATCTAAGAGAAGCTCTTCTTGTTTAGAGAGGACATTGATAGTTTTGTTTCTGCAACAACTATCCATGCATGGAATGGGTTCATCTGGGCCACTAGAGGTGCTAGAAGAAGCTCTAGAGGAATCAGAGGATGGTTGGTAGAACTGATGAATCTCACCGCTAGAAGTCTCACTGTCTGAGTGGTTGAGTTCTAGGAGCTTAAGGATTTCATCTTTTCCTGCTTGGTCACTAACGAGGGTATTGATAAGGGATTTGGCCTTAGCTCTACACTCTTTCCTAAGGTGACCTTTCTTGCCACAGTTAAAGCATTTTCCTGATGCTTTGGGAATCCATTTTCCTGTGGACTTGGATTTGGATTTGCCTTTCTTATAGAAGTCATCCTTGCTGGACATTTCTCTTCTATGATACTTGGCTTTGGTTTTCTTCCTATGAAAATGCTCAGAGGGTTCCTTGCCTCTGTACTTGGATTTCCTTTTAGGAAGGATGGAGGGTAAGCCGTATTGTGTACAGAAGTTTCCTACTTCGTACTTGGCTTTTCCTTTGCTGGCTTTGCTCTGGATTTTGAGATCTCTGCACATCTTCATTCCTTCACTTCGAATGGTGCTAGAGATGTCTCCATAAGTTAGGTTATCATAATCTATGACACCTAAGGGGTTACACAGGGTTTCTTTAACCTTTTCTCCAAAAAGGGTAGGTAAACCATTGATGAACTTCTCCTTCCAAAATGGAGAGTTACAATCACTTCTGTGCATGACTCTGGTAGTAAACACATCTTCGTACCACCTAAAGTCGCCAAGGGTTTTACATCTAAGGTTACTTAACTGGTCGTAAATCCTAGATGTGATGTTGCTAGGTTTTCCTACGAAGTGTTTCATGATCGTATAGACCAGGGTATTGACTCCGTCGGGAATACCACTACCTCTATCCGTATCAAAGATGGGGAGTCCTTCCTCATCTTTCTGGACAGCATGTCTAATGTCTTCCCTAGATTCTTCGGTAAGGCAATTGTTCCACCACTGGAGGAGTTTACCTGTGAATCCTAAGGAAATGAGTCCTATGACCTCAGTATGGGAATGTCCTTCACTGATGTAGTTGTTGGCTACCATGGTCATATGCTGGAGTCGGTTAAGGATCTCTTGTTCAGACAAACCATCTATGTTCCATTCATAGAGTTTACCTGAAGTGACAGAGAACTGGTTACTAAGGTTCCTTTCCTCGAACTGGAGGTCAGGAGGTGTAGGTCTGGGATACCAATTTCTGGTTAGGCTAGTAGGGGTTACCTTGGGGTTGGTAAGCCTGTTAACCTCTAAATCCCTGAATTGGCTTTCTAGGTGTTCTATCTCCTTTTCACTGTCTGAGGAGGTTTGGCTAGAACTACTAGAAGCTGTATGGACGTCTAAGGCAACTAATCGGTTGGCTTCTAGACGGGGGTCAACATTGGTTGAGGTGCTAACTGGTGAAGGGGTGACTGGTTCCTGCTTCACTAGCTCTGCAAGTCTCTGGTTGACTATTTCTAAGGCTGTCTTATCCTTAGGCCTAAGGCTGGGTTGCTTAGTTGTAGGAAGCTTGACTAAAGGCTTTTCTAAGGCTTTGACAGGTTTGCTAGGGCTTCCTGGCTGGGGAACGACCTTGCTTTCCATTCTGTCTTCTATCCTATCAAGCTGTTTTCCTATAACACCTAAACACTGGTTGGTGTAGTTGTTTTGCTCTATAACCTTCTTCACTACCGTTTCCTCTTGAGTGGTAGGGGTTTTGAAGGGAGAGGCAACTAGATCTGTTCCACGGTGGTTGAAGACTATGGCTTCCTGGGGTGGATGGTGAGATCTAACAACTTCTGGGGGTTTGGGTTTGCCACTAGCATCTTTACTAGGGGGCTTTGTCCAATTGGTTTTGGTGAGAGCACAGGACTTCTTGTGCCACTCAAAGTGTTTCTCAAAGTACTCAAAGAAAGGGACATTACTGGATATCTCTTTCATGAAGGTCTGCCAATTTGCAAGAACTTCTTTCTTTTGGTCAAGGGTATGGTTGGCTCTATAGGCTTCTCTTTTGAGTCTGTTCTCTTCTGACTCAAACTCTTTGCCTAGGGCATCCATATCAGGAGTGAATTCTTTCCTGATAACCATAAGCTCGTAATCTACTCCAGGTTCTTCCTGAAATGGATCTTGGGGTTCCTGTTGGTAGGGATTTACCATATCACTACCTGTTGGTGATGGTTTCTTTGGACCTTTCTTTTCGTCCTCATCAACAACTGATTCTTGTCTGGCTGTGTAGCAAGGTGTGCTAACCTGGGATTTGGTCTGGACACCTTGGAGCTCTAGATCTAAGTCTCTTCTAGACTTAGGGAAGGGTGCTAGAGGTCTGGATGTACTACACTGGGATGCAGGTCTATCTCTTAAGAGATTAGGTGGCTGCCTAAGGGGTAGATCTACTGGGGATCTATTATCAAGTTCCTCATAACCTGATGGGGTATAATAAGGTGAACCTACTGGTGGTCTTAATCTAGAACTATATATATATATATATATATATATATTTTAGGTGATGGAGTCATTTTGTATAGCAGCTTTCACTGCATGGTATGCCACAAAAGCAGTTTAGAAAGTAGTAATGAATCTTTGTGTTATCTTATTCTCCTTTTAAATTTTTTCTAGTGGATAATTATCAGCTTACTGCTCATATACTTTTGTATTTGTAGCCTGTAAGAACAATTAAAGAAAAAAAGGCAATAATTTGATCTGATTCCTGGTGTTAGCATTATATTGGAGCAAAAACTGATGTACTTGCTTCCCTAATATCTCTCTATTTAAATATGGATGAGATAATGTGATTGATATTTGTGGGGAATTGGATGATTTCAACCCAGCTTAGGGACCCCCCTTTGTACTTATTTTAATTTTTACATGTGTGGAGCAATGTGAAACATATGAATTTTTTTTTTCTCTGGGTATTTATGCACTAATTTGTTTTTTGATAATGATTCTTGCACTAATTTGTGCCTCTTGGTGTGTGTGTTTGTGTGTTTTTTTTTTTCTTTTTCTGATGGCATCTTGTTAGCGTCAAAGTCATTTCATTTGCATATCCTCAAAGTTATCTACTTACTCTTAGACAATCTTTATTTGTGCAATTTCTCTTACCGTGAAAAGTTCATGCAAATGATTGTCTTTTTTCTGTACTTTTGTTTATTGGTGAAATGTTTTATCTGGATAGTTTTTTTGAGAATAGGTTTATCTGGATAGTTGATTACTGGGATTGGAAGTGAAACTAAATTGGTAATTTTCATGTCTCTATCTTATGAGAGAGAGAGAGAGAGAGAGATATTATGTCTTATCCAGTGCTGATCTCAGTTAAGTGAGGTCTCTCTGAACTTGGGCAGGGTTTTACCCTTGTGCATTATTTGCCCAAATTGGCTTCTATCAAGACTCGAGTCCATGCATTTGTGCTTAGCAATCATGCTAGAAATATAGTTAGTTCTGACCTTCATTTTTTGTTAATCTAATTATCATTGTGTTCCAATTTTTTAAATAAGATATTACAAGTTGTGTTCACAATATGGATAAGAACTTATCCTCTTGTCATTATTTTAAATGCTAGCTCATGGAACTTGAACTGAAGAAGATGTTTGATACTGTCATTTCCATTCAGGAGGAAATGTTTTATCTCCGTGAAAGGTAAGAAAACTTATCATATTTCTTTTACAGTTCATGAAAAGTGGGATATCCATCTCTTTTTAAGCAATGCTGTTCATGATTTGTATTTCAGAGAAGAAGACATGCAGGTGCTCAACAAAACAACTAACAACAGGATGGCCTGGTTGAGTTTTCTTTCCCTTATTGTTTGTTTATCATTAGCAGGCTTGCAAGTATGGCACCTGAAGACCTTTTTTGAGAAAAAGAAGCTCATATAATTTTTTTCTGGACAGGTTTCATAGTTTTCTTGGGTTTAAGTGATAGTTTAGTGGCAATAGCATCTTTTGTAATACCTCATGTATGTGGTTCAAACTTCAAACCCCATCTCCTCTTGTCCACTATCTGCCTTTCAAAAAAGTTTACAGTTTCTCATCTATGATTTTGTAGCATATTTCAGAAACCATGTACTTCAAAACAGAATAATTCTCAGGTCACATTGTTAGATCAAGCGGGGCAATAAAGTTTAGTTATCTGTTATTCAATTTCCATCGAATTGGAGATGCTAGAAGGTTCAAAAGATTAAAAAAAAAAAAAAGTGATGTGCTTGCAACAAAAGGAACGGAAGAAAACAAAAGGTTTCACAAAGGTTTTGATTGAAAAGGCTTTGGATTTGTGCTTTATGGTGGAATTAAATATGTAAGAAGTGGGCAGAGATAAGGCTGGGAATTATTTTAGATTTATTAGTATTTTAAAATTGATAAAAACTATTTTAAAATTGTAGGATAAATTAAGAAAATATGATGGAAATGACATGGCTACTGATGTGGTTTAACGTGAGCGTAGTAACATTAATTACTATATTTCAACTTTTAGTATTAAATAGATATAGATAATGCACATCTAAAACAGCAACACAAAACAAACTCCATCATAGATCAATACTATATCATCTATTGGAGCTTGGTCATATACAATCTTAGCATGTAAGGAATTCATGCAGCCTAAGCCAAAAGCCAATGCACATATAGGTATTCTCTTGATGGAACAAAGAACATATTAACCTTTGGTAAAAATATTGATGATTTGATAGTAATTCTAACTTGTTCTGCTTCTATTGGGATTGTTTTGGAGAATGACTGCAGAAAGGAAGAACGGTTGGATTAGTATATCAAAGAGTGAACAGTGAAATCTGAAGTTGTATGCTTGAAAAAAAATCCTATCAAACTTAGAAAAAGGAAACACTGATTTAAAAGATAGTACCACATTAAAAGAAAACCCTTAAAAGGCATATGCAAAAAGATAATACCACATTAAAAGTATGTTGTTTTACATAAGAAAAGGAAATAAGCTCACCTCATTTTAGAGGGAAATTAACACTGATTTATATATCAAACATTGAAATGCTTCCACATGATACTACAAATCGGCTCAAATTTGAAAAATAGATGTTAGAAAAACTTAAACTTAGAAACATAGTTAGTAATTTTGTATATAAAAAAGCAAGAAAAATGAAATTAAAAAAAATAAAGTTACAATATAAAATTTAAATATGATGTTTGATTTTTTTTTTTTTTTTAATAAGAGAACTCACCTCATTTTTTTTGGTTGATCTCATAATATTTTTGCACTCTTTTATAGGAATTTACCTAATTCCTGAATTTGTGAGAAACAAAAAAATAAAATAGAAGAAAAATAACACACATATTTATTTGTTTTTTTTTTTTTTTTTTTTTTTTTTGTTTTTATCCAATTCATTCATGTTTTGCTCTCTATCTTAGTTTTTGTCTAATCTATTCAACAAGCAGGAAAGCTACATCTACTACTAATACAAAGGTACGCAAGAGATTTGACTTTTTATTGATTTCAATATCATTTCATAATGTTTTTGCTTGAGTCCTAAGATGTAAAATTATATTCATCAGTAGTTTATCCTAGAAACTTTGAGTTGTACGAGAGCTATTCTCTGTTTCTCCTAGCAACCAAAGCACCCATTAAAATCTAATTGAACAAAACTGACACCACCCACCACCTAAAAACAAAAACATCCCAACAAATCTAATTTTTCTTTTCCTGAATTTCTCCATACATATGGTGTTTGTTTTCTTTTGTCCTACTCAAGAAGACCAACACTCAAGAAGAGGCCAAAGTCTTTGGTTTGAATGTTGTTGTTCCTTATTTCGTATGTAGTACTATCTTGGAAAATGTTTCGTTATGACTAGTCTATTGATACTAACAACTTTGCATTAATTGAGAATACCCAAACTCAAGAAAATTAAGGCCAAGGACTTTTGGGGCAATTGCTAGGCCATCCCTTGACTTTTCCCTCTTTTTTAAGACTTGGACTCAACTAAATGCCGAGAACTTAGGCCTCATCAAATCAACTACCTTTTATGAATTCATATCTTGTCCTTTTTTGGAAAGTGTTTCATAGTAAATGCTAGTCTATATCACTAATATTATGAACTTTGCACCTAGACCATGAGAGTTGAAGACTTTGACGTAGATTGTATCCTTACACCCACCCCCATGGAAATTGTTTTTCAACTAAAATAAAAGGTGGGAAAAAATTATTCATTTTCTTTGAGAAAAGAAAAAAAGACAAAGGATTTGTGCTTTCACCAAAGAGGTGAAAATGCTATGAATATTATAAAAAGATGTAAGGATGTAGCTCCAACATGAAAAAATAAAAAATATTGGCACAATGAGCAGGGTGGGCCCCTGGGCAAGGCCACTTAAGCCATTGCTTAGGGCAGCAAAAATTTTAAATTAATAATTATTTTTTATAATTTAAAAAAATTGAATTCCCTAACTTCAAGAAGGCCTCTAAAATGATGGGAATAATAAAAACCCAACTCATTTGAAATCCTAAACTTCTTGGAAAGTGTTTCATGGTGAATACTAGTCTATATCACATGTCTTTCCACCCACCCCGTGAGAGTTTTTATTTTTATCTTGTTTTCAACCAAAATAAAATAAAGGTGGAAAAAAAAATTCCTTGTCAATGAAGAAAAAAAATTACCTAAAGGTCGTCAATGGGCTGGGTCGGGCCGGCCTGGCCTATTGGCACAATGGGTTGGGCATAATGTGCTATTAACTAATTAACAGGCCGGGTCAGGTTGGGTCGAAAAAGAAAACCTCAACCCATAAGCCTACCCATAGGCAATGCCCATTTTGTCTTTAGCAAGCTAGGTTATCAAGTTGGGCCTAATGGGCTACTTATAGGCTTGTGTTAGCATATTATTTTATTATTTTTATAAGAAAAAAATCAATTTTTATAAGGGAATGATCAATCTATTTTTTTAAAGGAAAGAATTAAAGAATTTAATACTTAATTACAAATTTTTTTACAGCCAAATCTATTTAATTTTTTAGTTTGTTGATGGAAACCTATTTAATTTTTTTTTATTAAGGCTTTAAATAGTTTTTTTATTTTTATCTTCAATAAAAAAAATGTCAAATGTTTAATTCAAATTTGCTCGATGTTGTGAAATTTTAAAATACTCGCAAGTGTACGAACCGTACCGAAGTATAGTTTGACAAGAACGAGGTCGAACCCACAGGGACTTGAATGAACGTAGGAAAATTAATTAAACCTTAACCAATTTAATCCTAATCTAGTTTAATAAAAATTGGTTGTTTTGAAATTAAATAAACTAAGCAAATAGTTAAACTAAGCAAAAGATATAAAGCAATAAAAAGATGTAAATAATCAAGGGAAAGGAATTAAGGTTTTGGAATCCACCTTGCAAGTCATATCAGCATATATTTATGATTATTAATTTTTCCTACCTCACTACATGATAATCTAGAAATCAATCTTGCTATTATGAAAAATATTCTTGTTAAAATCCTTATTTTAAAAATCAAAGGTATGTTCTTCTTCGCTTCTTAAGTATAAAACCAAATCATCAATTGTATCCGTAGCCAAACAAATCACAAGATATATCCAATTCTAAAAATCAAATCATAACTTGTATCCATTGACAGACAAATCACAAACGATATCCAATTCTATAATCAAGAATTAATAAACCAAGCATTCAATTAATTAAGACAAATCCTAAATCATGAGAAAAACATGATTGAACTCATATCTAGAATCTCATCTTAGTCAATTGATATGAAGCAAGAACAATTTAATTCATTAAAGAACAACTATTGTGGGAAAAATTAAATCACATAAATATTACTAGTAATCCTTAACAAGGTTTCATCCTCAACCCTAATTATAAATTTAGCTACTCATGGTAATTGAAATAAAACAAAAGAATAAAATACTAAACATTAAACTAGACAAATAAAATAGAGAAAGAAATAGTCACAATACTATCATGGAGAAAAGCTACAGAGAAGCCACATGCGGCACTGCCTCTTGCTCCAATTTTCTGTTTTGCATCTCAGCCCTAGCACTAGCCTCTCTCTCTGAATTTTGCCCTAAAAAGCCTTTAAATAGGTCAAGGAATCCTCTTACAAGTTGAATTCCCGTTTGGAGAAAATCCCAGAATTTTAGGCTTCACTTAACCGACTATTTAGACCCACTTAACGTCAGAATTAGGGCTCCTGGTAAACTACAAAGTTGTAGCCCTTTAAGTTAACTTTCCAGCCCAACTTGAATCATCTCAATTGGACATCTGAGCCGAAAGTTATGCCAAAAATACTAACTGATGTGCAGGCTGGAATCCTAATCCGAATTGGACTTGGATTTGGTGCAAATTTCCTTTGATTCCTTACTCCAATTGGACTTAAATTTAATATTCATGCTTGGCTGGATGTAATTTGGCTTGATTCAATTGGCCTAGCCCCACTTTGCATGTAAAACCCTTGTTACCTACAACACAAAGATATTACATAATCAGTCACAAAATAATCATAAAAGTAAAGCTAAATATGTAGATATGTGAGTATTTTATTGTATATATTTCATGCACATCACTCGACTACTAGAAAAATATATATTTAATAAACTATGTTTAGCATAATTACTTTGAGTATCTTAGTGGTTCAGGGAGTTCTCTTAAGAAATTCCTCTATAATATCTCAAGATCAATTCTTCATACATTTCCTATATATTGTTGTTATGAATTATGAGTTATTGGACTAAGCTAGTGGGTTAGGCCAACGGGCTGGGCAACTAGTTGGGCTACTGGGCTAGCCCATTGGGTACCCATAGGCATAAAAACTAGCCCACGGCCTGACCCATTGGGCTAGTGGGCTATCCATGAGTCTTAATAACAACAGGTCGGGCCACCCATTAGCTCGGTGGGCTGTCGGGTTTCTGGGTCGGGCTATTTGATGACCCTTAAAATTACCTTATAAAACAATCTCATGGATCATTCCTCTCATGGTTGATGGTCCCCACATATTTGAAGACTCACATGCTATAAGAGGGATGCACCATGAGATAATCTCATAAGAAAATTTTCCTATAGATAGAGATCATTACATTGTGCATCTCTCTCAAAAAGAAAATAACCACCATGAGACAATCTCATAAGATAATTTTCCTATAAATAGAGGTCACACGTTGTGCATCAATTTCAAAAGGAAAATAACCCTAGATTTTCAACTTTTAAAATTACTAGCAAATGTGGCTTTAGTTTCTTCCTACAAGGAGTCTCTAAAAAAATTGTTTTTTAAATAATGAAACCTCTTCATATTTGCTAAACAGGATTATTCCAAATTTATTATTGTGAATGTGAATGTGACTTTTGCTAATGGTTTGAAATAGTGCCACGAATGTGACTGTTGCTATTGGTTTGAATGAAAATTTGCATGTTGAACTTAAGTCATATTTTGGAATGAGGTAGCATGGAACTTAAGTCATACTATTTGTCTTATGTGTTTTGCATTATTTGTGAAGACCTGGACACAACAAAAGAACAAAGACTTGGAATAAACTATGCTTTCCCACGGGAAAATTTGATATGATTATTTTTTTATTAGATAATTATTGAATTAATATATTAGATTGTATGTTTTTAAAAGTTCAATATGTGTTATTTGAAATTATGTTTGAAATTAGAAGTTTTTTGTAGTCAGGTATTATATATAGTGAGATATGTATGAAAACAAAATGCAATAATTTTTTTTTAAAAATTGATAGTGTGAGAACTATTAGACCAAGTTGTAACTAAGTATACTTTGTTTATGACTATACAGATGTATGATATTCAACTCTTATAGGTATATTTTTCTCTAAAACATAGATACACATCTCTTTCTTCCCCACAATTGGGAAAAAGTAAATAAAGATAACTATACAATAGATCATTAATCAATAAATCATATATCATAAAGTGGAAATATAAAATAAAATAAAATGCAAAATGAAAAAATTCCTTAAGTATCTATACATAAAAACATTAATAGCTTAATGATGCTCTAGAGTAAATTATATTTTATCTTATTCTCTTTTTGACATTTTCAATAAAGATAATCAACTAAGAAAAATTAAAAGCTTACCAAGAAAGTTCAAATTAACTAAAAAATTGATGGTGGAGATACTAATTATTTGTAAAAAAATGACCAAAATAAAAATAAAGAAGTCAAGGAACTTATAGCAAAATGTTTTCTATACAAAATTCTAGTAGAAGGGAGACTAATAGGCCCTCCACTTTCTTCAAGACATAGGGGATTATAAAAGACCATACATCTTTTGCCTACTATTTTCTCTTTCTCAAATTCACATTACCAAAGAAGTATATGGAGCGAAAAATATTGTGAATACATCTCTATTCAGTGAAAGTACATTGGTAGGCACATTCAAATTCGTAGCCATGTATAAACTCAAATTTCTATTAAAAAAAAAAAAAACCCCACATATTAACCCATACCAAAATTCAACCAAAGCTATAAGAGTGATTTGTGATGGGAAATTTGAAAAATACAACACAAAAAAATTAAATAAAAAACCATCAACCTAAATTAGAGTTATAAGTAAGAACAAAAATCAAGAGAGAGAGAGAGAGAGAGAGAGAGAGAGAGTGAGAGAGAGAGTACTCACAATTTTTGTGTAGAAAAAAATCTGGATTGAATGGAATAAGTGATATCAAATTTATACAAAATAAGATGGAGAGAAGAAGAGTCAAAATATAAGAAAAAAAGAAATGATGAAGAAAGTTTAACGATATAGTAAAGAGCAGTGGGGAGATAAAGAGACAACAAGAGAGCGGAAAGGTTAGAGGAAGAGAAGAAGAGTTTTTTTTTTTTTTTTTTTTAGAATAGGAAGATGAAAAGTTTAAATATTCAATTTTAACAATTACTTGAAATTAGAAAGAAGAAAACGAAAATTTGAAATCAATTTGGGTAGTTGAATATAATCAAACATTTGCATCTAATGAATAGTAATGTTTGTAATGAATAATCAAACATGTGTATATATCCACTAAAAGATAATAAATTATTTAATTTTAACAATTACTTGAAATTAGAAAGAAGAATATGAAAAGTTGAAATCAATTTGGGTAGCTAAATAGTCAAATATTTGCATTTAAAACAAATGAATAGTAACATGTTGAATAGTAATGGAGTGCATTAACAGGTTTGTCTATGAACTATATTGGATTATTTTATATAAAATAAAATAGAAAAATCATAAAGGAATTTTTTTTAAAGGACAACAAGGCTAATGAGGTGGCTCAATAGGAGTATAGAAACATTAAATTCTACGTTTTAGTTTTTAGATATATATAAACTAGTTGCAAACCCACGTGATGCGTGGGAATATATGATTACTTTGTAATTGTGGTATGATGTATAATTTGTTCTCTCTAAAAATCAAAAAAATTCTAAAATTATTTTTCATCTATCTATATATATATATATATATATATATATATATATATATATATCATTTTAGTATTTTAGGTGTGTTTGATTGAAATTATTTCTCTTTGAGGTAGTCCATATTTTTCTAAATTATATTATGGTACGTTGTGTTTTCCTTCTTCTTCTTCTTCTTCTTCTTTTTTTTTTTTTTCTTTCTTACAACTAAACTCTTTATATTATTCAAATTTCTCATTTCTTAAATGAGATATCGTAATAATCAAAACTCATCACAAAATTACAGTTGATATTACTTAAATAGTTGAGAAACAGGTTCAAATACATAGCAAGATTGTATTTTGATATAAATTCTAATTTTCACTTTCAAAATAACTAAGTATTATGTCAATCAAAAATCAAACAAAAGCTATAAGATGGAGAGAAAATGCTTGTGATGGAAAACTCAAAAACACACACAAAATCGTATATTAACCCAAAATAGTGTTATAAAAAAAAATTAGAATGACTCATCAACCTAAAGTTAAGTTGCAAGAAAGAATAAATAATCGAGAAAGAGAACAATCACCTTTTCTTCGGAGTGACTTGAATTAGATAAATTTATAGAAAATAAGATGAGAAGAAGAATAGTCAAAATAAAAAATATAGTCACACCAAATTATCCAAGTCATGTTATGTAATTTAATAACATTATATTCTTATTTATTATCTTTATAATGCAATATGATCGCATTTGACATTCAAAGAAAAGAAAAGAAAAATAACAATTTAAAAATACAAAACCAAAAAGTTTGGAGCGTGAAATATAATTTAATCCTATTTATTTTTTTGTAGGGGTATGCATCAACTTAAAGTAGAGTTCTAAAGAACACACAAATTCATAAACCTAAAGTAAAGATATAAAACATATAAAAAAAAAAAAATTCCACACAAAAAAGGGAAAAAAATTGAGAGAGAGAGAGAGAGAGAGAGGGAGAATAATAGTAGAGTTCTAAATAAGATTTGACATTCATCAACATAAAGTAAAGATTAAAAAAATAAAAAAATAAAATAAAAAATTGAGAAAGAGAGAGAGTAATAACCTTTTTATGTGATAAAATATGTATAGATTGAGAGAGAATTGCAAATCTATAGTAAGAGGATAGGGATAACAATAGTCAAAATGAAAGGAAGATGAAGGGATAAAGGAAGAATGATATTAATGTTGATAGTAGTGAAGAGATGAAAAAGTAAAAATGAAAGGGAAAAATTAGAGAAAATGTAACAATAAACTACAAAATTAATAAATAAATAAATAGAGTCAAAAAATAGGAGAGAAATAATTGAAAATAAGTAGGTGATATAGCTACAAATGTAGTTCAACTGAAGCGTAATAATAATAAATACTAGATTTTAACTTTTTATATATATATATATATATATATATATATATGTATAATAGTGAGTAATGCAACAATAATTTACCTTAAGAAATGTACGTGTTCATACGGACCAACACTAATTCTTTATGGCCTATCCTTCCTTGCCCACCTATCCCCCACTGCCACCACTTAACAGTATCATCGTATGCAAATACAAATACATTGCGTGAAAATTAAGAAGAGGAAGGCAGTCAAAAAGGAAAAAGAAAAAGAAGAAAAGAAAGTATAAAGAGAAAGGACGAAGGAAACAAAAATGAGTGCGGTGGTCAAAAAGGAGAAAGGAAATTGTATCCTACTTTCTTTAAGTTATATTTTATGGAAAAGTGTGAAAGTAAATCAATATTGTAATGTAAGCTACCCTCCAAGTCTCCTTAACCATAATAGTATTTCACACTAAAGTGACGACCAATTTCCTCAGATTACGTGTTTGGGCTACACAATCGTGAAATTATATTCTCTAAAAAGTGAATCAGACTACAAGTAGTATGCTAGTATTTTCACAATAGACCATCGTTGTCATCTTGGCCTAACAACAACTAACAGTCCTCCCAAAAAAAAAAAAAAAAAAACAACAACTAACGGTCAATTTCTTCAATCTGCCATTATCATTCTCTCTCAAAAATCCTTTTGAGATAAATCTCTCTTATTTTTTATTTTTCATTCACTTTCCTTAACCTAAGTTATCACATATTTCTTTCTTCTCTTCCTTTTAGATCATCTAACCGTCTATCCAAAACACAATGACTTTTCTTACTAGAAAAAAGAGACTCTTTTTCTTCTTTCACACTATTATGCAAAGGAAAAAGTTAAATTACAAAAGGTTGTAGTTTTAGAGTACAACTTTACTCAATATCTTTTTATTCAATGTGAATTTTGATAAATCTACCTTTAGATTACATCTTCTTCTTATATCCTTCATACTTGTAAATAATATCTGATTAACATAAAATTTGACATGTGTGTTAAGAGTGTAAAGAACATGCAATTCAACAGTTAGATTTTCAAAATATGTAGTAATATTTATTTTATTAAGTAAATTTGTAACTTTAGGCTATAATTAATTTTGTAGCTAAACTTTGTCCCTATGCAAATATAATATATTCTTGAGTTTTAGAGGTCAAAATAACTGTGTGGATTTTACAAGCAATTAGAATGGGTTTTTGCATTTAAACATAGCTAAACTTATAGCAATCTTATAAAGTTTTCTCTTTAAATGTTGCAGATTTGTTTACATTGCATGCTTTTGTTGTTTACTAGGGAAAGCTAGATCTAACAATTGAAGCAATGAGAAAATACAATCCTAAGATTGTGTTTTCAATGCAAAAGTCATGAATACATGAAGTGCTATGGGAAGCTTGTAAGGAATGGAGTTGAGGTTATTGAACACTTGATCAACAAGAATCTATTACGATAATCTAAATCTGACAGAAGAGCTGCATAACAGAACTTCAAAAATAAAAAGAAAAAGAAAAATTGAAAGAGTATTACACATCACACATCTCATTGAAATTTTACCAAACATGTGGTAAATAACAAAAAAGTTGCTACACTCAGTGAATCAGATATTGGGACTGCTGAAGCTAGTGTTTCCTAACATGATACCAGAGTCAAATTGTCAACAAAACCCTTAATTTTAAGGCATTGATAGATTTGGACACAACTTTACTGAATTTGCGAACATCATGAAACCATTCTTCCCATTAAAAAAAAAATTAGCATGTTCACACAGGCAGTGATTTACTACACTCTTTACAACTTGGAAATTACCATAGCAACCCAATGTAGAAATATCATAATATTATAAGAGTCATGTAACGGGTGTCCTTAGAGCAATTTTTAATAAACTATATTAGAAAAATTTTAAACATCACTTTTATGAAAATTATAAAAAATTATCAGAAAAATTAATTGTTTTATTATTTTCTCATAAAATATTTCCAAACTATCTAAATAAAATAAAATATTTCTAAAAATAATTCTTAAACCAATACCTTTAGGACATTTGTTAAAGTTACCAATATATATATATATATATATATATATTTTTTTTTTACTTTTTAACGTATTATAATATACAAACACACAACAGCAAATACCTTTAATCAATTCAATTGGGCCAAATCAGTCATCATTAACTGTATGTATAACATAATGACATCACCAACCAATATAGACTCAACGGTTTTTTTTTTTTTTTTTCCCTCCTGGGTAGAAAGACTCAAAGATTTCAACATATGCATTTCATAAAGACAAAGTATAATTGATTGTTTATTGGGTCATACAGAATACAGATAAATTCAACCAGGTCTGAAAGTGAAATGCAGAGTATTTTACACCCGGCCCAGCAGATATTTCTTCGTACTTTCCTGAGTCCAAAATTTTGAAAGTTAATCAGAAAATGCACATCAGCTTCTAGCTACACTCCAAAGTCCAAACGCCAAAGATAAAATATTATTGGTTAACCATCAAAAAAAAAATATTATTGGTTAGAATATAAAATATTATCTCTAACTACTCTGCCTGTCTGCTGATATGTTAGTCCTAGTCTCCCAGATATAATAAACTAATGAAATAGGTTCCATAAAGAGGAAATGGATCATTGAGACCCATTCAACAAGTTTTAAATTTTTGGCCCACATTATCTTTATTTTTATTTTTTTTGGGGTTAAATTTTGATACTGCAAAGAGATTTCTTTGAACTTTCCTGGATCAAAGAAAGCGCGTGTACCCAAAAAAATCACTTACCAGTCAAAGAAATACTACTTATTTTAGCCTGACATCACAACAAATGAAACTCAATTCATTGACTCTCTCATTCTCAGCCAATTCTCGTTCTTTCTCAAAAAACCATTGTGAAATATCTCTCATTTTTTATTTCTCATTCACTTCACTTCTTAAACTCTTACAATTTTAATTTCATCACATCTTGATTTTCTTTCTCCTCTCCTCTTCCTTTTAGATTTTCTCAACTGTCTCTACATCAAAATCACAATGGCCCTTTCGACCACCAGAGGAACCTCCTCTTCCTCTTTCACCCAACGATGCAAATATGATGTGTTCTTGAGTTTCAGAGGAGAAGATACCCGCAATGGTTTTACCAGCCATTTGAATGGTATTTTGCGTTATAATGGTATTAACACTTTCATGGATGATGAGCTTCCAAGAGGAGGAAAAATTACCGCTGAACTTCTTGAAGCTATTGAAAGTTCAAAGATTTCGATAATTGTATTCTCTAAAAATTATGCATCCTCCACTTGGTGTTTGGATGAACTTGTCAAGATTCTTGAGTGTAAGAATAATGGCCAAGTGGTGTTACCGGTTTTTTACAAGGTGGATCCATCAGATGTACGTAACCAACAGGAAAAGTTTGGAGAACCACTCACAAAGCATGAAAAAAAGTTCAAGGATAATAAAGAGAAGGTGCAAAGATGGAGGGCAGCCCTAAATGAAGCCAGCCATATATCTGGTTGGCATTACAAAAATGAGTATGTGTTTAATCTGTACTTTGTCATCACCAATTAATCTTATTGCTAAACAAACAACCACCCCTAAAAAAAACCCTTCTTGTTTGCTTTTTTATTAAAAAATAGAAAAGAAAAGAGATTATAAAATTTTTTTTATTTTGATCATATCTTTTAGTAGTGAGCTAAATAGGATATAAGGTTTAGTGATAGAAAGGGAAGAATATATGATAGATACTCTTATCAATTAATTTGAAACTTCTTTCATGTCATGTTTAGAAATTTTCCCCTAAATTTTATAATAAATTTATTCAAGTGTTAGAAGTGGATATTCAATGAGTTTGTTTCCTTTCCAAAGCAAATATTCCATGCATCTTTGTGCTAAAAGCCTAAAGTTGATGTTTGGCCTTAAAAAAAAAGTTCGTAATGATAGTTCTCAAATCTATGAATTACATGCCATTTAATTTGACTAACAAAATTTATGTTGTAGTTCACAAACTAAACGTTTTGAATTCAATTCAAGATCATATTTCTATTTTCTAACATGTTTTAAATGCTTTGTGATTGGCAGCCGCCCTCAATTTAGATTTATCGAAGAAATTTTAGAAGAGATCTTAAGTGCTAAATTAAATCGTACGCAAGTATTTGTTGTTAAGTACCTAGTTGGAATAGACTCTCGCATAGAGGAAATAAGTCATCTGTTAGATATTGAGTCGAACGATGTTCGCACATTAGTGATCCATGGTCTTCCTGGAATAGGTAAGACAACAATTGCAAAAGCTATTTTTAACTTAATTGTATATCGTTTTGAAGGAAGTAGCTTTCTAGAGGATGTTAGAGAAAACTCAAAAACAAATGATGGTGTACTCCAACTACAAAAGGCACTTTATTATGAGATCTTAAGGGCTGGAAAATTGAAAGTGCATGGTTTATCTACAAGAATCAATGAGATAATGGGAAAGCTTCGGTACAAAAAAATTCTTTTAATTCTAGATGATGTGGACAAATTAGAACAAGTAGAAAAATTGCTTGGAAAGTGCAATTGGTTTGCTTCTGGAAGTAGAATTATTATCACAACAAGAGAAAAAAACTTGCTATCTACTCTGCGAGAAGATTGTCATTTATTTTACTATGAGGTTAAGGAATTAGATGAATGTGAATCTCGTGAACTCTTTTGTCAACATGCACTCAAAAGAAACAAGCCTACAGAAGATTATTCCAAGCTCGTACACCAATTTATAGGATATGCCAAAGGACTTCCATTAGTTTTAAAAATAATAGGTGCTGATTTATATGACAAAAATTTACGATGTTGGAAAAGTGCATTAGATAAGTACAAAAGAATTCCTAATTCGGATATTCAAGAAGTACTTAAAATAAGCTACGATGGATTGGACCAAATTCAACGGGATATTTTCCTTGATATTGCATGTTTTTTTAAAGGATTCTACAAGAATTTGGTTGTAGATATATTACAAAGTAGCAATTTTTGTGACCCATACTATGATATTGAAAAACTTATCGATAAATCTCTCATAGTCATTTCAAAAGATGACAAATTATTGATGCATGACTTAATACAACAAATGGGTTTGGAAATTGCTCGACAAGAATCAGAAGTGTCAAAAAAATATAGAAGGCTATTGTGTTATGAGGATGCTCTTGAAGTACTAAATGAAGATACGGTATAAGTCCTTTTGATTTACCTTTTTCCTTTTCTCTTCTCGCAATGCAAATATAAATAATTTTTTTTCATTGTGTTTGATTTATAATTTTAATGTTGAAGATGATTTTTGTTTTAAATTTAATAATCATATGTTTTGTTGTCTAATGTGATTCATGTGATTCTTTGTCCAATTAGGGATTAGATGAAATTCGAGGCATAACATTGTCCTTGCCACATCCAAGAAAGATGCAATTGAATCTTGGAAGGATGAAAAGCCTTAAATATTTGAGAATTCGCAATGTAATTTGTGAAGACCTTAAATATCTTCCCAATGGGTTAAGGTTACTTGATTGGAATGAATTTCCTTTATCGTCCTTGCCATCTATCTATGAACTTACAAAACTCGTTGCACTTAACATGCCAGGGAGCCACATTAAATTGGACGAGCATTTCGAGGTATAATCATAGCATTTATAAATTCTTATTAGGTTTTTTTTGTTAACGAGTACCTTTAGAGAATAAGTTAAGGTGCATTTTTTTTTTTTTGGTTGCTAAAACAAAAACCATGCATTTAATACTATATAAAGTAAATTTTCTATAATTTTTTTTAATATATAAAATCAAATTGTGTACAAATATTTAAAAATGTACACCTAACCATAAAAAATTTATGGTGCAAACCAATGAACTATTGACAAATGTTTTTTTTTTTTTAATTTTTTTAAAAAAGGAATAGTGCTATAGATAGTACAAGTTTTACTACATTGAACAAACAAACTGATGTGTCACAAATTATAAAGAGACAATTCAAAAATTCATTTATGAGGTGGTTAAAATCTACCAATCACATTCATTGTCACATTAATTTGAAGGCTTTATGTTTATAAAATTGTAGTACCTTTAACATTTTTATTTTAAAAGTGTGTATTATAATTCATAATTGAACAGTTATTATTTCTGTTTCTCAAAAAAAAAAAAGTGTTATTATTTCCTAATCTATGCTCTTAGCCTTTTTTGTTTTGTTTTTTTGAATGAGCTCTTAGCCTTATTTTGTTTCTTTTTAATAATAAATTTCAAAAAACAAAAAAAAATTATTCTTTTGCAGAGGTGTCAGTTTGAAACATTAAAATATATATGGATTTCACACATTGTAAAAATATTACAAAAGTACTTGACTTATCAGTGACTGCCCCAAACATAAAGAAGTTGGAGCTTTATAGTTGCATAAATTTAGTCAGGATTCATTAGTCGGTTGGTTGGACTTCATGTAATTTTCTCCACAAATAAAGTTAAAATTGTGCACGAATATTAAATAATGTTCACACAACCATGATGAGTCTATGGGTGCAAATCAATAAACCATTTGACACCAATCGTATTCATTGCAATATGTATATTTTTTCATGACATCATAGGTTGAAACTAATATATATATATATATATATATGTATGTATGTATGTATGTATGTATGAATTCATTGCTACATGAGTTTGTAAGATTTATGTAATAAAACTTATTATACTTTTAACATTTTTATTTTAAAAAATGTGTATTATATTTTTTTAAAGGAAAAAAAAATGTCTATTATAATTCATTATTGATCATTTATTAATCTATGCTCTTAGTCTATCATTTTAAAGTTTGTTTTCTTCTTACTAATAATTTTCAAAAACTTTCCTTCTTATACAGAGATGTCGGTTCGAAACATTGAAATATATGAATTTCAACTATTGTAAAAATATTACAAAAGTACCTGACTTATCAGTGACTGCTCCAAACATAAAGAAGTTGGAGCTTTATAGATGCAAAAATTTAGTTGAGGTTCATCAATCTAATGGACTTCTTGAAGAGCTTGAATTCTGGGATCTTTTTGCATGCCAAAATATTAGAATTTTTCCAAGAAACCTCCGGTTGAAATCTCTTAAAACGTTTTATTTTGATTGGTGTGGAAGTCTTCTGCAAAGAACAGAAAGATTAGCGTTGCTTTCATCAATAGGATATCTCATCAGCCTTCATAGCTTGACAATAAGTTTAAAAAACGTGAAAGATTCAAGTAACATCTCTAATTTACAAAATCTTAAGGAGCTCATTTTGTATGATTGTGAAAATTTTCCAAAAGCCAGGGATACTTCTGGTTGCTTCCCCAAATTACAATATTTAGGTTTCCGTAACAGCAACGTCACTACCCTCCCTGAAATTGCACGCAGATGTCCGAAATTAGAGGTCCTTTGGATTCAGCATTGCCGGCACCTTCGGGAAATTCCAAGGCTTCCACCTTGTATAGAAAATGTATTTGCAGAAGGGTGCAATTCGTTGAATTCACAATGTAGAAGAAGATTATTTAGTCAGGTATCTCTCTAATTTATATAATAATAATAATAATAATAATAATAATAAAAAACAATTTTGGTTAACTTTCCTTACTAAATTTGTTGAACTGAAATTTTGTTAATTGCAAGCAGCTTGGAGATGTGATAGGGCTTCCACGGAATTTAGTATGTGGTTATTCTAATATGAGATCATCGCATCAGGAGTTTGGATCTGAATTGGGCACTTCATCTGAATTGGGCTTTGCTTCTAAGTGGTCTCGTTATAACCTTGCACTTCCAGGAACTACAATTCCAAAGTGGTTCAACCATCAGAGGCATGGAAGTTCCATATCATTCTCAGTTGGTCAGAAATTTCCATCATTTGCTTTTTGTGTTGCTTTAAACGTAAAACGCAAGGATAATGTGCCATTTGCATCTCAAGCGTTTCGTTGTTCTATCTACTTGTTCATTAATGGTTATGAGGATGCTCTTGAAGTACTAAATGAAGATACGGTATAAGTCCTTTTGATTTACCTTTTTCCTTTTCTCGCAATGCAAATATAAATAATTTTTTCTCATTGTGTTTGATTTATAATTTTAATGTTGAAGATGATTTTTGTTTTAAATTTAATAATCATATGTTTTGTTGTCTAATGTGATTCATGTGATTCTTTGTCCAATTAGGGATTAGATGAAATTCGAGGCATAACATTGTCCTTGCCACATCCAAGAAAGATGCAATTGAATCTTGGAAAGATGAAAAGCCTCAAATATTTGAGAATTCGCAATGTAATTTGTGAAGACCTTAAATATCTTCCCAATAGGTTAAGGTTACTTGATTGGAATGAATTTCCTTTATCGTCCTTGCCATCTATCTATGAACCTACAAAACTCGTTGCACTTAACATGCGAGGGAGCCACATTGAATTGGACGAGCATTTCGAGGTATAATCATAGCATTTATAAATTCTTATTAGGTTTTTTTGTTAACGAGTACCTTTAGAGAATAAGTTAAGGTGCATTTTTTTTTTTTTTGGTTGCTAAAACAAAACCATGCATTTAATACTATATAAAGTAAATTTTCTATAATTTTTTTTAATATATAAAATCAAATTGTGTACAAATATTTAAAAATGTACACCTAACCATAAAAAATTTATGGTGCAAACCAATGAACTATTGACAAATGTTTTTTTTCTTTTTAATTTTTTTTAAAAAGGAATAGTGCTATAGATAGTACAAGTTTTACTACATTGAACAAACAAACTAATGTGTCACAAATTATAAAGAGACAATTCAAAAATTCATTTATGAGGTGGTTAAAATCTACCAATCACATTCATTGCCACATTAATTTGAAGGCTTTATGTTTATAAAATTGTAGTACCTTTAACATTTTTATTTTAAAAGTGTGTATTATAATTCATAATTGAATAGTTATTATTTCTGTTTCTCAAAAAAAAAGAAAAAAAAAAGAGTTATTATTTCCTAATCTATGCTCTTAGCCTTTTTTGTTTTGTTTTTTTGAATGAGCTCTTAGCCTTATTTTGTTTCTTTTTAATAATAAATTTAAAAAAAAAATTATTCTTTTGCAAAAGTGTCGGTTTGAAACATTAAAATATATATGGATTTCACACATTGTAAAAATATTACAAAAGTACTTGACTTATCAGTGACTGCCCCAAACATAAAGAAGTTGGAGCTTTATAGTTGCATAAATTTAGTCAGGATTCATTAGTTGGTTGGTTGGACTTCATGTAATTTTCTCCACAAATAAAGTTAAAATTGTGCACAAATATTAAATAATGTTTACACAACCATGGTGAGTCTATGAGTGCAAATCAATAAACCATTTGACACCAATCGTATTCATTGCAATATGTACATTTTTTCATGACATCATAGGTTGAAACTAATATATATATATATATATATGTATGTATGTATGCATGTATGAATTCATTGTTACATGAGTTTGTAAGATTTATGTAATAACACTTATTATACTTCTAATATTTTTATTTTAAAAAATGTGTACTATATTTTTTTTAAAGGAAAAAAAAAAGTCTATTATAATTCATTATTGATCATTTATTAATCTATGCTCTTAGTCTATCATTTTAAAGTTTGTTTTCTTCTTACTAATAAATTTCAAAAACTTTCCTTCTTATACAGAGATGTCGGTTAGAAACATTGAAATATATGAATTTCACCCGTTGTAAAAATATTACAAAGGTACCTGACTTATCAGTGATTTTCCCAAACATAAAGGAGGTGAAACTTTATATGTGCATAAATTTAGTTGAGGTTCATCAATCTAATGGACTTCTTGAAGAGCTTGAATCGTGGGATCTCGGTGGATGCCAAAATATTAGAATTTTTCCCAGAAACCTCCGGTTGAAATATCTTAAAACGTTTTATTTTGATTGGTGTGGAAGTCTTCTGCAAAGAACGGAAAGATTTGCGTTGCTTTCATCAATAGGATATCTCATTAGCCTTCGTACCTTGAGAATAAGTTTAAAAAATGTGAAAGATTCAAGTAACATCTCTAATTTACAAAATCTTAGGGAGCTCATTTTGTATGATTGTGAAAATTTTCCAAAAGCCAAGGATACTTCTGGTTGCTTCCCCGAATTACAATATTTAGGTTTCCATAACAGCGACATCACTACCCTCCCTGAAATTGCACGCAGATGTCCCAAATTAAAGACCCTTTGGATTCAGCATTGCCGGCACCTTCGGGAAATTCCAAGGCTTCCACCTTGTATAAGAAATGTATTTGCAATAGGGTGCAATTCGTTGAATTCACAATGTAGAAGAAGATTATTTAGTCAGGTATCTCTCTAATTTATATTTTAAAAAAAAAAAAAAAAAAAACAATTTTGGTTAACTTTCCTTACTAAATTTGTTGAACTGAAATTTTGTTAATTGCAAGCAGCTTGGAGATGGGATAGGGCTTCCACGGAATTTAGTATGTGGTTATTCTAATATGGGATCATCACATCAGGAGTTTGGATCTGAATTGGGCTCTTCATCTGAATTGGGCTTCGCTTCTAAGTGTTCTAATTATGGCCTTGGACTTCCAGGAACTACAATTCCAAAGTGGTTCAACCATCAGAGTCATGGAAGTTCCATATCATTCTCAGTTGGTCAGAAATTTCCATCATTTGCTTTATGTGTTGCTCTCAACGTAAAACGCAAGAATAATGTGCCATTAGTATCTCATCTGTTTCTTTGTTCTATCTACTTGTTCATTAATGGTTTTGAAGAATGGCTCACGACATTTCAATTTCCACTTGATTCATTAAATTTTACGTGGTTTTATTATGTAAGTGTTAGACACAATTTATTGAAACGCATAATTTTAGGCGATCGAAATGATGTTACTCTTAGGTGTAAAATTTCAAATAGCCATAGAGGAATAGCAAAAATTACAATAAGAAGGTGTGGGGTCCATGTGGCATGTATATGTCCCCCTGGGAATTCTACTGCAGATAAGGTATTAAAAGAAGCATCTTTTGATGAAAGATTAAAATTATTTTTATCCAGAGTGGCTGCAGAGGTTCTTCCCTTCAAGCAAGAGATGGTCGGACGCTCTGAAACCCAAAATGCCAATCTGTGCCCTCTTTGTGAAATAGCAAAAGATTCAGCCTTACATCTATTTCAACGTTGTCCCTATGCCAAAGGAATGTGGTATGGTGGTAGATGGGGTTTTCGCATTGAAACGATCCAAGCTAAATCTGTAAAGGAGTTCATTGAACAAATAGTTGACCCCCCAAAGGAATTATTAGCAGAAAGAGTCACCAAAGATGAATTCACATTGTATGCAGCAGTGGCGATGAAAATCCTTTGGGATGCACGGGTGAAAGCTCTGGTTTCAGAGACTAAAGAAAGCATAAATCAGCTAGCTCATCGTCTTAACACACAGTATGACTCTAACTTGAGATCACTTAGGACTACGAGGGGAACTGAAGAGCAAAAAAGGGAAAGTGCTTGGACCAAACCACCTGATCAACTGGTGAAGCTTATCTTCAATGCATCGTGTGATCAAAATAATGTAGGCTTGGCTGTGGTTGTCAGAAATCAAGAGGGGAATGGCAGAGCAATCAGACGTGGGATAAGCCTCTGTAGTAAGATGGGCAATGCCATTGGCAAATGAGGAGAGACTTGAACAAGTTGTGGTAGAGGGTATAAAGGTAAGCACTCCAAGTATTTGATAAAATGTTACTACGTATATACAATGGTAGAATACAGTACAGATTGCACAATTGGATTGCTATTTCTCTTCCTTTTTTTCTAGTCCAATGAATCTGTGCTAGAGATAATCTTTATATTGTTAGCTAGTTGTTGAGGATTTATCTTTTAAATTGCAGCTACCATCATCAACTTCATTGTAAATTCAGCTTGCAAGCTCGGCTGGGAATGGAGGAGTATAATGAATGATATTTTCGCTCTGACTTCTTTTTTCAGATAATAATGCAGTGAACAGCCTCATAAAATGGGCAGTGGGGTCTAATGACTCTAGTTTATTGTTGCCTGTACATGTTCCCCCAATAGTAAGCAGATAGAAGTTTGTTACCTCTCTCTCCTCTTTCTAATATGTTGCTCACACAGTCACACATCCTGGTGGACTTGCATTCGTTTTCTGCTCTTCTTCAACATGTGTATTTGGACTATGATTTATCAATTTATTAATCCTTAGCACCAGTTTTGAAAGGTCACTCAGATGCTAATGAGGTCTCTCTTGGAATCTTTGACCCTTTTGAAGGTACTAAGTTCACATTATATGTATAGCAGCTAAGTAATTGTCGGAAATATAATTTGATTTTAATATGGGAGTAATCATGAGATTATTCTAGGCCTAGCTTGGACTGTTTTAATTTTGGTTAGTATGACTTAAGGCCTTCTGTATTGTAGTTCTGTTAAATATGACAAAATATAAATAAGATCAAATGAATTGATATTCTAGTTGGCCAAGTTTAGAATAAATTGTCTTATTGAATGAAATATGATTTTTATGTTGTTCTTCTCATACAAATAATGGTTATTTCTCCCCATGATCTTGAACATACCTCATGTTAGAGGCTAACTGGAACCTTTCTCCTGAATTGATATCCCTTAGCACTAAATTTAATATTCACTTCACCTAAAACAAAAATTTATGCATTAAAAATGATTTGGAACTATTGGCTGAATCTTAGATACTTTTCTTTTGTGGGGGTGGAGTTGGGGGACATTTGCAATGATTATCATTTACTATTTCAGGAAGCAGAGCATCTTTGTTTAGACAACTGCTTGCCATAAACTGCACTACACTTGAAGAGCCAAAGCAGTCGACCAAGACAAAGCTGCAAGTCCAATGCAAGCACCCCACTGCCCCCAATCAGCCTCTCGGTACTGACAATTGACAAACCACTTCTCTAAGCCCACCATCACTAGATGAAAAACTATGGTAAACCTTAGAATTATTAAAAACATCTTGTTCTTGAATAACCCCTAAATTTGTTCTTCTCCAATTGCCTAGGGTCAAACTTATTGAAGACTTGACAAAGGAAAAAGTGTTGAAAATGAGGGTTTCTTTCACTATCTCACACATGCCAAAAATAGATCATGCCCTACACTGCTCATCAGTAAGACATCTATGGCTCTGGTTATAAATTGCTTTGATTGATGGATTTACTATGAAGTCATTATGTGGCCATGGCTAAAGTTGATGCAAGGGCAGCAACATTCATTGTGAGTTGGAACTTAATGAACTTTTGATTGTTCTTAGATACACACCTTCTCCAACGCAAAACTGTCACTGCAGAAGTAAATAACCAGGATCATAGTATTTGTGCTCTCCTTTGCCACTTCAGTGCCTTGGATTTCCATGGAAAGCCCAATAATTTTCTTCTCTTAGAATAAATACATGATTCATACCGGCAGTTCTCTCTTCCAGTGAGTATTTTTTGAAAATTCCCTGTTCTACTAGAGCTTCCTTATTGAAATCCTCATCAAGATTGGGAATCCCACATTCCAAACCTATCACTCTTGTTGCATGTTCATTGTCACCAGTGATCATTTTGATGTTTACTCTAGAGAATGCATATAGTCTTCTTACTCTTCCTCTTTTCGAAATCCCCACTTCTATTTTTCTTTGAATTGAGGGCCTTGACTTAGATTATCTCAGAATTTTGCTTGATTTTATCAATATTGATACCTAAATCGTAGATAGCCCAATAATATGGTACTTTTGCTGTATGGCTTCCAAATCCTTCAACCGGTCATGCAGTAATCCTGTTTGTAAATTGTACTAGTTGTGTTGAAACCAAAAACTTGTTGCCTTATAACAAAAAAAATTTCTACTTTTCTTAGGAAGTACATTCCCTTGTTGTTTCTTTACCAAGCCAAGATTTTGTTAGCTTCATCTCATTAACTGTCAAGTGCCTGTTTTGTCAATGAAGATTTTTTGTTTTTTTTTTGTTTTTTTGTGGTTCAGTCCATTGTGTAACAAGTAGAAGGTTCTCGAACCATGGTGAAATCAAGCATCAAGCATTTCATAGAATATGCCACATGTAAGAGTAGCTGATAGAGGCAGACCTTCCGGAGTTGCCACCACCATAACTGTGACTACCGTAGCAAAAAGGCATGATCAATCATCGTACACTATATCTCTAATACTTAGAGTTTTAAATATTTGTATGAGCATTAAGATTTAGAGTATCAGAGCAACAAATGTTCTTTGATGTCAGCTCTTAAAGTTGCATAATATGGTTTTGTTATTTTAATTTTCTGTTCACTTTTTTTTTTTTTTTAACATAATGTCTGTGTTTTCAACCAACATCAGTGATCAATGTAGTGGTTATCTTTAACATAATATTTTTGCTTTAAATCAAGCTTCAATATGACCAGGCTGCTTGTCTTGTACTATTACTCTCAAGAAAGAGGCCGCACCAGAGAATGATGCTTCCTATTGGTAGTTGAGTAAAGGTGATTGGTTAAATTCATTTTTTTTTCATGATTATTTTTCAATCTTCCATTCTTTTCATTGTAAATGCATACATATGTGAAATTTAGCATTCATAAATTATCGTGTTAGATGTTGATTTCGTTTACTCTTTTTTCCCCTTTTGTTACTGCATCACCAGCGAGTATTCTTTGGCTTTGCCTTTTATGGAGACCACTTAAGAAGATTGGCTTTTAATGTCTCTAGGAAGTTTCCTAAGTCCTACATGCAGCACATATAGTTGTGAGTCAATTTTTTTTTCATTTACTTTTTGTTCAGTTGTGTTTACCATTTACAACTCTTTCCCTATATCAGACTCTGTTACCATCTTTATGAGTTATAAAGAGTACAAGGGAAATACACTTTATTTTAAATGCTTTATTTTCTTGTGATGAAATCCATCAATGTAGAACTTATTTAATTTGTAGGGAATTTTTATTTTGCAATCATAGGAATGGACCCTTTATGCATGTGCCTGATGTTTTTACTTGCATGAAGAATCTTTATGCTTAAGAACTTGTGATCTTGTTTGTAGAAAAGATGAATGCTCTAAACAAGTGAGTGAAAAGGCAAAGACCAAGTTGCAATTTCAATAAAAGTACCTGATTGCCCTCACTCCAGCCTCCCAGAATTTGCTTAGGTCATTGAGGTATGTTCATAAGCATTACTTTCTGTTATTCTGCTTGGTATATCTTGAATTAAACTATTGAAAACTCTATCAAAGTTTGATTAACCTTCTTGCAGATTGAAATAAACTTACTTTGAGCTTTAGGTTGATAAAACAGTCACCTAAAACAAGCCTTGTCAGAGGTGATTTGTGCACAAGTTAGCTTGTAACTATATGTGGCCTGGTCATGAGATTGTTACTACCTGGGCCAGGACATGTATATCTTTGTGGAGGCCAGGTCACCCAAAATTAAAGGCATTAACTTATAAATTAGTACACTTGGCCCATAGCTTTTCATAGTCACCTTGTCACGAAATCAATCAACTTCTTTTTCTCTACATTGGAATATGATCATACATTCTTAAATACTCTCTCCTTAGTTAGCCACCTTGTTTAGACCAATTTTATGTATATTGCTTCTCTCTAATGAAACACACTTTTTTTTTTCTTTATAATATAACCTAGGGTCTTTTTTTAAGGGGACAATAACATATTCAGTTGAAGGAAAATATATGTATATTTCAAATAAGGTATGGCTAATAATAAAATTTTAATGAAAGCAAAAAATTCTCTTAGTAAGGACCAATAATTTTCTTGGTGTACCTTTAATGTTAACTTAATCCTATCAAAACCCCTTGCTTTCAAATGGGATTATGAGGTTTTGATATTTGAAATAGTGGAGGAATTGGGGCATAGTGTACAAGGTTTATCTCTCTCTCTCTCTCTCTCTCTCTCTATATATATATATATATATATATATATAAATATTAAAAAAAACCAATGTATATATATATACACATATACATAAAAAGAAATATAAAAAAATCAATCCCATGGGAAGCAACAGCCACCCTGGCCTCCCTTTGCTTTGCATTTGATCATGGCCTGCTTAATTTGTACCCATATTGCTTATTCCTTTTATGGTATTGTTGTTCTCTTGCCAAAGTTGCCATTACACTTAGATGTACTATGACTTGAGAATTGTTGCAAAACCTTGGGAACTGAGTATTCTGATAATTTCTTTGGTGTTTTTCTCCTTTGAAGCAAAAAATTTAAAGTTTGGTTTTGACAATCGATCATCTTTCTATACCAATTATCCAACTGATGAAAAGATGGCATACAATTTCCTTTTGTAAAATATTTATAAAAAAAAGTACTAGTATTTTTTTTGTAACTTGTCAATGTGTAAATGTGTTTTTTTTTTTCTTTTTTCTTTTCTCTAACTTATAATAATAGTTGGCAATATAATTTGGCTTCAATACTAGAGTAGTCATGAGGTCACTTTGCTCTGAGTTCAGTTTGCATATGCTTCATTGTAATTTTAGTTAGTATGATTTAGGGCCTTCTACATTGCTGATTTGTTGAATATGACAAAAATATAACTAACATTAAAAGTGGTCTAATATACTGTTTAGTCAAGTTTGGAGCAAGTTGTCTGATCCCCTAAAGTTTGAGTTTTTTTAATATGATTCTCAAAGTAATGGTGTTTGTTACTTCTTTGTCCATTTGAATGTATGAAATTCACCCTCAATGTCATTGGTCATTTATTTCTTAACTGTATTCCTATGAAAATTCAAGGACGAATGACTTTTTTTTTTTTTTTTCAATAATTTCATAGGAATTTTTGATACTTAATAAAAATAATAATTACTTTGGAATAGCTATTGATTTGTCATAAGATTGGTCTTATTTACTGAATTGGCCTTGGGGGGTGGGGGGGAGCTTTTCTTTTTTCCTTGATGTCTTGTTAAAGGCTGGCTAGAATGTGGTCTCTTGAATATATATCCCTTAGTCTTGGGGGCTCCCTTCTTGTGGGCATGAACAACCTTCTCACTCTTCATCTTCACTGAAACTCCACTTCTGTTTTTCTCTGAATCAAAGTCTGACATGGATTATAGCATTTATTGATATTCATACTCATATCAAAGACAAGCCCAAGAAAGGGTCACTTTCTTGGTAGGGCTCCAAGAATCTTTACAAGCGATTTAGAATCTACTTTTTAAATAGTATTGGTTGTGTTTAAACCAACTGCTTTTTGTTTTATATATCAAGAACATTTGATACTGTTCTGTGGGAGTACCTTCCCTCATTTCTTCTTTTGAAGGAAAAATTCTGTTACCTTCATCTCATTTAATGTACAAGTACTTGTTTTGTTAGTGCAGATACTTATGTCTTACTCCAGTGTCTCACAATCCGAGATCCCTAGCCAAGGCATGATCAACTATCATGTATTTCATAGAATAAGCCAAAGTTGTCTTCCAGCCAGAGGCAGACCTTTTGCAATTGCCAACACCATGATTATGACTAGCAGTGACAATACGAACAAGTGTATTGAAATATATTGGTGCTACCCATCTCTCAATACGTCCACCCTGATGTCTCCACTCTTTAGGGAGAACTTTTCAAATTGCCTGGATTGCTTAAAGTTACAGACAGCAGAAACAGCAACAACCCAAACGACAGCAACAATAATACTCCCACCATGATAATCGTATGTTGTTTGATTCCAAAGGCAGAGAGATTATAGCACAGGCCAAAAGTACAATAACAGTGGTTGCCTCAAATGCTTTAAAGACATAACTGAGTAAGCCTTATGCTGGTTCTTTTTTGTACTTTTTGGCACCAAAAACATTCTTTCAATGAATGAGATCAGCCACATTACCACTAATAACTTGCTTTATGTAGGTTCCAAGAACCACAGCCAGTGCTTTTACTCTAGACTGACATGAAGCCTCAAGGTTCTTATTCCTCATCATGTCACTAAGCCACTTCAGATCAACACTGAGAAAGGAAATGGATTTGTTATGCAAGCAACCCTCATCAACAAGCTGCACATCAATGGTCCTGGTCAATTGGTGTTGTATATATGAAAGATCAGTTGTAAATTAGTACACCATCTTTGGTTCATTGCTTAGTAGGTCTTGATTTGTGGTCCTTCCTTCTGTTGCTTTTGGGTTACATTGTTTGATGCCAAGAAGGTGATAGATGTTATTGCTTCTGGAAAGGTACATATAATCAGAACATAAGTAGCATCTGGCAGTTTCTCACTGTCTTATGTGGACAATTTGGAGGGACTTGAATAACTGAACATTTGAAGGCATGGAAAAACCAGTTAAGTGATCGAATCTAGTTTCCTGAATCTGCAAATTGAATGTTGTACAATGAATTTTTTGGGGACCTTTTAAATTTATGATTGTAACTCTTTAAGAGGCTCTACATTTTGAACACTACTCTTCTTTAATAAAACTCACTAATTACTTATAAAAAAAAATAAGTGTTTGATTGTTTTACTTGGCCTATTCCTAGTTTATATTTCTGTTAAGATTGTTAAGTAGTATGGCCATTGGTCTTTGTACCAATGGCTTCTCCTTTCCCCTCATAAGCAAGGGGAAGATGTTGAAGTTGTGGGTTTAATCTGAAATGTGTAAATGATTAGTATTTACCAATCAAAACTGCAACGTGATCGTTGAATTATATTTGTGAAGAAAGGGATGGAGAAACTAAGATAGGAAGCTCTGTGTTTTGATGGCTCTCTCTTATGATGTAGCTCTAGAGTGACATTATTTAGGAAGAGTCATAGTATGCACACCTTCAACGCTTTAATACAGATGTAAGTTTGAAAATCTTACATAAGATACAATTATCTCTCCTTGGTCACTCTAGAGCCTTGAATTCCTATAACCCAGTACCTAATGGTTTTAGGGAAGGCACATAATTGGAATGGCCTTTGACTATGGCTTTTTCTGCTTCAAGCATGTACCCATCATAGCCTTCTCTAAAATGTAGGATTTTGTCATCATAAAAATACCAACGTTTTCCATCTGCTCTTCAGGCTAACAATTTTGAACATTATAATGTCCACTTCTGCTTTACCTACTAAATCCCCGTTTGGCTTGAGATTTTAGACTCTGCACTAAATTAGCTATAACTTTGGAGTTATTGCCTCTAGTGATCATCTTAACATTTAACTTCGGCAATTATGCCCTACTGTTCACACAAACCATTTATTTTGTCGCAGTCCACATTGTTTCTGCTATTCTAGCACTGGTTGAGATCATTCAACACTGCTAGCCTTTATATCCCGAATAAGATCAGAGGGTTTTCTTCAAGGTCAACATGAACCTTCTCATTCTCCTGTTTTGTTGGACAGAGGTGTTGTATTCCAAGCTCATAACGGCTGTATCACTATGAATGCAAAAATTGCATTATTTTCTTTTGATCCATATACCTCTTAGCTATCTTTTTTTGGACATAATTTTCAAATATATTCCCAGTATTTTCTGTGAAAGAGAGATAGCATCCCATGTTGCAGTTAATCTTACTTTGTTTTGCTTGGCTGGGTGCTTAGTTACTAGAATATTCTAGCTATTGATGATATGATTAACTTTCCTATACTGCATTGGTGGGTCTAGAGAAAGTTTTGTGGCTCAACTGTACCCTGTATGGCATGCATTGGGTGTGTTACGATCTGTCCTGGTATTGCATTCTATAACTACATTTTCTAAATTAGCCAATCCTAAATGCAAAGAAAAGTGTTACTGCACTACCTCAAAACTAAAAACTTGCACTCCTGGGTTAGCATTGGTGAGCTTGTTGCATATTTTAAAGATACCAGTCGCATATCCGCACGTTGTGCATGATAATTTTTTATGATGATTTCATTAAATATTTTATTAATACTATAATTTTAGTTATTAACCATTAACTAGTCGCGGACCCGCGCGTTGCGCGCGATAATTATTTCTATGGTGGTTTTATTATTATTATTATTTTTACAATTTAAACTAATCTAATAATGAGTAATGCATTTCGTAATTATATTTTTATTTATTATAGGAACAATCATATATGTAACATAGGAACAATCTAAAACAACAAAAAAATGTAAACTAAAAAAAAATTAATAAAACTTAACAATGATTAATTGAACCAATATTAGGATAAGATTTTGTTTTTGATTATCTATTAAGGTTATTTTCTTTGTAGAAATTATAATTTCGGCCACCCAAAACATATTATCAAATAAATTATTGTATATATACAAATTTTAACTTTTGCAATTTGTCACATATCCAATTATTTTCATTTGGCTAACCTTGGCTTTTCTTTAAATGAATGGCATTATAGAGTACTTCTAATACAACTATTAAATGTACTTTGTCCACCACAAAAGATTAGAAAATAAACAAAAATTAATAAAGTCCCATAGTTTAACATCCTAATTGAGCACTATAAAAAATCATGCTATGTAACAAAATAAATACCAAATTATTCAAATCATGCTATGTAATAGAATAATATTATATTTTTATACGCTATATTTAATTCTTTAGATCACAATAGGATAACATTTAACAATCAAAGAGAATAAAAAATAAAATAAACAACAACAACAATTTAAAAAACAAAACTAAATTGCATTAATCCAAAATAGAGTTTTAAAGAATATAAAAAATTATCAACCTAAAGTAGAGATGCAATAAAAAATAAAAATAAAAATCAACCAAAAATTTTAGAGAGAGAGAGAGAAAGAGAGAGAGAGAGAGAGTACCTTTTTTTTGTGAGGAAAAACTATGCATAGAATAGAAGAGATAGTGATAAATTTATAGTAAGAGGGTGTGAATAAGAAGAGACAAAAATAAAGGAAGATAAAGGGAAAAAGGAAGAATGATATTAATGTAGAGAGTAGTGGGGAGATGAAAAGGTAAGGGAGGGAGAAAGATTGAAGAAGTAGTGGGGAGATGAAATGGTAAGGAAGAGAGAAAGGTTAGAGAAATGTGAATATTAAAAAAAAATGTTAAAAACAATTATAGGAAAATTGGAAAAAAAAAAAAAAAAAAAAAAAAAAAAAAAAAAAAAAAAAAAAAAACCTAAAGCTTGAAAGGCTTCAACGTTTTTATTTTATTTTATTTTATTTTTTCCTTTAAGCTGAAAAAGCTTATACAAAATCCTAAAATTGAATTGAAAAGGTTTTGGGTTAGACTTGATAATGGAACTAAATAAATGAGAGGTGGGCTAGATTAATTATACAGATTTATTATATAGTGATAGTGGAAGTAAATAAATAAGTAGTGGGCTGGATTTATTATAGAGTGATAGTGGAAGTAAATAAATAAATAATGGATTGTATTTATAAGGTTGAAAATTGTAAAAATCATTTTAAAATTGTAGGACAAATTATATATATATATATATTTTAAAAATGACATGGCAGCTGATGTGGCACAATATGAGAGAAGCAACATTAAATGCTACGCTTCAGCTTTTAATAATATATAGATATAGATTTTTCATTAGTTTTTAAGTTAATATAAACCTCAAAATATTCCTTTTTTTTACCTACACACATGCACACACTTATATATAACTAGTACAATGCACGGATAATTTTTTGATATTTTATGTAAGACGGTTTTGAATAATATTATACATATATTATAAAAAAAAAAAAGTAAACTAAATTAGAGTAAAGAAACATATACATTTTGAGATATTAAAATTAGTTTAGGAGAGATATGGGTATTAATTAACTGTGTTTGTCATGTAAATGGATTAGAATAATAACACTTCTTCTTCTTCTTTGTTTTGTTTTTGTGTATAAATTAATCCACAAATATACACAAACTATTCATCAATGACAAAAAGGGACATGGAAGGGACGGACAAAAGAAAGTGAGCACACGCTGTAAGCTATTGTACGTATGAGAGCATACTTTTGCAAGTGCATGAGAATTGTGTGAAAAAGCTTTTCTTGAGAGGTGTTTGATTTGTTTTCTTTTATGTTTTTGTGTTAAAATGTGTTTTTCTAACGGCAAGGAGAAAGGTTGGTAACGGGTACCAGGTCAAGTGGGCAAAGTAACAATTTTCAAACCACAGATGGCAATGTCAAAACAGGCCTAATCACATGTATGTTAAGTCTAATTACCCTTTTTTTAATACAAAATAAAAAATATTAAATTATTTATTAATAGTATTTTTTTTTTTTTCATAACAAATAGGGTGGAGGGATTCCATTCAAAAACATATTCTCCCTCTGGTTGAGACCAAGTTGAGCCACAAGACTATAAGCATCATTAAAGCCAATTAATTGAACTTGGTTAGAAACTTTAAAATCCGTTTGAGAACAACTTATTTAGCTTTGTATTGAAATGTGTTAGGGTGTACTTATACTTTGAAAATGTGAAAAAAAAAAAAAAAAGATTTTAAAGAGTTGTATTTAGAAGCTAAAACAAAAAAAAAAAAACAAAAAAAACAAAAACTAGCTTATAAGCTAGCCCCAAGCACGAAGTTGTGCTTCACATCATCATGTAATCCAGACAACAGATAGGTCCACACTGTGTCCTAGCCCAGGATAACCAAGCCCCATTCCGCGTTTTAGTCTCTAAACATCACAATAATAGATGGAGCAGTACCATCTTTATAATGGTCCATATGTCCAGAAAAATAAACATCTTCACAATCTGCAAATCCATCCTATACACAAAGATCCAAGTAACTCTGAAAAGGTTTAATCTAACTGTTGAAAGAGAACAATTAAAGAGCAGACAAAAATTCTATGTTGCTCTTTTCTCAAATACACTTCGGGACCAGGATTACAAATGAAAGTCAAAATGAAGAAAGTCCAGTCATAGGATGAAACATTCTTACATATACGTCAATTTGGATAAGACTCTTCGATAGGTTGGTTCAGATCAATATAAAACATGATGAGTCTTAGAGTCTGAGAAAAGTAATCAACATTACCTGCTCCATTCATGATAAGAATCTGACCAGAATATTGGAAAACCAGTCAGAGCTACTACTCTCACAAATTGCCCACTTGAGGCCCTTCACAATCCCCATCTGCTCAATTGGAAGCGTACAGGAGCAGAAATGGTAAAAATATATCATCCATATACAGACCATGCCATTGGACTCGAATTTTTATGTATTAAATATATTCCAGTGATGGTCAGTCGGTAGATTTTCCTTTATCTTCTCAAGCCTCTTGAGGATGTCTAAGAAAGGAGGTCTTTGGTTCATGTCATGGGCCCAACATTGCTCTGTTAATCTAAAACCATTGAATATGAAAAGAGATTAGCAATCTGATTGTTCAAGTTCAAGTGTATATCTAGGATAATATTTACAAAAGTCTTTTATTCATATAGCAACAGTGCTTTTCTTCTAACCAATAACAGAGTATCCAATTGTAAATAAGCATCCTAGTGCATGTTGAACAACGTGACATGGTTTTGGTTAAATAGATTACATAAATGCTGAACACAGGCAAATAAATCTACTGAGAACAGTGTCAGAGTCTGAGAAGAAGAAGATCAGAAATTGCTAATGCAAATTAATGAAAATATTATGAAGATAGTATAACTAATGACCATGAGATAACCAATTTGGCTGATTAGAATCCACAGTTATTTGCTATAATGGGTTTTATGAATTTCTTCAATCTACCAAAAAGTTATTTGCTCTAAATCATTATCTATGCCAAATGAGAGATCAAAGAGGCACAGTTCATACAAGTAGATGTCAAGAGAAAAGAATGAGCAATTGCACATAGCTAAAAAGCATATGGCAGGTCGGGATTGGGAAAACAAGGACAATAAGATATGAAAGCAATCAGGAATTAGTGATAGTACCAATACGATACAAGATCAGCAACAATGGTTTTCTCATGGAACAATATTAGTTAACGGACCAGTTAGAAGAGATTAGTTCTGTTGAAGGTGTTGCAGGAACAACAGGGAGATGAAAAGGAACACGAGACAAGGCTGTAAGGAAGACAAGACAGCTGACAATTTTTTTTGGCAAAAAGGTGGTTGATAATTTCAACAGTTCATGTACCTAGACCACAAGAAAAGAAGAGAAAGGAAAAGAGGAAATTATGTGTACCTAGACAGAATAGAATGATGACAACAACAATTTGGGAAGCTAAAAAATAGTTTGGGAAAAGCTTTGTTGAGTCAAATTATTAATGATTATACAGCTGAAAAATCTTAGATTCATTTTATTAGGAAAAAAATACGATTCATAGTTGGGCCATGCATGCATGACAAAAGAAGCAACTTTGTGGTTGATAAAGTTTTCACAACAAACTTACTCTCTCAATTCAGGGATATATCCTTTTGAGCGAAATGTAGGCCTGTTTCCCTCACTCACATATTTTGCTGCTTCATAAGGCTCAAGGTTTGCAAGTGGTGGGTCCCCTTCAAGCATCTGGATTAGTTGGGAACATTATGAATTAGAACCAATTTCAAGTACTTTGAGATCTTATCTCAAATCCTTACAGAAGCAAGCATTACCTCATAAAGTATCATTGCAAAAGAGAAGACATCAACCTTCTTATCATATCTCCGGTGCTTGAAAACTTCAGGAGCCATATACCGGTCTTTTGTTTCATTTCCACGCCCATAAGAAGGGAAAAAATAATTAAGTTTTCAGTATTATAAATCCTATTTCAATATACAGAAGTTATCAGAGACACTCACAACTTCCAGTCTCTCCAGTCATTTTGTAAACATCATGAGTATTCTGAACCTTGATGAGCTTGCTTAGTCCAAAATCTCCAACTTTTAAATGGTCTGCACTGGAATTGACTAGAAGAACATTCCTGAAATTTATAAACATATTTCATCAGGTAAAATAAAATGAAGGTACCCATGAAAACTGAAACCAGAACAGAAGAAATAAAATGTAACCATTTCAATTGGGGAAAACAGCATTTCATCCTATGAAGACTAATAATATCCTAATTACAAGGATATGTTAGAATACTGATTAGAGCATGACATCAGTAGTTACCAGTAAAATATAAAGAAGTTAATATGCCCACCAAAATATGAAACAGAATAAACTCACCTTGGTTTTAGGTCCCGGTGAATTATGACGTTTGGCTCATTGTGAAGATAAGCCATGCCTCTGCCCACATTAGATAATAGAAATCAGATTAGCATAACAATTGAACTCACTTGAGTTTGTAAATTCTTTTCTTTTCTTTTTTTTAATAACAAACGATAGATTGAGTTTAATACACAAACAGATGTAAAAAGAGGATGATCTAAGCAGAAGCAGAACTCCAATCAATGCAACTGACACACACGCGCGCGCGCGCGCGTGCGCATGCATGCATGTATAATTTTTTTCCACATTTCTCCACTTCCCTTCAGTTGATGAGGATCCATAGCAGCCCAATTAATTGTTATTAACGAATGTAGTTCTGGATATGTATCTCTCTATATAAAATTAGTTCATACAACCTTAAAAAAAGAGTGAAACTAAAATGAACTTTTCTACTTAAGTACAACAATTATTTACAAACACAGATGCAATAATCGTTGGGTATACACGTGTAAGTGAAGTCCCACATTGAATAATGATGAGAAAAATTAGTGATTAATATAACATAATAGAGCTCATACCCATTGGGCTCAAGCCTTTTGGATTTAGCATGTCTCCATATGTTATATTAACTACTCAAGGACTCTCTCCAAGGAATTTTTCTCCCCAACAATAACCAACAATCAATAACAATGGGGTTCAGGTATGGCATTCTTCCAGAAGTAGTTAGAACTTGAAGTACCTGGCAATGTCCAATGCAAAGTTGATAGATGTTGAAGGACTAAGTGAACCTTTTTCCTTGAGGTACTGATGGAGATCGCCCTAAAACGGCAGATGAATGCAACAATTAAGGAAGGTGTCTCTATAAGTACATTCTTTAAACAAGAACTTCAAACCACACAATTATGATTCTATTATCCTAACCCCTTTTTTTTAATTTAATAATTAAAAAAAAAAAAAAAAAAAAAGCATTTATATACCCCTCGTAAGTACTCGGTAATTAACATCAGGGGCTTCTTCTCCGTGACAGCTCCAAGAAATTGGACTATATTAGGGTGACGAAGCTTCACTAGCAAATTAACCTCATGCCTGAAGTCCTGACTGAATCAGGAAAGCAAAGAACAGGTAAGCAATTTACATTTTTGATAAACAAGAAACTGGATCAGAAAGAAAATTTGATTATAGGAGACACGGAAGGATTAATTGTTTTCTTAATGACAGTGGCCCTCCAGAAATCTTGATATATGAAAAGTGAAGGTCCGTGTTAATTTCAATACACTCACTCCGGAAAGAATGCTGAGTGAATCATTTAAAAAACAAAAAAAAAAACCTTTTTGGTCCAAGTAAAATATAAACTTTACTTATCAAAAAAAAAATATATATATATATATATATATAAACTTCATCCTTTACTTTGGTTTTGATCACATTTCCCACTCAATTTCTTTTTCTTTCTTTTTTTTATAAGTATTTCCCACTCAATTTCATAAAATAAGCCATATGTACAACTCAACTCAACCAAGCCCTAATCGACTGATACATGGATCCCTTTACACCACTTGGTCCTATCTAGGGCCACATCCCTAGCTACCTCTTGAAGAATCATGTCTTTCCTTAAAACTTTGTCACAAGTTGGGAACTACCCAGCTCATATATAAATAAGATTCATGTTCATAACAATGCCTATCGACCTACCAAACCCAGCTTTTTTACCCAGGCTTGAGATTGGCTATGCGAAAGGATATGATAATAAAGTATGACATTGGCGGAGTTAGGACATAATATATAAACCACAAAAAAAAAAAAAAGGGAAATAATATACTCTTCATTGAAAACAATCAACTTATGCTGTTGCAAATAAAAAAAGGCAAACAAAAAGCAGCACCCCTATATGGAATTTTATAAGAAAATGTATCTTACATCACCAATCTGTCATCTGAAAGTGATGGAAGAATGCGTTTGACAGCTACAGGTGTTCCACGCCAACAGGCTTTTAAAATCTCACCAAAAGACCCCTGCCAGCATCAGCCATCATCAGTGAAAGTACATCTGACAGATATATTAATAGTAATACACACCAAGAGCTGTGTGCTGATATCCAGATTTTCAGCAGCATATGAATTATTAAAGTTGCAAACTAAATTAAAGAACTAACAAGGCACCACAGACCCACAGCATGAAGCAAATAAGAGAAATTAGAGAGTAAAGATGGAATTATATTAGCATAAAGAAACTACCCATTCTTACAATCAAAGCTACCTTATATTTTGTTTCAGTGAAGATTATCTTCTCAGCACTTTACCTAGCCAGGGGAAATAAAGTACAAGTATAGGGTATAGGTGGCATCTTGTAATGGAGAATGAAAGCATGTGATAAGACGTAACATGATCCCTAAAAACAGAAGGTAATAAATTCTCCATTAATCTTTCATACTAACTCCTGAAGATAACCTAGAATGGTTTTTTTGTATTGGCCATACACAATCTAGCACATTAAATCACATTTTCCAGCTAAGAAAAATAGCAATTACAAAATATAGGAGTTTAAACAGTCCAATTTTTACCATAACCAGATGCAGATTCTAGAACCGCTAAAATTAAAATGCATTCTGGCTGCAGAATAGTAGACAGAAAATCCTAGTAATGATGTTTGAATACACCAGATCACTGGTGCCCAGTTTAAAACACTCAAACAATCAACCTTAAAAAATCATACTGTAACTTCTTAAAAGTGTTTTCATGACTTGCCCTCATACAATCTGTTTATCACCAATATCAAGAAAAATAAAATCACACCTTCCCAATCATAGCTGAGGTTGAGAAGTCCAGCTCAGAAGGGTCAATTTCCCAGTCACACTTGTTTGGCTGAGGGGGCGGAACAGGCTTTGGTTCAAAATGACTTCCATTTTGGCCCTGCAGATCACTTGAACTTAGAGCCCGCACAAGAAAATAAAACACAAAATCCACAAGATATAAGAGAGTCTTCATGCAGTATTCAGGTATTCCTAGCATTATTATGCCAAATGAAAGGAATTTGATGCTAAAATACAAGACGAAAAAAAGACATGATTGATCTTATAAAAAAAGATCCAGAATCAAGACTAAAAAAAAAATAAAAGGGAAAAGAATATAGATAGGGAGGCAGAGAGATAGAAAGATATAAATATGCCCGTAGCGTAAAAATGGAAAGAATATATATATATATATATATATATATATATATTTTTTTTTTTGAGAAAGAAAATGGAAAGAATATAAATAGTCCCGTTTGCAGAGCATTTCAAATACTCATTTTCAGGTTTTAAATAATATTACACACATTTTCATACCTTTTTTCACATAAAAATTTATAGTCTCTATTTTAGTATATCTTAAGATAATTATGTTATATTATTAATAAATTTGTTTAGTATTAATTTTGATTTTAACATATTTTAAGAACGAGTTAATGAATTTGTCTCTTAAAATTTAATTTTGTTAGTTGAAGTTTGACTATTTTTATTTTTTTCTCTATTTAATCTTTTACATTTTAAAATACAATGGAGCTTTTTTTAGTGCATTTTACTGACCAATTAAAGAGCTAAAATATTTTTTTGTAATTAAAAAATATATATAAATATTACGACCACACACACGCACGTGTATATATATATATTTTTTCAAGTGAAAGCCTTCTTTTATTTGGGGCTTTAAGCAATAGCATTAATTGCATTTATTGTTCAGCCGGCACTAATGATAGACCATCATTGTCTTCTTGGCCTAATAACAACTAACATTCAATTTCTTCAATCTACCATTCCCATTCTCTCTCAAAAATCCTTTTGAGACAAATCCCTCTTATTTTTAATTTTTCATTCACTTTTCTTTACCTATGTTATCAGATATTTCTTTCTTCTCTTTTTTTTTTTTTTTTTGCTGAATATTTCTTTCTTCTCTTCCTTTTAGATCATCTAACCATTAATCCAAATCACAATGACTTTTCTTACCAGAAAAAAGAGATTGCATTTATTGTTCAGCCGGCACTAATGATAGACCATCATTGTCTTCTTGGCCTAATAACAACTAACATTCAATTTCTTCAATCTACCATTCCCATTCTCTCTCAAAAATCCTTTTGAGACAAATCCCTCTTATTTTTAATTTTTCATTCACTTTTCTTTACCTACGTTATCAGATATTTCTTTCTTCTCTTCCTTTTAGATCATCTAACCATTAATCCAAATCACAATGACTTTTCTTACCAGAAAAAAGAGATTGCTCTTCCTCTTTCATGCTACGATGCAAAAGACAAAATTTAACTACAATATCAATTGTAGATTTAGAGTACTACTTTAATCAATATCTTTTTATTTAATGTGAATTTTCATAAATCTACTATTAGATTACATTTTCTTCTTATATCCTCCATACTTGCAAAATATATAGAGAATTATGACATGTTTGGATGGAGGAGGAAAGAAGGGGGAGTGGAGGGGAGTAGAGTAGAGTTGGCTAAAAATAAGTTAATTTTGTGCTAAATTTACTCTACTCTACTCTACTCTACTTCCCCTCGCTCTTCCTCAATCCAAACGAACTATTAAAGATCAATAGCTATGTCATCAATAAATTGTTTAAATTGCAAGTTTTTGTAGTTTGAAATTATGTATAAATAAATAATATCCGATTGACATAAAATTTGACATGTGTGTTAAGAGTGTAAAAAAATGCAATTTAATAGTTAGATTTTCAAAATATGTAGTAATATTTATTTTATTAAATAAGTTTGTAACTTTACGCTACAACCAATTTTGAAGTTAAACTTTGTCCCTATGCAAATACAATATATTCTTGAGTTTTAGAGGTCAAAATACCTGCATGGATTTTACGAGAAATTAGAATGGGTTTTTGCATTTAAACATAGCTAAACTTATAGCAATCTTATAAAGTTTTCTCTTTAAATGTTGCAAATTTGTTTACATGGCATGCTTTGATTGTTTACTAGGGAAAGCTAGATCTGACAATTGAAGCAATGAGAAAATACAACCCTAAGATTGCGTTTTCAATGCAAAAGTCATGTATAGATGCAATGCTATGGGAAGCTTGTAAGGAATGGAGTTGAGGTTATTGAACACTTTATCAACAAGAATCTATTACGATAATCTAAATTTGATAGAAGAGCTACATAACAGAACATCAAAAATAAAAGAAAAAGAAAAATTGAAATAGAGTATTATGCATCACACATCTCATTGAAATTTTACCAAACATATGGTAAAAAACAAAAAAACAAAATTGCTACACTAAATGAATCAGATATTGGGACTGCTGAGGCAAGTGTTTCCTAACATGATACTGGAGTCAAATTGTCAACAAGACCTTTAATTTTAAGGCATTGATAAATTTGGACACAACCTTACTGAATCTACGAACATCATGAAACCATTTTTCCCATTAAAAAAAAAAAAAAAATTATCATGTTCACATAGGCAGTGAATTACTACACTCTTTACAACTTGGAAATTACCATAGCACCCCAATGTAGAAATATCATAATATTATAAGAGTCATGTAATGGGTGTACTTAGAGTAATTTTCAATAAACTATATTAACAAAATTTTAAACTTCACTTTTATGAGAATTATAAAAAACTGTCAAAAAAATTAATTATTTTATTATTTTTTCATAAAATATTTCTAAATTATCTAAAAAAATATTTCTAAAAATATTTCTTAAACTAATGCCTTTGGGCATTTGATAACATTCCCATATATATATATATATATATATATATATATATATATATATATATTTTTTTTTTTTTTTTACTTTTTTACGTATTATAGTGCCGGTTTGGATAGCTAGTAAAGTTGTGTTGCGTTTTCTCCCTTTTTTTTTTTTTTTTTGGCTGCACTTGTTGACTTTGGGGGACAAAATTCACTGTGCGTGCACCGTTCACGCACTGTTCATGAAATATTTAATATTAAAAGTGGGTCCCACAACACTATTCACACATTTAAAAATTATTTTGCTACAGTGTTTTCAGCAACAATAAGTGCTATCTAAACAGACCCTATGATATACAAACACACAACAGCAAATACCTTTAATCGAATTCAATTGGGCCAAATCAGTCATCATAACTGTATGTATAACATAATGACATCACCAACTAGTATAGACTCAACAGTTTTTTTTTTTTTTTTTCCCCAGGGTAGAAAGACTCAATGGTCTGTTTGGATAGCACCTATTGTTGTTGAAAGTTGCTAAAAACTGATTGTTGCTGAAAACACTGTAGTAAAATAATTTTTAAATATATGAATAGTACCGTGAGACCCACTTTTAATATTTTTAATGTGTGAATAGTGCATGAATAGTACATGCACAGTGTTTTTTCCTCACAAAAGTCAATAAATCCGGCTGCTAAAAAAAAACAAAACAGAAAACACAACGCGACTTTGAGTGATTTAAAGTGCTATCCAAACCGGGTTAAAGATTTCAACATATGCATTTCATAAAGACAAAGTATAATTGATTGTTTATTGGGTCATACAGAATACAAATAAATTCAACCAGATCTAAAAGTGAAATGCAGAGTATCTTACACCCGGCCCAGCGGAAATTTCTTCGTACTTTCCTGAGTCCAAAATTTTGAAAGTTAATTAGAAAATGCACATCAGCTTCCAGCTACACTCCAAAGTCCTACTCCGAACGCCAAAGATAAAATATTATTGGTTAACCATCAAAAAAAAAAAATATATATATATATATATATATATATTATTGGTTAGAATATAAAATATTATCTCTAACAACTCTTCCTGTCTGCTGATATGTTAGTCCTAGTCTCCCAGATATAATAAACTAATGAAATAGGTACCATAAACTAAGGAAATGGATCATTGAGACCCACTAAATACGTTTTAAATTTTTGGCCCACATTATTTTATTATTATTATTTTGGGTTAAATTTTGATACTGCAAAGAGATTTCTTCGAACTTTCCTCGATCAAAGAAAGCGCGTGTACCCAAAAAAATCACTTACCAGTCAAAAAAATACTACTTATTTTAGCCTGGCATCACAACAACTAAAACTCAATTCATTGAGTCTCATTCTCAGCCAATTCTCGTTCTTTCTCAAAAAACCATTGTGAAATATCTCTCATTTTTTATTTCTCATTCACTTCGCTTCTTAAACTCTTACCATTTTAATTTCGTCACATCTTTATTTTCTTTCTCCTCTCCTCTTCCTTTTAGATTTTCTCAGCTGTCTCTGCATCAAAATCACAATGGCCCTTTCGACCACCAGAGGAACCTCCTCTTCCTCTTTCACCCAACGATGCAGATATGATGTGTTCTTGAGTTTCAGAGGAGAAGATACCTGCAATGGTTTTACTAGCCATTTGAATGGTATTTTGCGTTATAATGGTATTAACACTTTCATGGATGATGAGCTTCCAAGAGGAGAAAAAATTTCCGCTAAACTTCTTGAAGCTATTGAAATTTCAAAGATTTCGATAATTGTATTCTCTAAAAATTATGCATCCTCAACTTGGTGTTTGGATGAACTTGTCAAGATTCTTGACTGTAAGAATAATGGCCAAGTAGTGTTACCGGTTTTTTACAAGGTGGATCCATCGGATGTACGTAACCAACAGGAAAAGTTTGGAGAAGCACTCGCAAAGCATGAAAAAAAATTCAAGGATAATAAAGAGAAGGTGCAGAGATGGAGGGCAGCCCTAAATGAAGCCAGCCATATATCTGGTTGGCATTACAAAAATGAGTATGTGTTTAATCTCTACTTTGTTATCACCAATTAATTTTATTGCTAAACAAACAACCCCAAAAAAAAACCTTCTTGTTTGCTTTTTTATTAAAAAAAAGAAAAGAAAAGAGATTATAAAAAATTTATATTTTGATCATATCTTTTAGTAGTGAGCTAAATAGGATATAAGGTTCAGTGATAGAAAGGGAAGAATATATGACAAATACTCTTATCAATTAATTTGAAACTTCTCTCATGTCATGTGAAAGCTCAAAAAACGTGTTGAAAACACAAGAGCTGTTTAGACCCCCTAATTAAAATTACGGCTCGATAGATTTTATACAACTTTAATATAAAGTGCGGAATAATGTAAAAGTGAGCGGATGAACAAGTAAGCTACTCTAATCCATAAACTAAGCAACACAGCAGTATAATGGAATAAAACAAGAGTAGGGAAGAAGGATGCAAACACAGAAAACATCGAGACGTGTTCTCGAAGAGGAAACCGAAGAACTCGGCAAAAAACCTCTCCGCCGTTCTCCAAGCAAAAATCGATCCACTAGACAATCAGTTGGGATACATGAGTAAGCAAGAGACCTTCCAAGCCTAATCTACCCGATGTACCTAAGCCCTCCAAGCTCCTACTCTAACAAGGCTTCTTGGAACCGTGTCTTGTCTTAGTTCTCTGAATCCCGCAACCAGCTCCATGTTGCATCTGCCATTCCAGGCTTCTTCCAATGCTTCTTAGCAGCACCAAAATGTCATTCAACACTCTTAAAAGGTGTGGTAAGTGTTTGGGCTATCAACCTCTCAATGGTGTGGAAAAATGGAGAGGGAAGGGTTGAGGAGATACCACAAGCAAGTGTATAGAGAAAGGTGAGGATGACAATCTCTAATTGCAAATGTGTTTGGCTAGGATTTTCTCTCTGAAGCATTCCTCAAAATTTGTGGGTAATGGGGGTTTATATAGGATAGGTGCAAAATGTGTGAGTCAGTCAGTACAGGCTGGCAGAACAGCATGTTTCGCGGGTGTCTCGCGGGAAGGCCTTACCCGCGAGATACTCGTGAGAGACAGCTGTCTCCACTTGGACTGACTCTTCGCATTCCAGCATGTGCAAGGCACATGCTTCACTTCGCAGGAAGCTTAGTCGCGACATACTCACGAGATTCCTTCAGCTTCCAATATTGCTTGAGTCTTCACATACTCTCTATCACACACCCCTTACATCAATTCCCACAACAAATACAGGGTATAAACAATTGATATTAATTACAATCAAATTTGGCACGGAATAAAAGCCAACATAACACATAGTTGTAAATCACAACTTTACAATCTCTCCCTTTGGCTATTCCGTGACAAAACCCTAAAATAGACTCTAGACTTAAACGTGAGTTTGGGAACACAGGCAAAACTCACTCACACCTAATTCTAGATTCTGATAAGCTCTTGAAACATATGAACAAGTAACTCCTGAAACACAACAACAAAATATTATCATTGTATGCTGAAAACTTGAGAAACATATGGAGCAATAATATCATGATCAAGCAAGATGAAATAGATAACACTAGATCATGGCAAGATCAAACAAGTAATCACTATACGCAAGCAATTACTATGCTCATTCACACATGGAATGAACATCCGGATATGTAAGATGATAGGCTCAATTGAAGAGTACCATTTACAAATCCAACACCAACCAATGCAAAATACTCGAAGTATTTGCATCTAGGAACAATCCTACACGGGCACAAGAGTGTTCATCACTCAACCAATGCATAGATCGAATATGCATCTAGGAACAATCCTACACGGGTACAAGAGTGATGAGGTAAAGAAAATGTATGACATTAAACTTCAACAACACAAGCATAGAGGCTGCATAAGCAAAGAATTGCAAATATATGGCACAAACCATAAAAGCTTACATATCATGCAATGCAACAAAAGTAACCCTTAAAGCTTACAAAAGCAACATGAGTACATGCAAAGTATGCTACAAAGCATAGAGAAAATCATAAAAGAAACATCTGAAAAAAAAATACTTAAATAAAGCATAGTATCAAAGTTTTAGACCAAAAGCAGTAAAACAGTTATAACCACTAGAAAATACTGAATAATAACCGTCTTTAAAACCAATAACCAATGATATTAAGTTGTTAGACTATGCTCCCCTTAACGCTGTGCAAGCTCTTCTCTAGCTCCCCCTCAGAATTTTCTCCCCCTTTTTGACCAGAATGGCCAAAGGCTCAAAACTGGTCTGATTCTGAATCCGAGCCGAGCTCCATAGATAAGTCTTGCACTTGAGAAGAGAGCGTGGTGATCTGTCCTTGAAGGTATGCAAACTGGTCCGCAGTGTACTGCACATGGGAGTCAAGCACCGTAGACATTTGATCCATCTTAGCAAGCAATTGATCCAGTTTGCTTAAGCCTTGTGGAGGAGCCGAAGATGATGGCTGTGCAGAGGGTTCAGTAGCCGAGGTGAACCTGTTAATCTCTTCCTCTGTATCTTCACCTTCATCATGCTGAACCTGTCGTGGTGGCGGTATGGTATGCACACCGGTCTTAGAACCCTTGATGTGTGTAGTGCTCCTAGTCAGTGTATGACCACCAATGGGATAGTCTCTTGGAACAACCGTGAGGCCACCGGGTAACTTGAGCTTTGCCTTGGCAATCAGTCCCATGATCAAAGAGGGGAACGGCATCACAGTTCGTGAATTCTGCTTGGTGATGCTCTTCTTCAGGACATGCATGATATGGCCACAGATGTCAATCTCCTTATGTGTAAAGAGGTTATACAAGAATCTGGTTCTCGGAGCAGAGAGAGTGGTGAGATTGGTGACCGGATAGAGATTGTGAATCATCAAATAGCTTAGGGTCCTCATTTCTGGAGAGAACTTGATGGTATTCATGGATGATTTCTTCGATTCACCACCAAGGAGTGTAATCATGTCGTGAGTAGAACCCGTTCTGTCCTCATAAGCAACAGTGATTGGCTGAGATGGAGGACGAGTTTCCAGAAAATCTTGAATGCTCTCTTTTGTAATCACAAACTCCTTGTGTCTTACCCAGCACTCAATACATTCTCCGTTGACAGTGGCATTGGAGAAGAACTCTTTGATAATCTCTGAATAGACCACTCCAGTTGGGTTCAGCAACTTGGTCCAAGTTCTATCTTTGAACACTTCAGGGATGAAAGTGCCCTCAAGAGTCTCTAACTGGACTACACGTTCCATGATGATTGTCTTGTCCTTGTAGCAATCATTGTATTTCATATCAGCTTCTATAGACCAGAAATGATCAGAGTCAGTTCGGGCTCGCTTTGAAGACGATTTCTTCTTAGCAGCATGCTTGGTGGGAGACATCTGCACAATTTAGCAAAGAAGAAAAAAAATATGCACCAACACAAATCAAAAGACAAACTTCATTAGATTCAAGTTAGTTCCAAATCAAACTTAAAACAAACTGAAAACAGAGCATGAAACACACTAAACATTATGCTAAAAGGTTCCAACTTATAAGGCATAACGACAATGCAACAAATTAAGAGACAGTGCAAGTGTGTGTGTCTATGTGCTTGTGCTGATGAGTGTATGCGGCATGAGATGCATGAGGGTGCCTAAGTGTGCCTAGGTGTGTGCCAAGAGTGTGCAACATAAGCAAAGTGAGTGAAACACACATACAAAGACCAAACCAGAGTAAAATAAGATCAAACAATTGAAATACCATGGATTGAAATCACTTGATTCCATTTTGTCACAAAAATGACACTTGGACATTTTGACAAACACTTAACGTGCACAAAAGTAAGAAATACATGAATAATGCATGAACATATGAAAATCTATCCTCAATACATGATAAAATGCCACAAGGGGCCAACACAAGTGCAGAAACAACAAATGGGACACAGCCCAATCAAAAAATTTTAAAGAAATTCACCCAATTTTGAAAACCAACCCAAAGTTTCGAAAATCCCCAATTTTGAAAACCCTAACAAAAATTCTGCATAATCTAAGCAAGAACTTAGAAAGGAATGGTTAACAAACATACCTTGAAGAAGAAAATGCAGAAAAAATGCTTGGATTGAAGAGAAATGAATGGAATAGTGATTTTGGGTTGTAAAAGTTTGAGAGAGGTTGAGCGAGGGAAGTTTGATATGTTTGAAAAACTGTCACATCAACTATATAAAAACTGAAAACATTCCTTTTTCTCGGGTTAGAGAGGGGCGAGACAGTCGCGAGAGGTGCCACTGAAGCACAAAATTTTCGCGAGAAGCATTAGGTCGCGAAATAGTCGCGAGACAGTCGCGGTAGCTTCTGTCTGAAATTGGAAAAATCCAATTTTAGCCAAACAGCATTTCGCGAGAAGTTGTTGGTCGCGAGACAGTCGCGAGACAATCGCGAAAGTTTCTGTGTGACATGTTAAAAGAAAAATTTCCCTCAACCCATTTTCCCGGGAAGCTCTAAGTCGCGAGCTTCTCGCAAAACTACCCCTAAACCAGTTTTTGAAGAAACACAAAAACATGCATTTTAATTAAAAAACAAGAGGCAAGAAAGTATAAAATCACTATAAAAAACAAATAAAACACTCAAAAATATTTTTGGGTTTGATCAAAAAAAATTGAGCATGTGAAAACATATTTAATCAAGTACAATCACACAAATGAATAAGACATTCATTGAACATAGACTTGTGTGTTGTGTGTGGATATCAAAAATGATATAATCCTTAGTCCAATGTGAAGCTTCAATGATCAATTCAATCAAGGCATACACAATTAGCACTAGATTATGTGACCTATCTCAATTGTAGAAACATGCATATATGACCTCCCACATGTACTTGATAACAATTCAATGAAGCTTTTCATTTGGCTCCATATTTAACATATCATTTGCAACTTTTGAGCAAAGAGAATCTCATTTAGAGAAAGATGCCTGAAATTTTTGATATTTCAATTGATGAGTTAGCCTTTGGCTTTTTGGGCATCATACATTTTATTTTGGTCGCTTTCCCTTTTTCCTAGTCGAATACTAGTTTGTGCGACAAGCTTTTGCAGCTCTATATCTCTTTTCATTTGGAGATTTACAGTTAGAGAGTTCTTTTAAGTAAAGAAAATAAAAGTGGGAAGATATATAGGCATGAGTCTATGCATGTCTTAAGATCAACAAAACCATTCACTAATCATTCATGACAAGGTTGAAGATCTATTTACAATAGTCACATAGATTTCAGAATTTCTTCCACAATGATATGAGTGCATGAGGGACAAGCTAAGCTCGTTGAATGCACAAAGCCATAAGTACAAAGGTACAAGGCAAAACATGCTTTGAGACAAAAACTCAACAAAGCGATCAAACTTTTTGGATTTTCTATATTTTTTATGTGGTTTTGACATATTTGAACACACCCAAAACAGAACAGAAAAAAATTAACAAAGACAACCGGTACAAAATAACAATAGTACAAATAGAGCAATTCATGAAAAGATGCAACATCAAATGTCCCTATACATTGGAAGAATTTATGCGTGGACATGTTATAATGCTCATGCATGAGTACCCCTTTTCACCCACACGTCACGTGCGTTTGGGGTGATATCCTTGACGGATTGGGTACGAGAATTTGGGCTATCAAACCTTCTTGTGAAACTTTCCAAACAGGTGGCGAAGGCACCAATCATTTTCATCACGTCCATCATGCAAGGATCACGATTTTGACTTCTCGGTTGTTCACTACCCCAAGACCTCATGTCATTTCTTCTTCCTCGTGATCGAGGTGCGCTTGAATTGTTGTCTAATCTCAGTTTTTGACAATTGGGTCTGGTATGTCCTTGCATTCCGCAGTAATGACACACATAGTCCGTTCTAGGACCCCGTTGTGATCTTGGGAGAGATCTTCCTCTGGTTTCATGTCTGCCCATGGATTGATTTCGGGTCTTATTCACTATCCGTTGCTCACTCACATTCTTCTTCTCAACCTTAACATTCTCAAGACTTGACCATTCCACAATAGGCCCTATGGTCTTCACAAATTTCACTTCTTTGGTAGCTTTGGCTGATGAGCTACTTCCTCCGGTATATCCTAACCCGAACTTGTCTAAAGAAGGTTTTTGAGATGAGATAACATCATCTAACTTCTGGGAGAAGACTCTCTCTATCTTGGCATGAGCTTGCACTACCTCTTGCTCAAGAAACCTCACATTCGTATAGGCTTCAGACAACTCACCATTTAGTGTCTCAATCTCACACTTAGCCTCTTTATATCTGATCAAGAGACTTCTGTAATCTTCCTCAGCTTTCTTCATTTTCCTTACAGCCGCCTTGGCTACTCTTGTATACTCTCCCGACTTTTCAAGTAATAAGGAGTAATTTTCTTGAAGATTAGCTGTACTCTCTTCTTCTTCTTCAGCATCTGATTCTTCCACAATCCCAATAGACTCTGAATCAGAATGCTTACCAAGCTCCTTCACAAGTGCACCCAAATCATCCAATGACTCCACATGAGCAATAGTCATGAATGCGGAGTAATTTCCCTCTCCGTCACAGCTCTCTTCCGAGTCAGAATCAGAAGAGTCTGAGTCACTAAGTGTCGTGGCATAAGCCTTGCCTTTTCCCCTCAGAAAATTTGGACACTCCTTCTTTAGATGTCCATGGCCATTGCACTCATAGCATATAATTTCTGAAGAAGGTTGAGACTCCCTCCCTTCTTTTCTTGTAAACTCTTTCCTATCACCTCTTGAAGATGAAAATTTTTCTTTGTTGAATGATTTCCCACTGTTCTTCATCTTCAGAAATTTTCGGAATTTTTTCGCAAGAAATGCTACTTCCTTCTCCACTCCATCTTCTTCGGAGGAATCACCCATCCTTTCGGTGATGGTTTTAAGAGCAAGTGATTTACTCATCTTATGGGAAGGCAGTCCCATATGATATGTTTGGAGAGACCCAACTAATTCTTGAATTTTAATCTCATCCAAATCCTTGCTTTCCTCTATGGCTGTAACTTTTGCTCTAAAGCTTTTAGGCAAGGACCTCAATACTTTTCTCACCACCTTAGCATCTTCAATCTTCTCCCCAAGATTAAGTTTAGCAATTACAATTTAATTGAGCTTCCCATAGAATGAATCAAACGGTTCATCATCACCCATCTTGAGCTCTTCAAATTTGGTGGTAAGCATCTGAAGCTTTGTGTCCTTAACTTTCTTTGTACCCTCATAAGTGGTCTCCAAAATCTCCCAAGCTTCTTTGGCTACTGTCATGTGAAAGATCCTGTGGAATTCATCAGGAGACACAGCACAAAATATAGCGTTTAAAGCTTTACTATTAGCATTGGCTGTTGCAAGAGCCGCCTTATCCCAATCAACCTTAGGAGCTTCCGGCTTAGTCCAGCCGAGCTCTACCGCATCCCAAAACGGTATCTTCTATAGAACATAAAAATGCTCTCATTCTAACTTTCCAGAATGCGTAATTGTTCCCATCAAAAAATGGTGGAACATTAAGCGATTGAGATCGGTCCATCTCAAATAGGGTCAAGGATCACACTAAGGTATTTAAACCAAGCAAGTGTACCCGCACTGATACCAATTGAAAGCTCAAAAAACGTGTTGAAAACACAAGAGCTGTTTAGACTCCCTAATTAAAATTACAGCTCGATAGATTTTACACAACTTTAATATAAAGTGCGGAATAGTGTAAAAGTGAGCGAATGAACAAGTAAGCTACTCTAATCCATAAACTAAGCAACACAGCAGTATAATGGAATAAAACAAGAGTAGGGAAGAAGGATGCAAACACAGAAAACACCGAGACGTGTTCTCGAAGAGGAAACCGAATAACTCAGCGAAGAACCTCTCCGCCGCCCTCCAAGCGAAAATCGATCCACCAGACAATCAGTTGGGATACATGAGTAAGCAAGAGACCCTCCAAGCCTAATCTACCCGATGTACCTAAGCCCTCCAAGCTCCTACTCCAACAAGGCTTCTCGGAACCGTGTCTTGTCTTAGTTCTCCGGATCCCACAACAAGCTCCATGTTGCATCTGCCATTCCAGGCTTCTTCCAATGCTTCCCAGCAGCACCAAAATGTCACTCAACACTCTCAAAAGGTGTGATAAGTGTTTGGGCTATCAACCTCTCAATGGTGTGGAAAAATGGAGAGGGAAGGGTTGAGGAGATACCACAAGCAAGTGTATAGAGAAAGGTGGGGATGACAATCTCTAATTGCAAATGTGTTTGGCTAGGGTTTTCTCTCTAAAGCATTCCTCAATATTTGTGGGTAATGGGGGTTTATATAGGATAGGTGCAAAATGTGTGAGTCAGTCAGTACAGACTGGCAGAACAGCATGTCTCGCGGGTGTCTCGCGGGAAGGCCTTACCCGCGAGATACTCGCGAGAGACAGCTGTCTCCACTTGGACTGACTCTTCGCATTCCAGCATGTGCAAGGCACATGTTTCACTTCGCGGGAAGCTTAGTCGCGACATACCCGCAAGATTCCTTTAGCTTCCAATATTGCTTGAGTCTTCACACACTCTTTATCACACACCCCTTACATCAATTCCCACAACAAATACAGGGTATAAACAATTGATATTAATTACAATCAAATTTGGCACGGAATAAAAGCCAACATAACACATAGTTGTAAATCACAACTTTACATCATGTTTAGAAAATTTCCCCTAAATTTTATAATAAATTCATTCAAGTGTTAGAAGTGGATATTCAGTGAGTTTGTTTCCTTTCCAAAGCAGATATTCCACGCATCTTTGTGCTAAAAGCCTAAAGTCGATGTTTGACCTAAAAAAAAAAAGTTCGTAATGATAGTTCTCAACTCTATGAATTACGTGCCATTTAATTTGACTGACAAAATTTATGTTGTAGTTCACAAACTAAATGTTTTGAATTCAATTCAAGATCATATTTCTATTTTCTAACATGTTTTAAATGCTTTGTGATTGGCAGCCGCCCTTAATTTAGATTTATTGAAGAAATTTTAGAAGAGATCTTAAGTGCTAAATTAAATCATACACAAGTATTTGTTGTTAAATACCCAGTTGGAATAAACTCTCACATAGAGGAAATAAGTCATCTGTTAGATATTGAGTCAAACAATGTTCGCATGTTAGTGATTCATGGTCTTCCTGGAATAGGTAAGACAACAATTGCAAAAGCTATTTTTAACTTAATTGCATATCGTTTTGAAGGAAGTAGCTTTCTAGAGGATGTTAGAGAAAACTCAAAAACAAATGATGGTGTACTCCAACTACAAAAGGCACTTTATTATGAGACCTTAAGGGCTGGAAAATATGGTATATCTAAAAGAATCAATGAGATAATGGAAAAGCTTCGGAACAAAAAAATTCTTTTAATTCTAGATGATGTGGACGAATTAAAACAATTAGAAAATTTGCTAGGAAAATGCAATTGGTTTGCTTCTGGAAGTAGAATTATTATCACAACAAGAGAGAAAAAGTTGCTATCTACTCTGCGAGAAGATTGTCATTTATTTTACTATAAGGTTAAGGAATTAGATGAATGTGAATCTCGTGAACTCTTTTGTCAACATGCACTCAAAAGAAACAAGCCTATAGAAGATTATTCAGAGCTCATACACCAATTTATAGGTTATGCCAAAGGACTTCCATTAGTTTTAAAAATAATAGGTGCTGATTTATATGGCAAAAATTTACAATGTTGGAAAAGTGCATTAGATAAGTACAAAAGAATTCCTAATTCGGATATTCAAGAAGTACTTAAAATAAGATACGATGGATTGGACCAAATTCAACAAGATATTTTCCTTGATATTGCATGTTTTTTTAAAGGATTCTACAAGAATTTGGTTGTAGATATATTACAAAGTAGAAATCTTCATGACCCATACTATGATATTGAAAAACTTATTGATAAATCTCTCATAGTCATTACAAAAGATGACAAATTATTGATGCATGACTTAATACAACAAATGGGTTTGGAAATTGCTCGACAAGAATCAAAAGTGTCAAAAAAATATAGAAGGCTATTGTGTTGTGAGGATGCACCTGAAGTACTAAATGAAGATACGGTATAAGTCCTTTTGATTTACCTTTTTCCTTTTCTAGCAACGCAAATGTAAATAATTTTTTCTCATTGTATTTGAATTATCATTTTAATGTTGAAGATGATTTTGTTTTAAATTTAATAATTATATGTTTTGTTGTCTAATGTGATTCATGTGATTCTTTGTCCAATTAGGGATTAGATGAAATTCGAGGCATAACATTGTCCTTGCCACGTCCAAGAAAGATGCAATTGAATCTTGGAAAGATGAAAAGCCTCAAATATTTGACAATTCGCAATGTAATTTGTGAAGACCTTAAATATCTTCCCAATGGGTTAAGGTTACTTGATTGGAAGGAATTTCCTTTATCGTCCTTGCCATCCACCTATGAACCTACAAAACTCGTTGCACTTAACATGCCAGGGAGCCACATTAAATTGGATGAGCATTTCGAGGTATAATCAGAGCATTTATAAATTCTTATTTGGTTTTTTTTGTTAATGAGTACCTTTAGAGAATAAGTTAAGGTGCATTTTTTTTTTGTGGTTGCTAAAACAAAACCATAGATTTAATACTATATAAAATAAATTTTCTATAATTTTTTTAATATATAAAATCAAATTGTGTACAAATATTTAAAAATGTACACCTAACCATAAAAAATTTATGGTGCAAATCAATGAACTATTGACAAATGTTTTTTTTTTAAATTAAAAAAAAAAAAAAGGAATAGTGCTATAGACAGTACAAGTTTTACTACATTGAACAAACAAATTGATGTGTCACAAATTATAAAGAGACAATTCAAAAATTCATTTAGGAGGTGGTTAAAATCTACCAATCACATTCATTGCCACATTAATTTGAAGGCTTTATGTTTATAAAATTGTAGTACCTTTAACATTTTTATTTTAAAAGTGTGTATTATAATTCATAATTGAACAGTTATTATTTCTGTTTCTCAAAAAAAAAAAAAAAAAGAGTTATTATTTCCTAATCTATGCTCTTAGCCTTTTTTGTTTTGTTTTTTTGAATGAGCTCTTAGCCTTTTTTGTTTCTTTTTAATAATAATTTTTTTAAAAAAAAAATTCTTCTTTTGCAGAGGTGTCAGTTTGAAACATTAAAATATATATGGATTTCACACATTGTAAAAATATTACAAAAGTACTTCACTTATCAGTGATTGCCCCAAACATAAAGAAGTTGGAGCTTTATAGTTGCATAAATTTAGTCGGGATTCATTAGTTGGTTGGTTGGACTTCATGTAATTTTCTCCAGAAATAAAGTTAAAATTGTGCACAAATATTAAATAATGTTCACACAACCATGATGAGTCTATGGGTGCAAATCAATAAACCATTTGACACCAATCGTATTCATTGCAATATGTACATTTTTTCATGACATCATTGGTTGAAACTAATATATATATATATATATATATATATATGTATGTATGAATTCATTGTTACATGAGTTTGTAAGATTTATGTAATAAAACTTATTATACTTTTAACATTTTTATTTTAAAAAATGTGTATTATATTTTTTTTAAAGGAAAAAAAAAAGTCTATTATAATTCATTATTGATCATTTATTAATCTATGCTCTCAGTCTATCATTTTAAAGTTTGTTTTCTTCTTACTAATAATTTTCAAAAACTTTCCTTCGTATACAGAGATGTCGGCTTAAAACATTGAAATATATGAATCTCAACTATTGTAGAATTATTACAAAGGTACTTGACTTATCAGTGATTTCTCCAAACATAAAGGAGGTGAAACTTTATAGATGCATAAATTTAGTTGAGGTTCATCAATCTAATGGACTTCTTGAAGAGCTTGAATTCTGGGATCTCTGTGGATGCCAAAATATTAGAATATTTCCAGGAAACCTCCGGTTGAAATCTCTTAAAAGGTTTTATTTTACTTGGTGTGAAAGTCTTCTGCAAAGAACGCAAAGATTAGCATTTCTTGCATCAATAGGATATCTCATTAGCCTTCATAGCTTGAAAATAAGTTTAAAAAACGTGAAAGATTCAAGTAACATCTCTAATTTACAAAATCTTAGGAAGATCATTTTGTATGATTGTGAAAATTTTCCAAAAGCCAAGGATACTTCTAGTTGCTTCCTCGAATTACAATATTTAGGTTTCCGTAACAGCAACATCACTACCCTCTCTAAAATTGCACGCAGATGTCCAAAATTAGAGACCCTTTGGATTCACCATTGCCGGAACCTTCGGGAAATTCCAAGGCTTCCACTTTGTATAAGAAATGTATATGCAATAGGGTGCAATTCGTTGAAGTCACGATGTAGAAGAAGATTATTTAGTCAGGTATCTCTCTAATTTATATTAAAAAAAAAAAAAACAATTTTGGTTAACTTTCCTTACTAAATTTGTTGAACAGAAATTTTGTTAATTGCAAGCAGCTTGGAGATGGGATAGGGCTTCCACGGAATTTAGTATGCGGTTATTCTAATATGGGATCATCACATCAGGAGTTTGGATCTGAATTGGGCTTTGCTTCTAAGTGGTCTCATTATAACCTTGCACTTCCAGGAACTACAATTCCAAAGTGGTTCAACCATCAGAGGCATGGAAGTTCCATATCATTCTCAGTTGGTCAGAAATTTCCATCATTTCCTTTTTGTGTTGCTTTAAACGTAAAACGCAAGGATAATGTGCCATTTGCATCTCAAGCATTTCTTTGTTCTATCTACTTGTTCATTAATGGTTTTGAAGAATGGCTCACGAGTTGTACATTTCTGCTTGATTCATTAAATTTTATGTGGTTTCATTATGTAAGTGTTAGACATAATTTATTGAAACGCATAATTTTAGGTGATTGGAATGATGTTACTCTTCGGTGTAAAATTTCAAATTACCATAGAGGAGCAGCAGAAATTACAATAAGAAGGTGTGGGGTCCATGTGGCATGCATATGTCCCCCTAGGAATTCTACTGTAGATAAGGTATTAAAAGAAGCATCTTTTGATGAAAGAATAAAATTATTTTTTTCCAAAGTGGCTGTAGAGGTTCTTCCCTTCGAGCAAGAGATGGTCGGATGCTCTGAAACCCAAAATGCCAATTACTGCCCTCTTTGTGAAATAGCAGAAGATTTAGCCTTACATCTATTTCAATGTTGTCCCTATGCCAAAGGAATGTGGTATGGTGGTACATAGGGTTTTCGCATTGAAGTGATTCAAGCTAAATCTGTAAAGGAGTTCATTGAACAAATAGTTGACCCCCTAAAGGAATTATTAGCAGAAAGAGTCACCAAAGATGAATTCACACTGTATGCAGTAGTGGCGATGAAAATCCTTTGGGATGCACAGGTGAAAGCTCTAGTTTCAGAGACTAAAGAAAGCATAAATTAGCTAGCCCATCGTCTGAACACACAGTATGACTCTAACTTGAGATCACTTAGGACTACGATGGGAACTGAAGAGCAAAAAAGGGAAAGTGCTTGGACCAAACCACCTGATCAACTGGTGAAGCTTAACTTCAATGCATCGTGTGATCAAAATAATGTAGGCTTGGCTGTGGTTGTCAGAAATCAAAAGGGGAATGGCAGAGCAATCAGACGTGGGATAAGCCTCTGCAGTAAGATGGGCAATGCCATTGGCAAATGAGGAGAGACTTGAACAAGTTGTGGTAGAGGGTATAAAGGTAAGCAGTCCAAGTATTTGATAAAATGTTACTATGGATATATAATTGTAAAATACAATACAGATTGCACAATTGGATTGCTATTTCTCTTCCTTTTTTTTGTAATCCAATGAATCTGTGCTAGAGATAATCTTTATATTGTTAGCTGGTTGTTGAGGATTTATCTTTTAAATTGCAGCTACCATCATCAACTTCATTGTAAATTCAGCTTGCAAGCTCGGCTGGGAATGGAGGAGCATAATGAATGATATCTTGGCTTTGGCTTCTTTTTTCAGATAATAATGCAGTGAACAGCCTCATAAAATGGGCAGTGGGGTCTAATGACTCTAGTTTATTGTTGCCTGTACATGTTTCCCCAATAGTAAGCAGATAGAAGTTTGTTACCTCTCTCTCCTCTTTCTAATATGTTGCTCACACAGTTACACATCCTGGTGGACTTGGATTCGTTTTCTGCTCTTCTTCAACATGTGTATTTGGACTATGATTTATCAATTTATTAGTACTTAGCACCAATTCTGAAAGGTCACTCAGATGCTAATGAGGTCTCTTTTGGAATTTTCGACCCTTTTGAAGGTACTAAGTTCACATTATATGTATACCAGCTAAGTAATTGTTGGAAATATAATTTGATTTTAATATGGGAGTAGTCATAAGGTTACTCTAGGCCTAGCTTGGACTGTTTTAATTTTAGTTAGTATTACTTAAGGCCTTCTGTATTGTAGTTCTGTTAAATATGACAAAATATAAATAAGATCAAATGAATTGATATTCAAGTTGGCCAAGTTTAGAATAAATTGTCTTATTGAATGAAATATGATTTTTATGTTGTTCTTCTCATACAAATAATGGTTATTTCCCCTTGTGATCTTGAACACACCTCGTGTTAGAGGCTAACTGGAACCTTTCTCCTGTACTGATATCCCTTAGCACTAAATTTAATATTCACTTCACCTAAAACAAAAATTCATGTATTAAAAATGATTTGGAACTATTGGCTGAATCTTAGATACTTTTCTTTTGTGGGGGTGGAGTTGGGGGACTATTGCAATGATTATCATTTACTATTTCAGGAAGCAGAGCATCTTTGCCTAGACAACTGCTTGCTAGAAACTGCACTGCACTTGAAGAGCCAAAGTAGTTGATCAAGACAAAGCTGCAAGTCCAATGCAAGCACCACACTGCCCCCAATCAGCCTCTCAGTACTGACAATTGATAAACCACTTCTCTAAGCCCACCATCACTAGCTGAAAAACTATGGTAAACTTAGAATTATTAAAAACATCTTGTTCTTGAATAACCCCTAAATTTGTTCTTCTCCAGTTGCTTAGGGTCAAACTTATTGAAGACTTGACAGAGGAAAAACTGTTGAAAATGAGGGTTTCTTTCACTATCTCACACATGCCAAAAATAGATCATGCCCTACATTGCAGCATTAGTAAAACTTCAATGGCTCTGGTTTTAAATTGCTTTGATTGATGGATTTACTATGAAGTCATTGTGTGGCTATAGCTAAAGTTGATGCAAGGGCAGCAACATTCATTATGAGCTGGAACTAAATGAACTTTTGACTGTTCTTAGATACACACCTTCTCCAACTCAAAACTGTCACTGCAGAAGTAAATAACCAGGGTGACAGTATTTGTGCTCTCCTTTGCCACTTTAGTGCCTTGGATTCCCATGGAAAGCCCAATAATTTTCTTTGCTTAGAATAAATACATGATTCATACTAGCAGTTCTCTCTTCCGGTGAGTATTTTTTGAAAATTCCCTATTCTACAACAGCTTCATTGTTGAAATCCTCATCAAGATTAAGAATCCCACATTCCAAAGCTATCACTCTTGCTGCATGTTAATTGTCACCGGTGATCGTTTTAATGTTTACCCTAGAGAGTGCATATTACTCTTCCTCTTTTTGAAATCCCCACTTCTATTTTTCTTTGAATTGAGGGCCTTGACTTAGATTATCTCAAAATTTTGCTTGATTTTATCGATATTGATACCTAAATCGTAGATAGCCCAATAATGTAGTACTTTTGCTGTATGGCTTCCAAATCCTTCAACCGGTCATGAAGAAATCTTGTTCATAAATTGTACTAGTTGTGTTGAAACCAAAAACTTGTTGCCTTATAACAAAAACATTTTCTACTTTTTCTTAGGAAGTACATTCCCTTGTTGTTTCTTTACCAAGCCAAGATTCTGTTAGCTTCATCTCATTAATTGTCAAGTGCTTGTTTTGTTAGTGAAGATTTTTTTTTTTTTTTTTTTTTAGGCTCAGTCCATTGTGTAACAAGCAGAAGGTTCTCGAACCATGGTGTAATCAGGCATCAAGCATTTCATAGAATATGCCACATGTAAGAGTAGTTGATAGAGGTAGACACTTCGGAGTTGCCACCACCGTAACTGTGACTATCATGGCAAAAAGGCATGATCAATCATCATGCACTATATCTCTAATACTTTGAGTTTTAAATATTTGTATGAGTATTAAGATTTAGAGTATTAGAGCAACAAATGTTCTCTCATGTCAGCTCTTAAAGTTGCATAATATGGTTTTGTTATTTTAATTTTCTGTTCACTTTTTTTTTTTTTAAACATAATGTCTATGTTTTCAACCAACATCAATGTAGTGGTTATCTTTAACATAATATTTTTGCTTTAAATCAAGCTTTAGTATGACCAGGCTGCTTGTCTTGTGCTATTACTCTCAAGAAAGAGGTTGCACCAGAGAATGATGCTTCCTATTGGTAGTTGAGGAAAGGTGATTGGTTAAATTCATTTTTTTTCATGATTATGTTTCAATCTGCCATTCTTTTCATTGTAAATGAATACATATGTGAAATTTAGCATTCATAAATTATCATGTTAGATGTTGATTTCGTTTACTCTTTTTTCCCCTTTTGTTACTACATCACTAGCGAGTATTCTTTGGCTTTGCCTTTTATGGAGACCACTTAAGAAGATGGCTTTTAATGTCTCTAGGAAGTTTCCTAAGTCCTACATGCAGCACATATAGTTGTGAGTCAATTTTTTGTCATTTACTTTCTGTTCAACTATGTTTGCCATTTACAACTCTTTCCCTATATCAGACTGTGTTATCATCTTTATGAGTTATAAAGAGTACAAGGGAAACACACTTTATTTTAAATGCTTTATTTTCTTGTGATGAAATGCATCAATGTAGAAGTTGTTTAATTTGTGGGGAATTTTTATATTGCAATCATAGGAATGGACCTTTTATGCATGTGCCTGATGTTTTTACTTGCATGAAGAATGTTTATGCTTAAGAACTTGTGATCTTGTTTGCAGAAAAGATGAATGCTCTTAACAAGTGAGTGAAAGGCAAAGACCAAGTTGCAATTTCAATAAAAGTACCTGATTGCCTTCACTCCAGCCTCCCAAAATTTGCTTAGGTCATTGAGGTATGTTCATAAGCATTACTTTGTGTGTTACTCTGCTTGGGATATCTTGAATTAAACTATTGAAACTTTATCAAATTTTGATTATCTTTCTTGCAAATTGAACTAAAACTTACTTTGAGCTTTAGGTTGATAAAACAGTCACCTAAAACAAGCCTTGTCAGAGGTGATTTGTGCACAAGTTAGCTTATAACTATTGTGGCCTGGTCATGAGATTGTTACTGCCTGGGCCAAGGCATTTATAGCTTTGTGAAGGCCAGGTCACCCAAAATTAAAGGCATTAAGTTATAAATTAGTACACTTGGCTCATAGCTTTTCATAGTCACCTTGTCACGAAATCAATCAACTTCTTTTTCTCTACATTGGAATATGATCATACATTCTTAAATACTCTCTCCTTAGTTAGCCACCTTGTTTAGGCCAATTTTATGTATATTGCTTCTTTCTAATGAACACCCTTTTTTTTTCTTTATAATATAACCTAGGGTCTTTTTTAAGGGGACAATAACATATTCAGTTGAAGGAAAATATATGTATATTTCAAATAAGGTATGGCTAATAGTAAAATTTTAATGCAAGCAAAAAATTCTCTTAGTAAGGACCAATAATTTTCCTAGTGTACCTTTAATGTTAACTGAATCCCATCAAAACATCTCGCTTTCAAATGGGATTATGTGGTTTTGATATCTGAAACAGTGGAGGAATTGGGGCATACAGTACAATGGTCTCTCTCTCTCTCTCTCTCTCTCTCTCTTTTTATATATATATATATATATATATAATAAAATATTAAATAAAACCAGTGTATATATATATACACATATACATAAAAGAAATATTAAAAAAATCAATCCTATGGGAAGCAACAGCCACCCTGGCCTCCCTTTACTTTGCATTTGATCATGGCCTGCTTAATTCGTACCTATACTGCTTAATTCCTTTTGTGGAATTGTTGTTCTCTTGCCAGAGTTACCACTGTACTTAGATGTACTATGACTTGAGCATTGTTGCAAAACCTTGGGAACTGAGTATTCTGATAATTTCTTTGGTGTTTTTCTCCTTATTGAGGCAAAAAATTTAAAGTCTGGTTTGTTGACAATCGATCATCTTTCTATACCAATTATCCAATTGATGTAAAGATGGCATACAATTTCCTTCTGTAAAATATTTATAAAAAAAGTACTAGTATTTTTTGGTAACTTGTCAATGTGTAAATGTGTTTTTTTTCTTTTTTCTTTTCTCTAACTTATAATAATTGTTGGTAATATAATTTGGTTTCAATACTAGAGTAGTCATGAAGAAACTTTGCTCCAAGTTTAGTTTGCATATGCTTCATTGTAATTTTAGTTAGTATGATTTAGGGCCTTCTACATTGCTGATTTGTTGAATATGACAAAAATATAACTAACATTAAAAGTGGTCTGATATTCTGGTTAGTCAAGTTTGGAGCAAGTTGTTTGATCCACTAAAGTTTGAATTTTTTAATATGATTCTCAAAGTAATGGTGTTTGTTACTTCTTTGTCCATTTGAATGTATGAAATTCACCTTCAATGTCATTGGTCATTTATTTCTTAACTGTATTCCTATGAAAATTCAAGGATGAATGACTTTTTTTTTTTTTTTTTTTAAATTTCATAGGAATTTTTTATACTTAATAAAAGTAATAATTACTTTGGAATAGCTATTGATTTGTCATAGGATTGGTCTTATTTACTGAATTGGCCTTGTGGGGTGGGGGGGGGGGGGGGGTGCTTTTCTTTTTACCCTGATGTCCTATTAAAGGCTGGCTAGAATATGGTCTCTTGAATATATATCCTTTTGTCTTGGGGGCTCTCTTCTTGTGGGCATGAACAACCTTCTCACTCTTCATCTTCACTTAAACTCCACTTCTGTTTTTCTCTGAATCAAAGTCTAACATGGATTATAGAATTTATTGATATTCATACTCATATCAAAGACAAGCCCAAGAAAATGTCACTTTCTTGGTAGGGCTCCAAAAATCTTTACAAGCGATTTAGAATCTACTTTGTAAATAGTATTGGTTATGTTTAAACCAACTGCTTCTTGTTTTATATATCAAGAATATTTGATGCTGTTCTGTACCTTCCCTCATTGCTTCTTTTAAAGGAAAATTACTGTTACCTTCATCTCATTTAATGTACAAGTACTTGTTTTGTTAATGCAGATACTTATGTCTTACTCTAGTGTCTCACAATCAGAGATCCCTGGCCAAGGCATGATCAACTATCATGTATTTCATAGAATAAGCAAAAGTTGTCTTCCAGCCTGAGGCAGACCTTTTGCAATTGCCAACACCATGATTATGACTAGCAGTGACAATACGAACAAGTGCATTGAAATATGTTAGTGCTGTTCATCTCTCAATATGTCCACCCTAATGTCTCCACTCTTTAGGGAGAACTTTTCAAATTGCCTAGATTGCTTGAAGTTACAGACAACAGAAGCAGCAACAACCCAAACAACAGCAACAATAATACTCCAACCATGATAATTGTATGATGTTTGATTCCAAAGGCAGAGAGATTATAGCACAAGCCAAAAGTACAATAACAGTGGTTGCCTCAAACGCTTTAAAGACGTAACTGAGTAAGCCTTTCGCTAGTTCTTTTTGGTACTTTTTGGCACCAAAAACATTCTTTCAATGAATAAGATCAGCCACATTACCACTAATAACTTGCTTTATGTAGGTTCCAAGAAACACAGCTAGTGCTTTTACTCCAGACTGAAATGAAGCCTCAAAGTTCTTATTCCTCATCATGTCACTGAGCCACTTCAGATCAACACTAAGAAAGGAAATGGATTTGTTATGCAAGCAACCCTCATCAACAGGCTACACATCAATGGTCCTGGTCAATTGGGGCTATATACGTGAAAGATCAGTTGTAAATCAGTACACCATCTTTGGTTCATTGCTTAGTAGGTCTTGATTTGTGGTCCTTCCTTTTGTTGCTTTTGGGTTACATTGTTTGATGCCAAGAAGGTGATAGATGTTATTGCTTCTGGAAAGGTACATATAATCAGAACACAAGTAGCATCTGGCAATTCCTCACTGTCTTATGTGGACAATTTGGAGGGACTTGAATAACTGAACATTTGAAGTCATGGAAAAACAAGTTAAGAGATCAAATCTAGTTTCCTGAATCTGCAAATTGAATGTTGTACAATGAATTTTTGGGGACCTTTTAAATTTATGATTGTAATTCTTTAAGAGGCTCTACATTTTGAACACTACTCTTTGATAAAACTCATTAATTACTTATAAAAAAATAAGTGTTTGATTGTTTTACTTCCTTGGCCTATTCCTAGTTTATATTTCTATTAAGATTGTCAATTAGTATGGCCATTGGTCTTTGTACCAATGGCTTCTCCTTTCCCTCTCATAAGCGAGGGGAAGATGTTGAAGTTGTGGGTTTAATTTGAAATATGTAAATGATTAGTATTTACCAATCAAAACTGCAATGTGATCATTGAATTCTATTTGTGAAGAAAAGGATGGAGAAACTAACATTGGAAGCTCTGTGTTTTGATGGCTCTCTCTTATGATGTTTAGCTCTAGAGTGACACTATTTAGGAAGTCATAGTATGCACACCTTCAACGCTTTAATACAGATGTAAGTTTGAAAATCTTACATAAGATACATTTATCTCTCCTTGGCCACTCTAGAGCCTTGAATTCCTATAACCCAGTACCTAATGGTTTTAGGGATGGCACATAATTGGAATGGCCTTTGAATATGGCTTTTTCTGCTTCAAGCATGTACCCATCATAGCCTTCTCTAGAATGTAGGATCTTGTCAACATAAAAATATCAACGTTTTCCATCTGCTCTTCAGGTTAACAATTTTGAACATTACAATATCCACTTCTGCTTTACCTACTAAATCCATGTTTGGCTTGAGATTTTAGACTCTGCACTAAATTAGCTATAGCTTTGGAGTTAGTCTCTAGTGATCATCTTAACATTTAACTTTGGCGATTATGCCCTACTGTTCACACAAACCATTTATTTTGTCGCAGTCCACATTGTTTCTGCTGTTCTAGCACTGGTTGAGATCATTCAACACCGCTAGCCTTGATAGCCTGAATAAGATCTAAGGGTTTTCTTCAAGGTCAGCATGAACCTTCTCATTCTCCTCCTGTTTTGTTGGACAGAGGTGTTGTATTCCAAGCTCATATCAGCTGTATCACTATGATTGCCAAAATTGCATTATTTTCTTTTGATCCATATACCTCTTAGCTATCTTTCTTTGGACATAATATTTCAAATATATTCCCAGTATTTTCCGTGAAAGAGAGATAGCATCCCATGTTGCACTTGATGTTACTTTGTTTTGCTTGGCTGGGTGCTTAGTTATTAGAATATTCTAGCTATTGATTATATGATTAACTTTCCTATAATGCATTGGTGGGTCTAGAGAAAGTTTTGCGGCTCAATTGTACGTACCCTGTATGGCATGCATTGGGTGTGTTACGATCTGTCCTGGTATTGCATTCTATAACTACATTTTCTAAATTAGCCAATCCTAAATGCAAAGAAAAGTGTTACTGCACTCCTTCAAAACTGAAAACTTGCACTCCTTGTTCAGCATTGGTGAGCTTGTTGCATATTTTAAAGATACTAGTCGCATACCCGCATGTTGTGCGTGATAATTTTTTTAAGATGATCTCATTAAATATTTTATGAATACTATAATTTTAGTTATTAACCATTAGTTTTTCATTAGTTTTTAAGTTAATATAAACCTTAAATATTCCTTTTTTTTTTTTTTTACCTTTACACACACACACGCTCACACACACATATATAATGTGAATCTTTACACATACCTTTAAGAAAACTCTATATATTCCATTTCTTTGGATGCGTAAAATTATAGACATCTACTCCATAATGATAGTGGCTAATTCATTTTATTTGTTTTTTTAGTGATCTCATTTGCAACGCTTCTTACCATTATCGTATATTTACTAACTGATGATTTGCATAACAAAGATATTAAATGAGAGATAGCATTGTTCATTAGATTCTCAAAAGTAATAGTGAATGAAAATTATATATATATATATATATATATATATTATAAATAAGCTTAAATGTAAGGTCAAAAAAGAAATTTTAAAATTTTCTAACTTTATTTCTTATGTAATTTCTACTACTACCAAAGAACATCTTTTTTTTGTTATGATCAATATGGTTTCCATAGTTAGAATTTGTTTAGTTTTAAATTTAAAATACTAAGATTGTATTTAATTATTGATTTAATTCTTTAAGTGAATTTAACAGTTTATTTTACTACATTGTTAAGTTTTTAATGTTCTCTACACGATAATCTTTATTTTATTTTTTACTTATCCTTACAACCTCTTTGTTTTCCAATCAAAAGTTACTAATCGACGCTTGATTTTTTTTTTCTTTATCTACTCTTTATTACTTTGTATTGTTTTTTTTTCTTTACCACATCTCTCTCTCTCTCTCTTACTTATCCTTACAACCTCTTTGTTTTCCAATCAAAGGTTACTAATCGACGCTTGATTTTTTTTCTTTATCTACTCTTTATTACTTTGTATTTTTTTTCTTTACCACATCTCTCTCTCTCTCTCTCTCTCTCTCTCCATTGGCAACCTATCGTTATCCAAAATTTGATGATGATTCTATGACATTAAATATGCATTAATAGTTTTTTATTTTTTTAATTTAGTGTTTCTAACCTTTTTTTTTTTTTTGAGAAAGTAGTGTTTCTAACTTGATATGCTTTGTATTTCATTTTTCCTTTGATGCATTGGGTGTGAGAATGAGTGTTCCCTAGCATTACTTCACTTAATAAGGACAATTTTATTTATTTAATTTAGACCAAATATTATATTTTAAATTTTAAAAATTAAAAAGTAGAGGAAATATAAATAATTTAATGATATATATGGGGGATGTGACTAAATTTAAATGTTGAATAAAATTATATGAGAAAAAAGTAAAAATAAAATATATAACAGTAAACACTAACTTATCCAAATCATTCTATGCTGTTAGGTTCTAAAGACTTAGGATTTGATGTATTTAGAACTCTAATGTGTAATGTTGGCAAAGCATGATTAAAACAATATGTTTAGTCTTGTTTAGGCTTGCTCAAAGTTGTGTAATTCATGTAAAGTTGGAATCGAGTGGCTGCAGATGTATTAGTGCATTTCGGCTTGGTTCGATCGATCAAAGGATAGACTCGATTGATCGAAAGTCGGCCAAAATGTTTTTTCTGCAGAATTTCCAACTCAGCCCTACCTCATTAAATATTTAGGGTTTTATGTTTTTGCCTTAGGTATATAAGGCAAAACCCTACCCACGTTTTTGTGAGTTGCTCTGGTTGTATTGTTGCTCATATTTTGCTGTTTGTGAGATCTTTGAGGAGCTTTTCTTCACATAAACTTAGGGTTTTCAAGGTAGGGATTATATCAACATCTTGATGATCAATTCAGTTACTACCATTGGAGCTTAAAGAAACACAAGCGGTGGTGCTTGTATCTTGTGGAGAATCCAAAAAAGAAGAAGTCTATGGATTCGGAGCTTGCACATGGTCGTGTCAGTAAGTTCTACTGGTGGGTAGCATTAGGAAGTCAAGTGGGGAGCTTGTAAGCCCTTTTGTATGAACTTCAATTCTTTCATATAGTGGATTCAAGTTTACCTTGAGGATAGTTAGGTTAAATCCTCCCCAGGTTTTTTACCGATTTGGTTTTCCTGGGTGATCATATCATTGTGTTATTTATATTTTCACTGCTATATTTCTTGATATGATTAATTGATTGTGTTAACCTAGATTTGCATAATTTGACTAAGTTAATCACTTAGCTAATAAATTAGGTTAATCCAATTGTTGTGTTTTAAGGGGGTCTAAAAACATAACATATGCAATATAATAATAATATATTCTTATATACTATCTTTAATTCTTTATAATGCAATATGATAACATTTAACAATCAAAGTGATAAAAAAAAAAAAAAAAAAAAAAAAAAAAAAAAAAAAAAAAAAACTTAAAACACAAAACTAAATTTCATCAACCAAAATAAAATTCTAAAGAATACAACACTTTATCAAGCTAAAAATAGAGATGCAAGAAAAATAAAAATAAAATCCACTAAAAAATTGAGGGAGGAATAGTGGGAAATGACCCATTTTTTGTGAGAGAAAATTATGTAAAGAATAAAAGAGTGAATGACAAATTTATACTAAGAGAATGATAATAAAAACAATATAAAGAAAGATAAAAGGAAAGAGGAAAGAGGAAGAGTGATATCAAGGTAGAATGTTTAGGGAGATGAAAAGGTAAAGGGAATGAGAAAGGTTGGAAAAAGTGTAAATGTTAAAAAAATTAGTACAATTTGATGAGCACAATTTTCTTTTATTTGAATTTAAGTAAAATATTACATTTTTTTTTAAAACAGAGAGAGAGAGAGAGAGAGAGAGAGAGAGAGAGTATCAATAATTTAATGATAAGGAGGATGTGTTTGAATTTGAATATTGAATAAAATAAGATGAGAAGAAGAAAAAAAAAAAACTAAAAGATGTAACAATAAAAACTAAATTATCCAAATTATGCTATATAATGGAATACTATTATATTTTTATCTTATATCTTTAATTTTTTATAATGTAATTAGATAAAATTTAACGATCAAAGAGAAATAATAATAATAATAATAACTTAAAACACAAAAAGTTGAAATATTTGAGTGATGTGAAGTGAAAACAGTGTTCCAAACAGGTGGGGTTTAGAAAATTGGGGTATTTTAAGTGATGAGTAATAAGTAATGAGTGATGAAAATTGAGTAAGGAGTGATGGGTGATGGGTGATGGTTTTTAAAAAACCAAACAACCCCTAAGTGCCTCCCTCAGTCCTGAAATTTTATATTTTTTATTCTTAAAAAGGAAATGGCTAGTTACAGACCCTAAAGGGTTCCTAAGGGTGTGTTTAGTTGGGGTGATTTTAGAGAGGATGGAAAATGAATGAGAGAAAAGTGGAGAAAAAATAATATTTTTGGTTGTTTAGTTGAGGGTGGAAAAGAGGAGAGCTTTTGGTGGGGTCCACAAGTTTTCTCTCCACTCCCTTCAAAATACAATCTCTCCAAATTGGAGAGAAACTTGGAGGGAAAAGTGGGAAAAAAATTTGGACAAAACTGCCCCCACCTCTTTTTACGTTTCTAGCTTCTTCTTCTTTCTTTCTTTTTTTTTTTTAATACTTTTCCTTTCTCGGCTAATGCTCGCTTTTTGTTTTTGTTTTTTTTTTCTTTGGTTTTGTCAAGACGTGTTGGGTTCTTCTTTTCCTTCTTTTTTTCTTAAAATTTTTTTTATTATTATTTTTTTAAGAAAACACTTTTGGATGATTCCTTACGCTATTTTTGAAATGTCCACTTTCATCTATACACAAATTTTTTTTTTAAAGTATAATGTATTACTTTTTATTTTATTTAAAAGGGACATGATGGTAAATTTATACAAACCTTATTTTTAACCAAATTAAAAAGTTTTCTATCTCTCCACTTTTTCACCCTCTCAACCAAATACAAATGTGGAAAACTAAAAACTTTTCTATCTTTCTACTTTTCCATCATTCATCTATTTTTTATCCCCTCACTTTTCAGTCCTCCTAACCAAATGGACCCTAAATGTGTCTTGAGTTCAACATAGGTACAATTCCCCAAGTGAGTTGCACGTGCTTTCCATTCATACCCCCAACTAGTCAAACACATTCAAATTAGAAAATAATTACAGTATTGAAAACAATCAAATTACAAAAATACAAAGGCAAAATTACATTTTCAGTACATATGTTTTGGGGGATTTTTTTTTTTTGCCATATATTTTGAAAATTTTCAATTTGGTCCTATAAAATTTCAAAACATAAGTTTTCAAATCGGTTGCCAAGAAAGGGAAAAAAAGGAAAAAAGAAGTGGGCTGTTGGGCGTAATCTTAAGAAATAATTTTGATTTCATCCCTATAGTTCATTCCAATATTTTTCTGTTGCCAAATTTTTTTTAAAAAAAAAAAAAAAAAACTGTTTTTTAAATTCATGTTTATTTTAAGGCAAAACAGAATTAGAATTAAAATAAAATAAAACCAACAAGGAGAACAACCAGATCTGGTGCGGAGAAAGGGAAAAAGAGGAACAAGAAAGATCAGAGGGGCAGGGGGGCCGGTAAAGGAGACAGACAAAATGCAGTCATTTCTCATTTTCTCTCAAAGAAAAAGTTTGCGGAAATCTTTTTTTTTTTTTTTACTGCCTTGTTTTGATAGAAGAATAGATGAAATCCAAGTCTCAGTCCAATGTTATTTTGCAAAAGACCCGTCAAACTCACTACTGAAAGGACATAAGTCAGTTTGTAAAAATTCCACAAACCTGGAGCTTTGTGCTGTTCTTGGTAGCTTCTATAGCTTGAAGGCATCTCCGGTGGCTTCTCCAACGCATTTTTTGTTCTGCTCTAAGATTATTATCATTTTTTCTGTTAACAGAAAAAATTACATAGAATATTTAAGAAACACATTTAATGAGATTGTGATTGTGTGTTAGTACTCTTAGTAGTGTCTATTGTTCTACTTGAAAAATATTTGTGTTATCATTTTATTGGATGGGTAGAAAATGAGATTTACACATCCCTACTGAATTTAAACTCTTTTTTGAATGCTAAGATCAGTTATAAAGATGAACAGAAAAACCATTTTGAAAACGGAATCAAACATCGTGGATTCCTTTTAACACTCTTGAGTATCACAAAATCCAGAATCTGATCGACCATACTAAAATTTATGTGGAAGCAGAGGTGACCAATGTTGAAACAAATCCATTGCTTAGCCATGATGGTGCCGTGAACATAATAGAAGCAGACATGATGACTACAGAAAGCCAAGTCCGAGAAGATGTCGAATATATACCGTATCCTTACCTACGGTGTCTGGCTTAGGAAATAAGGCCAGAAAATAGGCAAATAAATGGCTTAATTAGGTACTTCGGACCTTCTCAGGAAATTATATCGAAAATAATTCTGATGATTTGATTCAAAATACCTTACAATGATAGCAACGTTCAAAAAACTAATATGAGGGTGATTAATAAACAATAACAGTCTAACTGCTAAAAATAAGCTTGCAAAGTAAATACAGAATACAGTTTACACAAACTTTTAGCTTCTTCTTTTCCATTGAAATACAAACACACAAAAATGAATACTTTTAATTATATCTACATCTTGGGGTGATCCACGTATGCAGCTGACACCACTCTCTCATACCTTTGTCATCTGAGGGCATCTATCGCGAAAAAGAGTATTCCAGCAACCTGCAATCACAATAACAGAAAAGGCCGAAGCAAAAAGCGTGCAAACAAAAAAAAAAAGTATAACGTCGACACTCTTGAGGAAAATCTTTAAACTCCACCTCTGAATTATTGCTCGTCTCGTCCTCTATATTTGATTCCAGACCGTTCTCAAGATCCACTAGCTTCTTTTGCACTTTATTTCGCCTGTAGACTAATTTATCTTTTTCAACTTTAGCTTGATTGTACTTGAACCCATTTTTAAGCAGGGAAAACAAGTTTTGCGCTGCAACTAATACAGATAATACGAAGAGGAACCAACGGCCGAAGGACCACAGATCCGATGATGGACAGTTGCTAAGTACTAAGAAGATAACTGCTTGGAATAAAAAGCAAAACGTCGCATGAGAGAAAGCATACCATAAAAGGAGATTAAAGACTATTGTTTTGCTCTGATATTGCTTCCTTCAATTCTGTTTTCTCCTTATCAAGTTTTTGCATCACAAAGGCCCATAGGAAACGAGAGTAGGTTGTTCACGGGAGAAGACTCAGAGGATAAATCCCTTCTCTCTCTCTCCTTTTTTTTTTTTTTTTTTTTTTTTTTTTTTTTTTAAATTGGCAGAATAGATCGGCCTGATATTTGGAGGCCATATACCTTGTTAATAAAGTTGTCTTATGAAGAGAACATCAATACTCGGGCCCACAAAATGAAACTATGACTTTTTTTTTTTTTGGAAGATTTATCACTACTAAATGTCTATTTGAAAAGTCTCTCTCGCTGGTGAAGGGTGGTTTTTCCATTCTCTCCTAGAGAGTAGAATAGGTGTCCCTTCGCTTGAAGGTGTTATTGTCCCTTAAGCTAATAGGTTTATCTTGAGGCTTTGTTGGTTTTTTTCAGGGGATTTTGGGAAATAGATAGTAGATTAGGATGGAGGAACTCACAAAAAATGGGAACAACCTAACCCTCTCGGAATGTGAAGGATCAAACTTTCGCATCAAGGCGGAACAGGCGAAGATGGAGATTATTTTAGCAGCTAAGTTCTTGACTAAGAGAGCTCTCAACATAGATGCTATAGCCAAGACTTTCACTCCCCTCTAGAGATCCAAAAATGGCTTCAAGATCAAAAAGGAAAGTGATCATGTGGTTCTATTTTCGTTTGATGATAAGAGTGAGATGGAGAAAGTCATAGCAGTAGAGCCTTGGAGCTTTGACAAACGATTAATTGTTTTGCAATGATATAGTAAGGAAATGGACGTAGGTGACATGGAGTTTAGTAAGGTGACTTTTTGGGTGGAAGTACACGATCTTCCAATCAAATTTCGGACTAAAAGAATTGTTGAACAGCTGTGTGAAGCTATTGGTAAGGTGAACACAGGGATTGATGAAGAAGAAGCAGAGGGAGATAACTTCATGCAAGTCCGGGTTACTATAGATATATCTCAACCATTGAGTAGGGGACGACTGGTCTCACTTGACAATGGTAAGGAACTATGGGTGAACTTCAAATATGAGAGGCTCCCAAGCCTATGCTTGTGGTGTGGGTGTTTGATGCATGATGATCACAATTACCATCTTTGGTTTGAAAGTGAAGGAAGTCTCTGACCTGAATCCAAGCAGTTCAACCCATGGCTTAAGGTAGCACCATTTGTGCCGAACCGAAAGTATGTGGTTAAAGGGCTCAGTTTCTTTGCTAGAAAAAAGGCTGAGGCAGTGAAGGAAAAGCTTGAAATGGTGAAGAACAAGCCTATGGTGGTGGTTCAAACAAGCAAACAAGCACCGGAGATGTGTAGGCTCGAAAATGAAAATTTTGAAGTCCCTAACATTGGAAACATGGATCCAGTTTTTCAGGAGGTCCAAAAGCATGATTTAAAGTTGGCAATAGAGAAAAAGGCAATAAAGCAGGCTCGGTTAGGTGAGGAAAGCAGCTACAGCAGGCCAGTTTAGGTGTTGAAAAGCTGATACAGCAGGCTGGTCTAGTAGAGGACAAGGAGCTGTCAAAAGTGGAGGGAATCTATGATGACATGATGCTACAACAGGCCGAGTCAGCTAAGGAAAAGGTGTCAGGGAAGAAATTTGAGGAAGTAATTGGGGGAGTTAGATGAGGAAATAAACAAAAATGACTCAAAAGACTTTGTGTCAACCAGCCTAGGTGTTAGCATGGAAAAGAAAAATTTGGGGGGCCAGCCTACAATTAGTGAAGCTTGCATGCCATGTCCATCAATTCACGCAACCAATTTGTCCTTAGCTCCAAGAGTACCTTTGGCAGAGTTACCATGCTCCTTTGTCAAGCACGAGTATACTGAAGGGGTTTGGAAAAGGCTTAATAAAGTAGGGGTGACAGAAGATATAGGTATGTCTAAAGCAGCGGGGGTAAAAAGAAGCAGAGATAGGAAACAAATCAAACTGAGTTACCAAAAAAAAGAAAGTTTCATGGAGAGGTGCAAGAAAAAAATAAGATATTGGCAGGGGCTGGCAATCAGCCTTGCCAGAAGTAATGAGTCTATTATTATGAAACTGTCATGGGCTTGGGAACCTACGTACAGAAAATGAGCTTGTTAGTTTAATACAGACAAAAGATCCCTTTATCGTGTTTATAGCCGAAACATGGGCAGATGAAGCAAGGCTTGATCATACTTTGAGCAAGATTAATTTTGACAAGAAGTGGGTGGTTCCAAGGCTGAATAGAGGTGGTGGATTAGTATTATTTTGGAAAAATTCTATCAACATTGAGGTGGTTAATTCCCACAAGTATTTTATTGATACGATCATCAATGGGAACACCGAAAATGCATGGCATTTCACTGGCTTTTATGGAGGGCTCGAAACCCACAGGAGGAATGAAGTATGGAGCAAATTGAGAAGTTTAAAGGCTAGAATGAATATCCCTTGGATTTGTGGTGGTGATTTTAATGAAATAGTTCGCTAAGAGGAAAAATGGGGTAGGGCTCCTAGAGATCATAATCAAATGCAACTATTTCGTGATGTGATCGATGAATGCCAATTCATGGATTTGGAATATGTGGGGCCTAAATTCACGTGGGCAAAACATTATGTGGATGGTCATTCCATAAGAATAAGATTGGATCGATGCATGGCCACTAATTCTTGGTTCCAAAAATTTCCAGGAACTAGGGTACATCACCTTAGTTGTATGTCATCGGATCACTCTCCTTTACTAATCAATTTGTCGGGGATGCCTAAACTTAAAAAGAAGAGATGTTTCAAATTTGAAGAAATGTGGTTATCGGATCCAACTTGTGGGGAAATGGTTGAGGAAGTGTGGAGTAGTACAAGGGAACCAAATCCAAGCATAGCCATTCTGAAAAAAAGTGGCTAACTGTGAACGAGAATTAACATGGTGGAATAAACACAATTTTCGGCATGTGAGAAGGGAACTAGAGATCAAAAAGAACCTACTTGTTTTGGCTGAGAATGAGGCTATGGTGAGTGGGAACAATACTCGGGTTAGGAGCATAAGAATGGAGATTAATTTGTTACAAGACCGGGAATCAAGGATGTGGTGTCAAAGGTCTAGGGTGTTATGGTTAAGCAAATGAGACAACAATACAGCCTTCTTTCATAGTAGGGCTACAAAGAGATTTAGGAAGAATTTGATCAGAGGTATAAGAGACCAAAATGGAGCATGGTTGACCGAACACGAGGAAATTGGGCATCTGATGGAGAATTACTGCAAAGAACCTTTTTTCCACCTCCAATCCAATTCTTGAAGCTGATTCTCTTGAGAAAATTCCATGCATGGTGACTGAGGAGATGAATGCGGACTTGATGAAGGAATTTTTAGAAATGGAAGTGAAGAAAGCTTTGAATCAGATGGCACATCTAAAAGCTCCGGGTCCTGATGGTATGCCACCGTTGTTCTATCAACACTTTTGGTCGACAATGCAGCATGATGTTACTTCAGCCATTCTCTCATGGCTGAATTCAGGTATCCTACCCGAACCCATTAACCATACACTCATTACTCTCATTCCTAAGATAGCTAACCCTGAACATATGTCTGAATTTCACCCTATTAGTCTGTGCAATGTCCTATATAAGATCTACTTTAAGGTCCTAGCAAATAGGTTGAAGAAATTTTTACCTTCCCTAATTTTTGAACATCAATTTGCCTTTGATAAAGAAAGACTCATTTCAGACAATATTATGGTTGCATTTGAAACCCTTTATCATATGAAGAATCATAATTCAGGAAAACATGGGTTTATGGCTATCAAGTTAGACATGAGTAAAGCCTACAATCGGGTAGAGTGGGTGTATTTGGAGAGGCTTATGGAGAAAATGGGTTTTTGTGCTAGATGGGTCGCTCTCATGATGAGTTGTGTGAAAACAGTGTCGTATCCTATCATGGTGAATGGTGAGCCAGCTAGGATGATCTACCCTAAGAGAGGAATTAGACAAGGAAACCCCCTTTCTCCTTTCCTATTCCTTTTATGTGCGGAAGGCCTTCATGCTCTCATTAAACATTCGACGAGGAATGGGGACATTAAGGGCTTTTCCTTGTGTAAACGTGGCCCTAAGCTAACCCACTTGTTTTTTGCAAATGATAGCTTGCTTTTCTGTAGGTCTATCTCTAAGGATTGCAATAATGTGTTGAGGATTTTGGGTGAATATGAGTCTTGGTTAGGGCAAAAAATAAACAAAGATAAGACCACAATCTTCTTTAGCAAATCCACCACAAATGAAGCAAAATCAAGCATAAATAATCTCTTCCAAGTCCAAGAAATGAAGTCTTATAAGAAATATTTGGGGCTACCATCCTTTGTAGGAAAGGGAAAAAAGGCTAGCTTCAATTATATAAAAGAGAGGGTTTGGCGAAAACTCCAAGGATGGGAGGGAAAATTGCTTTCACAAGCTGGGAGAGAGGTTTTAGTCAAATCCGTGATCCAAGCCATCCCTACTATGCGATAGGATGCTTCAAATTGCCATTAGGGCTTTGTGATGACATTGAAATAATTATAAGGAAGTCTTGGTGGGAGCAAAGGGGAAATAGAAGGAAAATTCATTAGATCCGGTGGAGTGAATTGACTAAATCCAAAATGGTGGATGGTATGGGTTTTCGCGACTTGACTCATTTTAATGATGCCCTTTTGGCGAAACAAGCATGGCGGCTTTTGCACAACAAGGAAACTCTCTTCTACAAAGTTTTCAAGGCAAAATTCTTCTCTAATCATTCTCTTTTAGAAGCTAAGGAAACAAGTTCAAGGTCCTATGCTTTGAAGAGTACACTACATGGTCAAGATGTTATCCTAGATGGGGCTTGCTAGAGGGTAGAAAATGGAAAATCCATAAAAATCTAGCAACACCATTGGCTGCCTCGAAAACACCCAACTAAGGTGCTCTCCCCAATGGTGGAAACAATGGAAGAAGCTACAGTGGATTGCTTAATTGATGAGGGAACTAGAAAGTGGAACGTTGTGATGATAGATGGAATTTTTGCTCCACAAGAAGCTAAAGAAATAAAGAATATTTAGTTGGCTAGAAAAGATACAGAAGACTCTTTATTTTGGCTGTTGGAGAATGATGGGAGGTATAGTTGCAAGACGAGATACCGATTCTTGAAGGAAGATGAAGTTGGTCATCAGGTGGTTGTGTAACAAGATCATAAGAAAGGGCTTTGGAAGAAGATTTGGGCTCTTGAATGCCCAAATAAAGTTAGAAATTTAATTTGGAGGGCTTGCCATAACTCCTTTCCTTTGAAGTGCAATCTATTTCGATGGAGAATTATTTCAAAGCATGTTAGAAATTTAATTTGGAGGGCCTACCATAACTCCCTTCCTTCGAAGTGCAATCTATTTCGACGGAGAATTATTTCAAAGCAGTGTTGTGATCGTTGCAAGGCAGAAAATGAAGACGCTTTGCATGCAGTGTGGAGCTATAAAATGTTGGACGATGTTTGGGGTGCAAATAACTCATGGAATTTTCGAAACCAACAATGCTTTTCTAGTTTCAATGAGCTCATGGCTTGGATTTTAGATCATCAAAGGAATCCAGCACTATTCGCATTCACCGTTTGGTCCATTTGGTATTAGAGAAACCAATCACAAACTCAGTCAGCCCATCGACCCCTGAACCTCATTTCACAGTGGGCTCGATAGTTAAGTAGAATTCAAGGCGCTGAAAATTGCACCATCTTTGAGTAGACCGGCTAGAAGAACACAGTGGAAACCTCCAATCCAGGAAATGCTAAAAATTAATTTTAATGGTGCCATCTTCGCCGAGGAAAAGAGCTCTGGTTTGGGTGTTATCATTCATGATAGGAAGGGTCTCATTATTGCGTCCATGGCCACTCGGGTCCCTCAACATCTCCGGCCGGTAGAGATTGAAGCATTGGCTACTAGCAAAGCTCTTAAGTTTGCAAGAGAGTTGGGTATAGCAGAGGCCGTACTGGAGGGAGACTCTCAAGTAGTGATGTCGGCGCTGAAATCAAAGAACACTGGTTTAGCCCCATTTGGTTTACTGATGTAGGACTCCTTAACTTTATTTGCTGGTTTTTCAAAATTGTTCTACTCTCACACTAAGAGAGAGGGCAACATAGTTGCACACAATTTGGTTAAGTTAGCAGTGAATTTTACAAATTGTGTAATATGGATAGAAGATGTTCCATCCGATATATTGTCTTCTTACCATGCTGATTTAGCTGGTATTGTGTAATTTAATGCACCATAGTGCTGTTTCTCAAAAAAAAAAAAAAAAAAAATTCTATTTGGCAAAAATTACTTTTGTCAACTTATTTTATTATTTAGCTTATTTTTACTACTATTTATAGGTCTTACTACACTTTTTGGTATTATTTATGATCTTAGTGTACTATTTCAGAGGATTCCAAATGGACTTTTCTATATAAAAAGAGTAAGCTAATACCAAAACACACCATTTTGCCTTGGTTTAGTCAAGTTTTGTTAGGCCAAAACGCACCATTTCATTGTTCACTTCAATTCCATCTTGGTGAAGCAAAACTGTTTGTTTTGTTGATTTTTTTTGGGCATGGAAGGGGCAGGAGAAAGTAGAAACGGAGATTGGTGTGGGTGAGAGAGGGAGAGCAGGGATTAGTAACAGCAGAGAACTCGAAGTGCATTCACATTCCAAAATTCTATTTCATCCTATTTTATCATCTCAAAAAATTATTTTATCAATTATACTATACAATTTTACAATACTATCAGTATTCTAATTTTTATTTTACAATATAACACATTAAAATAATATTTTTACATAATAAAATAATATATCTTAAAATCCAAATAAAAACAAAAATTCAAATAAATGAATTGACAAAGTAAGTGAATAAAATATTAATTTTTTTTTTAATTGAGTTACAATATAATTTTAAAAATAGAATTTCACGGTTGTACTATTGCAAATTTTTTTCAATTGTTAGTTTTTTCCAAGTTCGGATGTGTCAGAGGTTTTGAGTTTTTATTCTAAATTTCCTAAATATGGCACGTGTCATTCCCAACGCGAATGCCCCCACTTTCTCTCACTGCTCAGCACTCTGTTTGCTGAAAGAGCAGACAGTACTTTCCCTGCTTGGAGGATGGAGGTTCAGCTTCTGCTTTACCATACGACTGATGGGTTCCAAAGTTCGAAAATCAACATCTTCAATCGTCACTTCAAACGCAAGCAGGTAATATCTATAATTATAAATCTCTAAAGGCTAAACCCACTATTTCGTTTACCTATTTCATTAGTCAATTTTTTAATCGAAATAATTCAGAAGGCATGCATTTTTCTTGTCTTTTCTCAATGAATCAGGGGGAAAAAAAAATCAGACCTTTTTGCTAGATTTATGTGTTTTTCTTCTTTTTTTGAATCAAAAATTTCATTTTGATTAATCCCTTACAAAATTTCAGTTCTGATTACATCCATCACATCTACTCACGGAGCGTTGGGATGGTATTCAAGACTCCCTGATGCTGTATTGAAAGTATGACCTAAAGATATGACTCACTTTTTCTTCTACTTTTTATTTCTTTTGCTTCCAAAAAGTTACATAATATATTTTTTTTCTTTCTTAGCGTTCTAAAACGTGTTAGCTGTCAAGTTGGGGTTTCTGCCACCAGCAATGGGCCTGGCCTTAACAAAGAAATGTAGAAGTTTCAGGGTTTTGACTGGTACAAGTAAAACTGGTGCCGGGGTTGGTGGTTGGTTTTTATCCTTTCTTTCCAAGGAGGTTGATAAAAATCAAATATCCATTTGCTTGTACTTTGGCGAGGCTCCCTGGATAAGTATGTATTCTTTTTCCATACTACAATAAAGTTTTCTATGTGAAGAAGCTAAAGGTACCAAAATATTTTTCTGTACTTAGAATTGAGTTTTTAGTTTGTTAAGTGGGTTTCTCTTGGGTGGATTATCGATATTTGTCTTGATGGGTTTTGTCATATTAATGAAATGTGTTTTAAATCAAATATAAGTAATATAATAAGAGAATCCATAATAAAAGTTATTTTACTAAAATGAGCAGTTCAATGCCATGAAGAATAATTGTATTTCTACGTTCTTTGTAGTCGTTGATCTTCCAGAAATAGTCCAAAAGGAGTGTACCTTTGGCATGAAACACAATAACTTTTTTTCACCATATTGGAGACTTTCCAATACTGAAATTGGATTGTCTTTTGACATTGAGGTGCTTTAGGATGAGTCTGGCTAATTGAATCTGAGCCCACATTGACTGACCTCAATTGATAATTCCCAAGTGTGTAGGTGAACAAAAAGTGTAATATTGACTCATTTTGGGTGTGTATTCACCTCAAATGAGCTAAAAGCAAGGTAATGTGACCAAAAAAAATCTAAGTGGGTGTGCACTCCCCATCAGCTTGTATGGGTAATTAGAGGCAGTTCCTTGAAACTTGGTTCACCTGAATCTAAATGCAATGCTTAGCCACATTCAGGTTGGATGACGTTAGAAACTTTCATCATCTATTCATTCAAGCACGGATATTGGATAATAGACCAAGTATGCTACCATTTCTACATCTTCAATCAGTGATTTAATTTTCACTTGAATGCTTAGGGGAACTCTCTTTGTGTTGAACAAATATTTGCTCAAATTGTGTTACCAGTCTTCTTATTCATTTCTCATAGGGAAAGTATTGTTGCACATATGAAATAGACATACGGTGCACATAATGGCTTGATAATCTTATTTAATGGAAACTTCGAATAACACATATCTTGACCCTGTTTTTTCCATAAAATTTAGACTTTCCTAGCTTCTTCTCTGGCTTTATCTGATTTTATGTCATTCTAGGTAAGAAGATTGACAGAAACTCAATTAGTTACAGTTTGCTTGTTTGGTATTTGTTGGGTGATGCTGCAAAGGTTAGTGGATTTGTTGGATTGTTGGTCATGCAATTTCAGGCGACATCGTAATATAGTTATATGGAGGATTGTGTCGCATTGTTTGATGTGGTGTATCTAGCGGGAACGGAATACTTGAAGCTTTGAGGTACACGAACGGTCCATTCTTGAGTTTAAGTCTTTTTTCTTTTTTACTCTTCTCGAATGGTGTTTAGTTTTACCATCTTTTTCTTGTCTTTCCATTCCTGTTTTGCTTGATCATTGTAATCGTGCTTCTTGATGTTTATGCCTCTTTAGTACATTTCCTATGTAATGGGCTGTGTTCTTTTTAATAAAATTTTTATGTTACTTATCAAAATATATATCTATATATATATATTTTAGGTGATGGAGTCATTTTGTATAGCAGCTTTCACTGCATGGTATGCCACAAAAGCAGTTTAGAAAGTAGTAATGAATCTTTGTGTTATCTTATTCTCCTTTTAAATTTTTTCTAGTGGATAATTATCAGCTTATTGCTCATATACTTTTGTATTTGTAGCCTGTAAGGACAATTAAAGTAAAAAAGGCAATAATTTGATCTGATTCCTGGTGTTAGTGTTATATTGGAGTAAAAACTGATGTACTTGCTTCCCTAATATCTCTCTATTTAAATATGGATGAGATAATGTGATTGATATTTGTGGGGAATTTGATGATTTCAACCCAGCTTAGGGACCCCCCTTTGTACTTATTTTAATTTTTACATGTGTGGAGCAATGTGAAACATATGAATTTTTTTTTTCTCTGGGTATTTATGCACTAATTTGTTTTTTGATAAGTGATTCTTGCACTAATTTGTGCCTCTTGGTGTGTGTGTGTGTGTTTTTTTTTTCTTTTTCTGATGGCATCTTGTTAGCGTCAAAGTCATTTCATTTGCATATCCTCAACGTTATCTACTTACTCTTAGACAATCTTTATTTGTGCAATTTCTCTTACCATGAAAAGTTCATGCAAATGATTGTCTCTTTTCTGCACTTTTGTTTATTGGTGAAATGTTTTATCTGGATAGTTTTTTTGAGAATAGGTTTATCTGGATAGTTGATTACTGGGATTGGAAGTGAAACTAAATTGGTAATTTTCATGTCTGTATCTTATGAGAGAGAGAGAGAGAGAGAAAGAAAGAGAGAGAGAGAGAGAGAGAGAGAGAGAGAGAGAGAGAGATATTATGTCTTATCCAGTGCTGATCTCAGTTAAGTGAGGTCTCTCTGAACTTGGGCAGGGTTTTACCCTTATGCATTATTTGCCCAAATTGGCTTCTATCAAGACTCGAGTCCATGCTAGAAATATAGTTAGTTCTGACCTTTTTTTGTTAATTTAATTATCATTGTGTTGCAATTTTTTAAATAAGATATTACAAGTTGTGTTCACAATATGGATGAGAACTTATCCTCTTGTCATTATTTTAAATGCTAGCTCATGGAACTTGAACTGAAGAAGATGTTTGATACTGTTATTTCCATTCAGGAGGAAATGTTTTATCTCCGTGAAAGGTAAGAAAACTTATCGTATTTCTTTTACAGTTCATGAAAAGTGGGATATCCATCTCTTTTTAAGCAATGCTGTTCATGATTTATATTTCAGAGAAGAAGACATGCAGGTGCTCAACAAAACAACTAACAACAGGATGGCCTTGTTGAGTTTTCTTTCCCTTATTGTTTGTTTATCAGTAGCAGGCTTGCAAGTATGGCACCTGAAGACCTTTTTTGAGAAAAAGAAGCTCATATAATTTTTTCTGGCCAAGTTTCATAGTTTTCTTGGGTTTAAGTGATAGTTTAGTGGCAATAGCATCTTTTGTAGTACCTCATGTATGTGGTTCAAACTTCAAACCCCATCTCCTCTTGTCCACTATCTGCCTTTCAAAAAAGTTTACCGTTTCTCATCTATGATTTTGTAGCATATTTCAGAAACCATGTACTTCAAAACAGAATAATTCTCAGGTCACATTGTTAGATCAAGCGGGGCAATAAAGTTTTGTTATCTGTTATTCAATTTCCATCGAATTGGAGATGCTAGAAGGTTCAAAAGATTAAAAAAAAAAAAAAAAAAAAAGTGACGTGCTTGCAACAAAAGGAACGGAAGAAAACAAAAGGTTTCACAAAGGTTTTGATTGAAAAGGCTTTGGATTTGTGCTTTATGGTGGAATTAAATATGTAAGAAGTGGGCAGAGATAAAGCTGGGAATTATTTTAGATTTATTAGTATTTTAAAATTGATAAAAACTATTTTAAAATTGTAGGATAAATTAAGAAAATATGATGGAAATGACATGGCTACTGATGTGGTTTAACGTAAGCGTAGTAATATTAATTGCTACATTTCAGCTTTTAGTATTAAATAGATATAGATAATGCACGTCTAAAACAGCAACACAAAACAAACTCCATCATAGATCAATACTATATCATCTATTGGAGCTTGGTCATATACAATCTTAGCATGTAAGGAATTCATGCAGCCTAAGCCAAAAGCCAATGCACATATAGGTATTCTCTTGATGGAACAAAGAACATATTAACCTTTGGTAAAAATATTGATGATTTGATAGTAATTCTAACTTGTTCTGCTTCTATTGGGATTGTTTTGGAGAATGACTGCAGAAAGGAAGAACGGTTTGATTAGTATATCAAAGAGTGAACAGTGAAATCTGAAGTTGTATGCTTGAAAAAAAAATCCTATCAAACTTAGAAAAAGGAAACACTGATTTAAAAGATAATACCACATTAAAAGAAAACCCTTAAAAGGCATATGCAAAAAGATAATACCACATTAAAAGTATGTTGTTTTACATAAGAAAAGGAAATAAGCTCACCTCATTTTAGAGGGAAATTAACACTGATTTATATATCAAACATTGAAATGCTTCCACATGATACTACAAATCGGCTCAAATTTGAAAAATAGATGTTAGAAAAACTTAAACTTAGAAACATAGTTAGCAATTTTGTATATAAAAAAGCAAGAAAAATGAAATTAAAAAAAAAAAAAGTTACAATATAAAATTTAAATATGATGTTTGAATTTTTTTTTTTTTTTAATAAAAGAACTCACCTCATTTTTTTGGTTGATCTCATAATATTTTTGCACTCTTTTATAGGAATTTACCTAATTCCTGAATTTGTGAGAAACAAAAAAATAAAATAAAATAGAAGAAAAATAACACACATATTTATTTGTTTATTTGTTTTTGTTTTTATCCAATTCATTCAGGTTTTGCTCTCTATCTTAGTTTTTGTCTAATCTATTCAACAAGTAGGAAAGCTACATCCACTACTAATACAAAGGTACGCAAGAGATTTGACTTTTTATTGATTTCAATATCATTTCATAATGTTTTTGCTTGAGTCCTAAGATGTAAAATTATATTCATTAGTAGTTGATCCTAGAAACTTTGAGTTGTACGAGAGCTATTCTCTGTTTCTCCTAGCAACCAAAGCACCCATTAAAATCTAATTGAACAAAACTGACACCACCCACCACCTAAAAACAAAAACGTCCCAACAAATCTAATTTTTCTTTTCCTGAATTTCTCCATACATATGGTGATTTGTTTTCTTTCATCCTACTCAAGAAGACCAACACTCAAGAAGAGGCCAAAGTCTTTGGTTTGAATGTTGCTGTTCCTTATTTCATATGTAGTACTATCTTGGAAAATGTTTCGTTATGACTAGTCTATTGATACTAACAACTTTGCATTAATTGAGAATACCCAAACTCAAGAAAATTAAGGCCAAGGACTTTTGGGGCAATTGCTAGGCCATCCCTTGACTTTTCCCTCTTTTTTAAGACTTGGACTCACTAAGTGCCGAGAACTTAGGCCTCATCAGATCAACTACCTTTTATGAATTCATATCCTGTACTTTTTTGGAAAGTGTTTCATAGTAAATGCTAGTCTATATCACTAATATTATGAACTTTGCACCTAGACCACGAGAGTTGAAGACTTTGACGTACATTGTATCCTTAACCCACCCCCATGGAAATTGTTTTTCAACTAAAATAAAGGGTGGGAAAAAATTATTCATTTTCTTTGAGAAAAGAAAAAAAGACAAAGGATATGAGCTTTCACCAAAGAGGTGAAAATGCTATGAATATTATAAAAAGATGTAAGGATGTAGCTCCAACATGAAAAAATAAAAAATATTGGCACAATGAGCAGGGCTGGCCCCTGGGCAAGGCCACTTAAGCCATTGCTTAGGGCAGCAAAAATTTTAAATTAATAATTATTTTTTATAATTTAAAAAAATTGAATTCCCTAACTTCAAGAAGGCCTCTAAAATGATGGGAATAATAAAAACCCAACTCATTTGAAATCCTAAACTTCTTGGAAAGTGTTTCATGGTGAATACTAGTCTATATCACAAGTATTATGAACTTTGCAGTATTTGAGATAACCTAGAATGCGATAGTTGAATACTTTACATCCAATCATGTCTTTCCACCCACCCCACAAGAGTTTTTTTTTTTTATCTTATTTTCAACCAAAATAAAATAAAAAGGTGAAAAAAAATTCCTTGTCAATGAAGAAAAAAATTACCTAAAGGTCGTCAATGGGCTGGGTCAGGCCGACTCGGCCCATTTTTACTTGGCCCATTGGCACAATGAGCTGGACATAATGGGCAATTAACTAATTAACAGGCCGGGTCAAGTTGGGCCGAAAAAGAAAACCTCAACCCATAAGCCTACCCATGGGCAATGCCCATTTTGTCTTTAGCAAGCTGGGTTATTAGGTTGGGCCTAATGGGCTACTTATAGGCTTGTGTTAGCATATTATTTTATTATTTTTATAAGGAAAGAATCAATTTTTATAAGGGAATAATCAATCTATTTTTTTAAAGGAAAGAATTAAAGAATTTAATACTTAATTACAAATTTTTTTACAGCCAAATCTATTTAATTTTTTAGTTTGTTGATGGAAACCTATTTAATTTTTTTTTTATTAAGGCTTTAAATAGTTTTTTATTTTTATCTTCAATAAAAAAAAAATGTCAAATGTTTAATTCAAATTTGCTCGACTACTAGAAAAATATATATTTAATAAACTATGTTTAGCATAATTACTTTGAGTATCTTAGTGGTTCAGGGAATTCTTTTAAGAAATTCCTCTATAATATCTCAAGATCAATTCTTCATACACTTCCTATATATTGTTATTATGAATTATGAGTTATTGGACTAAGCCAGTGGGTTAGGCCAACGAGCTGGGCAACTGGTTGGGCTAGTGGGCTAGCCCATTGGGTACCCATAGACATAAAAACTAGCCCACGGCCTGACCCACTGGGCTAGTGGGCTACCTATGAGTCTCAATAACAACGAGTCGGGCCACCCATTAGCCTGGTGGGTTGTCGGGTTTCTGGGTCGGGCTATGGGCCGTGGGCTATTTGATGACCCTTAAAATTACCTTATAAAACAATCTCATGGATCATTCCTCTCATGGTTGATGGTCCCCACATACTTTAAGACTCACATGCTATAAGAGGGATGCACCATGAGATAATCTCATAAGAAAATTTTCCTATAGATAGAGATCATTACATTGTGCATCTCTCTCAAAAAGAAAATAACCACCATGAGACAATCTCATAAGATAATTTTCCTATAAATAGAGGTCACATGTTGTGCATCAATTTCAAAAGGAAAATAACCCTAGATTTTCAGCTTTTAAAATTACTAGCAAATGTGGCTTTAGTTTCTTCCTACAAGGAGTCTCTAAAAAAATTGTTTTTTAAATAATGAAACCTCTTCATATTTGCTAAACAGAATTATTCCAAATTTATTACTGTGAATGTGAATGTGACTTTTGCTAATGGTTTGAAATAGTGCCACGAATGTGACTGTTGCTATTGGTTTGAATGAAAATTTGCATGTTGAACTTAAGTCATATTTTGTAATGAGGTAGCTTGGAACTTAAGTCATACTATTTGTCTTATGTGTTTTGCATTATTTGTGAAGACCTGGACACAACAAAAGAACAAAGACTTGGAATAAACTATGCTTTCCCACAGGAAAATTTGATATGATTATTTTTTTATTAGATAATTATTGAATTAATATATTAGATTGTATGTTTTTAAAAGTTCAATATGTGTTATTTGAAATTATGTTTGAAATTAGAAGTTTTTTGTAGTCAGGTATTATATATAGTGAGATACGTATGAAAACAAAATGCAATAAATTTTTAAAAAAATTGATAGTGTGAGAACTATTAGACTAAGTTGTAACTAAGTATACTTTGTTTATGACTATACAGATGTATGATATTCAACTCTTATAGGTATATTTTTCTCCAAAACATATATACACATCTCTTTCTTCCCCACAATTGGGAAAAAGTAAATAAAGATAACTATACAATAGATCATTAATCAATAAATCATATATCATAAAGTGGAAATATAAAATAAAATAAAATGCAAAAAGAAAAAATTCCTTAAGTATCTATACATAAAAGCATTAATAGCTTAATGATGCTCTAGAGTAAATTATATTTTATCTTATTCTCTTTTTGGCATTTTCAATAAAGATAATCAACTAAGAAAAATTAAAAGCTTACCAAGAAAGTTCAAATTAACTAAAAAATTGATGGTGGAGATACTAATTATTTGTAAAAAAATGACCAAAATAAAAATAAAGAAGTCAAGGAACTTATAGCAAAATGTTTTCTATACAAAATTCCAATAGAAGGGAGACTAATAGGCCCTCCACTTTCTTCAAGACATAGGGGATTATAAAAGACCATACATCTTTTGCCTACTATTTTCTCTTTCTCAAATTCACATTACCAAAGAAGTATATGAAGCGAAAAATATTGTGAATGCATCTCTATTCAGTGAAAGTACATTGGTAGGCACATTCAAATTCGTAGCCATGTATAAACTCAAATTTCTATTAAAAAAAAAACCCATATATTAACCCATACCAAAATTCAACCAAAGCTATAAGAGTGATTTGTGATGGGAAATTTGAAAAATACAACACAAAAAAATTAAATAAAAAACTATCAACCTAAATTAGAGTTATAAGTAAGAACAAAAATAGAGAGAGAGAGAGAGAGAGAGAGAGAGAGAGAGAGAGAGAGAGAGAGAGAGAGAGTACTCACAATTTTTGTGTAGAAAAAATATGGATTGAATGGAATAAGTGATATCAAATTTATACAAAATAAGATGGAGAGAAGAAGAGTCAAAATATAAGAAAAAAAGAAATGATGAAGGAAGTTTAACGATATAATAAAGAGTAGTGGGGAGATAAAGAGACAACAAGAGAGGGGAAAGGTTGGAGGAAGAGAAGAAGAGTAGTATTTTTTTTTTTTTTAGAATAGGAAGATGAAAAGTTTAAATATTCAATTTTAACAATTACTTGAAATTAGAAAGAAGAAAACGAAAATTTGAAATCAATTTGGGTAGTTGAATATAATCAAACATTTGCATCTAATGAATAGTAATGTTTGTAATGAATAATCAAACATGTGTATATATCCACTAAAAGATAATAAATGATTTAATTTTAACAATTACTTGAAATTAGAAAGAAGAATATGAAAAGTTGAAATCAATTTGGGTAGCTGAATAGTCAAATATTTGCATTTAAAACAAACGAATAGTAACATGTTGAATAGTAATGGAGTGCATTAACAGGTTTGTCTATGAACTATATTGGATTATTTTATATAAAATAAAATAGAAAAATCATAAAGGAATTTTTTTTAAAGGACAACGTGGCTAATGAGGTGGCTCAATAGGAGTATAGAAACATTAAATTCTACGTTTCAGTTTTTAGATATATATAAACTAGTTGCAAACCCACGTGATGCGTGGGAATATATGATTACTTTGTAATTGTGGTATGATGTATAATGTGTTCTCTCTAAAAATCAAAAAAATTCTAAAATTATTTTTCATCTATCTATCTATCTATATATATATATATATATATCATTTTAGTATTTTAGGTGTGTTTGATTGAAATTATTTCTCTTTGAGGTAGTCCATATTTTTCTAAATTATATTATGGTACGTTGTGTTTTCCTTCTTCTTCTTTTTTTTTTTTTTTTTTTTTCTTTCTTACAACTAAACTCTTTATATTATTCAAATTTCTCATTTCTTAAATGAGATATCGTAATAATCAAAACTCATCACAAAATTACAGTTGATATTACTTAAATAGTTGAGAAACACATTCAAATACATAGCAAGATTGTATTTTGATATAAATTCTAATTTTCACTTTCAAAATAACTAAGTATTATGTCAATCAAAAATCAAACAAAAGCTATAAGATGGAGAGAAAATGCTTGTGATGGAAAACTCAAAAACACACACCAAATCATATATTAACCCAAAATAGTGCTATAAAAAAAAGTAGAATGACTCATCAACCTAAAGTTAAGTTGCAAGAAAGAATAAATAATCGAGAAAGAGAATAATCACCTTTTCTTCGGAGTGACCTGAATTAGATAAATTTATAGAAAATAAGATGAGAAGAAGAATAGTCAAAATAAAAGATATAGTCACACCAAATTATCCAAGTCATGTTATGTAATTTAATAAGATTATATTCTTATTTATTATCTTTATAATGCAATATGATAGCATTTGACAATCAAAGAAAAGAAAAGAAAAATAACAATTTAAAAATACAAAACCAAAAAGTTTAGAGCGTGAAATGTAATTTAATCCTATTTATTTTTTCGTAGGGGTATGCATCAACTTAAAGTAGAGTTCTAAAGAACACACAAATTCATAAACCTAAAGTAAAGATATAAAACATATAAAAAAAAATTCCACACAAAAAAGGGAAAAAATTTGAGAGAGAGAGAGAGAGAGAGAGAGAGAGAGAGGGAGAATAATAGTAGAGTTCTAAATAAGATTTGACATTCATCAACATAAAGTAAAGATTAAAAAAAAAAATTTGAGAAAGAGAGAGAGTAATAACCTTTTTATGTGATAAAATATGTATAGAGTTAGAGAGAATTGCAAATCTATAGTAAGAGGATAGGGATAACAATAGTCAAAATGAAAGGAAGATGAAGGGATAAAGGAAGAATGATATTAATGTTGATAGTAGTGAAGAGATGAAAAAGTAAAAATGAAAGGGAAAAATTAGAGAAAATGCAACAATAAACTACAAAATTAATAAATAAATAAAAAGAGTCAAAAAATAGGAGAGAAATAATTGAAAATAAGTAGGTGATATAGTTACAAATGTAGTTCAACTGAAGCGTAATAATAATAAATACTAGATTTTAACTTTTATATATATATATATATATAGATGTATAATAGTGAGTAATGCAACAATAATTTACCTTAAGAAATGTACGTGTTCATACGGACCAACACTAATTCTTTATGGCCTATTCTTTATGCAAATACAAATACATTGCGTGAAAATTAAGAAGAGGAAGGCAGTCAAAAAGAAAAAGAAGAAAAGAAAGTATAAAGAGAAAGGATGAAGGAAACAAAAATGAGTGCGGTGGTCAAAAAGGAGAAAGGAAATTGTATCCTACTTTCTTTAAGTTATATTATATGGAAAAGTGTGAAAGTAAATCAATATTGTAATGAAAGCTACCCTCCAAGTCTCCTTAACCATAATAGTATTTCACACTAAAGTGACGACCAATTTCCTCAGATAACGTGTTTGGGCTACACAATTGTGAAATTACATTCTCTAAAAAGTGAATCAGACTACAAGCAGTATGCTAGTATTTTCACAATAGACCATCGTTGTCATCTTGGCCTAACAACAACTAACAGTCCTCCCAAAAAAAAAAAAACAACTAACAGTCAATTTCTTCAATCTGCCATTATCATTCTCTCTCAAAAATCCTTTTGAGAAAAATCTCTCTTATTTTTTATTTTTCATTCACTTTCCTTTACCTAAGTTATCACATATTTCTTTCTTCTCTTCCTTTTAGATCATCTAACCGTCTATCCAAAACACAATGACTTTTCTTACTAGAAAAAAGAGACTCCTTTTCTTCTTTCACACTATTATGCAAAGGAAAAAGTTAACTTACAAAATTGGTTGTAGTTTTAGAGTACAACTTTACTCAATATTTTTTTATTGAATGTGAATTTTGATAAATCTACCTTTAGATTACATCTTCTTCTTATATCCTTCATACTTACAAAATATATAGAAAATTAAAGATCAATAGCTATGTCATCAATAAATTGTTTATACAGTAAATAATATCTGATTGACATAAAATTTGACATGTGTATTAAGAGTGTAAAAAACATGCAATTCAACAGTTAGATTTTCAAAATATGTAGTAATATTTATTTTATTAAGTAAGTTTGTTACTTTAGGCTATAACCAATTTTGTAGCTAAACTTTGTCCCTATGCAAATATAATATATTCTTGAGTTTTAGAGGTCAAAATACATGTGTGGATTTTACGAGCAATTAGAATGGGTTTTTGCATTTAAACATAGCTAAACTTATAGCAATCTTATAAAGTTTTCTCTTTAAATGTTGCAGATTTGTTTACATTGCATGCTTTTGTTGTTTACTAAGGAAAGCTAGATCTGACAATTGAAGCAATGAGAAAATACAATCCTAAGATTGCGTTTTCAATGCAAAAGTCTTGAATACATGAAGTGCTATGGGAAGCTTGTAAGGAATGGAGTTGAGGTTATTGAACACTTGATCAACAAGAATCTATTACGATGATCTAAATCTGACAGAAGAGCTGCATAACAGAACATCAAAAATAAAAAGAAAAAGAAAATTGAAAGAGTATTACACATCACATATCTCATTGAAATTTTATCAAACATGTGGTAAATAACAAAAAAATTGCTACACTCAGTGAATTAGATATTGGGACTGCTAAAGCTAGTGTTTCCTAACATGATACCGGAGTCAAATTGTCAACAAGACCCTTAATTTTAAGGCATTGATAGATTTGGACAAAACTTTACTGAATTTGCGAACATCATGAAACCATTCTTCCCATTAAAAAAAATTAGCATGTTCACACAGGCAGTGATTTACTACACTCTTTACAACTTGGAAATTACCATAGCAACCCAATGTAGAAATATCGTAATATTATAAGAGTCATGTAATGGGTGTCCTTAGAGCAATTTTTAATAAACCGTATTAGAAAAATTTTAAACATCACTTTTATGAAAATTATAAAAAATTGTCAGAAAAATTAATTGTTTTATTATTTTCTCATAAAATATTTCCAAACTATCTAAATAAAATAAAATATTTCTAAAAATAATTCTTAAACCAATACCTTTAGGACATTCGTTAAAGTTCCCAATATATATATATATATATATATATATTTTTTTTTTTTTTTTGACTTTTTAACATATTATAAAATACAAACACACAACAGCAAATACCTTTAATTAATTCAATTGGGCCAAATCAGACATCATTAACTATATGTATTACACAATGACATCACCAACCAATATAGACTCAACGGTTTTTTTTTTTTTTTTCCTTCCTGGGTAGAAAGACTCAAAGATTTCACTTATGCATTTCATAAAGACAAAGTATAATTGATTGCTTTTTTTCCTTCCTGGGTAGAAAGACTCAAAGATTTCACTTATGCATTTCATAAAGACAAAGTATAATTGATTGCTTATTGGGTCATACAGAATACAAATAAATTCAACCAGGTCTGAAAGTGAAATGCAGAGTATTTTACACCTGGCCCAGCAGATATTTCTTTGTACTTTCCTGAGTTCAAAATTTTGAAAGTTAATTAGAAAATGCACATCAGCTTCTAGCTACACTCCAAAGTCCAAACGCCAAAGATAAAATATTATTGGTTAACCATCAAAAAAAAAAAAAAATTATTGGTTAGAATATAAAATATTATCTCTAACTACTCTGCCTGTCTGCTGATATGTTAGTCCTAGTCTCCCAGATATTATAAACTAATGAAATAGGTTCCATAAAGAGGAAATGGATCATTGAGACCCATTCAACACGTTTTAAATTTTTGGCCCACATTATTTTTATTTTTTATTTTTTATTTGGGGTTAAATTTTGATACTGCAAAGAGATTTCTTTGAACTTTCCTGGATCAAAGAAAGCGCGTGTACCCAAAAAAAATCACTTACCAGTCAAAAAAATACTACTTATTTTAGCCTGACATCACAACAAATGAAACTCAATTCATTGACTCTCTCATTCTCAGCCAATTCTCGTTCTTTCTCAAAAAACCATTGTGAAATATCTCCCATTTTTTATTTCTCATTCACTTCACTTCTTAAACTCTTACAATTTTAATTTCATCACATCTTGATTTTCTTTCTCCTCTCCTCTTCCTTTTAGATTTTCTCAACTGTCTCTGCATCAAAATCACAATGGCCCTTTCGACCACCAGAGGAACCTCCTCTTCCTCTTTCACCCAACAATGCAAATATGATGTGTTCTTGAGTTTCAGAGGAGAAGATACCCGCAATGGTTTTACTAGCCATTTGAATGGTATTTTGCGTTATAATGGTGTTAACACTTTCATGGATGATGAGCTTCCAAGAGGAGGAAAAATTTCCGCTGAACTTCTTGAAGCTATTGAAAGTTCAAAGATTTCGATAATTGTATTCTCTAAAAATTATGCATCCTCCACTTGGTGTTTGGATGAACTTGTCAAGATTCTTGAGTGTAAGAATAATGGCCAAGTAGTGTTACCGGTTTTTTACAAGGTAGATCCATCGGATGTACGTAACCAACAGGAAAAGTTTGGAGAAGCACTCGCAAAGCATGAAAAAAAATTCAAGGACAATAAAGAGAAGGTGCAGAGATGGAGGGCAGCCCTAAATGAAGCCAGCCATATATCTGGTTGCCATTACAAAAATGAGTATGTGTTTAATCTCTACTTTGTTATCACCAATTAATTTTATTGCTAAACAAACAACAACCCCACCCCCCCCCCCAAAAAAAAACCATTCTTGTTTGCTTTTTTATTAAAAAAAAGAAAAGAAAAGAGATTATAAAAAATTTATATTTTGATCATATCTTTTAGTAGTGAGTTAAATAGGATATAAGGTTCAGTGATAGAAAGAGAAGAATATATGATAGATACTCTTATCAATTAATTTGAAACTTCTCTCATGTCATGTTTAGAAAATTTCCCCTAAATTTTATAATAAATTCATTCAAGTGTTCGAAGTGGATATTCAGTGAGTTTGTTTCCTTTCCAAAGCAGATATTCCACGCATCTTTGTGCTAAAAGCCTAAAGTCGATGTTTGACCTAAAAAAAAAAAGTTCATAATGATAGTTCTCAACTCTATGAATTATATGCCATTTAATTTGACTAACAAAATTTATGTTGTAGTTCACAAACTAAACATTTTGAATTCAATTCAAGATAATATTTCTATTTTCTAACATGTTTTAAATGCTTTGTGATTGGCAGCCGCCCTCAATTTAGATTTATCAAAGAAATTGTAGAAGAGATCTTAAGTGCTAAGTTAAATCGTACACAAGTATTTGTTGTTAAATACCCAGTTGGAATAGACTCTCGCATAGAGGAAATAAGTCATCTGTTAGATATTGAGTCAAACGATGTTCGCATGTTAGTGATCCATGGTCTTCCAGGAATAGGTAAGACAACAATTGCAAAAGCTATTTTTAACTTAATTGCATATCGTTTTGAAGGAAGTAGCTTTCTAGAGGATGTTAGAGAAAACTCAAAAACAAATAATGGTGTACTCCAACTACAAAAGGCACTTTATTATGAGATCTTAAGGGCTGGAAAATTGAAAGTGCATGGTATATCTAAAAGAATCAATGAGATAATGGAAAAGCTTCGGAACAAAAAAATTCTTTTAATTCTAGATGATGTGGATGAATTAAAACAAGTAGAAAATTTGCTTGGAAACTGCAATTGGTTTGCTTCTGGAAGTAGAATTATTATCACAACAAGAGAGAAAAAGTTGCTATCTACTCTGCGAGAAGATTGTCATTTATTTTACTATGAGGTTAAGGAATTAGATGAATGTGAATCTCGTGAACTCTTTTGTCAACATGCACTCAAAAGAAACAAGCCTATAGAAGATTATTCGGAGCTCGTACAACAATTTATAGGTTATGCCAAAGGACTTCCATTAGTTTTAAAAATAATAGGTGCTGATTTATATGACAAAAATTTACAATGTTGGAAAAGTGCATTAGATAAGTACAAAAGAATTCCTAATTCGGATATTCAACAAGTACTTAAAATAAGTTACGATGGATTGGACCAAATTCAACAGGATATTTTCCTTGATATTGCATGTTTTTTTAAAGGATTCTACAAGAATTTGGTTTTAGATATATTACAAAGTAGCAATCTTCATGACCCATACTATGATATTGAAAAACTTATTGATAAATCTCTCATAGTCATTACAAAAGATGACAAATTATTGATGCATGACTTAATACGACAAATGGGTTTGGAAATTGCTCGACAAGAATCAAAAGTGTCAAAAAAATATAGAAGGCTATTGTGTTGTGAGGATGCTCCTGAAGTACTAAATGAAGATACGGTATAAGTCCTTTTGATTTACCTTTTTCCTTTTCTAGCAACGCAAATATAAATAATTTTTTCTCATTGTATTTGAATTATCATTTTAATGTTGAAGATGATTTTGTTTTAAATTTAATAATTATATGTTTTGTTGTCTAATGTGATTCATGTGATTCTTTGTCTAATTAGGGATTAGATGAAATTCGAGGCATAACATTGTCCTTGCCACATCCAAGAAAGATGCAATTGAATCTTGGAAAGATGAAAAGCCTCAAATATTTGATAATTCGCAATGTAATTTGTGAAGACCTTAAATATCTTCCCAATGGGTTAAGGTTACTTGATTGGAATAAATTTCCTTTATCGTCCTTGCCATCCACCTATGAACCTACAAAACTCGTTGCACTTAACATGCGAGGGAGCCACATTGAATTGGACGAGCATTTCGAGGTATAATCTTAGCATTTATAAATTCTTATTTGGTTTTTTTGTTAACGAGTACCTTTAGAGAATAAGTTAAGGTGCATTTTTTTTTTTTTTTTGGTTGCTAAAACAAAACCATGCATTTAATACTATATAAAATAAATTTTCTATAATTTTTTTTAATATATAAAATCAAATTGTGTACAAATATTTAAAAATGTACACCTAACCATAAAAAATTTATGGTGCAAATCAATGAACTATTGACAAATGTTTTTTTTTTTAATTTAAAAAAAAAAAAGGAATAGTGCCATAGATGGTACAAGTTTTACTACATTGAACAAACAAATTGATTTGTCACAAATTATAAAGAGACAATTCAAAAATTCATTTAGGAGGTGGTTAAAATCTACCAATCACATTCACTGCCACATTAATTTGAAGGCTTTATGTTTATAAAATTGTAGTACCTTTAACATTTTTATTTTAAAAGTGCGTATTATAATTCATAATTGAACAGTTATTATTTCTGTTTCTCAAAAAAAAAAAAAAAAGAGTTATTATTTCCTAATCTATGCTCTTAGCTTTTTTTGTTTTGTTTTTTTGAATGAGCTCTTAGCCTTATTTTGTTTCTTTTTAATAATAATTTTTTTTTTTTTAATTCTTCTTTTGCAGAGGTGTCAGTTTGAAACATTAAAATATATATGGATTTCACACATTGTAAAAATATTACAAAAGTACTTGACTTATCAGTGATTGCCCCAAACATAAAGAAGTTGGAGCTTTATAGTTGCATAAATTTAGTCGGGATTCATTAGTTGGTTGGTTGGACTTCATGTAATTTTCTCCACAAATAAAGTTAAAATTGTGCACAAATATTAAATAATGTTTACACAACCATGATGAGTCTATGGGTGCAAATCAATAAACCATTTGACGCCAATCGTATTCATTGCAATATGTACATTTTTTCATGGCATCATAGGTTGAAACTAATATATATATATATATATATATATATATATATATATATGTATGTATGTATGAATTCATTGTTACATGAGTTTGTAAGATTTATGTAATAAAACTTATTATACTTTTAACATTTTTATTTTAAAAAATGTGTACTATATTTTTTTTAAAGGAAAAAAAATGTCTATTATAATTCATTATTGATCATTTATTAATCTATGCTCTTAGTCTATCATTTTAAAGTTTGTTTTCTTCTTACTAATAAATTTCAAAAACTTTCCTTCTTATACAGAGATGTCGGTTAAAAACATTGAAATATATGAATTTCACCCGTTGTAAAAATATTACAAAGTTACCTGATTTATCAGTGATTTCTCCAAATATAAAGGAAGTGAAACTTTATATGTGCATAAATTTAGTTGAGATTCATCAATCTAATGGACTTCTTGAAGAGCTTGAATCGTGGGATCTCGGTGGATGCCAAAATATTAGAATTTTTCCCAGAAACCTCCGGTTGAAATATCTTAAAACGTTTTATTTTGATTGGTGTGGAAGTCTTCTGCAAAGAACGGAAAGATTAGCGTTGCTTTCATCAATAGGATATCTCATTAGCCTTCGTACCTTGAGAATAAGTTTAAAAAATGTGAAAGATTCAAGTAACATCTCTAATTTACAAAATCTTAGGGAGCTCATTTTGTATGATTGTGAAAATTTTCCAAAAGCCAAGGATACTTCTGGTTGCTTCCCCGAATTACAATATTTAGGTTTCCATAACAGCTACATCACTACCCTCCCTGAAATTGCACGCAGATGTCCCAAATTAAAAACCCTTTGGATTCAGCATTGCCGGCACCTTCGGGAAATTCCAAGGCTTCCACCTTGTATAGGAAATGTATTTGCAATAGGGTGCAATTTGTTGAATTCACAATGTAGAAGAAGATTATTTAGTCAGGTATCTCTCTAATTTATATTTTAAAAAAAAAAAAAAAAAAAAAAACAATTTTGGTTAACTTTCCTTACTAAATTTGTTGAACTGAAATTTTGTTAATTGCAAGCAGCTTGGAGATGGGATAGGGCTTCCACGAAATTTAGTATGCGGTTATTCTAATATGAGATCATCGCATCAGGAGTTTGGATCTGAATTGGGCTCTTCATCTGAATTGGGCTTCGCTTCTAAGTGTTCTAATTATGGCCTTGGACTTCCAGGAACTACAATTCCAAAGTGGTTCAACCATCAGAGTCATGGAAGTTCCATATCATTCTCAGTTGGTCAGAAATTTCCATCATTTGCTTTATGTGTTGCTCTAAACGTAAAACGCAAGAATAATGTGCCATTAGTATCTCATCTGTTTCTTTGTTCTATCTACTTGTTCATTGATGGTTTTGAAGAATGGCTCACGACATTTCAATTTCCACTTGATTCATTAAATTTTACGTGGTTTTATTATGTAAGTGTTAGACACAATTTATTGAAACGCATAATTTTAGGCGATCGAAATGATGTTACTCTTCGGTGTAAAATTTCAAATAGCCATAGAGGAATAGCAAAAATTACAATAAGAAGGTGTGGGGTCCATGTGGCATGTATATGTCCCCCTGGGAATTCTACTGCAGATAAGGTATTAAAAGAAGCATCTTTTGATGAAAGATTAAAATTATTTTTATCCAGAGTGGCTGCAGAGGTTCTTCCCTTCAAGCAAGAGATGGTCGGACGCTCTGAAACCCAAAATGCCAATCTTTGCCCTCTTTGTGAAATAGCAAAAGATTCAGCCTTACATCTATTTCAACGTTGTCCCTATGCCAAAGGAATGTGGTATGGTGGTAGATGGGGTTTTCGCATTGAAACGATCCAAGCTAAATCTGTAAAGGAGTTCATTGAACAAATAGTTGACCCCCCAAAGGAATTATTAGCAGAAAGAGTCACCAAAGATGAATTCACATTGTATGCAGCAGTGGCGATGAAAATCCTTTGGGATGCACGGGTGAAAGCTCTGGTTTCAGAGACTAAAGAAAGCATAAATCAGCTAGCTCATCGTCTTAACACACAGTATGACTCTAACTTGAGATCACTTAGGACTACGAGGGGAACTGAAGAGCAAAAAAGGGAAAGTGCTTGGACCAAACCACCTGATCAACTGGTGAAGCTTATCTTCAATGCATCGTGTGATCAAAATAATGTAGGCTTGGCTGTGGTTGTCAGAAATCAAGAGGGGAATGGCAGAGCAATCAGACGTGGGATAAGCCTCTGTAGTAAGATGGGCAATGCCATTGGCAAATGAGGAGAGACTTGAACAAGTTGTGGTAGAGGGTATAAAGGTAAGCACTCCAAGTATTTGATAAAATGTTACTACGTATATACAATGGTAGAATACAGTACAGATTGCACAATTGGATTGCTATTTCTCTTCCTTTTTTTCTAGTCCAATGAATCTGTGCTAGAGATAATCTTTATATTGTTAGCTAGTTGTTGAGGATTTATCTTTTAAATTGCAGCTACCATCATCAACTTCATTGTAAATTCAGCTTGCAAGCTCGGCTGGGAATGGAGGAGTATAATGAATGATATTTTCGCTTTGACTTCTTTTTTCAGATAATAATGCAGTGAACAGCCTCATAAAATGGGCAGTGGGGTCTAATGACTCTAGTTTATTGTTGCCTGTACATGTTCCCCCAATAGTAAGCAGATAGAAGTTTGTTACCTCTCTCTCCTCTTTCTAATATGTTGCTCACACAGTCACACATCCTGGTGGACTTGCATTCGTTTTCTGCTCTTCTTCAACATGTGTATTTGGACTATGATTTATCAATTTATTAATCCTTAGCACCAGTTTTGAAAGGTCACTCAGATGCTAATGAGGTCTCTCTTGGAATCTTCGACCCTTTTGAAGGTACTAAGTTCACATTATATGTATAGCAGCTAAGTAATTGTCGGAAATATAATTTGATTTTAATATGGGAGTAATCATGAGATTATTCTAGGCCTAGCTTGGACTGTTTTAATTTTGGTTAGTATGACTTAAGGCCTTCAGTATTGTAGTTCTGTTAAATATGACAAAATATAAATAAGATCAAATGAATTGATATTCTAGTTGGCCAAGTTTAGAATAAATTGTCTTATTGAATGAAATATGATTTTTATGTTGTTCTTCTCATACAAATAATGGTTATTTCTCCCCATGATCTTGAACATACCTCATGTTAGAGGCTAACTGGAACCTTTCTCCTGAATTGATATCCCTTAGCACTAAATTTAATATTCACTTCACCTAAAACAAAAATTTATGCATTAAAAATGATTTGGAACTATTGGCTGAATCTTAGATACTTTTCTTTTGTGGGGGTGGAGTTGGGGGACATTTGCAATGATTATCATTTACTATTTCAGGAAGCAGAGCATCTTTGTTTAGACAACTGCTTGCCATAAACTGCACTACACTTGAAGAGCCAAAGCAGTCGACCAAGACAAAGCTGCAAGTCCAATGCAAGCACCCCACTGCCCCCAATCAGCCTCTCGGTACTGACAATTGACAAACCACTTCTCTAAGCCCACCATCACTAGATGAAAAACTATGGTAAACCTTAGAATTATTAAAAACATCTTGTTCTTGAATAACCCCTAAATTTGTTCTTCTCCAATTGCCTAGGGTCAAACTTATTGAAGACTTGACAAAGGAAAAAGTGTTGAAAATGAGGGTTTCTTTCACTATCTCACACATGCCAAAAATAGATCATGCCCTACACTGCTCATCAGTAAGACATCTATGGCTCTGGTTATAAATTGCTTTGATTGATGGATTTACTATGAAGTCATTATGTGGCCATAGCTAAAGTTGATGCAAGGGCAGCAACATTCATTGTGAGTTGGAACTTAATGAACTTTTGATTGTTCTTAGATACACACCTTCTCCAACGCAAAACTGTCACTGCAGAAGTAAATAACCAGGATCATAGTATTTGTGCTCTCCTTTGCCACTTCAGTGCCTTGGATTTCCATGGAAAGCCCAATAATTTTCTTCTCTTAGAATAAATACATGATTCATACCGGCAGTTCTCTCTTCCAGTGAGTATTTTTTGAAAATTCCCTGTTCTACTAGAGCTTCCTTATTGAAATCCTCATCAAGATTGGGAATCCCACATTCCAAACCTATCACTCTTGTTGCATGTTCATTGTCACCAGTGATCATTTTGATGTTTACTCTAGAGAATGCATATAGTCTTCTTACTCTTCCTCTTTTCGAAATCCCCACTTCTATTTTTCTTTGAATTGAGGGCCTTGACTTAGATTATCTCAGAATTTTGCTTGATTTTATCAATATTGATACCTAAATCGTAGATAGCCCAATAATATGGTACTTTTGCTGTATGGCTTCCAAATCCTTCAACCGGTCATGCAGTAATCCTGTTTGTAAATTGTACTAGTTGTGTTGAAACCAAAAACTTGTTGCCTTATAACAAAAAAAATTTCTACTTTTCTTAGGAAGTACATTCCCTTGTTGTTTCTTTACCAAGCCAAGATTTTGTTAGCTTCATCTCATTAACTGTCAAGTGCCTGTTTTGTCAATGAAGATTTTTTTTTTTTTTTTGTTTTTTTGTGGTTCAGTCCATTGTGTAACAAGTAGAAGGTTCTCGAACCATGGTGAAATCAAGCATCAAGCATTTCATAGAATATGCCACATGTAAGAGTAGCTGATAGAGGCAGACCTTCCGGAGTTGCCACCACCATAACTGTGACTACCGTAGCAAAAAGGCATGATCAATCATCGTACACTATATCTCTAATACTTAGAGTTTTAAATATTTGTATGAGCATTAAGATTTAGAGTATCAGAGCAACAAATGTTCTTTGATGTCAGCTCTTAAAGTTGCATAATATGGTTTTGTTATTTTAATTTTCTGTTCACTTTTTTTTTTTTTTTAACATAATGTCTGTGTTTTCAACCAACATCAATGATCAATGTAGTGGTTATCTTTAACATAATATTTTTGCTTTAAATCAAGCTTCAGTATGACCAGGCTGCTTGTCTTGTACTATTACTCTCAAGAAAGAGGCCGCACCAGAGAATGATGCTTCCTATTGGTAGTTGAGTAAAGGTGATTGGTTAAATTCATTTTTTTTTCATGATTATTTTTCAATCTTCCATTCTTTTCATTGTAAATGCATACATATGTGAAATTTAGCATTCATAAATTATCATGTTAGATGTTGATTTCGTTTACTCTTTTTTCCCCTTTTGTTACTGCATCACCAGCGAGTATTCTTTGGCTTTGCCTTTTATGGAGACCACTTAAGAAGATTGGCTTTTAATGTCTCTAGGAAGTTTCCTAAGTCCTACATGCAGCACATATAGTTGTGAGTCAATTTTTTTTTCATTTACTTTTTGTTCAGTTGTGTTTACCATTTACAACTCTTTCCCTATATCAGACTCTGTTACCATCTTTATGAGTTATAAAGAGTACAAGGGAAATACACTTTATTTTAAATGCTTTATTTTCTTGTGATGAAATCCATCAATGTAGAACTTATTTAATTTGTAGGGAATTTTTATTTTGCAATCATAGGAATGGACCCTTTATGCATGTGCCTGATGTTTTTACTTGCATGAAGAATCTTTATGCTTAAGAACTTGTGATCTTGTTTGTAGAAAAGATGAATGCTCTAAACAAGTGAGTGAAAAGGCAAAGACCAAGTTGCAATTTCAATAAAAGTACCTGATTGCCCTCACTCCAGCCTCCCAGAATTTGCTTAGGTCATTGAGGTATGTTCATAAGCATTACTTTCTGTTATTCTGCTTGGTATATCTTGAATTAAACTATTGAAAACTCTATCAAAGTTTGATTAACCTTCTTGCAGATTGAAATAAACTTACTTTGAGCTTTAGGTTGATAAAACAGTCACCTAAAACAAGCCTTGTCAGAGGTGATTTGTGCACAAGTTAGCTTGTAACTATATGTGGCCTGGTCATGAGATTGTTACTACCTGGGCCAGGACATGTATAGCTTTGTGGAGGCCAGGTCACCCAAAATTAAAGGCATTAACTTATAAATTAGTACACTTGGCCCATAGCTTTTCATAGTCACCTTGTCACGAAATCAATCAACTTCTTTTTCTCTACATTGGAATATGATCATACATTCTTAAATACTCTCTCCTTAGTTAGCCACCTTGTTTAGACCAATTTTATGTATATTGCTTCTCTCTAATGAAACACACTTTTTTTTTTCTTTATAATATAACCTAGGGTCTTTTTTTAAGGGGACAATAACATATTCAGTTGAAGGAAAATATATGTATATTTCAAATAAGGTATGGCTAATAATAAAATTTTAATGAAAGCAAAAAATTCTCTTAGTAAGGACCAATAATTTTCTTGGTGTACCTTTAATGTTAACTTAATCCTATCAAAACCCCTTGCTTTCAAATGGGATTATGAGGTTTTGATATTTGAAATAGTGGAGGAATTGGGGCATAGTGTACAAGGTTTATCTCTCTCTCTCTCTCTCTCTCTCTCTCTATATATATATATATATATAAATATTAAAAAAAACCAATGTATATATATATACACATATACATAAAAAGAAATATAAAAAAATCAATCCCATGGGAAGCAACAGCCACCCTGGCCTCCCTTTGCTTTGCATTTGATCATGGCCTGCTTAATTTGTACCCATATTGCTTATTCCTTTTATGGTATTGTTGTTCTCTTGCCAAAGTTGCCATTACACTTAGATGTACTATGACTTGAGAATTGTTGCAAAACCTTGGGAACTGAGTATTCTGATAATTTCTTTGGTGTTTTTCTCCTTTGAAGCAAAAAATTTAAAGTTTGGTTTTGACAATCGATCATCTTTCTATACCAATTATCCAACTGATGAAAAGATGGCATACAATTTCCTTTTGTAAAATATTTATAAAAAAAAGTACTAGTATTTTTTTTGTAACTTGTCAATGTGTAAATGTGTTTTTTTTTTTTTCTTTTTTCTTTTCTCTAACTTATAATAATAGTTGGCAATATAATTTGGCTTCAATACTAGAGTAGTCATGAGGTCACTTTGCTCTGAGTTCAGTTTGCATATGCTTCATTGTAATTTTAGTTAGTATGATTTAGGGCCTTCTACATTGCTGATTTGTTGAATATGACAAAAATATAACTAACATTAAAAGTGGTCTGATATACTGTTTAGTCAAGTTTGGAGCAAGTTGTCTGATCCCCTAAAGTTTGAGTTTTTTTAATATGATTCTCAAAGTAATGGTGTTTGTTACTTCTTTGTCCATTTGAATGTATGAAATTCACCCTCAATGTCGTTGGTCATTTATTTCTTAACTGTATTCCTATGAAAATTCAAGGACGAATGACTTTTTTTTTTTTTTTCAATAATTTCATAGGAATTTTTGATACTTAATAAAAATAATAATTACTTTGGAATAGCTATTGATTTGTCATAAGATTGGTCTTATTTACTGAATTGGCCTTGGGGGGTGGGGGGGAGCTTTTCTTTTTTCCTTGATGTCTTGTTAAAGGCTGGCTAGAATGTGGTCTCTTGAATATATATCCCTTAGTCTTGGGGGCTCCCTTCTTGTGGGCATGAACAACCTTCTCACTCTTCATCTTCACTGAAACTCCACTTCTGTTTTTCTCTGAATCAAAGTCTGACATGGATTATAGCATTTATTGATATTCATACTCATATCAAAGACAAGCCCAAGAAAGGGTCACTTTCTTGGTAGGGCTCCAAGAATCTTTACAAGCGATTTAGAATCTACTTTTTAAATAGTATTGGTTGTGTTTAAACCAACTGCTTTTTGTTTTATATATCAAGAACATTTGATACTGTTCTGTGGGAGTACCTTCCCTCATTTCTTCTTTTGAAGGAAAAATTCTGTTACCTTCATCTCATTTAATGTACAAGTACTTGTTTTGTTAGTGCAGATACTTATGTCTTACTCCAGTGTCTCACAATCCGAGATCCCTAGCCAAGGCATGATCAACTATCATGTATTTCATAGAATAAGCCAAAGTTGTCTTCCAGCCAGAGGCAGACCTTTTGCAATTGCCAACACCATGATTATGACTAGCAGTGACAATACGAACAAGTGTATTGAAATATGTTGGTGCTACCCATCTCTCAATACGTCCACCCTGATGTCTCCACTCTTTAGGGAGAACTTTTCAAATTGCCTGGATTGCTTAAAGTTACAGACAGCAGAAACAACAACAACCCAAACGACAGCAACAATAATACTCCCACCATGATAATCGTATGCTGTTTGATTCCAAAGGCAGAGAGATTATAGCACAGGCCAAAAGTACAATAACAGTGGTTGCCTCAAATGCTTTAAAGACATAACTGAGTAAGCCTTATGCTGGTTCTTTTTTGTACTTTTTGGCACCAAAAACATTCTTTCAATGAATGAGATCAGCCACATTACCACTAATAACTTGCTTTATGTAGGTTCCAAGAACCACAGCCAGTGCTTTTACTCTAGACTGACATGAAGCCTCAAGGTTCTTATTCCTCATCATGTCACTAAGCCACTTCAGATCAACACTGAGAAAGGAAATGGATTTGTTATGCAAGCAACCCTCATCAACAAGCTGCACATCAATGGTCCTGGTCAATTGGTGTTGTATATATGAAAGATCAGTTGTAAATTAGTACACCATCTTTGGTTCATTGCTTAGTAGGTCTTGATTTGTGGTCCTTCCTTCTGTTGCTTTTGGGTTACATTGTTTGATGCCAAGAAGGTGATAGATGTTATTGCTTCTGGAAAGGTACATATAATCAGAACATAAGTAGCATCTGGCAGTTTCTCACTGTCTTATGTGGACAATTTGGAGGGACTTGAATAACTGAACATTTGAAGGCATGGAAAAACCAGTTAAGTGATCGAATCTAGTTTCCTGAATCTGCAAATTGAATGTTGTACAATGAATTTTTTGGGGACCTTTTAAATTTATGATTGTAACTCTTTAAGAGGCTCTACATTTTGAACACTACTCTTCTTTAATAAAACTCACTAATTACTTATAAAAAAAAAATAAGTGTTTGATTGTTTTACTTGGCCTATTCCTAGTTTATATTTCTGTTAAGATTGTTAAGTAGTATGGCCATTGGTCTTTGTACCAATGGCTTCTCCTTTCCCCTCATAAGCAAGGGGAAGATGTTGAAGTTGTGGGTTTAATCTGAAATGTGTAAATGATTAGTATTTACCAATCAAAACTGCAACGTGATCGTTGAATTATATTTGTGAAGAAAGGGATGGAGAAACTAAGATAGGAAGCTCTGTGTTTTGATGGCTCTCTCTTATGATGTAGCTCTAGAGTGACATTATTTAGGAAGAGTCATAGTATGCACACCTTCAACGCTTTAATACAGATGTAAGTTTGAAAATCTTACATAAGATACAATTATCTCTCCTTGGTCACTCTAGAGCCTTGAATTCCTATAACCCAGTACCTAATGGTTTTAGGGAAGGCACATAATTGGAATGGCCTTTGACTATGGCTTTTTCTGCTTCAAGCATGTACCCATCATAGCCTTCTCTAAAATGTAGGATTTTGTCATCATAAAAATACCAACGTTTTCCATCTGCTCTTCAGGCTAACAATTTTGAACATTACAATGTCCACTTCTGCTTTACCTACTAAATCCCCGTTTGGCTTGAGATTTTAGACTCTGCACTAAATTAGCTATAACTTTGGAGTTATTGCCTCTAGTGATCATCTTAACATTTAACTTCGGCAATTATGCCCTACTGTTCACACAAACCATTTATTTTGTCGCAGTCCACATTGTTTCTGCTATTCTAGCACTGGTTGAGATCATTCAACACTGCTAGCCTTTATATCCCGAATAAGATCAGAGGGTTTTCTTCAAGGTCAACATGAACCTTCTCATTCTCCTGTTTTGTTGGACAGAGGTGTTGTATTCCAAGCTCATAACGGCTGTATCACTATGAATGCAAAAATTGCATTATTTTCTTTTGATCCATATACCTCTTAGCTATCTTTTTTTGGACATAATTTTCAAATATATTCCCAGTATTTTCTGTGAAAGAGAGATAGCATCCCATGTTGCAGTTAATCTTACTTTGTTTTGCTTGGCTGGGTGCTTAGTTACTAGAATATTCTAGCTATTGATGATATGATTAACTTTCCTATACTGCATTGGTGGGTCTAGAGAAAGTTTTGTGGCTCAACTGTACCCTGTATGGCATGCATTGGGTGTGTTACGATCTGTCCTGGTATTGCATTCTATAACTACATTTTCTAAATTAGCCAATCCTAAATGCAAAGAAAAGTGTTACTGCACTACCTCAAAACTAAAAACTTGCACTCCTGGGTTAGCATTGGTGAGCTTGTTGCATATTTTAAAGATACCAGTCGCATATCCGCACGTTGTGCGTGATAATTTTTTATGATGATTTCATTAAATATTTTATTAATACTATAATTTTAGTTATTAACCATTAACTAGTCGCGGACCCGCGCGTTGCGCGTGATAATTATTTCTATGGTGGTTTTATTATTATTATTATTTTTACAATTTAAACTAATCTAATAATGAGTAATGCATTTCGTAATTATATTTTTATTTATTATAGGAACAATCATATATGTAACATAGGAACAATCTAAAACACCAAAAAAATGTAAACTAAAAAAAAAATTAATAAAACTTAACAATGATTAATTGAACCAATATTAGGATAAGATTTTGTTTTTGATTATCTATTAAGGTTATTTTCTTTGTAGAAATTATAATTTCGGCCACCCAAAACATATTATCAAATAAATTATTGTATATATACAAATTTTAACTTTTGCAATTTGTCACATATCCAATTATTTTCATTTGGCTAACCTTGGCTTTTCTTTAAATGAATGGCATTATAGAGTACTTCTAATACAACTATTAAATATACTTTGTCCACCACAAAAGATTAGAAAATAAACAAAAATTAATAAAGTCCCATAGTTTAACATCCTAATTGAGCACTATAAAAAATCATGCTATGTAACAAAATAAATACCAAATTATTCAAATCATGCTATGTAATAGAATAATATTATATTTTTATACGCTATATTTAATTCTTTAGATCACAATAGGATAACATTTAACAATCAAAGAGAATAAAAAATAAAATAAACAACAACAACAATTTAAAAAACAAAACTAAATTGCATTAATCCAAAATAGAGTTTTAAAGAATATAAAAAATTATCAACCTAAAGTAGAGATGCAATAAAAAATAAAAAAAAAATCAACCAAAAATTTTAGAGAGAGAGAGAGAGTACCTTTTTTTTGTGAGGAAAAACTATGCATAGAATAGAAGAGATAGTGATAAATTTATAGTAAGAGGGTGTGAATAAGAAGAGACAAAAATAAAGGAAGATGAAGGGAAAAAGGAAGAATAATATTAATGTAGAGGGTAGTGGGGAGATGAAAAGGTAAGGGAGGGAGAAAGATTGAAGAAGTAGTGGGGAGATGAAATGGTAAGGAAGAGAGAAAGGTTAGAGAAATGTGAATATTAAAAAAAAATGTTAAAAACAATTATAGGAAAATTGAAAAAAAAAAAAAAAAAAAAAAACCTAAAGCTTGAAAGGCTTCAACGTTTTTATTTTATTTTTTCCTTTAAGCTGAAAAAGCTTATACAAAATCCTAAAACTGAATTGAAAAGGTTTTGGGTTAGACTTGATAATGGAACTAAATAAATGAGAGGTGGGCTAGATTAATTATACAGATTTATTATATAGTGATAGTGGAAGTAAATAAATAAGTAGTGGGCTGGATTTATTATAGAGTGACAGTGGAAGTAAATAAATAAATAATGGATTGTATTTATAAGGTTGAAAATTGTAAAAATCATTTTAAAATTGTAGGACAAATTATATATATATATATATATTTTAAAAATGACATGGCAGTTGATGTGGCACAATATGAGAGAAGCAACATTAAATGCTACGCTTCAGCTTTTAATAATATATAGATATAGATTTTTCATTAGTTTTTAAGTTAATATAAACCTCAAAATATTCCTTTTTTTTACCTACACACATGCACACACTTATATATAACTAGTACAATGCACGGATAATTTTTTGATATTTTATGTAAGACGGTTTTGAATAATATTATACATATATTATAAAAAAAAAAAAAAAGTAAACTAAATTAGAGTAAAGAAACATATACATTTTGAGATATTAAAATTAGTTTAGGAGAGATATGGGTATTAATTAACTGTGTTTGTCATGTAAATGGATTAGAATAATAACACTTCTTCTTCTTCTTTGTTTTGTTTTTGTGTATAAATTAATCCACAAATATACACAAACTATTCATCAATGACAAAAAGGGACATGGAAGGGACGGACAAAAGAAAGTGAGCACACGCTGTAAGCTATTGTACGTATGAGAGCATACTTTTGCAAGTGCATGAGAATTGTGTGAAAAAGCTTTTCTTGAGAGGTGTTTGATTTGTTTTCTTTTATGTTTTTGTGTTAAAATGTGTTTTTCTAACGGCAAGGAGAAAGGTTGGTAGCGGGTACCAGGTCAAGTGGGCAAAGTAACAATTTTCAAACCACAGATGGCAATGTCAAAACAGGCCTAATCACACGTATGTTAAGTCTAATTACCCTTTTTTTAATACAAAATAAAAAATATTAAATTATTTATTAATAGTATTTTTTTTTTTTTCATAACAAATATGGTGGAGGGATTCCATTCAAAAACATATTCTCCCTCTGGTTGAGACCAAGTTGAGCCACAAGACTATAAGCATCATTAAAGCCAATTAATTGAACTTGGTTAGAAACTTTAAAATCCGTTTGAGAACAACTTATTTAGCTTTGTATTGAAATGTGTTAAGGTGTACTTATACTTTGAAAATGTGAAAGAAAAAAAAAAAAAAAAAAAAGATTTTAAAGAGTTGTATTTAGAAGCTAAAAAAAAAAAAAAAAAAAAAAAAAAAAAAAAAACAAAAAACAAAAAACAAAAAACAAAAAACAAAAAACAAAAAAAACAAAAACTAGCTTATAAGCTAGCCCCAAGCACGAAGTTGTGCTTCACATCATCATGTAATCCAGACAACAGATAGGTCCACACTGTGTCCTAGCCCAGGATAACCAAGCCCCATTCCGCGTTTTAGTCTCTAAACATCACAATAATAGATGGAGCAGTACCATCTTTATAATGGTCCATATGTCCAGAAAAATAAACATCTTCACAATCTGCAAATCCATCCTATACACAAAGATCCAAGTAACTCTGAAAAGGTTTAATCTAACTGTTGAAAGAGAACAATTAAAGAGCAGACAAAAATTCTATGTTGCTCTTTTCTCAAATACACTTCGGGACCAGGATTACAAATGAAAGTCAAAATGAAGAAAGTCCAGTCATAGGATGAAACATTCTTACATATACGTCAATTTGGATAAGACTCTTCGATAGGTTGGTTTAGATCAATATAAAACATGATGAGTCTTAGAGTCTGAGAAAAGTAATCAACATTACCTGCTCCATTCATGATAAGAATCTGACCAGAATATTGGAAAACCAGTCAGAGCTACTACTCTCACAAATTGCCCACTTGAGGCCCTTCACAATCCCCATCTGCTCAATTGGAAGCGTACAGGAGCAGAAATGGTAAAAATATATCATCCATATACAGACCATGCCATTGGACTCGAATTTTTATGTATTAAATATATTCCAGTGATGGTCAGTCGGTAGATTTTCCTTTATCTTCTCAAGCCTCTTGAGGATGTCTAAGAAAGGAGGTCTTTGGTTCATGTCATGGGCCCAACATTGCTCTGTTAATCTAAAACCATTGAATATGAAAAGAGATTAGCAATCTGATTGTTCAAGTTCAAGTGTATATCTAGGATAATATTTACAAAAGTCTTTTATTCATATAGCAACAGTGCTTTTCTTCTAACCAATAACAGAGTATCCAATTGTAAATAAGCATCCTAGTGCATGTTGAACAACGTGACATGGTTTTGGTTAAATAGATTACATAAATGCTGAACACAGGCAAATAAATCTACTGAGAACAGTGTCAGAGTCTGAGAAGAAGAAGATCAGAAATTGCTAATGCAAATTAATGAAAATATTATGAAGATAGTATAACTAATGACCATGAGATAACCAATTTGGCTGATTAGAATCCACAGTTATTTGCTATAATGGGTTTTATGAATTTCTTCAATCTACCAAAAAGTTATTTGCTCTAAATCATTATCTATGCCAAATGAGAGATCAAAGAGGCACAGTTCATACAAGTAGATGTCAAGAGAAAAGAATGAGCAATTGCACATAGCTAAAAAGCATATGGCAGGTCGGGATTGGGAAAACAAGGACAATAAGATATGAAAGCAATCAGGAATTAGTGATAGTACCAATACGATACAAGATCAGCAACAATGGTTTTCTCGTGGAACAATATTAGTTAACGGACCAGTTAGAAGAGATTAGTTCTGTTGAAGGTGTTGCAGGAACAACAGGGAGATGAAAAGGAACACGAGACAAGGCTGTAAGGAAGACAAGACAGCTGACAATTTTTTTTGGCAAAAAGGTGGTTGATAATTTCAACAGTTCATGTACCTAGACCACAAGAAAAGAAGAGAAAGGAAAAGAGGAAATTATGTGTACCTAGACAGAATAGAATGATGACAACAACAATTTGGGCAGCTAAAAAATAGTTTGGGAAAAGCTTTGTTGAGTCAAATTATTAATGATTATACAGCTGAAAAATCTTAGATTCATTTTATTAGGAAAAAAATACGATTCATAGTTGGGCCATGCATGCATGACAAAAGAAGCAACTTTGTGGTTGATAAAGTTTTCACAACAAACTTACTCTCTCAATTCAGGGATATATCCTTTTGAGCGAAATGTAGGCCTGTTTCCCTCACTCACATATTTTGCTGCTTCATAAGGCTCAAGGTTTGCAAGTGGTGGGTCCCCTTCAAGCATCTGGATTAGTTGGGAACATTATGAATTAGAACCAATTTCAAGTACTTTGAGATCTTATCTCAAATCCTTACAGAAGCAAGCATTACCTCATAAAGTATCATTGCAAAAGAGAAGACATCAACCTTCTTATCATATCTCCGGTGCTTGAAAACTTCAGGAGCCATATACCGGTCTTTTGTTTCATTTCCACGCCCATAAGAAGGGAAAAAATAATTAAGTTTTCAGTATTATAAATCCTATTTCAATATACAGAAGTTATCAGAGACACTCACAACTTCCAGTCTCTCCAGTCATTTTGTAAACATCATGAGTATTCTGAACCTTGATGAGCTTGCTTAGTCCAAAATCTCCAACTTTTAAATGGTCTGCACTGGAATTGACTAGAAGAACATTCCTGAAATTTATAAACATATTTCATCAGGTAAAATAAAATGAAGGTACCCATGAAAACTGAAACCAGAACAGAAGAAATAAAATGTAACCATTTCAATTGGGGAAAACAGCATTTCATCCTATGAAGACTAATAATATCCTAATTACAAGGATATGTTAGAATACTGATTAGAGCATGACATCAGTAGTTACCAGTAAAATATAAAGAAGTTAATATGCCCACCAAAATATGAAACAGAATAAACTCACCTTGGTTTTAGGTCCCGGTGAATTATGACGTTTGGCTCATTGTGAAGATAAGCCATGCCTCTGCCCACATTAGATAATAGAAATCAGATTAGCATAACAATTGAACTCACTTGAGTTTGTAAATTCTTTTCTTTTCTTTTTTTTAATAACAAACGATAGATTGAGTTTAATACACAAACAGATGTAAAAAGAGGATGATCTAAGCAGAAGCAGAACTCCAATCAATGCAACTGACACACGCGCGCGCGCGCGCGTGCGCATGCATGCATGTATAATTTTTTTCCACATTTCTCCACTTCCCTTCAGTTGATGAGGATCCATAGCAGCCCAATTAATTGTTATTAACGAATGTAGTTCTGGATATGTATCTCTCTATATAAAATTAGTTCATACAACCTTAAAAAAAGAGTGAAACTAAAATGAACTTTTCTACTTAAGTACAACAATTATTTACAAACACAGATGCAATAATCGTTGGGTATACACGTGTAAGTGAAGTCCCACATTGAATAATGATGAGAAAAATTAGTGATTAATATAACATAATAGAGCTCATACCCATTGGGCTCAAGCCTTTTGGATTTAGCATGTCTCCATATGTTATATTAACTACTCAAGGACTCTCTCCAAGGAATTTTTCTCCCCAACAATAACCAACAATCAATAACAATGGGGTTCAAGTATGGCATTCTTCCAGAAGTAGTTAGAACTTGAAGTACCTGGCAATGTCCAATGCAAAGTTGATAGATGTTGAAGGACTAAGTGAACCTTTTTCCTTGAGGTACTGATGGAGATCGCCCTAAAACGGCAGATGAATGCAACAATTAAGGAAGGTGTCTCTATAAGTACATTCTTTAAACAAGAACTTCAAACCACACAATTATGATTCTATTATCCTAACCCCTTTTTTTTAATTTAATAATTAAAAAAAAAAAAAAAAAAAAAAGCATTTATATACCCCTCGTAAGTACTCGGTAATTAACATCAGGGGCTTCTTCTCCGTGACAGCTCCAAGAAATTGGACTATATTAGGGTGACGAAGCTTCACTAGCAAATTAACCTCATGCCTGAAGTCCTGACTGAATCAGGAAAGCAAAGAACAGGTAAGCAATTTACATTTTTGATAAACAAGAAACTGGATCAGAAAGAAAATTTGATTATAGGAGACACGGAAGGATTAATTGTTTTCTTAATGACAGTGGCCCTCCAGAAATCTTGATATATGAAAAGTGAAGGTCCGTGTTAATTTCAATACACTCACTCCGGAAAGAATGCTGAGTGAATCATTTAAAAAACAAAAAAAAAAAACCTTTTTGGTCCAAGTAAAATATAAACTTTACTTATCAAAAAAAAAAAATATATATATATATATATATAAACTTCATCCTTTACTTTGGTTTTGATCACATTTCCCACTCAATTTCTTTTTCTTTCTTTTTTTTATAAGTATTTCCCACTCAATTTCATAAAATAAGCCATATGTACAACTCAACTCAACCAAGCCCTAATCGACTGATACATGGATCCCTTTACACCACTTGGTCCTATCTAGGGCCACATCCCTAGCTACCTCTTGAAGAATCATCTCTTTCCTTAAAACTTTGTCACAAGTTGGGAACTACCCAGCTCATATATAAATAAGATTCATGTTCATAACAATGCCTATCGACCTACCAAACCCAGCTTTTTTACCCAGGCTTGAGATTGGCTATGCGAAAGGATATGATAATAAAGTATGACATTGGCGGAGTTAGGACATAATATATAAACCACAAAAAAAAAAAAAAGGGAAATAATATACTCTTCATTGAAAACAATCAACTTATGCTGTTGCAAATAAAAAAAGGCAAACAAAAAGCAGCACCCCTATATGGAATTTTATAAGAAAATGTATCTTACATCACCAATCTGTCATCTGAAAGTGATGGAAGAATGCGTTTGACAGCTACAGGTGTTCCACGCCAACAGGCTTTTAAAATCTCACCAAAAGACCCCTGCCAGCATCAGCCATCATCAGTGAAAGTACATCTGACAGATATATTAATAGTAATACACACCAAGAGCTGTGTGCTGATATCCAGATTTTCAGCAGCATATGAATTATTAAAGTTGCAAACTAAATTAAAGAACTAACAAGGCACCACAGACCCACAGCATGAAGCAAATAAGAGAAATTAGAGAGTAAAGATGGAATTATATTAGCATAAAGAAACTACCCATTCTTACAATCAAAGCTACCTTATATTTTGTTTCAGTGAAGATTATCTTCTCAGCACTTTACCTAGCCAGGGGAAATAAAGTACAAGTATAGGGTATAGGTGGCATCTTGTAATGGAGAATGAAAGCATGTGATAAGACGTAACATGATCCCTAAAAACAGAAGGTAATAAATTCTCCATTAATCTTTCATACTAACTCCTGAAGATAACCTAGAATGGTTTTTTTGTATTGGCCATACACAATCTAGCACATTAAATCACATTTTCCAGCTAAGAAAAATAGCAATTACAAAATATAGGAGTTTAAACAGTCCAATTTTTACCATAACCAGATGCAGATTCTAGAACCGCTAAAATTAAAATGCATTCTGGCTGCAGAATAGTAGACAGAAAATCCTAGTAATGATGTTTGAATACACCAGATCACTGGTGCCCAGTTTAAAACACTCAAACAATCAACCTTAAAAAATCATACTGTAACTTCTTAAAAGTGTTTTCATGACTTGCCCTCATACAATCTGTTTATCACCAATATCAAGAAAAATAAAATCACACCTTCCCAATCATAGCTGAGGTTGAGAAGTCCAGCTCAGAAGGGTCAATTTCCCAGTCACACTTGTTTGGCTGAGGGGGCGGAACAGGCTTTGGTTCAAAATGACTTCCATTTTGGCCCTGCAGAACACTTGAACTTAGAGCCCGCACAAGAAAATAAAACACAAAATCCACAAGATATAAGAGAGTCTTCATGCAGTATTCAGGTATTCCTAGCATTATTATGCCAAATGAAAGGAATTTGATGCTAAAGCACTTAGCACAAACAAGAGATAGGCAGATAGCATTTCCACTTTGAAGCAAACTGGTTATATATGACTTGTAAACTGTTTCCATATCTATAAGAAAAACAAATTGATGCAGCCAACAAAGAGTTCGAGGAAAAACAAGATTAAATTCTAAAAGATTCAAGAATTGTGGTTTATTTTCAATGTGGCACCTTCTTGGCACCTTTCATAGCTTAATTAAGTTATTATTGAGTCTTAATATTAAGTTTATTTAGGTTAGAAAGTTGTTGCTTCAGTTTTAATATAATATGTGTAATCTGGTAATTTCAATATTTTCTGGAATGGGTTGTAATAGGCTGTATCCAAGGCCCATGAGTCCTATTGTATGTATTGAGTCCTTTCTCTAATAGTTGTGGAAATTCTTAATAACTTTTCCTTGTTATTGGGAGTTCTGTTTATAGGAAAATTTTATTCAGGATTTCCTAGTCTTTCCGGGAACAGGTTCTGCAATAACCTATATGTAGGCCTCTATGTAGTCAATAACTTTCAAATAAAGAGATTAAATTCAATAAAATTTCAGCAGCTTATTTTAAACTTTGAGAGTGATTGCTATATCTTAGACATGTTAGAATACAATAGAATACCTTAGACAAGTTATCCAACTTGTGATCAAGAATTAGATAAACATACAAAAAAAAAAAAAAAAAAAAAGAGTAGCCTCTTGAGAGCTTAGAACACCATATACTTCATAGGTAGCACCCCTTAGGTGTTTTCAAAGATACAAGTTTCAGAAACAGCTGGGAACTCAAAGTGCGAGCAAGACTTCAAATCAACCATGATGTTTAGAGGTTCAAAGCCACCATTAGATATTATTACATGCTCATTCTGAAAAAAGACAAAGCCTCATTCCATCCAAAGTTAACTATTGAGAACCCAGTACCAATACAAAGTCCCTTTCAAAATCCCGAAGGCTACTCTCCAATTTACCCCAAAGTCAGCTTGATTAGCAGGTGTAATAAGTGATACACCAAACTAAGTTCTGTTTCCTCTTTTTTTCCTTTTTTCGTTAAAGGAAAATCACATGTTAACTTCTCACTGCTTAGATAGAAGAGAGTAGAAGAGGGAGATTTGCTGTAGCAGCTGCCATGGTTGCAAAGTAAAGGCAATTGCTAGGTTATGGTAGGTAATCCAAAGATCTTTTCTTTCGATTTTCATGGATAAATTTGATTCCCACCTATCAACCCCCAGAAAATGTCTAATATCCTAGTAATCATACTTCAATGTGCTGAAATACAATGATGGCCAAGAGACTTGTAGTTCAACTGGAACTTCTCAGTGTTTTTCAGGGGAGATGTCTTGGGCTCATATCCCCCCTCCCCCATTATAACTATTGAATTATCAAAAAGGAAAAAGGAAATATATATATATATACACACACACACACAATGATGTTATATCACATTTCATGGGGTCAATGGAAGATAAAATCCCTAAAACTTATGACTTCAGTTTATCCTTGATGGCAATCAAAATGCAACAACAAACCAAAATAGTTTCCAGTGAAGCACCTCAAAAGAAACCACTGCTAAAATTACCTAAAATGTTGTCTGAATTTCTCCAAAGACTCTAACTGAAGAGCAGTAGTATCTGAAAACGTAGACTGTCAACTAGTTCCTTAAGAAGCGTAGTTTTTTATCACTCAACAACCAGACAATATAAAAGAGGCCCTTAGTAAGCATCTCTTAGAACCTTACCTAAACAGTTACACCATTTTAATAACGGTGATAGACATTACAACTCTGATTCAAGGTCCAGGTAAAAGAAAGATAGAGTGAAAATTCCATAAAATAACAAGTCCCCATTTCTATTACTGAAAGCAAATACTAACTATTTTCTTTAAGAAGACTTTATTATCACGTAATCATTTTCTAGTTCTAATTGTAAGTGAAGAAGGCCATGTATTTATTATCTTATATAATGGTCAGTGATATAACAGAATGAAAAGCATCTTCTATTCCAATATTGATAAAAACAGATTCATCTCTTGTATTAATGAATTCTGAACTAAACCCTAGTACCAATAAGGGTCAACAGATTATTAACATTTGGAAGATACATTCTAGTAAGTGCTGTTTTATTCATTTATTTATTGGTAAGTTATACAAGCACTAGGTGGATTTCAAACTCTCTACCTTACCATCCACCTATTCTAATTGGAGAAGTACCCATTGAGGCAGAATTCATTAACTCTACTAAAAGCAGTTTTGAAGAAGCAACCCAGTATAGTAACTAGGATTTTACTAACAGATTAGGGCATCCATTAATAAACCATTTTAGGAAACTTTTTATGGAAAAATGAAAAAACAGCTGATATTTTACAACTTTTTCAATTTCCCATAAAAAATTTTCTAGAATGGTCGATTAATGGATGACCTAAGGGCACTCATTAACCAGACCCTAGTAACTAAACAACAATTAGGGGAAAAGAACATGTAACTGTAGACTCAACAGCTCAATGAAACAGGACAACAAGAAGAAGAAGCTAACTAACCATTTGCAAGCAAATGACATTAAATAATGAAAGGAAAGACAAGAAGAGGAAAATTAAAGCCAGAGACTTACATAAGACAAGCCACCGTATGATTTTAACAACTCGATCATGCTATGCTTTTTAGCTCCTTCAGCATCGGCTAAAGGCTGATACAAGAGAAACTCCATACAATTAGTATCCAATTACCGTTCCACATTAAATTTAAACCCCCCCCCCCACCCCCCCCCGCCCCAAAAAAAAAAAAAAAAAAAAAATCACTTTTACTTCTAATGCATATCGAAACATTACATTTGAACTGCAACATTTACTACCCTTTTTCTTTAATTATAGCGCACTCACAATATCCCTCCTAAGCTTTAAAACCAAGAAATGTACCCCTTATCCATTGTTAATTTATCCCTCCCTTGCCGATAGGATTTTGATTAAATTTAACCAAAAAAAAAAATTGTCAAAAAATTTGATAAAATACATGTCTAACAGAAATTTGAATTTCCCACTAAATTTGTTCCTAATACATTATTCAAACTCATATCACCTGCTCTAATAAATTACCAATTCTACCAAAAGCTTAAGCCATTGACTAAATCCACCATTTGCAATCGCCAATTTATCAGTAAACAAATTACCAATACCGAACACCGAGATGGAATCTATTCATTAATATTTAAACACGGTTATACTATCAATTCCATTGTTCAAATCCAAACTTACTTGTACACAACAATTTGCACAATTTTTTTTTTATTACTGTTGAATTTCACAATTATATTTTCAAATTAAACAAATAAAGTGAAAAAACAGAAATTAACACTGCAAAAAAAAAAAAAAAAAAAAGCAAAAATTGACGAAGAAACAGTAAAAGAGAAAGTGTTTTTTTTTTTTTTTTTACAGTGTTCTTCCATCGATCCTGAGCGTTGACATCGGCGCCATAGTCGATCAAGCACTTCGCGACTTCGATCCAGCCGTGGAGCGACGCCACGTGGAGCGGCGTGCGGTTGTCGTAGTCCCTAGCGTGCACCAGCGTCCGATCTTCCTCCAGAAGCTTCCGGACGGCTCCGGCGTCGTTTTGGTGCGCGTGCCAGAGAATCGAAGAGGTCCGGCTGACTCTCGCCTTCTCCTTCTCCTTCTGCTTCTCCTTCAACGGCGGCGGCGCTGACGTGGAGCCTCCGCCGCCGACGCCGACTTTGCTGCCAGTGCTGTCTCCGCCAGAGGATGTGTCGGAGCTCATTAGATCAGATCTGATCGGATCGGGTTGGAAACTATCTAACGAATTCGGATCCAAGTCGGGTAGGAAATTAGAAATTGAATTTTGAAAGTGGGAAATGGATTTTGATTTTTTGGGAGAGAGAGAGAGAGAGAGAAAGCAAAGTTCGGTATTCTATCCGTTACTGTAGTTTTACTTTTTCAACACTACTTCACGAATGACGTGTGTCATGTGCATTTATATTTATATATACTGTATTTGCTTAATTGCATTTTCACCTTCTTAAAATTTTCTAACTAGATACTAAACCGTTCAGACTTGTCTTGAGAAAAAACTTGTTTCTATTTGTTTATTTGACAAACGGGTCAAGTTAAAGCAAAAATTTATGATTGATTATTGAACATGTTGAATATGTAATTTAATTTGGTAATGAGTTTGATTTTGACTTGGTTCAATTTTTTTTTTTTTTTTTTATGTGTTGGTTCAAAAATTTTAAAATAAACAATTTTGAACTTTTAATACTTAACTTGACTTATATACAGCTATATGGAAAATTGAGTAATACTGTTCCCTAGTTATTGATAATACTTTAAAAAATTATATAAAAGGTCCAAAATTTATAGCTCCAAATTTATAAGTTAATCAACTAAAGTTTTAAACTCATGAAATTATTTCAATTTGAAGTCTTCGTCCATTTTTTTTTATCCTTAAAATTATAAAACTACATGATCAATTACGATTTTTAGGCAATCACCTCTCTCTCTCTCAATTGGATTTAGTAAAACATAAAGTTTAATTTATGGTTAAAATTTTTCTCAACTCTTTTATTGCCTAGAATAAATTAAATAAATAAATAACAGAAATCAATAGAAACTTCAAATATTTCATCAAGTTTGGGTTTTATTTGATAGAACTAAAAAAATCATGCAACTTAATAAAAATGAAACAAGGTATATACTTTGAGCTTTATCATGTAGTTTCCCCTAATGATTATTTTATCCCCTATTTTAGACTCCCTTTAAATTTATAGAAATCCTAACCAGGGGAACAAAATATTTTTTATGAATAATTAAAAAAAGATATCACTTACCATGGTGTAGAAAAGCATATTTACAATTTCATCTATAGTTAAAGGGGAAAAAAAAAGCAATGTACACATATATTTTCCTTATTTATTAGTATTTCATTAATATTACTTTTGTATTGGTTGAGAAAATTCCACAATTTTTCCCTCTATGTGGTGGGGCTTGTGGCTACCAACTGCGTCCGTAAGTTTGGATCTAACAATACTTGTCAACTATTTATTATCCTTTGCCTATCATCAGCCAATGTATTCTAAACACGACTGGATTCCCAAGATCTTGGAGTTGACCTCTAAGGTCTCTCTTTATCACCGACTTAACATTCAAGACTTTGGAATCAAATTCTGTATTACACCCAAAAAAAAAAATGTAAAAAATTCATCACCAACATAGGAATCAAGATTTGGAATCAACTTGTCAATACCGAAAGTTATGAACAAATATACTTAACTTGCCTCTTTCTTTTTTTTTTTTTTTTTGGGGAAAATATTCTTAACTTGGTTTTGGGGTTTGGGCAAAGTTTTAGTGCGAATCATAACTTTAATTTTCTCTCTATATATATTAATCATTCTTTTATTTCCATTTCTGCCCCTTCCATAACCAAAAACCTACATCTGCAAAAGGAAACGAGAGAGACCAAACCTAAATTTCTTTTTCTTATTTGGATCCATATAATGTCATTGGTTTACTTTTTATTGGCACTCAAGTTGCTTCAAATTTTTATTTAAAGTCCATATTTTTATTAGCTTTTGTTATTTTCCAATGCAGGTTGGACCTTTTTAAAGCCCCTTTAACAAGCCTATAAGGGCATCCGTTAACAACTAGGAATAAGCAAATAAAATTTTCACTTCAAATTTTGGACATCAACATCCTCCTGCTCATGGTGTTTCACGACCAATATTGGAAATGAATGGAAAAGTATTGGAAGTTTGGAACTAGAATATGAATCTCTAGCCAAAACCACTGCAAAGTCATAAACCTCATTCTTAAACATTAATATTAATAGTTTAACACCTCCACCATTGGCAACTTTGATCATGAGAGAACCAACAACCTCCACCCCCTACCAAACTCGTTGAGATTGTCGCCGTGAAACAGCCACAACAGTCTCATGACCACGACCACACCTCCCACACCCCATGGCCATGCCCTACCTCACCATGTCGCCTTCTGCACCTCCATATGACCCTCATAACCCGTTCATATCAATGATGAAAAAGAAAAATTGATGAGAGAGTGTGTGAGAGACTTAGACGTTGGAAAAATAATAATAATACTCATTTTACTAAGCTATAGTACTGCTACCTATATTTGGCTAGGCATTGTAGTTCACAGTTAGTTTGGCTAGCTACAAACCACCCAACTGCTGAATGTTTCAAGATTTGTTGGCAAAAATTTAGTTTTGTATATACATAGTATAGTCCAAGCCCCGTATACTGAATTTCACACATACCATGCCTATATAACTCTTTATTGTACAGTATTATACACATCATATATATAGAATAGAGAGCCTTTTATAAGCATAATATATATGAAGTACAAGTAATATGAGTGTACCACAAGTTTGGTAATGAGTTTGAGTTCAACTTGTGTTTAAAAATTTTAAAATAAACAATTTTGAACTTTTAATACTCAACTTGATTTGACTTATATATAGCTATATAAAAATTTGAGTAATACTATTCCTTAATTTTAATAATAATTTTAAAAAATTATATAAAAGGTCCCAACTTTACAGCTCCAAATTTATAAGTTAATCAATTAAAGTTCTAAACTTATGAAATTGTTTCACTTTGAAGTCTTTATCCGCTTATGTTATTCTTGGAATTATAAAACCTACATAATGAATTACGATTTTTCGACAATCACCTACCTCTCTCTCTCTCTCTCAAATGGATTTAGTAAAACATAAAGTTTAATTTATGGTTAAAAGTTTTCTCAACTTTTTTACTGCCTAGAATAAATTAAATAAATAAATAACAGAGAAAGATAGAAACTTCAAAATTTGAAACTATTTCATCAAGTTTGGGTTTTATTTGATAGAACTAAAAAAATCACAATAAAACAAGGTATAAACTTTGAGCTTTATCATGTAATTTCCCCTAATGATTACTTTATCCCCTATTTTAGACTCCCTTTAAATTTATGGAAATCCTAACCAAGGGAACAAAATGTTTGTTATGAATAATTAAAAAAGATATCACTTAGCATTGTGGTGTAGAAAAACATTACAATTTCATTTGTAGTTAAAGGGGGAAAAAAGTAATTTACACATATTTTCCTTATTTATTAGTATTTCATTAATATTACTTTTGTATCGGTAGAGAAAATTCCACATTTTTCCCACCATGTGGTGGGGCTTGTGGCTACAAACTGCATCAGTGTGTTTGGATCTAATATTAAGGATATGTTTTGATACTGCTTATTTATTAAAAACTGAAAACTGAAAACATAGTAGCAAAATAAATTTTAAATGTGTAAATAGTACTGTGAAATCCATTTTTAATAAAAATTTTGCTAAAAAAAGAGGTTTGTGGGTCTCGTGAACAGTGCACGAGACCCAAACAATCACTTACAAACGCATTTTTCAGTCTTCAGGCGTGATTTTTGTCAGTGAGTCCCGTGAACAGTGCATGAGACTCACTCACAAAAGCATTTTTCAATCTTTGGGCATGATTTTTAGCTACTGTAGCATGGGTCCCACAGACATACTTGCATCTGGCTCTGTAGACGCTATCCAAACAATCACTTAGTTGTCGACTTTATGTATCCTTTGCCTATCAGCCTATGTAGTCTAAACACGATTGGATTCCTAGGATCTTGGAATTGACCTCTAAGGTCTCTCTATCACCGACTCAACATTCAAGACTTTGGAATCAAATTCTGTATTACACCCAAAAAAATAATAATGTAAAAAATTCAATACCAACATAGGAATCAAGATTTGGAATCAACTTGTCTATACTCCATACCGAATTTTATGAGCAAATATTCTTAACTTAGAATTTTTTTTTTTTTTTTTTGAAAATATTCTTGACTTGGTTTTGGGGTTTGGGCAAAGTTTTAGTGCGAATCTTAACTTTAAGAGGCTATTTTTTTCATGTTAGATATTCACCTTCAAGGCTTCAAATAATCCCAAATCCAGCTATCCATTTTAATTTTCTCTCTCTATATATATTAATCATTCTTTTATTTTCATTTCTCCCTCTTCCATAACCAAAAACCTACAACTGCAAAAGAAAATGAGAGAGATCAAAACTAAATTGCTCTTTCTTATTTGTGTCCGTATAATGTCATTGAATCACTTGTTATTGGCACTCGAGTTGCTTTAAATTTCTATTTAAAGTTCATATTTTTATTAACTTTTGTTATTTTTCAATGCAGGTCAAGTCCTTCTAAAGACTCTTTAATAAGCGTATAAGGACACCCATTAACAAAAGTCTTTTTTTTTTTTTGGCCCTAAGACCACTAGGAATAAGTAAATAAAATGGTAAATTGCAAATTACACCCTTGAAGTTTAGGGGTGTTTGAATTTTGCACTCTAACATTTCAGAATTTAGATTTTCCTAAAGTTTAGAAGTGTTTGGATTTTACACTCCCAAATTATGAAATTTTAGGGTATAAAATCCAAACACTCCCAAACTTTAAGAAGTAAAATTCAAACACCTCCTAAAATTTATAGGGTAAAATCCAAATTCTAAAATATCAAAATATAAAATCCAAACAGCCTCAAATTTCAGGGAGTAAAATCCAAAATTCTAAAACTTCAAGGTATAAAATCTAAACACCCCCCACTTTAGGGATGTAATTTGCAATTTACCCTAAATAAAAATTTCACTTCAAATTTTGGACACCAACATCCTCTTGCTCTTGGTGTTTCATGATCAATATTGGAAATGAATGGAAAAGTATTGGAAGTTTGGAACTAGAATATAAATCTCAAGCCAAAACCACTGCAAAGTCATAAACCTCATTCTTAAACATTAATATTAATACTCCATCCGTCCCATTTTTTTTTTTTTTTTTGTCCTGTTTGAAAAGTCAAACTTTTTAAGTGGACATCATTTATTGTCTTATTTATCTTTTAAAAATGTATAAGTTTCCAAAACTACCCTTAAAAAAATTTATCAAAAAATTGAATTAGTAAATTAATAAGGGTATAATAGGAATATTAGTAAATTAATGACTTTTATTTTTAGAAATAGGATAATATTTTGGGACATTTCAAAATGGAATAGAGAACAAAAAAAATGGGATGGAGGTAGTAGTTTAATACCTCCACCATTGGTAACCTTGATCACGAGAGAACCAACAACCTCCACCCCTACCAAACTCGTTGAGATTGATGCCGTGAAACAGACACATCAATCTCACGACCACGACCACACCTCCTACACCACATGGCCATGCCCTACCTCACCATGTCGCCTTCTGCACCTCAATATGACCCTTTATAACCCGTTCATGTCAATGATGAAAAAGAGAAATTGATGAGAGAGTGTGTGGGAGATTAAGATGTTGCAAAAATAATAATAATAATAATACTCATTTTATTAAGCTATAGTGCTACCTATATTTGGCTAGGCATTGTAGTTCACAGTTAGTTTGGCTAGCCACAACCACAAACCACCAACTGCTGAATGGTTTCAAGATTTATTGGCAAAAATTTAGTTGAGTATATACATTAGTCTAGTCCAAGCCTAGTATACTGTATTTGTAGTACACTCATATTTCTTGTATTTCACACATATTATGCATATATAACTCTCTATTTTATAGTGTTGCACACATTATATATACAGAATACAATGTATTGTAACAAAGAGCATGTACAATAGAGAGTTTTTTATAAGCATAGTATATGTGAAGTAAAAGTAATATGAGTGTACTACAAGTACAGTATACTAGGCCCAACTCAATAACAACTATAATGTGTGTAACATTGTACAATATAGAGTCTTATATAGGCATAGTATGCGTAAAGTATAAGAAATAGAAGTGTACTACAACACAGTACACTAGGCCAAGCCTAGTGGGCTAGACTAACGCATATACCAAGTCCAATACTAATACTCCTTTTGCCCCTATTTATGAAGTAAGATTAGTGTTAGAGACAAAGAATCCATAACATAAGCTGATAATTGTATAACATGGACAGGGCAGACAGTTATTGCAGCAGATAACTTTCCTTGTACAAGCTCCAGCCCACAAGTTGACAACTCCTACAAGGAAACTACAACTCAGCCACCATCCCATTCTGTCACTATATGATCTGAATAATCCCCATATGATTCATGTGATCCTTAATTTGTGTAATCCCATGAATCATGGATCCCTTTTTCATTATTTCATCAAATATACTTGTATTTAGTTGTACCCAATGGGCTCGTCAACATACTGAAAATATTCTCCCTATTTTGTTCAATTAGAAGGTCAAATCTCCCTAACTTTACTCGATTCACACAAATAAAAAAGTAACACATAGGAATTAACTTTCCATGACCAAGACTCCTATATCTTGAATTTGGATTCAAATCCCCCATTCTCCACTTGTTGAAAAAAATTTTAAAAATAAAATCCCTCCGGTGAAAAACATTCCTTACCAAAAAATAGAAGGCAAACTTAGTCTTGGATTTTTATTTTTTATTTTTAAAAGATCCAGAAAAAATTGGAACAAAATATGTTTTTTATACGAATATTTTATCATTTATTAGGCCATCTTTAGTACTTTATGTAGTTCAAATTGAAAAAAAAACGGTATGTAACAAATGTATATAATACCCCTCATATATGCAATTGCTCAATTTTAGACTTTGGCTATGCCTTCTTTCTCCCTCGGCTTCTTTAAAAACCAAAATTCAAACCTGGGCAGCACCGATCATCCAGGTTTGAATTTCGGTCTTTTAAGAGGCCTCTCTTCTTAACGATCAGGCTGCAGCCATTGCGACCATCAGTTCATTGGCAGCCCTCTGTCATTCATTCAAGCCCCCCACCTGCAGCTCATGCACCCAAGATTACAGATATCACTATGAAGTTTAAGATTCAAGCTCAAGTTACAGCCTGAAAGATACAAATCAGATTTGATCAAGTAGACACCCCATGGACATTGCTTCAACTTGTTTTAAATGTGGATTTATCATTAGCTTTGAAGAGAAACCAACATATACAATTTTATTTGAGTTCTATAATTAAATTACGAATTAGTAAATACTATATACTACTTTTTTTTTTTTCTTTCTTTGAGATAGCTAAAATGAGTATTGTATACTATAGATCCGGCTAAAGAACTTATGTTACGGTGTTCAATCCCACATTCGTCCAAGTAGAGGAACTTCATACAACATCCTCGGTGTCTTCAAAAGACCGCTTCCTGGCCTTCAGGTTAAGCTCAAGGCTTTGAGGTAGAGGAGGGGTCCTTCCTCGACGGAACAGAACTGCAAGAGCCCTCATTTTCTGGCAAAGATCAAATACCTGCAGATAATTTAGAAAGTGTGTTACAAAGGATCAATTGTTTTGCAAAATTTGAAGATTTGTCCATTTCTTACTGATGAGGCTTCTATCTCTGCAACGCCTTCACAACCTTTACCTCCACCTTGCAGTAAGTCACAATACCTTGCAGCTTCATTTTCATCTTCAAATACCTGCAATGACAATCAAGTTATTGACCAAGCTAGCAGAGAAGATCAAAGAGTATAAAGAAACCAGCCTGCATTGAACTATTCGAACTACAAATTGGCATGGTATGTGGTGACACAAGTGTTATGTCTATAAATGTTTTAAGGGGTCCAACAGGGACACGTGGATTATTAGTAACAGAAATGGTGGTGGTAGACTTATAATTAAACTGTAGACAAGTTAGCAAGGGTAACTCAAACTACGCATTTGCAGTTACACACAAATAATAGGGTGCTTACTAATGTCTCCATGTTCACAAATATTGTTCCAGCACAACAAGTATTCAAAAACAAAAGCTTAACCACTTACAAGCACTCCCTCCCTAATATCCTCCACAAGCATCTGAAACTTTGTACCAGTTCTTGACTGTTTAGCCTGATTACCAATTCCAGACCTCCACTTTCCTCCCTTGGAAAACAATAAGCCAAGCTCCCTTTCAACTTCACTGTTACAGGGGAGAAAAAAAAAAAAAAACCAATTTATTCAGTCAAAAGTGACAATCATCCAAAAGAAAGTCGAACATCAAACCATAAGATACCTGCGATTTCTTCGGGTTTTCATTGTGCATAATTGGTTTTCCCGGTGGGTGAGTACATAGACTGGCTTTGAAGTTTCCCTCCATGGATTGGCATCCAGCACTGTACAAGAGTAAAAATGACAGAAAATGAGAAGAATTTTACATCGAAAAACAAATATGACATTATATATGAACAGAATGACAAGCCTCATGAAATAAAGCATATCACAGAACATACCAATGTAATACTTTGAACCATGAATGATGAGTAACACTTGGAATACTCAAATAAGAAATAGAAACAGATAAGATCACAATATAACTGATAATGATATTTCTCAACCACAAATATTGAATGTTCAATAGACATAAAAAAGATGCAGATGTATTTAAATACTCCTATAAATAATTAAATATTTTACCATTATGCCACATATCAGACAGCTGCTGATGCCAAATGAACTAACACTCTAGAAAAAACATATTAAAGAGAGTACTAAAAGCAGGTCTATCCAACTGAGTCCAAAGACTTTTGGTATGGCTTGGACAACAATAATTAGTCAATCCAATCGCAAGTATATGGAAATATCTAAATCCAAATGTATCACCATGTACCTGTAACTTATAAGACTCTTTTTACCTAAAAAAAAACATATAAGACATATCATGCATCTAAGCAGATTGCACGTTTAGTTTTCTCCACCAAACAAACACATTTAGCATCATTACTCACAAATACACAGTAACATCTCACACCAATAGCTTCCGAGTCCAATCCAACATCAAAGTATCAATTTGTGTTCGGTAGGTAGGAATTTAAAATTTTCAGGATTACCAATATTATAGGTATTTAGTTAACTAATATTGTGTGAATTTAAAAATCTTGGGCACCCACATGTTGTTTTACATGGCTGCCTCCCTGTAATGGGTTGGTAAGTTCAACTTTGCAGTATGCGGGGGGTGCCTTCTTCCAAGGTGGCTGTAGCTGGAATCTTGGTTAGGAAACACATGGGGTTAGTCATTGGCACGAGGTGAAAACCTCTTGTATGGTCTGAGAACTGAATGGAGCTGAAGATTGCAGCTTTATGAGATGTGGTGGTTTCTGCAAGTGATCTAGGCATGAGTAGGGCTGTCTTCAAATGTGGAATACCATGGATTAAACGAGAGCTTGATGGTTTGTGATCTTCTTCATCGGCATGGGGCCATATGGTTGTGGACATCATAGTCTTAACATGCAGCTTTACAGATTGGAGCTTAAAACTTTTCATGGCTAGAGCAAACAAACCGGCTAGGGTCCTTGCACATCATGCTATAACTCAGGAGGAGGTGTCTGTTTAAATTGAGGAATATCCTCTAATTATGGAGACTTAAGTCTATGGGAACTCCCATACTTTGTAAATACAATTCCCACAATTCATGAGATTCCAACAGACTTAATTAGAATCTAAGAAACATGGGCACTCCAAGACCTAAGAAGCACAGACACTTCATTTGGGTGCCGCACCCGTGTCGTAATGGTGTCCTATTTGCCATATCATGTTATAATTTTTCAAAAATTTCTCATGTTGCCGTATCATATCCGTACCCATGTTGGTGTCCGTCCATCCTAGTCCAAAACCTTCTACATCTCCATGTCAAACATACCACGACACTTCTACAGCATGTTGGGAGGGAAAAAAAATACATTTTTTTTGTTATTTATCTATTTGCTAACTAGGGTGTTTGGAGCTCTTCTAGCACTTGACTATTCTCCCAGGTGTGTGTAGTACTCTATCCCACACACCAAGTAATTACAAAGAGGAATTCATTGGGAATTGGGATAACCTGAAGATACTAGCGATAAAAGTTTTAAACCCATGACCTCACGGATTTCATGATGCCTTGGGAACCACTAGAAGAACCCCCTTAGGGTTTCTAAAAAAAATTTTTGTTTTAGATATGTTTTTAAAGGTTTCGATGGTTGTTTATTTATTTTGAAATTTTAAAATTAGCATAAACTATGCCTATAAATAAATATTATATATATATATATATATATGTATAAACTAAATTGTCATTTCTCCACTTTAATGTGTCCTAATTTTTTAAGAATTATTGTGTATGCCGTGCAGCTGTGCTGTATTGTGTTGTGTCAGTGTCAATGTTGTGTCCATGCTTCTTAGATTAGAATTGTCTATGCTTCTTAGATTAGAATTGTCTATGCTTCTTAGATTAGAATTGTAAAAAAATCATGGCATTCACATCAAAGGTGCTAAAAAAGTTAACTTTTTGCATCTCGAAAAGCTACTTTATTTATTTTAACACTTCACTTTACAATACACCTTACATCAAACCTTCTATTTTTATATACAATTCATTAAAATAATATATAAACACCCCAAACATATTAATATCTCTCTCTCTCTCATGAATTAAATATTAGAAGCAACATGCAACTTTGATCTGCTTGCTAAATTTGTTTAGCTTCAGCACCTTTGATATATACATGTATATTTTGGCGTTTGAAGTGTTAAAAATAGCTTTTTAGTGGTTTTAGCACCTTTTGATGCAAAAGCTCTTCAGACTAGTTAACACTTTTATTAGCGTGCGTTTGACTCCAAATTAAAAAGCCAACTTATTTTACTATTCAGCTTATTTTTGTTATTATTCATAGGCCCTATTCATGAGTCTCGTAGCACTATTTGGGCTAATTTTTAAATTTATTTATAATAATTTCAGCAAAAAGTTTTTATTTTCAGCAAAATAAGCGAATTCCAAGTCACCTGCCATAGTAGTCAGTCATGTGGGGTTTTTTTTTTTTTTTCCTCCCCTTAAAACTTACATTAATCGCTTACAAGTTTCTAAAACTGGTTTCTAAATGTGAAGATGATTGTAAATGCGAAAGATCATTTAGATAACACAAAAAAGTATGATTCAGGCTTCGTAATCGTAGCTAAAAAAAGAAAAAAAGCTAAGCAATTCCAACCAACGAACAAGCACAACACTATAGTACCAAGCACAAATTAAAAAAGGAAAAGGGGATAATAAATACCATCATAGCTGCTGGAATCGAAGGTCTGGTGGAGGTGTCGACGCATGTCGTAGGCACGGGACGACACCTGTTTCACGAACTCGTTTGAAGTTCCAGGAATGGTCCCGTCCATGTGGAGTGCTCTCTCCACTTCCTCTCTTTCCTTCTCCTCCTCATCATCGCCATCACTATTTTCTTCTTGCTGTGAGAATCGTCCGCTACTTATCCAATTACAAGAAACTTCCACAACTCTCCTCCTCCTCCTCCTCGAAGACAAAAAGAGACGAGGGATGCGGTGGTTTTTGTGAGTATTGGCGGTGGTTAGAGAAGAAACGACGAGTCGTCGAGGGCGGAGTGGGTCACTTGGAGGAGGAAGAACTATCGTGGGCGACACTGACGACACTGAGTCCATGCTGATTGATTACCAAAGAAAAAAAAATCACTATTTTTTTCCTTTTAATTTGAATAATTTTTGGGGGTTTGATTTTTTTTTTTTTTTTTTTCAAATATAAGTTGGAAGAATTGGGATGAATTCTCAGCGTGTTAGGTTAGGAAAGGAAGGAGGGAGACGAAATGTTTTGGCGTTTCTCTGGTCTGCTGATATTTTTGAACACCTCTGTAGGTGGGTCCGGGCCGGTTTGGTCTCTGAAACGGACCCTTTATAGTAGTAGCGGTGATCACGGGTCCATTATGTTTGGGTTGAGGGTCAAACCGTCCCTCAATTATTGTTCTGAACCTCCCTTCATTATTATTATTATTATTTTTTTAATTTTTTTAATTTCTTATAAAAAAGTTTCTTAAAATAGAGGATTAATGTATAAACTTAAAAAAAAAGTTGAATTGGTAGCTAAATTAGTGCTAAATGAAGGTCAGTACGTATGCGCATCTCGTGTTAAATGAGGGTCTAAATTTTAGTACGAGCGCCAACACAAGTTAGGCAAATGGGCCACTAGATATGCCGAGTGCCGAATTCCTCAGACCTCTTTACCACTGTTACGCTACGCTCCATGTCTTGATCGCCTCCAGACGGCTCCAGTGTTATGTTAACTACACACACACACAAATTCCTCCATTCACTGTGTAACCTAGTAATACTTGTTCTTCCAAAGATGGAAGTCTAGGGCCAACCCGCCATAGCTATGGAATTCGTGGGCTGAAGAGTTCACCTTTCAACCAAAGTGGTTAACGACGAACGCAAAGATAAAACATAATTTTACATAACAAATATACTTTAACATTGACTTCTACAAGATATTCATCCAAGGATCCTTTTTTTCTTTTTTTTTTTTTTTTTTTTCATTTTGATAGAAAATTAAATCATATATTTCCAAGAACTAGAGAACCAAAAAACAAAAACATAATGAAAATTTGATAGAGAAGACCACCAATTAGCTTAGAGGATCAAGAATTCAAAAACACATGAAACAGCAGAACGGTAAAAATAGTAAAATACAGATGTTTTGTTCACTTGTTCAGTTACAGGATGCCTACACAAGACTTTGGCCCCTAACATCAGTGCTTTATAGTACACTTTTAAGTACATACAAGAAATGTCCAATTGTTGAGCATGGAGCACTTATTCAATGTTTATGTACCATAAACAGAATGCTAAGAGAAGGTAAGCACACTAAGTATGATATAATTGCTAATTATCCCAAGCATATGTATAAAACACATTTAATGCCGCTATATACAACAAGCAAATAAAGCAATGGAGAACATCATCTGTACCCCCAAACAAAGTCAAGTATAAATTAACGATGAGAAAACTTATAAAATAAGATGAAGATGACAGCAATAACAAGAGCTCCAATTACTGATCCAATCATCCATTTGTTCTTCGTCATCCTACGTGACATGGCAGTCAAAACTTTTTTACTCTTGTCGATGGCATCATCTACCCCATGAAGCTGCAACATGAAAATAATAATTATTCAACAAATTCACTCACTGCTGCTGCATCAGGGCCATATTTTTGCATACTGGGTTCCCTAACAACAATGATTAGTTATAAACTTATGCTTTGGTCCTTTGGAAGATGTGAATTGTATTCAACAGAGGCTTGCTGATTGGGTCCCCATTGACATAAAGGGAAACCAGGAAGAATTCAAGTTTGAGTGACAATGAACCACAAGCAGAAACAAAATGTTAAGTAAAAACATACCTTTTGATGAGAATGTAGGAGAGTCTCACGCTGTTGATGCAGATCCTGGAGGATTGAGACACCAAGCTCTTCTGTCTCCAGTACGGTTCTTCTACTCTCCTTAATTCTATCACTTGACTGATTCAATCTTTCTACTGACATTACCATTCTCTCTCTCTGATCAGTAGAAGCCTGTATATAAAATTATCATCCATAAATGACTTCAAAGATTCGTAAACAAAGATACAGTAGATAAAACATCCGCATCAGATCTGACAGGTAAATTATTTAATAATTGGGAGGACAAAAAGAACATTAAATTTTAAAATCCAATCCATTCTAGAGAGAGAGAGAGAGACAGCATAAGCATATATGCATTCAAATTGTAAGATGATAATCTGAACATAAATGCATTCAAAATGTAATATGAGAAATCTAAAAATATATGCATTCGAACTGTCACTTTCACACTAGTAACGCCATGTTACCTTCTGCAGACCTTCTGCAGCTTGAAGAAGTAAGTGTGTGAATTTTACAGCCTATTGGGGAATGTGGTTGTGAACAAGCATTGTAGACAAGGATTCAAAATGGCAGAGCTTCTAAGCCCAATGACATGAAATGCATATACAAGCTGATAATCATAAATCCAATGAAATCATACTGTGAAATGAAGAATTTTAGCTAATGGCAGGCAACTGGACTCATTATTCTGTTTCATCAACAAATATTTCCAATCCATTGCAGAGAGAAAGAAAAGGAAAAGATGAAGTCCCAGAGATGCTTATAAACCTATATTCAATTTTATCTAAAATATTAGCAAAGAAACTAATAATTTTGGCTTTGAAATTAATAACAATTATACAGAAAATAAATATAAAAGATAAAACAGTATATACAGTGTCACAAGTTACAAAGATCATATCTTCATATTGAAGAAATCCAATATAATTCAAAACTTTTGAACCAAGCGAACCACGATTTGCTTAAAATAAGGGAAAGTTTGTGAAAATTAAAAACAATGGAAAAGTGAGGGAGTAGCGTGATCCAGACATACCGTATGCACATCTGCCATTCCAGACTCCAGCAACTCTTCACGGGAAGCCTGATCAGCATTAGGTGATGAGATTTTTTTAAATTCCCTTTTCAACTTATTTAGATCAGATTTATATTCCCTTAACTTAGCAAGCATCATAGCCTTCGCACTTGGCTGCAGACTTCTTGCCTCAAGGTCCATTTTTCGAATCTGGCCCCAGGAAAAAATAAGTTGCATGCATAAATTTTAGAAAAAAGAATAGGAGAAAAAAAAAAAAAAAACCAAATTTTCAGCAAAGGAAATAAAATGGAAATCTTCCACACAGTACCAAAACATCAGCATCATCCAATGCAGCTTTAATTTCAGAAACCTTCTGTTGCTTCTGCTCTGCATAAAAGAAACAAAAAAATGGTTCCCAGTTCATAAAATCATAACTAACAAAAAAGGATATTTTACATTTTCTGATTATAAAACTGCATTCATTCTCCACACCACCACCTCAGCCTAAACGATTTTAAGAAGCAGTCAGCACACTAGTAAGGCCTAAGAAGCAAAATTTTCATTGTTAATCTTACAACTAGATGGACCACCTGACGCTGTGGTGCCAAATCAAAATGATGATAGCAAATGCTAAAGATTTTCTGGCGTCATTGCAACTTACCAAGCCTCAATAAAGATGTTGCTATCTCTATAACTCTTACTTAATCAATGAAATATCACTTGCTTAGTTTAGCCCCAATTGGATTGCTATATACCAGCGAGATTCATACTTATTTACATATGGGCTTATCAAATCCCATTTTCTTGATATGCTTCAAAAGCACTTTATGCCAGAAATCAAATCAAGAATAGCTCAAACATCTCATATTGGAGATGCTACATGAGTTCATTTTCCAAGACAAAGCATGGGGTTGTTCAGATGTGACAAGAATTTCCACTTCTTGCTATACCATACAACCTTGTCAATATCATTCCATTTATGCTAAAATAAACATATACTGCATTATCAATTATTACATGGATAAAATGATTCTTTACACTTCCTCACTTGTTAAGATCATTTGAAAAAAATCATATAAATGGTAAAGCTAAAGCTAAAGGACAAAGCTCCAAAATCCTCCAACAAATTCCATGGTGGTTCATATGATCATCCATGTGTATCTTAATCACAGGACTAATTCAGTCATTTATGACCATTAAAAGTACATGTGGATGCTTATTGGGTTGCCACATAGTAGGTTGAAGGAACTTTCCTCGAAACTAGTTTGGAGTAAAATTTTGTGCAAAACTATACAAGGTTGTTTTCTATTCCTCCAATCTTTTAAGCAAACCCACTAATTAGTAAAACCAGAGAAAAGCGCTAGTCACATTTACACAATTCCCAAGAGTAGTAGCCAAGTTACAATTAGGGCTATCATAAATCACTTATATTAAGTAGTTCAGATTGACCTAGTACATGATCCAATGTGGGACTCAGCACACGCTAAAAAAAAAAACAAAAATAAAATGTTTTTGAACACTCCCTCAATTGCTAAGATCATAGGAAAATAACAATTCAAATATATATATATATATACACACATATAATCTAGTTAAAGGTTAAGAAAAAAGCTCCAAATCCTCCAACCAATTACGCATATGATCATACATTAAGTCATTTACTAAACGAGGTTGTTGTCTATTCCTACAATCATTTTCAGCAAACACGCTAATTTCCTCTAAACCACCCAAAAAAAAAAATTCATACGTAGAAGGTAATATAGTTGTCCCAAGGAAAGCAAGCGCTAGTCAAATTTACGTTATTCCCAAACGTAGTACTCAAGTTACAATTAGTGCTCTCATAATTGCTTTATATAATGTAGTTCAGATTGACAGTGTCACTTTGAGAATTGCTTATTTCTGGTAGCCTATTAGCATAGCATTTATCGATATATATATATATATATATATATATATATATATATATAGTTTTTGGTAACTTTTATGCTAAATTTGTTACCAAAAAAAAAAGGTTTAAAAGCTAAAAAAAAGCAAAGCATTTTTCAACACATTCATATTCAATTCAATACCCAATCAAGATAATCAGGGCTATAACAATAACACTTAGTAAACGACATGGTAGCAAGAAAGAGGGAATTATAGAGTGGTACCTCCATGAGGAAGAAGAGCAGTGGAGCTACATTTTCTGGAGAGATTTGCAGAGAGCTCACAGTACTGGCGCTCGTACCCTTCGAATACCACACTCATCTGGAATCCAAAAATCAAAAATTCACAAAAGAAAAAATTATGAGATTGAAACCCTAGTTTGTAATAGTAGTAACTCAAACCGAATCGATTTAGAAGAAAAGAGTAAAATTGAAGTTAATAATATCAGATCAGAAATGAATTAACCTTTGAATTTGAAGAGCGATCGGAGATCGGAGATCGGAGATTGGTGATCGATCGCTTTGACGATTGGTCCTGTTTGGTTGTGTTTTGTTTTTTCTTTGAGTTGTGTGTGACTCTCTGTGATTTGGTTTTTTAGGGATTTTTTGACTTTTGGGGTAAGTAAAAAGTAATGGTAAATTCACGAAAAGGACGAGAATTTTTTAAGTTCACGTCCAATTCGGACAGCTCTCTAGATTCTATGTTCACTGTAGAAGGCTTTTCTTTTCTTCTTCTTTTGTTGTAAAAGAGAATGTTTTTCTATTGATAGAAAATAAGAAAATAATACTGTAAACGTGATGTGTACAAGAAGGGGAACTGCACAGATATTCGAAGAGGATTGAATTCTTTTGTTTATTAAAAATAAAAGTATTATTATAATTTTGGTTTTTATATGCATATATTGTGATAATTTTAATTTTTATTCTTAAAGTCAAAATAAATTTTGTTAACTACTAGTTGTATCAATTTTTTTTTTTTCATTTTTAGATGTTGTATTAATAAAATAGATTTGATTTTAAAGGTTGTGGACTTTATTAAGGAGAGAAATTGACATAATAAAATGTATATGAATAAAATTGAGATTAACTCACCCATTAGCAAAGGATCAAAATAGTACCTTTAAAAAATAAAAGCAAAAAAAGAAGTAAAAACTTACTCGTGTCTTCTCTCTGGAGAAGAGGAGGAACAATCTTACAAAATGTGGTTGTTTATTATTTAGGAACTAATACTTTTTTATTTTTTTTACAAACAAAGGTATCCAAACTTTTTTGAGTATCTGACTATTCTCTCGGGTATACTAGTCCTCACATTCCATACACACTAAGTTATTACAAAAATGAATCTCTTAAAAATGGCGTTAAGATACTGGAAAAAGATTTCAAACTCAAAATTTCATAGGTATCATATGACCTTAAGAACTTAAACTTGAAGAAGAATTAATAATTGAAGGCAAAGAAAATTCATCGTTGTCCAGACTTCAAACCAAACTACATAAGAGTAATTCTATGGCACGTTGGCACCAACCACACACCACACGAATTTTAATTTCAATAAATTTAAGGACAATTTTTTCCTAAAATTATCACAACTTTTGAAGTAATATATTAACATTCATACTAATTAAAATAGTGTCGGTAACGGGACCATATAAAAATTATGGTATTTCTATCACAACTTGCCACATGTGAAAAGATTGTGAAGATTTTTTTTTTTGTATCCTACTATCATTATTCTTCCAAGTTTTGTTGGAAAGAGATGTCCACCCAAGTCACCAAACACTAAACTAAGGCTAAGTATGAAAGCTGACGCAAAAAAAAAATAATAATAATAATAATAAATAAATAATTGTTCACTCTAGGACTAGGATAGGTCCCTTAAAAAATCAAAGGCTGAATGAGAACCAAGGTTATAAAGAACCAACCAGGTTCTACATTAAAGCTCTTGCTGAAATGAAGAATTCTGATTCAAGGTTATAAAGAGAAGAAATTCACTAATAGACTCCAGAACGAGGACAAACTCCTGTAAAATTACAAATTGATCTCTATTCATGAAATCCAACAAACTGATCAGCCAATGCAAATTTTGTTCACTAAATGTTCTCCAGCATATCATGGATCCAACAATTAGACAAAAATAAATTAGCTAAAAACAACAAAAGAAATCTATCTAGCATGCATATCAAATGAAAAGCCACAGCAGTTGCTTTAGAATGAAACCAAGGAAAGCATGGTGGCAATTAGAAAACTGCCTCCTAACTCTAGAACTTCATGCCATTATCTTGGCAGACCTAACGTAGAGGCTATCCACGACCTTGCCAATATTTGAAATGGTTTCCAGTGTTGCCGGGTATATTGCATCAGTCTTCGGATCATCAAAGATGACAAGGCATCCAGCACCCTGATCAAGAGTTCCTGCAAACTTCTTATCTAGAATCATCTGAGACAATTTCTTCTCCACATGATCAACAGGCAGTTCAATCAGCTCAGCGATATGAGCAATCTCAACCCTTGAGAATGGTTCTATCAACCTGCAGAGATTCTGCTCCAACAAAGTGTCATAAAGTGAAGAGAGATGCCTGTGGACAATAGGGTCTTCCTCTAGCTGAGCCTTAAAATCCCTGAGGGCACTCTCAAAAAGCTTCAAAGAGCGCTTTGAATAGGCATCAGCCACAGCTTTCATGGCATCCAGCTCAGGCCCCACATACTGCAGTCCAGCTTTAGATGATATTATTCCCGCCACATCATCAGCCTGGTTCACCATAATTTTGCACAACAGCATATACTTGAGACTAAAGACTGCTCGTGGATCTTCAAGAGCATTGAAAGCTTCAAAAGCTTCAAAGAAATAACTATAAGCAGTTTTGTAGTCTTTTTCTTCTGCATGGAGGATCCCACTCTGCAAATCTATAGTACCCTGTTGAGCTGGGGGAACATATATAGCATTGGCAGCAGTTCTTGCAGCTGTCAGTGAAGCCTTGGCTTTAGGGAGATTCCTCAAAGAGAAATGAAGCTTACTCTCCAACAAGTCTATGTCCACAAGTAGAAGCTTGTCATCTAGCCTTCTCACTTCCTTGATTAAACCTGAAAGTAGATTTAAAGCTTCTGAGTACTCTTTGTTTTCCATCAGAAGAGACGCAAGCCTTGCCTCCACTCTTTGCCGTAGGAAAGTACGCTTTTCGGCACGGGTCCACTGCACCATTTCTTTGCAGAGGGAAATCTGGAGATCAGATGTGCCTGGGATTTTAGCAACTGTATCAATTATCCCACGAACAATTTTTGCAGTCTTTGCCTTGGGGATCAAATTGAAAAAGGGCCTCAATTGAGTAAGAAGGTTTCGGAGATCCTCTGCCCGATTCTCTTGTCTAAGAAGATCTGAGAGATTTGTGATGGCCTGTTCCTTTATCCGCAGGGCTTCAGAAGAAGATGACGGGTTTTCAATTACGCGGTAGAGAATAGAGATGGCTTCAGCTGGGGCTATGGCTTCTAAAGCCTGAGCAATTGAATCGGTAGTAGCTGGGAGATATGATGACGACATATCTGATAATTAAGAAGTAACAAAGTCCTGCAAAATGAAAATAATCCAACAATTTAATTAGATACACATAAATCGCAACAAGCCCTTTATGAAACGACATATTCACAGCCAAAGAACTAAAACATGAAAAAGTTAGGCGCTCTAGTTAGTTTCAAGTTATTACAGCAAACAGAACCAACTTCTAAATTGTTGAGCCTCTTTTCTCTACATAGACAGTAAGTCTCAACATGGGAACTTAGCAGCAGTCAGCAAATAACCTATTTCATCCCTCAAGAAAGATAATAAACGTTATTAGCCAATTCACCACTGTCGTATAACAAGAAAGAATTGGACTTTTAACAGCATCAACTTTCAGTTTCTAAGTTGAAGACTGTGTTTTCAAGAATGCAATATGAGTGGATTGTGGCCTCTAGTTACTTTTCTTTCTAGGACTTTTTAGACTTGTCAACGTTTAGGAATTAGTCTTTTGTTCCCTTTATTGTTCAGGTATTTTTCTCTTAAATGCTACCAATATACCAGGCTAGCTCCATTTAGTGGTTTTTTTTTTTTTTTTTTTTTTTTTAAATAAATTGAATTATCAAAAAGAAAAGGCAAAAGCTTCTTATGTCTCCCACCAATGAGCACAATATCCAAGAGTTCTAAATCTAAAGGAACATTAAGAGGCACAGGCTGTTTAATTTATAATATTTTTCCTCAGTGGGCCATAAACCAAAAATGGAAAAATGAATAGAAGTTGTAACAGCAGCCATACAAGCTGAAAGTATTACCAAGCAAAATGCATATGGCCAAATAAGAACCACTTTTGTGACAAAATAAGTATTTAAAACCTTATTCTAGAGGCATTAAAGGGTTAGACATCATTCATACTTGTGTCATCCAGTGCCAATAAGTATGAAAATTATACTATAGTAACAAGCATTGATTCAGGCAATACATGCAATGCATCTGCAAACCAAAAAGTCACTATAGGCATTCCAATAGCATTGTAAAATTAGAGAGTCAATTTCTTTTTTTTTTTCTTTTTTTTTGGATAAGTAAAGAAAAATGGTAAGAGAAATGTAGGGACAATCCTTCGCTCAGACTGCAAAATTTAGATCAGCAGAGCAGCAATGGCGTTCCCCAAATAGTTTTGGTAATGTGCGCCTACGCACTATCATCATCATCATGATGATAGTGCGCCACGATAAACCTCTCCCATGGAAATACCACGCCACCCCTACCTCAAGAGGGAAGCGCTCGGCCTTAGGCGCTACACAAAGTGAGTCAATTTCATGCAATGCATCTGCAAACCAAAAGTCACTGTGGGTATTCCAATAGCAGTGTAAAATTAGAGAGTCAATTTCTTTTTTTGATAAGTAAAGAAAAATGGTAAGAGAAATGCAGGGACAATCCTTCGCTCTGACTGCAAAAACTAGAGCAGCAGAGCGGCCATGGCGTTCCCCCAAATAGCTTTGGTAATGTGCGCCTACGCACTATCATCATCATCGTGATGATAGTGCGCCACGATAAACCTCTCCCGTGGAAATACCACGCCACCCCTACCTCAAGAGGGAAGCGCTCGGCCTTAGGCGCTACAAAGTGGGTCAATTACATGCAATGCATCTGCAAACCAAAAAGTCACTATAGGTATTCTAATAGCAGTGTAAAATTAGTGAGTCAATTTTTTTTTCTTTTCTTTTTTGGATAAGTAAAGAAAAATGGTAAGAAAAATGTAGGGACAATCCTTCGCTCAGACTGCAAAAACAAGAGCAGCAGAGCAGCCATGGCGTTCCCCCAAATAGTTTTGGTAACGTGCACCTACGCACTATCATCATCATCATGATGATAGTGTGCCACGATAAACCTCTCCCGTGGAAATACCACGCCACCCCTACCTCAAGAGGGAAGCACTCGGCCTTAGGCGCTACAAAGAGTCAATTTCATGCAATGCATCTGCAAACCAAAAAGTCACTATAGGTATTCCAATAGCAATGTAAAATTAGAGAGTCAATTTCTTTTTTTTCTTTTCTTTTTTTGATAAGTAAAGAAAAATGGTAAGAGAAATGCAGGGACAATCCTTCGGTCAAACTGCAAAAACTCAGTAGAGCAGCCATGGCGTTCCCCCAAATAGTTTTGGTAATGTGCGCCTATGCACTATCATCATCATCATCATCATCATCATCATGACAGTGCGCCTCGATAAACCTCTCCTGTGGAAATACCACAACACCCCTACCTCAAGAGGGAAGCGCTCGGCCTTAGGCGCTACAAAGAGAGTCAATTTCATGCAATGTATCTGCAAACCAAAAAGTCACTATAGGTATTCCAATAGCAGTGTAAAATTAGAGAGTCAATTTGTTTTTCTTTTTCTTTTTCTTTTGATAAGTAAAGAAAAATGAAAAGAGAAATGTAGGGACAATCCTTCGCTCAGACTGCAAAAACTAGAGCAGTAGAGTGGCCATGGCGTCCCCCCAAATATTTTAGATAATGTGCACCTACGCACTATCATCGTCATTATGATAGTGAGCCACGATAAACCTCTCCTGCGGAAAAACCACGCCACCCCTACCTCAAGAGGGAAGCGCTCGGCCTTAGGCACTACTAAGAGAGTCAATTTCTATCTTTTTTTTCCCCTGATAAGTCAGAGAGTTGATTTCTATCCTTTTGTTCTTAATTACTCGACTTTCCACTATGACTAGTGGTGGTTCAACAAAACATGACATGCATCTGCAAATCACATCATTCACTACATATGTTTAGAGAGCGCAATCGTTAAAGTAGATTCCCACTCTCTCTTATTGTTCTTAAATTTAATTTACCACTCTTTGCTCCACTCAATCCTCCCCCCTCGCCCCCCCCCCAGTGTGAAGCTGGTAACCAGGAGGCAGGACCTCAAATTGGGTTTAGTTATTCTTGTCAAAATTCCCCATGAAGGGATTTTGATCAAAGCCTAACTGCCTCAAGACAAGTGATCAAATAAGGATTTAACAGAAATACTAAACTAGCAATCCTATACAAGGTTGCTAAAATCATATCCTACATAGGATCATTAGGAGGGCCTCATGGATCAAATTGAGGATTATAAGATTCTACTTTCCGTAAAAAATAATAATAAAATAAAATTCACCAATAATGATGATGTATACTAAAAAATCTTAAAAATTATGGAAGCAAAAAGGATTAATTTGACGAAATACAACTTCCATACTTTACACCTCGACTAACTAAAGAAATATGGAACCGGAATTTCTCACAAGTGAATTACAACTAAGTACCAAATTAACAATACATGAGCAAAGAACAAAGATTTCAAAATTTATTGTTTCAAAACCACAACGTTCATGTTTCCAACCCTGGGGTATATATATATATATATATACACACATAATATTGATACAATTTCCTTTGAAAACCCAATATTAGAGAATCTTAACATCATTAACCCAAAACACATGCACACGCACAAGCACACAATAAGAAGAATGGTCAAATGATTAAATATACTCTTTCCAAATAGCTTAAGTTTTTTATCATGGTATCAGAGCAAGTGGCCCTGAATTTAAACATTTTATACTGATATTGCTCAAAATTGATAGGTACACTTGGTACTGGCTAGTGTCACCCGGTATTTTAACCGGCACAGAACATGGAGTTTCCTTATACCAAAAGAATTAATAGCCAGTACAGAATGGTATTTAAAACCTTGGTTGTGAGTCATAAGGCCTAGACTACTAGGGTTTAAACCAAAACAAATTTGATCACAAATGTGCATTTGGTCCCAATGAGGCTCAAAGGAGCAGCTAGTACAGAATTAGTAACTAATCAGCAGCGAGCAGACCAAGTAGTTTCAGAGTAAGCACGCAGATGTAAAACATAGACCGCTCCCATCCAGATTTGATTCAAAATTAACCTTAGTGAAACCCTATTCCACAAACCTAAGTGATTTCAAGTCACCAATAATACTAGATTGTTTCTGTTGCTCCTGAAATTCGCACTAGCCTACTTAATATTCAAATTCTTAAAGTTCAGGTTATGTGCTTCCGAATACTACATGGTACATTCTTAAAACCCTTAATTTGTATGAGTTCGAGACTCAAAGCTCAGTAATTTTCATTCATTCAACTTTCATCACATATAAAGTGTCGAACCCGATAACAGCAGAGAGCTTGTAGCTCAACTAGCACCTCCTGGTGTTTCCAACGGAAACGTCTAGCATTCAAATCCCTCCACCCCCATTCTACCATGCCTTAATCAGGGTCGACCACATGTATTCTTTTCCATCATTCAATTCTAACTCAAAAGTTATACTCTCTATTAAAGTGCCCAGTTGAATATAACAAATCACAGTCAATGAAATCAAACATATATACCATTCACAGTCGAATCACATCAAAAATCACAAAACCCATCAGAGAAAATCAACAAAAATTGGGGATTTCGAGAGAGGGACGATGAAATTACCTCACTTTGCGGCAGATCTATTGGGTCTTGCGGCGGAGCTGCTGTACCTGAGGATAATCTGCAAGAAACCACCAAAAAAACGAAAACCCATTAGATAAGAGAGAGCTTGGAGGAGAGAGATTAGGGTTACAGAGGGAAAAGAGAGAGAGAGCTCTTACCAGTGAGAGATGAACGAGAATGAGAGAAATTGAGAGCTTGAAACTAAGCCAAATAGTATATATTAGGGCAAAACTGGAAAAACCCGGAAAAGTACTTCTAAAAGAAAAAGGTTTTCGTGGAAACGAAGTTAACAGACCGAGCGCTGATGGGAAAACTCCTGTAAAACTCACCGTTTCCATCATCCCCCCAAAAAATTTATATATATATATATATATATATATATTATATTTGTTTTCTAACTTAAAAGTTAAAAAAAAAAAAAAAATTCAAATTAAAGGGTCTATTTGGAATTTATTTATTTTACTGAAATTAAAAAGTTTTTAGAAAAAACTCCTGTAAAACTCACCATTTCCATCATCTCCAAAAAAATTATATATATATATATATATATTATATATTTGTTTTCCAACTTAAAAGTTTAAAAAAATTTCAAATTAAAGAGTCTATTTGAGATTTATTTATTTTGCTGAAATTAAAATTTTTTTACAGAAAGTACTATAGATAAAAGTAAAAGTTAGTTGAAATAGTACAGTGAAACTTATGAATAGTACCAAAAAGTGCAATGGGGCACATAAATAGTAGCAAAAATAAACTAAATTGTAAAATAAAATGGCTTTTTAATTTAGAGCCAAACACACACTAAATCCTAAAATTTAAGGTTATTATTTATTAAACAATAGGACAAATTATATTTTAGACCTTGGTAACAAATTAAACCATAGATTTTAAAAATATTGAATTCAACCATATAATTTTAAAAGTAATAAATTAACTTATGAGATTTTTAAAAAGTAATGTAATTTAAATCTCAACCTATTTAAGTAGAATGACATTGTGTTTGGAATTTACTTTGTTACTTTTGAAACTATAAGGTTTAATTTGTTACACTTTTAATTTATAAGAATTAAAATATGGTTTTACCTTGAAAAAATAATTAGCTTATAATTCATGCATATACATGGGATACATTTAAAAATATGCAAAACTAAATTTGTATTAAATTTTACCATATATATATATATATATATGATATATAATGTTTGTATATTTGAAAATATGAAATAGCTACCCATAAAATAAATATAATTTTATTGACAAACAAATGAAAAAAAAAATCAGTTAAATTATTATTCTTGAATTCTCAATAAATTTAGTTTGTTCAACCACTATTCATATAATAATAATAAATATAAGAAAAAAAATTATTGATAGTAAATGTTATTAATTTTATGTTGTGCTAGAGTTTAGTTTACGTTGATTTAGATTTGGTCAATGGAAACAAAGCCTCAGCTGTAGCCTAAATCCAACAAAAATGTAAAATTTATTTTCCCCCAATCCCCATAGCCAACAATTACGTCAATACTTTGTCAAAGTCAAACTAAATTTCCTTCTTATTTATTTTTTTGGCTCTTCCACTTTTGCACTAATAGCTCACTTGTCACTAAAGTTTTAAAAAAATCATATGGGACATGTGGCCCAAAATTAGACTTTAATTGAAAATGTGCTAAGTTTAGTATACGTTGATATAAATTTGGTCTAGATGTCAATGCCTTGTTAGTGTCAAACAAAACCTTTTTTATTCTGTCTTATTTATTTTTTGACTCTTTAGCTTTTGTACTAATAACTTACTTGGCATAAAAAATAAAAAATAAAAAATAAAAATTATATGGGATATGTGGCCCAAAATTATACCTTAATTGAAAATCTAATTGAATTTTCTCTTAATTTTGGCTTATATATATATATGTATATATATATTGAAACTTTTATGGTTTTTGGTGTTGTCAGTATGCAAAGGTTTAGGGGGAAAAAATAGAAATAGAAGCACATTGCTATAGACACCCACATTTTTGCAACCTTTGTTTAACCTTGGCATAAGGTCTAAATCCTAATTTTTACTATTCAATCTTCTAATGCTTCATTGAAAACAATTCTAGAAGTTCTAATGATCAAAACGATATAAAACATACCTAAGCTGGACTATCAAAGTAAAAGTTATAGCCAAATCAAATTTGAATGATAAATATGCATCCTTGCAATTAGATTATAGCTGATTACGTCTTGTTATGGGGTAATTATTAAATACTCCCAATGTACCGTAAATGCGTACTCTCCCCTTTCACATAATTGTGGGCCTCACTAATTAAATTCATGGTAGAACCCACAATTCATGTGAGAGGGGGAGTATGCATTTATGATACTTCCAGAGTATTCAATAATTTTCCCTCAGATTGATTAATTACGATTGGCTCTTAAAAGCATTAGTTTTAATTCACCATGTGTGATAGTTGTTTTGGGTTGTGGTAAAAATAATAGTGGAGATGCATGCATGTAATTAATTCTAATCGCCTAATTTGCTAAGGAGTTTAGTGGTTTTAAATAATTGAATAATTATTTTAATTAATCAAGTGTTTAAAGTTAGTATTCCCTAATGCATTCAAACTCTTGAAAAGACCAAAAAACTAGGTTCCCAAATCCCAAGTCATATGGAACTCTAAAAAATAACCAAAAAGAGTTAAAAAGAAGTCATCAAAATTTGAAATAGAGCACAAAGTTTAGTGTGCACCCTCATTTTAAGGCTTCATTTGAGAGTTCATAAGTAATAGAATAGAATGGAATAGAATGATTATAAGGGAATGGAAATGAATAGAATGGAATGTATTTAAGTAAGGGAAAAAATGGAAAAAATGGAATGGAATGGAATTAAGGTCTCGTTTGGGATTAGGGAATGGAATGAAATGGAAAAGAATGAAAAGAATAATTTTATAATATTCTTCCATTCCCTTATTTGGGAGTTTTAATGAAGGGAATGGAAAGTCCATTCTCTTGTTTGGGAGTTTAAATGAGAGTGAATATAATGGAATGATCATAAGGGAATGAAAATGAATGAAATGTATTTAAGTAAGGGAAAAGAATAGAATTAAATAACCTTGATTGAATGTTTAAAATAAAAGAATATAAATGAATGGAATGTAAGTAATCTCGTTTACGAACAACTTGGAGGGAATGAAATGTAATTATTTTATGACAATATTATTATTAGACCCCTATTTTAAAATAAATGGTTGAATATATAAGAGTATTTTGGGAGTTTTGGTAAAAAAATCATTAAATCTAATTACATTCCCTCCTATTTCTCCCAATTTCGGGGGGAATGAAAATTTGAGATTTTAAGGGAATAGAGAGGAATGAGTGTTCTCTTCTACCCATTTCATTCCCTCCCACTTAAACTCTCAAACAAGGAAATGGACTTTCCATTCCCTCCATTAAAACTCTTAAACAAGGGAAGGGAAGAATATTCTAAAATTATTCTTTTCATTCATTTCATTTTCATTCAATTCCATTCCATTCCCTCATCTCAAACGAGGCCTAAGTAACCTTAATTGGATATTTTAAAATAAATGAATGGAAAGAAATGAAAATGAATAGAATTTAAGTAATCTTGTTTGGGAGTAACATGGAGGGAATAGAATGAAATCATTTTATGACAATATTACTATTAGGCCATTATTTTAAAATAAAGGATTGAATATATAGGAGTATTTTGGGAGTTTTAGTAAAAAATTCATTAAATTTAATTTCATTCCCTTCCACCTATTCCATTCTCTCCCATTTAAACTCCCAAACAAGGGAATAAATTTTTCATTCCCTCCATTAAAACTCCAAAAAAAGAGAAGGAAAGAATATTCTAAAATTATTATTTTCATTCATTTCCATTCCATTCCCCTCTCCCAAATGAGGCCTAAGGCTCCGCTTGGGAGTTCATAAGGGAAGGGAATGGAATGATCATAAGGAAATGGAAAAGAATAGAATTGAATGGAATGTATTTAAGTAAGGGAAAAAAATAGAATGGAATGGAATTAAGGCCTTGCTTGGATGTTTTAAAATAAAAGAATGGAAAGAAATGAAAATGAATAGAATGTAAGTAATCTTGTTTGGGTGTAGCATGGAGGGAATGGAATGAAATCATTTTATGACAATATTATTATTAGACCTCTATTTTAAAATAAAGAGTTGAATATATAGGGGTATTTTGAGAGTTTTGATAAAAAAATTATTAGATCTAATTCCATTCTCTCCCAATTTCAAGGGGAATGAAATTTTGAGATTTTAAGGAAATAGAGAGGAATAAGTATTCCCTTCTACCCATTTCATTCCCTCTCACTTAAACTCCCAAACAAGAAAATGAACTTTCCATTCCCTCCATTAAAACTTTCAAACAAGGGAATAGAAGAATATTCTAAAATGATTCTTTTCATTCATTTCTTTTCCATTCTATTCCCTCCCCCCAAGTGAGGCCTAAGTGTCGATTCAACACTTGACTTTAGACTTCTCTAAAATTAAGCCATTCTTTGGTTTTTTCAATTTACAGCTCACCGGCCAAAATGGCCAAGTACTATTGTTTGGCAAAATATGTATGGATCTAGTACTATTTGTGAAATAATTAGGGATCTACTACTTTTTTAAAACTCGAGTTTGTAAAACTTGAGTTTGCCGTGTAAGTTGAGTTCCATGGAAAATTTTTTATGTAACTTGAGTTCCAGTAACTCAAGTTCCATAGAATATAGCATAACAAATTTGAAGGCTATTTTTTCAAAGAACTCAAGTTTTTGGAACTCAAGTTTTAAAAAGGAAGTAAATTACTAAATATTTCACAAATATTAGTATATTGCTAAATATATTGCCAAACAGTGGTATATGGTCATTTTGACCTAGCTCACTCTTGTGAATTTTATGGCTTATTTTGTGAGATGCAAGGCTTGGAGAGTCTCAAACTTGCTCTATCTCCTCAACCAAAAACTTCTTCCCTTTTTATAAATATAGGAGGCCTCCTATTTGCAAAGCACATAGAAATCTTTGAGAGAGATTTTTGGGAAATAGCCATTATGTGATTGCTAATCCTTTCTGTCAATCACGACACCCTTCAAGACTTCATGTTTATGACTTCTCTCGCATAAACTTGACTTCCTTAGCCCTCAAACCATTTCTAATCACAAATCATCAAGAATATGTAGTTATCCTACCAAAATTTTCAAAGAGAACCTGAAAAACACTTGCAAGGATCAATGGAGGTGTTGTCTAAGCTCCACTGATCCAAGTCTTGATCCAAGGAGGTGATGCCCAATCGATCCAAGTTTTGATCAAAACTAAGGAATCAAACTATCTAAAGGTGTTTCCAAAATTCCAAGTTTGAAGGAAGAACGTGTTACACCTGGATTCAAGCCATTAAGAACATACAATTCCACTCTTGCATTTAGGCATAATCCTTTCACTAGATAGATTCATGACCATAGATATGTGATACATGTCATGATGTTTGCTTTTGATGATAAGGGATAAACCACTATGAACATACTCGTATAATATATGGTTTATAACATGATCAAAACCTTTTTAATAATCCCAATCTTTGATCTATTTTATTGAACATAACATGAAAATTTTACATTTTGTCACATTTTCGGATAATACTTGCATGACATGATCGTGACCACCATATTTTAGAATAATGATTTACCAAACTGGGTGAGTACCGAACACCTTCACACTCCATAAATAGTTATTCACAAATCAAAATTCGACCGATCGCTTTGAAAACATGCCCCAAAATGACTTTTCCTCCCCACTTAGATAATTATTTTTGATCGAAAAGGAATTTGAAGATGAGGTCTTCATGTCACATACTAAGTCATATGCACCATAATTTTTACTTTTTAGAATGTAAGTAGAAATTAAAGCCATGCATTTTCTTAGTTTTTTTTTTTTTTTTTGAGAAAGATAGTAGACTTTCTTAGATTGTATTTAGAACCAAAGTCATATAATTTTCCATTTAATTTATATCAAATGTAATTACATAATTATTCAATCAATAAAATGATGCATTAATTTTCTTATTTTTCTATAAATTAAAATAAGTGGTGACTTCAAATGTACCACCCTTGATCTATAGTTAAAATGTTCATAGACAAGGCAATATTTTGAGAGACAATCGATTACGGTTTCACTCATTCATATGGGCTTGATCTAATAAAATAAAAAATGAGACAAGGTTGTGATCTCTTGCAATTGCCAAACAATTTCCATCATTTTCTTTTATTAGGAAAACACTAAAACCCAAGTTTGAGAACTGTTTTTAAATTGCTGAGCCAAACAAGACACTAGGGGCTCTCATTTTGGATTCTCATTTCCATAAAGCAATAAATAATAACACTGCCCCACCACAACCATTTTTTCTCCTATTTTCTTCTCAGTTTTTGTCTCTTCTTTTTTTATTTATTTTTATATAGAATGATTATATAACTTGTGAGCACCTACTTCTCCTTGTTCTCTACCTCTCTCTTTTTTGGCTCTCCTCTCTCCTTGACTGGCTTTGAATGGCTCTGATGGCGACACAATTTTGGGTGGTAGTGGTGATTTTATTTTTTGGTTGAGATAGCCTTAAGGGGGGTCTGGGTTGTAGTTGGTGATCGTGATTTTGGCTCATAGTGACAGTTATGGGGTTGCAAATTGCAATGGTCTTGAACAGTGGTGAATTTAGTTTGCAATGTCCCAACATTATCCAAGTTCAAACTTTGCTCCTCTTTTGAGCAAAAAATGTGCTCCTCTTTGTTATGATTTAACATCTTTTTTACAATTTCTTTTATCCTTCTTGTTGTCTTGCATGCAAATAAAGAGGAGTAAACCAAAAATACACTAACTGAATACTTTTTTAGTCTTTAGTTTTTTTTTTTTTTTTGAGGGGGGGGGGGTAGAGGGGAAGTTCAACAAAACTAAAGAACCTAATAGGGCTATTTTCGACAAAAGTAAATTGACTTATAAACAGAAGGCTAGGAGAGTAGACAACCTCTACAAGACCGTCGGCTTCACAAGAAGGTGACGGAGGCTCCAAAGAGACTGATAGAGGTAACATACCCTTATCAAACCGATGGCACTTTCAATGGATGACGCCACCATAAAAGCAAACGGATACATATCCCCCACAAATTGATGGGAAAACCTGAAGCGACAGGTGACCATAAGGCCGACAAGGTGGAGAAGCTGATGGGTCCTACGTGGCCTTACTTGGTCCTCACGAATATTCATGTATGGAAATATCTTGCACATCATGCACAAATACCTTATCATGCTCCCATATCTTCCCCATATGGAAAGACACCCTAGAATCGCAGAAACCCTAATACCAAATCTCCTCTACAAGGAAAGATCCCTACTTCCGAGAGATCTTGGTTCACTACTTGCCACTATATAAGCACCAAATCTCCTATTTCCTTAGATACGTAGAAAATCTCTAGCTCTCTCATTATAGAGTTTTTAGAAATTTCTCATTCACTGACTTGACATTCAAAAGGTTCTTGGCCAGTACCGCATCAGTGCCTTCTACTTGGTATTTCAACACATCATCATAACCAAACAAGTTTTAGAACAAAGCTTGTTAAGGAAAAAAGTTTTGTTACTTCAATCAGCACTTGACAAATTAAGGGAACAAGTTTTTTTTCTATGTTATTAACATATAAACATCCTCGCCCTTGCAAAATAGAGAGGAAGTACTGTTACATGCTAGAGCATACCTGTTTTACATGTGCAAGTTGCAGGGTAGTTCAGTTTTAAAAATGGACAAGACATTGTTCACATTATAATGTTGCTAGAATCCAATAAACCTCCTTCCATGCTCATGAGGCATAAGCCGTAGAACTGAGATCACAACCCCTAGAATTTTCAATTTAAGTTTCAACAGTAGGCAAGCCTTAGTTGCAGTAAATTACTTAAAACATCATGGTTAGCACAGGTAGTTCTTAATTGATATAAGTAGAATTCTCACTTAATTGATTCATTAATTCATACACGAGCCCAAAAACACAAAACAATTCTGATACAAGAAATCTAGAATCATACCCCAGATAAACTCAGGAATCCAAATCTATAAATTCACTAGATTTTATTCAAAAAAAGTCTTAAATTATGAAGCTTTTAGCAAAGAACCTCATCTTTCTCTCTGATGAGACGATCCTTGCTCTCTTTGTTCAGAACTTGACGCCACCTTTGCACCCTGACATACAAGAATGACAGCAACACCGCGGCTGCCACTCCAGTCACCGATGCAATCGACCAAAACCCCCTGGCACATGCTGCACAATTCCAAACTCTACAAGCCACCTTGGAGACCCCAACTCTCAGAATTTCCAAACGCAATCTCAAACCCCTCCTTATCTCGTTAGCCACTTGGGGCTGTGACAACCTTCCATTTTCCTCATCGCCTCCAGAATTCGATGACACTAATGATGAAGAACTTGACTCAGGTTCTGGGTCTTGAGTGGCTTCAAGGTCAGGGCCCAATACTGGAGGTACTTCTTGTTGCAGGCCTTCATGGTTATCGTTGAGGTAGTTATTGTCTCTAGTAACTACCATTTCTTGTTCCATACTTGTGGGAGGGAGTTTGGGAAATGGGAATTGGATTTGCTCCCATTCGTCCAAGGATTCAGCAACATCAGAAGTACCATCCATTTCTTGGAATTGGTTCCCAGTACGAGGCATGAAATTTTGAGTTACCAAACTAAACAACTAAAGAAAGATTACTATATGTTCATCAGACAAAACTGAAAGCACTTGTTTTGAAGTGTGTATTGTGTGTGTGAGGATATTATGGTATAAAAATATCTAAGAGGTTTGAAAAATGACATGAAGTGGACTGAAAATGCTTGCTTCTATTTGCTCATGGTGGAGGTGGTGCATCTCTTGGGTTTGGATATGGTGGGCCAGTGCTTTTTTAACATCCAGCTCGACCTGTCTATTTTTAGCAACTATCGTGGACTGAACTTTGGGCATTGAGAATGAAGAATATTGGTCGTAGTGGAGTATTTGCAAGATAAAACTAAGCCCATGGGCTATGTGGAGTTGCATTTCCACAAAACCAGTGGTCCACAGAATGATCTCATTCTCCCTTAGTATGCAACTGGGTGTTAGGGAGATAATATTAGAGGTGGCAAAATTTGATTCGACTCGCGAATCCAACGCGACTAACACGTTTATAAACAGGTCATGAGTTGAAACTAAACAGGTTTAAATCATATTTAGGTTGATATGGTTAATCCGTTTAATAAACAGGTCGTGTTCGTGTTCAACATGTGAACCCTCCTGACCTATTTGACTCGTTTAGCTTATAAAGGTGTTAGGTTTTATTATTATTATTGCTTAATTTTTTGTTGTAATTATATGTTTCTTACTATATTTATGGTTGTAATTGTATTTTAATTTTAGATATATAGGAATTGATAACATGCTATTCAAGCAAGGTATGATTATTAATTAAATAGGTTATTTGTATTGACCTTTATATAACTTGTTAATTAAATGGGTTAAATGTTATGGTTTTAAAAATCGGACCGAGGCAAAACTAAATTTGCCTCTGGTTCTCGATTTTATTGGAAAGGACTGGTACCCAATTCTCAGTTGAACCAGTTGGGTTGGCCAGCCTGGTCCGATTTTTAAAACCATGTTAAACGTGTCGTATCGGGTTGACCGGTTTAATAAATAGGCCTTGTTAGGGTTAATGATTTTTTACACGTTTACTAAATAAGTCGAGTTTGGGTCAACCCATATAGCCGAATACTCATGACTTGATATGACACAAACCCGACCCATGAACATGAATTGCCACCCCTAAATAAAATGATAGGGACACTCTAATGGAGATCTTTCAATATTACTTATAGGTTTGGATCCATGTTTACTCTCGCATTTCACGTTTACATTTGGAAATTTGCTGGGACCCACGCTACACAGTAGATGCCATAAACGTTTTCAGCTTTTCTTTTTCTTTTCTTTTTTCTTTTTTTGCTTTCAGCCGCAAAGGTTGACTTTTCAACTGTGAACAGTGCACCTGTGCACTGTTCACAAACTCACAAATATCACTTTTCAGCAACTTTTTCATTAAAAATGGGTTCCGCGATACTATTCACACATTTAAAAATTATTTTGTTACAATATCTTTAGTTTTCAATTTTTAGTTTTAGCAAAATAAGTTCTATCCAAATAGACCTGTACATATTAAAGCATTTACTAAAAAAATCCCCAAAAAAACTTTTTATTTTAATATATTTTAATTCACTCTTTTACAATTCACCCTAGCAGCTCACCACCGTTAGAAACACCTCCCTTGATAAAAACCCATTCTAAAATCAAGTCAACCACAAACCCATGAGAGAGAACATAGCTAGGCGAGTGTTCATTAGAAAGACGAATTTTTATTCAATCACAATTCAGTGTAAGACTAGGACGCAATAGGCCATAAACTTAAGTGGGGTTTGCATAAGAATCCTGGACAAATTGTTGAGGCACCCGCCCCCCCCCCCCCCCCCCCCCCCCCCCCCCCAAAAAAAATAAATCATTGTCATAAGAATCCTGTACTATTTACCACCCTTTCTTTGTTCTTTAATCACAAACTCACAATGTAGAAAACAATAGCCATAAACCAACATTGGGATGCCCCAAAGACAAGGACAAATTGCTTAGCCACAAAAAAATAAAAAATAAAAAGAAAGTCAATTAGTAAAATAACAATTCTTTTTGAACATCAAGCGATGCTCATTGAACTTTCTAAAAAACACATCATATTAATCGCTTATTCACTTTTTTTTTTTTTTTTTTTTTTTAAATCTTAACCAAACATACAAAATTGGTTTAAACAAAATTGATTGATAATAAAATGGTGACTCATATCCAAATCCAAGTAACAAAGGATGGATCTCAAATTGTTAATCATAAATTTAGTTTAAGGTTTGATGTCAATGACAATAAAACATAATAAATCATAAAGTTGTCACTTCCAATTATCTGTTTTCTCATACTGTCTCACACATAAAAAAGCTGAGGCAGGCATACTAGTGATAATTCGTTATCTAATCCAAGAAACAAAGAGAAACAGAAAGAACTTCAATATGTTGTTGTTGGTAGTGGTGATTGTAAAAAAAAAAAAAAAAAAAAAAAAAAAAAAAAGAAGAAGAAGATATCAGAATGGAAGAAACAGGTTTGAGCAAGATCAGGTAAGCTTGATAGAAGATGGTCAAAGCTACAAGGGTATCTGCAGAACAGGTGTGAAGCTAAACGACACAAATGAAGACATAAAACAAGTAAAACAACATGTAGCTTGAATTAATATGTAAAGGACTTGTTAGTTCACATGTGTAAAGGTTAGTTGTAGGATATGTAACACATGACAGAGTTGATTAGTTAGTTTTTGTTTCTTCTTTGTGTATATATACCTCTTTTTGTATTCTGTTTTACAAATTAATGAGAATATACAGTTTTCTTCATTTCTTTGATCTGTGATATGGTATCAGAGCAACTTTACTGGAATTCTCGCAGTATTTCTTCGTTCTTAGATATTTCCCAATCTCTGTTCTAGGGTTTGGTGCTTGTTCCAGATTTTTCCCAATCTTTGTTCTAGGGTGATTTTTCCCAATCTCTGTTCTAGGGTTTGGTATTTTTCTTCGAAGTTTTTCTTCGATATTTCCTTCTTCAATTCCTTTTCTTTTGTCTTTGACAAAGCTTGTTCTTGCTATCAATGGCTTCCACTGCTACTTCTTCAACTCTTGCAACAGAAAGTGCTCCTCCATCTTCTCAGGATTCTCCAATAGATAATCCCCTATTTTTGCACCATGGAGAAAGTCCAGGCACTGTTCTTGTGACTCAACCATTGACAGGGAGTGAGAATTACTCAACTTGGGCACGAGCAGTGAGGAAAGCTCTGCTCACCAAAAATAAGCTAGGATTCATCGATGGTACTCTCACCTTGTCATCTCCGTTGGTTTCTACACCTTCAGCTGTTCAAGCTTGGATTAGGTGTGACAATATGGTAGGAACTTGGTTGACAAATTCAATTTCTCCCAAACTTCAAGCTAGTATCATCTATGAGAACATTGCATTGGGAATTTGGAATGATTTGAGGAATCGGTTGGCTTAACAAAATGGTCCCAAGATTTACAATCTTCAAAAAGAAATTGCAGATCTTCATCAAGGTGAGACTACAATTACTGACTTCTTCACTCAGTTAAAGGTTCTCTAGGATCAATTGCAAAATAATAGTCCTTTTCCTTCTTGAATTTGTGGCAAATGCACATGTAATGTGAACACTAGGCTTAGTGATTTACAATCTAGACAGTCTGTTATAAAATTTTTGATGGGGATTAATGATTCTTTTTCACAAGTAAGAACACCAATCTTGCTTATAGATCCTTTTCCCTCTCTCAACAAAGTGTATTCCTTAATGATTCAAGAAGAAACACAAAGGTTTGCTATTATAGTTCCAATCCAAGAGTAGAGTCAACTGCTTTAGCTGCTAAATCACAAAATTTTCATGTTAATTATGGGGTTAACTATGTTGGCAATAATGGGATTAAGGGAAAAGAGAGGCCTATCTGTACTCACTGTGGTAAGATTGGTCACACTGTTGATAAGTGCTATAAGTTGCATGGATTTCCCCCTGGTTACAAGTTCAAGGGCAAGACTGCAATGGCACATCAAGTGACTTCACGTCAGGAAAAAAAAAAAAAAAAAACCCAAAAATACACCAAAACGTTTTTAAAAAATTCATCAAACACATTAAAAAATAAAAAATAAACATAGAGTTAAAATTAACCCAGCATCTATTTTCTCAAACTTAGTGCATGTAACTTTGTGGGTAAATGTAAAATCTCTGAGAATTCAAATTCTACAAAAATCCCAAACCCTAGCACCACCGACAACCACTCCACCATGAGTCAACCGAGCTACAAGTAAACCCATCAAGCCACAGTTCTCAACCCAACCAGCAATACCTAGATCAATCAACTCGAGATTCAAACAGTTGTGTCGCTGCCATCCAGTCATAGCCAACCTCATTTGTCATGGTCGAGATCGCCGATCTGCCATGGACGAATGACTCCGAGCTCCATCTCCTTTGCCTAGATCTGGGTTATCGTTTCCCTTTCACCTGTTGCGATTTTCTAAATTTGCTAAGAATTCTAAGATAGATGTTTAAGGAATCAGGGGAGTAAGATGCGGGTTATCGCAAATGTTAGCTTTTTTTCTTCTTTTCTCTATCTGGGTTTTGGCAATACAAGTTTGAATATGTATTTAGTTGAATCATATGTGTGAAAGAGAAATTTTTGGTTTAACTTATGTTGTTGATTTTATTTTTGGAATAATTTGTATAGACATTCTGTTTTGAGATAGAAAATTTTGATGAAAGGGTTCAAGATTACAAATTTTGTTCTTCCTATTTGATTTTTTATATTTCATGTTCTTCTTGCTTGAATATTAAAGATTAAGTTAATTCATTTTACTTTTAAGGTTCTTTTTTTGGCCCTTTGATGACTCTGATGATTTTTTTTTTTATTTAATTTTTGTGTTTTTAAGTTTTTTTTTTCTTTTAGCATTTTTTTCTGACATGGAATTTTTTATCATTCAAATGCTTATGTGGCGTTTTTAAATGTTAATTTTTAAATGTTTTATTAATATTTTATTGGCCATATAAGCTTTGATGTGCCAACTATACAATCTGTTCACCATGTAGACATTTTCTGCTAGTAAGTTAATGGTAGGGACCAAATTGACTGTAAGTTGAAAATAATAGGGGCCAAATTGATTTCTACAAAAATGTAGAGACCAAATTGACTGTGGCCCCAAAATACAAGGACTAAAATTGTGTTTTTGCCTCTAATAAATACAAGAAAAAGTGGAGAACAATCTTTACGTAAGGTAAAAAAAAAAAAACAAGTTAACAACTCATGCAATGGATGAGCAAGTTTAATAAAATATGATTTTATCAAATTTCTGATCTAACTTCTGTTGCAGTGTGTTATATTTGCATAATATACAACTAAACTTTATAAGTTTTAATTAATTATTCAAATTTCTTATCTCTAAATGAATAAAGAGATTATCATGATAATCAAAATTCATCATAAAACTACAATGTTACCTAACAAAAATTAAAATGAAATCAAAGGAATAAAAGATGGACTTTTTAATCATTTATTATTCAAACAATTGGTAGACATATTCATATTCATAGTCATGTGGATTGTGTTTTGATATAAACTTAAATTCATATTTCAAAAAAAAAAAAAAAAAAAAAAAAACTAAGTATTAACCTAAATCAAAATTCAACTGAAACTATAAAAGGGAGAGAGAAGACTTTGTGATGGAAAATTGAAAAAATACAATTCCAAAACACATATTAAAAAAAAAACTATCAACCTCAATTAGTTATAAGAAAGAACAAAAAATTACGAGAGAGAGAGAGAGAGAGAGAGAGAGAGAGAGAGAGAGAGAGAGAGAGAGTACTCACAGTTTTTATGTGAGAAAAATATGAATTGAATGGAAGAATTTATATCAAATTTATACTAAATAAAATGGGAAGAAGAAAAGTCAAATTATAAGAAAGAGAAAATGATGAAGAAAGTGTAATGGTGAAGTTGAGAGTAGTGGGGGAGGTAAAGAGGCAAAGAGGGAAGGGAAGTGTAAGCCGTAGATATGTGGACTAATAGGAAGAAGAAGAGGTTTTTGTTTTTTTTAGAGTAGTGAGAAGAAAAGTTTAAAAGAGAAAATAAGAGGTAGAAAATAAGTGGATGATGTGCTTATATATATATATATAGAGAGAGAGAGAGAAGGATGGAAAGAAAATGACACTCAATGTTGAAATGAGCTTCAATATAGACAATAGACAATTTGAGTTTATGATGGCGTGTAGTGCATCATGTTGGCCACAAATAATTAATTTTGCAATAAATAATCAATAAAGATGGAAAACCAAAAAAAAAAAAGTTATGTGAATGCTAATGTGGCTCAATAGGAGCGTAGCAATAATAAATACTACACCTCAGCTTATATATATATATATATATACACTATTCGTAGACCCATGCAATGCATGAGAATATATCATTATTTTATAATATGATATAATCCATAATTTATTTTCTAAAGATTATTGAAGATAATTTGTCCTCCTAAAAAGTTGAACTATTTCTAAAAGTATTTTCCAATTCTCTATCTCTACAAATATATAATTCTATTATTTTAGATTTTTTATTTATTTATTTTAGATATGATATTTGCAACCCAATAATGGAGGGACGCCAACATAACATTATATTTCCTGTATTTCTTCCCATGATGAGATTGTATCATATTTCAATTCTTCTAAATTTTCAGGTGCAACCTTTGTACTAGTTGCTAAATCCTTAATTCCTAAAAGTGATGTCTAGTTAGTTGCCAACTAAAAAGGATAAGACCACCACCAAAAAAGAAAAAAAAAGAAAGAAAGAAAGTAAAGTGATGTTTTACAAGTTAGAATCATCATGTAGAAAAACTTATTTACAATAAGGTAAACAAATAAAATACGTTTTAAACAAACCTTACTTCAGCAAAATGGTCAAATTTAATAGAGCCTCACTTATATCAATTTCTTTCAAATACCAAATTGTTAAATAGTAATGTGTCATTGATTCCACCTATGTCCACTACACACATTTATCAATGTGTCCATATACAACTCACCCACTTGCCATTACATTCATTTTATCAATGTTCTGAATTCCCACAGAGAATCAAAATAATACAAACTCCATTTTCCTTATTTATTTAATTTTCCCCAATCCCCATCACCAACAATTACTTCAATACCTTGTCAAAGTCAAACTAAACCTTTCTTTTTCTTTCTTTCTTTCAATTTTTTTTTACTCTTCGGCTTTTGCACTAATAACTCACTTGGAACAAAAATGAAAAAAAAAAAAAAAAATTATGTAAGACATGTGGTACAAAATTAGACTCCAATTGAAAATGTGCTGAGATTAGTTTACATTGATTTAAATTTGGTCTAGATGTCAATACCTTGTCAAAGTCAAAACAAAACCTTTATATGAGACATGTGGCGCAAAATTAGATTTTAATTGAAAATCTAATTGAATTTTCTCTTAGCTTTATATATATATATATATATTTAAACTTTTATGGTTTTCGGTGTTTTCTTTCAGTTTGTGAAGGTTTTTTTTGGGGGGGGGGGGGGGGAGTGTGCTTCATTGAAAACAAATCTAGAAGTTCTAAAGATCAAAACCATATATAGTGTGCTTAATTCAAACCATTAGAGTACAAGTTATAGCCAAATCAAATTTTAATGACAGATATGCATCCTTGCAATTAGAGCAGATCATGTCTCATTATGATTGATTATTTAGGATTGGTTCTTAAAAGCATTAGTTTTAACTTTTAATTAAGAGAGATGCTACATCTACAACAATTTTACAATATTTTTACAACAAATCACATGTGGTTAATTGTTATTGATTCAAATTTGAAACTAACACTAAGATTACTTTTTTGTCCCTACAATAACAACCAGTAACAACCTGCCACTTAGGATTTGTTGTAAAAATATTGTAGACATATCATTTCTCTTTAATTAATTATGTCACTATGTGTAATAGTTGTTTTGGGTCATGGTAAAAATAATAGTGGAGATGCACGCATGTAATTAATTCTAATAGCCTAATTTGCTAAAGAGTTTAGTGGTTTTAAATAATTGAATAATTTTTTTTAATTAATCAAGTGTTTAAAGTTAGTATTCCCTAATGCATTCAGACTCTTGAAAGACAAAAAAAAAAAAAAAAAAAAAGGTTCCTAAATCCCAAGTCATATGGAACTCTAAAAAATAACCAAAAAGAGTTAAAAAAAAAAAAAAAAGTCGTCAAAATTTGAAACAAAGCACAAAGTTTTGAGTGCACCCTCATTTAAGTGTCGATTCAACACTTGGACTTTAGACTTCTCTAAAATTAAGTCATTCTTTGGTTTTTTTTTTTTTTTTTTTTTTTTTTTTTTTTTTTTTTTCAAAAAGCTCACTCTTGTGAATTTTGTCTTATTTTGTGAGATGCAAGGCTTGGAGAGTCTCAAACTCGCTCTAACTCCTCAACCCAAAACTTCTTCCCTTTTTATAAAGGGTGGCGTTTGTGTTCAATGGTTAGCCTTGGACACGTGTCTATATCCCAAAGTGTCCAGTGGAACTAGCCACTGGACAAGTTGCAATGTGGACACGTGTCCGTATCCCAATATATCAAGTGGAACTGACCACTAGACACAAGCCGTTCTCTTTTATAAATATAAGAGGCCTCCCCATTTGCAAAGCACATAGAAATCTTTGAGAAAGATTTTTGGGAAATAGCCATTATGTGATTGCTAATCCTTTCTGTCAATCATGACACTCTAGTACTATACTCCTTCAAAAGACTTCATGTTTATAACTTCCCCAGCATAAACTTGACTTCCTTAGTCCTCAATCCATTTCTAATCTCAAATCATCAAGAATATGTAGTTATCCTACCAAAATTTTCAAAGAGAACCTGAAAAACACTTTCAAGGATGGAGCTGTTGTCTAAGCTCCACTGGTCCAAGTCTTGATCCAAGGAGGTGATGCCTAATCGATCCAAGTTTTGATCAAAACCAAGGAATCAAACCATCTGAAGGTGTTTTCCAAATTCCAAGTTTGAAGGAAGAACGTGTTGCACCCAGGGCGGAGCCACTTATAACATTGGGGGGGCCATGACAACACCCACCCCCCCCACCCCCCCCCAAATAAAAAAACTATTGAAATCCTTTGTAATAATATATTGGTTTGAGGTAAAAAATAATCTGGGCTTCTCAAACTGAATGATTGCCCCCCCCCCCCCCCCCCCCCCAAAAAAATTAAGCCCGAGTCTATGGTTTGTATTTTCTTTCCTTTGAAATCTGCAATGTACAGTCAGTCCACCCCACTGTTGGTTTCTCAAATTAATAGACCTCCACCCAAATAAAACATAGCCTTTTACCAAAACCTATCATAAATGCCTAGCTGGCTTGTGTCCTTTCTTTTTATATTTTATAAACATGCAAGAGTGCATTGTGTTCTTTGTGTATTCAATTGTTAAAGTGCAATGTACATAGTGCATTGTTCAAAATTATAAGGTTTTTTTCCCCCACAAATTTGATCTTTTGTCATCATGCTAATTTTTCTCTAGCTGATTTTATTTTTTACTCTTTGGATCTAGTTGCTTGATAAGTTGTGCTAACATTAATTTGTTTTTAGAAGAGAATTTAGGCTGCCATAGGGATAAGATTTTATTTTATTTTATTTTAAGAATTGAAAAAGAAATTGCTAAGAATTGTCCTATAGAATTCATAATGAATGAATTTTATTTAATGAAGGATCGACATTGAGCATAACTTTTATAGGAGATGCCAAGTTTTTATTTTTATTATTTTTATTTTGGTACATGTTTATAGCAAATCAGAAAAATTTTGTACACTCATTTGAGTTTAGATATATTATATATTTTTAATTTGATCATTTTGTATACAATACATTTATGAATTATGACAAACATGCGAATATGTAACTCAGCCCACCAAGTAAAAAAATCCTAGCTACACCCCTAGTTGCACCTAGATTAAAGCCATTAAGAACTTACAATTCCACTCTTGCATGTAGGCATAATCCTTTCACCAAATAGATTCATGACTATAGATATGTGGTACATGTCATGATGTTTACTTTTGATGATATGGGACGAACCACTATGAACATAATGCCCGTCTAATATTATTGTTTATAACATGATCAAAACTTTTTAAAAATCCTAATCTTTGATCTATTTTATTGAACATAATATGCAAATTTTATGTTTTGTCACATTTTTGGATAATATTTGCATGGCATGACCATGACTACCATATTTTAGAACAACAATTCACCAAACGGGGTGAGTACCAAACATCTTTACACTCCATAATTTAACACTTGATTTTAGATCAATGGTTCACAAATCACAAACTAAGTCATATGCCACAATTTTCATTTTTTAGAATGTAACTAGAAATTAATGCCATGCATTTTATTAGTTTTTTTTTTTTTTTTTGAGAAAGTGAGTGGACTTTCTTAGATTGTAGTTAGGATCAAATCCATGTAACTTTTCATTTAATTTATATCAAATGTAATTGCATAATTCTTCAATCAATAAAATGAATCATTGAATTTCTTATTTTTCTATAAATTAAAATGAGTAGTGAGTTCAAATGTAAAACCCTTGATCTATAGGTTAAAATGTTCATAGACAAGGCAATATTTTGAGAGACAATCAATTACGGTTTCACTCATTCATATGGACTTGATCTAATAAAATAGAAAATGAACCAAGGTTGTGGTGGCCTCTTGCAATTGCCAAACAATTTCCATAATTTTCTTTTATTAGGAAAACACTACAAAACCAAGTTTGACAACTGTTTTTAAATTGGTGAGCCAAACAAGACACTGAGGACTCTCATTTCCATTAAGAAATAAATAATAACACTGCCCCACCACAACCATTTTTTCTCCTATTTTCTTCTCAGTTTTTGTCTCTTTCTTCTTCTTCTTCTTCTTCTTCTTTTTATTTATTTTTTATTTTTTTTTAATATAGAATGATTATATAACTTGTGATCAGCACCTACTTCTCCTTGTTCTCTACCTCTTTTTTATTATTTTTTTTTATTTTAGCTCTCCTCTCTCCTTGACTGGCTTTGAATGGCTCTGATGGCGACACAATTTTGGGTGGCAGTGGTGATTTTATTTTTGGGTTGAGATAGCCTTAAGGGGGGTCTGGGCTGTAGTTGGTGATCGTGATTTGGGCTCATAGTGGTAGTTATGGGGTTGCAAATTGCAATGGTCTTGATCAGTGGTGAATTTAGTTTGCAATGTCCCAACATTATCCAAGTTCAAACTTTGCTCCTCTTTTGAGCAAAAACTGTGTTCCTCTTTGTTATGATTTAACATCTTTTTTACAACTTCTTTTATCCTTCTTGTTGTCTTGCATGCAAATAAAGAGAAGAGTAGAGTATACCAAAAATACACTAACCGGATACCTTTTTAGTTTTTTTTTTTTTTTTTTTTGGGTAGAAGGGAAACTCAATAAAACTAAAGAACCAAACAAGTTTTAGGACAAAGCTTGTTACAAGACACACCATTTAGACCCGAAAAATAAAAATCTAACGAGTCCACAGGCGGACTATTATACAACACAAAATCAGAAGATTGACTGGGTTCCAATCTCGCCAAACTATCAGTACATCTATTAGCTTCTTGATAGAATAGTAGATTTTATTAAGTTTATGATGTAATGCTAGTACATTCTCTATGCGTGAGAGAGGACTGGAGGAGTCGTTTTACTCCAGAAATATCTAATATTTTTCCAAAGTGAAACTTAAAATATTCACTTCCATTAATTTACTGGTGAAATGGTAATGAGCTTTGAACCACCAAGTCCGAAGTTTTGTTTTGTTTTTATTTTTAAATTCCTCCATTCTCCATAGATCAAGACTGCACTAATTTCATCGCATCATGGAGTAAACGATCCTCGAAATGAAATAATAAACAAAGCCAATTACTATGGCACATTAGAAGGATATATATTAATTAAATCCCAAACCCTTTAAATTAAAGTCTGAAAAAACTATTTCCAAGATGCAACGAACCCCTTTGACCTGTTCAATCCAACTCATTCGATCCCTTAGCAAAGCAACAACAAGGATGTTTAGGTAGAGACAAATCAAATAATGGAGATAGCTAGAATTTTATCAGCTCAATATTCCTCGTGGGTTCTAAGACCATCCTCCAAATATCAAATAATCAAATTAATCATTGCTGCATAATTAAATCCGTTCTTCCATTTAGACCTCATGCATTTTCTTTGAAAAATCTTAAATGTACAGTGAATTTCCTTAGTTATACTTGAAAATGAAACCCACGATGATTTGAAATCAAATACATTTTTTATATATAATATTTATTTTGAGGAAAATTCTTAGTTTACATTGTTATTACAATGTAAGATTTATATTGTAAATTAAACAAATGTTTACAATATTGTATATGTATTTACATTTGCAAAAAGTGTAAGATTTACGTTAATAATACCATGTAAACCAATGGGACTTGTGTAAAGCTGTGTAAAAGCCTGTGGAACGAGTATTTTTCTTTCTTGGTTTTGGGGGTAAGTCAAATGATGCTAATAACTTTGAAACACCCCAACACGTCTTTCTCCACCAGATACAAACTACCAATCTCTAAGCTTTTTCTTCTTCTTCAATGTAAACCAATGGGACTTGTGTAAAGCTGTGTGTAAAAGCCTGTGGAACAGGTATTTATCTTTCTTGGTTTTAGGGGTTATAAGTCAAAAGATGCTAATAACTTTGAAACACCCCAACACTTCTTTCTCCACCAGATACAAACTACCAATCTCTAAGCTTCTTCTTCTTCTTCTTCTTCTTCTTCTTCTTTTTTTAAATTTTTTTTTTTTTTTTAATTTGCATGAATAATCTTTAAGCTTTTTCTACTTTGTTTTTTTCAACTCCATCATCAACCACTCTTAACAAACACACTACTTTAAACCATTGTTGGCACTCACTTATGCAGAGAATGGCCCAAGAAGCTAGCTCCAGCAGCAGCAATGGATATTTTACTTGTATAGCTCGTGTCTTTCAGATCAAGAAGACCTTCTACGCTCTCCTCAACATCACCATCCTCTGTGGCTGCTTAACCATCCTACTCCTTCGTGGAACCATTGGCATTAGGAACCCCAGCTTCACCTACACTCTAGGACCCAAAATCTCCAACTGGGACCAAGAGAGAAGCAATTGGCTCAATAAAAACCCTGAGTTTCCCAACTATGTGAATGGCAAAGCTCGGGTTTTGTTGGTAACTGGGTCACCTCCAGGACCTTGTGATGCTCCAATAGGTGATCACTATCTTTTGAAGTTCATAAAGAATAAGATTGACTATTGTAGAATCCATGGCATTGATATTATGTATAATATGGCTATTTTGGACGAGGAGCTTGCTGGGTACTGGGCTAAATTGCCGTTGATTCGAAGGTTGATGCTGTCACATCCTGAGGTTGAGTGGATATGGTGGCTGGACAGTGATGCTATGTTTACTGATATGATATTTGAGCTTCCACTTTCCAAGTACAACAATTCTAACTTGGTTGTTCATGGTTATCTTGAGTTGTTTAACCAAAAGTCATGGATTGCATTAAACACTGGGAGTTTTCTGTTGAGGAATTGTCAATGGTCTTTGGATTTGCTTGATGCTTGGGCTCAAATGGGGCCAAAGGGGCCTATTCGTGATGAGGCAGGGAAGGTTCTGACTGCTAAGTTGAAAGGAAGGCCAGCATTTGAGGCTGATGATCAATCTGCATTGATATATTTGCTAAGTTCAAAGAAGAGTCAGTGGATGGATAAGGTGTTTTTGGAGAACTCATACTACTTGCATGGTTATTGGGTGGGATTGGTGGATAGGTATGAGAAAATAATGGAGAAGTTTCATCCTGGATTTGGTGATGAGAGGTGGCCATTTGTGACACACTTTGTGGGTTGCAAGCCTTGTGGAAGCTATGCTGATTATGCAATTGAGAAGTGCTTCAGAAGCATGGAGAGGGCATTCAATTTTGCAGATAATCAAGTGCTCAAGTTATATGGGTTTGAGCATAGAGGGTTGTTGAGTCCTGGTCTCAAGAGGATCAGGAATGAGACAACAAGGCCTCTGGAGTTTGCAGACCAGATTGACATAAGGCGTTTTGTGCTTGGACGCAATAGCGGATCAAAATCATGATTAACCTATTCTTCTTGTGCTTGATATACCGAGGGTGAATACATGTGACTGACCTTGATTAATTTGTTAAGCATTTATACCCGACTCTAAAATTTTGGGACTAAGTTTATTGTTGTTATTCTTAACACAGGGTCATGTATATTTAACTTTGGCATATCACTGTTAATTCCAATGCTACATCCTTTTTGGTAATTTTTTGAACACATAGCCGTTGGCCTTTATGTCTTTATAAAAACTGCTTTTGAAAATTGAATCCTGCAACTATAGAAATGACTCTGTTGCTACACTTATGTTTAGGTAATGTGTGATTCAATAGTGTTTTATCATTGTAAGGCGTTTCACTGTTATGTTGGGTCTGGATGTAGCCTTTCAATATGCACTCAAAATTAGATTGTTGAATACTTTTAAGAGGTTGCAACTTGCAAAACACAAAGGGAGACTCCAAATTTCCAAGAGTCAACCAATCGATCGATCCTGATAGCAATTTGCCTATACAGATCTAAATTGGTCCTGTCTTGTGTTATGGAATTTAAAAAACAGCCATCCACAAGGGAAAAAAAAATGCTAAAAATGGCATTTCAATACAGAAGGGCAGCAAAAGGCACACAAAGTGATCTTTTCCAAGGCAATGGATGCACAAAGTGTGATTAGAATCTTTAGACTAGCTTTTTCTACTTCGCTTGTTAGTTTATTTGTTTATGTACAACTTTTTAAACTCTCACATAGTTTTAGTTATAAGTATACTTATGCCAACTTCAAGCAAAAAATCCTAATCCAAACACAAACTTATCCTTGCGTTGTAACATTGTTGAAGAGTTAATGGTAGGATCATGCGTGAATCACATTGTTAAAACTAAAAGTGAAAGTGGCATGATTAAGCAACATTAAAAGGCCCTTTGTACTTAGAGGCAGTAATGGATGAAATCATGAATAACCACTTTTTCTTGTGATTTGATCTGGTGACTGTTTTTTAGGTAATTTTTTGAATGCATAACTGCTCTTTGAAAATTGAATCCTGTAACTACATTTATGTTTGTGTAATTCAAAAGTGTTTGATCATTGCATGGCCTGGTTCTGGATGCACCTTTTCTTATGCACTCAAGAGTGAAAATCAGATAGTTGAATACTATTTCTGAGGGTCCTTGCAAATCACAAAGTGAGGCTCCTTAAATTTCCAAGAGTCAAACATTCTAACCTGTCCTCAGCAATTTGAACTAAAATGGCATGTCAATAATACTATTGGACAGAACAAGGAACACAATGTGGTCTTTTCCTAGGAGATGGTAATGCACAGCTTTACCATAAACCATGATGCCTTGCCTTGAACAAGAGCTGAGGCAGTGTATCTTAGCTGCCTTGATTCCTTGAACCATGAGATCTTTGCCATAATAAACTATGCAGCAGACCTTTGTTTTGCACATGGTTTCAGGAATTGTCCTAAGGATCTTGCTAATATTATAATGACAATGATGTAGTGTAGTCAAATCGCATCTGAGGTTGTCTTGTGTTCACATTTCACAACCGTTCTGCTACCTAAAAAATAAGGTTTTTGCATCAAAGAAAAAGGTGGTTATTATTATTATGTTATTGTTACATTATTTAAAGAGTTACTGGTGGGATTATACGTGGATTCACATTGTCAAAAGCTAAAGTGAATGTGGCATGATTAAGCAATATCAAAGTAGAAGAAAGTTGATACTAATCATCATTAGTTGAGTTTAATATGCCGGAGAATTTATAAAGGCACCAAATTTGTTCTAATTAAATCTTTTTTTTAAGTTTTTTTTTTTTTGTTTTTGTTTTTTTTTTTTTTTTTCATTTCATAAGGATAGAAAAATGTCTAATTTCATTAACTAACCTATATGCATAAGGTTTTTATAAAGGCAAGGAAAAGATCGGTCTTAACTCTTATATTGAATTATTTATATTTCATTTAGTTCACTTTTTGTAAGGAAAGAGAGATAAAAATCAATTTTTTTGGTGAAGAAAACTAAAAGTAATTCCCCCTTTTCATTTATTAATCAAGCAATAAATAATACGTACTACCAAGACAAATTAAAGACTTTTATTTTCTTTCATTTCTTTTTCATTGCCTTATTTAATTAGAAAAATAAACAGAGAGTCAAATAACAGCTGTACTATAATAAATCAAACACATCATCTGTACCATTTCAATCTCTCCACAAACACATCCATATATTAATATCTTAAGTGACTGTGGGTGGTTGATGATACTTGATGGCTCATATAATTAGTAACGGACAGAAAGTGTCAATTGTTTGCACAAATTAACAAATTATGAAATTAGATATAATAGTTGTGTTGTGGATTTTAATTAGCTCTCAACTAGAAAAATTTCTTGCTATCAAATAAAAAGTCTGATGATAAATAGTAATCATGCATGAACTTTAGATTGAAACTCTATCTAAAAATAATGGTATATTGTTTGTGTAGAAGGCTGCTTTTCCTTGCAATGCCAAAATCTAATTACCTACATTTTCCATGAAAGGAAATACCAAAAACATTACCAAAATTTTTTTATTTCCAAACAATGGTTTTCTCAATGCAGCCATTTTCCAACACCATGACCTAGTCAAGTCCCCCACAATCAGAGAGCATCCCCTCACGTTTTCAAGAATTTCAAAATCATTGAAAACACATTTTTCCTTCACAACTCACCCATCATCACATTACACATTTATTTAAAACTCAAAGAATAATCATTCACCAATTAAACACTAATAAAACCCCAAAATGGGCCAAGACCCATTCACCGCCTTAAAACGCTCCTCCACGGTGGCGGCGGCGACTCCGTTACCCACCACCGCTACCAGAGGCCGTTCGGCGGCGGCGGCGGCGCCGCCGCCACGTGGCAGGCAGATAAAGAAAACGTTCAACAACTTGAAACTCACCCTTCTGTGCGGCTTCATCACCATTCTCGTCCTGCGTGGCACGATCGGAATCGGAAACCTTACCGGAAGCTCCGACGGCGACCTCGACGCCCAGAAGATCGCCGAGGAGACGAAGCGGATCCTCGACGAGATCCGTTCCGACGACGAGCCGTTCGAACCGAACGACCCGCCCGAACCGGAGATCAACCCGAACGTCACGTACACACTCGGACCCAGAATTGCGAACTGGGATTTGGAGAGGAAAGAGTGGCTTGCGAAGAACCCCGAGTTCCCAAACCACGTGAATGGGAAAGCTAGGGTTTTGTTGGTAACTGGGTCTCCACCAAAACCTTGTGATAACCCAATTGGGGATCATTATCTTTTGAAGGCTATAAAGAACAAGATTGATTATTGTAGGCTTCATGGGATTGAAATTGTGTACAATTTGGCCCATTTGGATAAGGAGCTAGCTGGGTATTGGGCAAAATTGCCATTGATTAGGAGGTTGATGTTGTCTCACCCTGAAGTTGAGTGGATTTGGTGGATGGATAGTGATGCATTGTTCACAGATATGGTGTTTGAGCTTCCATTGAAGAAGTATGTGAATCATAATTTGGTGATTCATGGGTACCCGGATTTGTTATTTGATCAGAAGTCTTGGATTGCTTTGAATACTGGGAGTTTTTTGTTTAGGAATTGTCAGTGGTCTTTGGATTTGCTTGATGCTTGGGCTCCAATGGGGCCTAAGGGGGCTGTTAGAGACGAGGCCGGGAAGATTTTGACGGCGAATTTGAAGGGTAGGCCGGCTTTTGAGGCGGACGATCAGTCTGCATTGATATACTTGTTGATTTCGAGGAAGGATGAGTGGATGGATAAGGTGTTTGTAGAGAATTCTTACTATTTGCACGGGTATTGGGCCGGGTTGGTGGATAGGTATGAGGAGATGATGGAGAAGTATCATCCGGGTTTGGGGGATGAGAGGTGGCCGTTTGTGACACATTTTGTGGGTTGTAAGCCTTGTGGGAGTTACGGGGATTATGCGGTGGAGAGGTGCTTGAGTAGTATGGAGAGAGCATACAATTTTGCAGATAATCAAGTGCTCAAGTTGTATGGTTTTAGGCATAGAGGTTTGTTGAGTCCTAAGATCAGGAGGATTAGGAATGAGACTACTACTCCTTTAGAGATTGTTGACCAGTTTGATATTCGGCGTTCAACGAATGGACACAGTTGATCATAACTGTGAGTGACTGATTTTTCTTGTCATTGATACGTTCATGGTGTTCTGATATAATCTTGTCAGATTACTGCTGTTTTCAACACCATTTGATATCTGAATTAGTGGCTTTCTTCTTTCGTTTTGTTGTTGTTGTAAAACTGCTATTGAAAGTGGAATCCACACAGACACAGTTTTTGTTTACGTTGCTTTGTTTTTCAGTTAGCACAATTGAAAGTGAGTGTTGTTGATAAAGACGTGCGGCATATTCCTTTACTTACTGTTTATAGAAGTTGAGCATTAACAGTGTTTAATAGTTGCATTGAACGGAACAGGAAAGCATATTGCTTTGTTTATGGTTTAGAAATTTAGGTATGTACTTTGTTGAAATGAACAATGATAATAGTTTACAACGTCTGCATCAGTTTTTCAACACAACTAGTATTTGAGCTTTTCTCATTCTGTAATGTCTGCATGCTGGCCCTTGGTTGTGCATCTGTACCTGCTTTGGTGTGAGGTTAATAGAAAGTTAGATTTGTGTTACAGTTGTGATTTTTTATGTAACTGTTAAAATTGGCTGCTAATTTTAGACGGAGAACATGGTTGCTAAATCTTCTTCTCCTGCTTAGTTTCTGGACTTGCGAAAGTTCAGTATCTGGAATTCTGTATAAATAAATATGGTGTATATCTGGTTCCTCTTGGATTAGTAGTGTTCCAAGAAATTGTATTTCTGGACTTGTAGCAAAAGCAAGAAATTCTCTGCTACAAAATTTTATCATGTCAATATGGTCGTATCTCTAAGACCTTAAATTTCTTCATATTGTCCAGCCATTCTCCTATCACCCTCCTAAAGCATTTAATGTGTATAATTTTCTCCTAGCTGATTGCTACCTTTATCATTTCATAACTGTGCTTCATAGTTGCATTTACCAGAGTAAATGTATAATTTCTGATCTTATCTAGTCAATGAGACCTCAACATTCTTACATTGGTTTTATTATCTGCTACCCTGTTTCTTGATAGGAATTTGATTCTTGTTCACAGGTTTAATGTAATATATGAGACAGAGTTCACTTTTTGACTGGTCACCCATTTGTTAGAGCAGAATTGGATAGGTTTGAGTTTCCCCGTTTTATTGATTTAGCATCACTTTGCAGTCGACATTAGGAATTTTACTAATTGATATCAAGTTACATGAGCAATCATCAAAATCTATTTGTCTTTTTTTTTTCCCATGAGTTTTGGCTCAAATGGCACCTCCTCCATTTTAAGAGACAAAGAGTAGGGTGTGTGTGTATGTGGACGCCCATTTGAGTCATCATGTAATGCGTTGGAAGAAGTAATATCCAAATTGGTTTGGAGGAAAATTCTGTTTAACAAGGAAAACTCTTTTTATCATTTTACAATGGGTCAGGTTAGAGTTCATATTGTTGTTTCCTGTGGCTAATAATACAGTTGTGCCATCATCACTTTTTTATTTTTCTGAATCTTTCGGAATCTTATTATTCCTAACTAATCTATTGACAACCCATAACCGACTCCAAAAATTTGGGATTTAGGCTTCTTGTTGTTGTTGTTGTTGTTGTTGATGTTTGGAACCTTATTATTACTGCATATTTACATTTTCCCGTCCTTCCTATGCAAATAAATCAGAACAGGAAAGTATGCCTGTTTTGAAATAAATTGTTTTCGTTCTAATGAGCATGCTCAGATGAGCTCTATCATGGTCTGCTTGTTTGAAATAAAATTGTCTTAAAAGTGGACATTGAGGGAGCAGAGAGTGACAAAGATAATGTAGAAGGAATTTATGGTATTGCTGGCTTATGCCATAAGCATCATTAGAACAGAATTAGCCAGACACATGAATAAAACATTCTCATTTACATATAATTATGAATAATTTGGTGCAGTCACCTATCTGTTATAAACATCTATTCAATTATATGCATGTATCTCTTCCCATTTTCTAATGCACAAGAAGATGCCGAGTTCATCACATAACACTATCATGGAGAAGGTAAGAGGCAGATCCTCAATTAACATCTGCTTTGCTGAAGCTGAACGATCAATCAACCAATTTGGAACACAGGAACCCTGCGGCGTTCTGAGAATGCTTCATTCATCTGCGCAATGTGGAGCAGGAGCTGGCTGATCTTCTGCAGGGCATATTAGATTGAATTATAGTTAGAACAAGCATACTGAATCGCACAGACAATGTAATGCGTGTAACATAATAATTAATTAATGATATGAACAATTACATAGATACGTCTGCCTAGATATGCAGGAATTTACTGCGTTGCTTGATTCCGAGCCCATGTATCTCTACTCTATCACAGAAAACATTTTTCGTAATAGCTGACATAACCCGTTTTGATTGGTAGATCTAGGAAAAAAAGTAATGTTACTTCAATCAGCACTTGACAAGTTAAGGGATAAAGTTTTGTTTCTATGTTATTGACATATAAACAGCCTCACCCTTGCAAAATACAGAGCAAGTACTATTACATGCTAGAGCATACCTGTTTTACAGGTGCAAGTTGCAGGGTAGTTCAGTTTTAAAAATGGACAAGACATTGTTGACGTTATAATATTGCTAGAATCCAATAAACCTCCTTCCATGTTCATGAGGCATAAGCAGTAGAACTGAGATCACAACCCCTAGAATTTTCAATTTTAGTTTCAACAGTTGGCAAGCTTTAGTTGCAGTGCTTAATTACTTAAAACATCATGGTTAGCACAGGTAGTTCTTAAGGTCTGATATAAGTAGAATTCTCCCTTAATTGATTCATTAATTCATACATGAGCCCAAAAACTCGAAACAATTTTGATACAAGAAATCTAGAATCATACCCTTGATAAACTCAGGAATCCAAATCTACAACTCATGAAACTTCACTAGATTTTACCATAATTTTTTTTTTTTTTTTAAAATAAAAAGTAGTCTTAAACTATTAAGCTTTTAGGAAAGAACTTCATCTTTCTCTCTGATGAGACGATCCTTGCTCTCTTTGTACAGAACTTGACGCCACCTTTGCACCCGGACATACAAGAATGACAGCAACACCGCGGCTGCCACTCCAGTCACCGATGCAATCGACCAAAACCCCCTGGCACATGCTGCACAATTCCAAACTCTACAAGCCACCTTGGAGACCTCAGCTCTCAGAATCTCCAAACGAAAGCTCAAACCCCTCCTTATCATTAGCCACTTGGGGTTGTGACAACCTTCCATTTTCCTCATCACCTCCAGAATTCGATGACACTGATGATGAAGAACTTGATTCAGGAACTTGGTCTTGAGTGGCTTCAAGTTCAGGGTCCAATACCGGAGGTACTTCTTGTTGTAGGCCTTCATGGTTATCGTTGAGGTAGTTGTTGTCTCTAGTAACTACCATATCTTGTTCCACACTTGTGGGAGGGAGTCTGGGAAATGGGGATTGGATTTGCTCCCATTCGTCCAAGGATTCAAGAACCGCAGAAGTACCATCCATTCCTTGGAATTGATTCCCAGTACGAGGCATGAATTTTTGAGTTACCAAACTAAACAACTAAAGAAAGATTACTATATGTTCCATCAGACAAAATTGATATAGCACTTGTTTTGAAGTGTGTATCCATGTGTGAGGATATCTTTATATAAAAAGCAGCAATGCCGCTACGGTGCTTCGGCACTGTGCACCCAGTGTTTTTCACTTTGCAAGCACTGTAGCGACAACAGTGCTTTGGTTTCGTGAGTCATTTTTTTTTTTTTCACTGCTTTCTTTTCTTTTCTTTTCTTTTTCCTGTTTTTTTTTTTTTGGGTAATATCCTGTCCACTCTTTTTTCTATGAACACAATAAATTGTCACAATATTTTTGCAAGTGTTGTTATGTTAATTCCTTATAGTTTAAAATATAATATCATACTAAAATCATTCACAACTAAAGCTAAAGGTATTATGAAAAAAAAAAAAGTGCTATATCCACAATATTTTTCACAACACTTTCACAACATTGTTTTGTTTTTGTTTTTGTTTTTGTTTTGTTTTGTTTTGTTTTTTTTTTTTTTTTTTTTGTGTGTTGCAAGCGGCTATGCCGCTATAGTGCTTCGGCATTGTGCACCTGGTGTTTTTCATTGCGCAAGCATTGTAGCAGCAACAGTGCTTTGGTTTCGTGAATCCTTTTTTTTTTTTTTGGGTAATATCCTATCCACTTTTTTTTTTTTTTTTTTTTTTTTTTTTTTTTTTATGAACACAATAAATTGTCACAATATTTTTGCAATTGTTGATATGTTAATTCCTTATAGGTTAAAATAAAATATCATAATAAAATCATCCACAACTAAAACTAAAGGTATTATGGAAAAAAAAGTGCTATATCCACAATATTTTTCGCAACACTTTCACAACATTGTTCATTAGGTTTTGTTTTTTTTGTCACAATATTTCTGCAACCGTTGATATGTTAATTTCTTGTAGGTTAAAATAAAATATCATACTAAAATCATCCACAACTAAAATTAAAGGTATTATGAAAAAAAAAATGCTACATCCACAATATTTTTCGCAACGCTTTCATGACATTGTTCATTAGGTTTTTTTTTTTTTTTTTTTTTTTTTTCCACAAACCACAATACGCCAGTTTTGGTTGTGTTGTTTTTTTCTTTTCTTTTAAATATTTATATGTGTATGTTAAGTCACACTTACTTAACAAATTCTTACAATATTTTCACAATTATTGACAATTTGCACTGTTCACAGCCGTGAGATCTTAGATCCTTATAAATCAAAATAAAATAAAATAAAAAGAAATGCTATATTCATAACATTTTCATAATAATTTTGTAACAAATTTTATGTGGCAAGGTATTTTTGAAGGATAAAAAAGTGATATCAGTAGTGGGTTCAATTTAAAACCAATGACAACTTGTCATTTATAATTTGTTCTAAAAATGTTATGGATGTAGCATTTCTCTCAAATAAAATAAAAAAATATCTATTCGGATCCTAAAAATAAAAGTATTGTGAAAATGTTTTAATATTTTGTTATATTCTTAGACTTCTTTTTTAGTATACATAGTCAAATTGGGTGAACCAAAATTTACTGTACGTTTCACGCACTATTTTCTTGTATTGTCTTTTTGCTTTTTTTTTTTAATGCATAATTTTAAAGCCAATAATAATTTTTTTACCTAAGATTCGTTGTGAAAATGCTGTGGACGTAAAAATTAAATAATAAAATATCAAATTGGGACCTACCATAGCTGGAAATAAAAAATATTACGAAAATGTTGTGACGTTTTGTTATATTCCTAAACTTCTTTTTTGTGTGATATTTTGTTGTGTTCCTAGACTTCTTTTTTTGTTTAGTCAAATTTAGTAAGCCAAAACTCATTGTTTTAGGCACAATTTTCTTCAATTGACTTTTTATTTTATTTTTAAATACACGGTTAAAAGTGGTTAGCCCAATTTAAAACCAGTAGCAATTTACCAACTAAGATTTGTTATGAAAATATTGTGGACGTAACATTACTCTAAAATTAAATAATAAAATATCAGACTAAGACCCACCATAGCTAAAAATAAAGGTATTGTAAAAATATCGTGATTTGTTGTTGTGTTTCTAGACTTCTTTTTTGGTTTATTCAATTTGTTGAACTAAAATTCATTGTTTAATGCATAATTTTTTTAGGTTAATTTTTTTTTACACATTGTTTCCTCCTTTATGTTCTGGGTAGTTGCATTCCCCCCTAAAGTAAAGTTGAATAATTTCATCATTTATATTTTGTAAATGAGCATATACTCCTATTGTTTCTCTCTCAGTAAAACCCTAACAAAATCTTATAATTCCTAAAATATTCAATTGTGCAATGTCTAATATACTCCTACTAAATTTTAATATCCTAAAAAATTTCTTTGTGTATTTTGAATTTTATGAAGTAGACTGGTAGTTATGCTTGGAAAGTTAGAATGATGATATATAGTGTTCTATTTGTTACTTAAAGAACACTAATTTATTAGATTTAAATTTTCTACACTTATAATTTTATCTAATAAAAACTTTGATGACATATGTCTTTTGTTATTTTGTTCTTATTTTAATTTATTTTCCTACTTAAAATGGTATTCATTAAAAATAAGTAAGATATCTTTCCAAAAAAAAAAAAAAAAAGTAAGCTAAACACCGTAGTTAGACTCATAAAATAAGATAATAAAGAATGAAATATGAATAACAAAATCTTCATTGTAGATGATTGCAATATCTTCATAAATTATTATTCATTGCGAAAATTTAGTAAATAAATTCTAAGAAATTGCCGTAGTACATAGATATTCAAATAGCTATTTTAAATTTAAGTACATGATTTCATACTTCTTCTTCAACCAAAAAAAATCTATATTAATCCTCTCACTAAAGAGCTAGCACGTGCAACACACGCTAGTTATGGTATAAAAATATCTAAGAGGTTTGAAAAATGACGTGAAGTGGACTGAAAATGCTTGCTTCTATTTGCTTATGGCGGTGCATCTCTTGGGTTTGGGTATGGTGGGCCAGTGCTTTTTTAACATCCAGCTCGACCTGCCTATTTTTAGGGCTGGAATATTAGCAACTATCGTGGACTGAACTTAGGGCATTAAGAATGAAGAATATTGGTCACACTGGAGTATTTGCAAGATAAAACTAAGCCCATGGGCTACGTGGAGTTGCATTTCCACAAAACCAGTGGTCCACAAAATGATCTCATTCTCCTGTAGTATGCTACTAGGTGTTAGGGAGGTAATATTAAGGGTGGCAAAATCTGACATGACTCACGAACCTAATACGACTAACTCGTTTATAAACAGGTCATGAGTTGAGGCTAAACGGGTTCAGATTATATTCGGATTAATACGATTGACTCGTTTAATAAACAGGTCATGTTCATATTCAACATGTGAACCCTTCTGACCTATTTGACTCATTTAACTTATAAATGTATTAGTTTTTGTTATTATTATAGCTTAATTTTTTGTTGTAATTATTTGTTTCTTACCATATTTATGGTTGTAATTGTATTTTAATTTTAGATATATAAGAATTGATAACATGTTATTCAGGCAAGGTATGATTATTAATTAAATAGGTTATTTGTATTGACCTTTAAATATGACTTATTAATTAAATTGGTTAAATGTTATGGTTTTAAAAATTGGACCAAGGCAAAACTGGATTTGCCTTCGGTTCTTGGTTTTATTGGACCGGACTAGTACTCGATAGTCGATTCTAGGTTGAACCGATTGGGCTGGCCAGTCCAGTCCGATTTTTAAAATCAAGTTAAACGTGTCGTGTCGGGAAGATCGGTTTAATAAATAGGTCTTATTAGTGTTAATGATTTTTTATACGTTTACTAAATAGGTCGAGTTCGGGTCAACCCATATAGCCAAATACTAATGGCTTGACATGACACAAACCCAACCCGTGAACATAAATTGCCACCCCTAGATAAAATGATAGGGACACTCTAATGAAGATCTTTCAATATTACGTATTAGAGCATTTACTAAAAAAAAAACCCACAAATCTTTTTTTTTTTAATCTATTTTAATTCACTCTTTTACAATTCACCCTAGCAAAAAACCTGGCAACTCACCACCGTTAGAAACACCTCCCTCGACAAAAACCCATTCTAAAATCAAGTCAACCACAAACCCATGAGAGAGAACATAGCTAGGCAAGTGTTCATTAGAAAGATGAATTTTTATTCAATCACAATTCAGTGTAAGACTAGGACGCAATAGGCCATAAACTTAAGTGGGGTTTGCATAAGAATCCTGGACAAATCGTTGAGGCACCACCCCCCACCACACCCCCCCAAACAAAGAAAAAAGAAAATCACAAAGTTCAAAACGTATTACTATTTACTACCCTTTCTTTGTTCTTTAATCACAAACTCACAATGTAGAAAACAATAGCCATAAACCAACATTGGGATGCCCCAAAGACAAGGACAAATTGCTTAGCCACCAAAAAAAAAAAAAGAATAAAATAAAATAAAATTAAAAAGAAAGTCAATTAGTAAAATAACAATTCTTTTTGAACATCAAGCGATGCTCACTGAACTTTCTAAATAACACATCATATTAATCGCTTATTCACCTCTTCTTTTTTAAATATTAACCAAACATGCGAAATTGGTTTAAACAAAATTGATTGATAATAAAATGGTGCCTCATAGCCAAATCCAAGTAACAAAGGATGGATCTCAAATTTTTAATCATAAATTTAGTTTAAGGTTTGATGACAATGACAGTAAAACACAATAAACCATAAAGCTGTCACTCCTAATTATCTGTTTTCTCATATAGTCTCACACATAAAAAAAGGTGAGGTAGGCATACTAGTGATAATTCGTTATCTAATCCAAGAAACAAAGGGAAATAGAGAGAACATCAATATGCTGCTATTGGTAGTGGTGATTGTAAAAAAAAGAAAAAAAGAAGAAGAAAAAAACATCACAATAACTGGTATAATGGGTAATAGGGTTTTATTTTTTGGAGTGTTAGAAGTATTGGTTAATAATTAAATTTACTATATCCTAATAGCTTAAACTTTTGGGACAATCATTAATTTAACATGATATCAAAGCACAAGATCTTGAATTTAATTTTTGTCTTCTCCACTCTACCTCCCATTTATATTTTCACAAGGCAGGTAGTTTCGGCCCACATGTGAGGGGAAGTGTTAAAAGTATTGGTTAAATAATTAAATTTACTATATTCTAATATTTTAAACTTTTAAGACAATCAGTAATTTAACATGAAAGCCTTGATAGAAAACATCCATATGCATGGTGGGTAAAGGGTTTCATTTTTGACATTTATTCATAGCAGGCCGGCCTTGGCTGGCCTATTTTTATTATAGATCACATATACATTATATTTAAAGCAACATATAACCAAATACAGCGTCAACAATATTAAATTTCTTTAACGCTTCGGCAATGCCATCTGCTATTGGCGATGTACGTACTGGGGGGGCAGTGTATGAATTACTACATTCTTCAAGTCTGGTAGCTGCATATCGCATCACATACATCGCTGTGTAATAATCCCTTACATCCGAACTCAAGTATGCTAATGCCACATTGCCTAGTACATCATTATAATCATCTTTGCAATCCACCATTCGAATCTTATCCGCTCGGTCACTGAGTTTCGCAAGAATACCTGGGATTTGAGCAGCGGTAGCGCTTACTGTACGATTGACTATAGCAATAGAAACGACGCCAAGATGAAATTTATCACCTATCCCTCCAAAAGTATCTGGGTCTTTTATTAACGTTTTATAGCAATAATCAGGGTCCGTGGTGTTCTTGCAAAGGAACGTAATGATGCTTTCGTTAATTCTTACTCCAGGCTGTCCGACAGAAGCTTGGTAGAAAATAGAGGTGACTAGTAGAGGGATTACCAAGATTGATAAGCAGTTAATTGGAGAGGCCATTTTCCTTTTCCTTTTTCTAAGTTCTTTTCGTCAAGGATGATATTATTGATTCATCTATCTAATGACTTCCTATATATATAGGATCTAAGGGTCGTTTGGTAATATTGTTCTAGTAACGTTATTTGTATTTTTTATAAATATATATGGGTGAAAAAGTGTGAAAATACATGTAATATTGTTTGAATATTGAAAATTGTTGCTTAAATAAAGGTAACAAATGGGCTCATAGTAGCTTAGATTGGCATGAGATAGAGTTGTTTTTTACCAAAAGTTATAGAAAACTGCTCAATTTAACACCAAATTAAATAAGTGAAGTTAAAAGATAAATTTTTTTTTTGACTCATTATTTTTTTATACAACCAATCACGGGAAAATGTGGAAACCATAAAAAAAAACAACATTATAATTTTTGGGAAATGAATTATTTTACAAAAAAGTTTTTTTTTTTTTTTTTTTTTGGGTAGAAAACTATCTCATTAATTCTTATATTTGATAGCAATCTTAAAATAAATTGGAAAACAATAGTTTGATTTCCTTTATTTAGCATGGCATGATCTATCTCATGTTTGAATTCCCTCTTTTTAGCTTAACGTACGGTAGAATTGTTTTCTAGAAGTGGAAAACAACTTAATTTTAATACAAGCTAAATAAGGGAAGTCAATAAATAACTTTCCTTTATCCTTTTTTTTTTTCTTTTGATTCTAATAAAGGCGAAAACACTATTTTGGTCTCTAATACAAGCTAAATAAGGGAATCCTTTATCCCCTTTTTTTTTTCTTTTGATTCTAATAAAGGCGAAAACACTATTTTGGTCTCTAATACAAGCTAAATAAGGGAAGTCAATAAATAACTTTCCTTTATCCCTTTTTTTTTTCTTTTGATTCTAATAAAGGCGAAAACACTATTTTGGTCTCTACATTTTGGGGTCACAATTAATTTAGTTATTACATTTTGGTAGCAATCAATTTGGTCCATATTATTTTCAATCTGTAGTCAATTCGGTCCCTAATTGGCACATTAAAGCTTATGTGGTCAAAAAAATATTCATAAAATAATTAAATTAACATTTAAAAATGCCCCATAAGCATTTGAATGATCAAAAACTTCATGTCCAAAAATAATAATAATAATAAAAAACCAAAACGTTTTTTAAAAATTCATCAAACACATTAAAAAAATAAAAAACATAGAGTTAAAATTAACCCAGCATCTATTTTCTCAAACTTAGTGCATGTAGCTTTGTGGGTAAATGTAAAATCTCTAAGAATTCAAATCCTACAAAAATCCCTAATCCAAGCACTACCGACAACCACTACACCACGAGTCAACCGAGCTACAAGTAAACCCATCAAGCCATAGTTCTCAACCCAGCTAGCAATACCTAGATTAGTCCTCCCGAGATTCAAATAGCTGTGTCACTGCCATCCACGTCGTAGCCAACCTCATCTGTCATGGTCAAGATCGCTGATTTGCCATGGACGAGTGGCTCTGAGCTCCATCTCCTTTGCCCAAATTTGGGTTATTGTTTCTGATGGTGTATAAAAAACACACCAACTCCAAACTCATCCGTAAAGGTCATCCAAGGGAAATAGCAAGAGAAGCAAATGTAGAACTGCATGATAGCGTGCTCATCCAGGCTTAGGTGACTCGTCCAACGCGCCTGGACAAGCTACCTACCTTCTAAGTTCCCTATACAAGTTTTGGACAAGCTTTTTTCCCGAAACACAAAAGGGTATAATTTGTCACTATAGCCAGTCACTAGTGACAGTTATGGAAAACACCCAAATAATATAACTTCCATATCAGTTATGGAAGCTACCTCCTAGTCTTCTGAAATTCCTTAACAATAGGAGCAATTACCAAATAAATAACTACCCTAAGATGAGTGCTATATAAGCATTCACCAATGATAAGGTAAGGCATTCAGACATCTTTCCACAAAAAATAAAAATAAAACTCCTGGAAACGCTTCCTTTTTACTTGGAATTACAAACCCACTAACTTTACCATCGAAGGATTCTTGGCTGGCCTCCACCGGTTTCCCCTAATTTTGTATTTGCTTTTTCAGGACTCAGCCTTAAGATCATCAACGCCCGAGACTTTCAGCCTACTGATTTTCAAGGATACATCAGTTGGTGCCATCTATAGGGAACATATTTTTTACACTCGAACTCCACTGTTGAGTTTTGCGATTTCTTTCTCCGACAAAGGGTTGAAATGGTTCGGACTAGACCAAAGGCTACTAGTCCAAGCCCTCAGGGGAGCAGAGACGCTTCCAATAACCCCCATTGCAACCGTCAATCAGTGCCTACCGAGCATCCATCTTCTGTCCAACACGTACAGTCCATGGTCGCTGCCATGGCGGAGTTAACCCGCCAGAACTAGGAGTTGGTCAAAGAACTTAATTTAAGGAGGTAGCATCACGAAGGGAACACTGAAGGACAAGCCCAGAGCCAAGAAGATGGAAGGAATGAAGGGCCCGAAAGCTAGTTAATGGGTACCACTTCACGGAGGGTGCCACATTTGGAGAGGGAGATGGACCAAATGAGGAGAGTTATGGATGAGATGAGAGAGAATATGAGAAGGATAAATCTTGTAGTAGATTTGGTTCACAGAACTGATTTCCCCTTCACAACTTCCATCAATGCTCACCCTTTGCCACCAAAGTTCAAGATGCCTTCTTTAGATTCATATGATGGGACGCGTGACTCATTTGATCACATTGCCACCTTCAAAACTACCATGCACCCTCAAGGGGTTTCAGATGAGATAATGTGTAGAGCTTTCCCTACCACTCTCAAAGGGCCTGCGTGAGTATGGTTTAGCAAGATACCTCTTAACACAGTGACATCCTTTAAGGAGTTAAGCAAGTTATTTGTCAACAATTTTATTGGAGGTTAGAGGCATAAGCGTTCCTCATCCAGCTTGCTAACCATAGAATAGGAAGAGAATGAAAGTTTGCAGTCCTTTATCATGCGTTTCAACAGGGAAGCCTTGACAGTAGACGAGATGGACGATAAACTCCTCTTGGCGGCCTTCCATAATGGGGTTAATTCCGACCTTTCATCCATAAGTTATATGAGCAAAAACCTCAGACCATGGCCAAACTCGTCCATTCAACCCAGAACTTTATGAATACGAAAGATGCAATCATAGCCAAGAAGAGGAAGAGAGTTGAGAAAATGGAAGCCAACCCCTTGCGCCATTCAAAACAGGGTCCTCGTCCTAAGAGAGGACGAATGGAAGATAAGAAGGATAGAGACAAGAAAGTTGGCCCTTCGGCATGAAATCAACAATACACACCACTGAACATGCCACTCGAACAAGCCCTTATGCAAATCAAGGACAATCCTTCCCTGAAGTGGCCAGAGAAAATGAAGGGAGATCCCAATAAGCGCAATAGAAATAAATATTGTCACTTCCATAGAGATCATGGGCATGATACGGACAAGTGTTTTGATTTAAAGCAGCAAATTAAGAATCTCATAAGGCAAAGGGAAGTTGAGAAATTTCCTTGGGCGAGATCACAAGGACGAGAAATTGAAAAGGAAGGTAAAAGAACCATCATGGCCACCACTCGGAGAAATAAGAGTTATCATAGGGGAAAATTCAACAGGCCAGTCGTCCAAGTCAAAGAAAGCGTACCTGAAGGTAATGCAGAGCGTCCAACTTTCTGGACGATCACTAAGAGCAATGACCGTGGACAAGCAAGCAATCACCTTCACGGACAAGGATGCTGAGAGAATTCACCACCCTCATAATGATACTATCGTCATCACCTTGCTTATTGCTGACTACACGACCAGAAAGGTACTGGTGGACAATGGAAGCTCAGTAGATATCTTATATTATCCAGCTTTTCAACAGATGAGATTAGGATGAGATCGGCTTCGCCTAGTGAACTTCCCCCTGGTAGGTTTTGGAGGAATGAAGGTACAACCTGTGGGCACTATTTTATTACCAGTGGTAATAGGGCATACCCGCAACAAATCACCAAGGATGTGAACTTCCTTATGGTAGACTGTTCATCCTCCTACAATGCCATAATTGGAAGACCAACTTTAAATAGTTGGAAGGATGTTACATCTAACTACCACCTGTTGGTCAAGTTTTCAACAGAGTATGGAGTAGGACAAGTACAAGGAGACCAACTAGCAGCAAGAGAATGTTACTTGGCTATGTTGGCCATGGACGAGCAAGTTCTGGCCATGAATATTGAAGAAAAGAGAGTTGTAACAGAGCCCACCGAAGCATTGGAAGATATTTCCTCAGATGAAAGTAACCCAGAGAAGTATACCAGGGTTGGAGCAGATCTAGAAGAGAGAATTAAGAAAGACCTTGTCTGGTTTTTAAAGAAAAATATTGATATATTTTCTTGGAGTCATGAGAATATGCCGGGTATAGATCCTAGTGTCATTACCTACCGTCTGAATGTATGTCCTTCCTCTAAGCTAGTGCGACAAAAGAAAACGATGTTTGCCCCTGAGAAAGATAACATTATCAAAGACGAAGTTCAGAAATTGATTGCGGTGAAGTTTATTCGAGAAGCGTACTATCCGGATTGGTTGGCCAATGTAGTGATGGTCAGAAAGGCAAACGGCAAATGGAGAATGTGTGTAGATTTTACCGATCTAAACAAAGCTTGCCCTAAGGATAACTATCCATTGTTGCAGATTGATCAGCTGGTGGATTCTATTGCAGGCCATAAGTTGCTTAGTTTTATGGATGCTTCCTCAGAATACAACCAAATAAGGATGGATGAGGCAGACCAAGAAAAGACATCCTTTGTCACTAGTTAAGACTTGTTCTATTATAAGGTGATGCAATTTTGGTTTAAAGAATGCTGGGGCAACATACCAGAGGTTGGTTAACCATATGTTTCGTCCATAGATTGGGCAAAACGTGGACGTCTATGTGGATGACATGCTGGTGAAAAGCTTAGATGAGGGAAAGCACTTAGACGACTTGCAGGAAACTTTTGACATACTTAGATGGTACAATATAAAGTTGAACCCCAGCAAATGTGCTTTCGGAGTATCATCAGGGAAATTCCTTGGATTTATGGTCTCCCATAGGGGGATTGAAGCGAATCCTGATAAAATTCAAGCAATACTAGACATGAAGCCTCCGCGAAATGTTAAAGAAATCTAGTCCCTCACTGGACGAGTTATTGCCCTTAACAAGTTTGTCTCTAAAGTTACTGACAAATGTTTGTCATTTTTTAAGGTTCTTAAAAAAGCATTTGAATGGACTGATGAGTGTCAGAAAGCTTTCGAAGATCTAAAGGCGTATCTCACCATGGCTCCTTTACTAAGCTCGTCCGTGCTGGGAGAAGAGTTGTATTTGTACTTGGCAATCACCCTACATGCCGTAAGTTCAGCATTGGTGAGGGAAGAAGACAAAGTACAAAGGCCTATGTACTATACAAGTAAGGAACTGAGGGGAGCGGAAGGACAATATCCACTAATAGAGAAGTTGGCCTTTGCATTGATAACAACTTCTAGGAAGCTAAGGCATTACTTCCAAGCTTATGTCATCAACGTCATGACCGATCATCTGCTCAAGAAAGCGATGAACAAGTTGGAAGCTGCAGGACGATTGATCCAATGGGCTATCGAACTCAGTGAGTTTGATATTAGATATCAACCAAGGCATGCCATAAAAGCTCAAGCCCTGGCAGATTTCATTACAGAGTTTACCCCAAATTATGATGATTTAGATGAGGTGGAAAATAGTAAGAAGTGAGTTATCCATATGGATGGTTCGTCTACACAGCGTGCAGGAGGGATAGGTGTAGTTCTACAATCCCCAGAAGGAGATAAATTGAAACACAAGGTTCGTTTGCAATACCAAACAACTAATAATGAAGTCGAGTATGAAGCCCTTCTCAAAGGGATGGAATTGGCTAAATCTATGGAAGCAAAGTCAATACTCATCTTGGGAGATTCTCAGTTGATTATGGGCTAAGTAAATGGGATATATGAGGCTAAGGAAGAACGAATGAGAAAGTACCTTAATAGGGTGAAACGCCTGATGAAAAGATTTGAGGAAGCTGACTTCATTCAAGTCCCAAGGAAGGAGAACATAGAAGCTGATGCCTTAACAAAAGAAGTCTCAGCAAATGAAGCCATGGACGAGTTTGATGAGATTCAGTATATGCCAAGTATAGATATCCCAGAAGTACAACAGGTAGAGAGCACAGGAAATTGGATGACCCCAATTGTATCATACCTAAGGATGGACGACTTCCAGAAGAGAAGGATGAAACTAGAAAGCTGAGAGTAAGATTGATCAGGTACGTTCTTATGGACGAGGTGTTATACAAAAGAGGCTTTTCTCAGCCTTATCTTAGGTGTCTAGCTCCAGATGAGGCGAACTACATATTAAGAGAGATTCGTAAAGGAACATGTAGCAATCACTTGGGAGCCAGGTCACTCGTTCACAAGGTCGTCCATGTAGGATACTACTGGCCAAATATGTAATTTGATGCTAAGGCATATGTCAAGGTTTGCGATCAATGCCAACGATTTAGTAATGTTCCCAAACAACCATCAGAGTACCTCACCCCGATGATGGCCCCATGGCCCTTTGCACAATGGGGACTAGACATCTTGGGTCCATTTCCACTAGGCACAAGGCAGATGAAGTTTTTGGTGGTTGACATTAATTAATTCACCAAGTGGATAGAAGCAGAACCCTTAACTAATATCACACAACAAAATGTCAAGAATTTTGTATGGAAAAACATTATGTGCAGGTTTGGGGTGCCAATATCCAACAACGGACGACAATTTGATAATGCACTTTTTAAAGACTTCTGTGAACACTTTGGAATTCAAAATCACTACTCCTTACTCGCCCACCCGCAAGCAAATGGTCAAGTTGAAGTTACAAACCGATCCTTATTGAAAATCATCAAGACTCGACTTGAGGGGGCAAAGGAAGTATGGTCTGACGAGCTACTAGGTGTTCTGTGGGCATACTAGACAACGGTAAGAACCTTTACAAGGGAAAACCCTTTCAAGCTAGCCTACGGAAGTGAAGCAATCATATCTGCAGAAGTGCATATGACCAACCACAAGGTAATGACGTATTAAGATAAGGATAATGAGGAGCAACTCTGTTTAAGCCTTGATCTATTAGACGAGGTAAGGACGGATGCAAAGCAAAGGACAGCAAAGTACAAAAACCTCATGGCTAGGCAACATGATGCAATGGTAAAATCAAGGCGTTTCAACATAGGAAATCTCGTCTTGAAAAGGGTTTCTTTGGCAACTAAGAACCCAGCTCATGGGAAGTTGGGACCTAATTAGGAAGGACCCTATAGAGTGATTAACTATAAAAGACAAGGATCCTACTACTTAGAGGCCCTGGACGGGAGGAAATTGGAGCATCCTTGGAATGTTGAACACCTAAGAAGGTATTATCAGTAAGATATTAGACAGGACAAGCATGGTGTTGGACGAAACCTATCATTCTTGACGAGCTAGAGTATATATTACCTATTGGGTTTAACATTATTTGTTATGTTTTCATGTATTATGTCTTGACTCTTTAAAAGTGTGTTAGTTTTAAATTAACTATAGACGACGTCATGAACTTTGATGTTTGTATAAATAAGGCATTGGCTTCTAAGCATGTGTCATGTTTGTAGACGATGTTTATATATTATGAACATGGTTTGGATTCTCAAATACATGTGATATATAAAGTCTCTATAAATTCATTTGCAAAAAGGCTAAGGCCAAAGACGAGTAAATTCTCTGGACGCAGGGATGTAACGTCTATAAGCTTTCCTTAATGAGGATAAAGCAAAGAAATGAGCTTAAGGTATTTTCGTCCAACCCATGGACGAGTAAAAACCTAACTCGTCCAATCCATGGACGAGAAAAAACCTGACTCGTCCAACACATGAACGAGAAAATATGGCAACCTACCCAGAGGCGAGAAAGAAATTGTTAAGTCTATGGACGAGGGTAGTGCTGTATTAAGCCTTAAAAAAAATAAATAAATAAATAAAAATAAAAATAAAAAAAGGCCCATCCACGGACAAGTTTACTTGAAAAGGTGAAAAATGAACATAATTACCCTCGTTATGGACAAGCCCAAGTTGGAGGTAATGTAAAAACATTCATCCATACAATATGTTTAACAACAAATGGAAATAGTGAAAATAAGCATTCATTCACTAAAGGATGGACGACCAATGCCCAAAAACCCTTACACAGTAAAGCTTAATTGTTCAAACAAAAATCATCCTAAAACTTTGGACGAGGTAAATGTACTCGAATTACATAAAAAGTGTCCAAAACAATGGACCAAATAAAGGGAAAAGAAATACAAGCAAAATGTTAAAGTCATCTTCAGGTAGGAGCACCAGGATTTGGATTGTTTTGAGGTGGCTGAGTACTAGCATCGTCCTCCACATTGATGTCTTCTGAACTCGCCTGGAGGAGGGTGCTTGTAGCAGCACCACTGAGGTTAAGTTTTACAGGATTGAAGTCAATCTCAGGGAATTTCTCAATGGCGTCCATCCTAAAGTCCTCGAACCTAGCTGCATAGTTGCGGTCTAGCATGTTAGTAAATTGCTTGGACGACTTGAACTCTGCAACTACGCCTCCCTTTGATTTTTCGAGAAGGGTACTCAACTCGTCATTCCTTTTTTGGAGGTGATCAAGACAAGTATCCTTCTCTATGACATCAATCTTCAATACCTCAACATGGTTTTGCAACTCCTTTACCTCCTCCTTGGCCTTCGCTGCCACCTTAGTCCATTTTTTGCACTCTTCCCTCACCTCTTGAACCCTCGTCTCCAACAAAATCCTCGTCTTGTCGAATTCAATGGCTTGCTTAGACACCGCAATAAATTTTGACATTCCCTACAAAAAGGCAAATGACAGGAATGATGGTTAGACAAGGAAAGTATATAGTAACAAAAACAAAACAAAAATGAAATTACACACCTTAAAAAGATCATGAACACCAGAATGTTCAAAATCCTTCAAGGACATATCATAACATACTATTATGTCCTCATTAGTTACAGCCTTTTCAAAACGTGCCCAGGCTAAGTCTTTATTTTCAATAAGATTCATGGGAATCTTTTGAGAAGGCTGGGGTGAGGCAGGCGCAGTAGTTTTGGATGGAGTAACCTCAATTGGGGTGGATGAGTCCACATCAAAAATTTGGAGGGATGCCTGAGGCGCAGGAGGATTAGGTTGGACGACTTCCACCTTGGATGTCCCATGATTAGTTTTCTTCCCTTGACGACTGGGAAGATTTCCCAAGTCAAGGTTCTTCGACAAGGTTTTCCTCTTGTCCCCGGCGGAGGAACGAGCTTGAGATTAGGTCTCAGGACGGTACCCCTCGTCCACAGCTTCTTTCCTCTTATTTTCTTTCATAGTTGTCATTCCTAAAAGTTTAAAAAAAAAAAAAAAGCAAAAAGCATAACTTGTACAATATTTATGTCAAGTAATAACTTATGTCTACGAACTGTAACCTCATGTGCAATTGCCTTGTCGGACGGTTCAGGACCAAGTCTCCACTTGGCAAGGTGTCTAAGGTTAACCAAGGAATGAAAATCCCTATCAACGTGTAGACGACCCCTATGGACGCGATCGTGGCGGAACTTGCTCAAAGAAGGGCGTCCAGCACCTATAAAACAGTAAATAAATAGAGGTTACACATATACAAATAGGTACTGATAATAATAGTGATGAAAGGAAGAGAAAAAGGGGAGGGGCATACCTTCAGGACAAAGATTCCCTAAGTCCCCAGCATAGGGGGCAAAAGTGTCCCTGCCAACATGCACGGGGTTCCCAGCCCAGAAACCGAAGACAAAGAAGAACTCCGTCTTCCAGTTTTTGTCAGACAAGGCTAAGGACCTTATTAGCCTACAGTTTGTAACCCTAGCTATGAATTGATAAAAGTCTATGGATTGACTAATTTCTGATGGCTTATAGCAAAAGAGAAACTTGTCCGCAGTAAGAGGACGATCCCCTCCGAATACTTCCCTCCACAAAATTTGCATAGAGATAACTAATCTCCATGCATTAGGGTTAAATTGACATACTACTAAACCTAATCTAGTGAGTAACTCCCTAGCAAAAGCATTTAAAGGCAATCTTAATCCACCCAAAAAATAAGCTTTATAGATGCCTATGCCAAAACGGGGGTTACAACACCATTCTCCACAGATGACTAAACTGGGGTTAAGCTCGTCTGGAATTTGATACCATCTCCTAAGATTGTTAAGTCTTTGTTCATCGGTTTTTGAGTTGATACCTACTACACAACTATAAATGGTTTCCTCATCGACCAAAGGACTAGACGGAGAGGCACTCGTTGAGGTGCCAGCTTGAGATCCAGAGGTTGCCCTCTTCCTAAGCTGTTCTTGTAAAACATCTATGGGGACTCCAAGGACGCCAAAAGCATACCCCTCGTCCGTGGTATTCCCCTCACTACTACCACTAGAGCTACTACTAGAACCACTGTAACTAGTGGTGTCCTGATACTCGTCTATAGCTTTATCTAAACTATTGCTAGACGAGGAAATAACCTCTTTAGACATTTTGGAGGAAAACTTGAAGGAAAACCTAAAGACGAGAAGGAAAGGGAATACCTAGCTGTAGACAGAGGAGGACTATGGACGCACAAAAACCTCTAGACGAAGCTCTAGACGAGAATTGTCAGGAAGGAAAATTTTAGAAAATGTGAAGGGTAACGAAGGATTTCCGCTATTTATAGGTAGCAGACTTTAGCATTTGAAATGATACAACCAACCAAAAGCTGCCACGTGGAATGCGTCTCGAGAAAATTAATCGACGTGACTAGTCACCAATGAGGTTGTGACACGTGGCACCTCAAATCATGAACATAAGCACATTTCCTCGGATGACTCACGGACAAGGGGGAAACTGATGGTGTATAAAAAACACACCAACTCCAAACTCGTTCGTAGAGGTTGTTCAAGGGAAACAGCAAGACTAACTCTAAACTCGTCCGTAGAGGTCGTCCAAGGGAAATAGCAAGAGAAGCAAACGTAGAACTGCATGATAGTGTGCTCGTCCAGGCTTAGGTGACTCGTCCAACGCGCCTGGACAAGCTACCTACCTTCTAAGTTCCCTATACAAGTTTTGGACGAGCTTTTTGCTCGGAACACAAAGGGGTATAATTTGTCACTATAGCTAGTCACTAGTGACAGTTATGGAAAACACCCAAATAATATAACTTTCATATCAGTTATGGAAGTTATCGTCTTTCCAAATTCCTCAACAATCAGAGCAGTTACCAAATAAATAACTACCTAAGATAAGTGCTATATAAGCATTCACCAATGATAAGGTAAGGCATTCATACATCTTTCCACACAAAAAAAAAAAAAAAAAAAAAAAACGCTTCCAGAAACGCTTCCTTTTTACTTGGAATTACAAACCCACTGACTTTACCATCGAAGGATTCTTAGCCGGCCTCCACCGGTCTCCCTTGATTTTGTATTTGCTTTGTTAGGACTCAGCCTTAAGATCATCAACGGCCGAGACTTTCAGTCTATTGATTTCCAAGAATACATCAGTTTCCCTTTCACCTATTGTGATTTTCTAAATTTGCTGAGAATTCTAAGATGAATATTTAAGGAATCAAGGGAGTAAGATGCGGGTTATCACAAATGTTGGCTTTTTTTTTTTCTTCTTTTCTCTATTTGGGTTTTGGCAATACAAGTTTGAATATGTATAGGTTGTACAAGTTTGAATATGTATTTAGTTGAATCATATGTGTGAAAGAGAAATTTTTGGTTTAACTTATGTCCTTGATTTTATTTTTAGAATAATTTTTATAGACATTCTGTATTGATATAGAAAATTTTGATGAAAGGGTTCAAGATTACAAATTTTGTTCTTCCTATTTGATTTTTTATATTTCGTGTTCTTCTTGCTTGAATATTAAAGATTAAGTCAATTCATTTTAATTTTAAGGTTCTTTTTTTTGGCTCTTTGATGACTCTGATGATTTTTTTATTATTTCATTTTTGTGTTTTTAATTTTTTTTTCTTTTAGCATTTTTTTTACATGGAATTTTTTTATCATTCAAATGCTTATGTGGCATTTTTAAATGTTAATTTTAAAAGGTTTTATTAATATTTTATTGGCCATATAAGCTTTGATTGCCAACTATACAATCTGTTTGCCACGTAGACATTTTCCGCTAGTAAGTTAACGGTATGGACTAAATAGATTGTAAGTTGAAAATAACAGAGACCAAATTGATTTCTACCAAAATGTAGGAACCAAATTGATTGAGGCCCCAAAATACAAGGACTAAAATTGTGTTTTTGCCTCTAATAAATACAAGAAAAAGTGGAGAACAATCTTTATGTAAGGTTTTTTTTTTTTTTTTTTTTTAAAACAAGTTAACGGCTCATGCAATGGATGAGCAAGTTTAATAAAATATGATTTATCAAATTTCTCATCTAACTTCTATTGTAGTTTGTTGTATTTGCATAATATGCAACTAAATTTTATAAGTTTTAAATTAATTATTCAAATTTCTTATCTCTAAATGAATAAGGAGATTATCATGATAATCAAAATTCAGCATAAAATTACAATGTTACCTTAACCAAAATTAAAATGAAATCAGAGGAATAAAGGATAGACTTTTTAATCATTTATTATTCAAACAATTGGTAAGCATATTCAAATTCATATTCTTGTAGATTGTGTTTTGATATAAACTTAAATTTATATTTCAAAAAAAAAAAAAAAAAACTAAGTATTAACCTAAATCAAAATTCAACCGAAGCTATAAAAGGGAGAGAGAAGACTTTGTGATGGAAAATTGAAAAAATACAATTCCAAAACACATATTAAAAAAAAAAAAAACATCAACCTTAATTAGAGTTATAAGAAAGAACAAAAAATTACTGAGAGAGAGAAAGAGAGAGTGCTCGCAGTTTTTATGTGGGAAAAATATGAATTGAATTGAAGAATTTATATCAAATTTATACTAAATAAAATGGGAAGAAGAATAGTCAAATTATAAGAAAGAGAAAATGATGAAGAAAGTGTAATGGTGAAGTAGAGAATAGTGGGGGAGGTAAAGAGGCAAAGAGGGAAGGGAAGTGTAAGCCGTAGATATGTGGACTGATAGGAAGAAGAAAAGGTTTTTGTTTTTGTTTTTGTTTTTTTATTTTTTAGAGTAGTGAGAAGAAAAGTTTAAAAGAGAAAATAAGAGGTAGAAAATAAGTGGATGATTTGCTTATATATATATATATATATAAGGATGGAAAGAAAATGACACTCAATGTTGAAATGAGTTTCAATATAGATAATAGACAATTTCAGTTTATGATGGTGTGTAGTGCATCATGTTGACCACAAATAATTCGAGCTTCAATAGGAACGTAGCAATAATAAATGTTACACCTCAACTTTTAAATATACTAGTCGCTAACACGTGCGATGCACGGAAAAATTACTGAAAATGAAATCTAATGAATGCAATTATGCAAAATACAATTTAAATTAAAAGACAAATATTAGTAAATGTCATTATCGTTTGCAATTCATTATCCTTAACTGTTTGTATTGTATCTAGAGTTTTATATCTAAGTTACTACAGTACTACTTGCAGCCACTAAAGCTCACAATATAAGTATATTATATAAGGCCAAAACTTATATTATCTTCAAGCTCCCCTTAGCCTTACAGAGTCCTTAACAAAATTTCTTTTGTATTGAATTTGATTTCAAAGGACTTATTTATAATTATTTGAATTAAACCTCACAAATTAGAAGAAAAAAAAATAAAAAACATTACAACATTGTAGCTGATTAATATACAAATAAACTACCAATTTAACATGATAAATTACTATTAGTAATTTAGAAAGAAAAAATTAACAAAATTAAAGTTGTTACCCACTTAACCTAAACCTTTTCATATTCTAAAGTTGTCAAACAACTATTGATATAAAATATTATGTAATTACTTCAATACCGCAAGTTGTTCATGCTGTAAAAAATTTGAGAGAATAACATAGCAAGTATCTTAAACTCTTTCTTGCTTGGATCCTACAAAACTATATATATATATATATAGCGATGAAGACAAAAAATGCCTTTAAAGAGACAACCAATTACGATAGTGTTGGTGGCAAAGTAAAAGATTAAAAAAAAAAAAAAAACTGAAGAAGCAAGTGGTTTGGCTAGCATACCAGCTAGTTAATTCATAACAAAAGACATAAAAATCTTACAATCAAATAGAATCCAAAAGTAAATAAATACGTGTGGTACAATCAGATAAATAAAAGGTTTGTCAAGATGATCAAGTTTGGCAATGAAGAAGATGCAACAGCTATTGATAAGGGTAATCTCTATCTTAAACTTGTGATAATGATGAAGATGCAACAACTACTAATTATGCAGATCTAGCTTAATCTTATTTTGATTCAACTACAACAAAAATGACGATAATTACCATAAAAAGATTATATAAAAAAACAGTCTTTTATGATATAGCCAAGAGTACAATCAAAACTAATAGAAGAAATTTTAAATCGATTTCAATGATGAAGAAGGATTCACTTAAATGAGGAGACTAAGAAAAAAGGAGAAGTATCGTGTTCTGAGTATAGTATTGAATTTTAAACTCTATAATTCAATTTGCTAAGGTATTTTAGTAGTTAGCAAATTGAATTTCTTTAGGCACGGATTACATCATTTAATTAAATTTCTGCAGGCATGATAGTACTAAAACTCTATCATTCAATTTTCTAACTACTAAAACTCTACCACACGGATTACATAATATAAACCAATAATATTACTGTCTCAAACATTTAAAAAAAAAAAAAAAACCAAATCAATTTTAAACATAGAAACAAACAATCATCTATCAATACAAATACCCAACCTAAATACATATAAACTCATATATGACCCACAACACAAAAGAGGTAGTAACAAAATTAAAAAAGAAAAAAAAATCAATAAAAAAGAAAAAACACTATTAATTAAAAAGAAAAAAAAAAATCAATAAAAAGGAATAAACACTATTAATCTAATCCTTACATTGAACTATTATGCAAGCAACTACAAGAATAGAGGTCAAGAGCAACTGAGATTTAGAGATACCTAAACTAAATCATCCAGCTTTTCAGTATTAATATAGTGTGAGGAGAGGAAGAGATGAAGGAGTTAGAAAGCCAAAGTCTAGTGCTAAGGAGCTGAAGGGTTGCCGTTTGAGATTGTAACCGTTGAACACAAAGGGTTGCTATTTAAAATTGTAACCATAGAACGCAAAGAGTTGTCATCTAGAATTGTAACCGTGGAAGACAAAGAGTTGAGAATTATTTTCTTTTTATTAGTATTTTTAAATTTAAGAAAACTTATTTTAAATTGTAGGACAAATTTAGAAAAAAGAATTGTAATGACATGACAGCTGATGTGGCTTAACCTGAACGTAGCAACATTAAATGCTACGCTTCAGCTTTTAGTAATATATAGACATACAATTCATAGACCCACGCGATATCGTGTGAGAATATATCATTATTTTGTAATATGATATAATCCATAATTTATTTTCTAAAGATTATTGAAGATAATTTGTACTCCTAAAAAATTTAACTATTTCTAAAATACTACTATTTCTAAAAGTATTTTCCAACTCTCTGTCACTGCAAATATATAATTTTATTATTTTTGGGTTTTTTTTAGACATGATATGAGCTTTTCGTTTAGGAATTGTCAGTGGTCTCTGTATTTGCTTGATGCTTGGGCTCCAATGGGGCCTAAGGGGGCTGTTAGAGACGAGGCCGGGAAGATTTTGACGGCGAATTTGAAGGGTAGGCCAGCTTTTGAGGCGAACGATCAGTCTGCATTGATATACTTGTTGATTTCGAGGAAGGATGAGTGGATGGATAAGGTGTTTGTAGAGAATTCTTACTATTTGCACGGGTATTGGGCCGGGTTGGTGGATAGCTATGAGGAGATGATGGAGAAGTATCATCCGGGTTTGGGGGATGAGAGGTGGCCGTTTGTGACACATTTTGTGGGTTGTAAGCCTTGTGGGAGTTACGGGGATTATGCGGTGGAGAGGTGCTTGAGTAGCATGGAGAGGGCATACAATTTTGCAGATAATCAAGCGCTCAAGTTGTTTGGTTTTAGGCATAGAGGTTTGATATATTGTATATGCAGTGTTGAGAGAGTTTGAAATATGTTTAGAATTTCTGAACATAGAGCAATAGATGAAATAATTATAAACAAAAGGTTCAGCAGCAGCTTATACCAGTATATCTAGTATTTTTGCTAGTATTAGTATATTGTATCTCTTTTAAGATAGCAGCAAGAATGCCCTCTACCTTCTCTAAATTTGTCGTTTAGTTTCATCATGTGGTGGATTTGGTAGTACTTTTGAATCATAGCCTAGCCTTTTTCATTTTTCATTTTTTTTTTTTTCCATAACCACTTTTCTAGTTTTGATTTTGCATGACATCCTTGTAGCAAAACTTAGTGCTAAGAGTATAGCCCCACCATTAGTTGTTTGTTAGTTTGTCTTTTCAATTATCTGACTAGTCTTTGTAGTGCTTGATTTCGGTGTTTCTTCATCCACTCATTCATTTGTTTTCTACGTATGTGTATGTATGGTCTTATCCACTGTCCACATTAATATGAGAGGTGGGGCATGGTGTTTTATGTATTTGATTCAGGTCTGTCCACGCCCACTTTTAAGAGGACAATAAAACTGGTTGCTAGCACTTCATCATCCTAAAAATGAAGGTGAAATTTTATATTCTTAATCCTCAATCTTTGTCTTGTTTCAACGTCCTTTTTATACTTTAAAGGACAAAACTTACATGCAATATCTTATGTTCTCCAATTAAATTCAATCACATAATTGTCTTTAAGTTACAATATCTAAGTATTGTACTCAGGTTTTATCCTACTTTGAAATGTAATAAATAGAAAATGTTGATGTAGGAAATGAAGTTTATAAAATTGGGGCCACTTTAATGGTGTAGTGTATGAAGTGGCATGAATTTCGTTTATTTTGTCAACATTTTCCTTTTATTAGATAATGATAATGAACTTTTTTAAAACAATTTTGAAAGACAGAAACATTCTAAAGTATAAAAATAGTTTTAAAACATACAAAAAATATTGTAAGATTGATGACTAAATATGCAATTTGATAACTGGGTTTTTTTAGTTGAATCTTGTGTACTTAAGATCCATAGCTGTTGCCCATTTCCATTTCATGTTCTTTATTGGTTTATTGATCTGGGTATTGTTGCAATTTTGTATTATTAAATTGTTAGATTACTGCTGTTTTCAGCACCATTTGATATCTGAATGAGGGGCTTTCTTCTTTCGTTTTGTTGTTGTTGTAAAACTGCTATTGAAAGTGGAATCCACACAAACACAGTTTTTGTTTATGTTGCTTTGTTTTTCAGTTAGCACAATTGAAAGTGAGTGTTGTTGATAAATACGTGCGTCATATTCCTTTACTCACTGTTTATAGAAGTTGAGCATTAACAGTGTTTAATAGTTGCATTGAACTGAACAGGAAAGCATATTGCTTTGTTTATGGTTTAGAAATTTAGGTTTGTACTTTGTTGAAATGAACAGTGATAATAGTTTACAACGTCTGCATCAGTTTTTCAACACAACTAGTATTTGAGCTTTTCTCATTCTGTAATGTCTGCATGCTGGCCCTTGGTTGTGCATCTGTACCTGCTTTGGTGTGAGGTTAATAGAAAGTTAGATTTGTGTTGCAGTTGAGATTTTTTATGTAACTGTTAAAATTGGCTGCTAATTTTAGACGGAGAACATGGTTGCTAAATCTTCTTTTCCTGCTTAGTTTCTGGACTTGTGAAAGTTCAGTATCTGGAATTCTGTATAAATAAATATGGTGTATATCTGGTTCCTCTTGGATTAGTAGTGTTCCAAGAAATTGTATTTCTGGACTTGTAGCAAAAGCAAGAAATTCTCTGCTACAAAATTTTATCATGTCAATATGGTCGTATCTCTAAGACCTTAAATTTCTTCATATTGTCCAGCCATTATCCTATCACCCTCCTAAAGCATTTAATGTGTATAACTTTCTCCTAGCTGATTGCTACCTTTATCATTTCATAACTGTGCTTCATAGTTGCATTTACCAGAGTAAATGAATAATTTCTGATCTGATCTAGTCAATGAGACCTCAACATTCTTACATTGGTTTTATTATCTGCTACCCTGTTTCTTTGTTGCCAAACATCCTGTTTAGTAAAGCAGAGTTAATGTTGTTGTTTTCTTGATAGGAATTTGATTCTTGTTCACAGGTTTAATGTAATATATGAGATAGAGTTCACTTTTTGACTGGTCTCCCATTTGTTAGAGCAGAATTGGATAGGTTTGAGTTTCCCCGTTCTATTGATTTAGCATCACTTTGCAGTCTACATTGGGAACTTTACTAATTGATATCAAGTTACATGAGCAATCATCGAAATCTATTTGTCCTTTTTTTTCCCATGAGTTTTGGCTCAAATGGCACCTCCTCCATTGTAAGAGACAAAAGAGTAGGGTGTGTGTATATGGATGCCCATTTGAGTCATCATGTAATGTGTTGGAAGAAGTAATATCCAAATTGGTTTGGAGGAAAATTTTGTTTAACAAGGAAAACTCTTTTTGTCATTTTACAATGGGTCAGGTTAGAGTATCATATCATTGTTTCCTGTGGCTAATAATACAGTTGTGCCATCATCACTTTTTTTTTTTTTTTTTGAATCTTTCGGAATCTTATTATTCCTAACTAATCTATTGACAACCCATAACCGACTCCAAAAATTTGAGATTTAGGCTTGTTGTTGTTGTTGTTTGGAACCTTATTATTACTGCATATTTACATTTTCCCATCCTTCCTACGCAAATAAATCAGAACAGGAAAGTATGCCTGTTTTGAAATAAATTGTTTTCGTTCTAATGAGCATGCTCAGATGAGCTCTATCATGGTCTGCTTGTTTTGAAATAAAATTGTCTTAAAAGTGGACATATTGAGGGAGCAGAGAGTGACAAAGATAATGTCGAAGGAATTTATGGTATTGCTGGCTTATGCCATAAGCATCATTAGAACAGAATTAGCCAGACACATGAATAAAACATTCTCATTTACATATAATTATGAATAATTTGGTGCAGTCACCAATATGTTATAAGGATCTATTCAATTATATGCATGTCTCTCTTCCCATTTTCTAATGCACAAGAAGATGCCGAGTTCATCACATAACACTATCATGGAGAAGGTAAGAGGCAGATCCTCAATTAACATCTGCTTTGCTGAGGCTGAACGATCAATCAACCAATTCGGAACACAGGAACCCTGCGGCGTTCTGAGAATGCTTCATTCATCTGCGCAATGTGGAGCAGGAGCTGGCTGATCTTCTGCAGGGCATACCAAATTGAATTATAGTTAGAACAAGCATACTGAATCGCACAGACAATGTAATGCGTGTAACATAATAATTAATTAATGATATGAACAATTACATAGATACGTCTGCCTAGATATGCAGGAATTTACTGTGTTGCTGGATTCCGAGCCCATGTATCTCTACTCTATCACAGAAAACATTTTTCGTAATAGCTGACATGACCCGTTTTGATTGGTAGATCGAGAGAAAAAGGTAATGTTACTTCAATCGGCACGTGACAAGATAAGGAATAAAGTTTTGTTTCTATGTTATTGTCATGTAAACAGCCTCGCCCTTGCAAAATACAGAGCAAGTACTATTAAATGCTAGAGCATACCTGTTTTACAGGTGCAAGTTGCAGGGGAGTTCAGTTTAAAAATGGACAAGACATTGTTCACATTATAATATTGCTAGAATCCAATAAACCTCCTTCCATGTTCATGAGGCATTAGCCGTAGAACTGAGATCACAAGGCACAACCCCTAGAATTTTCAATTTAAGTTTCAACAGTTGGCAAGCTTTAGTTGCAGTACTCAATTACTTAAAACATCATGGTTAGCGCAGGCAGTTCTTAAGGTCTGATATAAGTAGAATTCTCACTTTTAATTGATTCATTAATTCATACATGAGCCCAAAATCTCAAAACAATTCTGATTCAAGAAATCTAGAATCATACCCCAGATAAACTCAGGAATCCAAATCTACAACTCATATAAATTCACTAGATTTTACTATAAAAAAAATAAAAAAATAAAAAAGTAATTAAATTATGAAGCTTCTAGGAAAGAACCTCATCTTTCTCTCTGATGAGACGATCCTTGCTCTCTCTGTACAGAACTTGACGCCACCTTTGCACCCAGACATACAAGAATGACAGCAACACCGCGGCTGCCACTCCAGTCACCGATGCAATCGACCAAAACCCCTTGGCACATGCTGCACAATTCCAAACTCTACAAGCCACCTTGGAGACCCCAGCCCTCAGAATCTCCAAACGCAATCTCAAACCCCTCCTTATCCCATTAGCCACTTGGGGCTGTGACAACCTTCTATTTTCCTCATCGCCTCCAGAATTCGATGACACTGATGATGAAGAACTTGATTCAGGATCTGGGTCTTGAGTGGCTTCAAGTTCAAGGTCCAATACTGGAGGTACTTCTTGTTGTAGGCCTTCATGGTTATCGTTGAGGTAGTTATTGTCTCTAGTAACTACCATATCTTGTTCCACACTTGTGGGAGGGAGTTTGGGAAATGGAGATTGGATTTGCTCCCATTCGTCCAAGGATTCAGGAACCTCAGAAGTACCATCCATTCCTTGGAATTGATTCCCAGTACGAGGCATGAATTTTTGAGTTACCAAACTAAACAACTAAAGAAAGATTACTAAATGTTCCATCAGACAAAACTGATAGCACTTGTTTTGAAGTGTGTATCTGTGTAAGGATATTATTGTATAAAAATATCTAAGAGGTTTGAAAAATGACATGAAGTGGACTGAAAATACTTGCTTCTATTTGCTCGTGGTGGTGCATCTCTTGGGTTTGGATATGGTGGGCCAGTGCTTTTTTAACATCCAGCTCGACCTGTCTATTTTTAGGGCTGGAATATTAGCAACTATCGTGGACTGAACTTTGGGCATTGAGAATGAAGAAAATTGGTCGTAGTGGAGTATTTCCAAGATAAAACTAAGCCCATGGGCTACGTGGAGTTGCATTTCCCCAAAACCAATGGTCCACAAAATGATCTCATTCTCCTGGAGTATGTAACTAGGCGTTAGGGAGATAATATTAAGGGTAGCAAAATCTGACATTACCTGTGAAAGGGAGAAAATATGCACTAGGATGCCTATTGTGATTGTACGGACTGGCTACAGTCTACGGACGTAAGGATAGACGAGCCCGTCATTTGCACGGGGCCTTAAGTGGACGGACTTGATACGGATGGAGCGAAGAAAGATAGGCTGGTTGGCCATGGGCCTATTGGACCCCTTAGTGGGAATATTTTGGCCCATTCTCGTAAGGCCCTAAACAGAGTCCTTACGCTACTTGGACTCTAGAAATCTCATATATTTGGTAAAGATCTTCCCTATAAGGAGAAGATTTGTCCACCACATTTCGAACTCTAAAAAGGAGGACTCCTATAAGGAAAAGACTTGGATGCCAAGTCTAAGAGGAAAAACTTTCGACTACTATAAAAGTCTCAATACTCTCATCAATAGAGGTACACATTATTTACCCTCTCTAGCACTCTAGAGTTGTGAGAAAACTTTCTGACTTGGCCTTCGGAGGGTATTTGGCCGGCACCACACCGATGCCCTTTGATAGGTTTTCTTCTTTGTCTTGTGTAGGTTAACATACGAGCGTGAAGGCATTGTGTGACTCACTGGTGAATTTCTCAGCTTCATCAGTTGGCGCCGTCCGTGGGAACGTGAGAAGAAAGTAGTCGAACGTTGCTTCATCCCTGAGACAGAAGGGTTGCATGGTGCTCACTCGCTCGATGGCAACCACCAACGACATCCAAGGAGAGGAACTACCCACGACCGCACTCGAAAGACAGGTTCGGACCCTCATTGTGGCCGTGGAGCGCCTCACCAAGCAAAATCATGACCTAGAAGAACAGCTGCGTCAAAGAAATACAGCACCCCACAACCGGAGGGAGGATCAGGAAGGTACCAACGCCATGCAAAGAGACCGAGAAGGGCCTAAAGGGAGCAACGCCCCAAGCAGGCCAGAACGACAAAACACAAGCCTCTCATCCCTTATGGATGCGACTCCTCCACCTATGTTCGCGGAGATGCAGGCGATGAAAGAACAAATGGAGGTCATGATGAACGCCCTAAAGGGACAAGTGTCCAGCGACTTGGACGACCTAGTGAACCGGACTAACTCTCCATTCACTGGCCCCGTCAATTCCTTTCCCCTACCACACAAGTTCCGGATGCCACAAATAGAAAGTTATGATAGGGTCAAGGATCCCCTAGACCACTTGGAGACATTCAAGACCTTGATGCATCTACAAGGGGTACCAGACGAAATCATGTGTAGGGCCTTCCCAACCACACTGAAGGGTCCCGCGAGAATTTGGTTCAGTCGGCTAACGCCAAACTCTATCATCACTTTCAAAGAATTAAGCGCTCAATTCACCTCGCACTTTATAGGGAGACACAGGTACAAGAAATCCACGGCATGCTTAATGAGCATTAGGCAAAGAAAAGACGAGACATTAAGATCCTACATAACCCGCTTCAATAAGGAAGCGCTCTCGATCGATAAGGCCGACAATAAAATACTGGTGGCGGCTTTCACGAATGGGTTGCGTAAGGGCAAGTTTTTGTTTTCACTATACAAAAACGACCCCAAAACCATGTCAAAGGTACTCTACAGGGCCACCAAGTACATGAACGCGGAAGACGCGCTACTTGCACCGGAGGAAAAGCCTAGGAAAAGGGAACGCTAGGCGGACATGCGTTTGGATCAAGGGCCGAAAAGACCAAGGACAGGAGACAGAAGGGACGAAAGGCACCCTAAGCCCCCAGGAGGAAGGTTCACAAGTTTCATCCCTCTAAGCGCCCCAATTGACCAAGTTTTGATGCAAATCAAAGACGAGGAAACATTGACATTCCCAAGAAAACTAAAAAGCGACCCAAGCAAATGGCTGCAAGACAAATATTGTCGTTTCCACCGAGATCACGGCCACGACATAGCTGATTGCTACAACCTGAAGCAGCAGATTGAAGCCCTCATTAGACAAGGGAAGTTGCAGAAGTTCGTCAATAAAGAGAGAGCGGATCTCGATCGCCAAGAGCCGGCCCCCCAATGGGATAACGAGCATCCGAAACCCCCTATCGGAGACATAAGGATGATAGTGGGAGGGACCGCAACTACTAGTTCTTCCAAAAAAAGCTTGAAAAACGTACCTTAAATCGGTCTTGAACGTCCATCTAACAAGCTCTACGCCTAATACTGCACGGGTGGAGAGCCCTATCATTGGATTCACTGAAGAAGACACAAGGAGACTCTATCATCCACATGACGATGCGCTAGTCGTCAGCATACGTGTGGGGGACTACAACGTCCACTGAGTACTAATCAATAACGGCAGCTCAGCAGACATTCTATACTATCCAGCATTCCAGCAAATGGGGATAGACAAAGCACAATTGATGCCGACGAGTCCTCCACTTGTCAGTTTTGGAGGGACAAGGGTATTCCTAATAGGCTCCATCACACTCCCGGTAACGGAGGGAAATTACCCGCAAGAACTCACTAGGAATGTAATGTTCCTCGTAGTAGACTGCTCCTCCGCTTACAATGGTATTCTCAGACGACCCACACCTAACTCATGGAAAGCAACAACATCAACATACCACCTAATGATCAAGTTCCCAACGGACTATGGGATTGGGGAATTGCGAGGGAATCAGGCAACCACTCGAGAATGCTACATTGCCATGCTAGAAATAGAAGATCATCATCAGACAATGTGCATAGAAGAGCAGCGGATGGTCGCAGAACCGATCGAAAAGCTGGAGGAGATAACGCTCAATGAATCAAAACCAAAGCGGACGACCAGAATAGGAACATTGGCCTGCCAGCCTGTGCGCCAGGCCCTCATAACATTCCTCAGGAGGAACCAAGACGTTTTCGCATGGAACCACGAAGACATGCCCGGGATCAATCCCTCTGTCATAGTATACAAGCTGAGCGTGAACCCTTCAACCCCACCCGTCCGGCAGAAAAAGCGAGTGTTCGCTCCCGAATGGGACAGAGCAATAACGCAAGAGGTCAGAAAACTACTCAAGGCGGGTTTCATTAGGGAAGTATATTACCCGGAGTGGTTGGCGAACGTGGTCATGGTTAAGAAGGCTAGTGGAAAGTGGTGAATGTGTGTTGACTTCACGGACCTTAACAAAGCTTGCCCAAAGGACAGCTACCCCTTCCCGCGGATAGATGTGCTAGTCGATTCCACGACCAGACACTAGCTCCTAAGTTTTATGGATGCTTTCTCAGGCTATAATCAGATCAAGATGGAGGAATCTGATCAGGAGAAAATGTCCTTCGTCACCAGCCAAGGCCTGTTTTGCTATAAGGTGATGTCATTCGGACTCAAGAACGCTGGGGCAACGTACCAAAGGTTAATGGACAAAATGTTCGCACACCAGATAGGGAGGAACGTACAGGTCTACGTCGACGACATGCTGGTCAAGAGCCCACTCGAAAAAGATCACCTAAGCGACCTCCAAGAGACATTCGATACCCTACGGTCATACAACATGAAACTAAATTCGGGCAAGTGCGTATTCGGAGTAACAGCAGGAAAATTCTTGGGTTTTATGGTGTCCCAAAGAGGAATAGAGGTCAATCCAGAGAAGATACGGGCCATCATGGACCTGGAACCGCCAAGGACAGTAAAAGACGTACAAAGCTTGAACGGCAAAATTGCTGCTTTGAACAGGTTCGTCTCAAAAGCAACGGATAGGTGTCTACCGTTCTTCCGCGTCCTAAAGAAATCATTTGAGTGGACGGATGAGTGCCAGAAGGCATTTGAAGATCTGAAGAAATACCTCGCCTCGCCACCCTTACTCAACCCGTCCAAGCCAGGAGAAGACCTCTACTTATACCTAGCAGCTTCGTAGGTGGTAGTAAGCGCAGACCTAGTAAGAGAAGAGGAAGGAACTCAGCGACCCGTCTATTTCATAAGCAGGGGGTTCCGGGGGGTTGAAGAAAGGTACCCCCACATGGAAAAGCTCGCCTTCGCACTGGTAACCGCAGCTCGAAAACTGAAACCGTACTTCCAAGCCCACAGTATCATTGTCCTGACAAATCAACCCCTAAAAAGAGCAATGAGCAGCCTTGAAGCAGCCGGACGAATGGCCCTATGGGCAATAGAGCTGAGCGAATTTGACATACATTACCGACCGCGAACCGCAATAAAGGGCCAAGCAGTGGCAGATTTCATCGCCAAATACACGTAAATGGAGCAGTAGGAGCCACAAGCCCTCAGACAATGGAACATCCACATGGATGGATCATCAAACAGGCAAGCTGGAGGCGCCGGGGTAGTAATTCAAACCCCTAACGGAGATAAAATTGAGTGTATGATTCGGCTAGACTTCCCGACAACCAATAATGAGGCCGAATATGAGGCATTGGTGGCAGGATTAGACCTGGCAAAAGCAGCAGGCACCAAGGCCATGGTTGTACATTGCGATTCGTGGGTAATAGTCAGTCAGATTAGCGGCGCCTATGAGTATAGGAGGGAAAAGATGAAGAAATACTTAGAAGAGGTCAGGAGACGGATCGACAACCTCCAGGTCACATTCATCCAAATCCCAAGGGAGGAGAACGAATGTGCTAACCGGCTCGCGAAAGCCGCCTCCGCAGAGGTCATGATGGCCCCCGGTCAGGTATTGTTGTTCATCCAGAATTCCTCAATCATTAACAATAGGGCAAAAGTGCAGGAAGTAAACCCAGAATACAATTGGACTACGCCACTAACGACCTACCTGAAGGAAGGCACGCTCCCATACAACAAAGACGCAGCAAGAAAACTGAAAGTCCGAGCTTCGCGATTCATAATAATCAATGACGTCTTATACAAGAGGGGATTCTCACGACCATACCTAAGGTGTTTGGGCCATAAGGAAGCAAACTATGTAATGAGAGAGGTCCATGAGGGTATCTGCGGAAACCATTCGGGGGTGTGGTCTTTAGTACACAAACTGATCCGAGCAGGATACTATTAGCCTACAATGTAGAAGGACGCACAAGCCTACATCAAGACTTGCGACAAGTGTCAAAGGTTCGGTAATCTAATTAGGCAACCAATCGAAGAACTGACACCCATGACGGCCCTTTGGCCGTTCGCCCAATGGGGGCTAGACATCATAGGCCCTCTCCCGACGGTTGCGCGACAGCTGAAATTTCTGATGGTAGGGATCGACTACTTCACTAAGTGGGTGGAGGCGGAAGCTCTGGCAACTATCACGAAGAAAAACATTAGGAGTTTCGTATGGAGAAATATCATATGCAGATTCGGGATACCAAGGGTTCTCATCTTCGATAACGGAAAACAGTTTGACAACAAGGCATTCCAAGATTTCTGCTCGGAATTAGGCATCAGAAATCACTACTCATCACCCGCACATCCGCAGGCGAATGGGCAAGTTGAAGTCACGAACCAGTTCCTGCTCAAAATCATCAAGACCCGGCTCGAGGGGGCAAAAGGCATCTGGCCCGATGAGTTACCAAGTATCTTGTGTGCATATCGCACAACAGCAAGAACACCCACGGGAGAAACACCATTCAGGCTAGCATACAGGAGCGAGGCTGTCATTCCAGCAGAGATAGGGCTTACAAGTTATCGAGTGGAGAGCTACAATGAAGACAAGAACGAAGGGGTTTTGCGGCTACAGCTAGACCTAGTCGACGAAGTCCGGGCTATAGCAAAACAAAGGTTGGCCTGATACCAGAACCTCATGGCAAAATACTACAACTCCAAAGTCAGACACAAAGACTTTCAGATCGGGGACCTTGTGCTACGAAAGGTAATGGGAGCAGCTAAAGATCCTTCACAAGGAAAACTTGGCCCCAACTGGGAAGGACCTTACAAGATCTCATCTTGGCAGAGGAAGGGGACCTACCACCTCGAAACCATGGACGGACGGAAGTTGCAACACTCGTGGAACACAGAGCACCTACAGAGATACTATCAATAGAAAGGACATAAAGGGCATCAACCCCCCCTCCCAACTTTCCAGTTTATTTCTAAAAATTTTCAGTAGTTTTACTTCGAACAGCTATTTCCATTATTTTTCTTTACTTCAAACAAATCTCTCTACCAGTGCTTTTTTAAGCCCAAAGGGGCAAGCACCCTTTTTTCCTATAAAGATTTCTTTCAGACTTTACTGAATTTTTCCTGCTTTACTTAATTCTGTAAACGGACGAATAGAATATTGTCCACACGAGGGACGGATCATCCCAAGAGGATGAAAAACTTAAGTTCTATGATGAACTGCTAATAATATTGTCCACAAGAGGGACGGATCATCCCAAGAAGATGAAAACCTCATGTCCTATAACGGACTGATAAAAATATTGTCCACATGATGGACGGATCATCCCAAGAGGATGAAAACCTTATGTCCTATGACGGACTGTTAAAAATATTGTCCACACGATGGACGGATCATCCCTAAAGATGAAAACCTCATGTCCTATGACGGACTGATAAAAATATTGTCCACATGATGGACGGATCATCCCAAGAGGATGAAAACCTTATGTCCTATGACGGACTGATAAAAATATTGTCCACATGATGGACGGATCATCCCTAGAGGATGAAAACCTCACATCCTATGACGGACTGATAAGAATATTGTCCACTTGATGGACGGATCATCCCTAGAGGATGAAAACCTTATGTCCTATGACGGACTGTTAAAAATATTGTCCACATGATGGACGGATCATTCCAAGAGGATGAAAACCTTGTCTAGATAATGGACGGCCAGTAATAACGTCCACAAGCTTGACAGATCGTCCTGTGGAAATGGTAAGAACTAAGTCCACATAATGAACAGGCCTAAGATAACATCCACAAGCTTGACGGATCGTCCTGTGGAGATGATAAGAACTAAGTCCACATAATGAATAGGCCTAAGATAACGTCCACAAGCTGGACGAACCATCAAAAAAAAAAATTGTAATTCTTTTAAGATCTATATAATGGACGAACCAAAAATAAAGGCCACAAGACGGGCCGATCATTCCCCCAAAGGGTGATAGCACTTAAAATCCTAAGGGAAAACGATCATTCCCCCACGAACTAAACGGACCAATCATCCTAAGGGATGATGACCCCTGGTTAAACGGCTAATGAACGGAGGAATCGTATAAGCAGAACGGAGTTCATTTTAAACGTGAAATATACTTAAAATAAAACACATACATTTCACAAAGATAAAACAAAGGTCAACGAACCTTGCAGAATATAAACATACTGAACGGTCAATGTTCATATAAACCCCATAAACATGACGGGTATTAAAAATTGTTCCACAATTGATACCAAAAAAAAAAAAAAAAGATTAATTAGTAAAACTAAATTATTACAGATCTGCTCTCTCTTTCTCTCTCTTCAACTGGACGGTCCCCAATGTCCTTAGCCTGGTTGTCCGCAATAGTTTGATCTATAAGAGCTTCATGGACAGGGACGTTCTTGTCGAAGAATATATCAATGTCTTTAGACTGAACGGGTTGGACGGTTGAAGGCTCGGGGGCAGCAACGATGACGGTGGATAAGTCCATATCCGGGTATAGCGCCTTCACCTGATGGAGTGCATCGTCGAACCTGTCGTTATAAACAAGACTTAGCTCCGAAATGAGGGCGTTAAAGTCGCGATACTCGCGTATCGCATCCTCCTTAGCCTGACGGACCTCATCGTCTTTCTCCACCAGGGCTTTCTTTAGACAGTCCGTCAGCTGGATACACTCGTCCCGGGCCGTCTTGGCCATCTTCAGCTTCTTCTCCTGGACGACCTTCTAGGCCTTGAGATCGAGCAGCTCCTCCTCCATCACCTTGGCTTTCTCACGAATCCGGCCAATGGTCATCTCATGATTGAGACACCGTCCCATCATGCCTTTCATCATGATCATAGCCTGAGAGACAACAAAAATGCATAAGTAAAATATTTAAGGGCAAAAAATGGTGAACGGGTGGACCAAAGACGACGGAGTAATTACCTGAGCAATGTTGAAGAGGCCCGACTCCCCCATCACCTCCGTTGAGTGATTCCCCAAGTCCTCGTAGTCGTTGGTTGTGATAATCGACGACAGCCTCTCGAGGGCATACTTGGAGTCCTCACGAAGCAAGACCGGTGGCTTTTTCTAGCTGCCAGACGGACTCGTCATCAGACCCTTGCCTGCACCATGTTTAGCCGGAGTGACTGACTTATTCCCCTCAGCCATCAAACCGACGACCGGCTCCAAGGGGACCTTGAGCTGTTTTGGTGGACGGTCACCCTTCACGGGCAATTTCCTCTTCAGACTCTGTTTGCTAGAGCCCGTCCCCATAGGGTCCGTCCCAGCTTCTTTGTTCTTCGCAACCTGGAGTCTTATAGCTGCTCGCCTCTTTGCATCCTCCATCTCTGAAAAAGGTAGACGGATTAGGCAATAACAATGATAATGACGGTAAAAACAGGTCATAAGGATCAACAGACTCACGTAGACGGGTCTGCTTCTCGTACTTTAGTGCCGCCGGGGTTGGCTCGGGCCCGTCACAATACCAGTGGATGGTGTTGAGGTTGACGAGCTTGGCCCACGTCCGCTCCTCCGGCTTTGTCTTTGAAAAAATTCTTTCAAGGAAACTGAATTCCTCAAGTGTAATCTGGGGACGCCGTCAAATTACATCAAAGAGGACGGACGTTAGAAACATTATAAAAATTATTAAGCTGCACGGAGTCATTTACAACGGGCCATACCAGATGGGTTTAAAATGCCCCAAACTGTGTCGACGGGCATGAAGTCCGTCTCCCCTAGATGACACATCCAATTATCTCCCTCTATGAAAAAGTAGCGGCTCTTCCAATCTCTATTTGAATCCGGGGTTTCAAAAATAACTTTCAGGACGAGACTCCTAGGGATGAAGATATACATGCCCCTCGACTTGTCTATCTCATCTAGACGGTAGCAGTGGAGGAACTCTTTTATAGTAAGTCTTCTCCCACCGTTCGACATGGCTCCGTACAGAAGCTCCATCGCGATGAAAACTCTCCAGGCATTAAGAGACACCTGGCTGATGAATATACCTAGGTAGTTTAAGAGTTCACGATGTAACTAACTTAACGGAAATCTCAGGCCAGCCTTAAGCACTTGTTCGTACACACCTACTCCGTCAACTCCTTCGTAATAACATTTTTCTGACATGTAGGGTAGACGGAGTAGGATGTGGTCTGGGATTTGGTAACGGGCCCTAAGGGTGTTAAAATGGCCTTCCTTGATAGTAGATGTGAAGGCGTGTACCGTCCACTCTGGGAGCATGATGAACTCCCTAAATCCATCAGCTCCCACGACGGACCTAACTATTGGCTCTTCGTCGTCAGCTGAACCCTCTTGTATTTCGATCATCTCCAAGCCCTCATTTGTTGAGGATGAGGAGGATGATGACGGACTACTCTCCTCGCTCGAGGCGTCGTGGTCTTTGGGACCTGACAGGTATACCTCTTCGTAATTCGCCCCGTCACGGACGACCGACTGATTACTCGACGCACTAGACATGGCCTACAGGTAATGACAAAACCTAAGACTCTGACGGGTTTGGAAAGAACGAGGGGCGCATAAAGTGTAAAAAGAGATAAATAAGAGCTAAAATTAAAAGAGGACGGATAGGAAACAACTCACCAGAAGATCGAAGTAAGCAAGATGTGGCAGGCGACGGGTGTGTGAGTGAACGGACTGTTCTTTGACAGGTGTGACGGACTCGCTTTGACAATTTCTTCCAGCAACAAGTGGAAAAATGAGGGGCGGAGGGGTCGATATTTATAAAGGATGTGCACGGAAGACGAAGCGACACCTCGTTCCAAAACAATGGCCATTGACAGGATGACACTTAGCACAGCTCATTAATGTGTTAACTCCTGATCCAGCAATGTATGGATGGAAGTTCACGGATCTAGGTGTCATGAAAACATGATCGAGATTTTAAATCCGTCACCCCATGGGTCCGTTCTCTTATGCATGACAGACCCATCGGGTGAGGGGGCAACTGAAAGGGAGAAAATACGCGCTAGGATGCCTATTGTGATTGTACGGACTAGCTACAGTCCGTGGACGTAAGGATAGACAAGCCCGTCATTTGCATGGGGCCTTAAGTGGACGAACCTGATACGAACGGAGCGAAGAAAGATGGGCTGGTTGGCCATAGGCCTATTGGACCCCTTAGTGGGAATATTTTGGCCCATTCTCGTAAGGCCCTAAACAAAGTCCTTGCGCTACTTGGACTCTAGAAATCTCATATATTTAGTAAAGATCTTCCCTATAAGGAGAAGATCTGTCCACCACGTTTCAAACTCTAAAAAGGAGGACTTCTACAAGGAAAAGACTTGGATGCCAAGTCTAAAAGGAAAAACTTTCGACTACTATAAAAACTCCAATACTCTCATTAATAGAGGTACGCATTATTTACCCTCTCTAGCACTCTAGAGTTGTGAGAATACTTTCTGACTTAGCCTTCGGAGGGTATTTGGCCGGCACCACACCGGTGCCCTTTGATAGGTTTTCTCCTTTGTCTTGTGTAGGTTAACATACGAGTATGAAGGCATTGTGTGACTCACTGGTGAATTTCTCATCTTCATCAACCTGCAAACTCCACGTGACTAACTTGTTTATAAACAGATCATGGGTTGAGGCTAAATGGGTTCAGATCATATTTAGGTTGATACAGCTAACCCGTTTAATAAACAGATTGTGTTCGTGTTCAACATGTGAACCTTTCTAACCTATTTGACTCGTTTAGCTTATAAAGGTATTAGCTTTCGTTATTATTATTGCTTAATTTTTTGTTGTAATTATATATTTCTTACTATATTTATGGTTGTAATTGTATTTTAATTTTAGATATATAGGAATTGAAAACATGTTATTCAGGCAAGGTATGATTATTAATTAAATATGTTATTTGCATTGACCTTTATATGACTTATTAATTAAATGGGTTAAATGTTATGGTTTTAAAAATCGAACTGGGGCAAAACCAAATTTGCCTCTGGTTCTCAGTTTTACTAGACCAGACTGGTACCTAATTCTCAGTTGAACTGGTTGGGCTGGCCAACCTGGTCCGATTTTTAAAACCATGTTAAACATTTTGTGTTGGGTTGACCGGTTTAATAAATAAGCCTTGTTAGAGTTAATGATTTTTTACACGTTTAGGGCATGTTTGGTACACTCTAATGATTATTACATGGGAATAGAAATAAGTATTACAAAGAATACATTAAGTTGGAATGTAATAAGTATTACTATTCATTAGTTTGGTGATCATTTAGGAATAGAATTCTGAATATGAATTCATGATTTAGTAGAGTATAAAAAGAATGAGTAATTAAATCATTTTTAAGTCAAATATCCTAAAATACACTTATTTTAGAGTGTTCAAAATAGAGCTAACAATTAACAACAAGAAAAATTTATTTTCTTTCTTTTTGAAGATGTGGCAACTAATGACTTTTTACGAAAAAATTTTAAAAGGGTATTACATAAGGTGAAGGAATAAATATTTAGTACTTTTGATAAGGAATAATTATTCCTCATTTTGAAGAATAACTATTCATTGTAATAAAAACATAACCAAACAACCGAATAGTTATACCATAGGAATATCTATTACATTACAGTATCTATTACAATCTACCAAATGTACCCTTACTAAATAAGTTGAGTTCGGGTCAATCCATATAGCCAAATACTCATGACTTGACATGACACAAACCCGACCCATGAACATGAATTGCCACCCCTAAATAAAATGATAGGGACACTCTAATGGAGATCTTTCAATATTACATATTAAAGCATTTACTAAAAAAAACCCCAAAAAAACTTTTTTTTTTTAAATCTATTTTAATTCACTCTTTTACAATTCACCCTAGCAAAAAACCCAGCAACTCACCACTGTTAGAAACACCTCCCTCGACAAAAACCCATTCTAAAATCAAGTCAACCACAAAGCCATGAGAGAGAACATAGCTAGGTGAGTGTTCATAATCATTAGAAAGACGAATTTTTATTCAATCACAATTCAGTGTAAAACTAGGACGCAATAGGCCATAAACTTAAGTGGGGTTTGCATAAGAATCCTCGACAAATCGTTGAGCCGCTCCCCCCTCCCTCCCCCCCCAACACCCCCCCCCCCCCCCCCCCCCCCCCCCCCCCCAAACAAAAAAAAAAAAAAAAAAGGAATTACGAAGTTCAAAACGTATTACTATTTACCACCCTTTCTTTGTTTTTTAATCACAAACTCACAATGTAGAAAACAATAGCCATAAACCAACATTGGGATGCCCGAAGGAAAAGGACAAATTGTTTAGCCACAAAAAAAAAAAATAAATAAAATTAAAAAATTAAAAAGAAAGTCAATTAGTAAAATAACAATTCTTTTTGAACATCAAGCGATGCTCATTAAACTTTCTAAATAACACATCATATTAATTGCTTATTCACTTTTTTTTTTTTTTAATCTTAACCAAACATGCAAAATTGGATTAAACAAAATTGATTGATAATAAAATGGTGCCTCATAACCAAATCCAAGTAACAAAGGATGGATCTAAAATTTTTAATCATAAATTTAGTTTAAGGTTTGCTGACAATGACAATAAAACACAATAAACAATAAACCATAAAACTGTCACTCCCAATTATCTGTTTTTCTCATACAGTCTCACACATAAAAAAGGTGAGGCAAGCATACTAGTGATAATTCGTTATCTAATCCAAGAAACAAAGGGAAACAGAAAGAACATCAATATGCTGCTGTTGGTAGTGGTGATTGTAAAAAAAAAAAAAAAAAAAAAAAAAAAAAAGAAAGAAGAAGAAGAAGAAGAAGAAGAAGAAAACATCACAATAACTAGTATAATGGGTAATCGGGTTTTATTTTTGTGGAGTGTTAGAAGTATTGATTAAATGATTAAATTTACTAGATCTTAATAGCTTAAACTTTTGAGACAATCATTGATTTAACATAATATCAGAGCATGAGATCTTAAGTTTAATTATTGTCTTCTCCACTCTACCTCCTATTTAAATTCCCACATGTTCGACCTCACCTATTAAAATATAGTTACAACCCACTTGTGAGGAGAAGTGTTAGAAATATTGATTAAATGATTAAATTTACTATATCATAATAGTTTAAACTTTTAAGACGATCAGTAATTTAACATGAAAGCCTCGATAGAAAACATGCATATATATGCATGGTGGGTAAAGGGTTTTATTTTTGACATTTATTCATAGCATGCAGGCCTTGGCTGGCCTATTTCTATTATAGATCACATATACATTATTTACCAGTGATAGCATTAAGTACAACGACAGAAATATTACATTTCTTTAACACCTTGGTAAGGGCATCTGCTATTGGCGATGTACGTGCTGGGGGGTTCTTGTATGAATTTTCACAAGCTGCAAGTCCGTTAGTTGCAGTTATAACCTGACTTTTCGCTCCATTATAATCTTTTGCAGCAAAAGACGAGTATGCGCCGTCTCTCAAAGTATTTAGTGCATTATTATAATCATTTTGGCAATTCTCCATTCGAACAATATCCACTCGGTCACTGAGTTTCTTAAGAATACCTGGGATTTCATCAACTTCAACTTGTACTGTATCAATGATTATAGCAATAGTAACGAGGCCAAGATGATTTAAATCACCTGACGCTGCAAAAGTACGTGGGTCTGCTTTTAAAGTTTTAAAGCAAAAGTCAGGGTCGCTGGTTTTTTTGCAAAGGGTCTGAAGGTAGGGGTCGTCAAGTTTCTGTCCGACAGAAACTTGGTAGAAAAGAGAGGTGACTAGTAGAGGGATTACCAAGCAGTTAATTGGAGATGCCATTTTCCTTTTCCTTTTTCTAAGTTCTTTCGTTAAGAATGATATTATTGATTCATCTATTTAATAACTTCCTAGATATATCGGGGTTGTTTGGTAATGTTGTTTAGTAATGGTGTTCTAGTAATGTTGTTTGTATTTTTTAGAAATAAGTGTGGGTGAAAAAGTGTGAAAATACATATAATGTTGTTTGAATATTGAAAAATGTTGCTTAAACAAAAGTAACAAACAGGCCATATTATATTAAACTGGTATGAGATAGAGTTGTTTTTTTACCAAAATTTACAGAAAACTACTTAATTTAACACCAAATTAAATAAGTAAAGTTAAAAGATAATTTTTTTTGACCCATTATTTTTTTATACAACCAATCATGGGAAGACGTGGAAACCATTAAAAAAAAAGCATTATAATTTTTGGGAAATGAATTATTTTACCAAAAAGCTTCTTTTTTTTTTTTTTTTTGGGTAGAAAACTATGTCATTAATTCCTATATTTAATAGCAATCTTAAAATAAATTGGAAAACAATCGTTTGATTTCCTTTATTTAGCATGGTGTGATCTATCTCATGTTTGAATTCCCTTTTTTTAGCTTGATGTAAGGTAGAATTGTATAAAGGTGAAAACACTATTTTGGTCCATATATTTTGGGGTCATAATCAATTTAATCCTTACATTTTGGTAGCAATCAATTTGGTCCCTATTATTTTCAATTTGCAGTCAATTTGATCCCTACCATTTGTATTTTTTTGAAAATACGTGTGAGTGAAAAAGTATGTGAAAATACGTATAATGTTGTTTGAATATTGAAAATTATTGCTTAAACAATGGTAACAAATGGGCCCATCGTATCTTACACTGGCATGACATAGAGTTGTTTTTGACCAAAATTTATAGAAAACAACTCAATTTAACACCAAATTAAATAAGTGAAGTTAAAAGATACTTTTTTTTACCCATTATTTTTTTATACAACCAATCACGGAAAACGTGGAAACCATTAAAAAAAAACCACATTATAATTTTTGGGAAATGAATTATTTTATAAAAAAGCTTTTTTTTTTTGGGGTAGAAAACTATCTCATTAATTCCTATATTTGATAGCAATCTTAAAATAAATTGGAAAACAATCATTTGATTTCCTTTATTTAGAATGGCGTGATTTATCTCATGTTTGAATTCCCTCTTTTTAGCTTGATGTAAGGTAGAATTGTTTCCTAGAAGTGGAAAACAACTTTATCATAATACAAGCTAAATAAGGGAAGTCAATAGATAACTTTCCTTTATCCTTTTTTTTTTTTTTTCTTTTGATTCTAATAAAGGCAAAAGCACTATTTTGGTCTCTACATTTTTGGGGTCATAATCAATTTAGTCCTCTTTGACTAAGTGGGAGGGTTCTCCTTCCGATGTGGGACTAAGTTGCCTCAAGGGGTGAATGCCCACACTCGGTCGAAGAGGACAAATTCATGAGGGCCTGACTCCCCAAAGCAAACAAAATCCTTTGTGTGGAGTCAAGTACCCACATTAAAAATTGTGGGGCCAGAAAATCAGGTAGCCTTGGCCCACTCCAAGCCAGGCCCAAGGGCCCGCGCCGAGGATGCATGAGGGGTCCGAGGATGAAAGCACGAGGACCGACCCCCGAGGAACATATCCGAGGATGGCCCCGTCCTCAGGCATTCGAGACCTTAGAAGAACACGAGCACCACCCCACCAAAGAAGGGACTTCTTAAATATCCAAGAAGGAGCAAGCCTTAGGCGAGCTGTCACCTCTGCATTGAATGCCCTCAACTAACGTCCTGGCCGCATTAATGAGGACAAGACTCCTGAACAATGCTGCCTTGGGTGCTACAACCCACTAGAGGAATAGGGATGCGGCTGATGGGACAAGCTCTCAAGTGGTGGCCTGACTGATCGACAAATGGAAGGTTAGGATCAGTTTAGAGAGGTATATAATGTAAGGAGTCTTTCCTGAAACAAGGAGGAGAGATCGGCGTTAAGAAGTTCTGTAGTGACTTATGCCCTCTGGATCTTTGTAATTAATCTTAAAAAGAAATAATAAGAACATCAAGCCTCGGAAGACCAGTCTGAGGAGCATCATTGTGCATCTCAATCCATGTTTAAGTTGATAAATCCTTATGCAACCATGCAGTGCAGTTGTACCCCTTACTAGGGCCTAGTTCTTGAGCCCACTCTCTATAAATTCATTGAAGGGCAAGTTGGGCTTGGGTCCACTCTCTCAACTTGAAGAAGTGTCTCAAATCCGGTCCCTACAATTGGCGCCGTTTGTGGGGAGAACTCGTGCTTCAGTAAGGACAACCGCTAGGCATGGTAGGGTCAAACCCTCACCAGGGGAGTTCCCATCGACATGAACCAGCAAGACCCCAACGTCCGAACGACTATGGCGACACAGGGCATGGCCAGAACGAGGAGAACGGATGATTCCGAGAAGGAAGCGTGCACACCTCGCAAACCAGCGAAAGCCATACGCATAGAAGCGGCCGCATGCCCCAGGGAAGCGATAACGACCCAGACGCGAGACCACGGGAGGATAAGAGTCATGCCTTTCAATGGCAGGAAGATAAGGCAGCCATGTAGCGAGAAATAGATGATCTCAAGAGAAAGTTGTGCCATGCACAGCGAAAGCGACCCGAACCCAGCCTTGACTTACCCTCTGACGACGAAAGTGATGGCGACTACAGGCAAAGGTCGACGACACCCCTGAGTGAAGTTTTCTTCCATGAAGATGAGCGCTATCAGAGACGTAGGCGTGGTAGCCCCACCCCTAAGGGCTTGGGAAGTGACGCCATGAGCAGGGCGCTAGACCGGCTCTCCAAGTCGCCCTTTACGTGTCGCATAGACGAGGCGGTGCTCTCTCGGAGGTTCCAGCAGCCGACCTTCACCGTTTACAATGGCAAAACGAACCTCGTGGAGCATGTGAGCCAGTTCAATCAGAGGATGGCCGTTCACTCTAAGAACGAGGCGCTGATGTGCAAGGTCTTCCCGTCCAGCTTGGGGCCTATGGCAATGAGGTGGTTCAACGGCTTGAGTACGAATTCCGTAGACTCATACAGACAGCTGACCCAGGCCTTTGGTTCCTGTTTTTTCACGAACAGCAGACCTCCTCGGCCCATGAGCGCGTTGTTGTCCCTCAAGGCTTACTCGGACAAGTATTGGGAGATTTACAACGAGTTGGACGGCAAGTACGATGATGTCGCCATCAACACGTTCAAGAACGGGCTCCTGATGGGGCACGGCCTGAGGAAGTCCTTAACTGGTAAGCCCGCCACCAGCGTGCGACAGCTAATGGACCGAATCGACAAATACAAACGGGTGGAGGAAGACTTGCTGCAGGGTAAGGGGAAGGAGAAGGCTATCCCTCAGGGGAGGAGGGATTCCAAGTCGGACCGATATAACAACGCCCGTTCGAGAAGAGACTTCATAGGGCAATCTAGGGCGGCAAATGCCCAGGCTGTCGGCGCTATGTTTCAAGAACCGGTGCACAGGGTGCTGGAAAAGATCAAGAACGAACCATATTTCAAGTGGCCGAATGAGATGTCGGGGAACCCCTAGAAGCGTAATCAGGACCGTTACTGCCAGTATCACCAGGACCACGGGCACGCTACGGAGGACTGTAAGAATCTCTGGAACTATCTGGACCAGTTAGTCCGGGAAGGGCGGCTGAAGCATCTCCTGCACCATTCCAGCAACTAGCAAGGCCAGACTTACCAAGAGCCATGGAGGGACACAGCCGTGGGGCAGCCCATTGGAACGATCAATGTGATCTTGGCTACGCTAAGAAGAACAGGCATGCGCCCCTTGCAAGTGCTGTCCGTAGCCCAGATGGCCACCGAGGAGTCCCAGACAAAGCCAAAGAGGGCCAGAAGAGGCTGTCACCCGACCCTGAATTTTTTTGAGGAGGACAAGGACAGAACCACCTAACCCCACGATGACACTTTGGTGATCACCCTCAGAATTGGGGGCTATGACATCAAAAGGATGATGGTGGATGGTGGCAGTGCAGCGGAGGTCATGTACCCCGACCTCTATAAGGGGCTGGGGCTAAAGCCCGAGGACTTGTCGCCCTACAGCTCCCCCTTGATGAGCTTCGATGGGAAGCTGGTCACCCCGGAGGGCATGATCAGGCTGCCCATCCAGACCAGCCCGGAAGTAGTGGAGGTGGACTTTATAGTGGTGAACACGTACTCCCCCTACACTGCCATTGTGGGAAGGCCTTGGCTCCACACCTTAGGAGGTGTCGCCTCTTCCTTGTACCAGAAAGTGAAATTTTCATCTGGAGACCGAATCCTCGAGATCCGAAGGTGCCAGTCAACGGCAAGGCAGTGCATGGTCGCGGCCACCTCACGTCTGCAAGATACGGAGCCCTCAGCCACCATGGCCGAAAACTTATAGCAGCTAACCACCTTAGAGGCACCAGCTGACCCGGCCATCGAGGAAGCAAGGCTCGAAGGCCTAGAGAAAGTGGTCATCAATGACGACCAGGAGAGTTTCTTTCAGGTTGGAACCCAACTGCCTCCCCGAGAGAAGGAGGAGTTGCTTGAGTTTCTCAAGAGTAACCTGGACGTGTTTGCATGGGACCCCTACGACGCCCAAAGGATTAACCCATCATTCATATGTCACCGCCTCAACGTCAACCCTTCGATGACCCCAAGAAGCAGCCGCCCCGATGCCCATCAAAGGAACACGCTGAGGCAGTTAAGGAAGAGGTCAATAAACTTAAGCGCGCGGGCGCTATTAAAGAGGTATTCTACCCCAAGTGATTAGCCAACACTGTGGTGGTCAAGAAGAAAAGTGGGAAATGGAGGGTTTGCGTGGACTTCACGGACCTTAATAAAGTCTGCCCGAAGGACCCCTTCCTAATGCCATGGATAGACCAGCTGGTGGATGCGACCGCAGGCCATCCTCGGATGAGCTTCCTAGACGCCTTTCAAGGCTACCACCAGATCCCATTAGCCTTGGAGGATCAGGAGAAGATGGCCTTCGTAACGCCCATTGGGAACTACCATTACAAGGTGATGCCATTCGGCCTGAAGAACGCTGGATCTACTTATCAGAGGATGATGATGAAAATGTTCGAGCCATTGTTGGGCAAAAACATTGAGATCTATGTTGACGATATGGTAGTGAAGAGCAGGTTGGTGTCCGAGCATTTGTGGGACCTCGGCTGTATATTCGACGTCCTCAAGAAGCACAGGCTGCGACTAAATGCGTCCAAGTGCTCGTTTGCCATGGGATCTGGCAAGTTCTTGGGCTACATCATTACCCACTAGGGGATCAAGGTCGATCCTGACCAAATCAGAGCTATCCAAAACCTAAGGCCTTTGCACCCCAAAGAGATCCAGAGGCTTGCTGGGATGATCGTGGCCCTAAATTGATTCATTTCCAAGTCGGCCGACCGATGCAGACCGTTCTACCTCTTGATCAACAAGTGGAAGGGATTTGAGTGGTCCGAGGAATGTGCCACGACCTTCCAACAGCTCAAAGATTACCTGGCTCGGCCACCCATCATGTCTAAACCAGAGGCCGACGAGGTCCTATACGCATACATCGCTGTGGCGTACCACACTGTGAGCCTGGTGCTGATACGAGATGATGGTGGCATCCAAAAATCGGTCTACTACGTTAGCAAGTCATTACACAAAGCCGAGGTCAAGTACTTACCCTTGGAAAAGGCCATACTTGCCGTGATCCATGCCACGCGAAAGCTGCCTCATTACTTTCAGGCTCACACGGTGGTCGTCTTAACCCAACTACCCTTGAAGTTCGTACTTCAGGCCAGCGACTACACGGGAAGAATTGCAAAGTGGAATACCATCCTAGGGGCCTTCGACGTTAAATACATGCCTCGGACTGCCATAAAGGGTTAGGTTCTGGCAGACTTAACGGTGAAGTTCGCTGAGCCAACTATAGAAGTGGGAACTGAGGGAAGGATCGCTGACGAAAGGCCAATTGGAGTGGTCTCTGTCCCGAGGCCACCATGCTGGAAAGTATATGTTGATGGCGCGACAAACCAAAGAGGGTCAGGAGTAGGACTAGTCTTAGTGTCCCCTGAAGATCATGTCATAGAAAAATCCCTGAGGCTCGGATTCCCGGCCATAAACAACGAGGCTGAGTACGAGGCATTATTGCAGGGTATGGCCATGGTACGTAAGATGGGGGGAAGGCCGGTGGAGATGTTTTCAGACTCGAGACTGGTAACGGGACAAGTAAGGGGAGAGATGGAGGCCCGAGATCCGAGAATGCAAGAATACCTGAGCCAAGTCAAGCGTTTGCAGTCAGACTTCGACCCTTTCAGTTTGTCTCATATCCCTAGGAGTGGGAACAGCCATGCCGACTCATTAGCCACACTCGCAACTTCCTCGGTAGACGGTCTACCTCGGATTATACTTGTGGAGCACTTGGAGAGGGTGAGTGAGGTGACGAAGGAAGTGATCCCCATCCTTAGGGTCGGAGTGGGTCCCAGCTAGATGGACCCCATTGTGAGATTCCTCAAAGATGATATCCTGCCCCAAGACAAGTCAGAGGCTGAGAAAGTACGACGAAAAGCTCCTCGGTTCTGGTTATTCGAGGATCACAAACTATATAGGCACTCCTACTCAAGACTATACCTGCTATGCGTCCACCCCGAAGCAGCAGAATTACTGCTTGAAGAGCTGCACGAGGAAATCTGTGGGAGCCAAACAGGAGGGAGATCATTGTCTCACCGAGCCGTCACACAGGGATACTAGTGGCCGGGGATGCAGCAAAAGGTCTAGGATTATGTCAAAAGGTGTGACCAGTGTCAAAGGTTTGCTTCAAATATCCATCAGCTAGGAAGGTCCTTAATCCCTTGTCCAGTCCATGGTCGTTCGCCCAATGGGGCTTGGACATTGTAAGACCATTCCCCAAAGCGCCAGGGAATAAAAAGTATCTGTTGGTAGCCACGGACTACTTTACCGAGTAGGTCGAGGTCAAGCCACTGGCCAACATTAGGGACGTAGATGCAAAAAAAATTCCTTTGAAGGAACATTGTGACACGATTCGGGGTCCCCTACACCCTTGTCTCGGATAATGGGCTCCAATTCGATAGCAAAGCCTTCAAGAGGTACTGTCATGACCTAGATATCATAAATAGATACTCAACGCCCTCCTACCCTCAGGGAAATGGGCAAGCCGAGGCCGTCAACAAGGTCAGCGTCAGCGGGCTTAAGAAGAGACTGGACGACGCCAAAGGGAGATGGGTAGAGGAGCTACCCCACATTCTCTGGACATACCAGACCACGCCCCGGCGGTCAACGGGGGAAACACCCTTCGCCTTAACTTATGGTGCTGAGGCGGTGAACCCCTAGAGACAAGCTTCCCGATGCTAAGGACGAGCTCTTTCACCTCAGGCAGCAATGATGAGCTGCTGGGGAGGAGCCTGGACCTGGCAGAAGAATGAAGGCAATGAGCGATGATCCAGCTGGCCTATTACCAACAAAAGCTCAAGTAGGGGTATGATACCAATGTGAGACTCAGACCACTAACACTGGGGGACCTGGTGCTGAGAAAAGTCGTAGGGGTTACTAAGAACCCTTCTTGGGGAAAGCTGGGACCCAACTAGGAGAGGCTCTATCGAGTTACTTCAGTAGCGAGGATAGGTGCATACTACCTAGAAGATCTAAACGAAAAACCTGTACCTCGTCTGTGGAATGTAAATAACCTGAAAAGGTATTATTATTAATGAAGAAGCCTTTTTGGATTCAAATGCTTACGCTATTATAACTATGTATCTCGCGTTCTGACGACTAGACTAAGTGTTAGACAGAACCAAGGCATTGCATGGTCCTCGGATTCAAGCTTATAGGGAAACTAACTACTTCGAATACTACCTAGAAGATCTAAACGAAAAACCTGTACCTCGTCCGTGGAATGTAAATAACCTGAAAAGGTATTATTATTAAAGAAGAAGCCTTTTTAGATTCAAATGCTTACGCTATTATAACTATGTATCTCGCGTTCTGACGACTAGACTAAGTGTTAGACAGAACCAAGGCATTGCATGGTCCTCGGATTCAAGCTTATAGGGAAACTAACTACTTCAAAGTATCCTAAGTGTTAGACAGAACCAAGGCATTGCATGGTCCTCGGACTCAAGCCTATGGGAAAACTAACTACTTCAAAATATCCTAAGTGTTAGACAGAACCAAGGCATTGCATAGTCCTCAGACTCAAGCCTATGGAGAAACTAACTACTTCAAAATATCCTAAGTGTTAGACAGAACCAAGGCATTGCATGGTCCTCAGACTCAAGCCCATGGGGAAACTAACTACTTCAAAATATCCTAAGTGTTAGACAGAACCAAGGCATTACATGGTCCTTGGACTCAAGCCTATGGGGAAACTAACTACTTCAAAATATCCTAAGTTAGGAAAGGATCAAAACCCTAACTAACCCTTGGGACATAAGGGGACTGCCCACGCATACATTCTTTCCCCTTATCATTGTTACTGACGCAATTGGCTGACATATGATTCAAGCTAAATTCATGCAAATAAAAAGAAAAGAGAGGAAGCAGATAGCATGTAAACGAATAAGTAACCAAAATAAATAAGAAGAGAAATTAAACTCCCATTACAACAAGGTGTCCATAGAAGTTGCGTGGCAAGAGCCACCTTGCATAAAAAAAAATAATAAAAAAAAATAAAATAAAAAAGGGAAGAACAACAAAATAAAATAAAATGACATAAAAAAAAGCATAGAAAAAGATCAAGCAAGCAGCAAAAGCAGGTTGAACCGAGACGCCAAGGAATCTACTCCTTCTGCTCAGGCTGGACAGGGGCAACCTCTGAGTCCTCCGAGCCCTGGCCTAAGGGGACGGCCTGCAGGGGTACGGCAAGAATGGCTGCTTCCTCGATGGTGGGGATTTGAGCATCGGATGGGACCTCTGCTACCTCTTGAGGCACCTCCTTGCTCGGATTTTCCCTTAGTTCAGCAGCCTCCACCTCCTCAACAATCTCCCCAGCCTTCGCGCCATCAGGGGCAGCCTCGCGGATAGCAGGGGGGTAGTACACGCTCTCTGCCTTCCACAGGTTGGACGAGGCCTCCACCCCAGCTTGTTTGAGGGCCTCAGCCCAGACTTGGGAGCAGTATCGTCTACATACCCCCGGAACTTGAGCTTTATAAAGGGTCTCTATCTCAACCACCCCCTCAGTGTAGGCTGCAGTCTCAGCCTCCTCCTTGGCAGTCAAGGCCTCTTCCCTACCAAAATCCGCCTCTACCTTAGCTCGCTGTAGCCACCTTAGCTTGAAGATCGGCGATCAGCTCCCTCGCGATCCTCAGCTGCTTCTCTGCCTCGCCTAGGCGCCTCGTCTGCTTCTTAGCCTGGTTTTGGGCACCCTCAAGACCAAACTCTACGCTGTCCCGAGCCCTGCTCATCGCCTTCAAGTCCTCTCGGGCCTTGGCGAGGTCAGCCTCGGAGTTCTTCAGAGTCCGGGTAGCCTGAAAGCGCCTATCACGCTCTTGGTTGAAGGCCTTCCCCTGGTCGTTGGCCACCTCCTCCAACCTATAGACGGCCTGGACAACCTGCCAAAGTACCAATGCACTATAAGCTCAACTCAAAAAAAAAAAAGAAAAAAAAAAGAGAGAAAACGAGAGGAAAGGGAAGGGAGTCGACATTATAGTTCTTGCCATCCCCAGATATTGTTTAAGGCTGAGGAAGACCTGCTTACTCCTCAAAGAGTCCAGCTCGGCCATGTTCGTTGGGAGCAGCAAGCACCTCTCCAGCGCGTCAGCCACGTGCGCGTCTTCGCCCTCGTTAAAGTCCCTGAGGGAGGCGTCATCCTTCAGGGGCTCCCCATGGAGCATTAGGGCTGGGAGCCAGGCCTAAGCCTCAGACGATGTGGTGTCGACCTGCCTGTCCTGACTTTTGCCGCCTATCTTAATCTGCATGGACGGCCGCAGAGTGTTGTCCTCCTCCTGCGAGGACACTGGCTTATCCTCCATAAGTCTTTTGCCCTTATCCTTCTTCTTCTTGGGGTTGGCAGGCATGGGCCTAGAAGGCAGGCTCGTCTGGGAAGGAGGAGGAGGAGGAGGAAGGGGAAGCTTCTGCTGAGCGGAAGTCGACCTAGTCTTTGGAGGAGGAGGGGGGAGTTTCTGCTGGGACTTCCCCGGTTGACCTTCGATTAGGTCCAACAAACTGGTGGGGGGCTTCCTCTTGTAACCCATTGTTGGCAGAGAAGGGGCTTCTAAAGTGAGGAGGTCTGCTTCGGTCAAACGAGGGTCGCCCAAGTCCCCGGAAGGGTCCTCGGACTGATCAAGCTGGGTGAAAACGTCAAACGCATCCTCTTCCCTCTCTGGATCCTTCACGGCAGCCTCAGCGAATACTTGGGAAGAAGAGGGGACGGCTAGAGTAACAACTTCTGGTTCGGAGGTCTCCTCGGGGAACAGAAATCTGTCCTCAATCACAGTAATTCTCTGAAACCGAGGGTCGTTGGCTCAGATCACGTGCTTCGGAACCGGGAATAATTTCTGGACAGGAGTATACCCTAAGATTTTATGGGTGGCCCTAACTTGATGGTCATCCTCGTTTATTAAAACTGACGCCCTTAGCACCTTCTGCAAATCCTCCCGGTTGACCAGGTGGAAGTGGCGCTCAAAAGCGTGCGGGTTTGCAAGGGGAAAACACCACCACATTAGTATAAAAAAAGGGGGGGGAGAGGGGAAGGAAAAAGACAAGAGAACTTGAAACCCCTCCTACTCCCACTGCCCCACCTGGTATTCCCTCTGTTGTTGGGCAATGAAGGCCATCGTGCCACTCCCCGGACACGATGAGGAAATTCTGGTTTAGCCCCTTGCTGGACTCACGGAGGCACTGGATGAGTCGCACCCTGTCATCCTTCGTCTTTAGGTAATAAGACTTGCCCTTAAGGAGCTGAAGGTTGTAGCACCAGTTCACGTCATGGTAGGTCAACCTTAGCCCCATTTTCTCGTTTAGGGAGTCCACACAGCCCAAAATCCTAAAGACGTTTATTCCACACTAGGTAGGGGCCAACCGGAAGTGCGTGAGGTAGTCCCTCATCACTGGCCCCATGGGGATCCTCATCGCCCTTTTGAGGAAGGCGACAATGGGAATTACCACTTCGCCCTCTTGTCTTTGTAAGAGCCAATCCCCATCCTCACAATATCTCAAACCTACATTGTCGGGAATCTTATAATCGGCGATGAATTTCTCCATCGCCTCCTCAATGTAGACGTATTTCTTAAACCTACCCATCCCAATTGACGCCTAAAGGAACTAAGAAAGAACAGGTGAAGGAGAAGAAGGGGTAAAGAGGAAGAGAGCTCAGAGAGGGATAGAGCGACTTACTGGAAAGAGGAGGAGCTTCTCGGACAGGCTTTCTGTGCTGGAGATGTAAGTGAGAGTGTGGCTGAACTCAGGAAGGACGCGCGAGAATTCTTGATTACAAATAAGAAACAGGAAGAAGCGGTTCGAGTGGGTATTTATACCCCAAATTGAAGAGCGATGCAGGTTTTCCCGCCCATAAATGCAAGACAAACCTCCCCCGTTGGATTGGTAATGCCTCGTTAGATGTGGGGAGCACAGAGCCATCTGAATTTAATGATGGGCACGTTACGCGCTTCGAAACGTCAGCAACGTGCCTTGGGCAGATGAATAGACCCCAGTGCTGACGGGGAGTAAGGCTCGACTGGGCACGGAGCAGGCCCGAGCATGTGTGCAGCAAGATTTTGAGGGGCTATTGTAGGGCCAGAAAATCAGGTAGCCTTGGCCCACTCCAAGCCAGGCCCAAGGGCCCGCGCCGATAATGCATGAGGGGTCCAAGGATGAAAGCACGAGGATCGACCCCCGAGGAACATATCTGAGGATGGCCCCATCCTCGGGCATTCGAGACCTCGGAAGAACACGAGCACCACCCCACCAAAGAGGGGACTTCTTGAATATCCGAGGAGGAGAGGGTCCAGTGCCACGCGTCGGCGACGGGAGCACGGCAAAGAAGCAAGCCTTAGGCAAGCTGTCACCTCTGCATTGAATGCCCTCAACTAACGTCCTGGCCGCATTAATGAGGACAAGACTCCTGAACAGTGCTGCCTTGGGTGCTGCAACCTATTGGAGGAATAGGGATGCGGCTGATGGGACAGGCTTTTAAGTGGTGGCCTGACTGATCGACAAATTGAGGGTTAGGATCAGTTTAGAGAGGTATATAACGTAAGGAGTCTCTCCTGAAACAAGGAGGAGAGATCGGCGTTAAGAAGTTCTGTAGTGACTTATGCCCTCTGGATCTTTGTAATCAATCTTAAAAAGAAATAATAAGAACATCAAGCCTCGGAAGACCAGTCCGAGGAGCATCATTGTGCATCTCAATCCATGTTTAAGTTGATAAATCCACATGCAACCATGCAGGGCAGTTGTACCCCTTACTAGGGCCTAGCATGTGTAGTAGTGGTACACTAGTGTAAGCTCCAGAAGCATATAAAGCACTAGTGGGAGGGTTCTCCTTCCGATGTGGGACTAAATTGCCTCAAGGGGTGAACGCCCACACTCGGTCGAAGAGGACAAATTTGTGAGGGTCTGGCTCCCTAAAGCGAACAAAATCCTTTGTGTGGAGTCAAGTACCCACAGACACATTAAAGCTTATGTGGTCAAAAAAATATTAATAAAAAAATTTAAATTAACATTTAAAAATGCCACACAAGCATCTGAATGATCAAAAACTTCACGTCATGAGAAAAAAAAAATACTTCAAAACGCTTTTTTTTTTTTATTTTAAATTCATCAAACACATTAAAAAAAAAAACATAGAGTTAAAATTAACACAACATCTATTTTCTCAAACTTAGTGCGTGTAGCTTTGTGAGTTAATGTAAAATCTCTGAGAATTCAAATCCTACAAAAATCCCAAATCTTAGCACTACTGACAACCACTCCACCACGAGTCAACTGAATCCTCTTAATATATTGATATATAGAAGATAATACTATAAGAAAAGATATATATATATATATATATATGGGGTAAATGTTATTAATTTTTTGTTGTACTAGAGTTTAGTTTACATTTATTTAGATTTGGTCTAAATGGGAACAAAACCTAAGCTGAAACCTTAGTCCAACAAAAATATAAATTCCATTTTCGTTATTTATTTATTTATGTAATTTTCCCCAATCCCCATCACCAACAATTACTTCAATAACTTGTCACAAAGTCAAATTAAACCTTTCTTTTTCTTTGTTTTTTTTTTTTTGACTTTTCAGCTTTTGCACTAATAACTCACTTGGAACTAAAATGAAAAAAATTACATAAGATGTGCGGCACAAAATTAAACTCCAATTGAAAATGTACTGAGATTAGTTTACATTGATTTAAATTTGGTCTAGATGTCGATACCTTGTTAAAGTCAAACAAAACCTTTACTTGTCCTTCTTATTTATTTTTTTGACTCTTCAGCTTTTCCACTAATAACTCACTTGACACAAAAATTAAAAAATTTATATAAGACATGTGGCGCAAAATAGACTTTAATTGAAAATCTAATTGAATTTTCTCTTACATTTCTCTATATGTGTGTGTATGTGTGTGTGTAAGGATGTGATTTGAGTCCTAAGCCCAAAAGTTAAAAGGATTTAGGCCTAAAGAGCCTAATACAATGAATTTGTAGATAGTGTGTTAGAAAATTAGGCTCTAATGAGTTTGGTAACGATTTTTGTGGATTCAAACTACAATAAAGTAAAAATAAACTGGTTTTATCTAAGGAAAATCGTTATCGTCATCAGCACAGTCCGAGGAGATCAATTCTTATATTTAATTGAAGTTGATTATAAGTACAGTTCTTGTTGCTACAGTCTTTCTCTTTCAACTATCCGATCCCCTTTTCTCAGAGTCTTCTTCCTGTTTTATGTTATCTTCTTCCTCTCATCTTTACCCTCCACGTGTAGATTAGATCACTGGTGTTGATCCTTGTCCCATTAGCACTTTCTTGAAGTTTTTAGGGAGTAGCTGTAAGGCTGAAAATTACTGTTCAAGTATCACTTCCTCATTAATGTGGCCAGAAAGTTAGCTACAGAGTTTTTAATGTGGCGGTAGCAGCTTTCTCTTAGATATTTTATAGTTCCCATGCCTCCATGACGTGCATTCTTATTCATAGAAATTCCCAGAACGTTGTCCTGGGTGGCAAACCGCACTTTCTAACCTCTGCCTTACTTAGTCGAGGAAGCATCCCTCCTCGGACCATCCTCTTTCACTATCATGACCAGATCCCTTCCTTTATTTATTAACACCGACTTTCATAACAACATTTACCTATCCTCGGGCTGCTAGGCATCCTCGGCTCCTATGTCCATAGGAACCTCACACTGTGTCATTGTTCTTTTATCTAATCATTAGCAAAACTACTTTTTTTTTTTTTTTTGGAGAAGAAAGTTGAGGCATTTTATCAAGGGAAGCTATTCAAATCAGTCTGAATTATAGGTAAAAGGTCTGGTGAAACATCTTTCAGATAAGGGAGAGGAAAGAATTGTTCTTATAGCAAGTGAATGAGCAACCTGATTACCTTATCAACCAACATGCAAAAAACTAAAACACGAGACCTGTGTTGTAAGAAAAAATATGTCATTGACAACATGACCAAATGGGGCTAGGGACCTGCTGTGTTGCTGGAAAACTTTGATCAAAATCTTTGAGTTCCCTAGAGGACAAAGTCATCAAGAGCTTGTTTGGTACGAGATTTCTAATAATGTTGTTGTTATTTTGTGAAAATACGTGTAATGTTATTTAAACACTGAAAACTGTTGTTTAAATAACAGAACCAAACACCCCCCCAAATCCCAACTCCAAAGCTAATTCTACTGCCCTTCTCACTGCTAGAGCTTCCACCTCTATGACTGTGAGTGGCCGCAGCTGGATGATCAAGAATGAAGAAGCCATTACCAACTCTGACTGTGAAAAGGACCACTGACCTTATGGCTTCTATCTCATAGAGATTTTAATTTTATTTCTTTTTTGGTTGTCCGCCCATTTGGCTTCTGGCTTTTTCATTCTGCTTTACTATTTTGACTTTAGTATTTCATTTTGTTGGTCTATATGCCACTCCATATGACTATCTTGGGAACTTGGAAGGAGAGTTAAAGTTTTCAGCCTTTTGTGTCTTCTGTAGCCTCTCCACGTTTATAATACTTTTTTTTCCATTATCTAGTAAATAATAATAATATTATTGTTACTATATTTTTATTATTATTATTATTATTATTGTTCTTGTTCTTGTTCTTGTTGTACTTGATATTGATATATTAGCTGAAATATAGATTTATAATTTTAATATTATTAATAATTTATATAGGTAGCTGTAATTCCGAAACAAGAATTACCAATACATCGAAATAAACCAGTATCGAAATATTTTGTTATATTATTTTTAGTTTTGTAGGCTTGGACATGTGACTGGGTTTGGGCATGTGAGTTGGGAACAACAAGCACATCACCATCACATGAAACTGCTGTAGTATCATTTACTTCTTTTTTGTTGTTGTTTTTTTTTTCTTTGCTTCTTTCATTGAATTATTCTCATTTAAATTTTGTTCACTCGTTCTTCCTATGCCGAGGCTTGCTACAAGCCTACAACAAAAGCATTTTATTCCTTTTCATGACTTGGATCTTTCCCTTGACTTGTCGCAATTATCATCATTTCGAGGGTTTCTTTACTTCTCTCACGTTTTTTTTTATCAAGGCCGTGCAATAAGATTTTTTTTTTTTTTTCAAATTAATATATAAAATTGAGTTTTGAAAAATGAATTTATTATGTAAGAAAAACAATTAAAAGTTTTAATATTTGGGCTTTACCCCCACCTAGTTCATTCCTTTAAAAAAGTGTAATATTTACTAAATTCTAGTGTTTAAGAGGTTCAAATTTTTAAGGGGTTAAAACTTATCTTATAATAAATTTATAGACAACACAAATGCCTACTTTTTATTCATATTTTAGTATAATTTTTTAAATTCTCCATTTCACATGACAATTTCCAATTGACACTTATACAATCTTATATAAAAATAGAAATATCTTATTAAAAACCATAATGTCAAAAAAGTTAAGAGGTTCCAGGGACGAAGCCATTAAGGAGCAGCGCCCGCCCCCACCCCCGCCCCCCTCAAATTAGCTTTTTTTTTTTTTTTTTAGAAACTTTTTTAGCTATTTTATTTGCATGTTCATATTTTAGAGTTTATAGTTGGCCCCCCTCAAATTTTTTGATTGGTCCAAATAGCCCAAAAGAAACTAATCACTTAACCATTTCTTTGAACCCATGGCCCCTCCATAGTCCAAATACAACACAACAAAAAATTCACAAATTATCAATATCATAATTCAATAACTCATAACCAAAAAAATTCTCATAGAAAAAAAAATTCCCTTACGGGGGTGACAATAATTTTTATAACTTTTTAATTGATTTATAAATTATGGGAAAGTTAATTACTATATTTAAATTTTTTTCAAAAGATAAAATGCAAAATTCTTTTAGAAGCCAATATTGATGATGTAGCATTGCCAACTCTTATTATTAATATCCCAATTTTTTAAAATCCTCAAACAAAGTTTTGAAAACTTCATTAGTGTGATTTTTAGTTGCATCCAAAAGTATGAGTTTATCATATTGGTGAGTTGGTCAATGTGATAAAATCAACATATTAATTCCAATTATCCAAAATTTGGAGATCCGAAGTCCTCTTCTTTTTTTATTCTTTTTTCGAAAAGATTTGAATATCATATTGTAACTTTCAACTTTTTTTGTTCATATTATTTCCTTCTTGACTTAAATATTTATGGTAATAAAGTGCAATTGTTTTGTCTACCATGATTTTTTTTTAATAAACTATGTCACTTGAAATTTTTTTTGTTCATGCTTTCACCCCCCTTAGGTTCAAATCCTAGTTCCGTCCTGAGAGGTTCAAAAGAGAAATTAAATCAATAATCTTCAAATGATGTTAGTTCACTAATTTCTAGAAAGCATGGTACTTTTCACTAAAGTATTTTTTTAAAGCAAACATATACATATAAATCTTTTTTTTTGAAAACAGATACATATAAATCTATGTGTATATATATTGATAGTTTTCACTAACACTTTATCAAACTCGCCTATGGTGCTGTTTTCTGTCATCTCCATCAGTTTTGTTTTCAATGAAAGCTTAGTCCTGATTCTCAAAAAAATAAAAAAGATTAATAAGCTTCACTGGATTTCATTTCCCATACAACATTTCTAAGTCCATCTGCAATCTTGGAGCTAAGAACTAAAAACTAAAAAGACCTTTGGCAGTTCAAGAATTCAAAAAAGGAGTTACCAAGACCCAAAAGAAGCAATTTTTATTCTCTCATTTGGTCACGAACTACTGCGTTCGCGCGGCCCCTGTCCATTTCTCAAGCCTTCTAAGTCTTTTTAATTTTTCTAATGCAAACGTTGCAGTTTTTACTTCGAAATCCAACTGATGTTACAAGTGACGTTTGTTGAATGCCTAAGTCGATATTGCCTGTATACAGAATGGGCTGCCGTTAGTAAAGTTATTTACGTGACTAATGGGAAAATGACTTGGTATTATTTTAATGACATGACATTTTTAAATTACAAAATAAATTTACAAATAAAAAATTCACAAACTAATACCAAATTAAAATCAGTATTGTAACTTATTTTGTCATTCACAAACCCATGGGCGTATTTGGAGACCAAATACCAATTTCCCAAGAATGGCCCTTTCCAATCTCTCTGACTAAATCTATTTTCCCTACTACTCCTGCCATATTTTCAATCTCAACGTGAAAACGACAGCCGGCAACCCTCATCTTCCAGCATCTTGTCACCTGACCGAGAAGGCACATACCCATGTCCAGATTCTTCGGTATGCATGTGCCAACCACCCTGCTTACCATGACCTTCACAAAGTAATTTAACAAAAAAAGACAAAATCCAAATATATCAACACAAGCAACGTATACATTCTTGCCAAAAAGAAGTATGTATATATATTCTAGGCCCCCCCCCCCCCCCCCCCCCCCAAAAAAAAAACTAATTATCCCATAAAAGAATATCCCCAAAAATCCTAATTCTTCAGAATCATAACGCCCAGGTCTTTAATAAACCAAATAATCAAAAGCTAATCATAGATCTACCCAAACCCAAAAAAATATAAAACTAACAAAAATAAAGTTTCAAACTCCCAAATCAGATATGTGATGAAGATGACCCCAAAAAAAACCCCCCCAAAAGTTACAAAATATACATATTCTAGATGATAAAAGCCCTAAATTTAGGTATTCTAAATGGTAGAAATTGAAGAGAGAACCAAAAAAAGGGCCAAATATTAAGAAGAAGAAAAGAGGGAAAAACCGACAATCCTTCATATTTATTTGTCAAGCAGGTAGCGTGGGTTTGTGAATGTCAGAATAAGTTGCAATATTGGCTTTAATTTGGTATTGGTTTGTGAATTTCTTGTAAATTTATTTTGTAATTTTTTTAATTTAAAAATGACATGTCATTAAAATAATGCCAAGTCATTTTTCCGTTAGCCACGTAAGTAACTTCACTAACGGCAGTTAGTAAAAGGATTAATACAGCTCATTTTTTAAACTTGAAGGACCAATTGTGCTCAGTTAAAACTTGAGGGACCAAATGCGCACACAGAGTAAACTTAAGGGACCAACATTGTAGTTTCGCCCACTTAACAAACTCTATTTAATGGTGGGCTTGAACTGATCTCTTTTTTATATGAGACTTAATATACTCTATTTAAATTTTTTTCACACTTCCCCCATTTGAAAAAAAAGAATAAATAACTTGATCAAATTCTAGAAGGCTTTATGAAGTGCTTCTTTAGGAGTTAAATTTCCATTTGTCCATATTTCGAGAAAATGCATCTCTTGTTTTTAATTCTCATAATAAATACCATGGTTTGCATTTCGAACAGGCATGAATACTACGTCAATAGGATAACTTCCGTCTTAAGCGTTAATTCTTTAAATCAAACTAACACAATCACAGGAATATTTTCCATCTAGCATAATTTTAGAGACTATTTCATTAGTAAGCATGTTTTTGAAACTATTTGGGAAATTTAGGAGGTGTTTGATTTAGGGTATTTTCATCACTCATCATTTAGTTTTCATCACTCATTACTTACTTTTCATAGATTCCACACCAGGTGAGGTTGTTTGGTTTAATTTTCATTCTCAATTTCCATAACTCTTTGGTAAATAAACTGAGTTATGCTCCGTTTGTTTTGGCTTCAAACTGTTTCCGAAAATTGTTTTCCGAAAAATTGGGTGTTTGGTTGTTACTTCAAATTTGGTCAAACTGAAAAACATTTTCGGTTGACCGAAAATGATGCCAAAAACGGGTGAAAATGATTTCCGGTTTCATTTTCACTTCAAATGAAATTTTCCGAAAAAGAAACAAAGAGCATGAAGAGAGAGGAGAGAGAGAGAAAGAGAGAGAGAGCGAGACTCAGACCGGCGAGAGAGACCAAGCCAGCACGAGTAACCGCCGACCCACGAACCGATGAACCCAGACCCACGAGCAATTGCCGACCCACGAACCGACAAACCCAGACCCATTGCCTCCTCAAGCTCACCGATCCACGAACTAGACCCATCGCCTTCGACTGCCGACCCATCGCCTCCACACTTTCTCTTCCTCGATCTCTCAGTTTTTTTTTTTTTTTTTTTAATTTGATTGTTGTTGTTTTTTTTTTTTTTTTTGATGAACTGATTGTTGTTGTTGTTGCCGGAATTTGTTGTTGTTGTTGCTAGAATTTGTTGTTGAATTGGCTATGATGTTGAAATTTTTTATAATAAAATTTGTTTGGATGCTGAGAAAATGTGAAAAAATTGTAGAAAAATAGCATTTTCCTAATAAAACCAAACACATGAAAATATTTTCTACAACAATTTTCATAATACAACTAAACACTTAAAAATATTTTCTTTTTTCAGAAAATAACATTTCTAAAAAATAAGTATTTTTTTAAAAATATTTTACGGGAACCAAACGACCCTTAGAATTAGATTTAGATGAAATGCGGACAAATTTTTCTTGTTTTTAGATTTAGGCTGCGTTTGAATCGGGTGAAAAGCATTTCCGGAAATGCTTTCCACTATTTTCGGGTGTTTGGCTGCGCAAGAAAATGCCATTTTCCGGAAATTAATTTCCGAGGTCAACGGTCAAGGGTGAAAATCGTTTCAGCTTTCATTTTCACTTCAAATACAATTTTCCGGAAAACAGAAACAGAGCGTGAAGAGGAAAAGAGAGAGAGAGAGAGAGGAAGGAAGAACCAGAGAGCCCAGCTCGCCGGCGAACCCAGCTCGCCCAGATCGAAACGGCGAACCCAGCTCGCCACCGATCTTCGAACCCAGCTCGCCACCGATCTTCGAACCAGAGCTGGCGACCCACGAACCCAAAGCCCAAGGCGTTCGACCCAGACCCAGGCGTTCGACCCAGACGTTCGATCCATCGCCTTCGACCTTCGACCGACGACTTAGACCTTCGACCCAGACCTTCGACAACCCAGATGCCGTTGTCGACCCATCGCCGAGACCCAGACCTTCAACCCATCTCAGTTTTGTTTTTTAAACTCGCCGGAATCAATTTGTTGCGTTGTTGTTATTGTTGTGTTACCGGAATCATTTTTTTTTTTTGTTGTTGTTGTGTTGTTGTGGTGGCCGGAATCAATTTTTTGTTGTTGTTGTTGTGTTGTTGTGGTGGCCGGAATCAATTTTTTTTTTGTTGTTGTGGTGGCCGGAATCTATTTTTTTCAGTTGTTGTTGTGTTGTTGCGGTGGCCGGAATCAATTTTTTTTTGTTGTTGTGGTGTTATTGTGGTGGCCGGAATCAATTTGTTGTTGTTGTTGTTGCTGTTGTTGTGTTGTTGTTGCCGGAAAATAGCATTTTCCTAACGGAACCAAACACATGAAATTATTTTCCATAACAATTTTCATAATACAATCAAACACTTAAAAATATTTTCCTTTTTCGAAAAATAGCATTTCCGAAAAATACCTATTTTCTGAAAAATATTTTACGGGAACCAAACGGACCCTTAAAGTTAAGAGTTGTCATGGCATTTTTGTACATTTAATCACATTTGTGGGACCCATCTTAACGTGTTGTCTCATCAAGTCAGACTACATCTCACAAAACTCATTTCTTCTTCTCTCTTTTCTGCTTCTTTCTTCCTTTCTTCTTCTACGCTGGAACCTAGAAGCAAACACAAATTTTTCTTTCTTCTTTCTTCTTCTGCGCTAACACCCATTTGCTTGTTCTAATTTCTTCTTTTCTTCATTCTTCATTCTTCTTCTTCTTCTCAATTTCTTTATTCTTTCCTCTTCACCTTTCTCATCACATAAATATTCTTTCTTCTTCACTGATCTGACACAGGAGAGGGAGAGAAAGGGCCGATCTATCACGGTGGGTTTGTGGGTTCTGATTGGTGTTTTGTGCGGTGGTTGCAGTGGGTTGGGTTTTTGAAGGTTGGGATCGGTGGTTGCTGGGTTTAACTTGGTGGTGGTTGCTGGGTTTAGCCTGGTAGTGGTTGCTATGTTTTGTGCGATGGTTGTTCACGCGAGTTACCGTTTTGACCAAAGTCAGCTTGTAGGCTCCACTATTAAGAGTGTTTTAACTGAAAACTACACCTAAGTTTTTGAGCCAAACACAATTGGGATAAAGTTCAGAGAAAAATAAGATTACAGATATGAGATATAAGATGAGAAAAGAGTTTTGAGAACTGAGTTTTGTGTTATCTCCAAACCAAACAGGGCCTTAGCATCTTGAGTCTTGACTCCCGTTCGGTGAAATTCGAGTTTTAGTACTGACGCGGAACAATTTTACCCACATGGAACTTGAGTTTCTTAAACACAAGTTTTATAGGAGGAACGCAGGGACGCAAAATAAGAAAAAAAAGAAGATGAATAGAGGTTCCACGAGTTTCTTAGACTTGAGTTCTATAGGAGAAATGCAAAAATGCAAGATAAGAAAAAAAAAAAAGAAAAAAAAGAAAGAAAGAAGAAAATGAATAGAGGAGGAAGAAAAACATACCATGTAGATTAGATTGTCACCACTTGTAACTTGAGCCTTAGAGAATTAAGTTTCGTCCTTGAACTTAGTGTTTTTACTGCTCGAAATGCTAGTTTGCTAAATAGTTTTGCAAATATAACAACTAACTAAAATGTTTTAAAAATAATGCTAAATGCAAAAAAAAAAAAAAAAAAAAAAAAAAACCCAACCACATCAAACCCAAATCAACCTAATCAGATTCAACATTAAACTCTAAATCAAACACAAATAGCTTGAGTAGATCCAACATCACACATCAAATCCAAATAGACCCAACATACAAAAAGAAAAAAGAAAAAAGACACCAAGATAGACCCATGTCAGCAACGCACCACTAGAAGACAAAATTGGAAAATAACATCGAGCTGTAAATAATTTCGTTAGTTAGCAATGTTTCCAAACTATTTAGCAAACTAACATCTTGAGCCTGAGAGACTCAGGTTCTATAAATGAAATCATCCATCAACCATAGACAAACCTAGAGAAAAACAGAGAAAAAGAAAGAAGGAGAAGAAGAAGAAGTCACCTGCAAAAACCAAACCCACCCACCTGTTGTCATCTTAGTGGCGAATCGATATGTCTCTACTTTCTCTCTTTTTCTTTGATTTTACTTCTTCTTTTTTTTTTTCTTTTTTTTTTTTTAAATTTTGAGATCGTGAGATGAAGAAGGAAGAAGGAAGAAGGAAGTGAGTTTTTGGGAGTTGAGATCATGAGATAAAGAAGGAAGTGGGTTTTTGGGAGCAAGAACTCGAGTCTCTAAGACTTGAGTTCCTTGTGGACACATAGAAATCGAGTTTCTAAGACTTGAGTTACTACAGTGAACTTGAGTCTAAGAAACTCGAGATGTTAGTTTGCTAAATAGTTTGAAAACGTTGTTAACTAATGAAATTGTATGCAACTTGGTGTTATTTTCCAATTTTTTCCCACCTCTAGATCATAACCATTGTCCACCGAAATTGCAACACAACCCACTTTGAAATGGTGCACAATGCGAGTTTGATGTTTCAGGTTTGTGGGTCCTTGCTTCCTTTGTTGAGAATGTAAACTAGCTCTAAGATGGTGAAAGCTTGAGCTTGAGCTTGAGAGAGGGTTGACAAAGAGAGACATAATACAAAATGAAATAAATTGGTTTGTTGAGCTACAATGTCTCAATACATGTACCGAGGTACTATTCAAAAATTAGTTTGACTTTCCCTTTTTGTTGAGGCTGATACAGGAGAATTATAATTTTGTTGAATTCTACTTTGGTAAGACTGATGTTAATGCCATCGTTTGTCTTTTATTGGTTAATACAACCACGTGTTTGAATTTAATTGAAAAATCTTATGTATTGCATTTAGAGTGTAACTAAAATAACATTAATAGTAGCAAAAAAAGGCATATCAATTAAAGATGAAAAATAATACACCTAGTTAACCATGATTACTCTATTAACAATCCATAATTGATTTCAAAATTTTTTAGGCTAATGCTTGGTTGTAAATTATTGTTATTTTGTTTAAAAAAACAAGGGGTACAAAAGTTTAATTATACCTTTAAAAATGGAATATATATAAAGTAGATGTAGAAATAAATTGACATTTTAATGAAAAACACAACTACTAAGTGTACCTAATTATAGAGTTGGAAAGATTTAATATTGCTTAAAGTCCTATATAAGATAAGGAATATAATTTGAGAATGGTAGCTACCTAATTAACAAAGTTTGGATTGGTTTGCATTAAAATTGCAATAAAAGAGAGAAAGCAACACTCTTATCAAACTTCAAGAAAACGGTTACTGCCGACCTAAGTTTTCTATTTTATTTTTTAAAAATTTTATTCGGATGTGGGCTATACTTCAATTCAAAGTTCAGAATTCAGCATTCGACTCTTCGCGCGGATTTGACTAGCGGTTGGACCTACCAACGATTTAAGGCGTTGAAAAACAATTTCTTTGCCTCTCCTCAAAACTAAGTCCCCAAAATAACCTCATATTAAAGACCTTCATCAATCAAACATATCCCAAAACAGCATAGCTCCAAAATTACCATGTTAAGGACCCAAGGAAGCCTCGAAAACTAGTCAAATTATAATATTGGTTTTTTGTGGTCACTTATAAGTCCAAGAATTAGTCTGTCTCGCATTAGCTTTGAGTTTTTATGTACAATTTTTTAAAAGTTTACTTTTTTTTTTTTTTTTTTTTGTATTTTCTTACTTTTTCAAAAAATTTCAAGATACAAATATATTTTAACATACTTTCAGCAAATTTTTTTTGGCAAAAAACTAGATAAGTTGTTTCCAAATGAACACAGGTTGTGTTTCTCATTAGCTTAAAAAGCTAAATTTTTTTATTATTCAATTTATTTTTACTGCTATTCATGGGCCCATTGCACTTTTGATACTATTTATAGGTTTTATTATACTATTTCAGCTACATTTTATCTTTATATACAGTACTTTCAACAAAAAGTTTTCAATTTGAACTAAATAAACTGTTTCCAAATGGACTCTTAGTTAACAACTTATATGAGATTCGACATATATTTACACAAAACACTCAAACTATCTAATCCAATTAAAATCGCATGAATTTGAATAAAATATATTAGATATGTGGAATAATTTTTTCAATTCTTCTGTATCATTCATTCTAACAATACAAAATAGTAATAAACACCCTAACAGGAAAATTGGGGGATGAGATCCTCTCTCTAAAACATTTTTCAAAATCTCACTTTTTTCTGTATTTTTTTTACTTTTTAAATTTTTTTCAAGATTGAAGTATATTTTAGTACACTTTTTTTTTTTTTTTTTTAAGAAGAGTGTTTCACGTGCACGGAACAAAATTATGCTTTTTTAGTAAGTCTCATGCACTGTTCATTGGACCCGTAAGTACTCTATTCATAAAAAAAACATTTAAAAGTAGGTCCCACAATACTATTCACATATTTAAAAATTATTTTGCTACAGTATTTTTAATTTTCAACCAAATAAGCGATATTCAAACGCAACTTTGATAACAACTGATATGAGATTCAACGTATATTTACACAATACACTCAAACTATCTCGTCCAATAAAAGCCACATGAATTTGAATAAAATATATTAGATATATGGAGTAATTTCTTCAATTCCTCTGTATCATTCATTCTAACAATACAAAATAGTAATAAACACCCCCAACATGAAAAACATCGATGGGGGTGTCGGCCAAAATCGGCCAAAACTTTCGTGATGCTTAAGTTAATAATAATTACTCACAAAAGCCCAAGAACGTAGAAAATGACAGGGGCATTTTTGGCAATCAACACCAGATCAACTAACAGTCGATTTCGGTACTGATTAGATTTAGACTTCACATGAAGTACTAGGAGACAAAAAAAAAAAATCCTTCATCAACGGAACATTTTCCTCAATCATTTTGACCATGTTTACAATTGTGCTGCTCTTCACTTAGCTCCTCACGCTTCAAACGATACGAGGTTTGGATTTCTCTCCCACTTTTGAATCATACCATGATTATTGTTATGTTCTTTTGTTTTTTGATTGGTGGTTTTGTTTGGAAAATTTTTCTCTTTGAATTCACTTCTCTGGCTTCTTGAACTTGAGCATGCATGATATTTAAGCCTCTGAATCCAAATTAAGCATCTGGGTATCTCAGCTTTAGCCTTAATTGTTGAGAGTGAGAGTCATTTCTCTTTCTGATTATGAAAATCTTATGTGAATTTTTATTACAAAACTGTTGCCAATTCATTCCTGGGAATGCAAATGTTGATAATTCCACCCATGTTGATGGCTATGAGTTGATTGCTTAATAAAGATAATCCAAAAAGTTAAAGAAGAAGGAGAAGAGAAGATTTTGGGTTAAATACAATGACTTATTCCAATAAAATTTAGAAAAAAAAAAAGGTTTAAATGTTAATTAAGCTGTCATTTTGTGAAGTATCTTGCATGTGGCTGACAATAAACGCCTTAGGGATATCTTATATATATGTATGTATGTATAATTCACTTGTACACACCCAAAAGACATATAATTGTGAACTTTTTAGGAATATTTGGTTTTTGGATTTTAAGTACTGTTGTGCCACTGTTTTTCTGCATTTCCATCTGGCACAGTTGTTTATTTTAACGGACAAGCTGCACCACCTGGCTATATCTCATAAATTTTCATTTATATGCTTGTTCAAAAATTGTTATTGCACTCTCTTATACTTGTTACAATTGTTGACTTAAGTTCTATGTGAACTTTATATTAGTAGTCTTAAGTATTTTCTTTATGATTGCAGCTTGGTCGTTGATAGATCATACAATTCAAGGTCTTAAGATTACACGGCAGAAATGCTTGTGTCTGCTCTTATAACGTCACTGGGAATAAATTTTGGGCTATGTGTTTTATTCTTCACATTGTACTCTATATTGAGGAAACAACCATTTTATTATGATGTTTATATACCACGCTTGCTGGTGGAAGGAACTTCCAAAAGGAGAAGTCATTTCAACCTAGAAAGACTAATACCTTCCCCTGGTTGGGTGAGAAAGGCTTGGAAGCTTTCTGAAGAGGAATTACTGTCATTATCAGGATTGGATGCTGTGGTTTATATGCGCATTATAACCTTCAGGTAATCTAAAGTCCTTCACAAGAAAATGTTGTTGTCAACAAACAAATCTTTTATATGTAAACCAATGTTTTCTTCTCAGTTTGATCATGTAAATATTGTTTGTTTGCATGTTTACTTTTTATGGGAGAGAAATAGTGTCTTGTGGATTGCAAATAATTGGATAAAGACTGGATAAATTATAGGCACAGGGACATGCAAAAAACATTAGAGCGTGCTGTTGCTGAAGAACATGTATTAAGCAAGGTTCCAAGTTGAGGCTCTTTGGATTGTAGGTGTATTATATTCTAAAACGTGGTGCTGGAATTCAAGGCCAATGATTGAGAGAATAGTTGAGTAACATAGAATGACTTAAAAGAAAGGAAGGAGAGGAGTTTGCAAAGTGCCATGGAAGGCACCTATTATTGACTTGGGAGACCTTTTTCCTAAGTCCATTGTCTTTGTCTTTTTCATTTGATTTTTTAGTAATAAAGGAACTTCCATTAACCATTACAAATGACTGTGACACTAAAACAGAAGTACGCAAACACTTAAAATCAATACAATGAGTACTTAGCTGCATGTATCCTTGTCCAGATGATTACATAGCTGCCTATTGTTCAAGAATATAGGTATCTAGGTGAGCACCTCACGGTTTTTCCCCTTTTAGAATTAGAGTTACATACACAATCCACAGCAGCAAGATTCTATTACTCAGTGGAGGGTAATATTATAATTGCTATTGTCCCAAGTGATTAAAATCACCCTTTGCTACCACCTTAAATTTTTGGGATGTGGTAGTTTATCATGATATTAGAGCAAGTGGTTTTGAGTCCAATCCTATCTTCACTTTACCCCTCATTTAAATATTCCACATGTTGGGCCACCCATGATGTGAGTGGAAGTGTTAGAATAGCGGTTAAGTGATCGAATTCACCATTTCCTAGCAGTTTATCAATGTCGATGTGTCATTTCAGTTAAACATGTCTGGTCATTCATAACAAACACAAATTATTTTTGCTTTTCTCATTTCTACCATTATAGAGCATTTTTTACGGTTCTTGCTGTTGACATTGGTGTTCAGAATTTTAATTGGTTATCCCCCCCCCCCCCCCCCCCCCCAAAAAAAATAAAATTCTGTGATCTTGACTCAACAATCATGCTTTTATGTGAATACTGCAGTTTGAAAGTATTTTTGGTTGCTGGGATTATTGGGATCTTTGTTATTCTTCCAGTGAACTGCACAGGAGATCAGCTTGAAGATATTGACTTTGCTGATTTTTCAAACAATTCTCTGGATGTATTTACCATTTCCAATATAAGCAGCGGCTCAAAAAGGTAAATGTTACCTCAATTTTATTTTCAGATGAAGCCAAGTTTAGCGTGAAGTAATTTCAGAAAATCAGAATGAATAATGGTGCTAAATTTTATTAAAAAGTGCGTGAAGCACTCATGTATTTAGCTGTAGGGTTCAATCATTTTAAGCCAAATCTAACTGCTATCCTTTGTCCCATTTTAGTGGGAGAAAGACATCTATTAATACCTTAACTTGCAATCTAGGTAGCTTTGCCATGGAAAATGAGTTTCCAGCCTGAGTAAAACCTACATGCTAATTAAGTAACCTAGCAATTTGGGTGGATCAATTAAAGATATGCTTCTTTTCTTCTTCAAGTATAAGGATTTTGTCAGTGAAATTTGAGGAAATCTGTTCGGTATGGGTACATTTCATACTTCACATATCTATCTTCACGCTTTAGTGAATTCTAAGAAATTGATGAACTTCTCCTTCCATATAGAATATTTTCTTGTTTTTCTTACACGGTATATAAGTGTGAAGGAAAACTTACACTTTTTTTTGAGTGCAGATTATGGGTTCACTTCAGCGCTGTCTATGTTGTCACTATATCTATCTGGTATCTACTGTATTATGTAAGTCAATTTTGTGCAGTTCTATCTTGATGACTAAATAAGAGCTCTAGCTATCTGAGATCAATACTTCTTTAACAGAAATCTCCAATGTCAAATGGCTTTTACATGAGATTAAAAATGAAAACTTTTTTATGACTGGGACACTTCTTTTTTTTTTTTTCTTTTTTTTTTTGTGGTGGGGGGCCTTAGGTTCCCCAATTAAATTCAACCACGCAGTTGCATTGACCAAGGAACCAAAGTTTAATTTAATTGTCCTTGGAAAAGATAACACTATTTTTGTTGCATTGGTCAATACAACTGTGCAATGAATTCAATTGGAAAACCTAAGGAATTGTACCTAAGTCGTTTCCTTACCACAAGTTTTATATCTTGGTGGAGATCTTCACTTACCACATGGTGGTTTCTTGGAGAGGAAAATATTGACTGTGCATCTGAATATATTTCGAACTTACTAGTTAAAACATGCAAATTCTTAGCAAAGCAAGACAAAATGCTAAAATGTGTAAATGAATAAAACTATGGTTACAATAGTCATACAAGAGCCAAAACTTGATCTGTTTGCTGATTAACTTTTGATTCTGCAGGAATATAAATATATCTCTTCAAAAAGGATTGCTTATTTTTATTCATCCAAACCTCAGCCACATCAGTTCACCATTGTAGTTCGTAGTATCCCTGTTTCTGTTGGGAGCAGCATCAGTGACAGTATTGAGACCTTCTTTAAGGAGTATCACCCTTCAACATATTTGTCACATACGGTTGTTCGTAGATCAAACAAACTTCGAGGTCTCATTGTAAGCATTTAGCCTGATGTTTATTATCCTTGCAGTGTTGGTGTATGTTTTCTGTTTTGCCTCTCCTCAAAATGAAATTCTTCTTTCTGAAAAATCCAATTAATTGTCAGAAAATTCCAAGTCTTGCGCTTGATTATCTCAATGATTTTACCTTTGACATCTGTGTCAAATTGAACTTGTGATTGATGGTCCAATTGTTTTTCTATATATGTTTTGTATTTTTGAGTGCTTGAAATTTTTCTCCTACTTTTGTTATGTATTTCTGAAGACTGACTTTGTGATTTAGGAAGTAGTATATGGACACATGGTTGAGCATTATTACTAGTATTTACTTGTTATGTCTCTCAACAATAGTTCAAGATAAAATATTAAATTGATTGTGAAGTCGGGAGATGTTCAGGAATGGTGCAGTAGGGAGCACAGTACAATGTTTGCTGAAAAAAATCTTATGTAGAACCTCTACAACTAATTTAGCATGAACTAATCAAATTTATTCATTAAGTTATGAGTTATTCCAAGAAAGTCCAACACAAGGATTCAACCATAGTTATAGTATACCAAATCTAAAGCAGAAAACAATATAGATTTGGCAATAAATTGGAAAACCATTGAAGAACCTCTTCAATGGAAAAACCACTCCAAGATCCAATCCCATTAGAAAATTCACTATTAAAGAATAGTTAGAATGGCCTATACTTACAAAACATTGGCTCTCCAAAAATCTCTTTGTAACCTTTACAAACCCCAGCTTTCCTTCCTATCGCAGCACTCCTAGAACCTTTGGAATCCTACTTTAGGTATCCTCTCAAATAACCTCATCTGCACAAACTAGAACCTCTAGAACTCCTAGGAACTGCTCGAAGATTTTCTGTAGTAAACTCATTGAAAACAATATTTATAGTTTCAGAGAAAGTTTTAAGGTTTAAGGTGTATAGGAACACACACAACTTGTTTTTATTGCTTTTGGATCAAAGCACAAGGATGAGTTTCTCTGTTTAGGCTTATGGGGAACACTTCAAGATCTATTTTGTGTGGCTGCTCTCTCTCTTTCCCTTTTTTATTTTTTGGCTTAATGTGCCTTATATAGTATGGTTTAGTATAGACACAAATTTGTTTTCTTACAGAATTTGGAATTGTAGGCTTGATGATTTCGCTCGATTGAGCTTTTAATGTTTCACTTGAGCAAAAATTGTCTTTAGTTTTCAACAGCAGCTCTTGACAGGCTTTTAACCAAACTTTAATACCATAAAATACAACCCTTAAGGACTATGTTTGTCACATGGAATTAGCCAATATCTATTTTTATTATAATTCAATATTTGGGAAGGCGGAATTTGAACCCTAGATGCCTCCGTTGGAAATACTAGGAGGAGGAAGTGACCTAACATATGCGTACTTTGATCTTCTGTTGAAGCCTATGTTTCTTAGTGGAAATGAAGGAAGAACCTCCCAAGTTTACTAAAAAAAATGAAAAATTCTAGAGCCTTGAAAATAAGTAACAAGAAAAAATCAATTTCATAATAAAGAAGTCACGAGTCCATTATGAAGTTTTCCTAACCCCTATTGTCAGAGGAAAAGACATCAAATCATTGCTGCTAACTAAATTTAGTCCTGACAATACACATTGCCATGCATAAAAAGTAAATGTATAGACATAAATATCCTAAAGAACCATAGCGATACAAGCATGAACAGTAACACTTCAGTAGCTTTATTAAATAAATAGCAGGGTGGTCTTACAAAGAAAACGGTTGAATGTGTATGAAAAGTTGTGCCTTTATTTCTGGGTGATTCAATGTAGATTTTACATAAATTTAACATTTTTTAAAATTATTTTTAGTGGTAAATTGTAAAGTGAATAAAACACAAATATTTTAACTATTGAATTGAAAATGTGGGTGCTATTTCATAATTTGCATGCCTTGTTGCTAACAATTTTTCATCTTTTTCCCTGAGAATGACGCAAAGAAGATATACAAAAGGATTGTTCGCTTGCAAGGAAATTCCACTGAACACAAGTATGGGCGTGCGGGTTGTTTTGGATTATTTGGACACAAGGTTGATCTTGTGGATCATTATGAGAAAAAGTTAGAGAACATAGAGGAGAATGTGAGATTAGAGCAATCAGAGCTTTCATTGGCAGGAGACGTATGTGCTAAAACTATTTTTTTTTTTTTTTTGTCTTCTTGTAGAAAAATTGTCTTTTGTTATATTGTGCCATTTTTTGTTTGGATCTTATTCAGATAATTAACAATTCATATGTTCTGGTATTTGTTTGATATGCATGGTACATGTCAAATTTAGTGACATCCACCACTGGGTTTATCAAAAATACATTATTAATCATTATACATCTCAATGAAATACATTAACAATAATTTGTTAAGTTTATATCTATCTTGCTGAAAGTGTTTTTCATGATCATGAAATGGTATAACATTCTTGTTTTACAGTAAGCTACCTTTGTAATTAATGAGTGTGATATATCCAGAATGCTTGGTTGACTTTTTGATATTATTGTGGTTCCTGGTTCATCCTATTAATATATATTTTTTCTTGAATGTAAAAGGAAATTCCAGCTGCCTTTGTGTCTTTCAAGACTCGTTATGGTGCTGCAACTGCTTTTCACTTGCAACAATCAATAAATCCCACACGCTGGGTCACTGAGCAAGCTCCTGAACCTCATGATGTTTACTGGCCTTTCTTTACTTCAACATTCTTTCGGAGATGGATTTCTAAGCTGGTGGTTATAGTTGCATGTATTCTCCTTACAATCTTATTCCTTCTTCCTGTTATATTTGTGCAAGGTCTTACTAACCTGAGTCAGTTGGAAGTTTGGTTGCCTTTCCTGGAGAGCATTCTTACCATGTAAGTAATCATCAGAATTGTTATATTTATTGTTTTTGTTAAACTAACTCTCCCTATCTCTTTAGCCAAAGTTTCATATCCCCACAAATTACAATTTACAATAAGTATTACAAGCTAACAAATGGTTTATAGACCACATAAATACGCACATTAAAAAGATATTTTGGAGCATTTAGAGTTTTCAAGATGATACTGGAATATGTCCGAAGTATTCATCACTACTATTCTGATTATGTGATTATAAAGTTAGAATGGAATCTCCACCATTTAAACTAATCATGAAATTTAAAAGGTTGGCAATTGCCACTAAAAGCATAAACACTCTCTGGTCAAAAGAGTATCCAGGTGCTAAAGCAGTTTTACTAAACAGAGAATTTGGTATCATGATGCATACTTGTGCTAACAATGGTTCAGAATGATTCTTCCCCTTATTGAATTGTAATAACTAGATTGAAGTCCATAAATGGATATTTAGACGTCTAAAATAGTTGAATTTTTCATATCTATGGCCTTGCCACCACACAATTAAGAATCTGGTTTTTGTAGTACATTTAGCTTTAGTTGTACGTGGCTTACTGGCTTTTTCCATTGATTGAAAGGAACTTGGTTACTTGATTCCCCCTTGATCTTATGTTCACAAAAGTAGTCAAAACAACAATAAAGGCCCTATCTAAGCCCTATTGCTGTAAAGAGACAGCTTGAGAGTTGGCCAGACTTTCTATGTAATTAGTAAAGGACTTTCTTAATTCTACAGGACTCTTCCTCATAGGCGTATGATTATGCTTGTCCCATGTAATGCTTCCTCTTATTAATTAAGGATATCTACTCAGAGTTGCCAGTCTGTGTACTTTTTAAATAATAAATATTGTCATTCAGATTAAATTTGAGTTCAGAATCACTAAAGAGAGTGGCTGGGTATATTATTTTGATAAATGAAGGCTCTTTTCTGAACTGCATGGTCTACATTCCACTTTCTAAAATTCAATGCACACTTCTTTATTGGTTCTGCTCAACCCTACAACAGTGAGAGAAGGCACCTTTGATGAAAATTTGAGTAAAGCTGCTTCATTATATAAATTATACATCCTGTAAAGGGACTTTGTTTAGGTGTCTGTAGCATCTTATGTCAAACTGAAGCAGTCTTGATACAGCAAATTTCAAGGGGATGGGAGAAATTTTTTGTTGGTGTAATTAGTTCTGGGGGGCACAGGAACACAAACATTGAAATGGTGCCCCCTTGTATATCTGTCCTTATGAGGCTTAACTTCATTTTATTATCTCTAATGTGTTGTTTAAAGGAGGAGATTGCACTTATTTAGCCTGCTATGAGATTGGTAAGATTTAAGAGCATGAGAGTTTCAAGTCTTAAGTTTTGGTTATCATTTAATGATATATCAACTTATCATATTGCATAATCTTTGTCATGCAAAATAAATGACCATTGGGCATGGGGGATGAAAACTGCAGTGGTTTTGACTGATATTTTATTGAATATTTGGGTTGATTTGGTGATATTATTAATTGCCCCTATGCAGCTTAAAAATCAAGAGGAATCTAATTTGTTATTAGTATAATGTTTTCATGAGAAAATCTAATGCCTGTTTTATTTAACCTATTGGTGACAGAGTACTAATTTTATGATTTTTTTTGGGCAGAACATTTGTTAGTGAAGTAGTTACAGGATACCTTCCCAGTCTTATTCTTCAGTTATTTCTGAAAGCGGTGCCTCCTATAATGGAGTTGCTTTCATCTATTCAAGGATATGTTTCTCATAGTGATATAGAAAAGAGTGCATGTAACAAAGTACTTTGGTTTACAATATGGAACATTTTCTTTGCAACGGTATTTTCTGGATCAGTTTTATATCAGCTTTCCCTCATCCTTGATCCCAAGAATATTCCTGCAAGGCTAGCTGTTGCGGTCCCAGCACAGGTGAGACTAATTTTCCACCTTTGAAAATTCTACCTTAGTGTTATATATATATATATATATATATATATATATATATATGTATATAAAATAAAGGCTAGCACAAATAATTCCAGAAAGTGAAACTTACAGAAGAATGTTATTTTTCTATTTATGGACTTTTTGTTTGACAGATAGTTCTTAATATATTTCCACCCATCTGGCTATGCCTTTTTGGCTAATATATGAAGGGATAATGATAAAACTGGCTGCTTGCTTTAGGCAATAATTCGTTGTGGTTCTCTCTTGGATTTTATTGCTTTTTTAAATTTTCAAATGTGATCTCTTTATAGGATGTAGAAATTACATGCTATTTGCCGAATTCGTTTCAGTTCTAATAAAATTTCTTAATTTGTCAAGAATAGAAAAGAGAGATACTTATCAAAGAAAGAGAAAAAGAAAGGATAGTGGTAACATTTTACAACTCTGGTTACTTTACGGGTAATCTGACCACCCTACATTTTGAATCTTGCCAAGTTTTTGTCCCCTATGCCCATTTTGATAGATACTTGTAGTGTGTGTGTGTGTGTCCAATATAGATTTAATTCTTTCCCGAATGAAGTAGTGAGTTATGGCATTGTATTTAAAATATGTGGAGTAGGGGGTGGAATCAAGAGTTTCAGATGAAGGTTTGGAGCATAGGACTTTAAATATTTATATAGATCAAGAAAATGTTTTCTGTGATTATGTAGGCCAGTGAAAATGTGTTTTAGTTATTTCTTTTCTTTGCAGATACAATGATGTTAGAAAAATCTTGATAATCGTCTAGGTGGTGATGAGAGGTGACACAATTACTAAGGATTTAACAGACCATTTGGTGCCAGATCAGGGATTATCTAATTGAGAAGGTTTTCACTTAAGTAAATGGTCGAGAAGGATATGTACGGCCTTAACATAAAAAAAGAAAGACAGAGAGGATATGCATGGCCTTAGGAATAGCTCCAAGTTCCTGATTTATCTCAAGATGGTTGAATGAGTTAAATATGATAAAGGGTTTGATTGAAACATGCATTTGAATACTGAATAATTTAGAGCCTTTCTAGGAAGAAATTGGAGAAAATTAGAACCTAAAACAGAAAGGAGGATTTGTCAATCCTCCACCCCCCAAATCCCAGAAACAGATTTTTAAATACTAATGTATGTTGGGCTCATGATCAGATCCAATTTTTTATTCAGTCTATGAGATTGAATTGGTTTTAGTATAGTCAGTTTATTAAATTCAGCGATTTGAAGTGCTCAATCTGACAACTATGAACTGAACAGTCACTACCAAAAAAGAACTTCCCCCAAGCTTCAGCACTCCAGGAAGCAGATATGCTTCTGAAATTCATATTAAAAAGTGTTGCCTTTAAAATCAAATTCTATCTTAGCAATTGTTCTTTGTATTGGTTCCCGTGATATCTGCTTCCCAGTGCATTATACTTTTCTCAATTCTAAGATGGTCTTTGCATAAAATTGTCACAACTTGGAGTTTGTCATTAGGAAAAGTGACTACTTAGTACTGTTAGGAACCAAGTGGTTCCTAAGCGGAATTGATGGGAATTGCAGGGAAATCTTCTTAATTGGAGGTAGTCACCCTCCATAGAGAAATATTAAGAGAGAGAGGAAATGGAACCACTAGGTTCGGGTTTATTCTTCAGTATCTAATGTTGAAATAACAATCATGTATTTATAGGAGACTAGCTCTAATCTCATTGGCCTACATGGCTTAAGATAATTGGCTAGTTAATTCAACATGTGCTCTAAGAATTAAGTCATGTGTTGAATGAGCTATATGTGCTCAATTCCTAACTAACTAAGGTGAATACAACAACTATTAGGAAATTACAAGGCATATGGTATAATTTGGGGTTCCTAACAAGTACCTCTGCAGATTTGCAGCCAATGAAATGCTATCATCATAATTGTCTGATGAGAAAGATCAAAATAAATGAACTTAGCAGTGTAGTTTACAGTTGGTACAAAACGAATACAAAGCGCATCATTGTATATGACTATATGTTTTGTATAATTGTATGATACCATTAAGTTTAATGTTTATATTTTTTTGACTGTAGGCATCATTTTTCATTGCTTATGTTGTCACTTCTGGATGGACAAGCACTTCATCAGAACTCTTTCGCCTAATCCCTCTTATTGGCAGTCTAATAACAAAACCTTGTAAAAGCAATACTGATGATGAACTTGTAGTTCCTACTATTCCTTTCCATAGGGACATTCCAAGACTTTCTTTCTTTGGACTTCTTGGGATCACATATTTTTTCCTGGCTCCACTCATTCTACCCTTCCTCTTAGTGTACTTCTGTCTTGCATACATCATCTACCGTAACCAGGTTGGTTGGCTCTCCCTCAGTTTTTTTCCCTCCACTTCATTATATTTACGTTTTAAGTTTATCATATTGAGCTGGGCTCCTTAGACATGGTGAAATTGTATATCAAATAAATAATTTACATTTGATTTAAAAAAAAATTATTTTCATCCTTAGGCAATACTAGGCAGGTTCTCTTTAGTCTTTACTGTCAAAATCCCTAATTGGAAAAAATCAATTTCATTCCATACTTATTCAGTAATGAAATGTTGGAATATTTTAATTTGGATGGATAGAACTTTGGTCAACAGTGCATGCTCCTAAAATAATATCATTGTAAATCTCTTGTTTAAAAATTATCAACAACTTTTAGTCATCGCACATTGCCAAAGATGTTGGAAAAGTAGTAACGATCCTAAGAATGTTACTAGAAAGATTTCCTGTTTTAATGGTGCTTCGGAATTCCTATTTTTGAAGAAAATAAAGGGAGCATGTCATTTTTTTTCCATGTTGCCCAATTTCAAAAGATTTTTTATTTATTTATAGGTTCTAAAAAGATTTTTGGACCAAGTTCAAAGTAGCTTGTGCTAATGCTCAAATCTTTGGTGCAGTTCATAAATGTATATGAACCAAAGTTTGAAACTGCAGGGAAGTTTTGGCCTATTGTGCACAACTCAATGATATTTTCTCTGGTACTCATGCATTGTATTGCTGTGGGAATCTTCACGCTGAAGAAGGTCTCTCTAGCTTCAACATTAATTTTCCCTCTTCCAATACTTACACTTCTCTTTAATGAGTACTGTCGGAAGCGCTTCCTACCCATCTTCACTGCATACTCTACTGAGGTATGTTTACAAGTCACAATAATGTCACACCAATGCCTAAGGACCAAGTTTTTCTGTTTCTTCCCCCAACCCCATTACTCTCTTTAGATTTCTTTTTTTTTATTTTTTATTTTTATCACAGCTCACCTTGACTTTGAGATTGGTTTTTGTACTTACAGAGTTTGATAAAGAAGGATAGGGAAGACCAGAATGATGCTACAATGGATGAATTTTTTGATAAGTTGGTCACTGCCTATCAGGATCCAGCATTGATGCCAATTCAGTTCTCCACGAACAATGACAGTCTTCACAGTCCCCTGATATCTTCTGCTGAAGTTTGAGCTGAGTTATGCTCATCTTGTACCATATTAAGGTGACTAGTAATGGTGGTGGTCTTTTGTCTACTACCATAATGATATGAACTGGGAGAATTGAAAGGAGGCTTGATAGTTAATTCTTTTTGATTGAGCAATAAGAATTGTCCAGGAAAAAAGGACACTTTTTTGTGCATGTGTGTGCTTTATTCTTGTGTGCATATGCGTATCTTGTATATGAATATTGGCATGTAAAATTAAGTGATTAATCATAGATGTGTGACGTGTGTACAAGATCAACCCTATTTTATCATCCATCATTTTTGTTTTTTTTTTTTTGGATGAGGGGATCAATATCAACTAATAAATATACCAGGAACTGATATACTATTAATGCTGTTTAAATCTTAACATTGACCAATTACAATATTTTCTGATTAATATATATATTTTTTGGCCTAGTTTCAGCTGACTGCAAAATCCTGATTGTTTTTTCTTGTTCTGGTCTGAATTCTCTCTTTCCTAAATTTTTTGTAGTTTCCCATCTGAATCTCCTCTTAAATATTATTTGCAATGAAGATTTGCAATATGAATAGTCCAATAGTGCCACATTTTCCAACCTTTTTCTCTATCAACTGTAAGAAGGAAAGAAAAAAAAAAATTTAATATATCGACATTCGGTAAACTTTTCTGTTATCAAGTACTTCTATCTAGTTCAGCCAATCATTTCCAATCCTAGTTGTGGTTTTTATGAACTTCCGAAGCAGGAGAGAGTCCAAGGCAAGGAATGCCAATTGCCAAAGAGTGATGCACATGCTTAAGAAGTTGGTTCTGTTTTTATATCCGAACTTCTTATAAAGGTCTTCCAGTACCAACTTCACATTATTACCTTCAAAATTTGGTGTAACTACACCTCACTGTTGCAAATGTGTGTGCTGCAGTTTTTTTTTTTTTTGGCTAACTTAGGTATCCAGACCTTTTAAAGCACCCAACTAGTCTCCCATTATATACATACTAGGTAATTACAGGAATGAATCTCTTGAGAATGATCCAAGGTATTGGTTAGGAGACTTAAATCTAGGACCTCATCCAATGTGAGTGCTGCAATTAGTTCCAAAATAATTTGGAATTGTGATAAATGAGACTACACTGGTAGTGAAAAATTTTATTGTTTATATTCTGGACTAAATATTAAAACGTGATATGCACCAATAGTCTTCAAACTTGGTAATACTTTTTCACAAAAATGGAGAATCAGTTCTTTTTTTTTAATAAATCAAACCTATATTTATAGTTGTACTGACCACTATAATAGTCATATGCAACTGCATTCGAAATTGCAAAGGCTCCACTAGTAGCAGCAGAATGCAACTGCCGTTCAAACCTTTAAAAAAAGGCTTTAAGAGTGCATGCAACCTTCTTTTATATATATGTGTGTGAAAGTGGCACATGCACCATTTACATGAGATACATATACCACCTTGTAATTCTCCTCAAAATAGAAAAATAATTTTAATATAGGTTTATATTGTTATATCATACAAATTTATTGCGTATATGTATAATATAGGTAAATATAATTCAGATATTGATACGGATGGAACCTATGATAAGATATCATTCACCACTCCATCTGTATGGGGAAGAAAATATTGCAAATTGTAATGTAATAATATACAAGTAAAAGTTTTACGCTTAAGTACATTAAAATTATTAACATAATTCATTTGAAGCGAATTTTTATTACCAAAAGTTCTAAAATTTTAAAATTATTAGAATGATTAAAACTTTATTTACACAAAATTTAAAATGAATTGATCACATTTATATTATTTATATAACATAATTTATAGTTTTGGAAAAAAACTTGATCTTATGTGATAATTACCAAATACATTTTAATCAATTTCAATATAATAGTAAAATATTTCTTATCATGTGTTTTTAGTTCAAATGGTAAAATACTAAATAGCATCTTAATGGATATGAAACTTGTCATATCTGTTAAAAACATAAAGAATATATAATTAAACGGTAAGATTTTCAAAATTTTAATCAAATAAAAAGTTAATAGGTGATGAAATTTTATTTAGAATTACATTTTTGTGTAACTTGATCCTTGCCCATGAATAGTAATGCTATTATCGTTTTGTTTTATGAGTGGTGATAGTTACACACTACATACGAAAATACACAGTTAAACACAATTTCAATTGTGTGCATATGATGGCATATAACTTAGTATGTGCAACAATAATTATCCGATGTTTTTATATTTGATGTTGCATTGGTGGGAACAGTGAGAAAGAATTGCGGTGGCCGTAATGGAAGGTTTGATTGGAGTAAGTGATGAGACAATGGGCAATAAAACACTGATACTAGTAACTAGTATCTTCTTTATCGCTAAGATCTGATAGGTCCCCATCTGTTGATTTTAAATTATTAGCAAAATTTTAAGTCTGTTTACGTGTTAATCATGGGTGAGGTGGTGGTGATTTCAAAGTTTATAAACAAACACCACAAAAATCGCAAGTTTGGAATATTTTCAACATTCGAGGCCAGCTTTTGTCTCTTCTTTTGTGTTATGCCTCGCCAAATCGTTCCCCTTTTAATTTTTGTTGTGTCTTTGATTTGATTTGATTCGACTTTAAATTACCCAAATTATAAAATCGAGAAATTCGTAAGAATGATCTAGACTTTTGAAATTATAAGATTTATAAGTTCAATTAGCTCGTGATATATCTTGTTGTCTAATAAAAGCTTGAGTTTTACTCGTACCTAACAAAGAAAAACCCTTATTTGTCTTGATTTGTAAAAGCGACTAAGATTTATAAATTTTGTTAGCTTGTAATATATGCAATCATTCTATTATAATCTAATCTAAATGGATATGTATGTAAATCCTAATCATTCCTTATTAGTGCAATTATGAATCCTATCAAATTAGAAACTATAGGGCTTAGTTTGAAGAGACCCTTAAAATATAAGGTTTAAAATGTAATTTAGCTTTCTTATATTTTGTGGAATGATTTTTTTTTTTTTTGAGAAAGTTTCAACTTATGGCTTTCGTTTCTAATAATAGCTCTTTATTATCAGATTAAGACACCAATTAGTTTTTGATATAGACGAGAATTGAACCCCAGAATTTTTATTTAACCATCAAAGACTTTACCAATTGAGCTAACTTTATCAAGACACTAATCAATTTTTGTGGAATGATGTGATTGATAAAAGGTGTAAACTAAAATTACACGCTAGGATTTGGACTTTGGGTTTCAAAATTTTAGTTTAAGTGACTTAATTAAAGTATGAGAGGAAAATGTTTTTTATTTTTTATTTTTTCTACTGATGAAGTTTTTGGATGGATTTGAGTTTGTTAATATCTAGATTTGAAATGGATTAAATGTATAGCGTTATTTCTCCATAACATCGCAAGTGCATTTGTAAGCTCAAATCATCTTGTGTTATTACATTCACATCAAACAATTTATATTAACTCCTATTTTTCAAATAGCTTCATTTCTATTCGGGAGATAACATTTTAAGGTGAATCTAATTGAGTGATTAATATGAGTTTAGGCTACTCATTCTTGCCATTGATATCCAATATGAGATTTCACTACATATTTAACCACATGACTTACACCTGAATTTAATGAGAGAATTTAAAGAATGGTATCTTTAAAAACTGTATCTAAGTTTTATCATTTCAAAAAAAAGTGCCTATTCGGTTATTTGTTTAACAAAGGATATTCTTTTGTTAAAGCACCAATTTGACATCCTTATTAAAATGGGTTTTTTTTTTTTTTTTTTTTTTTACATTGGTGCGAACAATTGAATTGAGATGAGATCCCGTGGGCTTCGGCTAAGTTTATTGATTTTTCTACTTTTCCATACTTTTTTAATCTGTGGGAAGTTGAAGTTTTTGGCTTTTTACTGTGCAGCAAATCTTGCCTCTGTTGTTAGTAAGAAAGTTGATCAAATACTCAAAAAAAAAAAAAAAAAAAGTGCTTCTCTCTGTTGCACAACCACCATGGTCCAACATGTCTCTTTCACAATATTGATCCCTTCAATGTTTCTAACTTTTGCGTTAAAAGGAACCATACTGCAAGTTGAGATTTAAACATCACTGTAATTAAATTTGCAATCAAAATGAATTATAATACTTCATTAAATGATATATTTTTGTTTTTATATTCTTTAAAGATAAGAATTTCTGTGGGTAAAATAATGAATTATGGCTTTTATTAACCAATGTGCTAAGGACTTAGGGAAGACGAATTTAATACTACATTAAATAATAGAAAAAAAATTTATTGTGGACTATGCACAAATATTAAGAAAAACAAATTCAACCATGATAAATTTGTGTATAAATGCATTTCTCTATTTGAAAAGTATGAATGGTAGATCATAATTGAATATTTAATAGGGTCATGTTAATAGGGGCCCTTAGAGCAATGGTTAATAAACCATTTTAGGAATGTTTTTATAACACTTTTATAAAAATTTGAAAAAATTATCAAAATATTTTTTTTTTATTTTATAAAAACATTCCTAAAATAATTCATTAACTTTTCCCTATTTATTCTTGGAAAAAGTATACAAAGTGACAAAACGCGCCTAAAGTTTCTTTATAAAACATGGATTCATGTAACCAAGTTGAGTGTAATACTTAACCTCTTGTGGTATTATTTTATAAGTCTCTCAAGTTTACCATGTGTGTGCAGTTGGTTCTTTAAATTTCAAGGGAGCACAATTAGTTCCTCAAGTTTTAAAATTAAATTGTATTAGTCATTTTACTAACTGTCATTAATGGTGTTACTTACGTGGCTAACAGAACAATAACTTAACTTTTTTTTTTTAATGACGTGGCATTTTTTTATTAAAAAATTACAACATAAATTTACACGAGAGAAATTCACAAACCAATACCAAATTAAAACCATTATTGCGGTTGATTCACAACATGTCTCCGCTATTTTTTTTACAATCAAATGATAAAATTAAGGAATACAATCAATAAGATGTACAAATCCAAAACCAGAACCAACCTCTTATTACCCTCTGACTTGACAACAACAAAACAAAAACAAAAAAATCAATACAAAAAGTATGAGGAAAGCTCAATCCTTCTGCTTGTGACGTCCATCTCAGGAAATGTAATATAAGGTTACAAAAGAATACACTGACAAATGACTATTCTTTAAGACTGTTGATGAAAATCAAAATCTCAGGGAAACCATGTACACGACATGATAAATAACACAAAAAGAGAAGAAAAAAAAAACCCCCTCTGAACATATTTTTCCTAAATTCACAAACCCACACACGAAAATTCACAAAAGTATTCAAAAATAAAAAATAAAAATTGTTATATTGTAGCAAAAATTCGATGCCAGATTCCTACATACATGGATTCATCATCTGGTCTCAAGGATACCCCAAAGATCTCTCCGAAGAAATCAATCTCTTGGCGCTTTTGGTAATCTGACTTTTTACTATACACATGAACAAAATCTTCAGGTTTAGCAACCACCATGAACTGACCATCTGATGAGAAGTGAATTGATTCGGTGGCACCCAAGTTACCCTTGAGAATTGCAATTGGAGATGATAGCTTTCCTATGTCCCATACTTGACAAGTCTTATCCTGATTCCCAGTGGCGAAGCTGTGTCCATCAAGGTGCCATGTAGAAGCAAAAGAGTAATTTTGAAGGACCAGCCACCGTAGCAGTAGTCTAGAAACATCAAACAGTAATTCAATCTTGTCACCTGCGATGGCTAGGGCATGGTATTGGTTTGTGAATTTCTCACATATAAATTTATGTTGTAATTTTTCAATATAAAAAAATGTCAAGTTATTGTTCCGTTAGCCATGAAAGTAATACCACTAACAACAATTAATAAAAGGACTAATACAACTTAATTTTAAAACTTGAGAGACTAATTGTGCTCCATTGAAACTTGAGGAACCAATTGCGCACACAGAACAAACTTGAGGGACCAACATTGTAATTTTGCCTATTATATATATATATATATATGTGTATATAAATTGTCAAACATCTATTAAATTAAATAGTGAATTGCAATATTATAGTGGAGTTTTGTGTAACAATCAAAAACCCTATAAGATCATATGTTACGCAATTAATGATTTACACATAAAACCATATAAAAGCGAGAGTAAATGTTACACTCAAAATCTGACTTCCAAAATAGTTAAATATTAACCCAAACTTGATTAATATATATATGATGGGAATCAAAAGATTCAAAAAAAAAAAGGTACAATTTAAAGCAAAACTACAAGATTGAAAAAATTCAACTTAAAGGTGTCAAAAACAACAATAAATCCACAGAAAAATGGAGAGAGAGAGAGAGAGAGAGAGAGAGAGAGTAATCACCTTTCTTTTTTTTGTAGGAAGAACATGGAATGAATGAGAGAGAGGGGTACAGGAAGTAATAAAAAATTTATAAAAAATAAGATGGGGTGAAGAAAAGGTAAAAAAAGAGGGAGATGAAGAGTAATGATAAGGTGAATAATTATAGGGAGAAGTGTGGTTGGAAGAATGATAGCAGAAGAAAAGCCAAAAAGCCAAAATTAATTTCCAAACCTCCATTATTATATATTGCATTTTATGTTTAATATTACCATAAATAATAAAAAATAAAAATAAAAATAATTAAGAGAGAGAGAGAGAGAGAGGAAAATTTGTTATTAGGAAAAAAGGAGTGAAATCAATGATGTGGTGCAAAGCTTTGCAAAATTAAATGTCATGCTTCCATTATTATATATACTATATAGTATAAATTACTCTTTAACATGTGTCTTTAGGGCATTTGTCAACAATACCTATTTTATATGAAACTACTATCAGTGATGGCATTGATAGCCTCTATTCAAGGATTTTGGAGAAATTGGACCTAATTCAAACGAAAGTTTTTTCTTTTTTTGGGTAGTAAGAAAATAATGATTTTAAGAGTATGAAATTAGGTTTTTTTTTTTTTTTTTTTAAAAAAAAAGGGAAAATAAAAAGATGTTAGCCAATGAAGGCAATTGATGTCGTATCTATGGTCAAGATTAGCAAAAGGCATGAGATGTTCTTTAATGGTACGAGTGAAAACTCTATTAAAGTTGTTAAGGGACTGAAGAGAGAGAAAAGAGAAGTGAAAGTAAGATATAAAAGATATGGCCATAGGTGAAAGCCTTTGACAACTACAGTACATTTTTCTATATGACTTGTGTATTATAATGAACCCAATATAACGTTTATATGTACTAAATAGCCCTATATGTGATTACCTTTATACTATATCTAATATTAGTTTGCATGCTTTATAAGTACATGAGCTTACAATAAGTTTGGCCATTTTATGCTGTAATATCTCTAACATTGTGTATCCAAATTTTGGCTTACTTTGACAAATTTTAAAAGGATTGTTAATATTAGTGTTTTTAATTCAAAAAAAATGGGAATACAGTATAATTCCCTTGAACCTCTAGAGAAGTATAATGATTTTTCTCAGACTTCTAGAGGTTGCAGAATGACTAGGTCAAAGAAATGCTTGGATTGTACTTCCTTGATTTTCTTCTCTAGCATGTAAAGGAGAATCCGCGTATGGTTCTTGACAAGAAAGTCGAATTAAACTAAGAACAAAGAGGTAGCTACAAGGGGGAGAGGCCCTCTCAAACCTCTTCTTATTCAATTGAATATTTGATATCTTTCACTCTTATATATACATATCAAACATAGCATAAGAGCTGTCTTGTAATGAGGCTCACCAACTTAAACAGTCACGCAAAAGAAACAAAAAGAGAATGAATGGTAGAGAAGAAAGCATATTGTGAGAAAGAGAAAGGGAAGTGAGTGAGAAAAAAAAAATCAGAGTAACTGTCTATCAATCACCTCTTCCAGACCCTGCATAAGTAGGAATTTTGTGCATCGCGTACAACCTTAAAGGGAAGTGAGTGTGATTATAGTAAGCAAAGAGTGATAGAAACATGGTTTCAGACCAGATGATGGAACAGTCTGCTACCTTAGCAGCACCAGGTGGAGCTAGGAGGAATAGAAAACAATACATTGGGGGGTGCCAGAGGCCTTCGGGAAGATGGGTGGCTGAGATAAAAGATACAATTCAGAAGATAAGAGTATGGCTAGGAACTTATGACACTGCTGTGGAGGCTGCAAGAGCTTATGATGAAGCGGCTTGCTTGCTTCGTGGAGCCAATATTCGCACAAATTTTTATCCTTGCTCTCCAACTCATTTAAGGCCAGCTCTTCCCTCAAAGATCACCAATCTTCTGTTGCTTAGGCTACAAGCAAGGCACATTGCCTCTGCCTCAATGGTGGCGACCTCTTTGCCTATTAGCAACCGGAAACTGAAGTAAAAGATTACCACTTTGATAGTTTCTTCAGTCTGCCAGAAGATTGCACCACTTATAAAAATAGTGATACTCTTACTAATAGTACTAGTGTTGGTGTAACTAATAGTGATAACGTTACAGAAAGTCTTGAATCAAGTTCTGTTCGACTGGCAGAGGGTCGGGCGAGAGCATTGGATATGGATGATGGAAAGAGTCAAGGTGGAGGGAAGGAAGAAGTAGGAGAAAAAGAAGGTTGTGATATGGAGCATATAGATTTTCAGTTTCTGGATGCAGTGGTATCTACATGTTATTGTTCACCTTTTGAGATAGCAGAGGAAATGGCGGAGCCAGTGGAGCAAGAAACTTATGGAAATGAGCCTTCATTGCTTGGAGAAACTATGAAGAGGATGAAATATGAAAGAAAGTTCTCAGCTTCTCTTTATGCTTTCAATGGGATTCCAGAGTGCTTAAGGCTGAAGCAATAAGAGGTGGCAAATGCACCAGAAAGGTCTGAACTACTATCTAACCTTGGAAGTAACTGTAATTCTAATGAAGATAAAAAGATTAGAGAAGAAATTTTTTGGAAGGTGGTAAAAGAACAGATTGGCATCTCACAAGCATCAAAAGAAAGAGGTTCTTCCTCTTCTTCTTCTTCCTCATTTTTGGGCCTAGAAAGTGGTGAACCATGTCTTTGGAGCACTCTCAGTCTTCCTCCTATCTGCTCTATGGCAGACAGAATTATCCTCTAATATGCATTAATCTTTTAAAAGTTTGTAGCATTTTAGGTCGGATTGCTTAATTTGCTTTGTGCATCAAAAAAGATTCAATAATCTAATTATATCAAATTATGATTTTATATTGCCTGGAATACTTTTGCATTTGGATTTAAGAATAAGAAATATATATACTCTTATAACAATTTAGGCAATTTAAAGTTAAACTTAGTTTCCTCAACAAAAAAAAGAGTTAAACTTAGTCTAAATCCTATCTTCTAAATTCACAAATAAAAATGCAACATTGGATGTGATTGGATGCTTGAAATCAATGTTGCACCGACTTCTAATGTAACCTTTGGACCATCTTTTGGTGAAAAGTTATAAAATGGCACGTTAGATTGATTCTGTTTTTCTTATTTTATCCTAACATAAAGAAAAAAACACACATAGAGTCCACTAGAAGGAATTATTCAGAACAAAAAGTTTGGCTCCAACCACCAATGGGAAGATAACATATGTCCCGTAACGTGCAATGCACATGACTCATTTGGTTGGTTGGGTAAAGTGAGTCATGTGCATTGCACATGATAAGGAAAAATATCATCTTTCTATTGATTGTTGGAGCCCAAGGCTCCAAACATGTTTTTGGAGCCAAACTTTATCTCAATTCCTACTGTTTTAGCTCCCTCTTTAAATCATTCTAGTAGCAGTTATAGGGTTCCACTCACAGTCTCATACCCTCAAGTTGCTTCCAGATGAATCTCTTACATAACATGCTTTGCAACAAGGGCACTGTAGCCTTTTTATTTTCAATGATTTTATGTTACCATGTGCAAGAAACTTCTTGAATAAAGCCTCAACAGCTGCTAGATTAATATCTAGAAACTCAACATTAGCAGTAAATTCAGTGTGATATCCAAGCATGTATATTATTGCAATACTTTTTTATGTTCTCATCAACACTATTGATCCCAAGCCTGAAGAAGGAAGAGTCAAACTATGTTGCTACTTGGGGTAAAGTCTTCTACAAGATGATAAGACACAGGGGACATATGGCTTTTTTTTTTTTTTTGGCTTACAATAAATGGGGGAGGGGTATTTGAAGCCAGCTTCTCCTCATGAAAAATTGAGCCACAAGGATCTTGACAAGAACATATATATGGCATTATATAATCGTGATCAATGATAAAATTTAGTACAAATGATTCATCTCAAAATGAATAGTCATAAGGGTCAGCACCTTTTTGTTGACCAGTAATAGTTCTCTAAGTCTTTCAACATTCAACATTCAAAGTTAGAACTATTCATGAGGGGCACATTAGCAGTCATGATTATATCGCCTATAAGCAAACAGAATGTAAACTAACTTTATCACCATGACTCACTTCCACTTCTTTTTCCTTTTTCTATTGTAAAAATGCTGAGACCAGTTCCAGCATAAATGACATCTTCTTAAGCACATCTATCAAGTTCTCGAGTGCTGAAATATACATGCATGGGCCTAGTGTTTAGAAAATTCACAAGGTAAATCATCATTATTGATGTCTTTATTTTGGTCTAAACCATCATTAATGTCTGTATCTTCTGGATTGGAGCATATCTTAGTTTAATATTCAAGATACTAGGTCATATGGTCTAAAAATATTATTTCTAGATCTTCTCAATCTGCTGAACCATACACTTGTAATTTACGTGACCCAAAATAAAAGTAAAAAAATTGAAGTCACTCCATTAACTTTAATATGAATTTATATGATTCTTCATCGTTTTAGTGCAGATTGTCAAAACTTTCTCAATCCATTTGCACAATTTTCCTTTAAGGAATGAACTTCTTTACGTCTTATTTTTATCACACAGAGAAAGGTAATGATCAATGATGTATCAACACGCTTATCATTCATATTTTTTATATTTTAGTGCTATAAATAATCTCAAATTTGAATTTGTGCCTATGGAGCATATCAGTCTCCCATTACTGATGGAATTTAGTTTTGTGCAAAGAAACATGATGTAAGAGTTGATGGTTGTGAGAAGGAAAGCATAAACATTCCAGATAGAGTTTGTGAGCTAAGAATTGTGAATGTGGCATGAAATAGACATCTTGATCTTATGGAGCAGTTGATAGATGCTTTTAAATCTTTGAGTGGCGTGGGAAATTCCTACTATATCTATGACTAAGATGTTTTTGTTTTTTGTTTTTTGATAAGATGACTAAGATGTTCTGTAATGTAGAACTAGCCTTACAAGCTTACAGTGTATGAATTTTAATCAAACCTTCTATTTCTATCTTTTCAATTTATTTTTCCAATCAATATCTAAATGTTTATTTCTTTGTCATTTTGTTACAACTATTTTTATCCAATCGCTTGATATTATTGATTCATCAGAATCAAGTGAATTCTTGCATCGGAGGCATCATGAAGAAAATAAATCAAACAACTATATTATCAGAACCACTAGACGCCAAACCCGAAAATGAGACATGTAATAGCTCTTATTCAACTTACACAACTCTGATAATTATTTTTTTTTGGCATATGTGTATGCAGCTTCATCATTAGCACCACTATGTTGATATTCATGCTGCGCACTACATATCTCACCTACCAATCATCCTAAGTGAAAGTACAATGCCATCTTGGAATCCATTTGCTAGCAAGTAGGAAACAAACAAGAAAGTTTATCAGTCCAATATTTGTAAAATGAACATTTTACTCCATGAATGTTGAAGACATAACTACAATGAATGGAGGTGAAAAATAATAATATTCGTTCTTTCCAATGCAAGTGCAATTCACTTTGGTAAAAAATGAATGACATATGCCACTCCAGTACTTTAAGTCCGGTCCACACTGCTAGGCAAGGGAGTCAACCTAAGGCATGATCTTGCTAAGGAAAACAACCTAGCTAACACCAGTATTATAATACTTGAACTCATGTTTCTTTGTTTCTTGACAGAGTTTACCACTAAATAAAGGTATATTTTAAACATAATCTAGGGTTCTGAAATAATGAGCACATAGATGTTGTAGGCACGAAACCATGTAAAAAAAGAGGGACTTCCCATGTTTTTTTCTTCGTTTGTGTTGGCAGAGCCACTTAGGTTAGAATAGTGCAGGCTTTTACTCTCTTTTGGTTTTGTTTGTTTTCATCTTGAAAAAAATGTACAGTTTCTTAAAGTCTCACATTTTTCTAAGTATAACATTTTTATTCAACTTATTTTTTAAGCACAATAAACCAATGAAAATAACCTACACCGAATAGTGGCCGATATTTATTTATTTATTTATTTCAGTTTCTTTTCTTCCTGTCAACTGTATCCCATTTCAATTTTGTATTTCCTGCCTCTTGTTGTAAAATCTTTTTGAAACAGTAGTGTTTTCTTTTTTACCATACAAACAGTAGGGATATACATCAAAGCCCCACAGCCTGAGACCTAGCACAGGGAATTACACATATGTGTATGTATGTTTAAATTTTATCATGAAACAGTTATTATGTGTTACCATGTTATTTCACCTTGGAAACTGTTCTGACTAAAGAAGTATTCTTCAGGGAAATGCACCAAGCACATCTGCACATGTTTCTTTTCTTTTGGCATAATGAAGAAAATAAAGTAAGGAAGAAAAAGAAAAAGAAACAGATAAGACCATCATCACAACTTTTGGGGTTAGCTAGTGATTGAACTCTAGGATTTTCCACTCTTAAGTCAGTGAGGTTTAATTAACAACTGCCTAATTTCAATAAGTTGGGTTACTTTCTTTTCCTCTTGGCAGGTAATTGTAGGCACTCAGAAAATGTGATTCTACCACATGTCAAATCATGCAAAGTCAGAAAAATGTTATGGGCTGATCTTAAGTTTTTGTCAATATATGCCGAAGAACTCATAAACAGAAGCAGTGGACATTAGTGGGGATGATGTGGTCCAAATCTTAAGATGAGTTGAATCCTCCTTAGGCTCCACGCTAATCATATTGTCCCTTTACCACATTCCAACAATTTTATCCTTAAAAAATTAAAGAAACCCACCTTCCCAAGTGCATGAATGCTCCTTTCTCATCCCATTACCACTAGTCATGTTGACAAAAGATGAGGCAAAAGGGAGGCTAAAAAGTAGCAATGGCTTAAACGAATTGTGAAGAGATAATAAGTAGTCAAGAAAGAAAGAGGCTTTTGATCTTTTTGAGGAAAGTTTTACTGACTGAGAAATGCTAAAGATACATTATTTTTCATAACGATAGGCATGATTTGTGGTAGTTGAAATAACATTCACTTTCACCTGAATTCATCATCGTTAACCTTATTTTTATCATACACTAATCACAAGAAGTCATCACAACAATCTTTGAAAAAAAAAATTGTAAAAATTGTTGTGTAACTAAATTTTTTATTGTATGGTTTCTTGAAAGCCTTTTTTTTTATTGGGACTAAAGGTGCCTCTATACTCCTATGTGGATGCAAGGAGATAGAGGGAATAGAAGATTCTCATTCTGTTTAAACATTTTCTACCTCAGGCCAAAGGGTAAATAGTATAACATAGGGTGTTTTAGCTAGCTCCTTAGGCCATTATCAAGTAGGGTTTGAAAAGAACCTGCAAAAACTTCAGTAAATAATTATACTTTTCCAGTCCAGCACATCAAGCATTTTAGCAGCAAACGCATGTTTGCTTGATTTCGTTATCGATTCCTAAACTTGCAAGTACCTCTCATCCATGGAATTTGAACCTCATGATGAATTTCCCAATGTTGAATGCTACTTGTGGACATGTGTTAATGTTACCACCACTTACCAACCTACATGAAAATTATCTATGTAATTGCCCAGATCTTTTATTGGCATATGGTGGACTAAAGGATAAGCTTTTTCTAGTCCAAACCAATTTTGGATCTATTCCAAAAAAATAAAAATAAAAAACAATTTGGAGGAATCTCCTCCAGTTAACACTACCCTATTACACATAAAGTACACATAATTAAGCTTTTAAACTAAAAATGTGTCTTAAAGTCACAATTTCAGTTCAAATCATGACTTTAAGACAAGATTTAAGTGCAAAAAAATAACTTGGGTATAGTATGTGCAACAATGTGTATATTAATAATTGGTCAACCCACTAAGTGATAATTATAAGACTATCTATGTATTTTTTTTAAGTCAGTCACGTAACTCATTAAAAAGAATTATGTGACTAAAAGTATAAGTGAACGGCCTTGGAAGAAATTTCCTCTAAACCGGTTTAGATGTGAACTTTTTTCCTTGGACTTAATGGTATAAATTAAGAACATGATAATTATATTGGAAAGAGATCAAAGTTAAGCAAGCGATAATGGGAAAAAATGAAATTTTAAAGAGTGAATTGAAAACATGTCAAAGTGTAATTTTTTATTTTAACTCAAAAGATACTTTTTAGAGTTTTTTTTTTTTTTTTTTTTTTTAATAATAATACTTTTTTTGAGTTTAGGCAATGGCAAAAGATGATGAAGACTTTGATCCTTTTACATATTCAAATGTGGTTAAAAAATAAGTTGAAGCTGCATTTGACCCTAGAAGGAATTATGGAATAAGACAATGGCAATGATAAAAAACGATAAAGAGGACGATGCGTTAGAATATAAAAGAAGTAACAAAATAAATATATATAAAAAAAAAAACACTAGGAAGGAGATGAAAGACCAGTCGCTGTCAACACAATTCTAATTTTCTACAGCAGAACCTTTACTTATTTATTTATTATTTCCCTCCTCATTTGACTTACCAAACATTTTCAAGAAAGAAAAGCTAAGGAAGCCCTGAACCCTTATATACTTGACAGGGAGTCAAAATGGATCATCATAAAAGATGTTCTTAAAGCCCTAACCACTAACACATAATACTCTTTGTATCCAGATTGCACAACTCCAAAATGGACAGTACCATTGTTTAGTGGCTTTTATAGTTCTTTATAAAGCAAAATCCAGGGTCCCCTCTCTTTTTTTCTCCTTTGAAATATACATACCAAGCATCATACTACTTTCTCTAAGAGCTGCACAAATAGAAACCTCAAGAACTAAAACCAAAACTCCCTCTCTGTCCTCTCTCTCTCTCTCTCTCTCTCTCTCTCTCTCTGCAATAACTACAAGTCTGCTGAGAGCCTGAGACACCTTACCCAGTTCTTACTGATATCAAAATCAGAACTTTTTTCTCTCTCTCTAATCAAAATCAGAACTTTTTGCTATCTCTCTCATGCCCATAAAGCCATAAACTTCTATTAGCTATTTCTCCCTCAGTCTTGTTTTTCTCTCAAACAAGTAATGGAGGAAACAGAAGAGTCCAATGCTAATAAGAAATGCACCACCAAAACAAGGAGTTTTAGAGGCAGAGCCAACCCTCACAAGCATCAGTATCAGTATCAGTATCAACACCAGCTCTTACAGTACTCAAATCAGTATGGTTTCTGCAACCAAAACCCGTACCCGAGATACTACCCAGCTTTGCTTCCACTACCTCCTCAAATACCACTTCAGCTGGCTTTGACTCCACCTCTCCCTCAAAACCAGAGCTTTAGAACAAAAACCCATCTCCAAAAACCTTCATGCAAGCTCAACAGCCCTCCTCCTGCTGCCTCCTCTGAAACCCATGTCCAAAATGTTACAATTTCACCAGGTAAATATCAAAGCACTCTTCTTTTATTTGTTTTGTACTACTACTCCCCACTTAACTTGCATGCTTGTTATTTGGAAGTGCAAATATGGTTTATGATTAAATATCATGGGGAGGACTTGTACTTTGTTCATATGGCTCATGAATGAAATTCTAAACCATTGGAGAAGACTAAAATTTTGTGGTGGGTTTTATTTTTTCTCGTTGTTCTTATTTATTCAAATATAACAATCTTGGTATTTAAGTTATCTACAGCTACGAGAATATAATTGCTGAAAATGATATATTGTGGTTTTTTTATATTAAAGATTGTGGGTAGACATGTACTTTGTTCATTTAGCTCATGATTGAGATTTTAACCACTGCAGAAGGTTGATAATTGAGAAAGATGTGTTACTTTGCTCTGTTCTCTGTGTGTGTGGGTGGGTGGTTGGGTGGGTTTATTTTATGTCATTGTTGTTACTTATTCAAATATAACAATCTTGGTATTTAAGTTACTGCAACTAGGAGAATATAATAGCTAAAAAGGATATATTGTGATGATTTTGATATTGAAATCTCAAGTACTGTAATGTTTCTCTTTTAATGGTTTAAGGTATTCCATTACATTCAACCGATATAGGCTTAAAATGTCTCAAATTTTATGATTGGTTGAGTTAAATGGGTCTGACTCTATCTTGCTCTTTCTCCCTTTATCTAATCAGCTCCAGAGGAGGTCCAAAGGCCAAAAAGTTTACCCCCCAAAGATGATAATGGAAGAAGGGTCATAGGTTCAAGGACTCCACAAGCACTAGTGGCTGCAAGGAGACCAGATTCTGGGGGTGTTGAAGGGCCAGTTATCTCTCTCATAGCCAACCATTTTCTTGTTCGATTTGATCCATCACAAAGAATTTTCCATTACAATGTTGAAATCTCTCCTAATCCCTCAAAAGAAATTGCCCGAATGATCAAACAAAAATTGGTTGAGGAAAATTCAGCTGTGCTTTCTGGTGCTCTACCAGCCTATGATGGTCGGAAGAATCTTTACAGCCCGGTTGAATTCCACAATGATAGGCTTGAATTCCATGTAAGCCTCCCAATCCCCAACAGTAAGTCAACTTTGCCAAATGGAGAATTTAGTAACTTGCTGGAGAAACGTCAAAAGCATAAGCTATTTCGAATAAACATCAAACTCGCGTCAAAGATTGATGGAAAGGAGTTAAGTAGTTACTTGAGCAAGGAGGGAGACGATTGGATCCCTCTTCCTCAAGATTATCTCCATGCTTTGGATATTATTTTAAGGGAAAGTCCGACGGAGAAATGTATATCTGTTGGGAGGTCACTGTATTCAAGTTCAATGGGAGGAACTAAAGCAATTGGAGGTGGAGCAGTTGGATTGAGAGGGTTCTTTCAGAGTCTTCGCCCAACCCAACAAGGACTTGCTCTCAATGTAGATTTCTCTGTGACCGCTTTCCATGAAAGCATTGGAGTTATCCCCTATTTGCAGAAGCGGCTTGAATTTCTCCGAGACCTTTCTCAAAGGAAGACAAGGGGTTTAATTGGTGAAGAGAGGAAGGAAGTGGAGAAGGCATTGAAGAACATCAGGATCTTTGTTTGCCACAGAGAAACTGTTCAGAGATATCGGGTCTATGGCTTAACTGAGGAAGCTACTGAAAATCTTTGGTTTGCAGACAGGGATGGAAAGAAACTGAGGCTGGTGACTTACTTCAAGGATCACTATAATTATGATATACAGTTCAGGAACTTGCCATGCTTGCAAATTATCAGGAGCAAACCATGTTATCTTCCTATGGAGCTTTGTATGATTTGTGAAGGCCAGAAGTTTCTTGGGAAGCTTTCAGATGATCAGACTGCAAGAATACTTAAGATGGGATGCCAACGACCTAGACAGAGAAAAGAAATTATAGATGAAGTCATGAGAGGACCTGTTGGGCCAACAAGGTAATTTTTTTGAAGCTTTGCTAGTGAAGAAATTTAATCTTAAATTCTCTAGAAGGTTTATTAGTTCTAAGTTTTTTTCTACTGTTAGAACTTTCTTGAATTGGCTATAATTGTAACTAAGCATTTAAATTCTTTTCTATCTTCACAGTGGCACACAAGGCAGAGAGTTCAACCTCAATGTTTCGGTAGAAATGACCCGATTAAATGGAAGAATTCTTCAACCTCCTAAACTAAAGCTTGGTGATGGTGGCCATGTGAGAGACTTGGTTCCTTCCCGTCATGACCGACAGTGGAACCTTCTTGACAGCCATGTTCTTGAAGGAACTAAGATTGAAAGGTGGGCACTGATAAGCTTTGGTGGCACCTCTGATCAAAAGTCATACATTCCAAAATTTATTAACCAGCTATCACAGAGGTGTGAACAACTAGGCATCTTTCTTAACAAAAATACAGTTGTTAGCCCCCAATTTGAATCAACCCAAGTGCTTAACAAAGTGTCTCTTTTGGAATCGAAACTTAAGAAATTACAAAGAGCAGCATCAAACAATCTTCAGTTGCTTATTTGTGTAATGGAGAGAAAACACAAAGGTTATGCAGATTTGAAGAGAATTGCGGAGACGAGCATTGGGGTTGTAAGCCAGTGCTGCTTATATCCAAACCTCAGCAGATTGACTTCTCAATTTCTGGCAAATTTGGCTCTCAAGATCAATGCCAAAGTTGGTGGATGCACTGTTGCCTTGTACAATTCATTACCCTCTCAAATCCCACGTCTCTTCCGGTCTGATGAGCCTGTGATTTTTATGGGTGCTGATGTGACACACCCTCACCCACTTGATGATTATAGCCCATCTGTTGCTGCTGTGGTTGGTAGCATGAATTGGCCTGCAGCAAACAAGTATGTTTCAAGAATGAGGTCCCAAACACATAGACAAGAAATAATCCAAGAACTTGGTGTAATGGTCTGGGAATTACTTGATGATTTTTACCAGGAAGTAAACAAACTCCCCCAAAGAATAATTTTCTTCAGAGATGGAGTAAGTGAAACCCAATTTTATAAAGTGCTACAAGAGGAGCTGCAAGCCATTAGAGTGGCTTGTTCTAGATTTCCCGGTTATAAACCTCTCATTACTTTTGCAGTAGTCCAGAAGAGGCATCACACAAGGCTATTTCCTCTTGAAACTGATCCATCTTCTACTCAAAACCAGTGTTTGGATGAAAATATTCCTCCAGGGACAGTGGTCGATACTGTCATTTCTCATCCAAAGGAATTTGATTTCTATCTTTGTAGCCACTGGGGTGTGAAAGGAACAAGCAGGCCAACTCACTACCATATCTTATGGGATGAAAACCAATTCACTTCTGATGAACTACAAAAGCTGGTTTACAATCTTTGCTACACATTTGTGAGGTGCACCAAGCCAGTTTCTTTGGTTCCTCCAGCTTACTATGCTCACCTAGCTGCATACAGAGGCAGACTTTACCTTGAAAGGTCAGACTCCACAGCTTACGTGAGAAGTGCTTCTACATTCTCCAGAGCTGCCCCTCCAAAAGCAACCCCTTTACCTAAGCTTAGTGAAAATGTTAAGAACCTCATGTTCTACTGCTGATTTTTCTTGCTCTCTTAGCATTCAGAATTCTAAACTATATGACTTATACACTCGATTTCCACAAAGATGTAGTAGTCTAGTATATGATTGCCTAAGCTTGCCAGTTCTCAATTTTATGACTAACTTGTAGGCCAAGTCAAGAGAAAATTTCAAATGGTCTTGTTAGTCCTCTTAGATGAACCAAATTGTATTAAAATATTGTCATATTTAACAAGGGAATGACCATGTCATAGTTTACATGATTATCTTCTATGTTAAATTTTGGAGTTTTAAGTTTTTATAATTTATCTACTCTTTGCAGAAACCTCCTAAATCCTGAATGAATATGCCATTCCCCTAATTGCCAAATGGAAAATTGAAAAAAATTTACCAATACCATAATTGATAGACCAAAAATATCTAAGATAATGGAAAAGTCACCCTCTTGCACAATTTGTACATTGCTTATGTATTTATGAAGATCAGTCTTTTATCTTTCTTTTTTTCCCTTAACTTTTCCCTTCGGTAAAAAGCTAAATTAGAAATTTTATAATGGATTTTTACTGTTGGTGACAAAGGATTACTAGTTTGAACAACATTAGAATCTAGCATGTTAGTACCCTAGGGCCCCCCAAGCATTTGCTTCTCTAGTTCTCTTTCATTATTGCATTGAATCCATCCCTCTTTTGACATAAGCATAGCAAGATTGCATTGAATCCATCCCTCTTTTGACATAAGCATGGCAAGACAAAGTGACAAGCCTCATGAATATGCTGTTGACTAGAGCTCAAAACATATAACACTAAGAGCAAACCAAGGCCTCAAACAGCCTAAAGTAAAATTTGCCTAAATAATATTCGTGAAGCAAGGTTCACAGATTTGACCCTAAAATAGTTGTATTTGTCTTTTGAATACCTCCAAACTACAAATACAAAGTCATAGTCACAGAATACTTGAGTATTATCGGTGCTTAGCTACTATAGAAATACCAAGCTCTTTTACCTGAAAAGGAAATAAACTCTAATAGCTATAATACATTTTTTGTCCTTGTAAATTGGTCCAAGTTCGATTTTCGGCTCTTAAATTTAAAAAGTAATAGTTTTTGCAATGGATCATTTTTTTTTTAATGTGTCACGTCAGTAGTCCAATGCCCATATTGCCATAGCCATATAAGTAATTCCTTTTAACAAAAAATGAACGAAATGACTAAAAGTATGTGTGTGTGTGTATATATATATATATATATATATTTTTTTTTTTTTGATAAGAAATACGTCAACTTTATTAAGAAGAATGAAACATGAATACATCTTGTGCCGTAGCGTTCTTAATAATAGTTGGATTTTCCTCAATCCAAGTTACAAATGAATCTAAATTTTTGGCATATTGAGCCAAAATGTGTGCTGGTCGATTCCCTTGGCAACGAACATGGGAGAACTATGCTGCTCTGAAGTCTTGAAATCTACATAAGCATGCTACGACGACATTGGAAATGGTAGTAGAAGGAGTTGCTTTACCCGTAAGTGCTTGAAAGAGGAGCTCTGATTCACATTCAAATGTTACTTCCTTAAGCCCCACGTCACATGCAGAAATAATACCTTCCTCCATAGCTTTGGCTTCTGCTTCTAGTGGGCCAAGTGACACCCATAATTTCTTGCTCATAGCTGCAATGACTTGCCATTCGTGATCACGAGCCACCACACTAATGCTTGTGGCTTGCGCTTGCTTGAAGACGGCACCGTCTGTGTTTATTAATTGCATATTCCCATGTGATTAGTCACATAAAACACCAAAGAAATTAGGGATATAGAATCCTCAATATCTTAGGGATACAAAAAGTTTCATAAACCTTTTTCTTTTATAAATTTTGAGATGATATTTTATAAATTTATTTATTAGTGTTTGGTAAAAATGATATCAATAATAGATTCATGTAAAAATGATACTATACCTATTAGAACTTATTCTATCAACTAATCGGAGGGGGATGGAGGTATTCATGTAGAAATGATATTGCACCAATCAGAACTTATTCTATAAGCAAATTGGAGGGGGTAGGGATGGCAGTGATGGAGGATCAAATGGGCTAGGGGGGTCATGGTCCTCCCAAGATTTTTTTTTAAAAATTTTGAATGTGTATATAATTTTTTTTTATTAAAAAAATCTTAATATATATAATGACAAAGCAACTAGATTTATAACATCCTAAATCTAATTTAAAATTCTTAGATGTCTATAAATAATTTTTTTTTAAAAGAAAATAATTTATATAAGAAAGTATAAGGCTAGTTATATTTATTTAAATAGAGCCATAATTTCATTAGTGATAAGTTCTACTATCTATTACTTGAATTAATTATACATTCATAAAATATAATGAACTTATCCTAACAATTATCTCAAGGAATAATGGAAAACAAAAAAATTTTTGTTCTAACAATTTAAACCTTATAATTTAAATAAAGATACTTAGCTTTTGTATTATTATTTATTTATATACTTATCTAAATATTGTTTTTTTTTTTAAGAAACAAACTAACTATTAAACCCACACACTTAATTATACTCTCTTACCAAGTTTAAAAACATTGTAAAAAATATCAAATCTTTTTGTCATTTACACAATTGATCAAATTCAATAAATATATATATCTTATAGTACACGTATTAGGCTTATAAAGTACTTACTGCACATTTTAAATTGTTTCATAATACTCTAGGGGGGTAATAAAATGTATCTAACATTGTTGTAGCTTGTAGGGTATGTAATCTAATGGAAAATATATCATACATTATATGTACAGTATTCATATAATATATGTATATTCTCTCTCTCTCTCTCACGTGTAGGTGTGAGTCTGAATTGAGGCTAACCTAGCTAGAGCTAGGGTGAAGAACCTAGATAAGAGATTGGATACTAGGATCGTAGGATGCAAAGGGCAATTAATATGGCAGTGATGAGTGAGTTTGGAATGAAGATATGGGCACATTCAGAGCAAACGGGTTGAAAGCTGGCCACATATTTATTACACCATTGTCAGTCTATTATTCGTATCACCCATGCATGCAAACCCTCTATAGTATGGCAGAAAGGTTTGTGCAGAGAGAAAAAGGAAAACATCAAAAGAAATGAAAAGTTAAAAGCCATTTTGGTGGGGACACAGACACACAATGGATGTCAGTGTTACACACAAAAACAAACTGAAGCAAATATTGGCAGAGTGGCCAGTAGTACCAATCCAATTGAACAAACAAGCAATATGTTAAAAAAAAAAAAAATTAAAATATATACATATCGACACAGTAAAGGAACAACAGGAAGGCCAAGAAAAATTAAAGATGGGGTTTCTGAAGAAAAACCCACTGAAGTTTCACTTTCAACTTCCCCTTTTGTCTCTTCAGCTCTCTCTCTCTCTCTATGGACTGGTACCACCATTTAAGATGAAGGGATTAGCCTCTCTCTCTCTCTCTCTCTCTCTCTCTCTTGCTTTTATCTGTGATTGTCAGAGACTACTTTAAGTACTGCAAAGGCCACGGGAGGGACAGAAAGACTGGGAAATAAACGTGGCCTTCGACAGCAAGTGCTTGGGGACCCATAGGAATTAAGCAACTCCAATTAATAAGTCTAATAACTCATTCTCATGGTGCTCAAAAAAAAAATGACTCATTCTCATGTTGTCTTACATGCACCCCAGCTGACACCCAGTAGGATATTTTTTTTTGGGATAAATTTAGCAGTGCCAGTGAGGGATAAATTAGAAAAATAAATTATTTATAATTGAGTTTTATGACATAAATTAGTAAACTATTTTTAAAAAAATTATGAAAAAAATGATTAACTATTTTGACAATTTTTTTAATTTTCATAAAAGTTTTTTCAAAATGAATGGTTAATATATACAGAACTTTTATAATTTAATATTTTAAGATTATATGTATAAAATATAGGTTTTGAAAATTTTATATTATATAAATTTAGAGAAAACTTATGACATTTTGAAAAGTTCAGTCAATAGCCCCAGCTTCAACGATGAATTTTTCAGTATTTTAAAGTAAATTTAACTTATTACTATTTCTACTCACACAATTGATTATGATAAATAATTTAGCCACCACTTATTAGTGCGATGATTTAGCCATCACCATTCATAGATATTCACCCAGTTCTAACCAATATATATATATATATATGGGTCCTGTTAGAAATTGAAAAAATTATCAAAATAATGAATTATTTTTTCGTTTTTTTTATAAAAAAATTTTTAAAATGAATTACTAATATATGTCTTAAAGGCACATATTAATAAATTCCTATATATATATTAAGAGCATTTCATCCGGGGTTTTACTTTTAGTTTTTATCTATTTTGCCTCCTACGCTATCACCAAAAGCTTAAAAATAGCCCCACATTGGGAACTATTCATGTTCGTATTTTTACGTTCTGCTGCGGTAAGATCTAAACACATAACATATCTGACTGTAGCAAGCTTTACTCCTTAAAGCATCATTATTTTGTTCCACTCCTGTTATTTTAATCTCATATTGCATTCTCTCTCTCCACAAAAGAATATATAGAATAAAGAAAAATATTTAAATAGAGTGATAAGAGAATAGAATATGAGATGTAATTAGCAATATGTGTATTATTTATTAAAATGTGAATGTAAAATTGGTAAAGTAGTTTTCTGGAGATGTAAAAATGTTTTTTTTTTTTTACATTTCTAGATGGGGATGCTTTAAGAAAAGTAAATCTATTCTTATTATTTCCTATCAAAATATTGGAAGAAGAAATATTTATTAGAGAAAAATACACAAACCCTTACCTTGCTTTTTCATAACACACAAACTTCTCAAAATTTTAAATATAATATTTACGCTCGGTTTATTTTGCTATAAAATATTTTCAAATGTAAAATATTAGAAGTGAAAATGTTTTTAGGTGTTTAGTGTGACATGAAATTTTTCAAGCACAAACCACCAAAATTTGTTCTTCCCAGCCACCTATGGATCCTCTAGTTATTGGAGCTATTCCAACCACTAGAGTTGGAGCCACATCAGCAGCCACATCATTCACTTATTTTCTATCTTTTTTTTTTTTTCTCTTTTAAACTTTTCTTCTCCCTATTCTTATAATATATTTTTAAAAAAAAAAAAAAAAAACTCTTCTTCTCCTTATTAGTTTAAACCTGTTGTTACACTTTTTTCAATATTTCCCCTTCCTTTTTACTTCTTTATCTTCTCACTACTCTCTACTTTACCATTACACTTACTTCATTTTTTTTTTCTTATATTTTTTACTCTTCTTCTACCCATTTTATTTTGTATAAATTTGATATCATTTTTCTCATTCAGTTCTTTATTTTAAAAATGAAGAGTACTCTCTCTCTCTCTCTCTCTCTCTCTCTCTCTCTCTTTTGGTGGATTTTTGTTCTTTCTTATAACTCTAATTAAGGTTGATAGTTCTTTTTTTTTTTTTTCTTTTTTTAATTTCCCATCAGAAAGTCTCCTCTTTCCTTTTTATAGCTTTGGTTGAATTTTGGTTTGGGCTAATTAGTTTTTTTTTTTTATATATATAAAAAAAAAAAAAAAAAAAGGAATTTGAGTTTATATCAAAACATAATCTACATGGCTATGAATTTGAATATGCCCAATTTCCCACTAATTATAAAGTCTATTTTTTATTCCTTTGGTTTTATTTTAATTTTGGTTTAGATAACATTGTAATTTTGTGATGAGTTTTGATTATTATGATAATTTCCTTATTCCTTAACAAATGAAAATTTTAAATAATAAATATGACACTTATAAAGTTTAGTTGTATATTAGGAAAATATAATACACTAAAACAAAAGTTAGAAAAATACGGTTCACCTTAAAAAAATATTAATCAAATAAAAAAAAGGGAAAAAGTTTAGCTAGAAAATTGGTTGTAGCTTAAGGCTACAACCTTATTCAATATATTTTTTTTTTTTTATTGGAGGTGAATTTTGCCAAATCAATCATTGGATTGCATCTTCTTTTTATATCCTTCATGCTCGCAAAATTTCTAGAAAATTAAAGATCAATAACTATATCATCAATAAATTGTTTTAATTGTAAGTTTTTTTTTAAGACGTTTAAATTGTAAGTTTTTGTAGTTTAAAATTATGCATAAAATATAAGCTTATAGATCATATTGTAAATAATATCTTATTGACACAAAATTTTGTGTGTATTAAGAATATAAAGAACATGCAATTAAACGGTTAGATTTTCAAAATATGTAGTAATGTTTATTTTATTGAGTAAAGTTGTAGCTTAAGGCTACAATCAATTTTGTAGCTAAATTTTGTCACCAAAAAAAAAAATATATATATATTACACCTCATTACAAAAAATTTATATTCTCACACGTGGGTTTGTGGCTAGTTTAACATAGTATCAGAGTATGAGATCCTAAATTTGATCATTGTCTCCTCCATTCTACCTTCCATTTAAATTCCCACGTGTTGGGCCTCACGAGGTGTTCACCAAACCGCACAAACCACAACAAAACTTCCCGCAAAATGGCATAACCACACTGCAAGTAATAGTACCTCACTGCATTGCATGGTACAGTGCAATTTGCAGTTTCATAATAAGAAAACCACACAAATCGCACCGCACAACACCATATTAATATGTTTATTTTTTAATATTAAATATATTATTATTAATAGTTTAACAACTGTAGTTTTCAACAACAAAAAAAAAGTTTAATAACCCTAGTGGCTAGCTGCTAGGGTATTAAACTATTATAATATCAAATACACATTATACATGAGATAAAGAAATTATTTTTGGCTCAAGAAATTATACATGAGATGAAGAAGAAAAAAGGGAAAACAGACTAGATGGGACTTAAAATTGATATGGAGAAGGTGTGTGATAGAATAGAGCCCTTTCTCAAGAAGGTGTTGGCAAATTTTGGCTTTCTTGAGATATGGATTCAATGGGTGATGCAATGTGTTATCATTGCTTCTTTCTCTGTCTTAATTAATGGTAGTCCCTTAGGGTTTTTAAAACCTCAAAGAGGATTAAGACAAGGCGATCCCCTCTCGCCATTCTTTTTTCTTCTTGCATCGGAAGCTTTGTCAAAACTTATAGAAAAAGAGACCATTTCAAACAAAATCAATGGGTTTAAATTGGTGAGAGACTTGACCCCCATTACCCACTTGCAATTTGCAAATGATTTATTCATCTTTGCCCAAGCAAATATGGAGAATATGAATCGGATCAAAGCTTGTCTAGACACTTTTGAAAAGTGGTCAAGACAAAAAGTAATTTTTTTCAAATCTGTAATCATATTCAACAAAAATATATCTCAAGCATATAATAGGCAGTTGGCCAATAAGATAGGTATTAATACCTCAAACAAAAAAGAGAAGTATCTAGGCCTTCCAATGGCTTCAGGAAGAGTAAAGAAGGCTACAATAGAGGAAATTATTAAAAAAGATGAAACAAAGACTTCAAAGGTGAAAAATGAAAACACTTTCCCAAGCAGGAAGAACCACTCTTATATCCTTAGTGGCAGCAACCTTACCTGCCTATCAAGCCTTATCTCTACTCCTCCCCAAAAAGGTATGTGATAAACTTGACTCCCTCAATCGCAATTTTTGGTGGGGTTTTAGTGATGAGAAAAAAATGTGAGCTCTATCTTAAGAGTTGTGATTCTATATGTACTCCAAAAGTATTAGGGGTCTCGGCATAAAGAAAACAAAAGATATGAATCGAGCTCTTGTAGCTAAATTAACTTGGGAGGTGGCTAGCAATGTAGCAAAGCCATGGGTAAAGATGTTCCAGAAGAAATATGTGGTGGGGAGGGGAGGGGGGGGGGGGGGGTAAGAATTTTATGAAGATGCCAATGCCTAAATCCATCTCTCGGTCATCTCAGAGTACCTTTGGCTGTAGAGATGTGGTAAAAATGGGGTTGTGTCATAAAATTTGGAATGGGTGGAACACTTGGATATTGGATGATCCTTGGGTCCTTGAAGAGTCTGATTTCACTCCTAAAGTAAAGCGTGGAGTTATTCTAAGTGAGCATTTGGTGGCCAATCTCATAGACCAAGACACTCGCCAATGGGATAGAGGTAAGTTAGCTAAACTTCTTATCTTAGAATCGATTAACATAATTCTTGGAATTTATCTATCATACCAAGTCTCCCAAGATCAAGTATTCTAGTCTCTCTCTTCAATAGGGGAGTTTTCAGTCAAATCCACCTACAATTCTCTAAGGTCAACAACACAATCCCCCAACACCTAAATAGTAATGATTGGAGAGAATGATGGAAGCTCAAAGCAAATGCAAGACTCAAACACTTGTTGTGGAAACTAGCATGAAGAATTCTTCCAACTTGTGTAGCTATAAAAAAACAGGTTCCCCATTCCTTCCACTAATTGTATTTCATGCAAAAATGCCTCGGAAACTCTTGATCGCATTTTCCTTCAATGTGACTGGGCATCTCAAATCTGGTTCCTTGCTCCTTGGTCTCTTAATCTTCAGAATATGGGTAACATCTCTATATATGACTGGATAAAGATAATTCTAAATTCTAAATCCCTCCTCGGTCTAGATGAGTTCGTAACAAAGTGTTTCTAGCTCTATGTTGTAATAGTATGTGACCAAATTTGGATGATTAGGAACAAAACCAACTTTGAATGACTAGGAACAAAACCAAATTTGAAGGAAAGTGTTCCAATCATTTGGAGCTTTCTAGACAAATATTGAGATCTTATGAAGAACATGGGCAGGTAGGAATGGAAACGGAAAACTTGGCCCGAACCTAACCTGTAGGTCTACCCCCAAAACCCAAACCTGCCCGTTTAATAAACAAGTTTTTTTGCCTGGCCCTAGACCCACCTCATCAGGCCCCACCTAGCCCATGCCACTTCAGAGCCCAATCCATGGCCCAATAAAAAAAAAAAAAAAAAAAAAAAAGTCCTGAAGCACTCCACAAACCTAGATCAAAAACCCAAAAAAAAAAAAAAAAAAAAACCCTAGGATCACGTTCTTCAATCCGACCAGAGCAGCTACCAAAACCCTAAACACAAACTCAAAAATTTCAAAATTTTCATTTTCCCTTTCAAAATCACAAACACAGACACAAATCCTAACACAAACACAAACACAAATCCTAACACAAACATAGACACAATCATTTAGAGTTTTCTAGACAAATATTGAGATCCTATGAAGAACATGGGCAAGTAGGAATGGCAACAGGTCGGGTTCGGGCCAGGTTTTTTTATGCCCAAACCCAACTCACGGGTCTACCGCCAAAACCCAAACCTGCCTATTTAACAAACAAGTTTTTTTGCCTGGCCCCAAACCTACCTCATCGGGCCCCACGGGCCCCGCCCAGCCCATGCCACTTCAGGGCCCAATCCATGGCCCAATCAAAAAGAAAAAAAAAAAAAAAATTGCCTGAAGCCCTCTAAAAACATAGATCAGAAACCCAAAAAAAAAAAAAAAATCCCTAAGATCATGTTCATCAATCTAGATCAGAAACCCAAAAAACAAAAATCCCAAGATCATGTTCTTCAATCCGACCAAAGTAGACACCAAAACCCCAAACACAAACTCAAAAATTTCAGATTTTTCATTTTTCGCTTTCAAAATCACAAACATAGACACAAATCCTAACACAAACACAATCACAAATCCTAACACAAAAATTTTAGATTTATACTTTTCCCTTTCAAAATCACAAACACAAACACAAATCCTAACACAAACACAAACATAGAAATCACAAACACAAAAATCACACAAAAAAAAAAAAAAGAGAGAGAGAGAGAGAGAGAGAGAGAAGAACATATCATTGAGAAATAGGAATGGCAATGAACCCAAACCCTAATAGGAACCCAAACCAGATTCTTATAAAAATAAATAAAAATAAATAAAAATAAAAAAAAAGTAACCCAAACTTTAACAATCCCAAACCCTAACAACCCCAAACAGGAATGGCAAAAAAAGAAAAAGAAAAAAGAAAAAAAAAAGGAACATATTGAAGGCACATGGAGGAGAGAGAGTGGGAGCAATTGAGGGGGGCGGCGATGAGTTGGTGAGGCTGTGAGTGTGGTTGTGCTAATCGGAGAGACTAGAGAGTGACAGCTTGAGGAGTTGATGGCGGCGGCGGTGAGCCTGTGGCCGTGGAGTGATTGGAGATTTGAGACAGCCAAAGAGGGTAGGTGGTGGCTGAGAGATGAGAATGGGAGAATGAGATAGGGTTAGGGTATTAGTAATTTAAGGGTGTTTTAGTAACTTAAGATGTAACCGGGTTGAGTCTGGGTCTGGGTTCGAGCCGGGTTTTATTAAAACCCGGACCCGATTCGGGTTTTTCTTTTTTGAACCCAAATCTGACACTATTCTTTATCGAGCCGAGTAAAATCCGACCCATTAGGGTCAGGTCAGATACTTACAGGTTGTGCAGAAATTGCCATCCCTATGAGCAAGCTTGGAAATACAAGCTACATAGTCCTATGAGGAAAGCAATTTGGAAGCCTCCCCCAAATAGGTGGGTTAAGCTGAATTTTGATGTTGTTGTAAGAGAAGAGAAAACTTGTCTAGCTATTGTGGGCAGAGATGATAAAGGAGATTTGATTTTTGTTGGGGTTAAACAAGTTGGACTAAGTAGTCCTTTGGTGGTGAAGCAAAGGCAGCACTTTTTGTCATCAAGAAAGCCATTGGTAAAGGATTCTCAAAAATTATTGTGGAAGAGGATACTTGGAATGTGATAGATCCATTGAGAAATACAGATATGGAGCCTCATTGGAGTATTGCAGAGGTAGTTGCCAATATTTTGGATCGTGTCAAGTGTTTTAATGGGTTTTCTTTTTCTTCTATGTACAAAGAGGGCAACGCTCCAGCCCATCTTTTAGCTTAGTGGGCTGCTTTTGTAAATTGGGTATGGCCAGTACCCATCCCTAGTGTCCCTCTCCTGGTTGTTCGGGCTGTGGAGAGAGATGGTTCCAGTCCCTCCCTTCTTTTGAACTCTAATGACTATCAATAAAGTATTTATTCAGCCAAAAAAAAAAAAAACACACACACACACACACGCGCGCACACACACACATTATTAATAGTTTGATACGCTAGTAGCTAGTTGCCTACCTCACTTTATCAACTTCTAAAAATAAAGCATATCACTCTCTCGCTTTGTCTTAGCGTCTCAGCTCTCAGGGCCATTTGTTCAAACCAACCTAGCAAGTGTTCAATTTTTGTTGTATACCAAGTATATTATAAATCTAGAAAACAAAGCTTTAGGCTAGTCCAAACCAACCTAGCAAGTGGTGATTAGGAAAGTCAGCTCAAAAATAAAGAAAAATTAGCTTAATAGTTTAAAACTTGATTCAAAATAAAGGGAAAAATTAGTTTTGAGCTAAACAGGAAAAACCCAAAATTTGAAAAATATACTGACTTCAAACCGTTCAAATCACATTTTATACACCGCACTGCACATGTGATCGCAAAAATAAGATGTAATGAGGTTATAGTTTTGGCTAAACTCTAAATTGCACCGCACCGCACATGTGACCGCAAAATTGAAGTATGGTGCATTTGTGGTTTTAGCTAAAAATAGCATAAAATTACACCGCACCACAAACTCCACTCACCTATTAAAAGGTAGTTTCGAATCACGCATGAAGGGTTAGTTTAAATTTTTGAAATAATAGGTGACTCAACCACCAAATTGGAGGAGACTCACTTGATAATTTCATAAAATGTTTTACCAAATTTATTTTCAAATTTGGCCAAATTTTACAATGAAACAAGTAAAATTGCACAACAATAAAACAATCAATTTGCAGCGAAATAAATGAAACATTAATTGTAGATGATGTTGTTTTATATGTAAACTCACATCAAAATCAAAACCATTACCATTCTACAAGTTAAATAAATAGAGAGTTCCACGTAAAAGACTTTGTTTACCACTTTCGTTGCCACAAAAGCTGTGATAAATAACTGTTCTCGTACAATTATAGGCGTCTGAGAAGACACACCAGTTTTGTGCATCGTTATTACTTACTCAAAGTACACAAGAATCAAGGCATCATATCTTAATAAGAGAATGAAATTACATAAACCAGGATTCCTCTTGTCGGTGATTGAAGCTCATACTGAGATGCTCCTCTGCTCTCTAAGCCCCGTTACATCACAATCCTATGTAGCAACTGCCTATCCATCAAACACAACAAACAAAGATTTATGTTTTCATTGTAGCATCTATGGTCCAATCAATCCAATCCAATCTCTACCCAAAAAATATATCTATTTTGTCAGGAAAAATCTCTCTTTTCCAGTGTGATTTTACAGTATCTTTTACGGTTTTTTTTTTTTTTTTTGTTTTGTTTTAGATACCGTTAAAAATATATAAGTAGGCTTAGTACAGAAGCATAGTGTACTGAGCAATATATTTAGATTAAGTTCAAGTGATGTCCCATCTTCACAACATAGACTGATAGACCTATAGTGAATTGAAGTGACAATATAGTAGTATCTAAATCTATCTGGGTTCCTCTCAGTCTCAGATGTTATGTTATATTGTTCTGTGTGTATATTGGTTGGTTTATGCTTGGTTTTATACTGCAGGTACTTTGATTCTATTTGGTTCATTATTAAAGAAGAGAAAGCAAGAAGATTCTTTGCGTGTGTCTATGTGTTTCTTTGTTTCATTTTGATACCATTTGGTTTGTGAGCCAACAATGAATACAGCACTATTTTTTTTTGGGTGAAAAATGCTTAAAAATGAGCCTATTACAAATATTTGCCACTCTATCAAGGGCCAATAGGTCCTCCACCACGACCAATGATAAAAACAAAACAATAGAAGCAAAAGATAAGTGCCATGTTTAGAAACTTTAGCCAATTCATCAGCGCATCAATTGGCTTCTTTATAAGCACGTCTAATTTGAGTCTTGAAGATGTTTTTCAATAGGTTCTGTAAGGACCAGGTTTGAGATCCCAGCTCACTACGTGGGTGGATCTAAGCCCAAAAAGCCTCAAACAATGAATTTGTAGAGAAATGAGTTGGAAAACTAGGTTTTAGTTGATCCAACAAATGTTGGAATAGATTCAGATGATAAGAGAATGAAAAGAAATAGGGCTGTATTGAAGAAAAATCGTCCTCGGTAAGGTTCGAGGTGATTAGTTCTTGTATTTTATTCTCAAATTAAGTTACATGTTTGGTTCTTGTACTTTACTTTCTCCTCCCCCCTCTTTCTTGTTGCCACCATCTTCTTTTATATTCTCCTTCCTTTTCCTTCCCTTACACGTGCATGTCAGAAGGTTGGTGTTGATACTTGTCTCATCAGCCCATCCTCTAAGTCACAATGTAGTAGCTGTAAGGCTGAAACATACTATTCATGTATCATATTCACATTAATGTGGCTAGAAAGTTAGCTACAGTGCATTTAGTGTGGAGATAATAGTTTTTTCTAGAGATACTACATGATTACGTTCTGTCCTATTCGCCTGTAGTACTTATCTTCTCATATGAAATGGTATGGAAGGTTGCTTTTGTCGGTAAAACACTTCTTCGTACCTCGGCCTTAGTTAATCAAGGAAGGGTTCATCCTCGGCGTAGTTTCCTGGACTGTTACGATCAACACTGTCTTCTTCGCCTACAACTATGGGCCTTAATGACACCACGTGTTTGTCCTCGGACATGTCCTCGTCCTCGGTTTAGGCCTCAAGCCCTATACAGATGTGGATGAGTATTTTTGGACCCTCCGGCCCCACAGGTTCCATCAATAAGTGAGAAGTGGTTTCAAAAGAATATTATAATAATCTTCATTCATACAATCATGCGGCATGCCACCTTCTTCTTTCTTTCTTTTTCCAAAATAGAAATCTTTTTTATATTCAAGGTGAAAATTTTATTTGAAAAACAGATTATACTATCAACATGAACAATGAATTCTTTAAAAATAAAAAGAAGCAATAAGAAGAACACTAGTAGTCATTGATCCTTTAATGTTTGTACGAATGAAGATTATTAAAATACTTTTTGTGTTTGCAATAGAGACATTGAGACTTCAACTCCTTTTTATTCACTTGAAATATATATATATATATATATATATAAGCATTTGATTTAGTTTCTTCCATTATAGAATGTAGATGCACTAAATATGAATTGTTAATGACTATTTTTTATATTATCATTGGTTTAACTTAATTATCCTTATTGTGATATGAGATTAAACTCACTGTGAATATGGTACTTGTAAAATTAATGGAATAAAAGGTTAAAGACAATTCTATCCACTGTTGGAAAAAAGACACACAGACACAGTCCCACAAGGTCACAAAACACAAGCAAAGATATATATATATATATATATATATGCCAAAGTCCCATCAAGGTTTGCCTTTTTTCCTCTTTTAATTTCTCATCAAATGGTTTGGACCAATGTGCAGGAGATGGAGTTAAAAGGAATGAAAAAGACAACTAATAAACCTTTTTTTTTGGGTCCTTGGCTCTTGCTAAGTACAAAGAATCCATTAAATTACAGTACACACCTAAAATTTGAGTCGAAATCTATTTTAGTTTCTAATAAAAAAATATAAGATTAAAAAGTTGCAAACATACCAACTTTGTCGAATTTTATTAAGTAATAAAAAATTATAACAAGATTATAAAATGATTAATTGGATAAGTTTACAATTTTGTTAATACCTAAAAGAGATTTTTCAAACTTTAGAGATTAAAATATATATTCCATCCCAAATTTTAGGAACCAAATATATATTTTAACCTAGAGAATATTAGAAGAAGAAAAAAAGCTGAATGATTGGACCAACTTTTGCGTGGTTGGCCTATAAGTACTAACATAACAACTGGAAACATTGGTACAATTGTACACATTACTAGTAGCCTTTGGACCATGATCTGATGGTTTGGTCCCATCGCCAGCAATCATTTTAGTTTGTGTATGTACTAAGTGCTTATATACATCAATTGGGAAACATTGGTACAATTGTACACATTACTAGTAGCCTTTGGACCATGATCTGATGGTTTGGTCCCATCGCCAGCAATCATTTTAGTTTGTGTATGTACTAAGTGCTTATATACATCAATTGGGGGGGGGGGGGGGGGGGGGGGGGGGGGGGGGGTGGTGTGGGTGTGTGGATGGGTCTTGTACTTTTCTTGTTTCTTCTTAATGGAAGTAACCTAAGAATGGGCTCTCACTTCTTTTTTTAATTTTTCCTTGGTACTTTTTCATTGTTTGTTTCTCTTGGTTGTCTCTACATTTTCCAAATATTCATCCCTATATTCCTAGATATATAAGTATATAACAACAAGAAACATTGGTGCAATTGTACACAGTACCAATGAGCTTTTCAACAGTGATCTTGGAGTGATGGATGTTGATCAAGGGAGGGCCTCTTGTACTTCTTTTCTTTTTTTACCCCCCTTCTTTAATGGAAGTTACCTAGCAAGGACAACCCAAAAAATAAAAAATAAAATCAAGTGGCTATCAATTCTATTTTTCTCTCTTTTTACCTGGCAAGGACAACCCTAGTTGGTGCTACATTCTCCTTATATTCAATCATTTATGTTTAAATGATTTTCTATTTTCCAATTAAAATCTTACTTGTATATATATTTTGCTGTCCAATATTAGAATTTCAAGTATTTTTAAAGAAAATAACGTGAAAACTATCTTATCAATACTCTTGTTACATATAATTTATCCTTATAATTGGTATGTGAATACGTTATTACATAACAAGGCTTTTGTTAATGGGTGCCTTTAGAGAATCAAGAGCTTCTTCTTTCAATAAAGTGCATAAATTATTTCAAAACACACATCCAAATCATTATCTTGCTTCTTGGTTTTTGCCCACAAACCAAGGTTGTCCACAGACCAATCAAACCCACCCAACCCACTTGAGGGATTTGTTTGGATCCGAAATTAAAAATCAACCAAACTAGTGACTGTGATGGTCAATGGCGGGCCCATCATAAAAATTCGAGTGGTAGATCGAGTGGCGGCTTTCCTCCTTCAAAATTTGACTTGCCCAATTTGACAAACAAAGGAAGCCAATCTGGTAGAGATCTACCAAATCCAACGATATTTTTACCATATCCGACAATATCTCAACAAGATCTAATGAGATCTCATCAAAAAAGCTTTGGCTTGTTGGGTATATATTTGTCGCTTCAAAATTAGAGTTTAGTGTATCAATTTTATTGTACTGCCGCTTTTATATTATTCTCCCTAACAAAGAGAAAATTGCTGCAACTCTGTGAATGTAGGCATATTGTCGAATCACATAAATCTTTGTGTCGTGATTATTGTTTACGCATCTTTCTACATGTTCATTTCTCATAGGTTCTAGAATTAGGTTAAATTCCTAACAATCTCCACTGGATCTAGCAAGATCTTACTCAATCTAGTAAGATCTCCACTTAATCTATGCAATTTTGAGCATTTTTCCCCCTCCCTACCTTTAGCTGGTGTCGACCAATCCGACTACCACCCGTAAAAATCCTAATCCGATCAAACTGTCGTTTCTTATCTGTTGATGACGGGTTGAATTTTCCTCCACTCGATCTGATTGGGATGGGTACAGGTTGAGCACAAACCCCACTCAATTTGACCTGTGGACATCCCTACCGCAATCAAATTCATCTCAATGCCAATCCTCTCTCTCTTGTCCGATGTCAACAAAAAAATATGGTTAACTATAAAGAGAATGTGAAATTATGGAACAGCGCGTGATTAAATTTCTAAGATCAAGCACATTACTAAAATTATTATCGGAAACTTTTTAGAATAGGTTTCGTGTAGGTCTAACACGCTGGAAAATCCAATTCTAAGGCAGCTCCAAGAAGAAAAGTCATCTCGTGATAGCTTTTTCCATCAACTCTGGTACAAGGAAATTTTTTTTTTTTATGAGTTCCCACACATTTAATAAAGATGGGCCAAATTCAACTTGGGCTTGCTATAATAAATTTCCTCTCATTTTAGACTTATCAAGATTGGGTTGGCACACCAAAATATTCAACTTGCTCGGCATTGCTCCCTATTGGGCTTGGCAAGATCAGTTCGTACCTCCTTTGTATTTAATGTGTATTTCAACTAATTTTCGTCTTTGCCAAAAGCTTTGTATCTCAATATCATAACCCCATCTCTTTTATTAGGAGAATAGGGTTCAAATCCACCTTTCCTATCATTTTGACCATCAAATTATCCCCATACACCCCCAATTTTTTCAGATAGGCTGATTCCCATGATTCTCGAACTTGCGACCTTTCGCTTTAAAGATAAGAAATTCTTCCAAGCCGTATTTCAAAATTTAAATTTGATGGAAGGAAGAATAACATGCACGTGAATAACCGAAGAGGTTTTAAAACAGTTATATTCCCTATATTGACACAACTTTTGTGCCAAAACTTGGATTTATTTATTTATTTTTGGGTGAGTTGTAGAGAAAAAAGTTATGGGTATGTATATGTGAGTGATTGTCCACTAATCATAATTGACCACCTCAGCAAATTATAACAAAAGTTGAGGCTAATTGTGCAATCCTAGAAGAACTATATGTATAGTTCATTTAAGAGTTGTCAGTACCAAAAAAAAAATAAAAAGGTTCCAGACTTCCAGTGGCACCAAAGAAGAACCGTGTAAACTGCAGATGTAATATTTTGCATTGACAAAAATCTTTGTTTTCAGTTTCTTCAATTTTTTTCCTTTCTTCTTAAGGCAGTACAAGTCATGTAAGACAAGTAAGTCGAATGTTAAAATACATGACCTTGTACAGATCTCTCTGCTGGAAGTTGAAGTAACTCCCGAATCCCTTCGTAAACCTGGATGCAATAAAATGAGAAAATCTGTATTTAGAGCCCAGAAAAATGAAAAGACGAGACTTGTTCATACATTTGAAACAAAAGAAGTGAACTTCTCATCATAAATGTGTCTTCATCATAAAGAATCTAAACTCCAAAAATCATTAACACTTTTATCCTTGGTTCCCATTTTATCTTAAAATTCTATCTTGGCTTCTATATTTGTTATCTTCTATTTGTACCTAACAAAATTTGAAACAACACCAAGAGCCTTGAAACTCAGTGGCATTGCCTTATCTCATTTATAAGAAAAACCAGGAGTTGAATCCCTTTCTCTTACTTCTTGTAAAAATAAAATAAAATAAAATAAAATAAAAATTGAACAACATTGCACCCTCTTTATTTATAGTTTATAGGAAAGAGAGGTAACACAGAAGAAAAATGTCCTGGCTTAAGGACTGACAGGAAGATCCTTAAGCAGCATTCCAACTCTTCAAGAATTATTAGAAGAAGAAAAAAAGCAAATATAAAGAAAACATACCAGCTTTATCTGGGCTTTAATAGATGCAATTAGTCGAGTATATTCCTCTATTTGCCTGCATAGTAGAATCAAGTATTGCATTAAGTTTTTTACTCAAAATAATAGGGAAGCTTAAATATACCTACCAAGCTATTAAAAAAACACACACACATGTCGAGGCAGATAAACAGACAGGAAAGAAAAAGCTGGTGTAATTAATGACATGGTGATATTTGGATAAGTACAGACAACTGGTATTGGTGAAGATTGTAAATATCACATTCTACTGATGATTGAAATGGTTTTTATATTCAGATATAGCAACCTGTGCAAGATTTCACATCTTTAAAAAGCATTCAGTAACTTTTCAGCAGCATGTGTTAGGATCAAACTTGGTAGTGTTTAAGAAACTTGATATATGAGAAAGAAATTTTCCATAACAAAAATAGAAAAAAATGCTTTGAGAAGAGCATTTCAATAGAAGGTTTAAACTGTCACTTATAGTAGCAAATGATATCCTTTAGTCGAATAGATTTCCAACAGTGCATGAATCACTTCCAATTTTTTTTTTTGGATAAGTCACTTCTAAAATTAGTTATCCTATGAGAAAGAGTAACAATGAAACACATAAATACTTTATAAGAGTAAACAACATACAAATGACACATAACTTCTTATAACAGAAATAATGCCTACCTTGCCAACCTTTCTTCCCTTTGTGATATAAAAGTTAAAGCCTCAGACCAGGTGAACTCCACGTGGAATCCTAGTCCAATATCCACAAATATGCGTTGTGTGTCTGGCCTGTAAAAATACAGAAAACCAGCACCACCCACAAAAACAAAAGGACCAAAAAATGAAAACAGAGCCTGCTGTCAGACATTAAACGGTAGAAAACATAACTAAAAAACCAACTATCTCAATCAAAACGGCCACAGCCACTTCAGGGCAAAGCTCAGTTCAGAGTCACACAAAAACATGTAAAGCTCATACTATAAGGGCAGACACAAACCTTCCCCTCCCCTCCTTCCCCCCCCTCTTTTCTTCCAAAAATATAAAATAAAATAAAACTAACTCTTTTATTTGCTGTAGGAGATCATGGACAACAAAATAGAGACTGCCATTTTAAAATTTTGTCAGCCCTCCAAACATTTAACACACACACACACACAGAGATATATATATATATATATATATATATACTTATAAAATATCTATATATATATATATATAGATATATAATTCATTCAATTCAGGACCCCAAGCTACATCTCAGTGATCCATCCCTGCAAAACATGTAAATGCTTTTTCCGTGTAAACCATGATAGTGATAATTAGCTCCAGAGAGAAACATGGGAAACTAGTAGTTAACTAGGGCATCATGGTCAACAGGTGAACTCTATATAGAACCATAATTAAACAGAAGTAGACAAATAAATTTACACGGAGGATAAAATTGCATGCACCATACATGATCACATGTTTAAGCATGAAAGCACTGGCATTAAGCATCAGAAAAGAAGAGATTTTAGAGACTTACACATCAGCTTGCATGTACACTTCAGAACCAAGATTGACCAATGTCCTAAGACTGGTTACACTATTTTTCTCTAGATTCTCTATGTTCTTTCGTAAATCTGAGCTATAAGCACATGGAGTCAAGTAAACGCAGATATAAACAAGCATCAATAAATGGAGTCCAATGCAAAAGGTAGAAATTTTATTCCCAGATGAATTGGTCCCACACAAATACAAAGATTATGATTCTGAAGTAAACCCTAAGCTTGTCAAGAGGAAATAGGAAGCAATCTATGTTTCTCAAGAAATGTGATCAAAAGAGTCTATGGTCCTTCAATCAAATGGTGTCTCCTTCCACCTTAAATAATGGGTGGAGGATGAGATAATCCATTTAATCCAAGTAGGCATAAGTTATGTAATACATGTCTCTCTCTCTCTCTCTCTCTCTCTCTCTCTCTCACACACACACACACACATATTAAAGGAAAATGAAAAGGATACAAAGTTTTTTGTTGTTCAAAGACCTTGTCCCTGCAAAATAAAAACAAAAAAAGAAGTGAAATTACACATGTTATTGCTAAAAGTTCAGTGTTTCACCCCAGTTCTCACTTCTCATGTCACAGCTTACATATTGACAAAATGCTACCCAAGCAATATGGATTAGGAATATGACACCATTAAAAATCAAATAAGACCAACTCAAGTGATAGAGTCAGAATGTCAAGTTTCAATTCAGGACTCAAATTTAAAGCATATATACTGCCCTGAAAAAAGATAGAATCTGCTATAAGAAAGTCTAATGTATTCTGAAATGTATAGTTTGTCCATTTAAACGTGCCTCAACACCAACCAAACAGCACTGTTTTACTGTAACTAGGGTGCAGGTGGCACTTCAACTGGAATAAGCAAAATACACAGGAGAACAAAACACATACCGCTCAGCGATAGCGTGAACAAGATCTGGTTTCAAGCGTTTATCAACGAATTCCTCATATCTCTGTAGTTTCTCTTGCCGGAACCTGTCCATTTCAATCCTGTCACATATTCAAGTCAACTTAGAGCCCCCCAAGAAGCCTCTAAACACCCCACACACACAAACTAGCATTTTAGTGTCTCTGACCAAAGTATGCAAATATTTCAAAGATTCATCATTCTTATTACATAATGTACATCAAAGCATTTCTTTTAACCGCCTTTATGAAAGCCCACTTGAAGCACATCTCATCAAACACAACCCAACGCCAAACAGATGGACTTAATTTATGTTCACATACTCGGAAGTCAAAATTAAAATTCGAGCTTATTGTAAGTACCCAAGTTCTAGAAACTAATAAATTGCAAATGGGCATCCTTAATTCCTCAAAAATCACAAAAAAAAAAAAAAAAAAGTGTATTACAAGCACTTTTAGGAGCTAGCTTGTTTATCTGCAAATACTTTCAATTATTGAGTTTACTTACAAACTGCCTCTTGCAGTTTCCATTCCTATTCTTCTACTAAATTTCCCCCAGCAACCAACCATACAGAGCATTAGCGACTTATATAATTCCAACCCAACTCAAAATTTCTTTTAGGCATTTTATCGAACACTTAAAATGCAAGGCTTTCGTATTCCCACATATTCAGTCGTGCGTAAAAAAAAACACAATCCCCCATTTCAAACGAAAAAGTGCAAAAAAATAAAGTGTGGAAGACGAGAGAGCTCGCCTGAACCAGGCTGCGACTTTGGGGGGCCAAAGATTTGCTCTAGCACAAGAAGAAAATCTCGCAGCTCAATCTCTCAATCTCTTTCTCTTTCTCTCAGTTTTCGGGTTCGGGATGTGTTCTTTTTTGTGGGTGCGGTTTGTTTTTTTCTTTTTTGTGTGTGTTCTTTCATGAGGGAGAGACGACATCGTATGGGTTTTCTTTTTTAAATTTCTGGGTTTTTTTTTTTTTTTTTTTTAAATATAAATTAACTTGTTTTTATTAAAGAAATAAATAATAAATATTTAAAATCAGTCATTTTGGGGTCATAACGACATTGAGAAGTTTTGAAACTTGGAAGATTGAAATGAAAAGTATGAAATTTAAAAATCTGAGTTTTGTACTTTGTTTTCTTTTTTTTAGGGTATAATTTTAATTTGTTTCCAATCTTAGATTATAGGATTTATTTATATGGATTAGTAGTATATATTTGAATGGTGTAATTATTAGAATGGAAAAATAAAATTAAAACAGAGAATGCAACTCAACAATTTTCCTTTTATTTTAAGATAGTAATAAAATGAATTTAAAAAATAAAAATAAAAAGATAGTGATGAAAATGAGAGTTTCTAAACTCTCACTTCTTTTTATTCTTTAACAATGAGATTAAGTTCACGAGATTTAAAGGATAGCTTAAAATTACTCTTATAAGTTATAAACTCTTCATCTTCTCAATACTTAACATAATTACACGTTTGATTAAAAAAATCACTCATTTAAAATCTTGATTCCTTGATAAACTTCTTATTATCATATTTGTAAGTTGACATGCTCAAGAATGTATAGAACTTCTTATTGTTTGGGAATCAACAATTTATCATTTAAATTTAAGATAGTAATGAACACTTCTAAACTCACACTTATTCTTAGTCCTTATAATGTGAAATTCAGTTTATATGATATGAAAGATAGCTTGAAATTACAGCTATAGACTCCATCTTCACCTCTTTACTCAACGTAATTATTCATTTGCCTAAAGATTAAATCCAATCATTCAAATCTCAATTCATTAATAAGCTCCTTATAATCATATTCATTAAGTTGACATGCTCAAGAATGAGTAGAACTTCTTGTGGTTTGGGATTATGTTCTAAACTATAACAAATTCTAATAGAGTTTGACAAATGTTGGTCAATCGAGTCATTCATTAGTGGGCATAACTTGGCCAGCCAAGCTAACCTTATTTTATGGGATTTACTCCCATTTAACATAAACATTGGTTGGGGTGGGTTACAAAAAGAGGGTAACTTCCATTTGGGTAAAAAAAAACTATTGAAAAATAAAAAAGAACAAGACTTTTCCTTTATCTTGGGCTCTTGGACTAACTGCCTTGGTTTTTAGAACGTAGATTCCATGTGCCTTGCTCTAGTAGCAAGCATCACCATGAGCAACAACTTTTTGGATCATGACAGCATGACTTACAATGTGGAACAATTGCATATAAGATTCTAGAGGTATACACTCATTTTCTTTCAATTCTTATTAGGTTTGTTACCCAAGCAGGTCAAGCTTTTTTTTCTTCTTTTATGTGAGTTATTGTTTCGGTCATGGTGCCATTCTAAAAGTATTTGTATGGTCAATCAAAAAAATAAGTATTTGTATGGTATGCTTAAACTAGTGATAACTACTCAAGCTTATGGCTTAGTTCAAAATTAAGCAGATAATCTACAACGCAGCTCCAAGAACAAACCACGACAGCCCCATGTGATCACCACTTCCCTTCACCATTTCTTGATCCAACTTCAACATGGTTTTGTCTGTGTCTCCAATAAACAGACTTATTTCTTTTGGCCCAACTTTGCAACATAATTTTTCAAATGAACCCACCACAATAATAATTGTTCCCTCTCTCACACACACAATTGTAGAATCCATATGTTATGCATATGATGGATGCACAAGATACCACCACTAACATTATTTTTATTCTGTATCAATCACAATATGCTACATCAACAATATTTGTATCACTATGTTTGAATCTAGCCATTTCTCAGTGCATGAAATGCCTTTGCTGTAACCTTCATCTTGTAGGAACACTAGGTCCAATGTCTGAAAGGACCTGTAGAGGGAGATCTCAGTTTTTCTAACAGAGTACCATGAAAAATACGTACAAATAGTGTTCCTACAAGAACTAGTAGGATTGCTTCTGTTATCTCCTCTATTCCAAGTTGATACAGGAGAACCTGAGCATCTTTTGATAACAAGAACACAATTTAGTCAACCAACACACAGACAATTAAAGCTAACCAACCATCCAGTTATTTCACCAGTACATGCCCACAGCTCCATACAACAGCAATAACAACCCAACCTTAGTTGCAAAACTTTGGAGTCGCCTATTGATACTCAACAAACTAATTAAGATAGATCTTATGTAAACATATGGTTCTGATCCAGACTCTAGAACAGAAATATAAGTTACCATACTCAAAACCTTACACCATCGCTTGGCAAGTAATATACCATAATACAAGTTAACAACATGGTATGAGCATTACTCTAAACTATTTATGATTATTCACAAGGCTCAGACATGATAACAATTCCAATGATAAGATTTTCATCAAAGGCACAACACAAATGATATCACATAATTCCTTTACCATTGTCCATACGATTCTAAAATAAAACTTATTTTTCTTAGCTTTCAAACAAGCCTTAGTTTTCCACTAACACGATCAACATAAAAAGATCAAATAATTCTCAATTATTTAAAGTTTAAAAATTCATCCCCAGGAACCAACGATTATCTGAAGCTAATTTCTTTTTTCACTACTAGGTTATTCGGTACTCAAAGAATATCTAGTAAATTCTATAATTGTAGTTAAAATCGAATTGAAGTTAATTTTGTTATCATATATGAATGACAAAAAGAATAAGTATTATATAACAGCCAATAATGAATCGTATACAAGCAATATACTTCCACCAATACTGCAATTAGAAGCTTTCTGATATCATCAAGAAGTACTCATCAAGAAGTACTTCCACCAATACTGCAATCGTATACAAGCTATATACCTGTGGCTTGTGATCATCAAGAAGTACTCTAGTCAAATATCCATCAAAGAATCGAGTGTCATTTGAGGCTACCTCTTGCAATATATTCTTTTGTGAAGATTTTTTTTTTTTTTTTTGCCGAAATTTTGTGAAGATATACTGACATACTAATACAATGATTTTTGTTGATGGTGAAATAATGAAACTGGCAAGAAGATCCTAATTTTCTCTAGCTGCTCCCATCTTCATGTTATTTAATAAAAAATGTTTGATAACAAATCAAATTTACAGTCTTCTCATTCAATGCCCATCCTTTCAGCAGAAACAGCCATTGTTTCTAGTATTGACTGGCCTTCAACATCTGAAGCATCCAAATTGGAATATCTACAACAGAAGTAGAAAACTGCAGTCATCATGGAATCAATAAGCACCACAAATGAATACATGATCACCAAAAGAGGCCCTTCCCATATCCTTGAAGACCCATTTCCATAGCTCAGCGTCTTCACTCTATGCTGAAACAACCCCTCAATAAACGCCATCCCAATTGTTGATCCAAGAAATATGAAAAGACCCACTTGCGTTTGGCCCTTAATCAACACACTAGACCGCAGCAATGCCTGCGGTCCTGAAACATCCTCCAACACTGAGATCACAATAGCAATGTTGCAAATAACGATTGCATTGGCAAAAACGACCGATAAAAAAATTGCCAGCACCATTGCAGCATACACAATCAGATCCGGCGAAAGCCCAATTACAGCAAATGCAGTGCATACTGCAATAAGTAGAACACATAACAATGTGACACAACCAACTACCAACATACACACCCACATATACGTTGAAACAATCCGCCTCCATATCTGGACAATGATCACATAAAACTTGGACACATCAAATTTTTTCTTCGAATAAGTACAATCTACAGAATAAACCACGGCAGCTTTAGATAACAATGACAATGTAATGTACAAAGGGAGGCAGAATGCGGAGGAAACCATCATCCCAGCGAAATGCTGGCACGACTGTTTAACAAGAGGCCTAAGAGGGAGTCCACTGGACTTAGCCACCAACAAAAGCCTAACAGTCAATCTCTTCACAATAGATTCATCCACTAATACATTCGTTAATAGCACAGCACTCACCGGGCAAATGAGCAACACGGCAATAATCATAAACCCATGCAAATTGTACCGAAGAATTCTAACAGATTCTCTCAAAATCTCTAAGGCATTCATTGATTGGAACTGGGAATTAGTCCCAGAAACATTGGTAGCAGATTCCAAGTCTAAGTTTTGCAAATGGGTCTCTTCGGATCCATCTCTTTTCACATGTTCCAACCTATTTCTAGGAGATGCCGTTGCACCGGAAGCCTCCATTTCCATCAAAATTTGAAATTTCAAACAAACTGAAACAATTTTTTAGTTTCTAACTAATACCCAAGATCCGAAATAGCTGAAAGAGCTAGCTCTTAAACTGAAAATGATCAAATAATGCAAGTAAATTCAATGTACACAAAATATACACACGCACACACATATATATGAAAAGGAACCAGATCTTATTAGAGTGTCAAGCAATTGATAAAGCCATTAAGGTACGGTACCTGAAAATGGAGAGAAGGTCACGTGGGAAGGCATGGTTGTGAGGAGTGAAGGAGAACGGTGGTGAGGACAGGTCTCATGGCGCAAAATCGAGCTGGGTGTGATGTGTTTGATAAAATGTGTGAATGAGTGAGAGAGAGAGTTTAGATTCTTTGGAAGAAAAGGATTTATGCGAAGCGTGTCTGAATGCGTGTGATTTTCTTACTTGGTGTTATTGTTTGAAAATGAGATTTGTTGTTTCTCCCAAAAAAAAAAAAAAAGGAGATTTGTGGAGTCGGCTTGAATGGCTTTTTTTTTTTTTTTTTTTGGAATGGTTTATATGTTTAAATGTTAAATGGGTTGAGTATTTGATTATTAGGGGGCTTCTTCTAATTATGGGAATGGAAGTTTATTAGTTTAGTAATTTGTTGGATTTTATAGAGGGGGTACTTACTAACAAAAAAAAAAAAAAAAATTAGAAGGCCGTTAGATCCGCCGAACTACTAGAAAATGGTGTGTCTTACACTTGAATCTATTGTTTGATTAGTAATCTCTAAGTATAAATAGTTTTCTTGTTTTCTTTTCTTTTTTTTTCAAATCAAGATTTTGAAAACAACTAAAATGATGTTTCCGAAAATGTTTTTAATGACATAATTTTAAATAAATAAAAAATAGTGGCTCTCACAAACTTGTCCAAATTTTTTTTTTATCTCGTAAATTAAGAAATTTATCTTTATTACACAAAAATTATCACAATTCAGATTTGAAGCTTATCATTATCAAAAAACATAAAATGTAAATCTACACATTACTTTTTGTAAATTTTTTTAATACAATCTCAAAAGTAAAAATGTTATCACAATTATCATTTTTTTTGGTTTTCAATATTTTAAAAATTGTTCTTAAAAGTGAGAGCCAAACATGTATAATGTAAAAAAATTTATCTGAAAACTAGTTTCAAATTCAATGTTTTGAAATGTGTTTTCATACTGTTTTGAAAATAAAAACAAAAATCCTCCTATCAAATAAGTCATAACGTAAGTCATAACGTTTCCGGATTAGTATATTGATTTTTTTTTAGAGTTATTACTAGTATATATAGTGAAGTAAGAATACTGCAAGATATATGTTTGATGGGAAATATACCTTGAGAAAACTATTCAAACACCAAAAGTAATACATTATACAGGTATATAAATAAAAAGGTTTCATTATGAAGAAATAAATAAGTAGTAGCATTTTAGCAAAAAAAAAAAAAAAAAGTGATAAGAAAGAACCCCAAGTAAAGAAAGATGCTAGGAAAAAAAACACATAGTTGGTTCATATTTTTTTTTTAAACCAAACACTATTTAAAAAAAAAAAAAAACACAAAACAGGAATTAAAAAAAAAAAAAAAAAAAAAGAAGAAGAAGAAGGAATTGAATCCAAAAGGACATCAAAAACATTATTCCCCTATTTATGGTTTTAAAATATAAAAATTAAAACATCTTTAAAAAATTTCTTGTATCTTTAAGAAAATAAAACCAAATAATAAAATATAAGTGATGCAATTGATTTGGACATATAAAACCAAGTCAAAGGGAGGACTGAATTGCTTGAATAGATTGTCGGTGACTCGGTGGATTAGTGCCTTTTTCATTTTTTTAGAGAAGTCGGTGGAGTGGGAAATGACCAGCCAGCACCGAAGGGGCAATGTAAACAATTTTATTTGGCCTTTTGCTATAAAAAACACACAAGTTTCTTGAGTGGCTAGGCTTTCTTGCTTTGTTTTTATGGCTATTTGAGCAAAATCTAGGACCTGAATTCATCAATGTAAGACAAACAATGTAATTTCCCTTAATGAGAATTAAATTCTTAGAATAAATTTTATGAAATATTTATTTATTTTATATATAGAAATTAATGAGATGTTAAAGACATATACTGTGTATTTTTTTATTGACAAACTAGGTGTTAAAAGATAATGATTTCACATAATAAAATAACGAAAAAGAATATATGTGATTAATCTAATTAGTTTGTTAAATATATCCATACTTGATCTCAAAATTAAGATAATGATTTCAAATAATAAAATAACGAAAAAGAATATATGCTATTAATCTAGTAAGTTTGTTAGATAGATCCATAGTTAATCTAAAAAAAATTCAAAACTAAAGATTAGTGGTTGATGTGTTTAATCTGTATATATATTCAACTATTAACAAAGTAAGAAGTAATAAGAACCAAAGTGACCAACAAACTAAGCATAAAAAATTTATAGAGGAGACTGAAGGAGGAAAGAGAGAACAAGGTCCAGAGATTTTACAGTATAAAAGCCTAATTGGCATGGTTGTGGGCTATAAAGTTCACACATATAGGAACCTTGCAAATGGTCTGTACAATCAAGTAGAGAAATAAGCTCTTATGTCTGCAATGATAGTTTTGATAATTGATTTATGAGAGATACCATGTCGATAATATTTTCACAACAAATCCTAAATAGTAGGTTGTTATTAGTTGTTATAAGTGGGCAAAAAATTAATCAAAGAAATCTATGATTTGTTGTGAAAGTGTTGTAAATGTTGTAAACATTGCACTTTTCTTGATTTTCCAATCCACCCTTGAAGAGGTTTTTTTAACCCCAAAAAAAAAAAAAAAAGTTAGGGCACATTTAGTATACTATAATAAACACTGTAATGTAATAAATTTTCCTATGACATAACTATTCAGTTGTTTGGTAATGTTTTTATTACAATAAATAATTATTCCTTATGAATAACTATTCTTCAAAATGAGAAATAACTATTCCTTATCAAAAGTATTGAATATCTATTCCTTCACCTTATGTTATAACTTTTTTTTTTTTTTTTAATTTCCTAAAAAGTCATTAGTTGCCACATCTTCAAAAGGAAAGAAAATAAATTTTTCTTATTGTTAATTATTAGCTCTATTTTAAACACCCTAAAATAAGTGTATTTTAGGAAATTTGACTTAAAAATAATTTAATTACACCTTCTTTTTATATACTCTATTAAATTGTGGATGCATATTCAGAATTCTATTCCTAAATAGTCACCAAACTAATAAATAGTAATACTTATTACATTCCAACTTAATGTATTTCTTATAATACTTATTCATATTCCCATGTAATAATCATTACAGTGTACCAAACATGCCCTTACAGTATAATTTGAAATTTATGATATCCATTTCGAGTCCAATTCATTTGTCTCACATTCTCTGTTCCACCACATGCTCCACGAATCAAAATAAGCCACATGCTTCTTAATTCCTAATTTTAAGCTATTTTATTTGACTTACCTAAAATAAATAAAAAAGAAAAAACCCAGCACATATTCGTCCCCAACCCTCCCACCACCACCCTCCGCCCAATGCCAGTGACATAAGTTCGCCGACGCTGTCGACTGCAATCATAGCCACCGTACTGCCACCAAGTTCAGGAAGAATTGCAATCAATTTGAATACCCACCACCACATCATTGTTGACTTTGTCTTGGTCCCTTATTCTTATATTGATGATTATATTCTTCCCCGCTAGTTCAACTCCAAAATTTCAAAATTTTGAATCATGATTAAGAAGGTTTCCAACTAATATATTTCTTAAGAATAATAAACATAGTTAGAAATTTCAAACATTCAAATCAAAACTAAGAAGAATAAGGGCCTGGGACCACCACCACCAACATGTTCTATTTACCGAATCAAAATCTTCTTTGAGTTCAGGTTGTGCTCCTTGTGGGCGTACAAGGAGACAAGCAGGGACGGAACCAGGATTCGAACCTAGAGGGGGCCAAAGCATAAAATAAATTTTTTTTTTTTTTAATGAAAATAAAAACTAACATTTATTTTATATGCAACAAAATACTACATATAAAATAAGCGTTTCTTAAACATTTGATATTATAAACATTTCGACAAAGTATAACATACAAAATAAGTGTTTCTTAAACATTTCAACACATTTGTCGGTTATTTTTTATTTTTTATTTTTGGATAAGAGTTTGTTGGTTATTGATGTTATACTTTCTGTCCATTTTTTTTTTCTTGTGAGTCAATATCTAAACATTTCAAAGGAGATCCAAAAATATATATTTTTAAGGGCAAATCTTAATTTTTCAAATTACATATGTATACCAGCTTTGTTTTTGTTTTTGTTTTTTTGTTTTTTTGTTTTTTTTTTTTGGGGGGGTGGGGCGAATAAGGGACAAGGCAAAGTCAACAATGATGGTGGTGGTTGTGGGCATTCAAATTGAATTCAGATCTGTTTGGACCTAGTGAACTCATGTCAATGACGTTGGGCATTGGGCGGAGGTTGGTGGTGGGAGGGTTTGGGAAGAATATGTGCTGGGTTTTTTCTTTCTAATTTATTTCAGGTAAGTTGAATAAAATAGCTTAAAATTAGGAATTAAGAAACATGTGGCTTATTCTGATTTGTGGAGCATGGGTGGAACAGAGAGTGTGAGACAGATGATTTTGATTCATCCATTTCATAATAAAAATGTTATTAACTATGAGATCAATATATTAATTGATTTCTTTTATACGTATCCAAGACTTAAACTAAATCCTTTATTCAATTACAATTAGGTGACTACGTTCAATAAATTGACCTTGTTGAGATATTAGGCATAATTTTCTTTTTTATATATATATAATGAAATTGGCACAATTATATTGCTAAAAAATAAAACATAATTACAAGGAGTACACGTTAAGGGAAAGCAATCTTTCAGAGAAATTAGCCAAACATCGGAGAAAAAATAATTTTACAATCTGAGAACAAACAGAAAAAATAAATAAATAAATAAATCAACAGAAAACTTATTTAGTGTATGATAAATATTAGAGGGGCAAAATTAAATACAACCCACAAACCCAACATTATACAATACGAAATTGGTAGATTATGGGTTGAGACTTAATGGATTGAAAAATTATTAGGTAGTTCCGGAGTACCATAAATATGTATTCCTCCCTCTCACATGAATAGTGGGTCTCATCATGAATTTAATTAGTGAGAGGAGGGAGTACGCATTTATGGTACTCTGGGAGTATACAATAATTTCCCACTAGTGTCATATTCCGGTTGACACGACTGACCCATTTAATAAATGGGTTGGATTAGTGTCCAATCCATGGAACTTGTTTGACTTGTCTGACTCGTTTAATTAAATGACATTTTACCAATATACCTTTCAAACCAAAAACAAACCCAAAACTTTAAGCTAGCAGGGGCCGGAGTATAAAGAAAAAAAAAAAAAAGAAAAAAACCCTCCAAATAGGCATCCATATATATATAGTATTAAAAAATTATAAATACTCAAAATCGTTATTTCCAAATACATTAAGATGCAATCATTTATGAACAAAGACAAAAACAAAAACAATTTTTTTTTTTTAATACTAGGCTGGCTAGGTTTTTTTTTTTTTTTTTTTTTTTTTTTTGAAATTAGAGTATTCACAGTGGTAGAGTGGTGCTCAAAATTTTAGCTTTTAGCACCTTAAAAAACCACTTTATATATTTTACCACCTCGCTTTATAATACACCTAATATCAAATATTGTTCTATTTTTTTTATTATTTTATTTAAAAAATATAAACAATTCATTCAAATAATAAAGGAATTGAGAGAATTTGAGTTTTTTAATTGACAGAAGAGATGTAATCTTAATAACATATTGTATTTTTTTTTAACAACTTGCTACAGTCAACTGGTATTTATACCAGTTTACTATAGTTGTAAAAAATTTAACTTTAACTTCTCCAATAACCTATGATTTTTTGGTTCATTGGTGGTAAAATAGTTTTTTGTTTTGCTAAAATACAATCACCATTGTGAATATTTTTATTGTTCTTGTTAAGTTTTTGGGTTAGATAGTTGCTATTTGGATGAGGCTAGTTAGGCTTATTGAGGAGAAGGAAACCTAAGGTTTTGGAAGGGAGGCCTAACTACAAAAATGAAATATATATAATAACTAAAAATAAATAAATAATTTGAATCCATGGGGGGTCCGAGCCCCTTTGGGCCTCCACTTGGGTCTGTCCCTGCTTTAAACCCTAGGTATATAGACTTATTAGTTGTTGTGGTTTATTTTCTTTGACATATTATGATGGATTTTTTGTGATATTGAGATTTGCTTTAGTTTTGAATGATTATTTGTTATGCAGTTACTCATTAATTCTGAATTTTATATTAAAAATATTTATTTGTTTTGGTTTATCATAATTCATATCAATTTGGTTAATACTATTTTTTTTTTTCTCATTTTAATAAAACCTAATAAACAGGTTGACATGACTAACCCGTTCAATAAATTAGTCGTGTTAGGGTTGGAGAATCTTGACCCATTTAATAAACACACCAGATTAGTGTTAACTCATATAATCTAATATTCACGAGTTAACACGACACGAACTCGACACGCAAATACAAATTGCCACCCCATTGAATATGTTAAGGGTTACTATGCCAAAAAGAGAGGAATAGCATTAAAAAAGTAATGGTTGCTGGGGCTTCTATGATTTTGTTCCGAATCTAGGCAAAAGCTTGGGCCAAGTACTTTTATTCATGGTCAACAATCAACATATGGAATGGGTACCTCAAATAATGTAAATCTGCAATACTAAGATTATCCAAGGAAAAAATTCGAGATGATGCCTAACGTCAATCATTTAAAAGCCCAATGCCTAACCCATACTCACTCATAACTCTAGCCTACCTTAAGTGTTCATGAAAATCATTCACATCAGTTCGTGTATAATAAAAAGAAAAAAAAAATTGTAAAATTTACACAATTCTACTTAAAATTAACTCACATCAGTCTGTTTGTGTAAGTTTACAATTTTGCTACAGTAACTGTGTAAATTTACAGTGATAGTATTCATTTTGCATTTATTTGTTTATTTTATTTTATTTTTTTATGTATCTCGAGGATGAAAGAAGGGAATGAATGATGGTTTTTGAGTATGAAAAAATTGAAATAATCTAATGTGGTCCATTTTGAAAAATAAATATGTAAAATAAAAAAAGTAAGTTCTTATATTAAAATATATAGGAATTTTTGTAAGAATTGATGCGAATACTCAAAGTGACGCACACGGCACACACAAGAAAGAATAGAGTCTAAGCTCACACTTTCTATGAACAATTTTCAGTTTCCCACACACCAACAAAAGTTTTACACTAAAAAAAAAAGTCCGAATATTTGCCGCCTCAAATATTTTTACTATTATTGTCTAGAGTCAAGACACACATTGAAACTTCCCAAAACACCACATATGAATCCCCCTGTACCATGCCCAGAAACTGCCTCGTTAACTCGTGAAGGTTGTTTGTATCTTACAAAACGAGGTTGTTTTTCTCATGTTTGTCGGATAAGTATGCATTACTCAAAGAATAAAGCTTTTCTTCAAATCAAACAATTCAATATATATACATCAATCAACACAGTTTTTCTTTATCCTCTTTTTACGCATACATAGTAATGTGAACTGCAATTATTGAATTTTCTCCAACCCGAGTAATAGTAAAGCTTTATCCTTATTTGAATCACCATATAACGTCACTCACTTGCATTGATTTAATATGCAATTACGACAATGTGGTCCAAATGATCCTATCAAATTATTTGACTCATCAATACAAATTTCAGTTCATTTGTCATGTCAATCGACACGCCACCTTGCCCCTGATTAACAAAAGATCTTTAAGTGTCTCTCTCCAACTATATAAGAGTGTTAAAAATCTGATCCCAACCAATGAAAACATCTAATCCAATCAATTTTGGGTGGTTTTAACTAGTAAATTGGGCGGAATCATACCATTAAATTGAAACTCGGAGAAACTTTAGGCGGATGTCAGGATAGGAGAATTGAATCTTCCAACATTTTTTTTCCTCATCTTCTTTACATCTCATTAAGTTCATGATATTTTACTATATATTCTTTTGATATGTGTCCTCCCACAATAAGGTATTTCATGAAACAATCTCATAAGATAAGTTTTTCCCCTTCCACCCTCCTTATCTATTTGTTTACCCACCTAACCATCTAGTCTGATCATCAATTCAAAGCCTATCATTGGTCAATCACGCGATGCATATCGATAATTGGAATCTAATCATACTTGATTCGATTCTAAGCTTATTCTATAATTGGGTGTAAATTGTTTCTAGATTTTAAATATAATTCAATTTTATGTTAAATATTTTTTTTAATTATACGCTAAATTTAGTTCAATCATCAATATATATATAAAAGCAGAGACCATATGCAAGAGTGCATGAGGTCTTGCCAAGTGGCACTCTAACTTTGCTTTGTGCATTTTTTTTTCTTTTTACCTCTTTCATTAAGTATTTTTGCTATTATCCAAAAGTTCATATTAACTTATTCTACTGTTAGCTTATTAATGTCTCATTAATTTACTGAGCTTACACTACACCTTTCTCTATTCTTCATGTCTTTTAGCACACCCACCATTTTAGTATTTTAAAAAAAAGCAAAAAAATAATAATTAAGGACTAATAATAATAACTAACCAGATAAGGCCTTGAAGAAAGATAAAGAGGCACAAAAATGTTGTGGATTGTTATATAAAATGCACTGTTTCACTATACATTACCAAAATAAAAAATCTAAGACTCACAAAACATTTGAAAGAGAGAGAAAGAGGAATCTAAGGAGTCATCACCTTTGTTATATAGGCCACCTACTACCATCGAGACACTGAAACCCTTATGAGTTTTTTTTTTTTTTTTTTTTTTTCCCTTTTTCTTTTTAAAATTAGGGGCTTAAATATGATTTAGGTTTACAAATATGAACATTAACATGAGCATGAACATGAAGGTAGATTTCTATTCATTTTCTTGAAGAAAAAATATACTTACAAAAAATTCCAAACTTTATTGGGTAAAGAAGAATCAAGTTATAGATAGCAAAATCAATAAACCAAAAATTTTAGGAGCCTAAGAGGAGCCATTACTCATTTGAAACAACCCAAAATACTCAAGGACTAAAAAAAAAAAAAAAAAACCATCCACTCCACACATCCATCGCAACTGCTTTAGCTCAAGGAAAACAATACACACACACACACACACACACACACACACACATATATATATATATATATATATTATTTAGAAATAATTACAGTATCTATGCTAACCTCACAACCTAAACCTTTTCTCCTTGACTCCCACAATTTGAACATTTTCTCCCTTAAACCCTAGACACTTTGTGTATGAGGAGGTTCCAATTCAGCTACATGGCCCTCAACATATATATATATATATATATATATATATATATATATATCTCATTCAATAAATATAGAATTTCCTTTAAAAAAAAATTAATATGTTTATCATAATTAAGGGAAATCCTAATGGGTACTTCACTTGAGCATATGTGAGAAAGGCATATACATACCATAAATGGCAAAGGAGAAAGAAAAAAGTTACTAATCCCTTTTAATATGGTTAATTGCTTGGCCTCAATTACTCGCCCAAACAACATACCGCTTACTCAACCACAAATGACAATGCAGCATTGGCCATCAGTAATTGTTGATCTGAAAGTATAGATTTCTTTAATAGCTCTACCTTCGTTTCTTTTGGCTAATATGTCTTTACTAAATCAAAAATCAAACCGCAAAAATCGTATAAAAATCACCAAATTAGAGTTTAAATTATAATTAAATTTTTAAAAGAAATGTAGGCACAAATGTATAAAAATTCCATGTAACTAAGTCATACTCAAAAATATTGGACCCTTTTTCCTTTGTATAAATAGGGAGGGTCCCAATAGGATGAGGGGGTTAACAATTTTCTCTCCAAAACATTTATTGTAGGAACATAAAAGTTTTCCATCGTAGACTTTTCACGCTTAAAGAACATGACTTGCCAACTAATCAGCCTATAGTTTTTAGTACCTACAGCAATTTCACAACATCAAGAACAAATCCCAGTGTATACAATGTCGAATTCCTTAGTCTCCTATTACATCAAATGAGTGTTTAGTTTTTCTCGCAAAGTATTGAATAGTAAAGCTTCTGGGCCATAGTCTCAACTACAACTCTCAATCACGTTGGACTTGGATGACACCTTTCCACAACATATCATTATGAGATGCAGAAAAAATTTGGAGTGTACACAACGTTTAGTGTGGATGGGAAGAAATTTCATCCTATTCCAATTGGTTAGGTCAATAAGGGACCTATTCCAATTTAATGATCTTAGAATTTTGTATACAAGTAATAATCAAAGAAACTTCCGCCTAAAAGTTGGACTTTTGGCAAGAGAGAAAATTGATGTTTAGACAAATCAAGCCAACCAAAATGGACCATATCCTTAATTTCTTATCTTGATTTGTTCCATGAATAAGATTTACAGTCAATGCTTTGCGTATAAAAGTTGAACATCTTATCTAAAGTTCATTCTTTGAAAACTTGAGAAAAAATTCATTTAAACCAACACAATATATAAATTATAAAGGAATCAAAGAAAAATTGTCAAAAATAATGAAAATTTAATCTGTGCTTAAATTCTTATAAGGATGAACACAATAGCAATATCCTTTTTTTTTTTTTTTTTAAAAGATAAAAAAAAAAATATATGCTTATTTTGTATGTTTGATAAAGTCCTATCACAAAGTTTTTTTAGACTCATGCTGATTAGTGATTAGGAGTTATAAATGAATAATCATCAATATATATATATATATATATATAAAGCAGAGATTTCATGTGGGAGTGCATAAGGTCTTGCCAAGTAACGCTCTAATTTTGCATTTAACATTTTTTTTTTTACCTCTTTCGTTAAGTTTTTTTTTTTTTTTTTTTTTTTTTTTTTTTTTTACTGTTACCCAAAAGTTCATATTAACTTATTTTACTGTTAGCTTATTAATGTCTCATTAATTTACTAAACTTACACGACACATTTCTTTATTCTTCATGTCTTTTAGCACACCCACCATTTTAGTATTTTAAAAAAAGAAAAAAAATAATAATTAAGGACTAATAGTAATAACTTACCAGATAAGGTCTTGAAGAAAGATAGAGAGACACAAAATTGTTGTGGATTTTTATATAAAACGTGGATGAAGTTGAGCTAGCTTTGATTTTCTCACACACAGAGAAGTATCCAGATGAACCTCCGCTTTTAAATGTAAAGAGGTTGGTATATTCTTCATGAGAATATTGCTGCATTGACGAGCAGTCTACCATTCTCCACTTTTATAAGCTTTAGCAGTTATTCTATAATAATTATAACTCAAATTTTCACCTTCGTTTTTTTGTTTTGTTAATTTCTCTTCTCAACTTTGACCTTAATTTTGATTGGCTTAGCTTTGCTTTCAACTCATTGAACGCACTCTACTGCATACAAGCATACAACACAAAAAATCAACATTCTTAGAACTACCTTCATTTGGTGAATGCACAATTAAAGTGGCATCATATGGATTCTCAAAAAAAAAAAAGTGGCATCATATGGTTGCACCTCTACTCTGTTATATGCCTGTACCTATTGCCATGTCTGTGTTCTGTAAATAAGTTGTAAACCATCCTTCATATTGACCTTGGTATCTATAATCTGTAACATATAAATTTTCACAATACTTATGCTACTATGTTGCGAAGGGGTCACCTCCTTTGTCATACAGGCTACCCATTACCATCAAGACACCGAAACCCCTACGGGTTTTTTTTTTCCTTTTTCTTTTTAAAATTAGGGGTGGGTAATTTGGTTGGATAATGTTTGTTTTGGGTATATAAGTAGAGAGAGTATTTGGTGCACAATGTAAAGCCATATTCTACCATGATTTAATTTTAAATCATCTATAAGACACATGCATACACATTTGTCCAAACCATGTCATAATGTCGCACTATCAATAAGGGGAAGACGATCAGAGAGTTGGACAAACTTTCATTTCATGGTATGAAATATGTGAACACAACACAAATTTGTTGATTTTTATGGTCCCGTTACTTTTTTGCATTTATTTTTGGTTTCATGATTTAAAAAATAAATAAATAAATAAAAAATCGTACCTTAAGAAGGGTACAAATATGCAATGAAGCTACTAAACTAATTAAAATGTATATGTTTCTTTATTCTAATTTAGTTTACTTTTTCTTTATAATATATATACACAATATTATCCAAAATCATCTTACATAAAATATTACAAAATTATCCGTGCATCGCACGGGCAACTTACTAGTATATATATAATAACTCAATATATACACCAATGATCAAAGTTTTTCTCTTCGTCAACCTCATATATATAAAGGAATCTCTATCTTTTTACACATAAATAGTAATGTGAATTGCCATTAATGAATCTTCTCCAACCAGGGTTGTAGTAAAGCTTTATCCTTATTTGAATCACCATGTAACGTCACTCACTTGCATTGATTTAATATGCAATTACGACAATGTGGTCCAATTGATCCTATCAAATTATTTGACTTACCAATAAAAATTTCAGTTCATTGTCATGTCAATTGCCACCTTGCCCTGATTAACAAAAGATCTTTAAATGCCTCTCTCCAACTATATATGAGTGTTAAAAATCTGATCCCAACCAATGAAACCATCTAATCCGATCAATTTTGGGTGAATTGGGCGAAATCATACCATAAAATTGAAACTCGGAGAAGCATTTGGCGGCAGGATGGTGGAATTGAATCTTCCGACATTTTTATTCCTCATCTTCTTTACATTTCATTAAGTTCACGATATTTTATTATATATTCTTTTGACATGTGTCCTCCCATAATAAGGTATTTTATGAGACAGTCTCATAAAATAAGTTTTTTTTTTCCTTTCACCTTCTTTATCTATTTGTTTACCCACATAACTATCTAGCCTGATCATCAATTCAAAGGCCATCATCAATCAATTACTAGATGCATATCGATAATTGGAATCTAATCATACTTGATTCAAATCTAAGCTTATCCTATAATTGGGTGTAAACTGTTTTTAGATTTTAAATATACTTCAATTTTATATATATATATATATGTATGTATATTTTGGCGGTGATTGTTAATTGATATATGTCAAGCTTAGATTTTTATTTTTATTTTTATTTTTTAGAAACATGTCAATTGTCAAGCTTAGATTGGAATTTTTTTTTTTTTTTTTTTGGCAATCAGCTAAGATTGGAATTGGACTTGCAGGCACTACACGATAATACACTGCATGGGAAATAATTTTCTGTTTTTTGTACAACACTAGCCTAGTTATCGAAAAAGAAATAAGTCCATATCCAACTCAAAGTATTATATTATATTGTACATCCGTGCCGTTTTCGTTTTCGCAACCTCAATAAAAAGTGACATATCTGACATCAATTATAAAAACAAGAGAGAAACAAAAAAAATCCAAGCCAAAGACTCACGCAACTAGATCCCCATTCCACTACCACAAGCCACGACTAATACTTTCTTCTTCTTCATCTTCTTCGATATATTGTCTCTCTCTGACATTTCATCAAACACAAACGATTCAATTCAATCGTACTACCATGGCAACTCTCTCGTCACCGAACCCAGGCCTCTTTTCCATTCTCTCCGAATCAAAGCGCATCCTCAACGCTCACTCTCGCCATTTCCTCGCTCTCTGTGTCCTCTTCCTTCTCCCTCTCTCTTTCTCTCTCGTTGTCTACCCAACCCTTCTCAACCTCATCACTCACCCACCTCCTGACAACCCCAAAGTCCTCCTCCGCGGTTTCCTCGATTTTCATCCTCGAGAACAAGGCCAACCCATTTTCTCAGACACCCTGTTCCTCTCAATCATCTACTCTCTTTTCGTTTTCGCTTTCTCTATCTTAGCCACTGGTTCCATCACTTTCAGTGTCTTCCATGGCTTCTATGGCCGACCCGTCAAGCTCATCTCGGCAATCAAGTCCGTTTTCCTTTCATTCTTGCCTCTTTTCGTCACGGTGGTCATAACCCAGGTCGTGTTTTCTCTGATTGTTGTTGCTTTCGGGGGGTTCTTCTTGTTGGTGACGAAAAATTTTGAGCTTTACTCAAATTACCTTGTGATTTTTGGTGGGGTTTTGTTGGTTCTGGTCTTGGGGTATTTGCAAGTGAATTGGACTTTGGCGTGTGTGGTTGTGGTGGTGGAATCAAGGTGGGGTTTTGAACCGTTGAGGAGGAGTGCGAGTTTGATGAGAGGGATGAGAAAGTTGGGGCTTTCTTTGTTTTTGTTTTTTGGGGTTTTTTGTGGGATTTTGGTGTGGACTTGTGGTGCTGTTTCTGAATTGGATATTGGAGACAGTTATGGGTGGAAAAGTTGGGGTTTTGTTGTGCAGATTGTTGTGACTTCAACTTTTCTTATGCTTTTGTTGCTTTATAATGCTGCGGCAAACACTGTGCTGTATATGTATTGCAAGGCTCTTCATGGAGAGTTGGCTGTGGAGATAGCTGAGGAGTTTGCAAGGGAGTATGTTAGCTTGCCCTTTGATGATGGGAAAGTCCCTCATGTTATTTCAGTTGTCGTAGGTTGATTTAGAATGAGGTTAGTGAGGGTGTCTTTTCTCCTTGCTGCAGTTGTTTCTAGTTTATGAAACTTTGTGTATATATAGCATCAAAGACATGTGAATAATTGGGAAAATTATGAAACTTGTCAATACCCTTCTCTAAATTTGGTGTTATTTGTTGGACAAAAGTGTAGTTCAATTTTGTTTCCTATTATGGTGTGTTGCATTTCTATAGAAAATTAATGGCTTGATTGTGTTTGAAGTGGGATACTATGATTTGAGTTGGGTCCCACTTTCTTTCCATCGTCTTTCATAATACTTGCTTAAAGTAACTGCATTTAAGGATTGAAATGAGATTTTATTTCAATTTAGTTTGTAATTATTGTGATCTCTCCTGATGAAGTAACAATCATTGCTTTAACCAAAAGTGTTTAATTTACTGATTGAATCCATAAAAGACCTTGTGACCCTTTCAGATTAACACGGTTGGTTGACTTACACGTGTGTAGATGGTCTTTTGTATTATATAATCCTAGATTAGCCCGCAGATGAAGCACTGAATTGAACATAATAGCATCAGCTTAAGCCCTCACATAAAGAATGAATGGCATTGTAAGACCCTGTCCAAACAATACTGGCTTCAAAGTAAAGTTCAAAGTAGATAAGTAAACAAAGAACCAGATAATAGAAAATAAATTCTTAAGTTGTACTTAATTAGTGTTCCAAAATAGCATAGATTGTTCAGTGCCTTATTGGCTTTTAACGAGCTCGAGCAAGTAGACATAAAAAAAATCATAAGTTTTACAGTCTAGTGCTTCCATGCATATCAATTTATTCTCCAACTCAGTGAAGCGCTGGAAGCATGGATTCCTTGAGAGAGTAACTCTAGGAAGTTTAAGCCAGATGATTCAGACATTCTTTGTATCAAGAGAGACCCTTAGCACAGTTTGGGACACCCTGAGGATGATTTTGTGGTGGGGAAGCAGTTATGTTTAGTGGATAAGCATGCATTCAGCTCTTAGTGATTGCTACTACATATGTGATGTCTTCTTCATTTTGAAAGGGCTTATGCATCTTTGATATTTAAAGAACTAAGTATATATACCTATCAAAAAAAAAAAAAAAAAGAACTAAGTATGTATAAACAAAACTACCCTTCCACACACAAGTGGCAATTATGATTTACAATACCTTTGAATTCCTAAGTCTCTAGTACCCTGTGACTCCTTAGCATTACTATTGGATAGACAGTTTGCTGGCACTTACCAATTTACCACGTCTCAAACCTAGACTGCACATTGTGTGTGTGTACAGTCATATCTTTTTGTTGATAATTCTATGCAGAATGCTGTGAAATAGTATGGAGAAAATGAGTTAGCAACTCTATATATATATATATATATATATATATTTTTTTTTTGGTTATAAGTAAAAATTGATGAGTAATTTACCATTAACTTTTAGTTACTAGCATTAGCAATATTAATTTAATTAATCAATATGTTTTCTTCCACTATCATATTGGTTGAATGGGCTCTTTCTAGGATTGTCATTCAGATGATTTGGAATCAGATTCAGCTAAACAGCCTTCTTTTCCTTTGTGGTAAGTAGCTAAACATCATTCATGAGGTCTTGCCTCATATGAACCTTGGGAATGATTTATGGGTAACTAAGAGTGAAGGAGTTTTGCAGTTTGTCAAGGTATGGCTTGATAATTAGGTAGAGGCAGAATAGATGATCAACTTATTTGTTCTTTTGTAGAAAAGAGAAGGAATATTTGGTTCATTGTCTACATTTTTCTGTTTGTGGCTCATTGTTCCAACTTTTTTTTTTTTTTTTTTATTGCATGTGGTCCTCAACTCCATATTGCTCTGCGGTCTTGAACAATAAGCCATCAACTCAACTGTGCTTGACCGAGCTGAAATTTAAGTTAAACAATAGGTTGCTGGGTTTATTTCCACATTCTGAAAGTAATGGAAAAAGAAGTTGGTGTCATGTAAATTTGTGAATTTAGTTAGTCTTAAAAAAAAAAAAATAAATAAAAAACAGATGATTCTATTTACATATTGCAGCACAAACATCAAAATTCTATGAATTTAAGGGTAAGCATTGGCCCTGCATTTTCTATTGGCTTAAGAAAATTACCACTCTTTTTTTTTGATAATTCAATAGATACAATGGGGGAGGAGGGACTCAAACACTGGACATCTTTGTTGGAAACGCCAAGAGTTGCCCGTTGAGCTACAAGTCTCTTGGCTACCATTCATCATTCCTTGAAATCTATAATATTTATTTTGCTTAGGCATGCAGCAGAAAGTAAGTATTTTGTAGATTAAACACTGTCGATTCTAACATTGATATAAGACTTAGCATTGCAAGCTTTAGTCTTGTCTTTCTGAGCTTTGTTAATTAAACCATGCCTTCATTCTGACTTGGGGGGTGCTAGACTTCCTTACATACTCTAATGAGATAAGCTGAATGTTGTTACATTACTTAAATTACACCAGATTAAATCATTAAGCTTTTTTATCGCTCCTCATACTCTACAATTTTAAGGCTTTGAGCAGCTGCAATTGAAGATTGCCCATGAGTTGTACACAAGCTTGATGAAATTTAGCTTTAGTATGGATTGAGAATTACCAAAAAAAAAAAGAATTAGCTGTTTGGTACTCACACTTAGAGCTTGAAATCAGAACTCTGTATATGTTTTACAATGTTACATAATAATGTTTGACATAAATTATAGGCTAATGTTTTTCATTCTTTTTAAGGGGGTTTGACGTCAGCTTCATCTAAGGGGCACCTTGTCACTGATTGCTTTTATATTTATCTCATGGTTCTCATTGGATAGGGCTTGGGTGTCTCCAAGTTAGGCTGGCTAGGAGGTAACCATTGATGTAGACCTTGAATTAAGCTTCATCTTTACTTTTGGGGTATGGACATAAACCATGTCAGCCAAAAAATAAAGAAGAATAATATGGGCTTGATTTTTGGATTCATTCTCATCCATGAGCTATGAATCTACCATGATTTCTGATTGGATGGTGAATTCAATGTCTCCATTGCTTAACCATGAAACATGATCAATGAGTTGTAACTAAAATGAAATGACACTTCTTACTCTTGTAATTGTAAAGGATGAGATTGAGAATTCAAAACCTGTCAGTGCAATAAAATCTTTATTTTTCTGAAAGGAATGAAATTCAAAATTTGGCCTGTCTCGTTGTAATAAATCAGACATGGTTACAAATGACAAAGGGAAATGAGGTCGTTTATTTGGAGAAACGGAAATTGAAAATATTATCATGTTTTTGGTTAGATAAAATGCAGAGAATGATAGAAAATACATTATCGTTTATAATGGGACTAAAAACAACACAGAAATGAGGTCATTGTGTTGTGTGAGAAACTACTAAAGTGCTATCTAGGACTCCGGAATTATGTTATCATTGATCAAGCTTAGAAAACCTTATCGCAGAATTAGAAGTTATGAGGTTTTTGGTTCTTCTTACTATTATCCATCGCCACTAGCATGCAAACATTGTGAAAAAAGGCTTTGGGTGAAACAATTTCTGAGACCCTATTTTGGGAGAATGACACATTAGAAAAAAGTGTTTCGAAAGATATATTGTGTATCAAGTATATGTATCATTTTTTTCTCACATATGAGACCTACAACTGTGTGAGACTTATATGTTGTGAGACATAGGTGATAAACATATTGGATGCGTGAGATAATTATTACTATTTTGGTTCTAAAACCAGCACACTTGTTTAATTAGAGAACCAACTCTCTTGTTTAATTAGGGAATGACGGGATGAACCATTCCTTTGTTATCATTTTAAGTTTCATTGTTTGCTTCTAGAAGAAGTCTAAAAATTCTTGAGAATCCTACAAGATCTATTAGTTCTTTTTTCTTTAATAGAAGCTTAAAATTTTCTGAGTTTGAATCCTACTTAAACAGTGATGGTTGGAGAAGTTTGGGGCATCTGCTCTGCAAGCTGTAGTGACTTCACCCCTCACATTATGCTGATGTTTCTAGTTCCTTTGTGAATCGTTTCTTATACATACATGCATTTGCAAGGCTGTGCATGAAGGGATTGCACATGAGAATGCCAATGCGTTTATTACTTACCGGCTTCTTCCTGTTACAGTTGTTCAAAGTGAAAAACTTGATCTTTATGAGGGTACAGTGATTGTCATTTCCTCTACAACATATTTTGGTTTCTAATAATTCATTCTAGTTTCCCATTAAAAAAGAAAAAAAAAAGTCATTCTAGTAATAGAAGTCTCTCTGCATGTGCATTGTAATTGCTGGTTATATGCTTCTAAGTTGTGCTTGTAGTTAGTACACATGCATATAGAGTCAGCACTCGTCTCAATGCTCTTGAACCTTACATCTCTCTTGTTTTACTAAAACTAATCCATCCTTGCCAACAGATTCACAGAGAGGTAGTAGCACAAAAGTTTCACAACATTCAATTAGGCGAACTTTGATTTGGGCCAGCATGGACTTTGATCATGATGGAAGACAATGGACTACAATTAAAAGTTGGAAGTAACAAATAAATTGAACAGAAGCCATCCATGAGGAATTCATTTCTAATAAAAACCACACGAGGATGACAAATCCAGAATCATATGCGGTACAAAAGCAAAAATTACCATCTTGTCAATTCCTGAAGTCCACCACAGGCTTCAATGAAGCTCATGCAGAGTACAAAATATATGCATCTTGGTGGGACCCAAATTCTAAACTTTCTGTACAACTACAGCCTCATACATGTCTTCTGCATTAAGCACAGTTTTGGGGATCCCACCAGTTCAATTTGGCATACCAGACGACGGTCACTTGGTGCCTGAAACATCTTGGCCAACAAATGAAAGAATGTTGAACTATTCCCTTTAATGGATCAAAATGAACCAAACTTTCATCAATTCACAATTGGTCAAAGCTTTCTATTGTTAGCCTGGCTAGAAGATGAAGCATTCAGTCTAATAACCCTCTCATCATGATCCGTGCCAAAGAGAAGGTTACTCCAGTTTGTTGACCTTTGAATAATTCTAGAAGGAACTCTGTCACTATCTTCCCCACCAGAAGCTTCATACCCATCACTAGTTGACCTTGACAGTGGGAGTCCTCTCTGAGCAACTGCAGCAGCAGCTGACAGACTTGTGAGCTGCCTTGCCTCTTCAGCTCCTGAGGAAGAGACCCGGAATGGGTGAATATCAGGTGAGTCTAAACTGCTCTCAGGTGAAGAAGCAACAATCCCAGCAGAGCTTGACATTGCTCGGCTTGTTTGGAAAGCACTACGCGCTTCAAGCTGAAGAGGGGCCAAACTAGTTGATGTCTCACTGAAACCTTTGTCAAGTGCTTTAGCTGAAACTGTTGGCAGGGGCTCCACAGGCAGGTCAGCTGGGAGGCGCACCCGCTTATTAGCTCGCCTTCTATTATTGTCAGGCCTTGGAACCATCCGGCGACCACTGCTGCCAAAGCTACTGTCAGGTTCTAGACCAAAAGGGGCATCCCGTCTTATTACGGGCTGCAAAATTCTGGATTTTTTTCTTGCCTCTGCAGCGGCCTTTGAAACCTCTTCTGCATTTAATCGAGCTAATGTCCATGGACTGATCTTTACTGCTCCAGGATTTTTTTTCTTACTTAGTTCCTCTCCCCCCATCCTTTTCCCTAACGAACTTACAGATCCAGTTTCTGGAGGAACTACATCAAACTGCAAGAAATACATTAATTACAGTAGCATCAACAAACAAAACCATATGATTTAAGCGCATCATAAAATCATGTTCTCATAGTCATTGTAATAATCAATGTGTTTCCAATTAGAGTGCTGCATACCCAATATATGAGACAAGCCACAAAGTGTATGATGCCTAACTTCACAGTATTCTAGAAGATTAAGGGACTTCAGGTATCACATATAATTCAATATGTCTACCATTTTTTTACCAGAATTCGAAGGGAAACTATGTTGTTATTACATTCCATTCAAACAAGCTATAGCTGTTTTTCTGTCCACTACTAAAAAAAGGCTACTTGATATTCCTTTTTTCTCCAATGAAAAATAATCAGGAAACCTAAACTAATTTGCAATGACCATCCTAACAAACAAAGTTTCTCATTCAAAGGAAATCCACATTGAATAACTTAATCCATCTGAGGCTTCTAAACCAAAACTGTTGATGTAAAACTATATGCACGTTTTAGCTAGTTAGATTGTTGTAACCAGCCCAAACTGTTTTGCTTCTACTTTTCTTTCTACACTCAGAGAGCACGCTAGGCAGTTGGAAACCAAAGAAATACAAGAGAAAAGTCTGTCACTAGTGAGGACAAGCCATTTTTTGTGTTTGAACTACTAATGTATTAGCAGATCCGCAACAACTAGTATCTCCAATAAAGGAAGTGTAGATTGGTCAAAATTACCTGATCTTCAAGAAACAAGCGTGGAGGTGTGCACCATGCACCACGGTGGAAAGTTGTAAACGAGCTTGCACTGCTTAATCCAGTGAGTGAGCTGGCAGGAGACATTTGGGGGCTTTGCTGAACACCGATTCCTTGTTGCTCTTGCTCCTGTTCCCTCAGAGCTATGATGTAATCATATGTACTGATTCCCTGTGTCAGACACAGGAATTATGTTAATGGCTCATTAGCTTTTCTTGTTTGATTCATGTACAATAACAAAATGCATGACAAAAATAACAAATGCTAGTCAACAAACAGATTTTGTGTACCTAGAAAGTTAAACCCATATGCCAACCACCCCCCCCCCCCCAAAAAAAAAAAACTCCTTTTTCACATTAAACAACAAGAAAAAAAAAATGAAAAGTATTAAATACCAATCCCGTATACCACCAAAAGAAAAATTCAGTCAAAATAAATAAATCAAAGATAGGGCTACTTTTAAAACAATAACACCTTGTGATGATATGTTAGACCAATCTCAATCTTACCTTCTTTATGAGGAGGATGTGAAAGAAGAATAGCTGAGCTAGTGGTAGGGTAGCAATCATAGCCAAAATGGTGCACAATGCCTATGAAAAAGTCAGCTTATAGTTAATTAGGAGGATAGAAACAATACACAACAGACACAAACTAATGAATTAATTTTGTGTCCCCCAATAACTCTTTTAAGCCAACAAAAATTGCAACAGAAGAAAAATAATTAAAAAGACACCAAAGAAAAAGTTGAATCAAAACAGAAATAGAAAGACCTAAACAGTTAAAAACATAGAAAAGTTCACAGAACACTCACCACTACAATAATGAAGGGCACCAGAGAGAAACTGCTTCCTAACTTGGTAGATATATCCGCAGAAAACCGCTTCCTCTCAAGAAAACAGCAGATAAGCACGACGATTCCAGTCGTCCATTGTAGAATAAGCTGCAATCTCAAGCCCAAGGGAACCATGTATATACCTGTCAATAATCAATTAAAATGAAAATGACTTGAAAATAAAATGCTTACTCTGGGGTGATCTTCAGGTTCTGGCATGTAGCTTGCGGGACTTGTAGCAGCAAATTCAGAAAGGAATAAATACATGACATAAGGAATGGTTCAAGAATTCAATGATTGATCCAAAGATCATTGTGCAAACGGTTAAGGAAGCCATATGGCTATCAAGGGACTCACTGAGTGAGCAATGACCTCTAGAAAGTACAAGAGATTTTCGCTGCTGTAAAGTTCTTTTTCCTACATAGGGACTTCTAAATTTTTTGTGTAAGGATAATTAATTAATCACAAAATGATAGGCAATAAAGTGTGTCAGGATGCTGACTGAAATTTATTCATTCTATTGAGCACAATATGGAGGATCAAGGATGCTTGCACAAGGATAGAAGTAAGGATACAGAGAATTCTAGAAGCTAGATGACCTGGTGTGAATTAAATTCGAAGGGGCTGGTTAAGGTTCATCAGAATTTACGAAGATAGTATGTTGATAATAATGTAAAACAGTAGAAAGAGCTAAGGCAAAGTGTGGAATCTCATGCTTACCAAGAGGAGAGAAGTAACCATGAGGGTGAAAAATTGCCGGTAGTTCTTTTTGCCTATACAGTTGTTGAGCCACTACAAAAGTCAAGATTAAAAGGGAATTAGAAGAATTATCAATGAACAAGGAAAATAAATTTTCACAACTTAAGTTTTGCCATACCCTGCAATGATGATCAAAACGGTCAACACATTTATCACAAACTCGACAGTGCTTGCTGTACTTGAAAACCTAAATCCAAAGAACAATTTGAATTCATAAACTTCATAGACTATTGAATGAAAAGTCAAATAAAAAAAAACCTTTAAAGCGATAATCAGATGAATGCAAGCCATGTGAGCTTGATAACATGTCTAGTGTGGAATGATAACTCAACATGTCACTTTCTAAAGTAAAAGGTTTACATGGTGAAAACCAAAAAAGGCATGCCTGACTAGTACATGCTATTCCATTGAAATGATAATTGTCAGGATCTATTCAGCTAGACCTTTCACATTCACACTCTAGATCAGCGTCTAACATATTTATGAATGGAAGTGTAAGCTTTGTTAATTTCAAATGCTTCCACTCACCTCAACTTCACACAAACTGCAATAGAACATGCCTTCTTCACTCATTTGTTGTTCAGAAGACTCCTCACTTGAACCACAGCTGTTGCATATGAAAGCACAAGGAGAGCAAACCAATAGGAGACAAGATGAATTCTTTGTTGATGCATTCTTCTCAATTTCAGCAGTATGGTCTTTCATAGTTGCATCTTTGCCTACTGCATCCTTATCCATAGGTTTTCCCCCAACTGTTGTGGTATTAGCATCAGGTATGGAAGACGTTGATTCCCCACCCAATTTAGAATCCTTTGGTCGTGAAAGCTTTTCATGGTCTGGAATATTTAGATATTTTTTGGACCTAAAAACTCCTGGGTCCGCAGGATCGGCTGCCGCGCACCAAACATATAGGCCGAAGACACATGTGATCTAAAAATGAAAGATGTTATTTAATTCCATTGAGACTTGAGAGTATATAATAATATAAAATAAGAACACAACTACTGGCAACAGAACTTATCTCACTAAGTCATATTTAGCCAAACTTGTGACAAATAAACCTGCATGTTTACACTCAGAAATGCCAAGCACATATCACATGATATCCAAAATGCATTTTAGAATTCACCATTCTGAAACTTAATTACTTTTCACTTAGGATTTGTACTTGTGGTAGATAGACAACCTAGCAGTAATTACGATTTCAAAATAAAAAGTTCAAGAAAAAATTACATTTACTCCACAAAATGTTTCACGAAAACAATGTACTACCATAAACTATAAACCAGAAATATTAAGTCACAGAAATTTACTTTTTCAAAATTAGTAACTCAACCATTGTCTAGGGCTGTGGCTTTTAACTAAGTTAATATAGACAGATAACATATCTGTCAAGTGATAACTTATCACTTCTTAGATTGTTTCTTACTAAACATTCATTTATTTAAAATTTTGGGGAGCATAATTATTTAGTCTCCAAAGTTTTTTTTTCTGTTCTGTTCTTTTCTTTAAAAAAAAACAAAAAAGGAATAGAATGGACATTGAATTTTTGCAATGACTGTCACAATGTTTAATGCAGGCATGGAATCTTGCAGTGAAGAAGAAACAGCTTTCTTCTTTTAGGTTGTCAAGAAAATTCTTTCTAGTAAGAGACTGCAGCCACAATTAACAATTTCTTGATATATGGACTATACTCCTGAAAGGGAGAGCTCCAGGAATTTATGTATGATTCCAATTTTAAAGCAGTAATATGCTTTTCCAGGAATCAGCCTATCCAAAAATTAAGGGTGAGGCTGCCTACCAACCACCTCTCCAGATCCCCACAAAGGTGAGAATTTTGTGCACTAGCTATGACCTTTCTTCTATGTTTTGTAATATAGTTCGGTACTAAAGTTAATTTACCCTATTGTAAATAATCACCAAAAATAAATAGTGTACAATACCATGAACTCCTACCATAAATGTGGCAGACGTTTGTGACAACAATTTTGATTTCTTTGCCTTGGAAATTGTTTAAGGAATCAACTATCAGAGATCTCCCATTTCACAAAAATTTAACTATGTGCAAGTTTGCAATGACAGCACATGAGTGTGTACTAATTACCACACAAAGCAACACTGAGTAATGTTTAATTAAAAGAATTATTCATCGCCATAGAGAAACCTAAAATATGTAAATAACAGGCTACTACCATACTTGTATCTTGTTATAAAAACATACATAAGATAAGAAACAGAACTTAAAAGAAATTGCTTCACCAATTAGCATCCAAACTATACAACACTTGGATTACTGATATTAAGATTTCAAAGAATTTTTTAACCACCTTTTTTACATTACCTACTAATATTAACTATCAAAAATATGCAGAAATTAAAATAACTTGCGACACCAATTAGCATCCAAACTGCACAACTCGTGGATTACTGATATTTAGGCTTCAAAGAATTATTTTGACACCCTTTTCATAACCAGTACCAACAATTTACTAGAGTGGACTGAAATAATGGCAAATTGGCAATTGGTAGGAGAGTTTATGACCAGGGTGTGTGCTTGTTTGAAGAGAAGTTACATAATACCCAATGACTAAGCAGTTGATCATAACACATGAAAAATACCATTTGGAACCACTGGATTGCATATCAAATTATGAAAGTCTGTATTCAAGGGCCTATTATCATCTTATCCTATGATCCCATAATAAAAGCTTATTAGCTTGCTTATAGCTTTGACTGTGCAAAATATGGTTCATTCTAAATAGTTTACCACTCAGATTACAACAGTAACACTAAATTAACATATTAGTCAGGATTCTCAAGCACATGAAAGACAGAGTAATATCTCAAGCAAAAAAAATAAAATAAAAGCAATCAGAACAGTTGATTGGTACCTAAATTTCCAAATCCACAATCAATACAATCAAAAATTCACGAGTCGTTTGATTAATGGACTTTTATTAGCTCTTAAAAGATACGGGAAGAAACTCATAGACAAAGCAAGGCATTTGCTATTACTAACTAAGTGAGAGCTAATAATTTACAATTTAAAGGACCAACAACAAAGAATATATTTTGTGATAATAACAAACCCCAGAAAGTAAAAGGAATCCACTTGGGAAAAGAAAAATAAATCTTATAACCAAACATGAATGAGAAACCAACAGCAGAGAAAGAATAGATCTCAGTTCTTCAACCGACCCAAAAAAAAGTACTCATAGAAAGAGAGAGAGGGCTTACAAGAGGAGTGTAGAGTCCCATCACAATATACTGAAAGAGTTTCTTCCCAACAAAAGGAGCAAAGAACACATAGAAAGCAAACCCCAATGCCAAAAATACAGCAACAGCCACCACCTTCACAAAGAGTAAAAAACACTCCAAAAATGAAACTTTGAACAATAACAACAACAACAACAAAATGCTCACCACTTAGAGAGAAGGAAATAAAGGAACAATTTTTAAACTGAACCTGAAGAGGGTGATAAGGAAGTTGCCATCCATTCTTCCTCATTTTACTTTCTGAAGTCTGAAGGCTGAAGAAACCAGAAATGAATGCAATAAAGATGGTAACTTGGTGGGTATCTCTTTTTCTTGTTTGGTTGTACTTATTTTCTGATCCTTTCCCTCATGTTTCCAGGAAAGATGAGTCACAGTAGAAGCCAACCAAACAATGGTTTACAAGGGCATTTTCCTTGGGGTCTAATCACTAATTAAAGCCAGAGGAAAATGTGGGAGAAAAGGCATCAAAAGAGAGAAAAAGCTTGGAACTTGGAGATAGATATGACTAAATGGAGGGGTAGAGCTAGTGGGTGTAAGAGAGAAAATGGGACAGTAAGGAAACTTTGTCTGGTTCACTCAATCATAGCCTCAGGACATGGAAGGTGAAAAATATAAAACAAAGCAAGATGGGAACTGGGTTTTGGTTTTTTCTTGTTTCTTACAAACCTTTTACTTGGGCAGAGATCTGTGAATGTAATAGAGAGAGAAGAGAGAGAGAGATATTGGTCTGGTTTTCTTTTCATGCCTATAATTAATTTGGCAAACCTCCTTTCACTTTTTTCTTGTTTCTAGCGATACCTTTTTCCCTTGGCAAATCATGTGTCACAGGCCAGTGTAACAGACAGTTGTTTGGTTCTGCTTTTGTTAATTGCCAACAACCCTTCTTTAAAACCTTTTTGAAATTGCCCTCTCTCTCTCTCTCTGCTTTACTTGCTTCTTATCCTTTGTATTTGTATATGGGGGGGGAAGTATTAACACAGGAAATGACAAACCTAGCCTACTAGTGCGGTTTGTTTACAAGCTTTGCAATTGAATACCCTCCTTTCTTGTGTGGAAAGGAATGACACAGTGAGGGAGTGAGGAACAATTGGAGGCAATTGTGAATTTATGACCCCTCACACCAGTGCCATTTCTCCTTTTAAGCTCCTGTAGCTATCATTCCTTGATGAAGCATGCTTTTTGAGCCAACGCCTCCTTTGGAAGAATTGGACAAATACCTACTATATTAAATGTTAGTTCTTTGGGAAATATCTAAATGGGTAGTTGATACCTAGAAGAAGCTGAAATTTTTAGATGGTCTCTGAATCCATGCCTATATGTGACCATTTGCATAGGTTGATATAGGTTTTTAGCTACAACTTTTTATCTCGCCTTTGTATGGATAAATGCTTGGTTGCACCCTGTTTGTTTTACAATGGTAAAGAGCCATTAGCTTTTTGATCAATTGCTTAAAAGGGCAACTATTTTAAGGGTGACTCTTTAACCAAACTAGCAAAATTGTTTGGACAATTATATGCCTAGTGGGTCTTCCTCTTCTTCTTCTCCTTTTCTTTTTTTTTGGGTGCTTATAGGCACATGCTTGGTTGCACATTATTTACTCTTGTATTTGAATTTTTAACTGCATTAATGAGAAATCAATTCTAGTTAATAACATAATTCCAAGCCAAAAAAGAAGAATATGAATTTGAACTTTGAACTTCGAATATTTATATTGAAAATACCACCAAAAAAAAAAAATCATTTGACATAGAGGTCATTAATAAAAGAGGACTATCAAAGCCACAAAATTTATCACAATTGTTGATGTGTCAAAGTTATAATTAAAATAATATTATTTTCACTTTAACTCACTAATGTCTAATAGTACCACTTTCATTTAAATTATTACAAGAGTTACTATACATGGGTGACAGCTTACTGGAAATGGGGAAAATAAAGCTCACCAATACCTCCGATTAGTTTAGCTACTTTGTAGAAGAAACTTTTTGAAGTAAACCAATTAGGTAAACAGAAAGAAAATGATCAATCAAATGTGCCAAAGATTATGAGAGTCTAATCTATGACAATGTGGATTCCCTTCCAACAAATTAATGAGGGAGAGTGACACAACAAAGAGAACAGATTGGGTACAAATTTATAAGAATGGTGTGTAGGAGGACCATTCCATGCAAGAATTCGTTTCTTAAACATTGTGAAATTGCATTTGGCATTTTCTTGTCAGATATTGGACTTGACGAGAAAGTAAAAATAAAAAAATAACTCCCACATTTCAACCATTTGATTTCATATATCTTGAGCCACAAGTGTACCTTTTTGTCTAAATTCACCATACTGAGATTCTCCTCGAGATCTACAGATTTGGAAACCAGAATTTAAAGCTATACATGCGACAAGGTTACATTTATGCTTTCTCACTCCCAAAATAACTAAGAATAAAAATATACAAAAATGAAAAATCCCATTAGTAGTATTATTTGTCTTAATAATATTAAGGTCCGGTTAATGTGTGCCCTAAGGGCACACATTAAACTTTCTATTTTTGGAAATATTTTCTCAGGAATTGAAAAAACTGTCATTACTTTTTCAACTCTCGAAAAAAATTTTTCCAAAAATGGAAATTAATGTGTGCCCTAAGGGCACACATTAGTAAAATCCATAATATTATTGTATACAAGCTTTAGAATGGTGCTATTTTATATGAAAAATTGCTTCTATTATATAGATACATATCATCACATTGACAGCTTACTATTATTTTGGAAAAAAATTTAATAATTTACACATAATTTAACACTACAGCATAATAATATTTTACAGAAAAACATGTGGGATTTGGCCATTTGGGTACTTTTTCTTCAGCCAAAAAAAAAGTAAATAACTTATTGAAGTAAGAGCTTTTATATATATATATATAAAGTAAAAGTAAAAAAAAAAAAAAATATATATATATATATATATAGAGAGAGAGAGAGTAGTACAGATTACGTAGAGAGTCTGACAGAGTAGATGAACTGCATTAAATAACTTTGGATCTCTCTGTGTCTCGTTCCTCAAAAGGCTTTCAGTATATATGCTCCTATTATCTCACGCATTCCAACCCTACTAAACCCTCTTTTCTATTCACGTTGACCCTACATATTCGTACAACCGTTGATATTGATGGAAAGTACACTTGTTTGTGTGTTTGATGATAGGATCAGAAGGTTAGAACTTATCCACATCATGTTGGTGTACAGCTTTGTTTGCTGTAGTAGATAGTTTCTTAGTTACACGTGGCAGCTAACTTTCTTGCCATGTTCACGAGGATTATGATTATCTACATGTGTATTTTTTTAATTGAATAAATCCAAGTGTCACAACTCACATGCATCATATCTCATAATCTATTTTTGCAATGATTAATTTGTAAATGTCACCTCAGTAAATCATATTTAAGGAGAAATGTAGCCTCTTTATCTTGTTTGTTATGCAAGACTGAAGAGCTCCCTCAAGCAAAATCGAAAATCATACATAAAGTTTTATCCTCGCTTGAGTGAAACTATTTTTAGAAGGTTATAAACTTACCTTGTAAGGGAAATATTGTAACCACTGCAACCCTAATCCCCTCCCATATAAAAACATAACTTTAAGTCTTTAACCTACTTCCATAGATGAAGGACACTACAATAATGGAGAGAACTATTAAAAGAAAATTCTATTGTTTTTCCAAACCTCTCCATTGAATGTCCTTAAAAAGTCATTGAGTCAAATAACTTGAACTCTCACATATGAGTATCATTGAAAACATAAAGATGTCTTCAATTACGCATACTGACAAGGAGCTATTAAAGTGACCAATGGGTTGGTTTTTAAGTGGAGATCATTTGAGAAACGAATCGTATAAAAGGAACAATACAGGAGTTTACAATTGTTAGCAAGAGGATAAAGCGTATGTACAATTGAGTGTCAACATGTACGATAATGCCATATATATGAATAGTACTGTAACAACCTTTTACAAGATTTGCTTTTAGGAGTCTCTAATCCCAAAGTGTATTTGTGGGACGTGTTCCTACAAGGGATTTCACTTCATGAACAAATAACTGTCTCTCTATTTGTTTTTGTTTTAATCAAGCTTTTGACTCTGTTTATGTATGATTATGATAGTTTATTTTTTATTTAAATCTCGTGCTAACTAACTATCTTGTCTAATAACCAAATAAATTAACTAAGAATGGGTAGTTAAGCAGGGAAATATATAAACTTGGAATTTCATAAACATTTAAATCAAATAATATAAAAAGAGAATTAAAAGTAAATGAACTTTCCCCTATCTATGCCTAGTATCACTTCTAAATTTGTCCCTTGACTTTCAAAACTTGTAATCTACATTATTTACAAATATGTGAACGCACTTTGGTTATATTCATCATTAATTCGCCTTAAAACAATGTCATCTATAGGTAAATTAATGGTAAGATTATAATGGATGTTTGGTGCAATGGTCATTTCACAAATATAAGTACATGTGGGGTGTGGGGGCAGCAAGGGCCAGGATTCAAATCTCCAAGAAGGAGTTTCACGCACATATACACTTAAATTAGGTTATAGTAGAATTTCTATCTTATATTAAAAAAAATTATTGTAACACTTGGAGATATAAATTGCAAAATTTCATAGTTATGATATTATTTAAAAGCAATTATGAACTTAAATGATGAAAGCGCATTTCATCATATTTATTGTCCATTTGCCATAACTTTTAAATTTTTGTCTTAGTTTTTATATTATTTTTAATTAGACTACTTTAGTTTTTTGTCACACATTTAGCATAAAAACTATATTTTTGGATAAACAATATGCAAATAAGTTATCAAAAATTATGGAATACCAAAACAGGCGCTTATTAAAAGAATGCTAAACGTAATTTAAATATAATTCATTTAATATTGAGTTGTTTTTATTCTAATAGCACAACAAAGTCCTAATTATTTTTAATTGATATTTAATAATTTATTATTTTTAAAGCTTTTCAAAATTAAAAAAACCTGATTAATACATATTATAATTATAATTTTCAAAAATGTGAAATTTCAAAAACAAAATACCAATGTGGCATTTATGGTCGTCAAATAAGAGACATGAGTTTAATCCCCAGTACACTACACTAAAAAAGAAACACAATGATATTTTTGCATGATGATAAAAGAGTAATAATCCTGGCATAGACATCAAATATTTTAAATCCTATTATACATGTGTGGGTATATTTACGTGACAATGAATTAAAAAAAAGTCATACGATTTTATTTTATTTTTATTATATAAATATAAGTTAGAATTATCCAATCGAATCTCTTACCTTTAATTTTTCAAGATACATTAAGTGAGGAAGCCCCACATAAAGATTCTTTAAATTTATTTATTGACAAGTTAAAGAAAAGAAAAACCCTAACCCCCTAACCCCCTAACCCACTTTTTTCTATGATATAGACTGTATTTTTTTTTTCTTCCTATCATAGTCATAGACTATTAGGTTATTGCAATGACTAATAACTCATTAAATTTAAAATTTGAGCAATCGGCTCATTACTCTATTGAGTCAATTATGTTGATTATGTCGTTCTCTTACTGTTAACAAATTTCAAATTACTCTCCCCAAACACACGGTTATTATCTTAAAATGCAAGTAATAGTCTCATGATTTAAGAAAATGATAAAAAAACAAAGGGAAAAAAAATTCACTTGCATATTTCCACAGACACTCAACGTGAACAGACAACAGAAATCATTGTCTCTAATTTTCCATACTGTTTCATTTTTATTCTTTTATTTAATTATTTTTTCTACTATCTCAAACCATGGGCTCGTGGAAATTAAGAGACAAAATTGACAAAGTAATGGAGTTCACATTGGAAGCTAGCTAATAGTTTAGAAGATTGATGCCTCAAATTTCAAATAATCATTATGATTTTACGTAGAAACTAGAAATTGCAATGTCACTTTCCTATAGGACCTATGCCCATGTGTATGCCAGCATGCGAGTTAAGTGCATACATTACAGAAGACAGCACTACAAACAAATCATTTTGTATCATTTTACATAAAATACTGTAAAATTTTATGAAGCGTACATTAAGTTCTTTGTACTGTCTATAATTCATTAATCAATATTACTTAAGTGTTTGAATTTAATTAAAAAACTTAATATACAGTGCTTAAATAACTATTATTGTAAGCTACCTAAAAACATGGATTATCAATTACAAAATAAACAAAACAAGTTTCACTTATGCTCATTAAAAGGCTTAGATTCCAAAAATTGAGTTTAGTTGAAAAAATTAAATTGCTAAGAGTATTGTAACTCAATTAGTTGGTACTTCTTACTATTTTTAATGTAAACATATATCAGGAATCAAATCCCTTCACTCTAACTATATATATTGAAAACATTAAAATAAGCTGGATGTAAGACTTGGGAGGATTGATTTAAACTCAAGCACGACTAAGGCGTTAATGCAAAACTAAGTTAAATAACCTAACAAGCGCCGTGAGCCATGTAACTCGGTGAACACTTCAAGGTTCAAATTTCTCTATGGCGGTCAAATAAGTGTTTGAAACTCTAAAGTTTGTTCTCATAAACAATAAGCACTATATGAATATGCTATAATATTAAGGATAAAGTCACAATCAATCCGTATTGCTTAAAAAATTGTTACTTTTGCAAATTAATTAATTAAGTAGAGGAGGAATATTACGTTTGCATAATGGAACAGAAGAGAAGAAAACACATTGGGATGAATAAAATATGGGTGGGTGAAGAAGTAGTATCAAATTTCAACAATAACCAATTCTTTGATTTGCGTTAGGTTTTGAACTTTGAACAACCAAGATTCGGGACCAGGAAAAAAAATGACAGTTTTATCAACAAAAAAAACTTAAAATTATATATATATATATATATATATATATTTGTTTAGTTTCTTAAAAATGAAGCTAGAAATTGTAAAGTTGTATTATATAGTTTTAATGTTTTGTTTTTTGGGCTGTCTTGTTATAAAGTTTAGTTTATAATATATCACTTTCGCATTCAGCAAAAAAAAAAAAAATATCACTTTCGCACCAAACATTAGAGAAAAGAGATTTGACCCGTGAACACCCTCTTTCTTTTCCCTTTTCTTTTATGACTCTTTGGCGGCACAATATTGATACCCGTGACCTATACTCAATGCCCTTGTCCGCCAATCACACATTCACCCAATCACACATTGCTTCTTCTTAGAAATATTGTTTTACATAAACACCAAATTTTCAATCTAATGCTGTGCTAATCTTCTTATTCCAATGTATGGGGATTCCAATTTTAAGTTTTTGTTATCGTAAATAAGATTGGACAAATTCACTAATAGTCCATTTGGATAAAAGGGAACAAAGAGAAGTTCCGATCAACTCTATTTTACTTTCTTTTACTCTCTTTCTTGTCTCCTTCAATTAAAACTGGCCATAAACTATATATTATTGTATTCTTATATTTTAATGCTACATTTCTACTCTACTCGAGAAAACACACCATATATTAAACTAAGAGATGGACCTACAAATATATACATATATCCATTTTGGGCTGCAGTATGTACCTGAAGAAATTTGAACAAGTGTAAGAATTTAGCTTCGCTTAACTAGACTTTTGTTTTCTTAAGACTGTTTTTATTTATATTTTTTTAATAAATTGTTATAACAAGTGGGGAGGGAGAATTTGAATAATGGTACTTCTTATAAATGAGATAAGTTAATGTCATGAAGTTATAAAACTCTTGACTTCTTAAAAATTTAAAATAGGTTGAATGTGATTCAGTTAACATTTTGATATCCCAATAATATGTTGTGGTGATATTCAATAGTGAACCTTGATACATCTTGCTTCTATTGAGCTTGTGCCCCAATATGTTGTTTGGTAGAAAATACAAAGTTTTATGCCTAAACCATGACGAGTAAATGTTTACTATAAATTCTAAGTTTAAGACTAATTAAGTTTTTGTTAACACCTAATGTTACATTAGAGATTTAGAAACCTAAATCTTAATCCCAAGAGGCTGGCTTAGTAATTTCTAGAGCCTCGTAATATTAATAAAATCCTGAGCTCGAAACATCTTGCAAGTATCTTAAAGCCACTCTTATGAAATTTTTTCTTGTAATAATCTAGTGAGTATAAATTAAACAGAAGACCTACATACACCGACACCCACGTTTGTCAACCAAAAAAAAAAAACCCTAAATCCTATTTTTTTTTTTTTATAAACAGATGAAAGACTTGCATGGACTATGGGTTGTAAATAATGTTCAGTTTTGCTCGTGATGTTTAGAGTACACATGCTTAAAACCTAACATTTTACTTTTATTGTTTGTCTGTATTCATTAAATTCTTACACATGTAGCTGTATTGTAAGAAGTCCTTTTTGTGATCAATGTTAACGTGTCCATATTTCGGGCCCTTGTTTCTTTCTTCATGTCAAACTTGAGGGATCAAAAACTTGATTGATTGATTTCTAAAATTGTTTCTATATGTAATTTGTTTTATACTTTTACTTTCTTTCTTTCTTTCTTTCTCTTTTTTTTTTTTTTTTCATTTATACCTAATCTAAATTTGGTTCACGCCCATATAATCTGATAAGGTGGACCCAGAATTAGAGAAAGAGGAGGACATGATTTTAACGCAAAAGTCAATATGACCAAAAGGCTCATAATTTAAACAAGTTGCTTTAATTGGGAGAAAAGAAAGAAAGACTGAAGAACAAGGAAGCCAAAAATCATTGAGTTTATCCAATTTCTAGAACAACATTTAATATACAAAATTAATGTTATTAGTTCTTGGATGTGAAAGTGAAACCGAAAGTGAGATTACAACTTTTAAACTTTTATGTCTATTCTCGATTAATTTCCTAACTGACAATTGGTTGATCCAAAAGTGAGAAACATGCAGTAGATGGCAATTGGAGGAATAGAAATACGAAAAAGATTTTATTTTTTATTTTTTATTTTTTATCACATTAGAATCTTTATTTTGTATGCAAGATTTTTGTCCAAGACTTTTTTTTTTTTTTAACCTTTGTCCAAGACTTCTATGTACTAGACAGTATACGATCGAGTTTGATACACGTGTTGTATCTATGTTGTGCACTAGACGAAAGCCAAACCGAGTTATTACCGGCCTTTACCAAACAAGTTTTTGTGAGTTTGTCATAAATGGGAATCACTTTCAAGAGATATGTGGTCTAAGAATTCCCTTGCATAGTAACAACAATGCAAATAATGCATATATTAGAGACTTTCGACCGCAACTTTCAGAGTTTTTGTCAAGTTGTCTTGCGTGCTATGTTGTATTTTAGGGGTTTAGCTGATCCCACTAGGTTTTGGTTTGGTGTTGACTAAAGCTAGGTAGATCGGGTTGAGTTTAGTTTTCTTCATAATAAAACATAAACACGTGAGTTAAGGATGGAAGAGTGCAAATAACTGTCAATCAGGTATAGTTAGTACATTGAACTTGATCAATAAAGTTAGATAATGAACATAATAATCAAGAATTAGTTTCAAAATTTTGGTTAGTTTCAAAATTTGTCATATGTTATTTTATACAACTCATATCGGTATTTTATCAAGAAAAGATGCAAGATACATGAGATTGAATTCCAGTCTCATATTGGCAAGAGACTTGTAGTTCGCTTGGGTGACACATTTTAATATTTTCTTGACATCCACTACTTAAATCCTTATTCTCCTTGTAATTATTAAATTATAAAATAAAATCTTAATTATACTAAAAGAAGAATATTTAATATATATATATATATATAAACTCTTTTGTCGTATAGTTAATATAAGTTATAACTAGAAGAAATTATTATTATTTTTTTATTTGGTTGCAAAATGAAGGTTAAGTGATAGAATTCCATACATTTTTCATCAACAATGATGGAGGTCGAAGACTCGAAACGCCATTGACTAAGCCATAAATTTTTGTCATAAAATGTAGTTCTCTATAATTCTTAAAAAAGAAAAAAAAAAAAAAAGTTCTCTATAATACTTATATAATACATATTTTTTTCTATTTGAAATTCACCTAATTTTGCCAAGATCCTTGGATTACTTACTCTCCTATTTTGCTTACTAGCTGAGTTCAAATAGAAAATTTTTTAGCTGAAAATACTGTAAATAAAGATAGAAGGTAGTTGAAATAGTACAATGAGACTTATAAATAGTATCAAAAAGTGCAATAATACCCATAAATAGTAGTAAAAATAAATTGAATAATAAAAAAAAACTAGTTTTTTAAGCCAATACCAAACACACACTAAAATTTAGAAAGCAAAAATAATATATTAATCTCTTACACTGTGCTAGATTTTTATTTATTAACTTCCCACAAATAACTCTAAATCTTTGCTAACTTGCAATGAATCAAGTGATTATCTTTAATTTTCTTTTCCATTTTCTGAGCATGCACAGGATGTGTTTGGAGGGGCTTATAACACTATATAATTTTGTAGTTTGGTTGACCCACTATAAATATTGAATAAAAGAGCAAATCAAATAGGTATTTATAGTTCAAACTATAATAATCATGCGCATATTTACTACGACTTAGAAAACATGTTACGATTTAGAATTGTACAATTGTTCTGTTTCATTACAATTTGTAATTGCTCTGTGTGTGTGTCTCTCTCTCTCAGAGTCTCACTCATTAAGTAGTGCAGTAGGGTCATCAGAAATTAAAAGCCCTGGGTCACTCTTTACTTTTTTACATGATGGGAAATATAAAAGATGGAATGGGTGGGTGTCATTCATTATGTTACTTTAGACAAACATGTGATTCAATTAATTATACCTAAAACTCTCAAGTGCCCCACGGTCCCCAGCATTTCTTATAGCTTTTGCTTACAGTGCCTCATGCTGAGTACGAAGTTTCTCAACATTTAATACCTAATTTATTTTTCTGTTTCATTTATTTTGAGCAATATGCAAGTTTACACTGTATTTCTTTTTTTTTTTTGGTGGGTTCAGATGAGTAAAGAATTCAAATACATAGATAATTTTGGAGCCAAAAACTCAGGGCCGTTCGGTAACATTATTCTAATAATGTTGTTTGTATTTTTTGAAAATATGTGTGGATAAAAAAGTATGTGAAAATACATATAATGTTGTTTAAATATTTGTGAACTCCTCAGCATTTGCAATCTGGAAGTGTGATTTTTTCTAATGCCAATTACTCATTTCAAAAGCCTAAAGATCACAGAAGAGTGGGCAGACCCATCTGAAACCTCATTTATATCACAGCCACAGGCATGGGCTAAACAAATCATTCTTGCCTGTTGTAGACAACAAAATTTAGAAACACTTTTTTTGGTCAGAAAAAAAGCGACTTTTGTATTGAAAGGAACACTAGCTCCCAAATGGTCCAACAAAAAAGCGGCTTTTTAGGCCCAAGAATATTTGATTCGCATGCATGTAATCTCAACCATGGAATTAAAGGCAAGACTTAAGTATAGTATTAAGATGTTATTTTTTAGATTATTTTTTAAAAATTCTATCATGTGACTTTTTTTTTTCTTATAGGATGAAAGTGTATTTTTTAGTTAAGTAGCCACATGACAAAATTTTAAAAAGGAAACCTAAAGAACAATATCTAAGATACTGTACATAAATTTTGTCATAAAATTAAATCACAAAGTGCGGCAAAAAAAATATTGCTTTAAAGTGTGTTGAAACTTAACACTGCACACTTTTGATGCGATGGTCACTCTATAAATATTAAGAGCTTGTGAGATGTGGGGTGTGAGGGACAAGGATCAGAGTTTAAGTCTGCAGGAGAGAACTTCACACACATATACACTTATATTAGAATAGAGTAGAATTTCTATCTTGTATTAAAAAATTAAAAAAAAAAAGGTGTGTTGAAACTTCAAACCTAGGTATTTCCCAAATGACATTTAAAAAGAATAAAAAAAAACTGCCAAGACTCCCACAAATGCTTCTTATGCCATTTAAATTTTAAAAGAAGCAGCATAGATCATTGTAAAATTTCCTCCTTTATAGGAGAATTAACTCTTAAAATTACAAGTCATTACAAGTAATTCGATCTTTTCACGTGGTGCCACGTATGTAGAGGTCACGTGAGTCACACATGACATGCTTTTTCATTCAAGTTAACAACCCAACTAACGGTAGAGTGCAAAGTGATACACAAAACAACTTTGAGAATTAACTGAATCCAGAACAATGGCAGATTTTGGAGAAATTTCACTACTTTCATCTTCTTTCTAATCATGCTCAAAATTGTTTCCAGTATCAAAAATTGGATATCAATGAAAAGTTGTTGACAGAATTTACCAACATTAGCATGAATGGTTAAGAATTATGGCTAGAAAACATTGGTGCTAAACAACACTCAACTATTTTACACATGCCTGCCGATCAACAATTATAATTAGAGAAATAAAAAAATCATTGCACAGTTACAGCATCTGAACCCCGCTTTTCATTTTCTTAGTTCTTTTCTTGAAAGTTACAGGAGTCAACAAACGCTTGAAAGGAAATAAAGCTGCTCGGTGAGATATTCTCTGTCTTGGCCTTGATTTCCCTGCATTCAGTAAGAGTTCAGCAGTAAATTATTAGTATGGCTAGATTACAAACCCCCAAAAAAAGTACTGAAAGAGAGCTAGATTGCGCATTTTATACAAGCATCAAGAAACCACAATAATGAGACTCAGTCAAACAACCAAGGACCATGACAACCTACAAAATTTTTGATAATTCAATTTTTACAACAAGGGGGGAAGTGGGGATTCGAATCCTGATTCTCCTTACAAAGGAGACCAGACAATGTAACTAAGCTTATAAGGCTCTTGGCAGTGACATCCTATGAGCAAAAAAAAAAAAAAGAAAAAATTAAAAGACATGAAAAACTTAAAGAAACAAGACCAGTACACAGCTTACAATACAATCACAATTTCATGCCAAATTGTAGCTGTGCACACAAGTCTCATTCTTTAAAAATGGATCTACTACCTGTGACTTAAAAAGCCTAATACAAGCTTCAAAGTTGGTAGAATTAAAAGTTAAATTATAAGGCAGTCTGAAATAAATCTAAGAACAGCAATGACAGCCCATGACAGTCTTCAGTAAAATTCTTTCAAAATGTTACGCCAAGAATTCACAGGTGTCACAATATACAAGAAATTTTTACAAACTAGTTCACAATATCATCACTGTCCATGGCCATGCTAGCAGATTAATAACCAAAGAATAGATGCTTCTAGAGTTTTGTTTAAAAGAAAAAGAACGAAAGAAAATAGTTCAGAACGGATTAAATTTAAGAATGGCATGGTTTAAATATGTTTGCTATTCATAAAATTATCATAATGCAAAACTAAGCATAAATATGGGTGGTATGTGGTCAATACTAAACACTAATTAAAAGTTTTACCAGATACAGATTGACTGCTGGTTGGGTCATGAACAGAGGTATCCGCTTCTCCATGCCTTTGCTCTTCCATTGTGACCTCTGTTGACTCATGATTTGCAACTGAGGAATCATCTACAATTGTCATCTCAATTTGAGACTCTGGAATTGGAATGGCATCAGCAAGAATAGCCACCTCATTCCCTGGCTCCCTAAATTGTTCTCCCTCCAAAAAATGCTCTGGCAAGGGCGGATCATTTAAGGCCAAACATGTATTTTCTTGATTTGTCGTATCTACCTCCATTGAAATACCTAATACTTCATCCAAAATTTTTGTACTCTTAGGCTCTTCATTTGTAGTAGCAGGAAGATCAACATCCTCGGACAGTGTCAAAACTTCTCGTTTAGCATCAACATCACAAGGAACATCTAACTCCAAGTCATGAGTCAATGCATGAAATATTACATTTTCATTTGGTAGAGCAATCTGTGATTCACAACTAGAGAAACATTTTTGTAATTTCAAATCATGCTTTTCTGCTACATCCAAGGGAAGATTAACATCTGACCCACTTGTATTATCCTTTTCTACTTTGTTGGTGGTTGTAGGGGTTTTAATTTCCTCAGAGTTTGTCAAACCTTTTGCAGTATCATCTGGTGGGTATAAGTTTTGAGAATTTTCACAGCCAGAGGCTTGATGTATTAATGGAGTATCATACGCTAAATTTTGATCTGATTTTGGAAGATCAAGACTGCCAAGCTGCTCAGGTTGTCCACTAGCTGTGGCAGGTACCTCAACTATTTCAGGAGCAGATAAAGAGATTGTTCCATTATCTGGAGGTTGGGGCACAGCCTCAGTTTGAGATATCAAAGGCTTCACTTGAAAACCATGTGATGGCATGCTGTCAATAACTGAAGCAAAATCAATGGCTTTAATGGTTTTTGATACTTTACTGGAGGCAGAAAAAGACTTCACCATGTCCTCTAATAGCAAGTCACCTTCACCACTAGAGATGGGATCCCATTTAAACCAATCGCTTGCCAAAGTTTTGTTGAAATCTAATTGTGCACCTGAAGGTATTGCTTCGACTCTGATTGCATCCTTGAAAAATTGTTTTTTCCTTAAAGCATTGGCTATAAGAGTCCTGCAAACATTGGTGAAAAGATTTTCTGACATTTATCAACATCATCTAAGTGTCACTGAATGCTGTGAGGTTTCAAAAAGCGTTCATACCTACAATTTTTGGAAATAGCTGCTTTAGCTCGTTCCATAGAGAGCCCAAGCAATGATGACAAATTTGCAACATCATACGGCCCTCTAAGTTCATTTACAGAAGGGGCAGCACTTGAGAAAATGAGATTTTTTCCTCGAGTCCAATCCACCAGCAACTGAAAATATGACCAGTAGTCCAACTTAATCAATTGGCAGATCCATCAATAACTTAGATACAAGAATAAATCAACACATAATGTTTATAAAAGAAAAAAAGGTACATTTAGATCTTAGGAACTCATCCACAGGCCTTGGAACCTATAAAATCATGAAGGATTTTTCAACATGATTAATTTACAAGGTATTGACTTTGGAAGCTATTGCATCATTTGCTACAAAACATAAAAGTCCATCAAAATACCAGACATGTCTTAACTGCATATAAAAGGAAAGACAAAGCCTCAAGCTACTAGATCTGTCCTGTGGTTCAAAATCCTACCCTCTCTGCTTGCTATATCTTGGCACAAAAATATATAAAACACTCTTCTCCCTTTAATTGCAAGCTGCTTTATAATGCCTTGTGGGCATGGAGGAGTATTCTGTCATGTAGGAACTAGATGCGATATAACAAATTGGATATGGGAAACCTATTCCAAATAACCATTATTGGCCAAACTTTAAGCCACAAGCTACTAGATCTGGCCCAATCAATATTTCAAGGGCAAGCAATCTGATAGACCAATATTTGGCCAGGTGTAATTCAGCTTTGATCAGAAGGCTTTATGCACCTCAGGTCAGGCGGTGGCTAAAAAGATTCTTGGTTTAACCATTTCTAAGATTGGAAATCCTGATAGATTAATTTGGGCCACACTACAAGTCAGGATCTTTTGTAGTGAAGAAAGCATATTGGCAATGTCATAACGGCTGCAATTCATATGCTGCCACAAACCAGCTTATGAATGGGGAGAGTAATTGTATTTGGCACTTGCTCTGGAAATTTAAGCTTCCCTTCAAATTAATTATTTTCATTAGGAAACTCTAAGTCTTAATTAATAGACTTCCAGTTACGTGAATTGGCAAAGAGGCATATAGTTATATCCATATGCTTGAAAGATGAAGAGTTCATTGATCATCTTTTCCTTGGCTGTGAAGTGGCCAAGGCAGCATGGTTTGGCTCAGATTTCATTCTGCCTACCGAGTTCCTTGAATCTCCTTTGATCTGCTCTTGGATCACCAGCTAATTGGAGAAAATTTCTAGGGTCAAATAAGACACTATCCAAATCATGAACACTTTTGTAGCCACCCTTTGCGCACTATGGACTCATAGAAATGAAGTTATATTTGAGGACCTTCAGCCTAATGCTATTACTTTTCTAAATCTAAGCAAGAATTATATGTTTCTTTGCACTTTGCAAATCATACTCTTCATAATATAACATATCATGCCTAGCTGTGAATTTATCTATATGTGTTCAACCATAACGTTTTTCTTCAAAGCTACTGTACACCCACATATCAATAACTCAAATTTTATTGTAAAGCGCACACACATGCATCATCATCATCCAAGAATAACACACACTATGGCACCTAATCAGAAACATGCCAAACTAGTTTAATAACAAATATTAAAAAACTTCTCTTTTTGAGACAGATGCTCTTACTTTAACATTTTTGTGTAAAATAAATATGAAAACTAACATAAAAATTTTGGAAATACAAAACTCTTATTATTGAAAGAGATGAAAACAAGGTCTACTTGCAAAGAGTGAAGAGAGCAATTAAGATTTCTATGTTCCCAAAATGGAAAATGAGTGCCATAACAATGTGAGGGGCCACCAAGTTTTCCTCAAAGGCAATCAAATATGAAACACAAAAGTTAGGAAGAACGTATGGGGTGGTCCTTTGCAGAAATCAAGTATTGTCTAAGAAGGAGATATACAAAATGAATTCCCATGTACTATGGTAACTCTCTCTGTCTCTCTCTCCAGTGATGAGAAACTTATTATGCATCAAATAACAATGAGATATACAAAAGGCCAAACTACACCATTGTCCCTAAACTTCAACTTATGAATGATTTTAGTTCTTGAAGTTTCCAGTGACCGTTTCTAATCCTAACAAACTTAAAGTGATTGCTTCAAGTCACTAACATACTTAAAGTGATTGCTTTTAGTCCCTACAAAACTTAAATTAACTGATTTTAGTCCCTACAAAACTTAAAGTAATCGCTTTTAGTCCTTACAAAACTTAAAGTAATCGATTCTAGTCCCAATAAAATTAAACCGATCAATCTTAGACTCTAATAAGCTTAAAGTGATCGCTTTTAGCTCCTACATAGTGATGACATGTGAGTTTTTAGTTTGGTATCGGGACTGAAGGTTAAAACTTTGAACTTCAGAGACTAAATTTGGTCATGCACTAAACATTAGGAACCAACCCCACATTTAAGCCCAAACAAAATGTCCCACCAAATTATCAACAGAGAAATTGAGCAATTCTCACCTTAGCATTGGATATCATTTGCCTCCTTGTTTGTACATCCACGATAAGATCCGAATACGTGATCTCAAAATAAACTCCACGCTGGAAATCCAAAAAGCCCACAAAAATTTCTTATGAACAAAACCAATAAACAGAGAAAACGAAAATTCAACTCATTGAAGAACAAACAAACCTCAATGGCAGCTTTAACCTTAGCCTGCTTCAATCGAAAAGGCAACCTCTCCGAAAAATCAATCGCAATTATATCTACCTAAAAAAAACAACACAAACATTAAAACCAAACCTCAAAACAAAACACAAATCAAAACTTTAGGAAACCACGAACGAACTCACCTCGGATTTATCACAAGCATCATCGAACACGGTCTGGTCCAAGGGCTTGACAGCGACCAAGTCATAGGTTTTCAAAACAGGGTTACCGGAGTTGAGAGCCAAGCTCTGGGAGTGGTTTTCGGCGACAACAGTGAGTCGCGTGTACTGGCGGAAAGGGGTGGCGCGTGGGACGCCGAGGAGGTCGCGGTGGAGGTTGACGGAGAGAGAGAGAGAAGGTACGAGGTTGAGGAGAGAGGAGAGAGTGAGGGGAGAGATGGAGCAACGGTCGTGATCGGACATCACGCCTTTGATCGTACGGTTGTAAGCGATCCCAGTGTAGCCAAGCTCCATGGCTTTGACTACGAGCTTTGTGCGCGTGGTTTTGTTGGATTGTGAAGAATCGAGGTACGGTATGTTCAGGTCGAAGAAACCCATGGTTGAGACTCAAGAGACAGTGTCAGAGACACAGAGGGTTTAGGGTTTTACGAATAAATTGAGGTTTGTATATGTTACTATTAAATTATTTTTTCTCGTTGGGTTACTATTGGGTTTCTGAGACTCTGAAGACTCAGAGATATTTTGAGGTGTTTTTTTTTTTTGAAACAGATACTTTGAGGTGTTTAGTTTGTGTTTTTAAATAATATTATTTTTTTTAATATTATTTTTAATTTATATGTATTTTTATAAATATTTTTAAATAATAATTTTTAGTTTTTAAATACATGTACCAAACGAGTTACAATGTTCTATTAAGCTTCTTGTTTCACATTATTATTAATTTTTTTTTGGTATAAATAAATCATGAACTATTAATACCAATTTTTGAATAAAGGTGCCGACAATGTGATCGGCTTTAATTGTTGACCTCTTTATTATGGTTATCAAACTTGGACCAAACTGATCAGAGAATCATAAAAGAGAGAAGTTTAGGATTTTTGAGGTTGGATTGGAGTCAAACCAAGCAACTTATATTACTAAAGGTTAAATAGAACTGATCATCCTCTCTATCCTTGTCTTAATTAGCAATTAAATAACGTAGGAAAAAATCTACTATTTAATTTTTGTAATTTATTAATTTTATTACTCTTATGCAATTTTCATTATTTTAGAATTAGGGTTATTATTTCCTTGTTTTTAAGGTTGTTTTGTCAAATTAGGATTGTGAAGGTTTTCTGAACCACTATAGGTTTTATTTTTACCATTTAAATGCATTTTAGCCTCCAATAGCAATAGAGATTATTATTAATAAAAATTCAAACTTTTCTATTTCTTTCTCTTGTGGATTTTAGATTACCTTGTGGACTATAGACACTCGATTTTACACCTATAATTTAATTAAAGAAAACGGCTAGAATGACCATTCATATATCCAAAATTTATGATTGCATTACATGCATTAGTTCATTCATTGCATATCATAAAAATGATTTTAGGATTCTAGCGGTCGCGACGGTGTGTCCAATTTCCAAATCGGACCGCCAGATTGAAAGATATAGTATGATCAAGTTTGCACAGACTACATGCATTTCGTTTGGGTGGAACCAACTACGCATGATTAATTTTAATTAATTCTGATTGGTTACACAATTAAAATTAATTAAATAATTTTGTGATTGGATGTTAGTTGGTGTCAAAAATAGGCTTGCATGCATGAGAATAAAGAGAATAATCAGATAACAACAAAATTATGGATAATCAAGACTTTTTGAAGTATTTATCTACAAGATACTCATTGCTGGAAAGACCTGAATCATCAAAAAAGGAGTTTAATTTTTAAAATATGGATTAAAAATGCGTCTAAGTGCAAGTCCCGAATAAAAAAGGCTCAAAACAAGAGTCTAAAATGGACTAAAACTCAAACGCGAGTCCAACACCCAAGAGGGCCATTTGGCACTTTTCAAGTGCCGATTGGCACAAATGTGGGGCCTGGCTTGAGGGCTTTTGGATTGAAATAAACCTTACCTTTTACGATTTTTTAGAGATGAGGACGTGTCTCAGTTCATATTATGATCATTCAGCTAATTTTTCGAACATCCCAACTTCTATAAATAGAGGATGCCTCTCAAAATTCAGGACACTTTTTCACGCTTTCTGACCCCCCCCCCCCCCCCTCTTTCTGGCTCTTCCTTTCTTTTCAATTCTCTCTTACGAAAAAGATGTTCTGAAGGCTCTTGCCTTAAGAATTTCTTTTCTGTAAGCAAAATATTTTAGGCTTCAGAGAGTTGAATAAGTGAGGGTTTGGATAAAGAGTTTTCCTGCGTTGTGTTTTCTCCTTTTTTTTTTTTTTTTGGGCCCAAATTTGTTGACTTTGGGAGACAAAAAATACTGTACATGAACAGTGCGTGCACTGTTCACGCATTAAAAAATATTAAAAATGAGTCCCATGGTACTATTCATATATTTAAAAATTATTTTACTACAGTATTTTTAGTAACAATAAGTTATATCCAAACAGACCCTAAATTTCTTTGAATCCTAAAATATCATTTCACTAAGAAGAGCACGCATGGAAGAGGTAGTTAATTTCTTTTCTTTTTCTATTCTTCTTTATTAATTTTGATTGATGATGCATGAATAGGTTTAGGATATTTTATTATTTTTGATTCTTGATATAATTGCCATGTTTTGTTCAAATTGTTTTTCTTTCTTTAAATATGTTCTTAGATGATTGTTTGTTGTGATTTTTTCTTTCAAATCTCAAAATATGCTATCAAAGATTTTTTTTTTTTAAAACACATAAAATTGATATGTATTTTCATTAAATGTAGATCTGATTTTTTTAACACATAAAATTGATTTGTATTTTCATTAAATACAAATCTGATTTTTTTAACACATAAAACTTATTTGTATTTTCACTAAATACAAGTCTGATTTTTTTTTTTTAACACACCAAACTAATTTGTATTTTCATTAAATACATATTTGATTTATTTTAGAAAGGTTTTCTTTGACACAAAAATTACAGTGAAATTTAAGAGAAGAAGTCAAAAGTTGAGGTAATTTTTGATTGATGCATGTAACATAGATTTATCTCATGAGTGTAATTCCCCTTCTAAAAATGTCTTTTTATTATTTTATTCATAAAAAACAGATCTGATTTTTTTTTTCTCTACAAATCTAGATTTTCTTATTCACAAAACATATTTGATTTTTCTTGATGGAAATCACTATTTTTTTTAACTTTGCTCCAAAACAGATCTGATATTTTTTAGCAAAAACCTTGTTCTTTCTTTACATAAAAATAGATATGATTTTCTTTACAAAACAATTTTTTTTTTAATTTACACAAAAATAGATCTAGTTTCTTTTTAATAGATCAAACTAATTCTTTTTAATCCACAAAAACAGATCTGAATTTTTCTAAAAAAAAAAAGAGAGGATACATTCATAAGATAGGTTTATGTGAGTTAGTTTTGGTTAAGTGTGTCATGTATATCATTCAAATCATGCAAAAAGGGTATATTGGTCATTAGAGTGTAGAAGATCAGATTCTGTCTAGGCGGAATGGGTGCCTAATACCTTCCCATTCTGTAACCTAGCCTCCGAACTTAGTTCATTTTGGATAGGTAGATTTGTGCTTTGTCTTTCTTTTTATTTTGGGTAGAATGTAACTAAGACAAAAAACTATGTATTCTTTTGTATAGAATGTAACTAGGACTCAAAGCCTTGTAAGATTCAATTTACCAAGATTGTAATTTATCATTATTCAATCAATGAAAATAAAGTATTTAGATCGTGTATTTTTGTATTTAGTTTTTTCTTATTTTTTTGTATAAAAAAATAAGTGATGACTCCATACCACTTACCCAAAAAAAGAGATGCCTTTAAAAGCACCTGAATCTCCTTTTTGAAGGGCACCCCCAATTTCGGCGATCTCTCACATGGTTTCAAGGAATCTCTTGTGGATTTAAGGAATCTCTTGTAGATTCGAGGTTAACTACTAAAAACTAACAATTTAGTTTCTATTCCATCAAATAGAGCATCATGTGTGCTTTCTTTTATCAATGTGCACTAGAAATTATCACTTTGTGGATTCAAGCTAGCCTATATACACACCTTAGCAAGGTAACTTTTCTAGTGCACATCATAAAGAAATTCCTCCACCCATGGTTAGCCTATTGATAAAATAGAAAATGATTGCATTTTTAAGCCAAGAGATTGAGGTTTGGGACTTTGGATGAGTAGGACTGTGGGGAAGGAGTTTGTGAGGGCGTTCAAGGAGGAGATGGAGATAGCTGTGAAGTTGGAAAAGGTGCAGGAGGCTTTGAAGGGTGCTACTGTGCTATGGATGATTTGGATGAGGTGGATGCTTAACTTGTTTATTTTAATAATAAAAAGAAAAATTTATACATCATTAGAAAAATGTCACATTATTGTTTCATTAGACATGTATACTAAAAAATTAACGGAAGTAGATGGAAAGAGTATTATTGTTTATTTTTTAAACTTTAAGCACTAAAAACACTCATTAACTTCTCTTTCTTTCTTTTCATTTTTTTTTTTTTTTTTTGAGATACACTCATTAACTTCAAATATCACTAAAAGCACTCAATTTTATTTTTACTTTTTTTGGTGAGAAAACATAGCTCTAAAAACACTCAACATATAATCTTTCGGAATCCAATAATGTATTTCCACGAATTATAATCTACTTTCTTAAATTAATGACCAGATTTTAGTAATCACACATAGCTAATCAATTAAAAATTAAAAATATATGATATAGGAAAAACTACTTCATCAATTCCAAAATTTATTGAGCCTTTGTTCCTCAATTACGACAACAGAATACTAAAAGAGTATCTAACAAAACCTATCCTGATTAATAAAGTAGCAATGTTAATATAGTATACTATTATCTAATACCAATCACTATGAACGCTCTGCTGATGTTGTCCAATGAAAACCAGCATAATAGAAACAACCACGAAAAACACAATTTTCATGATAGAATCCTTGTCAAGGTATTGGCTTGCCCGATTGACACCACTGGTTGGACAACTCGAAAAGAAGCTATGCAAGCTATCCATATGCCATGCAAGAAATCCTCCAATGAGTAAGATGCCCAAGGCAGCAAGCTTGAACTCAGCTGGAGCATATATAGTGAAGTAATCAAAAACCATGCACCATGGCTTGATGATTGCTAAGATTAACACCACTCCTATAGCTATAATCACTGGGTATGGCTTTGGATCTTGGGTAAACCATTCTTTGATTGGATAATCGGCCATTGGGGACAGCTACAGATAACCTGAAACAATGTTAATAGGTTCATTAGGAATATGAGAGATTTATTTACTACAATGTATTATATATTTGTCATCACATAAGTACACATATTCTCATTCAACGATAATTATTTAATGATCCTGATGCATGTATCTCCTCTCTCACTATGTGACCCCATAATCATATAGGATTCGTGATATCTTTTCCAAGCCATCTAACCAAGCTATTTGGCAACCATTTATGCTTGTTGAATCCATCATCATTCCAATTAAAGGGTACAATATATCAAAATCTTAATATGCAATGCAGAGTTATTTTTTTTTTTTAAATTACACTTTTATGTATAAGCACTATTCTTTTATTTTTTTCTTTTCTTTTTTAGTACAATCTAGCTAGAACAAATTAAATTGGGCTCCTAAGTTCTGACACACAACCCAAACTTCCCATAAAGAATATAGAAGCATTGATCATTCTTTGCTACGAAACATCTTCTAATTAATCAAATATCCACACAGAATCATATTCAAACATAATCCATGTAATAATTACAAATATATAATAAATTTAAAAGTGCTTGAAAATAATGAAAAATACTTATATGGAATCCTAAACATGATTTGTGAGCTTGGCCATCTAAGTGGTACCAAAAACAAAGAAAAAAAAAAGACACACAATAAACACATGCATAAGTAAATTAAAAAAGACAGTATATAGGAATGGTTGCCCACCAAGTATCTGACTAAGAGTTTCAGTTTAAAATTCGGTTCTAGAATAGCCAAATACCTCTTAGATATTGAAATAGGATCGCTCCAAGTTGTTTTATTGGAAATTCAATGAAATCTGTAATAATAAAAAATAAAAAAAATAAAAAAACAAATTAACCTAAGGTATTTTCAAACCCTAGGACTCTAGAAGGCACGAGCTACGTGTTTTTCACGTAAAAACAACATACATACATACATATATATATATATATATATATACAATCATGCAAACCCTAATAAGAGCTAGGGTTTTTCCCATTTTGTGGGCTGCCCACATGGGCTCCGGATCCTTTGGGTCCGAAAGGGCCGATTCCAACTATTTAAGGTTCTGTTTGTCTTATTATTATTATTATTATTTTAATTATTACACGGCTGGGACTCATGTTAGTAGTTTCTCATATTAGACCTTACGAAGTTCTTCAACTACTTAATTTATATATTTTAAAAAAAAATAAAGTGCAAATTAGACAACACACTTTATTATCACAAGTAATAATAATAATAATAATAAGACAACACAAGCCAAGAAAAAAACTAGAAAAAGCAGTGGGGTGTGTTTTTTTACTACTTAGTAAGAAAAAATTTACTTAGGAACTTCTCTTGAAACATATGTTCCATGCACCAGAGAGGGAAAATAATAATAATTAAAGCTTTAATATGTGATAGCAAGTAATAAGATTTATTGCATGCATGAGCAACGTGAAGGTGAAAAGCAAGTTAAAGGAACCGGTGAAAGCTTCAAATCAAACAAATTGGCGCCTTAGTACAACAATAAAAACATCAATCTCAAGTTTAAATTAACCATGGTTAAAACTGGTGCATTGGTGAAAAAAGAATGAAACAAAATTAACAAACAAAAAGAATAATTCTAAAGCCAGCCACACATGACCTAATCCAAGAAGAGAAATATATATATATATATATATATATATGTACGTACTTACTCTTAGCCAATTACTAATTCGTGTTTAGGATTCTCTTGCTGACAGCAATAATCTTCAAGAAACACCTACACTCAGGAACACAAGAAGATCAGAACCATAAAATATATGAAATAAGGTCTCGATCTATAGTATATAGTCTATACCATATATGCACATACGTGAGGAGCAGTTATTGAAAAAAAAAAAAAAACAGCAGCTACAGTATGATATATTGTACTTTGTGCATGCCCTACTTGCATGCAGCAATAAGAAGATACAGAGGAAAACCAAGAGGCCCTCTTGAAGAGGGGATAAAAAGAAGAAGCAGCAAATATATTACCTTCGCTATGAGTGACGGCCACCTTATTTGTGAGGAGGTAAATATGTATGCATGTGTGCTTTTTATATATATAGGTTTGCATGCCTTTCGGAATAGGAGTTGAAAATTAAAAAACCTAATACATACATGAGAAGGAAAACAGCACCGCCTCATTCAGTGTTTTCAATCTCTCAAGGTGCCAAGTGTTAATAATAAAAAAATTGTAATAACATGTGAAACAAATGGGCATGGCACAAATATTAATCTTGCCTTACAGAGTGTTTCATTCTACGTTTCATCAATCTGATATGCTATCTATTTAATTTTTATTTTACTTTAAATTTTAGTTATTTTATAATTTATAAGACGTCAAAAAATAAAGCTATGGTAAATTGTCATGTGTGAGGTACTCAAAGGAGGGTAACATATCAAAGGAGGGTAACATCATGGCTTGCACATTCCAAAAAAGAAATAAAAATGATGTCTTGCACATTAAACCCTAGTACTTGAGAAAATTATTTTATGAGACTGCTTTATGAAGTCATCCTCTCACATTATATGAGTTCTACTGTGAGAATTATCTTATAAAGCCATTTTATGAGATACATTCTCTTGGGAGAGGGCATTTATAGTGAGAAATTTTGACCAATCAAAATAGAAATAATATATGATATACTCATGAGTGACCAATCGCATGTATATACATTTTAGTATTTTAATGTAATGTAGCATAGGCAATCCAATTAATTAATTAAACACCATCATTTGTTACTTCAATTTATAGTATTTTATTTGGCAATTCAAATAATGCCACTTGACTCTAGGAGATTAATACACGAAGTCACTTAAATTAAATTATAACACCTTCATGTTGCCAATCTAAACTAGTTGTATGTTATTAAACCTCTTTAAGACTTTTGTAAATAAAGGCATCCACTAATTTTGTGTTGGAAGTCATTTATCAAAAGTTTTTGAGCTCTGTGAAATCAAACTCAAGAACTTCAAATGTCAAAACTCTACTGGATTCAAGCCCAAAGAACTTTCACATCCAAATCTTTAAATTAGAATAAAATTAAAATAAGGCTCATTTATACAAATTTTCAAAGCCTAATGGTTTCCTCTAACATTAGGTTTGGTGATTCTGGAAACTCCAAGAATTTTAATCATCGAAGCTTAGTTAGATTCAAGCCCTATAGTCCAAAGAAATTCCACCCTCAAACTTTTGAATATATCGAAGCGCGAAGAACGCGGAGAATAAAGGGCCTCTAACTAGCTAGTGCAAAGGTAATTGATCCCAATTAATTTCATTGTAAAGATTGTTCTATTTGTTTTTTAATCAAGTGAGTAGATTTTGTGTTCAAACGATTGGCACAATTTGTGAATCAAAGACTTTTCAATGAGATTGAATAAGAACATTATTATTTTATAACATTAGATAAATATAAAGAATTGTACCCACTAATTTATTAACACAAAATTTACATTTGTAAAATTTTATTTTATTGCTTGATTTCCAAACTTATATATTATTTTTCATTTACAAGCATCATGTGGGGTGTTTACATTAATAAGCAAAAACTAACGAGTTCCATGCTAGCTACCTTACATATTACCAATTTGTAAGCTGACTATCTAGTAATTTTAAATAAACAAATACAAACATTATAAAATGTATATGAATTGCCAAGTATGGATCCCAGTTTGCAGCCATGGGGTTCCGATGCCAATAGGCAACAATTTACGGGCTCTAGGCTACCTTTATGTATGTCCTAAATCAATAAACAGTAACACAGGCTACATGAAGGGCTTGGTTGGTCTCTTTTTTTTCTTTTTTTTCTTTTTTTTTTTTTAATTTAATTAACTTATGTACAAGTTTTTAAAACCTCACTTTTACTTTACTATAATTACATTTTTTTCAATTTATTTTAGAAGTAAAATATTTTTTAAAGAAAGTTATATCAAATCAAGTTGAAATGTATAAGCCAAGTGCCTTGTAATTCAATTGGCATATTTTAGTATTTTCAATTTATTTTACTATAATTACATTTTTTTCAATTTATTTTAGAAGTAAAATATTTTTTAAAAAAATTTATATCAAATCAAGTTGAAATGTTTAAGCCAAGTGCCTTGTAATTCAACTGGCATATTTTAGTATTTTCAATGGAAACATATAATATTTAAATTTTCTTACGTCAATTATGGATGTATCAAAAAGAAAGTTGAAATATTTAAATTAAATTTCAAAGAGATCTCCCTACATGTTACCAGTTAGCTATAAATTTCAACGGCATGAATAATTAAATTTTTTATTCTTATCATCAATGAGGTCACCGTGCTTTAAATGTTTTTATTTTGAATCAAGACCAAGAGTCTTATAACTTAATCATATCTTTTGGTGTTTTCAATGAATAAATCTAAAGTTCAAATATTTCAAAGCTCAATTATATATTGATGTATAAAAAAATAGTTAATTTTTTTTTTTTTTGAGAAACAAATTAACTAACTGTTAAACTTAAACACACACACACTTAATTACACCCTCTCACTAAGCTCAAACACATTACTTAAGCTAAAGTACCACTAAAAAAAATAGTTAAAAGTATTTGAATTTTGAATCACATAGTACAAAGCCTAATAATTTGAAAAGAGAGCTCCCAACATATGTTACCAGTTAGCTATAAATTTCAACTACATTGATAATTAAATTTTTAATTCTTGCCATATATGAGGCCACTGCGCTTTAAATATTTCTGTTTTCTAGGTTTTGATTTTGATATTTATTATGCCAAGCTCTTTGCCTAGCGATGGTAAATCCATTGACCCTACATTTCTATGTGCCAAAATCGAAGTGTCCATATTTTAATGTTGCAATCAATGAATCAAGTACTTGCTTCCATTTTAAGGGAGCATATATAGTTTTTCAAATTTTCAAATCAATATAGATCAGAATTTATGCCGTAAGAGATTTTTTTATTGCTTGTGTACATATAACCATTGGACATGGTCATAGAGCTATACTATTATTAAAGTGCCTCGCATTTTGTCACAACAAGAATAAATTTATTACCTCTAGGACGGTCTTGACTTTATTACCAATTTATTAGTGGCAGGTTAAACTGCAGGTTATGAAAATTACTAAATTAGTCGAATTTGCAGCCCCTCATTTAATGACTTTTGATGAATAATTTTTTGTATAAGTGAAGGAAATTTTATCGATTTGAAAAATGTATACAAAAGATTACTAAACACTCTAAATTGAGTAAATTTCTATGATACCATTGATGATTGAATTCCCCAAGTTAAACAATCCCTATAGATGGAAACTTGGAGGCACTAATTGTTGGGCTTTGTGAAGCCTAGTTGTGTTTGATTCGGTTGACAACTCGACCCGAAAAATGTTGCGTGTTTTTTAATGGGAGATTTTTTGAGACTTAGTACCACTTGGAAAAAAAATTTGGCCCATTTTGTAGCCCATTGTGTATCCTGTGCGCAAGATGTAGAAAACGTAGCTTGATGATTAGGGTTTTATTATTGTCATGTTTTAGAGAGAGAAAAAACACTATGCTGTTGCATTTTGTATTTTTCCTTGATAATAGTGAAATCCCTGCAACTCCGTGGACGTAGACAAATTGCCGAACCATGTAAATACTGTCTTGTGTGTGTGATTGTTTTTCTTTGACGTGTGTTTTCTCTATTTTTTGTTTCTCATAGGTTAGAATTTCGGTTGAATTCCCTACACTAATCCCAACTCAGGCACTCACTTAGTATTTTATTAGATGAAGATAATATTTAAAAAATTTTATTAATGTATTTAATTATTTATTTGAGTTCTTTGTTGGGTAGGAAGAAGTGGATGCAAAATAAGTTATGGAAGGTTAAAAAGATGGTAATAACTTTTATAATTGATAATCCGATAAATACAATGGAAGAGAGAGATTTGAATTCAAAACATCTCCGTTGAAAACTCTTGAGATGCAAAGTGTGCTATAAAGCTCTCTCGGCGAAAAGATAGTAATGATTAACATAATTAGACAGATAAGATAAATGTATTTCCTCTAAGAATATAGAGTTAAATAATTTCTCTTTCCGCACTAGGTCGTAGTGGAAGTGCAGGTAACATGTTTACAAGTGGTCGAGTGTTCCAGAGGCTGAGTGCCAAAGGCCCAAAACACAATGATTGAATTAAAAAAAAAAAACAATATCAAAGTTAAGTTTGGTTCACTTTATGGTTCCTAATATCTAAGGATAACATGTAACATATACTAATAATGAGTTATAAGTTGACACTCCACTTACTCCTCTCAATAACATTTAAAATTTAGAATAGCCAATCTTTTGGTTTAGAACTCTAAAAACTTATTGCAACAGAAGATTAAAGAAATATTTTCAGATTCTTCCCTTGAATTTTATATATACTTTGTCCCCCAAATGTGTTTGGACATAGCAAGGATATTATTTGCTTAATAATATCTTTTTCATTAGATATTGGATCGCATAAACTATAGGTGCACTTGAAAAAGAGAAAAAAGTAAATAAATGGGCTAAGAAGTGTGTTCGTTGAGCTTATTTATATTGATTTGTTTTGTATAAAAAATAAGTTATGCCAAAATATAGTTGTATCTAAAAGAATGAGTACTCTTTAAGAGTAGGATTTTAAGTTTTTTTTTTTTTTTTTTTAATTAAACCCAAAGAATTAAAGTCACTTAATAGAAAATTGAATTTTTAGAGTTGTATCTAAAAGAATGAGTCCTTAAGGTAGGATTAATTTTAAGTTTAAAAAAAAAAAAAATTAAACCCAAAAAAATTAGGATGCAGCTTACGTCCAGTACTCCTGTGCACTGGACACATTACGATTGTGACACGTGTCCAAAATGGACACATGTCACAATTGGTGCGGCTTTAGTGCACTGGAGCACTAGACATAAGCCACACCCAAGAAATTAAAGTGACTTAATAGAAAAGTGAAATCATAGTTCCATTACTAGTAGAGTTAACCTAAATTTTTGTTATTAGCCCACAATCATTTAGAAAAGTTACAATCAGACAAACCCTTAGGCCTTAGGTCTAATATATATAATATATAGCTAGTTAATTATTTTGTTTGGCTATATTACATAATTGAACACTATTACACCTAGATTAGATTAGAGTAGAAATTTTATCTTATAAAAAAAAAAATCTTTTTTATTAAAAAAAAAACTAGTGTATGTTTCTTCCACCTAAAAAAACTATTGTATCTTATACAATTATTTGATTTCCAAGAAAGTTCATGAACAAATCAAAATTTAAAGTTAGCTCAACAAACCATGAAATATTTGTAGAACAATAAGCATTGAAGGTCACCATCATAGCAATTGGCGGCAAGTAATCAAACTTTAATTTCAGTTCTCTCTGCGTGCGGCAGATAGGTGACAATAATGTCTCTTTCTAAAGGCCCATTAATTTGATTTGATTATATAATGGCACCCTCAACCTCTCATCCTGAGAATTGTAAGCAATATCTTTTAGCTGGCATCAGACTAAATTAAACTCGGCTTGTCTCAATATGTGGCTCCCTCAATGAATAAAAGAATTCCTATTGATTTTGACATCCCACAACTTCTAATAAAGGCCATAAAAATACAAAACATTAGTGCTATTTTTGTATTCATAAACTGATATATATGGAGTATGAAAAATGTGAATTGATTACTGATTAGATATGTATCTATTTGTCATTACCCATTTGGAGGTACTTTTGCCTTCTTTTTGTAATTAAGCTCAGTTCATCATTTTTGTTGCTTTCAAAAACCCCCCAAAACACAAATCCAAATCAATTCACATTTTTTCTATCGTGTTCTCACTCTTCTTTATGGGGGAAAATAGATGGTAGAGAGAAGTTTGGGAGAGGAAAGAAAATTAATTTGTAAAGTTGGGTTTTGAGTATTTCATGGAATCATGAAATCTATTGGGTTTTGATATTTTTAATCATCATTTAACACAAAACTAGTTTATAATTCTTACGTAAAGAATAACCATAATCATATACATATATAAACAAAATATTTTTCTTTTGTAAGTAATGAATTTTATACATTTATAGTATTACATAGAAGTATAATAAATTTTAATTTAATCTTTAATTTTATATTTTTAATATTTAAATAATGGTTATACGTAGAAAACACTTAACACAAAATTAGAATGTAATTAGAGAATACTTGACATAAAATTCGAGTATATTTAAATTTTTTTTAAATGTTTGACATCAAATTAGTGCGTAATTAGAATGACACTATAAAATTAAAATCTAATTTGAATTTTTAAGTAAATTTTCACTTCAAATATATAATTTAAAGATTGCATGGCAATAGACACCGCACACGTCCATTGTTTTCAACTTTTCATCTCTATGAAGATAAAGTTCTTTTATAGCTGTGCTTTTGCATCATTGAACACCTAAGAAAAGAAAGAACTAGAAAAATCACATAGCTTTCACTTTTGCCCTTCAAAATGTTTAGCATGAAAAGCATGGTCCGTTGTCTGTGAACAAGTGAACAAATGGCCCCTCTTCATAAATGGTGCATGTGTGCATATTTAAATATATAATAACTTTAGGTATACAATATTCTTTATAACGTTTTTTTATATTGTTGACATGATCAGTTGTAATTAATTTATATGGTGTGTTTGGATTGAACTTATTGTTGCTGAAACTGAAAACTGAAAACTGAAAATACTATAGCAAAATAATTTTTAAATATGTAAATAGTGCCGTGGGATCTATTTTTAATATTTTTTATTACATAAACAGTACATGAACAGTGCATAAACAGTGCACGCATTGTTCATGCACAGATTTTTTGTCTCCCAAAGTCAAAAAATGCGGCCAAAAAAAAAAAAAAAAAAGGAAAACGCGTTTGCTGAAACGCAAACGCAGAATCCAAACCCCCCCATAATTAAATTGTCTCAGTAGTGGATCCAGGTAAACAAAGTGATGTTTCAATCACAAAAATAAGTCATGTCGACAGTTGTAAAAAATATTTACGTCCCTAACATGATTCTTAAAGTTAATTTTTTTTATAATTCAATATTTGAGTGAAGGAATATTTGAACTTTGAATATCACTATTGTAAACACTAAAAAATACAAATTCTGCTACAAGACTCTTAAATATAAACATAAGACAATACAAGATTACTTTAATAAGCATTAATGCAAAGTTATAAAGCGGGGGTCCTTGGAATAGGAATATGGTGAGTCCACCAAATTTGAAGACAATGGTTAGGTGGTTTTAGGCTGTGATTAGGCATTGTATTATTATAGTTGAAGACTGGTTGAATCCGTGTGGTCTTAGTGGTTAGGCAATAAGGGGATTTGGTATTGGTCAAGGTTGGTTTGTCCTTATCCCACCAACCAATTGAAGAAAGAATCAAATGAAGAAGCTATCATATATGTCTTATAAGTCATAGCAACTAGATTAGGTATTGAAATTTTAGACACTTATTTCGTCACTTTCAAACTAATTTAAGTTCATACGATCTGTTTGTTTTGATGAAAAACCTTCTGTAAAGATAGTTTTTCACATTTTCCAGCATTTGGTAGTATAAAAAAAAATTGGTAAATGGAAAACTATCTTTAATTAGTCAATGGAAAACTCTAACGAAAATAAGACTTATTTTCTGTAGGTTGTTTTCCAGAAAAAAAAAAAAAAATTCGGAAAACAATCTCTCTCTTATGCACTTCATCACTCCTATAAATAATTCTATTCTTTTGTGCGCAGGAAAGAAAAATTAATTTCACACTAGGTTGGTCATAGAGCAAAGCTTGTTCAGCAATGGCTGTAAAGTCCTTGCTTCCATAGTAATCATAGCTGGCTTTGAATGGGTAACCTTTATCATCACTGGGTGGGAAAATTTTGGGTGCAAAATAAACAATTGCACTTCGAAAAATTTGGGTTCCAGTCTTCCAGAATTAGAAGATTCCTTTATAAGATTGTCACGCCACTCCTTAAAGAGCAACCAGAGGTTTGGCATGAAATTTGATAAGTGAAGTAGGTTGTAGGGATTAAATCTTAAGGGAATTTTTCAGCTTTAGATGAACGCCCATAACCACCTTCGGTAACAGGACAAGATGATGAGGTATTTTTGAGTGGCTTAGCCATTGAACGGAATAGGCTGCAGATGGTGAAGTTGGCTTTGCTCTATGACCACCCAAGTAACATCTCTCTCTTTTTTGTGCGAATGTCTATATATATATATATATATACAATTTTGTTGAGAATCAACTTTTTATTTATATTGATTACATTAATTGGGTTTACACAATACACATGATATATGTTTTATATTATACAAGAAAAGTCATAAAAATTTTGTGCATACCAAATACCAAACAACAAAAAACAATCTCAACCATCTCTCAAAAAAAAAAAAAAAAAATCTCAAGCTTATTTTCAAGGTCATTATCAAACACTGAAAAATGAGATAGTTTTTCAGAAAATACTTTTTAGAAAATGATCTATTTTCTAAAAAACATTAATGCTGAAACAAATAGAGCGTATGTGTGTGAAATTTCCTCTTGAAGACTTGAACTCCAATCCTTACCCTCACATCCTACAAACACTTATACTTGTGGAGTAACCATCGTACTAAGGGTATACGATAGTTAATAGAAAAAGACCTTTAACTTTGGTGTAGATGTTAAAATTTATTTATTATTTTATGTAACAGTTACATGTAATATCACTCTTATATAAATATAGAATTCATTGCATGTGAGAGGAATATTGTATATAATTTATTACTATTACCCTTACTATTTCGGCTAAAAGTTGAACAAAATTCGGTCCATATTTTCAAGCCAGAATATGCATTCAGACTTTATGTTGACTGTGTTCTTGTAAGGGTATGAGCCCAATTTTGTGGAATTTTTTTTTTCCAATCTGTTGAAATTTCTCATCTCTTCTTTCTTTGGCTTCTTCAATAGTATGTTACTCTCACACTTGAGAAATTCTAATCTAATGATTGCATGGATCGAACAATTGTCAATGACTCACTTTCCACTATAAGACTCTCTATACACTAGTTGCAAAGCCCTGAGGAGACACGGTGAAACTTTTTTTGTTATCATTTTCTTTGTGTACATTAAATCAACTTAGTCAACTTTGTTCTTCTCCAAAAAAAAATCCTTAGTCAAATTTATGCAAACCATCCTAATTAACTTCTCTTGATGCACTTCTTTTCTTTCTGTATTTTAGGTATGCAATCGATTGAATTAATTACCAATAATTCAGCATAGACCCTTTCATTACACAATCACTAAAATATCTTATTTTATTTATCATTATTATAAAAGAAATCCCCAAATATCTAAGTATTAACATTTATGGCTCAGAGGTGGATGTGTGGTTATGATTTAGAGAAGAAAAAAAAAATTATACATATAAATATAATTTGTGGAAGATGGCAGTTTCTTAGTTTCTACATTGCTAATAAAAATGATAAAAAATTTAATAAACTTTGTTATACAATTTGTGATTGGTTTGTTTTACAGTTTGGTTGAAGGTATCATCTATGTATTTGATATAATTATTTTTAAAGGTAGACGACTAGATGATTTTATTACAAATGGCTCCAAAAAAATAATCCTAATGTAATGGAAACTTTTTTTTTTTTTGAGAATATATGCAATGGAAACTTAGTTGCGAAGGTATTGCTATTAAGCTATTATATACTAATATATAGTATAATAAGGAACAAATAAAATATTTAATAAAGTTACCATGGAATCAAGAACATAAGTTTTAAGTTCACAATTAAAATCGTGTTAATCAACATTCAATGAATATGGCCTCAGAATCGAAAGTGCCATTCTACACGTTTAAGAATACGAGCCACGTGTGATTAAAATACTACAACTAGAGTATAATTATAATCATAATCTAATTAAAAGTGATTCTAAAAAAAAAAAATCTAATTAA